>OX101753.1:41976091-44376091 GCA_944452675.1 Tachina lurida
TTTATCATTGCCATGTGTGGCAAGACATATTGAACCACCCAGGATCTTCGGTTCTTGTAGTCAATGTGCTAACTAATTCAGCCAACGCCACCCGCACTTATGGATCCTTAAACTATTACTGAGCGACCACCATGTTTGAATGCTGAAAAAAAATTTTGTTTTTGCCTTAAATTCATCGTTGAAGTAATATAGTAAACGTTTTTATTTAGACATAATAATAGAAAATTAACCTTCAAACGCATTCAAAATGTGGAAATTTTTGGTTTGTATACCAAAAATGGTAAATGGAATATATACGTAGGTTTGTCATTCCTTGTGTAATTTCAACAATATTCATATACGACCTATAAAGTCTATATATTCTGGATCCTTATGAATAGGCTCTCTCCTTCTGTCTGTCTGATGTACATACGTGAAATCGGTTTCCCGAAAATCTCAGAAGAGCTAGAGACTTCGGTCTTAAACTGGTGTGCCAAAAATGGTCCAAAATAGATTGGTATTGAAAATCAGCAAAATCGAGCTGATGGTTTCAGAGCTGGGAAACTTAATCTTGATTTTGTTATATAAAAGTAACTAGCTAAAACTAATTTTATTTTTTTAAGCAAACTTATTTTATGTTTCCTTATGAACAAAATTGGAATAAAGAATAAACAAAATAAAAAAGACGTTTCCAGGGCTGGAAAACTTTAACTTTTTTTGTTATATAAAAATAACCTACTAAAACTAATTTTTCCCTTTCCTCTGTAAATTAAACATATCTTACATTTATAAAAGAAATATCCCCGCTTATTTATTGGTTTGCCGCAGTATGTAGATTGGTGTAAGAAATCAGAAAGATCTAAAATGATGATTAAAGGGTTGGGAAATTTACATTTTAGTGATATATAAATATAATTAAATAAAACTAATTATTTCTTTGGTAAGTGAATATATTCTATATTTTAGAAAAAAATAAATTAGTATTAAGAACCAAAAGAATCAAAATTATTTAAAAGGGCCAAAATACCTTTGACATGTGATTTATTTTGTTTAGAGTAAAAACAGAAATTAGCGACAAAAATTCAAATTGTTTAAAGTATTTTTTGTTAAATTAATATTTTATATGTATGTATGTATGTTGCTTAAAAAATTTAATTTTAGTTTAAAAATATTCTATATGGGCATTTCCTGGGGTCACGAACGTACGTTCGTACGCTTTTCATGTACAAAGGATATATAAAACAAAACTTTTCCTAGCATTTTTTTTTTGCGATTTGAAAGCATTTTGGTAGCTCTATGCTTAGTGCAAAAAATTTAATTTCATCGAGTTTAAATTTTCATATTAATAGTTATAAACATGTGGTCACGAACGTACGCAAAATAGAAGTCAACTTTGGCTGACAGTAGTGAAATGTAAAAATCTGCGAAATGGAACGGAATAATGAAAAGTGCTTAATATATTTTAAAAGTGTATTAATGTAGGTCTCTATCCACTATTTACACAATAAAATACCTCTATTGGTTTTTGTTTAATTGGCTTAAGTACCGGTCGCGAACGTACGGGTCACGAACGTACGATTTTTCCATATGTTTTTTTATTATTATCACTATGCATTTTCACATAAATATCTAAAAAATGTTCTCAACAAAAAACTTAATACTCAATTTATAGTGTGTAGTAACACTTTTAAAAAGAAATGTACTGTTTTTAACCCCCAACCAATATAGGGGTGTTATAAGTTTGTATTGTGTGTATGTGTGCCTCTCTCTGAGTCCACGTACAGACCAAACGGCTGCACCGATTTTGATTTAGTTTTTTTCTGTTTGAAAGGTGACTTGATCGAAAGGATTCTTAGCTACGTTTTAAGACAATCGGTCTAGCCGCTTAGAAGATATCATATCTTCTCTAGATATATTCTTGTTTTTTTTATATTTATGAAATAAAATGAAATTTTAACAAAATTTATGATATTTTTGTTTTTATTGAATAGGCCATTAGAGGTATGCTTAACAGTGTTGTCAGTTTAGGGGATTTGTCCCTGAATTGGGGATTTTTTCGCGAATGGGGATTACAATTTCGTATTGGGGATCTGTGGATTTTTTGGGGATGATAACCAAATTTTAGGGGATTTTTGGAGATTTATTTTTATAACTGATGGTATCAAGAATAATTTTTGAATTAAGAAGTATGCGTCTGGCAAGTCTGAAAATATGTGTTGCTATTCATAGTGAATGTTTTCTAATAAAGAAAAAGTATCAAGGCAGATTAACCAATAATGAACACTAGCAAAACAAAAATACGTAACAAAATGTAATACGACTTGTTGGAAGCACTTCTCAGAATAAACACACACTTTAAAAATAGTTCAATTTGTTGTGACAAGTTTAATCCTTCTGCTGAAATGGTAAAATAAAGCTTTTTAATACAAGTACATACTATGTACAACAAAGTTTGAGGCTGACGAATCAGAAGAATTCGAATCTAAAGTTTTGGAAATGGTTAACTTTGCTTAAAAAATTTTTTTTTGTACTTGTGTATACTAAACTACTTATGTATGTGTATTTTTTCTTTACAAGTTTTAAGCAAGTACAAATTAAATTAATATGAATGTAAATATAGCTATCGATATAAATGCATTTTATTGAATAAATCTGTTATTTTTGTCATTATTTTTTAAATAAAATTAAAAAAATTAAATTTTTTTCAAAAAAGAAAAAATTTTACCCAAAAAAACTCAATTTGGGGATTTTTGGGGATAAAAAAATCAAAAATTGGGGATAAGGTCTAGAAAAAACCGGCAACACTGGTGCTTAATTTAAAGTCCTCATTACAGAAAACAGAATGCATCATTCTGGTATCTGGAATATTCGGTATATCATTAAATTTTTCTAGTAAAAATTTACTTACGGTCGCGAACGTACGAAATTTTAATTTCCCTGAAATCCCTCCCATTTGCAATGGGATGTTAAAATTGAGACACTAAATATTTTTGCAACATCAAAGATTGTTAAATACGGATAAAAAGCGATACGAACATTAGCCTGTTCAATTCATAAGAATATAGAAACAAATACAGTTCGAAAAATAATAATTAAATTAAATAAAACAAGTTAGTTTACTTGGATGGAGGTAAAATACTGAGACTATTTTAGGGTTATTAAATAGTAGCACGGTTTTTGAACATCTAGAGAGAGGGTAAACAAGTCCAAATTTTTTGGTACTGTATTTACGTGACGTCGATATTGACAACTGGAATAAGGGTGAATGTAAAATATTTCTTAAATACAGAGTGTAGAATAAAATATTAAATTATTGCTAATATCTAAAATAAAATATGTATTTGAATCAAATACCGAAAGGTCACTAACTAAAAATTGCACTATAACAAAAAATTATAAATTTATTGAGTCTTGTTGACTCATTCTGTGTCGGACTTCATACTTACCCAGTAAAAAAAATTGGAAGTCATTCTAAAGGAAGTACATTTTCATTGCTTCCAAAAAATCGATATTTTTAATTTGCCGGTAGTTAGCTGAAAACCAAGTACAAGTTTATTTTAGTTATACAAAACCTTGTAATTCCTCTATAGTTTTAGAAATTACTCACCAGAATTTTTAAAAAATCGATTTTTTTGAAGAAACTTATGAATTAATTTTGGTCTAAAACTTGCTTAAATTTACATGAAAATACTGTTTCGCGTGTAAATTCCTATAAAAAGAAACTTATTGTTAAAATAGGTAACTATTAACCATTTTTCCTAGATGAAAATATTATTATTGAACACAAAAAAGTTAATTTTTCTTAAAATCGCTTCCAATTCGGTGACCAGGCATCGAAAAAGAGAACTTCTTGCAATGACAACCCTATGTAAAAATCATTAGATCGGATCGAAATTTGCACTACTTCCAGATCGCAAACTCTACATTTTCATGACTTTTTTGGAGTGTCTTTTTTTACTGGGTAATTAATGCTTAAGCATTGGTGCTAATTTTAATGTCGATTCTGACTTTTACCAAGGATATGAAAAGAACGATAAACAATAAAAAAAAGATTACAATGACAAAGTCAGAATCGTTCAATTTACTGAATCGTTTAACTGAACTACATAGTTCGTTTATGAAATAATAAGTTAGGGCATTTCTTAGGTTCTTAGGTTAGGTATGTAGTTATATGCATATTTATTACATATTTTCATTTTCTATTAAAAAAAATTGTTTAGAGAAACTACCGAAATGTGTTAAGGAATTCAGTACAAGTCTCACTTACATACAAATTGAACTAAATACATGTTTTTATTATCAAAACAAGAGTAACTATAACTTGGGAGAATGATGTACAAAAAAGTTATTACCCTAATGTACATACAATAATGCATAGTAAGTAAGTAATACTATATTTAATTATAACACGCGATTGTCTTAAATCGATCAAATTCGAAGTGAAATGATTTTTATAGCCATTTCTTAAATAGTTGACAAAAATCCAATTTTTTTGTGATGACAAATTTCTTTGAACAAGTTCTTAAACCAAAATAACGTATTAATATTTTATAATATACATTTACAGATGAATTTAGTGCAACAAGTGTTTTAGTATTAACCAGATGTTGTATTTTATTTTTAAATCACGTGAAATTTAAAATTTTACTTTCTTTTTTTAATTGTTATATTTATTCAAACGTTGAGTTTCGAATAATATTTGTACCGTTAAAAATGTAAGAGCAGTTTCAATTTGTCAGCTGTATCCTCTCTTGTCTTAACATTTTTCTAAAGAAGTCAAGTATAAAAATTAAATATTAAACGACAGTAACAGGTTTAACAAAACAATTGTCAGTAAAAACTATAATATTTGCACTAATTTTAACATTTATCAAACGAGATTGTTCTACTGTGCACAAGCGTGGAACCAAGAGGTATAAAAATGGAAGCACGGATAATAGAGGTAAAATCACTGATAATGGAGGTCAAGAATCAAAGTGACAGGGTGACCGATGACATTTTTCAAAAAGTGGCACCAAATAGGGGATTTATCAAAAAAAAGGGGGCAAAATTAAAAAAAAACGAGAAAACTACACTAAACTTTTTATTTTTAATGTATTTGTATATAACTCTCCCTAAAAAAATGGGGACAAAAAGTGGCAAGGTAGTCGAAAAAGTGAAAAGGCGGTCGAAAATGTGGCAATTTGCCACTTTAGTCGGTCAAACGGTCACGCTGATTAGAAGGAAACAAAGAGGGGCAGATATCTATCAAACGAACTCTCTCTCATTGTCCACCTCGCGGAGAGAAAAAAGCGGTTTCAAGGCCAGCGATGCCAATTTAGCACCTTTCGCGCTAGTTTTAGCGCGTTTTAACTATGCCAAACGCGCTTTTTTTCGTCTTAGCGCGTTTAATAAAAAAAGCGCTAAATTAGAGCGTTTTGATTAAAGTCAAAAATATCATTTCAGTTCAATATCTTTTTACTTTTTTGTATAAATTTAACATTTGTCTAATATCCAAAATTTAACTTTTTGTTTAAATTCGTTAATTATTCAGATGTTGCAAATAAAATTCTCTTGAGTGTATAGAATTAAAAACGCATTTTAAAAATATGTACTCTTACTCGTGACCCAAAAAATTTATATAAATCGCAACACTATTCGATAATTTACGTATATAAGTTGTTACAAAGTTTTACAAATAAAATTAAAATCAAAACTAAGAATTTTGAATATTGGGAAGGCGAGACTGATTCTGTATTAAATGATTTTAGTTATTTACAGTGTGACCAGATTTTAAAATAATATTAAGCTAAATCACGTTTGAAAAAAAGCTAAAATAAGCTAAAAAGTTACATTTTAGGCTAGAAAATAAAGCTAAACTTTTTTCCACTTCTTTGATCACTTTTCAATAGTTTCTTATTGCTAAACTAACGTTAAATATTACACAAACATATTTTTTTTATTATACATATAGCATATTTGCTTAATGAAATTATTTATTAATTATTATATTTTAGATTTAATGAAGAACAAAACAAAAACTTCCCCAAAATAATCTTAAAAAGTTTTTAAAAATGTAAAAACATTTATATTAAAATACGAAAGTTTTTTAAGTGAATTAATGCTATTTAAGGTAAAGCATGGATCACACTATCTGCGCAATGAACCGAGTATCGTCAGATCAGTGAAATAAAGTGATAAGTAAAGATTTTGCTCTAATTTATCGACTACTTGAAATACAAGGACATAATTGCGCCACACTGCATTGGTAATAAGCCCATATAGACTTATTCCAGAATTAATTGAGTAATAATGCCATTTTGGCTTATTACTTATGACTTTATTGAGGTGGCCCGACGAAAATCGGTACATAGTGTTATCCAGGCTTAAGGCTATTTCAAGTTTTTGTTTTAAGTTAATTGATACCGCTGAATGAACGTTCAACTCAAGTCAAATAATTTTATACCCAAAAAACTCAAAAAGTGTTTTGGCCACTAATATGAATTTAACTTTTTCCATTGAAATTCTAACCATTCTGCCATTATCTACTATTTTTCTTCTTTCCATTTCTGTTATAAAATTGTCGTATAATTTACATTTTGTATTTTTTGTAAACTATTTTACAATGCTAAAAAATTATAATTTTTATAAGTTGTTTATGTTTTTAATATATTTTTAGAGAACACGCAATTTAGACTAAAAAAAGGCTAAAAAAGCTAAATGAGTTTTTAATAAAAGCTAAAAAATAAGCTAAGAGCTAAATGAAAATTTTAAGGCTAAATCTGAAACAAATAAGCTAAATTTAGCTCAAAATAAGCTAATATGGTCACGCTGGTTATTTAGGATATAATCTCGAAAAAGCAATATTGCATAATCTGAAAAGGAGTTACCTACTAAAAAATTAATTGTACTCGTATTTACTAATACATATGTACATCGACCTTTATTAAAATTTAATTTGTAGGAAAATAGCGCGTTTTGAATATAAATTGTTGATAATGCTGTAACTTAGCGCGTTCTAGCGCGTTTGGGTTATAAATAGTTGGCATCGCTGTTCAAGGAACTCAAACTTTTTTTTGATTGTTTTCAATATAAATAAACCAATAAGAATTTGTACATATCTGCTATAAACAAACAGTTAACCGTTATATTAGATTCACACACGTCTATTTTAGTTGAGCAACTTGTAAGCTTATGGAAGGGGAACCACCATATTCTCCTCTCTAGTCCATGAACTGAAAAGTTGCATAACTAAATTTGCCATGTATGAAACGGGACTTATCATAATTTTGACAGATACTCGTATATACATATGTATGTATGTATGAGTATTTTTTGAGTGGGATAACACCTACCTGTTGTTAAACGATATTTCCAGTTATAAACATTCAACCACCGTTATGTGAGTTAGAAAAGAGAATGAAACAATGGAATTGTTTCTTTAATTTTATTTAAATGTTGACGTTTGATTTTTTTTATTTTTAATTTCTCCCGTGCAAAAGAACTTTATATTTCACTGTAATTTTACAAAAGCAAACAAGTACGTATAAATATGTACATACATATGTATGTATGTATGTATGTATGTATATAAAAATAAAAAAATGTTATCAAGTAATTTTTAAGCATTAAGAAATAGAGTTGTATACACAATTTCACATTCTAAAGATCTTAATCAATATGTATTTTGATAAGTGATTGTTTTTATTGATTAAGAAATAAAGTTATTGAGTAAAAAATATGTATGTAGGTATGTATATAATTTTGAAACCTAGGCACGTAATTTCACATTTTTTTTTTCTTATACTTTTACTATACATACGTATGATTTTCTTATTTCTTCTTAGTTTGATTAATAATATTTTATTTATAATTTTATTTTTGATGATCTTTTTACTTTTGCAATTTTTTTTATACATACACACATAAGTACGAGTATGTACTAAATATGTATGTATGTATTTACAATGCAAACAATTGCTACACACTTTAGTGTTAAGTTAACCACATAATTTTGTATATTATTTTTTATTTTATTTTTTTTTTCAATATTTTTTTTTTATATATTGTGAACTGACATCAGCCTCGGTCACTACACGACAAAAAAACAAAAACAACAACAACAGAGCCAAGAACAACAATGAGTCAAAACAAAAATAATATTGTTGAATATTGAAAGCAACAATAACAACACGGAGTGTCTAAAGGAGACAAAACAATAACACGACTGAATTAACGAACCCGCACGAGGCCACCGATCAATAATAGAATAACAATCATTTGTTTATTTTGCCCAAGAATCTTTGGAATATTTACATTTATGTAGGCATTTACTTATTTTTATTTATGTATATTCGCTTATATTCGTTTTATTCAAATCCAAAACTGCATTTATTTACTTATTTTTATTTTTGATTTTTGAATAGAGAAACTCGCTCAACGAGTCTCAGACTAGAACTGATTGTTGTCTAGAAAAATATCGGTGTGGCAAATATGCTCAGAAAGCCAATTGGTGCCAACCATAAATTCATAGCTGATGAGCTATAACAGCAACTACAACTAATCGTTTTGGCTCTTTATTAATTTGTTCATTCAATCGTTTGTTTGCGTGTGTTGGTTATTTCACTCGTTCGCGTGTTTGCTCATTTAATGGCGGTATCACTGTTTAACGCTCGCACACCTTGTTTTATCTGCTTCTTCAATTTTTCCTGTTTTATTATTCAGTTGGTGTGAACTAAGAAATATTACTTAGATATGTGTGTACGTACAGTGGCTCACAACGAAAGTCGGCAAGACATTGAAAAATTTTTATCAACGACTTTAAATACCGCGTTCTCTATTTTTTGATGTGTAAACAAACACCTATACGCTAGGGGGTAAAAATCTTTTTCACAATACAATCACACCGCATTATGTAGTACACCGAAAGAATTTTGCTTCATAAGTCTAATGAAACAATTTCATTAAAATTTTTTCACAAATCTAATGATAATTTCACAAATCCAATAAAAGTTTCATGAATATTTTGAAAGAATTTCATTGGAATTGCTTCGTTGGTATTCTGGTTTCGTAAGAATATTTTATTGGATTTATGACAACTAGGTATATTTTCTAATTATTAAGAAACCCCTATATATTTAAGTTATTTCATTATTTTCATGAAATTATTTTATTGTGTTGATGAAGTAATAGCACTGCATTAACTACACTGTTAAATAAATTTTATGAAGTTTTCAATAAAATAATTTTTGACGAAACTGGTTTCATTAATCCAACGAAGCGTGACGTTGGTGGAATTTTAATGAATTTTTCATTAGATTAATGTCGAAATTCATAGAATTTAGGCCGAAAATTCTTTCAGTGTATGAGTGTTTGAAAGAAGCAACACAAACTTATTTAAAATATTGTAAATACATGGGAATTTGCTGGTTTTTGTTTGTTTTATTTAACTTGATAACACCAACAATTAAACAATGAACAACAGGAATTAAAAATTAAAAAGTAAAAGCATTTACCATAGATGGGCACTTTGCTTGCATTACTACTAAAATTTCAGTAAAAATAATTTTTTAACCGGTAAATTTTTACTGATTACTAAAATTTTTTCTACAATTTTTATAAAGTGCCTAAATGATTTATTGTATGATGATGCATTGAATTTTCAGTAATCAGTAATGCCCGTATTCATAATGAAATTCTACCAATTGGCTAAATTTTTTCCATACAAAAATTAAAAAATTTTAATAAAAAAAACTTTGCCACTTGTAAAAATTTACTGAGGTTTTTTCAGTAATCAGTAAATTTACTGCTTACTGCAATTTTTAATGCAGAAGTGTAAAAATTTTAGAAAAAGCTAAATAAAAATTGTGAAATTCATTAAAAAATTCACACAAAACTACAAATTTTAAAGTTAACATTCCATGTTAAATGAAAATTATGACTAAAAAAATTATGACATTTGAATATTGAATGAAGTTAAATAAAAAAGTTAATTAATTTAAAATCTTTTTGAAGTTACTAATGAGCTCCATTAACGGGATCAAAATGTATATAGACAATGCTTAACCATAAAAACAAGAACATTTCTTAAAAAAAAATCGATTGATCTTCGATTGCTTGTGGAAATTTAACATCACCACCAAAATGAGCTATTAGCAAAAATGTGATTGGAAAAAGTGAGGACTGACGGATTGGCATCAAATATGTAGCTATTTGAAATGTGTTTTTGGTATGCTCCATGGGCATAAAAACAATGTAGATACGAATCTTACTTATAATATCATTTGCATTCTTTGGTCATCAAAGGGTCTTAACATTTTAATTATTTGTCTGCAGATTGCGTTTGGCAGTCGATGAAACTTTTTAAATGTGGACTGCTGTAAAGCAAACGGATTCCTTTTATCACGCAATAGCTTATGTCCCTTTTTCTTTTAATGACTTGATTTCGGCGCTACTCTTCAGCCAAATTTATATATACCACATACATAGTACATACATTCCTTCCACCATTTCCAAATTAGTTAAAGTATTTATTTATTTTAGTTTAAAATGCCTGTCACAATTACTATGATTGTCTACATTCCTAGTATTTATTTTAAAAATTTATAATGATAGAATTTTGTTTTGAGAATCGGAAATTTTAGTCTTCAAACACAATGTTAAAGTTTTCCAGTCACAATATTTTCTGTGAATAGGCATGTTAATAGCTTAAAAATTTTTTACACTGTTAATGTCAACCAAGGCGAATTCAATATCAGGTGACCTTATCAGCCCGGCTGATTATCAGCTGTTGATGCCAAATTGAGCATTTTGAACCAAAATGTCAAAATTTGCTTAGAAATGTTCTGACAGATTGGTTTTGTAGCATAGCAAACTGCGTGTTGTTTTTTGTGTTGTAAAATTGTTGTATGGAAGAGGTCACCTGATACTGAATTCGCCTTGATGTCAACTGTTTCATAGACTGTAGAATTTTGCTGAGGGAAGATATAGACGGGGCAATTGTGCTTTTATTGTAAAAACATTGAGAAAATAATGGATCTATCAAGTCATGGTGAGTATGTACTGTGAAACGATAATAAGTGTGTGCGGTATTATGATAAATTTATCTATATATTTCTCAAATGAAACTATTGCAGAGACGAATAAGGAGGCAAGGGCTTTCTTCCCTGAAGAACTCTTCACGTTAAAGTATTTAGAGAGCGGCCACAAACAAATGGAGGCAGCTAGTATGCACTTGACAATTGAACGGGCCTTACGAAATGTATCCATTTATTCTCTCGAGGAATGGCCATCGATTTTGCGATTGGCTCGAAGAAAACAACCATACATTGTGGAAAGAATGATCTGGTACGACATTTATGATCTCAAGGACTGGTTCAGCAGATTAGGGTACACTTTCAAAAAGAATAACGAAAACAAATCAGTGAATTGGTTGAAGATTAAGCAAATTAAAGTGAAGAAAGTTAATCCTAATTTGCTGCTCTACAAAGAGAATTGAGACTCCGAGTGGCAAACGATTGACATAATAGAACGAAAGAGAAAGAAATCAACCATTTATAACTTTGATTTGTGTTCTAAATTTAAACGGTGTGAAAGATTCAAATAAAATAGTGTATACCGTACAAAATAAAATAGTGTATAATGATTTTCATACATATTATAAAACAAATCAAATATCCTAAGTGACATCATGGTACTTTGAGTCCCACTTATTTGCAATTAATGCACTTGTAAATTAATGAAATATCATCAGTAGCCTGATTATTCCACCACATATTTAAATGACCACAACTTAAAAACATTGATTATTTTCTGAAATTTTACTGTTTTCCCGGGTGTCTAATAACACAATAACTTTAAACTCCATTATCTCAAAATGGATAAAAAAAATTGTACACTATTGTTTTATTAAGGGTATGGTTTATAATTTGCATAAGAGCATATTTCTTAGAATTTTTAATACTGAAGCACTGTAAAATTTATGTGGAACATTGGGTTTTTCTATTAATTGTTTAACATTTTACAAGTCCCTTTTACGGGAGAGATTAAATTTAATTTGTTGGAGATCGATTGTTGACATTATGTGTGGCGCAAGTGCACTGAAGATTTTAGTCGTAAGATTACTAAAAAAAAACGGCGAAGCACGGACGATGGTTTGGGACTACATCGCAGCTTCAGGTGTCGGCAACTTTTGCAGAATATATCATGGATATAACCATGCATCTTGAAATTCTGAAAATTCATGTTAAGGAAAGTACAGGCAAGTTTTGTTTGCATTGCTAATAATTTTTAAGTTTTATAAAGGCAAGCACAAGCGGGAAGCACATTTCATTGATAGCAAGGAACTGGGTACTGTAAAACTGTCCTAAGGTCGTGAGAATACCTGCGCAAGGCCGTGTAAATGTCATCGATAATTTTTTTTTTTTAAAGAGAAGTAACAACTCAGGCAATTAATGCCTACTGCTAATACTAGGTGTTACCTTCTTTGGGAAAGGGATAGTTAGAGAGAAGACAGGTGGTGAAAGAAGAGATAGAGGAAAGCTTCATTCTTTTTACAACTCTGCTTTACGTTTTTAATAATGCAGTGTTGCAGCGCCTCTCTGATGTTAAATGGGGCGTAGTAATTTTTTGAAGCTGTGTCTTGTAGCCATTTTATTGATTATTTTACTTCGCCGATGATTTTGCTACACAACGAAGGAGGGCGCTCTGATGTTACATTAGGACTAGTATCTGCTGAAGTCGGTATAGTTCAGTGACCAGTGACTATGCCTTCATCACTTGAACTTTCCTACAACAACTGACACAAAGGGACACTAATGCACATCAGAAAAATCCGTGGTGTTGTTATTTAATAACTGTCGGATACAGGGATTGAACCCAGGACCTTCGGTTTTGCAGTCAACGTGCTAACTACTTCAGCCAACGCCACCCTCACGTCGAATGCGAAGTGGGTTATGCACGAGCAAAGGCCAACTTCAAATTGCACAGCAGGAATAATGCAACCAAATAAGTACTTATTTATGTAAAAAATTAATTGAGCCCATTCCAAAATGACTGCAAGCTTTTGAGTATATAATCATATAAAGAAGATAGTCTGTCCGACTTTCAGTGTGATAATGGTTTTTAATTTCATTTTATCTTTTCGTTATTATTTCTATTGGCGTAAGGCTGGAGTATTTTATTTTTGTGTCTTTATTTTACTTGCAATATATGCAATATATGTTCCTTACAAATATATCGGAAAGTCTTCACTTGTACATATATGTGTTTTCAAAGCTTTTACATTTTTCTTAATAACTTGCCCGATTTTGATGTGAGCCACTGTACGTATCTATGTACGTGTCGCATTTGTATGCGTTTTTATTTTACGCTCCCGAAATGAGCTTTTTCTCTTTTCACTTGCTTCCAAATAAATCATAAATTAATGGCCCAGTGGGGATTGTTGATAAAAAAGAAATGATTTTGAAATGTACATAATTACTTAATACATATGTTTGTATGAAGCAGCTGTTGTTATTTGTTTGATACTGGAACCGTTTGAATTTTGTACGGGGTGCACTTGTAGATAGATCTTTGTGCCGGGTCATTCTAAACACCTTGGATAATTAGTTAAAACTGTGAACCTGATACTGTCACACTTAGAAAACATTTGCCCAAATAAGCGCAACCACTAAATACTAAAGAACAACCTTTTGATTTCGATACATACATGTTTATTAATTTAAGCGGTTTCATACATAATCACTAATGGGCAATAGGTCTGATCCCGTACTCAACATTTTTTTTTTTTTAAGAGAAGTAACACTCAGGCAATTAATGCCTACTACTATTACTAGGTGTTAGCTTCTTTAGGAAAGGGATAGTGATAGAGAAGACATTTTAAGAGAAGTAACACTCAGGCAATTAATGCCTACTACTATTACTAGGTGTTAGCTTCTTTAGGAAAGGGATAGTGATAGAGAAGACAGGTGGTGAAGGAAGAGATAGAGGAAAGCTTCATTCTTTTGCAACTCTGCTTTTTTGCACGTGTTTAATAATGCAGTGTTGCAGCTCTCTGATGTTAAATGATGCGTATTAATTTTTTGAAGCTGTGTTTTGTAGCCATTTTATTGATTATTTTACTTCGCCGATGATTCTGCTACACAACGAAGGAGGGCGCTCTGATGTTACATTAGGACTGGTATCTGCTGAAGTTGGTATAGTGCAGTGACCAGTGACTATGCCTTCATCACTTGAACTTTCCTACAACAACTGATACAAAGGGACACTAGTGCACATCAGAAAAATGCGTGGTGTTGTTATTTAATGACTATTGGATACAGGGATTGAACCCAGGACCTTTGGTTTTGTAGTCAACGTGCTAACTACTTCAGCCAACGGAAAACTGTTCACTTACCCAAAGTCTGGACGGATTGCTTTAAGTTATGTATCGATATGTTGTATTATGATATTGATATGACTCTGTCTCTCTGTCCAGTTAATATCATCATTTGCATTGTTGTCAACGCACTGACTAAAGAGAGTACAGGCAAATCTCGGTACAACGAATATCGTTTTAACGAAAATCCGATATAACGAAAGTCCAAATTTTTTACATTAACAACCTTATACTAACTAACTAACAACCGAATACTATACTAATTTTATACTGGATATAGCGAATGATAAAAAAATCTCGAAATGAAAATTGTTAGGAACATATTTCTACCATTTAGTTATGTGTGTTCTGTATACCGTTAGTTTGTATTTGGTAGCTTATTTGAAAAAAATTGCCTTCATTCTTTGTATTATATTGTATCTTGTCTATAATAATAATTGTTAAAATAATACTTTAAAAAAACTTTGCGATATAACGAATTTTTCGGTATAACGAATGGGCTTAACATTATATCGTTCGTTATACCGGGATTTGCCTGTATTGTAAGTATTACCATATAAACACATAAAAACTCTTTGAAATTTCATAATAAAGCAACGGAATATTTTGAAAGCTCTTTCTTTGGTCATAATTTTATAGAGCCGCGATAACCACATAAACAAGAACTCTGGAAAAGGTTTTATGCTGCAATATTCTACCTCCAAAACTTTAATTTATGCTGGGGTCTAGTTTCCCTATTAAAAACAGGCAACTAATCTATAAAACTTACATGAAAAGAAACTAATATTTATTATGCGTTGTTTTTGTAAAGATTTGCTAGAGAGGTCGATTTTTTGTAAATTTTTCAATTCTCTACTTGTTACAAAGTATTGGTTGCGTTTGTTTCTTTCTTTTTGTTATTTTTGCCGTCCGAGATAAATGTTTTTTTTTTGGCACACCAATTTTCTCTCCTAACCTCTGCCAGTTATTGTAATATAATTAACCTTTAAGATTTCCTATTGGTATTGGAGCAAATAACTTTCAAGATCTACATACCTATTTAAATAAATTTCGTACTTTTTTATTATTTAAAATTAAATTTACTCTATTATGGTAGTTGTTTAAGACGAGAAAGCTTACAAAAATCGAATATGGATATACTAGTGGTTACTTGAATGCGAATGTATACGTATATACATATGTAATTACTTGCAAATATATGTAAGTATCTGCATATGTAGGTAGATATGTATTAATGTCCTGCACAAGACCATTTATAAGACCTTTCAAGACATGAGAGATTTTTCAAATGCTTTACTACAGCGAAAAATTCTAAAACAAACGCTAAACAACACTGTTGGCAAGACAAACAACTGAAACAAATGTCTTGCCAACAGTGTTGCTTAACGTTTGTTTTAGAATATTTCGCTGTAGTAAAGCATTTGAAAAATCCCTCATGTCTTGAAAGGTATTATAAATGGTATTGTGCAGGACTTTAGTATGTATCTACAAATTACAATATCTGCCTTTGAGTGAAAATTGTCAGTGAAGTTTGCGTGTGGTTAGTTGCTGGCGTCATAAATGTTCACATTGCAATTTAAAGGGAATCAAGCACAAGCTCTTATTTAAAAGTCACTTGGGACGATATAGTCCCAAACAAAAGGAGATATTTCGAGAAACTGCATACAGAATTGCTTAAGGTTGGTTTCACACGACATGTGTTTTACATCTGAATCAACAGCTACATGACTCACATGTCTGTCAAAATTGCCAACTTACAGACAAAAACCTCTCTCCTTACATTTTTTCCAACTCAGAATTTAAACTCTAATTGAAACTTTGTCATCTAACATCCAACCGCATAATTTTTACAATAGCAAAGCTTTTGCATGGCATGCATGTGGAAAATTTAGTGGGAAATTTATCATGTCAGATGCCAAATTCATACCACTAACAGCTGTTTATGATGTCTACAAGCTACAACAAACACCTTAAAGTGAATAAAATGCTTATGTATCGCATCATAAATCATAAACTGAAGTCTCGACTTCAACGAAGTCCACGTGGTACTGGTAATCAAATGGCCAAAAAACTGAGAATATATCAGCGAATGATGAATTTCCAAACATTGTGTTATCTGTTAAAAAATTTTTTCTATTGAGCAGCTCATAAACTCTCAAAATGATGGTATTTAATTAACTGAAAGTACGACAATTTGAGCATACGAACGGCCAACTAAAGTAATTTTCCATATCAAGTAATGGTAGGAAAAATATTACTTTTAACGGTTAATAGAAGGGAATCTCAATAGACCCAAATGGATCTGCGAGTGGAGGTGCGGTATAGCACCATAGATCGATAGTACTATCGATAGTATCGATAGTTTTGTTTTCATTGGACTATCGATGGTTTTTTCTCGATAGCGATACTATCGTTGAAAAAAATTAATACCAAATCGACAAAAAAATCGATAAAGTGGCGGCGGGTCCTATCTGACAACGATATCTAATGCCCTAATTCTGTTCGACGAATGTATCGTCTTGTCTATGGACGAAATAAAAAAGCAATTTTGATTCTTTAAAACGATTATTATTTGTTGTCTATGCTAGAAGGTTCGTGTATTTGCTTTGTAATTTTGTTCTAAACATTATATCCAACGCATATTTTTTCATATATTTTTCAAACTGTTGTATAATAATTTAATTGAATTTTTATGTTTTAAAAACATGGCAATAATATTTATATTTTTAATTGTCAAAGACAGCAACCATTTTTGAAGAAAATAATTTAGAGACTTCAAAGACAAGAACTCAGAAGCATTTTCAAACAAAAACGTCCTAAATCTTCTTACTGAATTAGGGCATAAGACGCAGTTGTTAATTAACCGACTTAGATCTAGATCTCTTCTACATAAACACCAGCGACTCTACAATTTCATGTAAGTGCAAAAAAAGTTTTTAATATGTATTTTTAAATAACTTTGTTTTTATTTTAAATCAGGCGATTATTTTTAGAAGTAGACGGTTCCGCGAATGATGGATAAATATCTGCAAGGACCAAACGGTAAGTAAAATGCGTTTTTTATATTACACAGAACAAAAATTTTTACAATTGTATGTACTTTAATGTATGTACATATGTATATTTATAGAAGCCAGCAATGAAAATGGCGATGAAGACAGCGAAAACAGCGAGCTTGATGCAGAAACTATAGCATTGAAAAAAGCACGCCAAGGTAATTCAGAGGTTTGGAATTTTTCAAAAGACAAAAGATAAAAGAAATGCTAAGTGTCGATTGTGTGCTAAAATTTACAAAACTAGTGGCAACACATCAAACCTATTTGACCATTTAAAGCGTGCCCATCCTTCTTATAACCAACTGCCGAAACAACCAAATACAATAGATTATTTTTTCAAAAAATCTGAAACCTATGAAACAGATTCTGAACGTAAAAAAAACTTGATAGTGCTTTAATGACTATGATTGCCACTGACGTGCAGCCATTCAGTATTGTACAGGATATAGGTTTTCGTGATTTTGTTAAGTGTTTAGATCCGCGCTATACTTTGCCTACAAGAAACACCATAAAAAATGTGCTGATGACAAATTTGTACAATGAAACCAAGAGTAAGTTGCAAGGTATCCTTAATGAATTGGAACACTGCGCTATTACAACCGACCTTTGGACATCACGCGCAAACGAGGGCTACCTCACCGTAACGTGCCAACTTGTAGCAAAAGGATTTGTACTCCGTACAGCTGTTTTGTCTACGAAAAAACTTTTATGTGCTACCAATCACAATGCAGAAAATTTAGCAACGTCTCTCCGAGCAGTGTTAGATGAGTGGGGTATAATTGAGAAAGTGGTGTCAATAGTGAGCGATAATGACAGCACCATGTTGAAAGCTTGTGACTTGCTTCAAAAAAGGAATCTTCCATGCTTTGCACACACTATTAACCTCGTTGTACAAGATTGCTTAGGGCAGGATGACATAAAAGTTACTTTGGCGAAATGCAAGAAAATTGTGACTTATTTCAAGAGCAGCACAATTTCGTATGAAAAGTTCAAAGCTGACCAAGGAAGAACAAAACCGTACAGTTTAATACAGGAGGTACCAACTCGCTGGAACAGTGCTCTGAGAATGGTGGAAAGGATTTTATTAACAAATAATTAAATTTCCAATATACTTTTAAGCAAACGCGCTTTTTTTCGTTTCAGCGCGTTTAATAAAAAAAGCGCTAACTTAGCGCTTTTTGGATAAAGTCAATAAAAATTTTTTTTTAATTTCGTTAATTATTCAGCTGTTGCAAATAAAATTCCCTTGCCTGTGGTTAGAACTAAAAACGCATTTTAATACTGTAGTCATACTCGTGACCAAAAAATGTATATAACTTATCAGCCATCTATTATAGATGAAGTACAAAAATCATTTGAATCGCAATACTATTCGACATTTTATCCGAGTATGTTGTTACTTGTACAAAGTTTGTTAAAGGAAATTAAAATAAAAACTAAGGATTTCGATTTTTTGGTGATTCTGTATTAAATTATTTTAGTTATTTAGGACATAATTTCGAAGAAGCAATATTGCAAAATCTGAAAAAGAGTTGCTTAAAACAGTATATTTACTTATACATACATACATCAACTTTTATTAAAATTTAATTTAGCGCGTTTTGGCTATAAATAGTTCACAATGCTGTAACTCAGCGCGTTCTAGCGCGTTTTGAGAAGGTGAATAGCGCGTTTGGGTTGTAAACAGTTGGCATCACTGCCTCTAACGGCAGACGATGTAGAATTTTTACAAGATCTTAAAGAATTGCTTACGCCTTTTGATGCAGCTACAGTTCAAACATCATCCAGTTCAGCTGTTACTATTTCATTAATTATTCCTCTAACGTGTGGCACTTTTAAGACTCTTGATGAATTAAAAAGTACTTTGAAGACTTTGGAAGGCCATCAAGCTTGTATGTTTCTGGTGGAAAGAGTAAAGAAAAGATTATTTCCGTACGAAGAACGTACAACAGCAAGATTGGGAACACTATTAGACCCCCGGTTTAAAAAGGAAAGTTGTCTTTTTTCAAGCAATGCAGATAGAGGTACTCAACTTATGCAAAACGAGATGAGTGGCATGACTAAAAAAAAACACTATGCAGCAAAATAATGCAGAAGCGTCAACTTCTAAAAATATTCCTCAGAAATCGAAGCCAAAGCTCTTAAAATTTGTGGAAAATAAAATTCCCTGTAAAATAAGGACAAACCAAGTGGACGCCATCATATCTCTTAGGCAATATTTCGAAAATGAAAATTCACAACTAGAAATAGATCCATTGCAGTACTGGAAGGTAAATATAATTTTTAATAAAATAATATAGTTAAGCAATTTATAGAGTGTTATGTTTATTTACAGAACAATTGTGATGAGATGTCGCTCACAAAGTCATGTGCCTTACGTTACTTATGCATACCAGCAACGTCAACAGAATCCGAAAGGATGTTTAGCGAAGCTGGGGCCATTGTTTCCGATAGAAGATCGAGCTTAAAGTCAAAAAATGTTGATATGCTGCTTTTCGTAAACAAAAATTGTTGGGTTACTCAATAATTAACGAAAAATTTGTTTATAAAAAATGCGCAACATATGTGATATACAAGTACATGGTATTTATAGTGTACTAATTTGTTTTAGAAAATTGATCTCAAAATGAGTTGTGAGAAACGAATATTAAATGTTTTTTTTATTTTTGTTATGTTTTTTGTTATCTTCGTTTTTTAATAAAAAAAACTGAACTTTACTTCACATCGCTTAATATATGTAATAGTTTTCTTTTATTGAAAATAATTGTATGTAAGTACATATCGCTTATTTACTCAAATAACGACATAACTCAAAAAATTTTTTTATGGAGTTAATTAAACAGAATACTTCGTCATGTCATGAAGAAAAATTGAATACTTTAAACTCATTTTCTTCAAAATTAGTTTTATTGAGTTATGATGTTGCTTGAGTAAAATGAAATGTTTTTAGAATGAAATTTAACATTCTTAAAAGAATTCGATACTATCGATAGTATCGATAGTTTTTCAACAAACTATCGAAAATATCGAATGGCGTGACTATCGATAGTTTGCCAGCTCTATAGCACCACCCTTCTTGACCTAACCTAATGATATGACAAGCTGTGAAAATGTTTTAGAAGCTGCCGTAGAGCCGTATGCACGTAAACATTTCGGTCGTAGACCATGGACGCTCCAACAAAACTTGGCACCGTCTCATAAAGCTCGTGTGAACCAAGAATGGTTAAAAAACCATGTTCCACACTTCACCAGAAAAATACAATTTTAAGTTTTCTTAAATAAACTCAGTTTGTTTAAAATATGGAATTGAAAGTTTATGGCATGGATGAGCACTCACTTTATGAGCCAACTGTAAGTGCCGTGCATCAAGGTAACATGACCCCAAGGGAAAATAATTTGTATTGAGGTTTAAATTGACCGTGGTAGACCAAAACTCTATCATATGTGCGTAAAGAGCTTTGGTTGATCAACACTCAGCTTGCTAAGCATTAGGCAACCTTAACTGACATTAGGTCTGTTCCAGATGCATAACAAAACAGTCCGAACTTGTACAAACTAATCCAAAAGCGTTCCAGATAGGAATTTTTGTGCAATTTTGAGAGCGATTGAGAGAGTAATTTTTTTGCATTTCCTGTACAAACTAGTACGAACTTTTTCTTCTGGGTAAGTTCGGACAAGAATTGAATAATCAGCTGTTTACATGTTTACATATGAAACTGAAATATTAATCAGAAAATTTGCAAATATAGAAAAAAAGTTTTTTCACACAGATTTATTAAAAAGCAAAATGGAAGGTTTTTGAAATAAAGCTTAAGTTGTAAGTACATTTGTGCTTATTTTTCCATCTCTTTAATATAAAAAAATGATTTTTTAAATAATTCACGCAACTTCTACTTTTTTGGAGATTTTTTCATTTACTTTTTACAGCTGTTGCCAGTGATGCAAATTTTACGTTTTTATAATGTTATGCGTTTCAAGCGACTAAAATCACTAAAATAAAACTTAATTTAAAAAGTAAGCAGCACTAGTATTTCAAGATGGTCAATTATGGTTTTTTGCGTTCCAGCAATTTTGGATTACTTTTGCACATTCAGAGAATAATTTTGGTTTTACTCTCATTAGTCCGAACTTTAACAAAATCTTGTGGAACACACCTATTAAGTGACACTGCACTAGGGATTAGGGTTGCCAGATGTCGGAAGCGAGATTATTGGACACCCACCAAACATTTCCTGGATTTAAAAAAAATCCTGGACGAATAAAAATGTAAGACATCAGAAGAAGTGTTGTATTTATTTATACAATAAGAACTTACAAATACTTTTCCACAACAACAGCTCTACAAACAATAAGAATTTTGAATAAATAAACAAATCAGCGCTGAATGAAGAGTTTGAAGTCGATGGGAAATTATCGGCGGCGGCGGCTAAATCTCTTCGTAGGTGTCTCAACTATCGCTTCATTTAATTTTTTTTTACATTGCATTTTTTTGAATTTTTTTATAGTCACGCTTTGGAAAAAAGTAAAAATCTAATATTTCCTGGACATACGTAATTTTTCCTGGACACTGGACAAGATATAATAAAACGGGATAATCCAGGTGAGTCCAAGGCATATGGCAACCCTACTAGGGATGCCAACCGCTATTGTTTCTTAAGAATCCCAGGTTTCCTGATTTTGGATATCCCGATCCTGAAATCCTAGGATTTTTAGAGTTTCGAGAATTTTTGTATCTGCAATTTTCTTTAAACTACATTTTTTTTAATAATCTGTACTTCAAGAAAAATATTTATTAGACTTATTTATCGAGCAAATAAGTTTATTCAAAAATGCCAACTCAAAACTCCTAACTTTTCAGGAAAGTTAAAAATCTCGTTTTTTTGGCTCATTATTGTAAAAGACAATGTATCTTCCATAATATGGTTTAAATATTCTAACTAATAGCTATACAAATAATTTAAAAATTTGCACTTATTTGCGTATTTTTTTGAAAAAGCATCTTTTAGTAAATCAAAAAATAAAATTATTTTTTTAGAGTTAGCATATTTTGTCGGTTTTTTCGAACAGAAATTAATTGCTTAGGCAACATATTTAAAGAAAATTGGATATTTTTCACATCTAGTAGCCACATTCATAAGATCCGTGAACCAGTTTTGCAACTTTGTTCAAAGGAAAGTAAGAGATTTAGGCAAACTGAAAACAATTTTCACGGAAATATGTTTGTATAACTTCGCCTACAGCTCTTGGATATTACTTCCGGAAGTGACGAAATTAAATTTATGCGAAAGTTTGCCAAATTTAAATTCTTTGCTTTGTAATAGGGGAAAAAATTCTGAGACCATCGGTTGAACTTGCATAAGTTTCTAATTCCTTCGGTTTGCTCATGTCTGAATGTGATTATAATTTACTCACGTTCACATCTCTAATAAAAACTACTTACAATATTATTGCTATTTTTTATAGGTTGTTGTGGATGTATAAGTGTGTTTAGTTTTGGAAGTTGAACTTGTATTAGCAGACCAAACAATTCACACATGTTTCGAGTGCGGTTATGACAAATGACAAGGCAAGACAAGTATGATCAACTTCTTGATGTTGTGAATGACGTCTATCTTGTTATCGATTCAGTAGCTAAACTAAAACACTTTCAAGAAAAAAAAAATATAAATTACTGTGAACAAATCAAGTGTCATGCATATTTGTAAAGACCATTCATCTTGACAGTGATGAATAAAATTTATGTTACTGTTATCTTTCAATATAATTAACTATTTTTTTTTTCAAATATTACACTTATTAGGT
Organism: Tachina lurida; assembly: GCA_944452675.1. Lineage (NCBI taxonomy): Eukaryota > Metazoa > Arthropoda > Insecta > Diptera > Tachinidae > Tachina > Tachina lurida. The sequence goes on from OX101753.1 coordinate 41,999,285, forward strand.
TAAATAAGAAGGAAGTCGGTGTATAAAAAAGACCACTCGGAAGCTATTTGTGAACACTATTCATGCATTCCTTCGAGATCTGAAGATTATCCAGTTCTTCGTGAATGAATCGATTTGTAGACTGTTGGTAAATGCAAATGGTGACGACATTGAAGTTACAAAATGATAACAATTGCAAATGTGCAGTATATTGACCGCAAATAACGGCTCTTCCAATAGGGACTTCCCAAATTTTGAGGTTGACAGCCGTCATTTTGCTGCAGCTGGCTACATCTGTTTATTCAGTATGTTTAGCTAAATCAGATAAACGAGCAAATGATAAAATTGTTTCATCAAAATGGATGTTCTGTTCCGAAAATGTTCCGAGCGCTTCGCCCATAATTGTCCCACAGAGTAAAATATTCACAGTGTGGAGGATAAACTTGAGTGTAGTGGTTCAGTAAACAGCCAACTAACACCCGTATGTCGAAAACACGTAAGATCTACTGAAACATCAAAACTTGCAGCAGAGTCCGAGGCAATCCACTTCGAGTCGCATGCAACAACTCTGCGCTTCGCATGCCACAATTTGGCAATTTTCGCGTAGTGACTTAGGCCTGCACCTGTTCAAACTTCAACTTACCCAGGAGCTGAAGGTAAACGACCATATACAACGAAATGTGTTCGCTGAATGGTCTCTGGAGCAGATGCAATCTGAGCCTAATTTTCATCGAAAGGATATAGTGGTCGATGAGTTCGATTTCTAGATAAATGGGTCCATTAACAAACTAAATTATTCGAGTCCAATCTTCATCAGATACAATAGCGTTCCAGGTATCCCTAAAAAGACAGGGTTGTTGTGTATTTTGGCGTGGCGACAAAGTTGGTCCATATTTCTGTGAGAAGGACGTTGGATAAGCCATCACCGTAAACATATAATTTTTGAATCTCAAACTAAATTTGTTATCGTGTGAATCAAATCGATAGAAAATGTTTTCGAACTGTAATGAAATTGCCATACAAATTCGAATATTTGCGCAAAATCCTGCGCACTCCTGGCGGTACTTATAGCTAAAGTCATACAGTTAAATCTCTAGTACTGTATCAGCTACCATACTACCAACTCTCAGTATTTCGAGCCGAAGATTGTGTTCGCAATTGTTTTTTTAACTGAAAACCTACAGTTTGTGTACTTGGAACTTATTCCCTTATAAGATTCAAACTATAGAGAAGCTCAATCACTCTAACTGAAAAATTAAAGAATTAGAAGTAATTAAAAACAAAATTTTGTATGACTTCCAAGGTATCAATAAGTTTTCGACTTCTTAAGGAAAATAATAACGACTTCCTAATATCTAAATAAGAAGGGAGACATGCTCGATATCGTGTACTATATTTAACCGATATGTATGCCTGCTGTAAGATTTATATCAACTATTCCACATGTACTCGTGCCGTGAGTTGAGATAATAGGAGTGGTAAAAACCATGATCGTTCAACGGTTTCGAATTATTAAAAAAGTATACTCATTTCAGCTTTCACTAGGGCCAATATTAAAGTAACTGACATGTACCAGCATAAGACTGTCACGTCTGAAATAGCCAGGGCTGGATCTGCCTTAACACATCTAATGCATTGACAGTAGCGGACATCATTAAAAATAATGTCCCCAAATAATATCTTCAGAAATCAGAAGGAATATGAAATGGGCTGAGTACGTGTAGTTTAGGTTAGGTGAACAGGTTGCCGAGGAAAGAGAAGCGTGTTCGGCTCCCTTGGACCAATTTAATTTAAGTACATTTGTGTTAAACTATGGGAAAGGGAAAGAAAGATGCAATAAATAAAAGGGAGGCTCAAAGAAAGGAGAGGGGTTTAGAAAAGGAAAAGGACTGCTTGTGGGCGAACTAAGAAAATTTATGCAGATGGAGTCAGTGATCCTAATAAATGAATTAGTTCAACTGCTGATAGTTCCGAAATACCACTAAAAACGTCCCTACCTTAAGCGTGAAAGCGTTGATTTTCAAGTGCAGGACAGATGCATACGAGTATCCTACTATTGTCTTCTTCCCTCCTTCATCTAAACATCCTGAGCAATAGTCATCATATGGGAGTCCTATGACATGGGTGCCAAAAGGAAAGTGTCCCGTGATAATTGTCACTGTGTTCCGTATCTTTGCTCACCAGAAATTAAGGAACAGTGAGATATTTTTTTTATTGATATATGGCCATAATCTTCCTGATGTTGAACATGATCGCTACTTATACCATACAATTTGGGCGGTTTTAAAAATGTATCATTTAGACGCTTCCAACAGAAATTTAGAGAAATACCGCAGAAGTCATAAATGTATCCGTCCTGAAGCCTGGTTCCTCTCTTTTTCAGTTTATCTACCGGTAAATTTCCCACGTCGGTCTCCAGTCCTCGCACCCAATGTAAACTAGTACTGGAAATATCCGCCATCTTTTCGTGGAATTTGCGGCATTAATTTAAGGATGTAGTGATAGCATTGCTATCAGTCATAAGCCGAATATCTCTATCAGATATTCGATGTGACCATAAGAATGCAGCAATCATTCAGAAGCCGAAGTACGTGTACGGTCATAAAGAAAATGTGGCCATGCTTCCACGGTTAATGCTCTGAACAAATAGCAAGCAAAAATAGGAAGAGCATCTTGCAGTATTGACGGTTCACTGGGCGATAGGCCGACATGTTAGTATGATACAGCTTCTCGATAATACATTATGCCGCAGGTTACGAGAATACCATACAGAAGAGAACCTACTCGGCTTCAAGAAAACATATACCATAATATATAATAAAGGTATCAAAGATTGGTGTGGGGGACCTCATGAGGTACATCAATATATCAGGGTGGGTCTAGTACGACTGATCACTAAATCAGCATTGGAACCAGACCATTTTTTTTATAGGTTAGGACTTCAACAAGTAAAGAGATATCCATCAAAAAGGAATCACACAATTCTACACCGAAAGAATTTTGCTTCATAAGTCCAATGAAACAATTTCATTAACATTTTTTCATAAATCTAATGATAATTTCACAAATCCAATTTCAATTTCATTAGAATTGCTTCGTTGGTATTCTGGTTTCGTAAGAATATTTTATTGGATTTATGACAACAATATTTTCTAGTTATTAAGAAATCCCTTTATATTTAAGTTATTTAATTTTTTTCATGAAATTATTTTATTGCTTCGATGAAGTTATAGCACTGCATTAATTACACTGTTAAATATATTTGATGAAGTTTTCAATAAAATAATTTTGACGAAACTGGTTTCATTAATCCAACGAAGCGTGACGTTGGTTGAATTTTAATGAATTTTTCATTAGATTAATGTCGAAATTCATAGAATTTATGCCGAAAATTCTTTCATTGTACTTGATTGCTTGTAAGTAAACCAACCAAACAAGAACCAGTTATCTTTGAATACAATATTTCGACATTGGAATCAAATTTTCACGCCAATGAATTAATATAAAAAATAAAAAATAAGCTCGTTTGTCGTCTCTGTCGGTTTTAAAAATGATTGGAAATGATTTGTATTGTCATTATTTTCGGATCACGTCTGTATTCCAATAACTGCGCTCGCTGGAGGTTAAATTTTTACTGTTGTAAGGCTTGATTCAAGTGTGTTACGCAATTTCAAAAATACTGATATTTTTGTATGAAAATGTAACACGAACTGCTCGGTTTATCTAAAATAATGATGATTTCACTTAAATCTGTGTTATTTGCTTAAGATTTGAAGTTAAAATTACAAAATAATAATATTCCAAGAAATTCAACATTCAGCTGAACTCTTTTCATCAGAACTGGAGCAGCTTTCTTTGTGTGTCTTTCAAATTTTATTTAAATATTTATAAACAATTTGTAATGCTTAAAAATCTTACAATTAGATAAGAGAATAGATTAGAATAATTTCGTATTATATAAAATAAGTAGGTTATATGTAAGTTAATGTATACAAATACTTATTTGACCCAATTATTTTTAAAGCAGCATAAGTCACCTCATTATAAATACTTCAGTGTCTGTATGGACATCAACCAAACTTCAGTTCGGTTGCCAATTAGCAACCAAAATTCTCGATAGCCAGAAGGCGAAAAATTACGCGACTGCCGGCAACTAATTTCTATTGGAAATGACAGCTGTTATTCATCAATTGCTATTTTTGCACAGGTTTTCGCAATTGGCAACGTAAATGAAATTCTACTGCAGTTCATAATCGATCCTTTTTGTACTAGTCATTTTAAAAAAATAAAATTATTTTGGAACTAACTGCCAGTTTCTAGAAGACTGAATCGCCACCAGCCGATACATAGATGATAACGTTAGAAATAGCGTCCGTAGAGCACGTCGCGATTTTGTCATTCGACTATGACATTGTGTTTCCAAAGTGTAAAAAATATTTTTTATTTATCTGTTTTCCACGAAATTATATATATAATAGAAAAAATGGCATTCCTATTCTTGCACTGAAAAAGAAGATCAGCTGACTCACGGCGAATTCACATAAGGTGATCTTAATTCACCAGCTGACATAACTTCTCTGCTGTCAAATCAACCAAAACGTTAGGAAACATTCTGACAGCAGGAAATTTTACACTAACAAATATACAAGGCGAATACGCAGAGTTGCAAATTAAGACCACCTTGTATCAATTCGCCTTGAGCTGACTGTAGTAAACGAAATAAATTCGGCATGGAAAATTAATGTCTTAAATTTTTTTATTGCGTTTTAAAAATTGTGACGTAACTTTTATGTGAGTGCATTCCATTTTAATATATGTACATATTTGTTTTATTTTGGTGCACTTTTTTTGAACCGGCTACAATTTTTTAACATGACGAGACAAACTGCGATATATATGTAAGCCAAAGTAAATTGACAGCTCTTACGTTGCTTAACGAAAAACAATCGCGATCTACAGCCAAAAAAAAACGCTAAAATTACGCCAACTATCACGCTTACAGTTATTTTGAGGAACTTACCGTTGCCAAAAGCTCTAGGAGCGGATTTTGGAAGCTCTTACTTTATATGCGAACGCGTGAAGGTTGCGTGATTTTTAATCAGAAAACAAGATATATATATACAGCCTGATTATGAATAAGAATTCCCCGGGAGTTTTTTTCATTTTTTTCATTCCTCATATTATAGTTATTATAGTTACAATTTCCCTGGGAAAAAGTAGATATTATAAATATGACGGAGAGGCAGACATTTTTGAGAGTTTTCTTCCCAAAAATTTTGAAGGGAACTTGTACAAAAATTTAAAAATTTTTGTAAAACAAGTGTATAAGCACTTATTTAGAACAAAAAGTTTAAATAAGCACCGGAATGTTATACAGTAAGCCCCGGTTAATTACCTCATCACATATGTCATGATTCTTGGGGCAATTATCTGGGAAAGGTATTAAAGCGAAGACGCTTAATTACCTCATATGGGTAATTATGAGAAAACGATTAAATACTTTTAGAATGCATTTATTCGAACTCACTGTGGTATGTAGTACATAATTACTGGAAATAAATGCACATACATATGCATTTCTTCAAATAAAATTTTTTATTATATAACAAAAACAATTAATATTAGAAAAAAATAGATAAGGTGCATTTATTCGATTGCAGAATTGTATGAATATATACTTAAGTAGTTTTGGGCAAATAAACGAGGAGATTTGAGGGGAAATTTCATTTTGGGGTAAAATATTTCTGGGTAATTACCCCGAAATGGGTAATGAAACGATAGTTAATTAAGCGTGGACTTTTGTGTGAAAGTGAGTGTAAAAAAACGGGCATTCAATATTTGGGGCAAGTACGCGATAAAGGTATTTAAACGATGGGCAATTAAACGGGTTATACTGTATAACAAAAACAGTTCATATTACAAAAAATAAATAAATGTACTCAGGTAGTTTTGGGCAAATAAACAAGGAGATTTTAGGGGAAATTTCATTTTGGGCTAAAATATTTCTGGGTAATTACCCCAAATAGGTAATTAAACGAAAGTTAATTAAGCGTGGACTTCTGTGTAAAAAAACGGTGATTTAACATTTCTGGTGAATAAGCGATAAAGGCATTTAACCGATGAGCAATTAAACGGGGTATACTGTACTTCCCTCTAGTTTTAGGAATTTTTAACCAAGTCGTGCAAACATGCACTTCAAAAACATAAGCTACTTCCCTTAAAAAAAAAATAAAATTTTTATTAAATTTCTATTACTGCTCTCTTGCTTTAGTGCTTGTAAAATTTAAAGATTAAACAGCTGATTCATCTCCGGTATTTGCTTTTCCCAGGCTATTTAGAATATAAAATTTTGTTCCCGGATGAGAGAAACTGCGCTTTAAAGTTCATAATTGGGCTGATGCGTAAATGTGTTAAAACGACTAATTCTCTGGCGCTGGGCTAATTCTCTTCAATAATATATAATATCGTAGTTGACACAAGAACTTACTTTACTACATGAACAAACTTTTTTTAGAGGTATGCATCCTCAATGGTCATTTGCCCATTGCCAATGTATCGATATATGTATATCGTATCGATATTTTTGAACAGTATCGATATATATTTTTTGAAAACATCGATATTTCGATATATCGATATTTTTTGCTGCATTGATTTCGAATGCACAATTACTTACTTTAAGAAATTTAATACAAAAAAACTATGCTAAGTAATACGTAACCTACTGTAGCTCCTTAAGACTTCATTAGTCTTTACTTTCTGTTGCTGCTCTGTGCTGTGCCGTTCTGTTTCTAAATTTTAAAAGTTACTTTTTCTGTAATAAATTATCAGCTGTTTCGGACCAGAATGGTCACAGTTTTCCACTAAACTGATGAGTTTTGCATCGTCCATTGTTATTAGAGTTTTTCTTTTCCCGGACTATTTCATTTCCCGGGAAAGTGGGAATAACTTTTCGGTTTTTAACGTTTATAAACACATGTCAAAAAAATAATACAATTTCAGTACCCTGGCGTAATTGTTGTAAAGTTTTAGCTATAGTTTTACCATCGCATTCATAAAGTGAATAACGACATGCATCGAGGAATGTGTATGCAACATAACAGAATTAAGGAGAGAAAAACTAATGGCTTATATGTATATGATTTTTATAAACCAAAAATAGTCAGCTGATTCGTAACAGAACAGAAAGTAAAAACAAATTCTGCCCTTAGGCTTATACCCACACAATCCAAAAAGTCACCTGCCTTAGTTGGGTCACAGTTAAAAAACGGCTATAGCTCTTAAAAGAATCGAAACCCGATACTCGTAAATAAGAATCGATGTATCGATATATAGGTTTTTGAAATATCGGCGATATATATCGATATTTATTTTCTCAAATATCGTTATTTCGATATATCGATATTTTTTGCCCTTCCCTATCCTCAATATTTATATTTATAAGATATTTATTTTTGATCTTGCACTTTTTCCAGAAATAAAAACACTACTACTTAATAAATCATGAACATACGAGTACTTTTGAGACAGCTTTGGAAAAATATTTTTTTTCTAGTATATTTAAATGTATTTTATATAAAAATTTGCCGTGGCAAAATAAACTTTTGTTCCTTACAAATAAATGTCTAACTACGCCTATAGTAATATGACACATAATAACTGACATTGCATATGTGTACATAATTACAACAGTAGCATTTACGTATATATGTATGTATGTGCATAACGAGCAGCCTAAAGGGTATGCTCTATTAAATAAATTATTCCCGAAACGGCAAACAATAATTTCCAAAATATTTTTGTACTTGCAACAGCATTGTTTTGTTCGTCATCCAGTTCAGTTGTTTGTAAACTACCAAGCGTAGTGGAAGCGTCTGTAGTTGCAGCTTCTGAAAATGAAATCGTTTGTTGGAGAGGAACTCAAGAACGTCAGCTTGATTACGGTTGGAGTATTTAGACTACCCTTAGTACTATATTAAAGAAAAATTTTTTGCATTGCACTTTAAGCTAGTACTAAGCGTGGTCAAAATACGCCAAACGTGCTCAGGCTGAGTTGTTCTTTAAATTCATTATTACCTGTTACTTGCGGTTCAATAAATGCATTTGTTTCGCCGGCATATGGCGATGATAAAATATATTCACCGGCATTTAGCAACCTTTCATCTTCTTTTTTTATTATATCAAAAATCCAAGTTATATGTGGTACCACAGCGGTATAATATGCTCTTAGAGGCTTCTCTGAACAATCGGTGATATTTTGCTCGGACAAAATGGTCGACAGCAGCCCTATCAACTTATTTCCACAAACCAAACCGGTGCCTCTGTCTGCATTATAATTTTGTAATGCTGCCAAGGACTAGGAGTAGAAAAAAAATAGCATTAAATGTGTCTTCTAAAATTATAGTTTTACTTACACTACAATTTGAGTCTGTTAGCTCAATCGGATGATAGAGTGAACATATATCGTTTTCACGATTAACGAGATAAGTGGATACAACCCTGCATGATGTGGCATCTAATAACGGCAATTGTTCGCTTTGGATGTAACTTGGTGTGCCAATCGGAGACTGAAAGTAACGGAAAGGTTAAAAAGAGTGATGTTTAGGCTAATAGCCATTTTTTACAAGACTACAAAACTGAAACTTGTTCGTCCAATACATAGACGACTATGTATGTAAGAAATAATGTTCATATAACACGTTGCGATTTTGGCGTGCGACTTAAGCTTAAATTATACGTGACATAGCCATAACGCCATAGCCATACCAAACCAAAATTCAATTCATTTCTATGGTGAACGTGAGAGTGAGAGAGACTCGCTATAACTCTCACCATAGAAACCAATTGAATTTTGGTTTGGTTATGGCTATGGCGTTATGGCTATGTCACGTATAATTTAAGCTTTAAGTATATGACTTCGTGTCAGTGTTTCCGAATCGCGGGTAATTACCCGAATCAGGTGTAATTTTTATGTGCATGTGTAGCGCATGGGTAATTGCTCTCAGGTATAGTTCACGGGTAATTTGAAGTTCTTTTGTTTTATATAATAAATATAATATAATAAAATATAATAAATTATCGTCTGATACCGTTGCTTCAATTTTATTATTTAAAGAAATAATAATTTTAAATCTCTCCTAAGCAATATTAATACAAATTTAAGTTCCAGTGACCTTATTAGTTTCAGATTTTTATGTTGCTTTTTATTACGTAGATTATTTTGTATATTTCTCTTTAATTATGCAAAGCAACTCTGTTCCCATCAATTACTACATATTAATAGACCACTGTAAAATTTTGAACAAGTTCCGTCATTTACTTTGCGTTTAACTGCTATTAAAAACATATAACTTCGTATATTTTTCTAAAAATGGAAAAAAGTGAATTTCGAGTGCACATTAAACATTATTTTTTGCGAAAAAAAAACCTTCAATCAAACCAAGGTAAAGCTCGATAAATACTATGGGGATTCTGCACCATCGATTTCAATGGTAAAAAAAGTGGTTTACTGACTTTCGTTGTGGTCGCACAAGTACAAATGACGCTGAACGTTTTGGACGGCCAATTGAGGTCAGTACACCCGAAAATGTCGAAAAAATCCACGATATGGTGTTGGCCGATCGAACAGTAAACGTGCGTGAGATTGTTGATGCCATAGGCATTTCATATGGCAGTGTGATTTCGATTTTAAATGATCAGCTGGGTTTAAGAAAGTTGTCTGCAAGATGGGTGCCGCATTTGCTCACAATCGACCACAAACGCATATCCAGTTTCCATGGCAAAAATTCATGAATTGGGCTGCGAATTGCTCCCTCATCCGCCTATTTGAAGGATCTCGAAAATTGCTATTTTTTGGAAGAAATACAAAAACTGGAAAAACATTGGACTAAAGCTTAAATTAGACGTGACATAGCCATAACCAAACCAAAATTCAATTGATTTCTATGGTGAGAGTTATGGCGTGATGACGAGTCACCTATAATCAAATACAGTGTTGCCCATTAGTTTGGTTCGAACGGCTGTTTTCTATGGCTATGGTTATGTCACGTCTGATTGAGCCTTAAGTGTATTGAATTAAAAGAAGATTATGTTAAAAAATAAATTTTTGTTTTCCAAAAAAAAACTGTTTCATTCATTCATGGACCTATTGATGCACCCTCGTATATCTAGAGCCTATGTTAAAATACGTCAACTCAAAAAAGCTAACATTTCGAAAAAACTAGTTTATTCGCTCATTATTGTAAAAATAATTGCATTTCATTGGAGCTGATACCAAATCATAAGTAGACCTTAAACAAGAATTTTGAAATGTGGCAAATATTTATTTTAATATTGGGTGTAATTCCGTTGAAATCGGGTAATTTTGGCTCCTACGAGGTGTAATTTTGAATACATATTTTGGTAACACTGCTTCGTGTAAACATCAACTTTATGTCAAAACCTTATGTTGCCAACAAGTTAAAAAATATATTTTATTTGTCTGATGTTATATTCAACTTGAAAAATGGCAACCCTATTCTTCCGTTAAAAAAAAAGAAACACAGCTGACTGGAGTAAACCAAAAAAATTCGGTGCGAAAAATTCATTTGTTTTAAAAGATTTAATTGTGTTTTTGTTGAACTTTCGCTTTTTGTTCTATTTTTCTTAAATAAGTACTGCTGGGGAACTCCTGGGACCTGGGGACCTTTAAGTCCACTTTTTGAGAATCTCCATTATGGTTTATGTATTTGCTAAAAGGTTCGTGACTTGGATAAGTGGTTCGTGGCAGTGCTAGCTGAAGGTGTCTCATTTAACTAATATTATAAATGCGAAAGTAAATTTATTGTTTTGTTTGTTGCGCTTTAACGGCTAAACCACGGAACCGATATTGATGAAATTTAGAACATAGATAGACCTAAGATTAGAAAAAAACATAGGTTATATGCTTTTTATAAACTAGGTCCACAAGGGGAGGTAGTCAGAAATTTCTGCCTCTCAGAAACTATCTAACCGATTTGATAGATAGATAGATCCAAAAAGACACATAGGCAATGATTTGGCAATAGTTATTTCAATCCAAGCACATAAACTTGTATTGACACTATTTTTGTTTGCCGGGTTGTCCTTCAAGCACTTGAACTTGAAAAACGTAGTAAAGATCAATCAGTAAAACACTTTAAATGCCTTAAGAAGATTGATAAATTCTTTATTTTAACTCTTGCTTTTATACTAAATTAATTAATAATAACAAGAATAAATTGCTTACTTTAACTTAATAATAAAATGCTTAAATTAATTTTATAATAACAAAAAATACAATGCTTAATCAGCTATTGGTCAATGAGTAAATTTCTTGTTGACTTAATTTTAATTATTGTGTTTGAATTGGCTGTATTGGCATATTTGTATTTAAGTGAATAATGGCAAGTTCAATGACATAGGTTTAATGTGAAATTAAATGACCTACCTTTCATGTTACAATAAATTGCCTTTTGGCATATTTAATAATAATTGAAATATATATTAACAAATGACTTACAGTGACAAACAAAATTTATTGTTAAAATAAAAACTATATTTTATAAAGTAATATGTTGAGCTAGGTGTCAACATTCTCCCCCGCATTGACCAATGGTTGATGGTTCTACAAGGTTGACTTTAGATATCTTCAACATCGATGTTGATGGCTCGTGGTGGTGGAACTGGCTGAGGGGTGGTTTGGTTGCATTTGGAATTGCTGTTCTTTTGCTGTTTAAAATATGTGTTGATGATTAAAATGGCGAATAGTATGGAGATTACAAGCGCAGAATAGCTGACTGCGTGATGGTGAAGACTATTGGAATTGATGAGTGCTGGTATATGAACAATGGTTGAGTCGTCAAGTTGTCTTTTCAGTGCGCTTAGTTGTTTTTGATGGATTTCAATCTGGTTATTGGTGGTATTGAATATTTTACTTATTTCTTGCGGTGTGCTAATATGATCTATGGGCCGCAATTGAGCATATGATGTGTGTAGAGTATTCGATAAGCCAAAGAGACCTTGGATTGTGATAAACGTGCCTTTGAGTGTGCAGCTCGCTTCAATCTCTATTATTCCTGTGCCGTTTATTGTATATTGGGTATGTTCGGAACCGCAAACTGCTGATATCTCTAATTTTGTTGTGGTAGCGAAGATCCATTTATTTGGAAACCTTAGTTGTGTCCATGTGGAATTGTCTGCCAGTCGAATGAGCTTGCATTTCGTTGTTTGTCGGCTGTTGAAAATATTGATTTCGCAGGAATCACTCCCCTCATTCTTCCTAAGTTTGAACTGTTTGTTATTGCATATAAATACCTCATCCTTAGGCGTAATACAGTTTGATATCTCATGGGTTGTGAATGGAATGTATTCGTCTCTATGGGGGTTTATGGCAAGAAATGATTCCTCTGGGTGAATTGATATTAAAGTGTTGTCCCTTATGGTCGGTATCGGAATTATGTTAAAGAGTTCTAAAAATTGATGGTCGACTAAAGGTAACATTACTTCGAAAATGACTTCATTCTTTGTTACTGCTCCTTTGACCTTCATCAATTTGTATAGTTGAATTAAACTGTCGTCTTCAATTGGAAGTGTTCGGCGTGTTGGAAGGTGAGCCTTTATTACCCTTAATTCGTTTTTTAGTTGAGCTGGTGACAATAAAAGTGGACTAATTTTTCCATGGTGGGTATCGGTTAGTACATCAATAATCTCCCTTTCCACTCTTTGTAAGTTTATCGCTGTCAACGTCAACTGGTTGGCTAGAAGTGAGATTAATTGCATTTGATTGAATTGGTCAGCCTGCTTAGATATTGAATTCTCTTGCTCATTGACCTTGTCAATTATATCCGTTATCTGTTTTTGAGTACTTTGTTCGTCTTGCTTGATGATGTTGATGGTTGAGTCAATAATAGATGTTTGATTTTTAAGCAGTTGAAACAAGTAATCTGATTCTTCCTTAGCATTCTTGATGGTGTTTGACATTTCATTTGCATAGTCGGAATCAAGAACGCCAAACAAAGATCGTGCAACATTTCCAATAATGTTGAAGGCTCCCCTTTTTACTCTACTGCTGGAAAATAGCTCCTTCTCTTGAATCAATTCGGTTTTTATTTGATTGAAGTTGGTTGCCAAAATGTTGCAAATTAGTTGATGTTTAATGGGCGAACATAGCTGTTGTAGGGTCGTTATTCCTGACTGGAAGGCCTGCAACTCGGACGTAAATGGTGCTAAGTCCTAGTATATCATTAGTCTCCATTCAGCTGTCACTAGTTTTACATTTCCAATTCCCTCAAAATATAGTCCTGGGTTATCATGAAAGTTGGTTATTTTGACATTGCTACTCATTGCTACTGGAATTAAAAATATTGTTGTTATTATAGTAAGTAGCATTGAAGTGGAGATACGCCTAGATTTTTTTGATGGTGGACTCTCTGTTTCATCAACTGATGGTGGACACTCAATTGTTATCGGGCGAGTGAGATTAGGTACTTCATTTGTTTCCTGCTGCAGTAGCGGCGCTAATCTATGAATAGGTCTTTTCTTTATTCCGGAGGCTGTTTTAATATCTGCCACTCTGACCTTGCCATCAGTTCCCTTATAAGTTTTCAGGATTCTACCCAGTGGCCATTCCATTACGGGCAGATTGTCCTCCTTTACTATGACTAGCTTTCCCTCTTCCACATTTTGAGATGACGTCTTCCATTTCTGTTTTTCTTGTAGATGGTGTAAATATTCCAATGACCATCTTTTCCAAAACTCGTGTTTAAGCTGCGACACAAGCTTCCATCTTTTTGCCAGTGAGCAAGTTGGATTAGGCATTTGAGAGTCGACTTGTGCCGTCAGTGGTTCCCCGATTAAGAAATGGCCAGGAGTTAAAGCTGTTAAATCGTTTGGGTTGCTTGATAAAGGAGTCAGAGGTCGTGAGTTCAGAATGGCCTCAATTTCAATGATGATTGTTTCTAACTCTTCGTGCGTTAGCGAAGCCGTTGATATACTGCGTAAAAGTAATTGTTTGGCTGACTTAACAGCTGCCTCCCATAACCCACCGAAATGGAGTGCCTTAGGAGGTATAAACTTGAACTCTATTCCGTCATTACTGCAAGATCGAGTTATTGCTTCTTGTGAAGGTTTGGAAAATATGGCGTTGTCTAGTTCTTCGAGCTGGTTCCGTGCCCCAACGAAGTTCGTGGCGTTATCTGAATAGATGGTTTGGCAACGTCCTCGTCGGGCTACGAACCTCTTGAGAGCTCCAATAAATGCTTCTGTAGTGAGGTCAGTAACCACTTCTAAATGTACTGCTCTTGTTGAGAAACATACAAAAACTGCGATGTAGACCTTGTGAGGTCTCTTACCTCTTACCTTGTAATGTACCCACAGTGGACCACAATAGTCGACGCCTGATACTATAAATGGTCGAGTCGGAGTCACTCTGGAGGCAGGTAGGTCTCCCATAATTTGTTGCATTAGCCTTGGTTTTGACCTGGTGCACCGAATACAGGTTTGAACTGTGTTTCTGGCAATTGATTTCCCCTTTATTATCCAAAATTGTTGCCTGGAGATGGATAATAGAGTTTGCGGGCCGCAATGATGATTGTCGTTGTGTAACATTCTCATTATTAATTTTGAATTTGGATCGTTGTAGGGAAGAACCATTGGGTGTTTAGCCTCGTATGAGATATTTGCAGCCTTCAATCTTCCACCAACCCGTAGTATGTTATTTTCGTCAAGAAAGGGTGATAATCCACATATAGGACTTGTCTTATCGAGCTCCTTCCCCTGGTTTAATGTACTTATTTCATTTTTAAAATCTGAAACTTGCATAGCTCTGACTATAAGATGTTTAGCTGAAGTTAGTTCTAACGGGCTTAGTATATTGCTGGTCGGTCGTTCGTTCTTCGCTAATTTGGTGTTTTGGATGAAGCGCTGCATGTATGCTACTATTCTTTGAAGTGTCTTGAATGAATTTCGGTTGTTGATTTTATATATGATGTCTTCCAATGAGGTTGAAATTGCTGATAGAGCACTGACTGAATTCGGTTTGAATTCTTCGGTGGAGGATGGTTTCTGATTTTTGTTGAACTCCTTTGGCCATTGACACTCGTTGCCGTGTAAAAACATTGGCCCAAAAAACCAAAAACTACTTTGTGATAATTTTTCTGGACTTAAACCTCTTGAGATGAGGTCGGCCGGGTTTTGTTTAGAACTGACGTGTCGCCATTGAATGTTTATAGTTTGTTCTTGAATTTTGCTTACTCTATTTGCGACAAAGGTACGAAGAGACGATGATGTTGCATTGATCCAATGCAGTACTATTTCAGAATCTGACCATAGATATGTAGGCATGTTTTGAGCTCTTAATTCCCTTTTTACTCTTGTGGTAAGTTGAGCCCCCAGTAGTGCTGCGCATAGCTCTAGTCTTGGTAATGTTACCTTTTTTATAGGGGCAATGCGTGATTTGGCACATAAAAGTCTGACCACGAGTCGGCCATCTTGTAGTTTGGATCGTATGTATACTGTGGCACCATACGCCTTTTCAGAAGCATCTACAAAGGTGTGTATCTGTGTATCTTTGGAAATCTGCCCATCAAACATGTGCCTTTTGGTGCTTATATTGTTAAGGTATTTTAAATTTTGACGAAACATTACCCATTGGTTGGTAAGATCTGCTGGCAGCTGTTCGTCCCATGAAAGTCGTAATTGCCATAGTTGTTGTATGAATATTTTAGCAGAGACGACAACAGGTCCGGCAATTCCTAACGGATCGAATACTCGTGCTACATCTGATGTTACAGACCGTTTGGTTATTTTATCATTGTCTTGAATTTCAGCTCTGAGACAAAAAATATCCGCCTTGGGATTCCATGTTAACCCCAAAATTTTTTTGATTGATTATCAAAATCTAGATTTAATTCTATATCTTCAGGAGAAATGCCAGATAGAAGCCTTGAATGATTTGCACACCACTTTCTTAATTTGAAGCCAGCTCCTTGTAACAAGGTAGTCAACTGTCGTTGTTTTTCAATTGCTGTTGTAAGGCTGTCAGATCCACTCATAGCGTCATCCACATAAAAATCATCTCTTAATGTTGTTGCACCTAATGGATAATTTTTCATGTTTTTGTCTGCTAACTGCTGCAAACACTTTGTTGCCAGGTAAGGAGCTGCAGATGTTCCGTATGTCACAGTGTTAAGTTTGTAGGTTTTCACTGCTTCGTTTGGACTATTTCTCCAATATATTAGTTGCATGTTACGGTCTGCTGAGTGAACTAGAATTTGACGATACATTTTTTCAATATCTGTACAGAAAACAAATCGTGGCATTCGAAAACGTAGTAGCAATCCAAACAGATCTCCTTGTGTCGGAGGACCTACGCACAATATGTCATTGAGAGATATTCCTGTTGAAGATTTCGCTGATGCGTCAAACACCACTCGAAGCTTGGTGGTTGTATTTTCAGGTTTGATTACGCAGTGATGTGGAATATAGAAATGAGTGCCCACTACTTCTGAGTTATTTATGTGGGTCATGTGACCCAATTCTTCATATTGCTTCATAAAGTCAACGTATTGTTGCTTAAGGTCGATGTTCATCGATAAACGCCTTTCTAGAGCCATCAATCTTGAAAAGGCTAACCTTTTTGTCTCTCCTAGGGAGCTTGGGCTTTCTGAAAAGGGAAGCCGAACTACAAATCGGCCCTCAGAATTTCTTGTGGTTGTTTGGGTGAACTGTAGTTCACACCTTTTCTCTTCGACGGTGAGAGTATTGTCTGACTCGAATTCGTCTAGTTTCCAGAATCTTTGTACAAGTTCGTCTGTGGTTGCTTCGTTTTCCCCATATACTGCGCATACCGCTGAGTTGCTGTTGTTTTCCCTCATCCTTCCACTTACAATCCAACCCAGCCTTGTATTTTTCAAAATTGGTAATTCTGGTGAGAGGTGAATTTTTCCGGTGGTCAACAACTCAAGGTAATATTCGGCGCCTAGTAAAACGTCAATATTAGCAGTGCTGTTGAATTCAGGATCGGCGAGTTGAATGTTTTCTGGGATTGGCCAGGAGATACAGTTGAATTCTGTTGAGGGTTGGGCCGGAATTATGTTGGGAAGAACAAAGGCTTCTAGTCTTGTATTGTAGCTACTTGTTGTAGACTGAAGATTAACGTTAATGCGTTGATTTGTATTTCTGGACTGACTGCCGATTCCTTCGATGCATAAGGATGTCTGCGATGGCTTGAGTGATAAACGATTTAATAGCCGGTTAGTCACAATGTTGATTTGTGACCCTGAGTCTAATATTGCTTTGAAGACTCCAGACCTTCCATTATTGCCTGTAATTTTTACCCGAGCTGTGGCTAACAATACGTAACCCTTCGCTGTTCTGGGACAGTGAGCTGAAGCTACCGTTGGTGTTGAGGCCTTATTTTCAGTGGAGGAGTTATTCGATGGTAAATTTAAGGCGTTGGTGCCCTGTGGATGCCTTTCCAAATGTACAAGTGTGTTGTGGTTTTTCTTACATTTTCTACAGGATCCTGCTGTGCAATGTTTTGACATATGTTTTGAAGCAGTTGACACAGAGTTTTTGTTGCTGTATCCACTTCAGTCGATTAGGCACTGACATCGATAAAAATTTGTTGCAATAATATAATTGATGAATTCCATTGCTACATAGTTTGCAATGGTTGTTTTCCTTGGGAATGGTTGCAGTAGCTAAAGTTCTCTTTGACGTAGTTTGCGTTCGTCCGACTGCTTCTAATGATTGGAATCTGCCTTCCAGGAAGCCCAAGAGCTCTTCTAATGTTGGCAATGATCTTGGTAGTTGTATTGACTGCTCATATAATAAGTGTGTGCCTTGATCCAGTTTTTTGATTAATATATTAACTAACATGGGGTCCCATGTTGATGTGTTGATATTCAAATTGTTTAGTGCTGAGATGCACTCCCGTGTTGTGTCATGTAACCCCTTTATGGCTGTAGCAGAGGGATTATCAGTTATTTTTGGTTGGCCCAATAGTCTGTTTATGATGTTATTTGTTAATATTCGTGGATTGCTGAAGCGGTCTTGTAGTATTTTCCAAGCCGTTTCATAGTTACTTTCTGTTAAGGATAAGTTTTGTATTAGCCTAGCGGCCTCACCTGTGGTGTTAGTTTTCAAAAACCACATTTTTTGTATGGCGGGCATGGCCTTTTTGTGAATCATTTCATTGAACATATCAAAAAATGGTTGCCAACCCATATAGTCTCCATTGAATTTCGGTATCGTAACCTTTGGAAGAGGCAGTGGGCTAAGTGTGGATGAATTGCTTCCCAATTGTGTTTCATCGTTTATAGGTTGTTTGTGTTGATCTGCGAGCACAGCAAGTTTAACCAGCTGTTGGTGGACTGCGTCTTCGAGGTTGTTGTAATCATCTGGATGTAAGCCTTGGCTTGATGGATCTTCGATTTGTTGCCACACGTCGTCATATAAATTTTGGATTTGAGAACATAACTTTTTTATAGTCTCTGATTTTAGCTCATAAAATTGTTTTGGCTGCTCTTCTGTTAGTGTTTCCAAACCTTGTAACAAACGTGCTAATGCTGTCATACGTGCCGTTATTAATCTGGCTAGTCCTGGTGTTCGTACTTCCTCTACTTCATATTGGTTGACTGAGTTGGTTACTGGTGTCCTTACGGATGGTACAGGTTTGGTATATGGTGTCGTGCACTTTTTTAGTTGACATTCAATATGTTCAATTGTAGAACTGTATTGTTCGCCAATGGATTTGTAAATGTCCTTAGTAATATAGGGATCCTCTTCTGATAAGGTAGCGTCATTCCGAATTTTATTTTCAGTCTTTTCGAACGATTGCCATAGGTTAACTAATTCATCTTGTTTTGCCTTGTAAAATGCCGCTGTTCTTCTGTCAAGTGGAGCCTTTTTTATGGTTGAAATGACTCTTCCAATCTCGCTTGCAGTCGCCTCTTGCTGTTTCATAAGTTCTTGTACTGATGACATCTTGAGTAATTGTTTGTATTGCGTTTGATGGAGGGTGCTGAGTTTTTAATGTAAAAGAGTTTAGATATTGTAGCCCTGTGTTACTGTTTGTACTTGTGAGTTTTTCAGCGTAGCCCTGTGCTACTAGTTGTTATTTGAGTTTTCAGAGTAGCCCTGTGCTACCGTTTTGTATTTTTGTTGATATTTGAGCTGATGTTCTATACGTGGTTGCGCGTTTGTTTATTTCCTAAGAATTCTAGAGAGATCCTTACCACTGGTGGGGGGAATCTCAGTGAATTTAGAAAATATTAGGGGTCACCAATGAATGATTTGGCAATAGTTATTTCAATCCAAGCACATAAACTTGTATTGACACTATTTTTGTTTGCCGGGTTGTCCTTCAAGCACTTGAACTTGAAAAACGTAGTAAAGATCAATCAGTAAAACACTTTAAATGCCTTAAGAAGATTGATAAATTCTTTATTTTAACTCTTGCTTTTATACTAAATTAATTAATAATAACAAGAATAAATTGCTTACTTTAACTTAATAATAAAATGCTTAAATTAATTTTATAATAACAAAAAATACAATGCTTAATCAGCTATTGGTCAATGAGTAAATTTCTTGTTGACTTAATTTTAATTATTGTGTTTGAATTGGCTGTATTGGCATATTTGTATTTAAGTGAATAATGGCAAGTTCAATGACATAGGTTTAATGTGAAATTAAATGACCTACCTTTCATGTTACAATAAATTGCCTTTTGGCATATTTAATAATAATTGAAATATATATTAACAAATGACTTACAGTGACAAACAAAATTTATTGTTAAAATAAAAACTATATTTTATAAAGTAATATGTTGAGCTAGGTGTCAACAGGCTATATATTAAAAAATAGGACCTCGAGTGGCGGTAAGGGGAAATTTCTTTCTCTTTGAAACTATTTAGTATTTATTTTAATTTCCTACACAACGAGACACTGAGTCTTATATTTAGAGTACAGGAACGCATAACGTTACAAAAAAATTCATGTTTAATAAATAATGCAGCTTAATAAAAAACTAAAAAAATTTAACAATGTTTGTATCATAAAAAAGAGTTATGGAAAGGATTAACTATTGGTATTGCTGTTACGTTGTTGACTTAGTGGAAGATTGTTCTAAAAACGAGCGGCATTCATTGATATCGAGGTATTACTATGTTTAGATTTCGTTGTGTTTGGAAAAAGCGTATTTTATCACATATATACTATTTGTGTGTTTGAGTGTTTATGATTTAATGCAAAAAAAAAAAAAATAAAAATAAGAGTACGTATTTTAGACAAGAGAGACTCCGTAAAGATTATTGGAAAAGAAGGATACATGAGCAAATTTTCTCAATCTGTACACGTATCTTATAATGTTGTTATATGTATAAGACATTCAACTTTTTTTTGCTAACTGTGTCACAGATTTCAAATAGTTCACATTTATTAGTAGGGAAGGAATCAGGTACGATTTGGCAATTAAGGTCTTTATCCTTAATGGAGGCCCTATGCTCCGATAGTAGTTAAGCGGATAGAAGAAGATTCTTAATGAAGTGAAATACTGTGAGGACCAGAGAGCTCTTAACTTAACACAGGTTTGACCAATCAGAGAATTTATGTAATCGCTCCATGTCAAGTTGCTGTTGAAAATTATCGCAAGATTTTTCGCTGCGTTAACAATTTCAATTTTCTCGCCATTTAATACAATATCATTGATAAGGGAAGGAACCAAGCTTTTTTATTCCCTTTACCATTTTTGGTATATATAGATAGGTTTCTCATTTCGTGTCTAATTTGCATAACTTTTATATACGACCCATAAAATATATATATTCTGGGTCCTTATGAATGGGGAAGACGAATAAGCGATGTCCGTCTGTCCGTCCGCCCGTCTGGTGTACGTGAAATCGGTTTTCCAAAGCTCCCAGAAAAGCTAGAGACTTCGGTCTTGGACTGGTGTATCAGAAATGGTTGAAAATAGATTAGCTTTGAAAATCAGCGAAATCGAGTATACGGTTTCAGAGCTGGAAAACTTAAACTTGATTCTGCCATATAAAAGTAAATACACTCAAAAAAATATTATTATTAAGAAAAAAAATTTCTTAAATTCAAGTTAAAAAAATGTCTAAGTTTAAGTAATTTTTTCTAAGTTTAAGTAAATTTTTACAAAAATATAGTCAAAATTACTTAATATGAGTAAAAAAATAACAAGTTCATGTCGTCAAAAATAGTTCATAAAAATACACAAAAAATTTCTTACATTTAAGGAAAAGTTTACTGACTTGAAGGTAATATTTACTAAGAGTAGGAAAATGGTTATAAAATTAAGGAGATTGTATACTAAGGACTAGTCAATTTCGTTTTAAATCAAAAACTAAATTTTAGGAAATGAATTACTCCTGATTAGTTCATGAGATTTGACTTACTTAAAAGATGTAAAATGGTATTCTATATTTTAGAAAAATATTTACCAGTTTTAAGTATTTTTTCTTTGAATTATAGAATTTATTATTAGTTTACATTTAGCAAAAAATCTAAGTAAATTTTTCATATTTTCGAGGAAAATTTGAACTTAAAATTTATTTTTTTGTAAATAAAATAAAATTTTAAAACTCAATTATTTCAATTCTTATTCAGGCTGCCTTATTAGGCAATTAGTTAGAGTGCTTGCCTATCAATCAGAAGGTTGCTGGTTCAATACTTCTCTCCTCTCAAAGAACTAATATGTATGTATGGTAAATTAATTAAGAATATAATATGAAGATATAATATATAACATATCATTGGTATAGAATTTAATTAAAAATAAAAATAATTACCAGAATCAAAGACAAAAGAAAATTGGAAAATTTACTGAATTTGAGATCAACGACGAAAAAAGTATTTTGCAAAGCTCCGAATTTTATAGAAAAATTTTAATTAATTTTAGGAAAATTGTATTTAGGAGTTCTCGTTGTACCTTCATAGTGAACAGACGTAATAGCGGAATTTTTCTTACATACAAACTAAACAAAAAAAAAAAATCATACAAAAAATATTCGTAGTACATATTAACTTTGATAAATAAGCTTTTTTTTGCTTTGCTAATATTTTTACATATAGAAATAACAAAAACAAAAAAAAAAACCGTAAACAAAAAAACAAACAAAGTACCTTTGAGGAATACTCTATATGAGTACCCCAAAGGAAAAAAATAGTGAAGTGAGTTCTAACGGCAGAAATGCCTATTTTACTGTGAGTTTTGATGCTCATAATGATAACAATAAAAATAAAATATCTGATAATAGACTTTTTCTAACAACAAAACCACAGTTTCGTCAGCGATCAACTTCGCTTTGTCCAATGCCAACTAGTGAACCGTTGACAATATTGCCTAGTACTTCCACATTTAACTCAGCTATATCACCCGCCTCGGGCTCGGGGTCATCACTTAACCAAGTTGTCACTGAAAATAAGAGTAGCCCAAAACCCAAGGTCCAAGTCGGAATGGACAGATACATTACAATTTTAAAGCGCGGGCGAAGCCCAAATTCTACTAAAATTGCATCTGCTCCAAAGATGTCTAGGGATAACAGCGCATCCTCTACTAATCGGCAAAACCGTTTTAAAATATTGCAAGATGACAATGACAAACCCGCTGAATCTGCGAACAAAACCTCCAAGCCGCCACCAATCTATTTAAGAGAAAAAACTCAAACGCTCTTATTAAAAAATTAATTTCGTTCATTGGTGAGAATAAACTTCACATTGTTCCAATAAAACGTGGTAATATTGATGAAACGAAAATTCAAATTTATGAAGAAAAAGATTTTCGAAAAATGGTTTCTGAATTTGAAAAAAGTAAAACAAATTTCTACACATATCAGCTCAAGAGTGCTAAAGGTCTGCAGATTGTGTTGAAGGGCATAGATTCCTATGTTGCTCCTGAAGAAGTAAAAGATGCTCTCGTCCTCCAGGGTTTTAAAGTAAAAAATGTATCTAACATAATAAATAGGGAAAAGATCCCTCAACCTCTATTTCGCGTTGAACTTGAGCCAAATGATATAAAATTGAAAAAAAAATGAGACCCATCCAATATATAATTTAAGATATCTCTTATATCGAAAAATAACCGTTGAAGAACCACACAAGCGTTCAGGACCCGTACAGTGCCATAATTGTCAAGAATATGGACATACTAAAACTTACTGCAAATTACCTACTGTTTGTGTTGTGTGCGGCGAATTACACGGCACTGCTAGTTGCAATAAACCAAAAGATCAAAGTGACAAAAAATTAAGTAATTGTGGAGGTAATCACACTGCTAACTACAGAGGTTGTCCTGTGTACTCTTTCGTCAAACAGACTATGAGGCAAACACCTAAATTGCAACCAGCCCATTCAGCAAACGCTTTATCAGCCACTTTTGCGCAAGTGAGCCAACCAGTTAGTTCCCGTGTATCGTATGCCGATGCTGCTAAGACAAATTCTATTCATACACGAAATGTTTCACCACCAAATAATTCAACAAATACAAATTCGAATTTTAATTTCAATCGCCTTGAAGCTACTATTGATAATCTGGTGCAAACTATAAATAATTTTACAACAAATATGACTAGCATGATGCAAGAAATGCTGCGAATGCAGAATACATTGCTTCAAGCTTTAGTTAACAAACCATGAACACGTTAAAAATATGTTTCTGGAACGCAAACGGCATTCGCCAACATAAAAATGAACTTGAGCACTTCCTCACGGAAAAAAATATTGACATAATGTTGGTCTCTGAGACCCATTTGACTTCGAGAAGCCTTTTTAAAATTTATGGCTACACCTTATATGATTCAAACAAGGTTGGCAAACGGTATCGTAAAAATACCGATACCGATTCAAATACCGCTAAAATTAGATACCGGTATCGGTACCGATACCGAAATCCATTTCGGTTAGAAAATACCGGTATCCAGACTACCGTTTACGTCTATACCGGTACGTACCGGTATACCGATTCCGGCCAAAAAATAAATGATAGTTGCCAAATTTTTATTATGTATTACAACTTTTTTCACCATGAGACAACTGCTTTTTATCAGTTATATTTTGGTTTTTATTTCGACCATTGTGTTCGTTTTGCTGTACTATTCCAGACGCCAACCAATTCCATTTGTCAACCAATATTATTGCCATGTTCATAAAACATAGAATCTCAAGAAAAAATACCAAGGCCAAAACTAAAAATATTTAAAATGTTTTGTAGTGGATACTAGGGTTTCAAAAAATATAGCATAGATAAGAACCTTTGTTTTTCCTGCATTCGAAAATTAGCAGCTTCAATCCAACTTAGTTGAGCTGTAAACCATAATATGGGCAAAAATATATTTCAATTAACTTTCTTACTTTGGTTTTGGTCTTGTTTATACGCTTCACCGTAATATATAAGGTTGGTAGAGAAGAAACTTCTAAACTTTTCTATTTGAAGTTAAAGATTCCTCTCTTGAGGTGAAGAAAAGTACTTTTTTGTACCAATTTTGTACTCTGTAGCTCATTTCTGTGTTTCTCGCATCGTAAAATTCGCCGCATGAAACGTGGGAATCGTAACAAAAACATTGTAAATTGAAACAAAAAATGGCTTTTCTCACATAAGTGTTTCTGTATATTTACTTTGCGAGAACTATCAGTCATTTGAATAAATTTCCAGCAATTATTGGAAGGATGTGAAAAAAGTATTTCTGTAATATTTTGTGAAAACTTTCTCGCAAGAACTGTCAAAACAACTCGCATTTTGAATTGGTGCGAGAACAGCAAAATGTGAACAAAAACATATGAATTTTTGAATTTGTGTGTAAAAATATGAAAAATAGTTTAGTCGAAAAGATATGCAAAGAATAGTTGAACTAAAATAATTATTAACAAGTCGATATGACAATGTTTATTTAGAATTTATTTTGTATTATATTCTTATGTAGAGACAATTGATAGAAAAAATTATTTATTTAAAAATTTTATATTCACTTTATATTCATTTTCATTATATTATTTTCATCTTCTTGTAAATTACTTAATTTTTTTGTTATTAAATAATATTTTTGTTACATTTTGTTTTCATTTGACACTTGATTACTGGAAATATTGCAGTGAAAACAGATTCAGTGTTCTCTGTTTTCACATTCAAATACAGAAACACTTTTTTCTCACAAATCGAGAAGCGATTTAATTTTGGTTTCACACTTCATGTGAGAAATTTTGCTATGCGAGAAATACAGAAACAAGCTACTGTATTAATATACATCTATTAAATTGTACTTTCATCATCCTGGAAGCTTAAATACACCGAAAATGTATAAATAGAACGCAAAATACATCATACAGGTAGTTCTTTAACAAAAAGCCTCCTAAAAAATATTTAAAACAGTCCTGCGAATTACTCTTATTCAATTATGTTTTATAAACAAAGTTGTAAACAATATAGGTCCAGTACAAAAATATTGCCTAAGAACGTGTCCAAAGTAGAAAAGTGTCGAAGAAAACCGAAAAAATTTTATTTGGTGAAAAAATAAAGACATATATTTGAAATTTACTTAAACAATATATATATGCTTTAAAAGGTCTTAGTTTCTTCTTTGTATCTGTTTATAAATTTAAAATCGGTTTATATTTAACTTAGTTAGAGATTGATAAGTGTCTACGGGTACGATAAACCGGGTTTTTAGCTGTAACTGAAGATTTTGGAGGTGTCTGGAATATTTCAAATACAATTTGTATTGTTATACTCGACAATACCTAGCAGAAAAATAGTAATACGTCCAAGATATTTCGATTTCATCAAATTTTGTCACACAGTGTAATATAACAGTATAGACAAAACTTTTATTTTTTACTATTTTGTTTACTTAACCAAAATGTATACTTTTTATATGTAAAGTTTGAAATGCAGTCTCCTTATTTCACTTTTTTAATAAATTATTTTCTAATAATAGTATAAAAACATATATAGAAACAAATAAGTTTATACGCTTTTATACGAGTACATACATACATACTTATGTATGTATGTTAATGTAAAAATACTCCCTTTTTGAAGTAATTTAATAAAAAAAAAAGATTTTTTGTTATGTCCAATGCCTGAAATAATAAATTTATCAGTAATATCGGTATACCGGTATTATAAACTCGATAACGGTATGTACCGGTAATACCGATACCGAAATAAAAAAAATACCGATACCGCTACCGATACCGAAATTTAAAAAATAATTGTACCGGTATCAATACCGATACCGTTATTTTTTTCGGTTTCCAACCTTGGATTCAAAGGACCCGAGAGGAAGAGCATGCGGTGGATCAGCAATTTTAATAAAGTCAAAACTCAAGCATTATTTTATTGACAACATTTGTGAAGAACATTTACAAGCAACGAATATTTGTGTCGAAAATTTTTGCACTAATTTTGTCATATCATCAATTTACTCTCCTCCTAGATTTGCAATTACTGAGGATCAATACGAGGATTTTTACAAATCTCTGGGCCCTTGTTTCGTAGCAGCTGGCGACTATAATGCTGAACACACATTCTGGGGTTCGCGTCTTATTACACCCAGAGGTCGAGCGTTGTTCAATACAATTTCCAAAATGGGCTTGGATGTCATTTCGAGTGGGGAGCCCACTTATTGGCCTGCTGACATACGTAAATTTCCGGATGTAATAGATTTTGGCGTTATGAAAAATATCTCTAGGGATTTAATTCAAATTGAAGCTTCTCTAGATCTCTCGTCCGATCACTCTCCCACGATCGTTACAATTTGTAGCCCGTTAGGAAGTGACTTACCTCACCCATATGCGAATTTGATAAATGGTGTTAATTGGCTGCGATTTAAAAAATATCTTAGTAGTCATTGCACGGAAAATATTACGCTAAGAACACATGATGATATTGAATCTAACATTGCCATCCTTAATGAAAATATTAAACAGGCTGCTGAACATGCCACTACCGCCCATCCGCAGACTAGGATAAATAAAATTTATTCTACGGATATTGAACGTCTCGTAAGTGAAAAAAGAAGAGCTAGAAGAGAATGGCAACAGCACAGATCACCCCAACTTAAAATCAGATTTAAAGAGTGTACTAAACGACTCCAAGAGTTGCTTGCATTTGAAAAAACTGCATCTCTTAAAAATTATCTGGAAGGTCTTGATGTCACACCAGCATCTAATTACTCTTTGTGGCGCGCTGCTAGAAAGCTTAAAACACCAGTTGAGTTTAAACCACCTCTACAGGAGGTTGGGCAAGAAGCGATACTGAAAAAGGTAAAATATTTGGTGAGCATTTAAAATCCGTATTCACCCCAAACACGTGTTCAGGTGCTGTTGATTTGCCAAATGTAGTTGCGCTACCCCCTCGACCAATAAAATTTAAGACGCGTGATGTACAAAAAATAATTGCAGAACTCAACCCGAAAAAAGCTCCGGGTATTGATGAAATTAGTAACCAGATGCTGATGAAGTTGCCTCGTATTGCAATTAGAATCCTGTTATTTATTTTTAATGCCATTTTACGACTGGAGTGTTATCCAAACAGCTGGAAGTTTACCAAGTTTAACATGATTCCAAAGCCGGGCAAAGATCTTACCAAAGCTGAGTCATATAGGCCAATAAGTTTACTGTCAACAATGTCAAAGCTCTTTGAAAAGTTACTCATGATAAAATTGTCCCCAATTCTAACTGATAATGAGTGCATACCGGATCATCAATTTGGATTTAGAAGTCAGCATAGCACCATTGAACAAACTCATAGATTGGTTCAATTTATAAGAAACACTTTTGAAGAAAAAAAGTATTGCTCTGCGCTGTTCATTGACGTTTCTCAGGCATTTGATAAAGTGTGGCATGAAGGCCTAATTTTAAAATTAAAGACTTACCTACCAATAAACATTCTAAATCTGCTGGAAAGTTACATTATTGCCCGGAAGTTCACTGTTGTGGAAGGAGACTTTATGAGTACGCCTGAAATAATCTCATCCGGTGTGCCACAGGGGAGTATACTGGGGCCAGTTTTGTATTTGATTTATACTTGTGATATGTCATTGAGCAGTAACATTCACACATCCACATTTGCCGATGATACAGCCTGCCTTAGTATGCACGAAAACCCTCACGAGGCTTCCCGATATCTTCAGCAACATATTACTCAACTAGAACTATGGTTAAACATGTGGAGAATAAAGGTAAACGAACAGAAGTGTACTCAGGTAACATTTACCTTAAGAAAAGACACTTGTTCCCCTGTTACAATCAATAATCAAATTGTTCCTCAAAACTTACATGTGAAATACCTTGGTATACATCTTGATCGAAGGCTCACATGGAAATACCACATTGACTCTAAGCTAACGCAAATGAAACTTAAACTAACTAAGATACATTGGCTGGTTGGTAGAAATTCAACCCTCACCTTAGATTGTAAACTTTTAATATACAAGTCACTATTAAAACCTATATGGTGCTACGGAATTCAGCTATGGGGTACTGCTTCAGCTTCTAATGTCGAGAGAATCCAACGAAGGCAAAACAAAATTTTACGGTTAATAACATCGGCTCCATGGTACATAAAAAATTCAAATATACATCGTGACTTAAATATGCCACTAGTGACTGAAGAAATTGCAAAAAACGCTGGCAAATATTTAACAAAACTCGAGTTACATCCTAATCCGCTTGCCCGTAATATTTTGAACTTTACTGGACACATCCGCTTAAAAAAGAGGGATACAAGGGCTCTTATTTACAGCACTCCAGATGGGACTTCCTGAAAATACTTTTATTTTTTATATTTTTTCCTTTTGATTGTCACTACTTATGTATTATTTATAACTATTACTAAGCTTATGTCCGACACTGGTCGGGCCTGATTATATTTTTATATTTAAGATTTGAATACTTATTGTTAGTTCATATATGAAGATACAATAATTAAAAATCATGTATTAAAAAAAAAAAAAAAATTGTACATAAATATTAAAATATAATTACTATAAACTAGTTCATTAATGAACTAGAAATTTAGTAAATATTTTACTGGTTTCAAGTAAAAAAAACAGCTATGGCGCCACACGACAACTTTTTTTCAAATTTAGAAAATTTTCCAAAGTTTTAGTTAATTTTTTTTTTAGTGTATTTGTGTGTTCAAATTTTAGATTTGTTGGTAAATAAACTTAGGGCCTGTCTGTTTGTCTAAATGCGAACGATCGTTTCTATCGAACATTTATATTAAAAACAAAAACAAAAAACTTAAATTTGTTTTTGTTTCCAATACTAATATTCGAAAGAAACGTTCGTTCGCATTTAGATAAACCGCTCCTTATTTTATATTTCAGTACGAATAAAATTTGTATTAAAAATATAAAAAAAAACCGAATGACATTTCCAGGGTGGGGAAATTTAACTTTTCTTGTTATATAAAAATAACCTACTAACGCGCCTTTTCACAATGTATGGTTAAAAGATAACAGAGACTTTAACTGCAAGTTTTGTATGAAGAACTGTCAGTTAAAGTACACGTTAACTCTTAACCAGACATTGTGAAAAGGGACGTAAAACAAATTTTTCCAATTTATCTATAAATTTAAAATATCTTACATTCTTAAAAGAAACTTACAATTTTTGTGATATATAAAATTAAATAGGTCTAATAATGTTTTTTTTATATTTAATTTATATATGTATATATTTTATGTTTTGGAAAGAGAAGTTGGCTACAGCGAATTAGAAAAATAAAAACAACAGAGCTGGAAAATTTTAACATTTTTTGATATTATAGTAACTAAATAAAACTAGCAGTTTCCTCATTTCTTTGTTCACTTAACATATTTTATATATTTTTTAAGGAACAATATTGGTATAAGGAACCATAAAACTCTAAAAGGATGGTTGCAGGGTTGGGAAAAGTGTACTTTTTTATATATAAAAATAATTAAATCAAGCTAGTTATTTCTTTGATAATGAAATATATTCTATATTTTAGAAAGAAATAAATTAGTATTAAAACCAGAGAAATTTAAATTATGGTTCCAGGATTGGAAATTGAAAAAAATAGCTAAATATATATGTTTTTTTCAGTTAAACATATTTCATGTTTTAGCAAGATCTTTACTCAAGCAAATTGTTTAGTCGACAAAAACCAAGAGGTCACTTACTAAAAATTTCACTATAACAAAAAGTTATAAATTTTATCACAAAACAAATATGTATGCTTGTACTTATGTATGTATGTATCTGAATACTACATATACATAAGTTGTTAAAGGGTATATAATATTGTAATATTATAATGCTTGTTTTGCCTCATTTTATTCAAAAAATATTCTTTAAAAAAAGTTGTTTGCTTGTAATCATTAATATACGATAGTTGAACTGAATTTTTATTTGAATAATACGCGATTTATTTTTTTTTTCGAGTTAGATTTGCGATCTACCACACTGTGCAACGTGTGGAAATATAAATACCAGTAGTGTTACCAGATTTGGTTCACTGAAAATAATTTTCTTTTAACTTCCTGTTATGGGAATTCACAACATTCGAAACATGTTGAGCTCACTTATGCCAAAGACTATAAATATATAAAGATGTTCCACGTAGAACATTAAATGAAAACTAAAATTTTTTGTGTTTATAGATGCTGTGGGGGAAGTAACAAGGGAAAAATAAATTGTTTGTTATTTGAACGAAACCACAAAGAGAGCACAAAATTTTTGAGCATTCACACTTATATAAATATGTATGTAGTAATGTTGTATGGCCCCTGCAGTCAGACTGGGACCAAATGTCTCTATGTCAACACTAAATTTCTAGTAGTAGGTACATTGTCTACAATTTCTTTTCTATTCGTCAGTATAAAAGAAATAGAGACAACAAATGTGGTCTATTTCTGGTGGCTTTTGCAACAACTTGTCAATATTCATATAATTGTATGTACGTAAGGTATGGAAATGTACCACTAAATGTCTGGTTGGTATGTCTCCATGTTCCCATAAGAACTATGTATTCACTACCTAGTCAATTGTTTTAGTGTTACTAGTAGATTTTCAATGACAAGCACATGCTAAATTTCTATAGCACAAAGTATTGTATGGGGATTAATTAGAGAGTAGTACTGGTGACAAAGTCAAAAGCGACTCAGTACATTTTCACCATCGACATTTCCTTCAGGGGCATACAATGTATGCACACACATAATTGAAGCTTATAGAGAAATTTGGTTGTGTGTGTTATATTTCTTGTTAAAGCGCAGTCAAGTAGGAGCAAAAATATGAAATAAATAAAAGAAGTTTCTTGTTTTGATACATTCATGTGCAAATAAATCACGGAAATCAAATGCGACCGATCGTGTTATTGTAGGGTAAAAATACGTGTTTTATTGTTGTAAAATTAAAAATAAGTTGATTCGCACCGAACTATAATTATTTTATTTAGAAATTTCAATTATATGTATATCAATTATATATTTCAATTACAGTGGAATCTCTATTGAGCGGACACTGAAGGGACCATTGAAATGTGTCCGTACAAGGGAACTGTCCGGTCAAGAGAAAACTAAACATTTAAATGGAGCGCTGCTGGGACCTGTCAAAAGTGTCCGTCTACAGGGGGTGTCCGCCTATAGGAAGTGTCCGTTAAGGGAGATTCCACTGTATTATCTGTTTCTTTATCATAATTTTTAGCGTGAACAAACATTTCTGAAGGATATGACAAAACTTGTGCTGGTTTAATTATATCCACACGACATTTAGCGCAAGTAATTCGTTGAGCTACATATATAACCAACAAAATATCGGCTTGATGTTAACTCTATTGGAACATTATTAGAGTTAAAACAATCTGCATCTTCATTAAAATAATCTTCATTTTCATCGAATATGTTTGTTACATTAACGTCAGGTGTGCGACTACTTTCTGCTGTACTTCGACTTCTTTGAGTATCTTCTAAAATTGTTTGGAACTCAATAGGTAAAAATATCGCATCGTCGTTTGCACAATTTGAAGAGGTACTAAATTGCGTTATTTTAAGAGATAGCAGTTTAGCTACTGCGACATTTAATTCATAGACCGAAGGATTTTTGCAGTGTCCGCCCTTGGGACGTAGGTATATATGAAAACAAGTTTTCCAATGGATCTTGATTAAAATGGCTCGTTAAAATGCATATCAAATTTGAGTTTTCCGCAAACAATTCACGATAACGATAAAATAGCTCTCGTAGTTTGAATTAGGCCATCAATTGAAAATATTTTATTTCCTGCGTATTCAACCTGTTTCATATAGGTAATTAGCTCTTCGAGTAATTACCAAGTTGTGCTTTTCGGCTTCAGGCCACGCTTCAGGGGCTTTGCATCGTTAAAATACATGCTGTTTAAGCAATCAAAATAGCTATCGAGTTTTTTTATAAAAGAGCACGTTGAAGTGGCTATTGTTGCGGAACTTCGTGTAAACTGGCGATTTTCATTTACAGATTGGATTGCAGCAGCAACTGAATTGCTTAAAGTTTGGACAGCTAGGCCAACACGCATCTTCTGAAAATTATTTGGGTTTATGTGCACCGTTGTTAATTTTGTCATTTTGGTTACTTTTCCATACTCAAACTCGAATATTTCTCTAACAACGTCGAATCGCGCTACGCCATGCAGTGTTTTAAAATTGGCTTTGATGAAAGCATTTGTTATGGATTTGAAAATATGGGGTACGTCGTACATCAGGTAAATTTTTGCATTTTTATAAATAAAATAAGGTTTTTCACAAGATCCGCCTAGCATATCATAGCATTTTCTATTATTGGGTCCTTGATCACACGTAAGCCCACGCACATTTAGTCCCATTTCTCTTAAAATGTCAAAGTTTGACTCCACAAGTTTTTTTAGTACATCACCTTTTATTGAACTGGAAGTAACAAAATAGTTTAAAACGAACTTCCAACTTTTTACAACTCCTCTTATCATAAAAACGCAAACTTGGGACCCCATTTGATTCACTCGTTCATATCCTAAATCGACAACTCCATCTATAACATTTATTATAAGTAAATTTTTTTCTTATAGATACTTCATCAAAAATTAAAATGCATTCTTTTTCAAAAGGTTGCATCTTTTTCACAGTTTCTGTGAGCGCATTGTATATACATGAATTGTTACCTGGCTGCAAATTTTTAATGCTACTCCATCCACTAAAGGATGAAGGATTCTGAAGGTTCAATTTCAATATATTTCTTAAGAACAAGTATGTGGAGGTTGATCTTTAAAATATACTTTGAGAAAAGCTTATCTCATGCTCTTCCCAACGCGCATTTGTCCCTCTATTTATCTTTAGGAGCATTTTGCAAAATGTTTTTCGTTTGGACTTATATTTAAATTAAATAAGTAAATTTATATTCGGTGCGAATCCATGTATTTGCAAAAGTACAACAATAAAATACATATTTTTGCCATATAGACAATCGGTAACATTAAATTTTATGTAGCTTATGTCCATACACTTATGCATATGTGCGAAAACACAAGTTCTTTTTGTTTGTGTAAATTTTTTCTTTGCTTTAAATTAAATACACACATCCATTCATACTTACGCATGCAAAGGCACACACACATGCATGCGTATGCAGATGAATAGCGAAGACTTGAGAATAATAAGTGCTCTGAGAAAATAAATTACTCTCTTTGAAACAAATGGATTTAGTAGTAAAGCCGAAGGTCCATACCATCCGTTCTTTGCATATGCGTGGTATGCGTTTCTGTACATTCTCTCCGATTCTAAATTCAAGTTACATGCAATACGTCTTATGCGCAATTATTTTTGTTGTTTTAATGCAAAAAGAGAAAAAATTTAAATTCACCACACGAACACTTGGCTACAAAAGAGAGCACGATGCATGCGACGGATACAAAAGTAGAAAGTAAACCTACTTTATCCTTCCTATGCGTCTATACGTTCTTTGCGTTTTGTTCTGTAACTTGCCACATACAATTCCATTGATTCTACTTTTTGACACATGCACAAAACGCAACTACGCATTAAACGGATGGTGTGGACCTTCGGCTTAAATCCACCAGCAAATTAAGCACTGACAGTACAATGTATGGACGTAGAACATCTTTATATATTTATAGTCTTTGCTTATGCTATGTTTAGACCTGCTTCGCTCTCTGAATCATGTTTATGAATAATGCTGTTTAGACTACTCATTCGTGCTTCGTGTGCAGCGTGCCAATTTAGTGCTTTTCGTACTAGATTTAGAGTTTTTTAATTCATAACAGTGCGGAATTTTTCAAATTGTTGCTTAAAAAAAGGCACTAAATTGGTGCTTTTCACCTTTGATAGTGCGTTTTGCGAATCTACTAAATATTAATTTGTTAAAGTGTGGTGGCTTTATTTTCACTTTTCAAAAACTATCTGCTTTCACCCCTTTTAGACATGCAAAGTTTCCTTTGCAGAATGTTAATTCAGCTTGGTGAAATATGAAGGAAGAAAAACTTTATCTTTCATAGTGAGAAAAAATAATATATTTCTAGCAATTACAGAGGATACCATACACGTTATAAAATAACTTGTCTACAATAATCTAATTACTAACCACTGAGGGAAGTAATGTATTGCTTTCTTGATAACGAAAGCTTTCAAAAATGCTTCTGAAAAGTACTAACGGAAGGCTCTCTAACAAAGTGGACAAAAGTAAAAAAATGTACACCAGTAACTTTTGCATCTGAGTACACAAAAACTACACATTATTGCTTCTGTAAAACGAATTAGTAAAGCAAAAAATGAACGGCTTTTTTGAAACTGAATGCATTGCTTCTAGCTGGCTTACAAAAATTCTTCTGGGAAGCGGTAATTTTTGCTGGGATGGTGAAATTGAAGAAATAGAACGAAGTATCAGAAATTTAAGGATACATAAATGGAAAAATTTGCTCAAAACTGATCAATTTTGGATTGAAATTTATAATTACAGAAATTCAACTAATCATAATCCATTTCTAATACTGTCAATATTTTCTCTAAGACTATTAGCATTACCATGTTCAAATGTTGTAGTAGAAATGACTTTTAGCGCTTATAAATATTTTAAAAGTAAGTTAGAAATACAATAATGATTTTATAAATCAAATTGTTTCATTCATATAAAATACGGTCTAAAAAGAAAAGGCTTATGTTGTTCAGAATGTAACATACTGAACCATGTTCATGTAAAAATTAATTCAGACGAAACACTAAAATCTAATTGTTTTATTAAAACAGTTTTATGGCCAGAGGAAAAAGATGAAACTGCATTTCTTGAAACGAGGAGTATAATTCTCGTTGATCATCTTTTGTTAAAATAATACACCATAATTGCAGTGTCTTGCCAAATGACCTTCAATTATTTTCCTACTCATATTCTACTTATAAGCAAAATCGAAATATGGCTCGATATAATTGAAATTATTACATAAAACCTATGAAATGTAGTAAATTTAAAATTGTAGTTAACTTAAATTTTTAATTTTTACTAATTCAATACATTTATAATTAGCCATATGGGCTTTCTCTGTATTGCAAATAAATAGATAAATATAAAAAAATAAATAAAAATATATTTATGTACATACATACATATGTACATACATACATATATACGAGTACTTATTTCATTTAGTGCTTTTTTATGAACACACAGTGGTTTTTGCTCTGAAAAAGTTGGCATCACTGTTCGCGTGGCATTTTTTTATGTATATTCACTCAAACATGCGTATCATACGCACGTATATACATGCATACACATAAGCATATATACTTTACATAAATTCCACTCATGCGAAATCTTGTTTTTGAAGGCATCTCTATATTTTCTTCTTATTTTTCCTTTTTATATTATTCATAACTTAATTAAATTTATTTATATTAAACTCACATCTATGTTTTTTGGTTTGTTTTTATTTGTTTACAAACACACACATACACATTAACTATTTTGTTTTGATAGCTAGTTCAGATAAAGTGGCGATTAACTGCGATAAAAGTTAGAGAAGATACCAATTTTACGTGCTTCGCAAGTAGATTCATATTGAATCTAGTTGATTCGCTCTCATAATTTTGTATGGCGAAGCAAGTGGATTCGGTCATGATTGGGGCGTGAAGCATGAATAGAGTGCGAAGCATGTACCGTGTAAACATACTATTAGATGTGGTAAGATAATGAATCGATTTGGTTCGATAGACTTCGAAAATTTCCGCAAATAAAACTTTCCATAAAACTGATTTTTGTGAACAAATTTTAAACTACTAAGATAATCTACATCGATTGCAGCCAATCACCAATCACACAATCGTCTGATTTGTTCGAGATATACGTACATACATACGTTGACGAAAAATTTCGAAAAAAAAAATTTCTACTAACTTCAAGGATCTTCGTTAAATCGATTTTAGATATTCACTGAATTTAAAAGATTTAAAAAGTGTATGTAAGAAATTTCATTACGAGTTGTTTCATTGGAAATTATATAGGTGGAAGTTATTTTATTTGATTTATTAGTTATTTTATTGGAAATTTTTTAGTTTTGCATTTAGTTTTAATTTTTTTGTAAATGCCAAATTTGGTAAATATGTGCATACGTTTTTTTCGTTTTGAAATTTGTGTGAGAAAAATATTTTTTGGAACGAATTTTCGTTATTTTCACACAAATTTGAAACGTTCAGAAACGAAATGTTATAAGCAGGGAAACCGCAAATATGCAATTGCATGTTTTTTCTTGTATCACGTATTAATGCGGGGCAAGATATTTATCCGTTTCAGAACTTTAAATGAATTTTGGCATCGATTTGTTAGTGCATACTTTTGCATATTTTACCCTTTAAGGCATGTTTATGCCTATTTCAGTCTTAAACGCATAATTTTAGCATATTTTCGAATTTTTAGAGCATAATTTACGCTTTTAAAAAAACACCCCATTCCGAAAAAAATTATATGAAATTTTTTTTTTCTAGCAACTCATTAAAATTTCATTTTCGAAATAAAAATTTAAGTTTTAAAGAAAAATTCTTCCCTGCGCTATCTGGGTTAATATGCTTACAAATTAACGGTTTGGTCCACATTTTTATTTTTATTTTTCGCCATCTAAATCTCTGTTCCAATGTTCCATGTAGTGTATACATTTTTTTTTATATATAACGCAGTTTTACGGATGTTAGTTGCAATACAAATTAAGATGAGACAGAAACGATTTTTGTTTGAAATTCTAGGCCAATATTTTGTTATTTATTGCAATAAAAACTATAAATTAAAATCTTGTCTTATTTATCCAAAATACAGTTCCAAAGCCTTAATTCTGATATCGTAATCTTTTGAAATTAAAGTTAAATTCTTATGCATCCAATAAAAATTAATTTGTATTATGTATTTGTTTTAGTAAAAAATTTTATAGTAATTTTGTTTTAACCTGCACTTCAAACCCAGTTATTCTTTGTTAATTATGTTTCCGTTTTTTGGTTATTTATTTTTTTCTTATTTTATATGCAAATGTTGAATTTTTGATTAAAAAATATATTTTCATTTACAAATAAACCAATTTATTATATTTTTAAGAGCATATTTTTTTACTTTTAAGCGCATATTTACAAGATTTAATTAAGTGCATATTGAATGCGCATAAAACACTTTTTTTAGAGCATATTTGTAGTTTCCCTGGTTATAAGTCAAATATTTAAAATTTAGACTTTTATCCCCTGAATGACAAACATCATTTATCCCGCAATAAAAAAAAAAAGTATTTTGACTCATTCGACCTTAAAACAACTTCGATTTAATTACATTGTATCCCGTCTTTCACATGTACATATATAAATTTCGTTATTCATTTTGTAATACATATTTTGTTTACGAAAGCATCAACTTAAAGCAACATTTATTAATATATGAACGTGTGTATGTGTGTATGTACTACTACTACTACTACTACTACTGTTTCTTTCCTTTATTGTTAGTTTATTAAGCAAATAATTATTATAATCGTAGATAAAAAATATTGTAATACAATGACAGTTTCAACTTACATTTCGTACATAGAAATTTGCCAAACAGGGACTATCATATGCCTCATCATCTTCCAAAGTGATCCAATTGATATCGTTGCGCGTATCTAGAGGCAATATGCCGTTCAAGCGCAATAACGCTAAATCATTCTCTCCTGCGGTGTAATTGAAATTCGTGGCTACAAGAATCTCTGACACCTGCAGCGTTAGTTCATCATTGAATGGCGTTGGTGTGCCACCAATGATAGTGATCATGTCGGGCTTAACTGAAGTCACAGTGCCATTGGAAAGTTTGTAGTGAACACAAGCAGCGGTGGTCAAAATCAAACAACTTTGTACAATAATGCCATTGCACGCATGTACCGGTGATTCCTGTGGTGGCAAATGCAAATAAAGTGATACCTGATAAGAGGGCTGATTGCCGCTGCTCAGTTTTATCGAGAGAACAATTAAAACCGTTACGAGGCGCACAGTGTTTAAGTAAAAACTCATTTTAAAAACGTCTTAAAAGAAAGTCTACTATGAAATTTATTTGATTGCTTTTGTTTCCGTTAGTTTTCTTTACCGATCTAAAGCTTTGAAGCGTTTGGACTGAGTGGCTTACAACGTTTGAATAAAATGCTGCCGTAAACTTCATAAATATACTAACGAAAATATATGGCGAAATCAACTGGTTTGTTTGCTGCTTGTTTAATCTTAACTGATATTCGGAAGAATTTAAATCTGTTCGCCGAGGCATGAATATTTGCTTGTTTTCCGTTTTCAAGTTCTGTGTTATCACTGATTGTTTTACGATAATTTTGTATCTGATAAGTGCTGGAGAGTGCCGTGAAACGTGCTTCTCATTTAAATCTGTTTTGATTGTTTGAAAAGTGGTGACACCTTTACCATCGTCATTGGATATGTTACAATTAAAGGGTTGATGAATATAAAATAGATATAAGCTAAGAATAAATAAAAAAAACTACCTACTGAAAATTCCACGCTCTACAGTCGTCATGCTACCAATTTTGTTACGCACTGGTAAAGTTCAGAGGTGTGCTTTAATGGGCATCACTGGTGCCGCAATAATTAGTCCTCAGGCTTACTTCGATGTCATTCTATTTACATGTAATGGAAACGGCGGCAAGTAGTTCGCTAAGGATTTTGAACTCCAGCTGGGCAAGGCGAGGACTAATGGGCCACACGAAAATATTGAAGGAACTTGGTTTGGGTAGGCATGCTTCCGGGAACCCTGGGTTAACTGACTTCAGTGTCGCTGAAATTTTCTTTCATAGCACGCCCTCATTGGTAATATCCGATAAGGACTTTTGCATGAAATCGTAGATAATACGAAGATTGTGCTAGTATGGGTTCAAGATGGATGTAGGGGAACCATTACCATTACAATCTGATAACTTGACAACATTTTTCCCATGTAAAGAAGTGAAAAAATATCCATATTATCTCCTTTTTTAGAAAGGTAAAAATATTGCCAAGTTATAAGATTGCCTATAAATGATATGATACCCTGATGAGTAGAAGTTTATATAATTCATATTGTAAATTAAAAATATTTTTATTTTACAAAAAGCACCAAAAGCACTGTGAGAAATTGTTAAAAAGCATTGTAAATACGCGCTTTTTAAAAAAAGGTATTAACCAAAATTTCGCGTTTATGAAGAGGCAAAAAGCACCAAAATACCATCACTGCTTTTTATATATTAAAGTCCTGCACAAGACCATTTATAAGAACTTTCAAGACATGAGGGATTTTTCAAATGCTTTACTACAGCGAAGTCTTATAAAACAAACGCTAAGCAACACTGTTTGCAAGAACTTGTTTCAGTTATTTTTTTTTTTTTTTTTTTTTTAAAGAGAAGTAACACTCAGGCAATTAATGCCTACTGCTAATACTAGGTGTTACCTTCCTTAGGAAAGGGATAGTGAGAGAGAAGACAGGTGGTGAAAGAAGAGATAGAGGAAAGCTTCATTCTTTTACAACTCTGCTTTTCGCACGTTTTTAATAATGCAGTGTTGCAGCGCCTCTCTGATGTTAAATGGGGCGTTCATTTTTTGAAGCTGTGTCTTGTAGCCATTTTATTGATTATTTTACTTCGCCGATGATTTTGCTACACAACGAAGGAGGGCGCTCTGATGTTACATTAGGACTAGTATCTGCTGAAGTCGGTATAGTTCAGTGACCAGTGACTATGCCTTCATCAGTTGAACTTTCCTACAACAACTGACACAAAGGGACACTAATGCACATTAGAAAAATGCGTGGTGTTGTTATTTAATGACTGTCGGATATCGGGATTGAACCCAGGACCTTCGGTTTTGTAGTCAACGTGCTAACTACTTCAGCCAACGCCACCCTCAAGTTATTGCAAGTATAGGAGTAAAGAAGAAAATACTTCGTGACTGAAAAATTTGTGATGCTTGCTTCTTTCTACTCATGGGCGCGTATACAAGCGTCATGCATGTACATACACACACACACGTTGTGTGTATGGTCTTTTATTTTTCTGCACACAAACAAACGTTCACATGCATTTACATTAGTTGTGTGCGCTTGCTTAAAAAAAAACCTCCCTTAAACACATAATAGCTTACCATCTACATCTTACATACACACTCAAACATACAATATGGAAAATAACAAGCATACACGTATCAACACTACTTTGGTGACTGTTTGTTCATAACAAGAAGTCTTGACGACATTGCTTGTTAGCACTCATATACACGCACACAAATGCATCTATCGTGCTTTGCTTATAATGCGACAGCATTTATTATTGGTTTAGCATTCTACAACCACGAGAATATATTTAAAAAACAAGACGTATTTACATTTCAAGACTATTTACGCAGGTCTATATTATATATATATACGGCACACATTTTTTTGTCGTATACTTTTAAGTATCTTATCCTCCAACAATATTGTAGAAACACATATGGTTTAAAAGGTATTTTTGTGTAGATACCCTGCAGGAAATGGAACTGACACAAGACTAGACACGTGATCGGTCTTTAAGTGATAGGGATCAGTCCGAGTTCTAACACTTCCTATGAGGCGGACCAGTCACTTTTACATGGCGATGGCCTAGGATGGGGTTAATTGATACTTTGTATACGCCTTTTGACTTGTCACTGAACTATCCCACAGTAACCTACATATTCGATGTAGAATATAAATTATTTAAAAATGTCATTCCGACCTGCGAGACCGTTTGACCGACTAAAGTGGCAAATTGCCACTTTTTCGACTGCCTGCTACTTTTTTTACTACCTTGGCCCTTTTCTTTTTCCCTTTTTTTAGTGTTTTAATACTAATACAAAAAAAATAATGTAGTTTTCTCGTTTTTTTTTAATTTTGCACCTTTTTTTTGATAAATCCCCTTTTGGTGCCACTTTTTTGACAAACGTCATCGGTCACCCGGACACTCAACTCTAACAATGAAAACTTATAATTTTTGGGACTCGAACTGACAACCTCGTGCATGACAGGCTCGCACACTACCCACTCGACCACAGAGGCACTCATATTTCAAAAGTATAAACACCTGTTAAACTTAGGTTAATATCTAAGTCTAGCTACGGGACTTGTTCCAGAGTGACTTGACGGTCCATTTATATCGATTCACTGTCTTTCCCACCCAAGTCTTTCTTATATATATACTAAACCAAAAATAAAAAATAAAATATATTCGTAATACATAATACATGCACTACCGGAGTCTTTCTTATATAGACATACTAAACAAAAAAAATATTCGTAGTACATACATATAATATATAATACTCGTAATTGTGCCCTATTGAACTAATGGATAATAAAAGTAAACGAATAAAAATGTGTTCAGGTAACATTTACCCGGCTTACGTGGAAACACCACATTGAAGCTTAAATTAACTCAGATACATTGGGTGATTAACTAGAAGAAATTCAATCCTCAGCATAGATTGTAAGCTTTTAATATACTTTTGAAATCTGAAATTTGAATCTATTTCTGAAAAGCATGAATTTGAACTCGTATTGCCAAATTTTCAACTTGGCATCTTCTGAAGTATACAAACTTTTTTTGGGAGTCAATGATGGCGGATAATAGATTATTATATTATTTGATAGGTCCTGGACTCAGCTACAATACTAGAACGAGTCCCAATAGCTATAACGAGCATGCTCTGATGTCTGTTGAAGCTTTTTAGCTGTTAGGATGTTTGGTAATTCTCAATTACTTTATGGTAGATTTTATATAATTCCATTTTTTTTCAAGAATTTGGTTGGACATTTTCTGATAAATTGGCATTAGGATTAACGTAATTCAGCGTATAGAAAATATTAAACAATATAGTTACCTTAATATAAAAACGGCCTAACTGATTTTTTTTAAATCGAGATTTTGGCATTTTTCAATATATTAGATACATCACGAAAATGGTGAATATGTAACCACTTACAAGATATATCTTCTTTTCACCATACACTACGCCCTACTTTTTTTAACACTCCCATTTTCTCAAGTCCTACGACGAGTACGCTTGGTTCAATTGTCACCAAATTTTCTGCAGGGTATGTACAATATAAATGCTTTTTCAAAATTCTGGACATCAAAGTGCTAAAAATCGATCTAAATTCGTTAACCCTGGAGTTAATGTCGACGTCGTCGACGGCGTCAAATGTCAAAAAAAAAGTTGAATCGTATGAAATTGTATGAGAGCAGTTAATCTCAACGCGTTGCAACGCCGTAAAAGTTCAATCTGTTTCAACTTTTTCGGCGTTGAAACGCCGTCAACGACGTCGACAAGCAACTACAATTTTGGTTTTTGTTTTGCACACACGTTTCTAATAAATAAAGACCTGCATACATACATACATGTCAAGTGGCCTAATTTAGGCCAGCGGGAGGGGCGATCCTAGTTAAAATAATTTCTTTAAACAAATATATAAATATGTATGCATATAACATAATTTTTCATACACATTTTCAAAAAAATATGAAACAGAATTTTTTATTTCAATTCAAAGTATATTTATATAAAGTATATGCAGGTCTACAACAACTAAGAAAATACAAAAACAACATGCGCTTTGTTTGTGTAAAAATAATGGATGAATGTCAAAATCAGGTGATTACAACCAGACCTGGGCAACTTGCATTACTTTTCATAAGCACTGATTGAAATACAAAAATTTTAGTGAAAATTTAAATTTCTGACATGAAGTGTGAAACACAAAATTCCCGATTTGTGAGAAAAAAAGTGTTTCTGAATGCGAAAACAGACAACACTGATTCTGTTTTACTGGAATATTTCCAGCAATTGTGTGTCAAATGAAACATATGTCACAAAGAAAATAATATAAAATTAATGTAAAATTCTTGAAATAAAAAGTTTTTTCTATCAACTGTCCCTACATAAGACAATAACACAAAAAAATTATAAATAAACATAATCATATCGAATCGTTAATAATAATTTTAGTCCAACAATTCGTTGCATATCTTTTCAACTGATTTATTTTTCATTTTTTCACACACAAATTAAAAAATTCATACTATGTTTTTGTGCAAATTTGGTTGTGCTCGCTCCAATTTAAAATGCGAGTTGT
Organism: Tachina lurida; assembly: GCA_944452675.1. Taxonomy (NCBI): domain Eukaryota; kingdom Metazoa; phylum Arthropoda; class Insecta; order Diptera; family Tachinidae; genus Tachina; species Tachina lurida. The sequence goes on from OX101753.1 coordinate 42,042,890, forward strand.
TTTGACAGTTCTTGCGAGAAACTTTTCACAAAATATTGTTACAGAAACACTTTTCTCACATCGTTCCAATAATTGCTGGAAATTTGTTTAAATGACAGATCGTTCTCGCAAAGTAACGATACAGAAACACTTATGTGAGAAAAGCCATTTTGTGTTTCAATTTACACTGTTGTTTGTTAAGATTCCCTCGTTTCATGCGGGAAATTTTACGATGCGAGAAATTCAGAAACGATCTACAGAGCTTAAGTTTTCGTTTATTTTATTGTAAAGTTATATCTTAAAAAATGGCGATTTTATAAACGGAATATACTACCGCTTGGAACAATTTAATCAAGTTTTGTCTTTCTCTTGCAAAATTATAAAAATGGTAGTGATATGATTTTTGCCTTAAGTGGCGATATGTACATAGAAAAAAGTTTACATATTTACATATGTATGTACGCATGTTTTTTGTATGTACACATTTACGTTATATTTTTCGCCATGTGATTTGGTGCTAGCGCAATATTAATGTATTACTTTCAAGAGATTTTAGTTTAATGCCAAAAAATATTGCACTATGATTATCAAAGTTTGTAATAAATTTGATTTTTATTGATTTGGTTTAGTGTGGGAAAATGGTCAATGCATTTGCTTATTTAATGCAAGTCCCAGATCTGCATACAACAAAAAGGAAATGTATGGATAGACAAAACCAAAGTAAATTTATTAATTGATAAACCTCTATTACGTGAAATAAATATAATAAAAGCTACATATTTATTTTAATAATTAAATATAATTATTTTTAAATGTTTTGTAACGCCTTTTTTAAGTAAAAATTTATTTCAACTTTTTCACTACACACAATTGTGTATAACAAAGCAAAGCAAAACAAAATGGCGTACGAAAATTGTAAACAACTTTTGACATTCATGCATTGACACTACACGAGAAAAAAATTAATCACCTGAGTACTTGCATATACTTTATATAAATTTACTTTGTTTCAATTCAGAAAATTTTGTACAGGGTGGGCCAAAAGTCACGCCTGCGTGTAAAATTTAATGAGCATTGGAAAAGTAAAATTCTATTACTTTGGTTCGTTGGTCGGTCGTTAAATTTTGCATGGTGGTGAAACACGGTTCGATGAATAAAATCTAAAAAAAAAACAATAAAAAATATCTAATAATAAACAAAAAAGTTATTAAATTTGTACACGCAGGCGTGACTTTTGCCTCACCCTGTAGTTGAATTGGAAAATGAGTTTTTTCTGTGTACGAGCCAAATTGTTATAAAATATACATACAAAATGTAAAACATAAGTGAATTTTAACGTGTAGGGTATTTGATATTCGGCTTAGTTGATTTGTTGTTATTAATCTTTTTTTTTTCTTTCTTTTTTTTAGTGGCAGAGAGGTGGGATGAAGGTGATAAAATTTCATAACTATAAAATTAGTTTGAAGGGTTCTCTTGATAAAACATCAGCATCTTTGGATAATTTAGGGGGCTAGAATTCATGAGTAAGTCAATTGCGGGAAAAAGAAGAAATTTTTAATCACAACAGACAACAGAATTATCTTTCTTAAATAGAAAAAAATATTTAAACAATATTTAATAAGAATATAAAAAAAAACTAGAATAGTAAATAAAAAAATACATATAAATGAAATATGTGCTTACTAGGGATGGGCAAAAAATATCGATATAACGAAATATCGATATTTGAAAAAATAAATATCGATATATATCGCCGATATTTCAAAAACCGATATATCGATACATCGATTCTAATTTACGAGTATCGGGTTTCGATATTTTTATGAGCTCTAGGTATAAATTTTAGCCAGTTTTTTAACGCTAGGATGTTGGCATGACTGCTAGTGATGCGAAGAAAAAATATAGAAATTTCATAACAGAAAAGACGCATCGATAAGGTGACCCCACTAATCCAGCTGACGTTTATTTATTAACTAAGCTAAATGTCAAATTTGGATTGTGTGGGTATAAGCCTCAAGGCAGAATTAGTTTTTTGTTTATAGAAATATTATACAAGCCGTTAGTTTTTCTCTTTCGTTATATTCTGTTTCGGTTCAACCTGTGAAAATCAAAAAACTATTAAGTAATGTAATGTATATAGTAGGTGTCAGCATAAGTAAAATAAAAACCTTTCGAAATAAACTGTAATTGTGCTTTAGGAATTTGAAAAATTAAATTTTTACCAGAAAACATAAAACTATATTGAAACATATCACTGGACGATGCAAAACTCAGCACTTTAGTTTAAAATTTATTGCAGAATTAAAACTTAGAAACAGAACGGCAACAGAGAGTAAAGACTAATGAAGCCTTAAGGAGCTCAATATCAACTTTGGTTTTCTCCACTATTGGAGTTCATTAAAATTTAAGTTAGATAGTTGTTCGCGATTTCTCTAAATATTAAATCATTATTTAATGGATGCCCAGTGCATATTTCTCGTATTCTGCAACGATGAAGTTTGAAGTGTTCAACACTGAGAATTCATAAAACAATGATTAAGAGCCTTAATGATCAAACAGAATAAGTCCGCAACTTCAGGAAAAATCGCTGTCAAATTAAGGCTTAAATTAGACGTGACATAGCCATAACGCCATAGCCATAACCAAACCAAAATTCAATTGATTTCTATGGTGAGAGCGATAGTGAGAGAGACTCGCCATAACTCTCACCATAGAAACCAATTGAATTTTGGTTTGGTTATGGCTATGGCATTATGGCTATGTCACGTCTAATTGAGCCTTAACAAAGCCTATAATAAAATCTAAGGCAGTAACTTCAAATGCTCTCTAATTTTAGTTTTATTTTCTTTAGTGCTTATTTTTCTTTGTAGTTTTGTTCACAAAATGTATGCAATTTATTGAAAGTATGGTAACATGTTTGAGAGAATATTTATTTATATGTAAGAGCATAAGAAAAAACGTTTTCAAAATAAAATATATTCTATCTATCGACTGCTTTCTGGTGCTGATTTTTTGTGTCATTTTGTATGGAAAATGTGTTTATGCCCCAATTCTGTTTGATCATTTATTTATAAAAATTATTAAGGCTTTCTAAAATCTTAATAAGGAAAATTTTTTATGGAGATCTGTTTTAAAACGCTTTATAAAGCCTCAATAATTTGTATAAATAAGCATGTTAATATTTAAAGAAATCGCTAACAAAATATTAAGTTCTTAAAATGATGTCGTTTAAACTTTTTTTGGCGGTTATGACACCATATTTTAGTATGTGTATTTATTTTAAACTTAAAAGATTTTTGCAACATTTGTGGGCAAAAAATATCGATATATCGAAATATCGATGTTTTGAAAAAATATATATCGATGCTGTTCAAAAATATCGATACGATATATATCGATAAATTTTTTTCATTTGTCCATCCCTAGTGCTTACAGTCGTCATTAAAAATAATTTTTCATAATTTTTTTTTTAAAGCAAGAATCTTCTATCACCAAAGGAATAATTATTATCATGATGAATAATAAATTTGTTATTGCACTGTGGTTGTAAATAAAATAATTATTGTATAAAAAATTTTTCTATATTGTATTGTATCTTATGTGTATTGTCTTGCAATTAATTGTTTCTATTTTTATGGTATTTTTTATAGTTTAGTTTATAAAAGAAGTAGAGTAATTGCTTATTAGTTTATTTTTTAATCTCAAGGATCTGTCGGTTTTTGTTTGCAGTAACAAAAGCAAAGAACAAAATATTTATTACAAGGGTGCATACAAATAACGTAAACCTGAATTATTTTGTCCTTCTAGTTAGTTTTTTTATTGCAAATTGTATTTGCGATTCAATATTTGATTCTGATATCAGTGTGCTCTATAGTAATAAATCTAGAATTTTTTTATTTGTTTACATATAAGAGTTTTGCAAGTAATAATTTTGTTCGTAACATCTGTGAGCGATTTTTTAACTTCTGACATGACGACGTGGCATCCGATTGAAGGAGATGTCAAAACAAAAATTTCATAATCGTACTTCAAATGAAATCTGCAACTTGAAAATTACAGTATGTACATATTTAAAACAAAATTACTTTATGCCGTGTCTAAGTATTACATACTGAATTTGGCATTGATTTCTGCATGAAAGAAATAATTTTGTGTGAGAAATTTGTTTAATGATCAATGATAAGAGGGAAGGAAATGCTGCCTTAATTCAGTTTGAGTTGAGGGAAAAATATCTTAAATGGATGGCATTATAGCACTGGTCTTGAAGCAGTGCTCCTCTACGCTAGCACGTTCATTATTGAACCTTTTCAGCATATTATACCGTGCTGAGGAGGTTCCTTCAAATTACCGCCCAATCGCAATATGTTCTGCTCTTTCCAAAATGATGAAAGTATAAGAAACTGTTTTCCATGCAGGAACTCCACAAGAAAGAACTAGGACCTGCAACCGAAGGATATGGATTTACACATCTGTTCTCTGGCCGGTTATTTCATATAGTTGTATGGTATGGTGGGGGGCATTGAGGAAGGAAATTCATAGGAAATTACTTGCTTAGTGACCAAAACTTTAGCTGAAGGCGATAAGATAACCTTCTATGTCGACAGCCAGGCAGCGCTAAAATCCTTGAGGGGACACAATGTCAAACCGAAACTTGTTACTGACTAAAGGATTCTTAGCCACAGCAGTGTTGAGGGAAATGAAATTGCCGATAATCTGGCTATGTGCCCAAAACTTGACTCATGAAGATCGAAACTGTTACTGGATATGAAAAGGAAGTCAATTCAAATCGTGATATGCACGTTGACTGGTAACTGCTTGGTCAGAGCAAGAACGAGCGTTTGGGAAACTGTCACTCCAGATTTCTGTAGGATGTGCGGGAATGAAGAGGAAATAGAAACCATTCAACATATTATCTGTCATTACCCGAAGCTGCAATGACATAGGCTTATATGGCTGAGCAGACGTTTCCATGAGAGCATTAGTGATATCGGTAAGTGTAAACTGGAGAATATCAGGAGCTTCATTATCGGAATTCAGTATCTAAATGGGTACAAATTAAATATTATTACTTCTGGGTACAAATTAAATATTATTACTAACGGGTTTCAATAGAAGGGAATCACAATGGACCCAATTGGGTCTCCGAAAGGGGGTGTATTATAGCACCACCCCTCCTAACCTAACCTAGTAAAATTTTATCTTGTAAGATATCTAAAGTCCATCAGTTCGTAGAGGCCGCTCTATGGGTGATTTATTTTCCCTCCCTCGAAGAAACGGTGTAATTCGATCCACAATTTTGGTGAAAGCGTGGTAGAGGCTCTAAATGTCTCCAAGGCGTTTGATAAAATGTATTTCTTTTGGTATTGCTGATAACTTCTTTAGATTCTTATCGAGCTTCCTCAGGGATTGCGCATTAAGAACTGTTATATTTAGATGGATCTCACCTAACGAACGAGCGGTTAATTTGGGGATACCATAAAGCTCCGTTTTTCTAAATGAGCTTATATGACCAACCTACAATCCTATCTACTCTTCCGCGGATGTCAGCAGCATTTGTCAATCATTATCATGACGCTATGAGGCATAATATGAATAATACTTTTGGGGTCATGCAAATGGGTTGATTTTAACTCTTGTAAGACCCAATGTTGTGTGCTTTTTTATAAATGGGGTAAGACATACTTCACTTATTCAGATCTTCTTCGTATTTATACCACCTATATACATACGAGTATATCCGAAAATGGATTATGCAGCATATATTTGTCCAAAAATTTAATTCAACTCTCATGAATGGGCCGGCTTTTCAAAACATGTTTTGGCGCTACTCGACCGCTTACAGGAGTGGGAGAAGAATACCATCAGTATTTCCTACTTTTATCGATAATACAATTATATGTGCTTCATTAAGAGCACATCCATTTGTAATCGATTGACGAGTCAGTTTCACCACGTTTTTTGTCGAACTTTTCGTATTTGGCAGAAGTCTCAAAAATCACATAAGGTCTTTCATCCAATTTTACACATTGGTCCTACACAGCGGTAGCTAGACTAATTCTACTCTATGGAATACTTGTATGAGGGAGGGCAACTAAAACGGAGGCTTACCTAAAAAAATTAGAGAGTATCCATGGACTAACAGAACTTTGCATCACTGGAGCTGTAAGTAGCACATCCACTCCAGCTATGAACTTCGGCAGCATACTATATATCACTATATAAGAAGAAATCTATCTTGAAGATCTTAACTATAGTGGTGCTGGTTTCAACTTTTTCAATGAAGGCTCAAATATCGAGGGAGGCTGGCAGCTGCAATTAAGACCATTGCAGCATATTGCAACTACTCATTGATTGTACTTATGTACACGAATGCCATAGTTACATTATGTGCTGATAGACATGTAGATATTTTTTGGGTCCATGGAAAATATCACTCCTTTATTGGAACATAGTCATATTTCAAAATATACATTTTTCGAGTTAATGATGCAGACTTAATCCTCTTGAGAGCTGAGCGATATGGGCATTGATAGTAACAAAATGGCCGAAACAATGGCCAAAAGCTCCTATGTTTCCAAATCTTCTAAATTCCTTTTATCACTAACTAGTCTTAACTGAAGACTTCTATCGGGGGTATTATAAAATAGTACAAATAATTGATGATACCTGCAGATACCTTGTGCGGTATAAGGTATAACTGTCTTAGGTTATGTTAGGTTAGCAGGTTGATGAGAAGAGGAAGTTAGTATTCAGGTCACTTGGGTCCAAATAACAAGCCACTTTGTGCTAATTGAGAATAGAAAAGGGATACTGCAAGTACAGATGGTGAAGTGACAGATAGATAGAAAGAAGAGATTTTTTCGTTTTTACAACTCTGCTATTGTGCATTTTGTTAATTTTTATGTCATAGTAGCAGTACCTCTGGTATTATGGCGTATTACTTTAAGCGATGTAGCCATTTCATTAGTTGTTTTACTTCGCCGACGATGAATTGCTACAAATATCGACGAAGGAGGATGCTGGGATATACGAGTGCATACATTAGCATAGGCATTAACGCATATCATAAAAATTTATGATATTGATATGACTGGGTCCGGGCAGGGTTTAAACTCAGGCTCTCGAGCACAGTCATTTGAGTTCCTTTCATCTGGAATTGCTAAGAATTAATCCGCGTCTGTGCAAGGTATTTTATCAGTCAGGTTAACCTTACAATTTCTGTCACTTTATCTACGAAACAGTTCAAATCGAAAGTCCAAACTCCCTCTAATATCTTTCCCACAATCTATTTTCCTATTTCTGAGTGTTGGTCCTATTAAAAAAAATGGAAGTTCGTAATCTATATGTCCTCGCATCTGGAAATTAGTACAAAACTTTATTCAAAACAAACTCTATTAAATAATTCGGCTAAAATTCTTAATTTTACTGAGTTCTGCTAAAGAAACTCAGTAAATGTATGCGACTCTAAGGGCCAAGCCCATGATGTCGGTAACGTTTGACTTGTCCGAACACTTACATACATACATTCAAAACAAAAACTAATTTTAATATTTTGCTGTTGTTTCGAATATAGGTGTGCGACAAGTCGAACGTTGTCGACATCGTGGGACTAGCCCTACATTTCTGCAAAATACAGTTGTATGTTTGCAGTCACTGGAACTATGAACAGCATGGCTGTTTTAAGCTGAGCGAAGTCCGACAAAAGTGAACGAAATCGAAGCGTTTCAAAGCAAATAGTTGATTGTGTCTTCAGAAAGACGGAGTATTAAAGATTTATTAACTCTAAATGGCTCTTAACCATTTATTTCTGTGCAATTTTCTCTGATTTCCTGCTGAATTATTGACTTTTCTTCGAAAACTTTTTTCATTACTTTAAATTCCTTGTTTAAATTCGGAAAATCAAGCATTTATCAGTTAGTTGAGCTTGTTTACATAAATCTCTCAATTCTCAACAATTCTAAAGCATAAAGTCGCATCTTTCCTCTCAACTGCGCAAACACATTTGAATTGTAATAATAAAATAAAAAAATACTTAAATTGTGTATCATTTTGATTTATTGCTCTGGATTCTATATAAAGTTAATATATACATACATACATACTTACTCGTACTTACACTTTTTTTAGTGACGAATAAATATTTTGTTAAAATAGTTATTTTAAGAATAAAACTTTCTTAGAAAAGCACTTGCAAAAAAATTTTGCTTCCACAAGGTTATAAAAAGCTATTATCTGATAGAGAGACTATCACACTACATTATTTGCTGTTGCACAAGACTGCGATACTATACCACTACAACAGGTAGGTCTGCTGAATAGCAATAGCACCAGTTCAAACAGTATAAGATGAATCTTCTCTTCACTCCAGAATTCATCAATATTAAGAACCTTATTGTGTGTAGCTTTCGATTTGCAACTGAGGCCGAGAGAGAGCAAATTTAATGAATTTGCATTTTGTATTTTGCAGGAAAGTCACGTTAATTTTAATGTGCCCATACAAAAATATATTAGGTTACAAATACTTTAGGTTAGATTGAGAAGAGATGCACTCAATGTTGACCCAATTCATTTCAGATTACAATTATGATTTTATAGCATGCTATGCGCTCTGAGGAGAGATATTCGGGTGGAAAGTGTGCCATACCATAACATAAATAACCTATCCAACTTAGTTAGGTTAAAAACTTAGCTTCCTTAATATACTTTCTTAGGATTCTCAAGTCCGAGTCCCTAAGATATTCCATAACTGGTATATTTAAAGAGTTTCATCACCTTCATAGCAAGCTCTAAGAATAACAATCATCTCAGCCAGGTGCCTTTTTAAGTCTGTATATATTGTTATGCTGACCAAATTCCGTAGTGTTGACATTTTAAAACTTAGAATATCTTTTGTCTTTTCACCATTTTGATTTCCCCTGACAATTTTGGTCACTCTTTTAAAATTTGAGCTCTGCCAATCTTCGATTTTTTCTATACTCCATTGTTTTAGTTCGATTTTGAATTAGCTTATCCGCTTCTTCGTTTCCACTCTGATGTCCTAGAATACATGTTATCTCGATGTCACTAAAATACCTGCTCAAGGTTATCTCATTTTTGCATTGAAGGATGCACGAGTTGGTAGTCTGTTGTCAATTAGCTGTAGTCCGAGTCTGAAAGACTGCCTTAAGTACTGTAGAATCAACTATCCGATCTGAACCGTCTGTGTATTCTAGGGTTATTCTCTATTATTTTTGGTCATGTTATGACTTGATTACATATAACAGTAGTATCGTTGGCCCTGAGTCAGATATGTATTATTCTTCGGTAGTTATTCTCTTTTCAGCATTCTCATATTACTGTCAGTATTGTGGGGCCCAAAATTGTGATGTATATAACCTCTCAATCAATTATCACGATTTATAGAATGTTTCCCATCGCCTTAATTGATGTGATTTTTATTGCACCACAGATGCGCAGTACTTTTTATGTTAACCTTCTTTTATAAAGACGTATAGCACACTGACGATGCGTCTACGATAATATTCGTACTATAGGTCTGCACAACTGTAACTGTTTGCACCAGGTGAACGTGTGTTGGTTCTGGTATGTACCGGTACATGATACAATTATACAGGTAACCGCAAATCGACAACAAATTTACAGCAAATAAAACAACAGGGCTTTTTGTTGCTAGTTTGTGGTGCCAACTGTCATAGAGCAAGTGATTGAAATGAAAGATAAACAGCGTGTGTGTGTGTTTGTAAAACATAAACAACATTTGACAGATGGCACCACGAAACAAGCAAAACAGCTGGCGCTTCGCGGTTACCTGTATAATTGTATCATGGACCGGTACATATGTTATTCATCGTTTCTGTTACTAGTCATAACTTATCGGTGCAAGCAAACCAGTAGCACTCTTCTTTCTTCTTTGATCTCTCTTTCATAAACTCAGACTTGGTTCCAAAGGGTATTTCAAGAAGTAAATGGAGTTTAAAACAGTAATACGAGGGGAATATGAGAAATTTCGGCGGAATATTTTGAAAAGAAAATTTTTTTCCATGAGAAGTCGTCTTACAAGCCGATTTAATACCAATGGGGCCAAAAAAATTATTTTTGTACAACTTAAAATCTTTCCTATTTTCTTACTATATAATACAAGGATGTAAAAACATTTTCTTGACAGAGCAATTTTTGAGTTTTTTTTGGCTTTCATGTAATTTTTATGCTCTCACTTTTTAATTTTGCGTATAACTTAGTACTATTTGTTCACTTAAATGTAAATAAAATGAAATCCATAACCAAAAATTTCATAATGCAAAGAAAAATAAAAATATTTATGATAAAAATCAAAATTTATAACGATTTTAACTATGTCAAAACATTTTCTTGACATACTGTATATGACTTAGACCACTTTCACATATCGTCGCTGTTTTAATTAACTGACCCAACTGACATCATTTTGAAAAATGAGTTAAGTCCACTATTAGACTTTATGAGTCATAATAGACCTTGTCCACAATTTTTATGACTGTAAACATTACTGTCGAGCCTATAACAGTAAAAATATTTCAGACGTTTCCATAAGAATACATGTAGAAAACAATCATAAGACCTCCTCTCCTGTAGAATTTACAAAATGTCAGTTAGGTCAGTTAGTTGAAACAGCGACGATATGTGTGTCGTTATAGACTAAAATGTATGTATGCATGTAAGCATAATTCTAGAAGGGTTTGTTTGTATGAGAAATTCGATAGTGCTAAATTAAAAATATTGTTCTTAACTCAGGCGGCTAGCTCCCACGTTTGATTACAAACGAGTTATTACTCGAACGTGCGAGTTTTTTTTTCACTTTTGAGATTCTTATAATCAAAATCAAATAGCACCAATCTCATTTGCAAAGAGAGTATACCTTTGGTAAAATCCGGCCTACCTCAGTAGTAAAATAAAACTGTTAGTCCATATCCAAAATGGGTATCCCTGCAAGCTGTTACCTTCAACAAGGCAATGCCCCAAAATAAATTCGCCTATTGTAAGGGAATAATTATTATATAACGTTCCAAGACAGCTGCACATATCCGCTGCAGTCGAAATTAAAATGCATAGAAAATTTATGCCATCAACTGGACCCACTGTCGGCTTGTAGAAATGCAATGAGAAATAAGCATTAAAAATGCCATTACTCCAGAATGGGTCGAAAATTCTACATACATTTCAAGTGAATCTGCCTAGGGTGCCTAGAATCCTAAAACAAGGGTCAAATTGTTGTCACCAATTTTCTATAAATTTTCTTCGACACTTTTAACTGGTGAAAAGTTTGTCAAAGAATAAATTTTTTTTCTCAGATTACAAAAAATTCCTTTGGTGTTGCTGATTTGTTTATGTTAAAATTAAATGCTCAAACAGAATTGCGGCGGCATAAACGCATTTTCCATACAAATTGACACAAAAAAGTCGAGAGATACAATCTATTTTATTTTGACAGCATTTTTTCTTATTATCTCTCATATAAATAAATATTCTCTCAACAATGCTACCATACTGTCAATGCAATACATTTTGTGAACAAAACTACAAAGAAAAATAAGCACAAAGGATAATGAAAGAAAAATTAGAGAGCATTTGAAGTTACTGAAGTATATTTTATTATGGGCTTTTTTAATTTGACAGCGATTTTTCCTGAAGTTGCGAACTTATTCTGTTTAAGCATTAAAGTTTTTATTATCTTATGTGTACATTCGTCTAGTGTATTTGACTTTTTTTTAAATATTTACACAAACTTTCGTTATCTTTGATCTAAAAACGCGTAAAGCAAGAAGAAGTTCCAGCAAAGCTAAATAATTTTTTTTTCATTTGAAACTTATTTACAGATCTTTTGCACTTTAAGACGCGTAATATATTAATATTAGTTACTTTTGTTCAGTTCAAAATGAAATGCTAGGAGAATCGAAATACAGTGAATCCTAGGCAATAATTACATGGCAGCAACTCGAAAAAATTAATTTGTGGCAAATATAAATATAATTGTAGGAGAGCTAGCAAAGTCGAAAAAACAAAAATATTAATATGGCTTGATTTTTATTAATATTCTCTCTCTCACTTCCTCAGACATTTTACAGGTTGTTTGGCTGACAGCAGAGTTCGCATTCATTAGTGCGCATCGATCGTACCTACATATACATATACGGCCATGTTCTGAAAACCATTTCGTTTTGAAATCGCAAAGTTTCCAAAGTTTTCCTGAAATTTGTCGATTTTAAAACGAAGTGGTTTTCAGAACCTGGCCGATATTCTTTGTTTTTGTATTAAATGTACTTGAGGCAAGTTGTGAAAATTGCCCTTAACTTTTTAAAACTTAAACATATTATTGAGTTTAATAATTATTAACGAACTGATAATCCCAAGTTATTATTTTACCAATTCAGTAAAATATTTTTTATTAAAAAATACATTGAAATTGATTATTGAGGGGTCAGCTGATTCCCTGCTCATTTCACTGTTGCTAATGCAACCTTTACCCAAAAATTTTATAGAATCCCTCAATAATCAATTTCAATGTATTTTTTAATAAAAAATATTTTACTGAATAAGTAAACTAATAATTTGGAATTATTAATGCGGAGATCCTTCATCACGAGATGTTGAAGAAATCTCACGCGCATCTAGCCAATATTTGCATGCACCTTCCAAACGGAACGTTGAGTTGAAGTGAGTTGTTACATACTCTGCATAAGTTGTTAATTCGGGCTCGTAACATTACATTTGATTAATCCCACAACGTTAGCTCTGCTGAACAAAAGTGGCCTACTGGCCACATTATAACGCAACCACTCACTACCTTCATACAAAACAAAGGTGAGAGAGAACCTTACACGTTTAAAGTTTGAAAATACGAGAGTTTAAGATCGTTTCGACCTTAGGGCCTCTAATCATTCGCCTCACTACGTACACCACCTATCCTGAGGAGAACTTCGGTGGAAACCACTTACCAATTTAAACAAATTTGAATTACATAAGATTTCCAAATTATTATTTTGTAGTTTTTTGGAAATTAAAAAGGACTTGTTTTATATTATATACTTAATGAGAATGGAAGATATCAATCACCAAAGAACCAAATTAAGTCAAGGTCAAATAATAAAAATTTCAAAATTAAAATGCAAATCAGGCTTTGAAAAAACTGGTTACATACGAATCATATTTAAAATCATTAATCTTAAAGGGTGATGGTGGCGTTGGCTGAAGTAAAGAGGGTTTTTTTAGAGTGTCACAACTTTGAGTTTGTTTAGTTTGCTTTGAAATTTACAGCAGAGATACGCGTGCAAATTCTTGAAAATTTTAATCAAAATAATTGTTCTATTCGTGCACTTCTTCCATTTTCCGATGAAGCCCATTTCTGGTTGAATGGGCACGTAAAAAAGCAGAATTGTCGCATTTGGGGTAAAGAGAATCCACAAGCTTTTGTCGAAACACCATTACATTCACATAAAATTACTGTTCGGTATGCTTTATGGGCTGGCTGAGTCATTGGCCCATATGTTTTCAAAAACTACGATGGCCAGAATGTTACTGTCAATGGTGAACGGTACAGGCACATGCTTTGAAATTTGTTCGTACCTCAATTACGTGGCATTAATATTGCTGTTATGTGGTTCCAACAGGATCGGGCGCTACAATTGATTTACTCAAAGAAAAAATAATTCACGTAATGGCCCAATTAATTGGCCACCAAGAGTGTGTTATTTAACCCCATTGGATTATTTTCTTTGGGGTTATGTTAAGTCACTTGTCTACGTCAATAAATCGCAAACTATTGAACACCTCTAAATCAAGATTTGAAGAGTTGGAAATTGGTGTTCCATATTGCGCTTTCTACGCGCAAGCCTTGACATTAGTTTCACACAATTTTCTTTCCAATAAAACCCGTTTCTTTATTATGATTTAAACTTGTGTCTACAAACCCGAAGGTCCTAGGTTCGAGCCCGGTCACCGAAATAAATAAATAACTCACAACACCACGCATTTTTCTGATGTCCATTAGTCTCCCCTTGTGTCCGTTGTTGTAGGAAAGTTCCAGTGATGAAATCATAGACACTGGTCACTGAACTACACCGGTTTCAGCGGATAATAATACTACTGTAGCAGCAGAGCGTCCTCCTTTTGCAAAAAAAAGTACACGAACAAAATATTTTTTTGGCGCAAAATGTAATAAGATTTTTTGTGAATTCTTATAAAGAGTGTTTTTTTTAGAGGTATAGAATTTTGAAATGGAATAAAATAAATATGAATATTTTCAATTGATATTACATTTACTTTATTCGAAAGATAATCTTCTGGCATTATAATTTAAATATGACTTCTGGCATATGACCACCACGGCTGGCTCGGACGTAGTCTCTAACCTGGCAATAACGCGGCGAATGTTGTCCTCCAAGTGGTCAATCGTTTCAGGCTTATCGATTTAGACCAGCGACTTCACATATCCCCACAGAAAATAGTTTAGCGGCGTTAAGTCGCACGATATTGGAGGCCAATTCACGGGTCCGAAACGTGAAACTATGTCGTTACCCAATGTCTCCTTCGTTGCGCCGTCTTGTTGAAAACACAGCTCCTCCACATTATGGTTGTTCAATTGATGAACGAAGAAGTGAGTAATCATGGCGGATAGAGTGATTTGGGTCTTCCTCTTTGCTACGCTATACAGCAGCATTGACTTTTTCTGTACGACGACTCTGTGGATGCGTATTATCATTCTGAGTAAACGTGGTGCGAAAACGTTCCATAGTTAATCGAATTAATTGCTCTGATGGACGATTATGTTGACCGTAAAATTAACGTAGTGCGCAATACGTATGTATCTCTAAAGGCTCAGTTAGCCGACTGTAATATAAAGTAACTGCAACAGTAGGAAACAGCTGATCGATATTGTTATGTGAAAAGTAATAAAAATTGTTATAGAGATGTAATGTAACGTAACCTTCTTTTCATATTAAAATGCCGATCAGCTGTTTCCTACTTTGCAGTTACATACTTTACATTACAATCGGGTAAAGGCTCAGTTATTACAAGTTTAATGTAAAGTAACTGTAAATTAGGAAACAGCTGATCGATACTTTTATATGAAAAGTACATTACATCTCTATAACCATTTACATTGCTTTTTACATAACAATATCGATCAGCTGTTTTCTACTGTTGCAGTTACTTTACATTACAGTCGGGTAACTGAGCCTTAACTGAGCCTTAACACAATCATGAGTTCCAAAATAAATTTGTACAATTAGCAGGCGTTGTTCAAATGCCAGACTAAACTGAACATAAATCACTGGCAGCTGGGCACAGTTAAAAAAGTGTTGCCAACTTAATGTTTTATACCTCTATAAAACATCCTTTATATAAGCGCTACCAATAAGTCTGAATTAGCTGTTGACCAAAAACTGTTGACACCATTATTTGAGGGCGCACTGATTCTCGAAATTATTTGGAAGCCCATAAAAAATTGGTCACCAAAATCTACAAACTGCGTACGGACCTTGGTTGAGTGTTTTTTTTAGCACAGTTACACAGTGTAACAGGAAAAACTTTATTAAATTTACAATTTTCTTTGTCGTTTTGTGAAAATTTTAATTTCACACACACACACACACATACAGACATACATCCATACGGACATCATCGCGATAAAAGCCATAATGGACTTCCATAACTAAAAATGTCCAAATACAATGAAAATTATATTTTCGAAAAATGGGGTAAAATCAGTAACTTTCTTAACAGGAAGTTAAAATTAATTAAAAATACTGAACTAAAAAGCCTGAATAAAACGTATTATTCTTTAATATTAATATTCTAACAAATTTGTGTTATTTAAAGCTTTTTAAATCGATTCATATTTGTAAGGCTTACGACCTTGGAAATGTTCTAATAACACAAGGTGTGTTTTGAGTGCCCAAAAAAATAGTTCTGAAAGGTTAGCTTATCTTGTAACTAACATAATTTTGTAACCGGATCACTTTTTTAGCGCCTTAGGGCCTTTGTGCGTTCAGGGATTTGAGTGAAGTAAGATGCCATTTCGCAATTGGCTTTACTGAGAGGATTAAATTGAATTTATTATCTACAATTTGCTGGAATATATTTTTAAGAAATCCAACGAGTACCAAATTATAGAGAATTTACTGTAATTTTGAACATGAAAATGTTCAAGAATTTACAAACATTAATCTCAAATATTATGAAGAAGAACTCTCTACCTGTTTACCAATTACATATTTCCTTATTTTATCCTTTTTTATACCCTTTACCAAAAAAATGGTAAAAGGGTATATATAGGTTTGTCATTCCGTTTGTAATTTCTATAATATCAATAAGCGACCCATAATATATATATATTCTGGATCCTTATGCATAGGGAAGACGAATAAGCGATGTCCGTCTGTCCGTCTGTCTGTACGTGAAATCGGTTTACCGAAGCTCCCAGAAGAGCTAGAGACTTCGTTCTTGGACTGGTGTGTCAGAAATTTTCCAAAATAGATTGGTATTGAAATTCAGCAAAATCGAGCAGACGATTGCAAAGCTGGAAAACTTAAACTTTATTTTGCCATATAAAAGTAACTACCGAAAACAAATTTTTTTTTTAATAAATAAACTTATTTTACACTTCGGTATGACTAAAATTGGTATTTTAAATTAAAAAAATATTAAAAAAAATTAAAAAGACGTTTCCAGGGTTGGAAAACTTTAACTTTTTGTGTTATGTAAAATTAACTATGTCTAAAACTATATTAGTATTTTCTCGAGAACCGTAAGAGCTACAGACCTGAAATTTGGACACAGTGTGTAGACCTTTGGCCACTACAACAACAAATACATGACAATTGGAAATTAAAGGGTGTTCCAAAACGAGCAACGAAAAATGTTAAAATCTCATGTAATATACATACAATTATATGTATATACACATGAAATTTGTAAGGTTAGTGTATTTTTATACAGACTACAAAAATTAACACTAAAATTTCCAAAAATTTAAATTAAAGGGTGTTCCATCAGTTAATGCAATTTTGACTATGCAATTTTGACAACTTGCTGTATCTTGGAAACCGTAAGAGCAAAACTCTTTAAATTTTGAAAAACGGTAAAACTAAAAAAACAAAAAATTATAAAATCGCAAACCGAAAAAAATCGCCAAAAACAAAAAAAAATCGCCATAACGAAAAAAAGCACCAAATTAAAAAAAATTTCTAAGACTAAAATAAATCGCAAAAAACGGAAAAATTGCTAAAATGAAAACAAAAATCGCCAAAATGAAAGAAAATCGCTAAAATGAAAAAAAATCGCCAAAATGAAAAAATCACCAAAACAAAAAAAAAAAAATCGCCAAAAATGAAAAAAAATCGCCAAAATGAAAAAAAAACTCCAAATTAAAAAAAAAATTTATGACTAAAATAAATCGCAACAAAACGGAAAAATTGCTAAAATGGAAAAAAACGCCGAAATGAAAGAAGATCGCCAAAATGGAAAAAAATCGCCAAAATGAAAAAAATCGACAAAACGAAAAAAATCTTAAAAACGGAAAAAATCGCCAAAATGAAAAAAAATCGCTAAAATGAAAAAAATCGCCAAAACGAAAAAAACCACAAAAAACATAAAAAATAGCCAAAATGAAAAAAAAAACAAAAATAAATCGCTTAAATAAAAAAAAATCGTCAAAATCAAAAAAAATCGCCAAAACGAAAAAAAACACAAAAAACATAAAAAAATCGTCAAAATTAAAAAAAAAAACAAAAAAAAGAAAAAAATCGCTTAAATAAAAAAAATCGTCAAAATGAGAAAAATCTCCAAAATGAAGAAAATCCCAAAAACAGAAAAAATCGCCAAATTGAAGAAAACCTCCAAATTTTTTTGTGAAAGAAAAAATTGGCGTATGAAATTTGAAAAATGAAAATTACAGCTCCAAAGATGGAAATTTTAAAAAAATTATAAATTTTTTCACAAAACTAATATGTATGTATGTGTATGTATGTGTATACTATATATATGTACGTACGTTGGTAAAGGGTATATAAGATTCGGCACAGCCGAATATAGCACTCTTACTTGTTTTTTGTGATGTTGCAACAGGTAAAAATTTCAAATATCAAACACAAAAGACGTTCAAAGGACTTTTCATTTAAATGAATTTTACAGGATATTTAAGGTCATTTAACATGCATAATAGATTTAGTCAATTTTGAAGTTCGCTGGCATTAAGACGAACATGAAATTCGCAATATTTCAAATATTCACTGCCTTAGTGATTTTACTAGCTACAACAACAACTTGTTATTGTGCAGCAACCAAAAACCAGGAGAGGTAGAAAATGGCACAAATTAAGGAAAATTTTTTTAAATACATATGTATGTATGTATGATTATTTTTCAGTTCATTAGCAGACAATTACACCGCTTTGGCTGAGGACATTAAATGGTTCTTTCGAGGCGTCAGTAAATCTGCTGACACAGTAGAGCAAATGTTACCAAAAGTTACCACAGATTTAGCTGAAAATACGTATGTATTCATTATTAATTATTAATTATTTCTTCCTCCACTATTTGCCTGTGTGATTGATCATTCAATATTTTATAATCAATATGCCAATTAGTTCGTTTTAATCCGCCGATGCTTAATCCTTATCACTTCGATTTTCATTTCAATCTTAGAACATTTTCTGAACATACACGAATCACTTTGCTGGTGGGTCTACGCCATTTAATAGTGGGTATACGGGAAATATCCACTACATTCGAACAGAATTTCCAAACCGATCACGTTAAACAGCTGCATCAGTTGTGAGTAAAAGAGGACATTTTAAAATTTTATTTTTCTTATGGAATTTTTATTTACTTACAGAAAAAATGTTGCTAATTTTGCAAACCATTTGCTCAGTGCTTTGAAAATGTGGTTCAGTCAAATTCGGGCTCTTGTTGTGCATGTTATGCATCTCTATAGTCATTATATACCAGAGGTGCTCTTTGGCAAATGTTTGGGCACTTATTTAGCCACAATTTATCCCGAAAGTTCTTATTATGAATATCCTCTTTTGTTAATAATGGAAATATATTCGAGCGTTACATCAACAATCCAGCCGACGTCAACCGAACCAACTGAATTTTTTACCGAGCCACCAGCCTTGACTGCCGATTTAAATATCGAACAAAATGAGATTTCTCATTCTGACTCGGATGATGATAAAAAAAATTATGGCGCGAGCTTATCCAGGCAGTTGTCAGAAGTTCATGATACGGACTCGTCATCGTCTTTTGCCAGTCTTTTCGATTTCAGTGGTGTATTGCATGAAAATAAGGATAAAATCATAGAAGAAGCTGTTATGCAACGGTCGTGGCATATTTGTTTGAAATTGTATACGGCCGAAAGTATTTCGCGTTCACTAAAAATTTTCTTTTTAGGTTTATAGAATTGCTAGTTAACCTTCTTTTCAAATAAAACAATTTTGTGAAACAAACTCATTTCTAAATGAGGGATCGCAAATAACGATTATTTTTCCAAATTTAAACTATAAAAAATAAAATTAATAGAGAAGTGCTACGTGCACAAGGAATGCACCAAGATACTCTTTGTTATATACATACATATGTAGATGCATTGATTTTTATTTGTTTAATTTTTATTAAAAAACTCAACTTTAGCGGCTATTTCTTGATTTTTATTTATTACTCAGAAAATAAAAATTGCTTCTTGATTTTTATTTATTTATTTATTCTTATTTGTTTGCTTAAAAAAAGGTAATTTGTATATTGTATAAAGCCCATTTTCGAGTTTTGTTACGATTTGTTATGGTGGGCGGAGAGGGGGTCTTTGAAAATGTTACGTAACAGAAAATATTAGTAATTTCATAAAAAAATACGTATATTTTTCTCATTTATTTGATTACCATTTATTTAATTCATCATACGTGTCCCATCTAGCATTTGGAAGATTGTGTTTCGACTCACCTTGCTGAGTCTTTTAATCACTTACACGATCCGAAAATGACTCGAAAATGATTCGCGCTAATGGCTAAAACTAGTTCGATTTAAAATACAATAACAAATTGTATAGCAATCGAAAATTAACCATCCAGACGGGTAAAAAGTGACTATTATTTCCGTTAGTTATTATCATATGTTATTCATCTGGAAGATTGAAAAATACTTAATCGAAAACAAATCACGCAGGTGTTTTAAAAGTGATTATAATTATGTATTTTATGATCATATTTTACGCAGATAGATGATTAAACACTACTTGAGTCAAAAACTTAATGTTTTTTTTTTCATTTATAAAAGTGAAATCCAATATGAAATGATGAAACAGAATAAGTCTGCAACTTCAGGAAAACTCGCTGTCAAATTAACAAAGCCCATAATAAAATCAATGGCAATAACTTCAAATGCTCTCTGATTTTTGTTTTATTTTCTTTCTGCTTATTTTTCTTTACAAAATGTATGAAATTTATTGAAAGTATGGTAGCATAAGAAAAAACGCTGTCCAAATAAAATAGATTCTGACTCTGGACTGCTTTCTGTGACTTCCTTTTTGTGTCAATTTGTATGGAAAATACTCCTAAACAGACTGATAAATTTCTCAAATATGACTCGTAAGCGATTAGAAACATGGCTGGAAGACAATTCGAAAAAGAGTAAAAAATTAAGCGAAATATGACTAATAAATGATCAGAAAATTATTCTAAAAAAAACTTTAAATACTACTAGAAAAGGTGTCGAAAATTACTCTAAACTAATATAGAAAAAGGCTCATAAATAATTTATTATTATTCTACCGACAAAAGTATAATTTATGATCAGAAAATGAGCGCATATTCTGCTTTTAAATCGCGCAGAGGAGTCAAAACAGACTCGAATTTGATTGAAAATTTCAAAAAATGCTGGCCGGGGTTACTTACACATGTGTGTATTTATATTATGTATGTATACATACTAGAGATCGACCGAAGGCGTTTTTTTTGGCCGAAGCCGAAGTCGAACTTCGGCTAAAATCCTTAGTTTTTTTATTATTATACCTAATATATGTATGTATGAAATAATTTAATAGATACAAACTCTTATTGTAAACGGTTAGTAAAATAATTTCCATATACATATATGCAATTTTGGTATATGTATTAGGGATGTAACGAATACCAGTTTAGCGAATGCGAATGCGAAAACGAATAATACATTTTAATTTTTGCGAAAGCGAATGCGAATGCGAAAGCGAGTGCAAATATTGCAATAAGTAAAAAAAATCACATGAAAATAAATTTATCTAAGAACATGAAGTTGTGTTGTATACATAGATCTACTTGAGTCTTGAATTCAGCAAATATTTATTAATTTATTAGAAATAAAAATTGTTAAACTTAAAGATATATGAAATCATATTAAAATAAATTTACAAAATGTCAGGCAACCAACTCATTCGTACTTTGGCCCTAAGACCTTGTACTAAGTTCAACATTTCCCGTAAAATGCTACCAAAATACATATTAAGAAAAATTGGAATGAATTCTTCATGAAATTTTTTTCCAGAAGTAGTACTCTGTTCATCTTGGGAAAAACATATGAAATATATTTTCAACATTTTAAGTTTACATGCGAAATAATATGAGTGGCACTTGTTTCGCAAAAAATTTACAATAAAGAAGGAATAGTTAATATTTTTGCATTTAAAATTTTTTGAACGAAGTAATGATGTGCTTACCATTTTTCAAAAGTTCTAGCAGACTAGTCTTAAGTAGAAAATATTTTCGCGCAATTCAAACACTGCCTTTTCTTTTTCGAAAACTGGAAAATATTTCCAATATTTTTGTCTTTAGTATTCGCTTTAAATATTCGCATACATTTTAGCGAATGCAAAAGCGAATGCAAATAGCAAAAGTAAGCGAATTATTTGCGAATGCGAAAGCGAATGCGAACATTCGTTACATCCCTTATATGTATATAATGGTTGGTATTTTGTTGGTTATTTTTCTTCATTATTTCCTAAAATATTAATTTTAGCAAAAAAAATTTCTTTCAAGACTAATGTTGTAGACTAGAAGAGCTAAAATATTGCCATACATCATATTCTTGTAAAATCTTTTTATTTTAAGATAGTCATATGCAAACAAATTACATTGAAAATAGCCTTGAAAACAAACTTTGAGGGGCGGGCGCACCCCCTTAAACACAACTTATCGCTATGAAATTTTTTTGTATTTTTTTTAAACATAAAACTGAACCGATTTGGGGGTTGATAGTAAAAGAAATAAAAATAAATAAATAACGACCAGTCTAATATACATACATGAAAATATCAAATTATATAGTTTTAAAAATTTTTTTGCTCAACTTGAGGCTAAAACGTTTGAGAGATGTGTTAATGGGAACTTGCATACATAGACGTATTTTCATAAGGATATTATATTAATTTTTGATACAACCGAACTTAAGAAAAAATATTTAGAAAACAACAGTGAAATGCGTCTAGGAACTAGATGGTGTGACCCTCTAATTTTAAGGTATTTTTAAGGAAGGAATTTTTTTTTAAATGGGCAAATATTATGTACTGAAAATATACGTGCCTGTTCTTCAAATCACATGTCAAATCACGGTGATTTCAAAAAATTGATAAAAGCTAAATCACAGCTTTTGTAAATTTCACGATTTATAGCAATGTAAGTTGGAATAAAATATTCTATTATACATGATAAAACTTAAAATACAATAAAAGTCCACTTACAAGTGAGTTATTAATAGTTTGTTTTTGAAATCACCGTGATTTAAATCATCGTTATTTTCAGAAGAGGCCCGATAATGTTGTAAAAGGGAGAAAAAATTAGAAAAGAAAAATTACATACATATCTTTCGTAAAAGACATCATTTTGAGTCATTTGATATCCCAAAATACCCCAATAATGTTTAAGTATGTTTAAATCCCTCCCGCTAAGTGCACTGGTAAAAAAAATGTTCTCTTTTAGAGAATGAGACATATTTCACCACGGCAACCTTTATTGATCCAAGATATAAATTTTGTTTTTTAGTTTCACGCACATTTTAGATTTATTTGGAGATGACCAAACGGAGTCATCTTCAAGCTCTCTGAAATACACGATGAAATCGGCGAAAACAGCGTTACGTAATATATGGTCAGCCCGTTATTTATGAAAATTATTAAGGCTTTATAGAGGGTTTATAAACAGATTTTCATACAAAAAATTTTCTTATTAAACCTTTATCAAGCCTTAATAATTTTTATAAATAAGCCCTTTATAATTTATATATGTACTGCCTTATTCATAAAAAATATTTCTTTCTTATAAGAGGTTTATTAAACAAATTTTCTATGGAAATTTGATTAATAAACCTTTTATAAAACCGAAATATTTTTTATGAATTAGGCCCGTATTATATAACTGTTAACCAGGGAAACCGCAAATATGCAATTGCATGGTTTTTCTTATGTGAAGTACTCGTATTAATGCGGGGACCGGATCGTCTTAAAACTTTTTATGAATTTCATTGAAAAAGCCATGACTTGGAATAGAATTATTAGGTCTCTTCCAGTACGGACAATAATTAAATAATCAGCTGGTTTTTGTTTACATATGAAACTGAAAAATTAATCAAAAAATTTGCGATTAAAGGGGAAAATGTTTTTATTTAAAAATTATTAAAAAGCAAAAAAAAAAGGTCTTGTTTTAAAAAGCTTGAACTTGTAACCGCATATTTCTCCCTTTCTTTAATATATTAAAGTTATTTTACGGATCAGTTATAACTAGGGCCAATGATGCAAATTTTTCTTCTTGCGATTTCGTGCGATTTAAGCGACTAAAATCACTTAAATTAAATTTAATTTAAAAAGTAAGCAACATTAGTTCATCAAGATGTGTAATTATGGTTTTTTGTGTTTCAGCAATTTTGGATAACTTTGTCATTTTCAGAGAGTAATTTTCGTTTTTAGGTGGAACACACCTATTATGGATATGAAAAACGTATAAAATTTTTTTGTTTAACTGAATCTAAAATCTTTTTAACTTTTTAGTGCTTATTTTTGAATTATGTAGGTTGAATGAATTTCCTTTTTAATTTTTATTTTAAACTTTTCAGTGCCTATTTTATATTTTCAGTGACTTAGTCAAATTTTTGGGTAAGCAAACGGACCTATTATTAATAATATTAGTTTTTACATTTGATGAAAAAAAAAAACATTTTAAAATAAATAAAACACAACATTTTTCGGAAAATACAATTTTAATATTTCATTTTCAAACTAAAGATACAAAAATTTGTTTTAAAGTTACAATTTATGGAGAACAATTTTAGACTAGTTTCAATATCAATTTTAAAGCTTTACATTTCTTAAGAAGGCAAAAATTGTTTAATGTTCTAAAATTCGATCTTGAATTATTTTAGAATTTATAAAAGTAATTGACAAATTCGAAAGTCATGTATTTTTTCTAAAATTTAAATACGCACAAAGAAAGCAAAATGAAAATCTAAAAATTCAATACATTTTTAATTTATTTTTGGCCTTTTAAGTTAATTTTATTTGTGTTTATTTAGTCACTCTATTTGCAGGTTAAAATAATATTTATATTTTTTAGGTCACACGTCGTTTTTTTATTTATTTTTCGAAATATAGACTAAACCGAAAATGTGTTATTGTTATTGAATTTCATTCAAAATCAAATTTATCGAAATCTTCTAGAACTTTTCCACTTTGGTTCCAGACAAACAGACATTCGAAAGATTTGAAGAAAATTTCCTTTCTAAAATGTTGTTGAGGAATCCTGCAAAGGTTTTATTTAACAATCCTTAATTTATGTTTTTGGGAAATAAAATATTTTTATTATTCTATAATCGCTTGAAACAAACAAATTTGCAAGCAACATTCCATTTCGTGTAAAACCGAACAATATTTGAGCAAAATAATTTTGTTATATACTCATAAATGCATTAATTACGAGTAAATTGTTGCTTATAATTTGGGAAGAAAATCTCTAAATTTACTATATAGTTAAAATTAAGCTTAATAATACAAATGTTAAGTCTATATCGGATGTGATAGAAAGCGATAGATTTTAAAAAGATTAATTTGATTTATTATAAAAAAAAGTCAGAACATAATTGAATATCAAAACACATTATAATCAATATTATATATATATTATTTCCTTTTGTTCCTAAAAGGAGTATAGGGCCGTAAATCAATGACGCAATGGAAAAGTATGGTTTTAAAAGTGATTTCAAAAATATCGTCTTGATAACGTGTGCTGAATTCCGATCGATTTTGAGAATCATTTTTAAGCCCATCCTAAGCTATCGACTTTTAAAAAGCACACTATAAGATCAAATATAAATAATATAATAGAGCGGTAAAACGAAATTTATCAAAACTTATTGAGAAAACTATTAAAAACAAATTTTAAAATTAAGGGGTTATTGTAATAAAAAATATTTTGACAAAGTCGACTTAAAGTTAAATAAAAATTTAAAAATGGGTACTTCATGAAACTATACTGCACACCCTTTTAAGAACTTTAACGACTACTATCACATACCCATCGTTGGGCAACAGAAACTTGTCAGAAATTTCTGTTTTAAAAAATTAATGTGGCTTATGATGTTACTGCAGGCAAAAAAAAATTAAATTATTTTATTAACTAAAAAATTACATATATTTACTTTTAAATAAATTATTGCATTTTGTAGCAAAAACAAGCTCAACGAATTATAGTACTAGTTGTTTTTGTGCAACAACATCATAAGTCCCAAAAATTAAAAAAAAATCATATCTCTCGGGTATTTCATGATTTATTCAGCATTTCTTCACAAAACGGCTTTTCATACACACACATGTATGCGTTATTAAAAAACTTTCTCATACATTAGTTCTTCAAAATTAAACATTTTGAATTAAGCTATGAAAAATTGGTCTGGCATATGGCAAAGCATATAAAACCATTTTTTTAATTCGGGTGGCTTATGATGTTATTACAATAAGCCCTTCATATTGAAGTGAATGAGCGATATGTATTCTTAAAATGGAAGCAATGACCACACCACATCTTTTTGTCTTTTAAAATTCATTTCTATCACATTTTTGTATAAACTGATAAACTAGCAGGGGTCCAACTCTGTAATTCGAAACGAAAGAAAGTCCTTTTGAATTTAAATTTTATAACTTATAAGCATATAAATTCGAAATCATCTTCTTTTGTTTTGAATTATAATTTTTAAATTTACTTAACTAATATCGAGAAGCTTCTAAATATCAAATTTGTAATTAAAATATATTACTATACTGTTTTAAGCAGGGACTGTAACGGTTACAAGTTTTATTTTAAAAATTAATTTTTAATCATTATTCCTTGATTATTATTTATTCTTCAGAAAATAGCAGTTATTTCTTGATTTTTATTTATTCCTCACGAGATAGCAGTTTCCTTTTGAAAAAAACTCAAAAATTAATGCCCTAATTCTGTTCGACGAATGTATCGTCTTGTCTATGGACGAAAAAAAGAAGCAGTTTTGATTCTTTAAAACGATTATTATTTATTGTCTATGCTAGAAGGTTCGTGTATTTGCTTTATGATTTTGTTCTAAACATTATGTCCAACACATATTTTTTTATATATTTTTCAAACTATTGTATAATAATTTAATTGAATTTTTATGTTTTAAAAACATGGCAATAATATTTTTATTTTTCATTATCAAAGACAACAACCATTTTTGAAGAAAATAATTTAGAGACTTCAAAGACAAGAACTCAGAAGCATTTTCAAACAAAAACGTCCTAAATCTTCTTACTGAATTAGGGCATAAGTAGGTATATGTTTCGAATAAAACACACCTATTATTAAGAGTCTTACTATAAACATACGAAGTTTGTCAAATAAATTCAAAAATTTTTTGGGTTGAAGTCTACTGACGAGTTCCAAAAGCGGGAACGAAATGCATATAGACTATTGCTTAACCATAAAAACAAGCTAAATTTTCAAATTAAATATTTTAATAAAAATTAAACAAACAAAAATCAATGCGTTAATAGATAGTAATTGTAACATGGAGTATCTGGGTGTATTCCTCGTGCACGCAGCACTTAAAATTGGAAAATAATCGTTATTTGCGATCCCTGGTTTTAAGATTTATGTATATAAAAAGTTGGTTTTACAGTAGAAAAATCGCCCCTGCCTTAAAAAACGCATATATTGCCAAATTCGGGTTTTCGATTTGAAATCGCCAAACATGTGTAGTTACGACAGTGACAATGACTGTCATAATTTCTCACAGCCTAGTTACTGTCAAAGAAACTGATGAGCAAATTTATTCACAAGTAAAATGACGAATAAAGAAATATAGATGGTAGTAATAATTATAATTTTTATTTATTCGCACTTAGTTTTCTTGAAATGTGCATAAAAAATGGAAATGATTGCATTTTAAAATATCAGTGTTAAAATAGTTGTAATTAATGACAACTGTTTTTGCCCTTTTAAAGGGAAAGAAATAAAATTCAAGTTTAGTAGAAAATGGAACTTTAAACTTTTTCAGAAAATCAAAAAAATTATTTTATATTGCTCTCATTGCATTATCAATTTCTAGCTTTTTGTTACCTTGGAATTAAAACAATCTCTGTACAGTTTTCTCTTCTATGATATTTTTTTTCCATTTAACTTGCATGTGCAACTCGCAAGACTTTTGACAATTTTTGGACTGTTTTGTTGATAACAATTGATCACAAGTTGCATTAAATCGCTTGCATGTGACAAGAAGTAATAAATAACTAGATAAAGTTTATGTTAAAAAAATTTTTCTTTTGTAATATTTTTAACAGAATTTATAAAATAGTTTTATACTAAAAATCGGAAAGAACTGATAACGCTCATTATATTTGACGACAACACAAAACCATGGGAGTTTTATATCGTTAGTTCCGAAGCGCTGATCCTGTAGTGGTTATTGTTATCTAATATTGACTGTTAAAAAGTATTTGGCATTCTTTAAGAATAGTGTTTTGTCAAATACATTTTCGTTAATGAGTTCACAAGCGTGTTAAAAGAAAATAAATATAAAAAACTGTAGGTCCAACCAGTTCTTGTTTTTAATTTGTTATGAGTATAATCCTAAAATTCCAAAAAGATTTTAAAATCGCTTCATGATCACTAAAATATTCCAAACGGTTCAATAAATACAACGTGCAGCATTTTAAAATCGATTCTAGTTTGAAAAAAAAATGGAAAAGTTGTGTTCGAGCCAGGAAAACGTATGTTTTATCATAACAAAATACATATGTATATAAAAAGTATTTATTTTTTATTAAAATGCCTGTAGCACAGCTGAATTAAGACTTTGCAAAGTAAACTTTCCGTGTCTAAACTTGGTATATGTTTAAATAGCTGCTTTGCTATTACCCTTTTTCCACACGCAAATACCCCTTTTTGACACACGAAGTTTACTTTGTCCCGGTTCAGACGTTTCAACTTTTGTTGCTCAACTCTTAATTCAGCTGTACGAAAAACGGAGATGTAAATACAAGTATCTCTTTTTTCTTACAGCTGAATTACGAGTTGAGCTACAAAAGTTGAAAAGTGTGAACCGAGACTTTGCAAACACCCCTTTTCCACACGCAAATACCCGTTTTTCACACGCAAAGTTTACTTTGCAAAGTCTTAATTCAGCTGTGTGAAAGACAGAGGTGGTACTACAGTCTGTTTCTGTCTTTCTCCCCGCTGAATTAAGACTTTGCAAGGTAAACTTTCCGTGTGGAAAAGGGGTGAACGTTTACTTTGCAAAGTCTTAATTCAGCTGGAATAAAGATAAAAAAACAGACTGTAGTACCACCTCTGTCTTTCACACAGCTGAATTAAGACTTTGCAAAGTAAACTTTGCGTGTGGAGAAGGGGTAAGTCTTAATTCAGAGGGAGGAATACAATCTCTTTCTGTCTTTCTCCCAGCTGAATTAAGACTCTCTCTCTCTCTACTTTTCTTCTTTTTCTTTCGATTCAGTTTTTTTTGGCAGAATACCTTTTTTCGATCCGTGCGTAACTGAATGCAGCAACGTAATCAAAACGTAGAATAAGGTGATTATTAAAACAAAGTGTACAATATATATTAAAAAAATCTTAATAGATCTTGATTATAAATGACTTGAAGTTGCCAACGATGTTGAAAACGCCAATTAGAGCAAGGATGAATAAAATCATAATATTAATCTAAGAAATATTACAAGACGATTGCAAATCAAATAATTATTTCATATAAGAACTTTTGCAAACAGAAATTATCGCAAGTTACGTTCGATTTATATAAGTATACTTGTCACGACATAAAACTCTCATTTCTTTAAGATATGTAAACAATATTATTACTAAATAAAGTAAAAATAAGACTTACAAATGAAAATTAAACTAATTCCAAATTTGTATCTTCAAATTACGATGATACCTTAATGCGACTAAGATTAATAAAACTGGGTACTACCTCGGCTACCCATTCAGGTGAAATTTCCGTTATTTGACGTAAGAAATTTCGTTCAGTCAACACGATTTCAGAAAAAATTATATATTCAGGCCGATATTTACCATGAAATATACTAGATGGATGAATTTTGGCACGCTGGCGACCAGTAATGGTCAAATAAAAATTGTCACGCTGCAATTCTGCAATATTGTCAAATAAGCCGACTAGCAAACACTTTCGTACTTGATCAACATTATTGCCACAACTATTCACCTCTAAATCTAAACGTTCAATGATTTCTAGAAGTTGTCTGCGTACTTCGCGGGCATACATTAGGTTGCGAGTATTGAGAAAATTATCGTGGCACCATAACTAACAAGAAAAATTTAATTAACACTTATCAAAATTTATATTATTTTACAATATCACTAAACTTACCTTAATTTTTTCTGTTTTTTGAAAGGCACTGAAAACGTTCAGTAGTGTTAAGTGATCACCGTGTTTGGAATGAAATTTGGCATGAGCTAAAGTGGCTTGTTCACGTTTATCAGCGCTAGAAATGAAAATATTTTCGCCCGATAGTACAGAAACTAAACTTAACATTTCCTCCAAGCAGCCAAATTGTGGTGCGGCCAGCAATAATTTACTGTATTGTGGATCTAAGGGAAACTGAGCCATTTGTCGTCCCAATGGCGTTAGTTCGGGCACTGTAGAAGCATTTCGTACAGCACCCAAGGACTCAAGTTTTCTATACGCACTATCCACTGCTTCGGGCGATGGTCTATCAAGAAAATCAAAACTTTTACAATCAATTCCCAGAGCTAACAGATTTAAAACTGTAGAACAAATGTTGCTACGTAATATTTCGGGTTTTGGCATTTTTTCGAATCCATTCATTTCAAGTTGTGTGTAAGTGCGATAACATGTACCGGGTGCATCGCGGCCAGCGCGTCCGCAGCGCTGCCACGCTTGAGCTTGAGATATACGCACAACTCTAAGTACATCAAGTCCAGTGCTGGCACTATAAATGCGTCGTTTTACGAATCCCGCATCGATGACACAACGAATACCAGGTATTGTAACTGATGTTTCAGCAATGTTGGTTGCTAAAACAATTTTACGGGCGTTGGATGGAGCTGGCAGAAAACACTCCAGTTGCTTATTTTGTGGCAATTGAGAATACAAAGGGAAAACTCGAACTCCTGCAATATTACTGAGATTTGTCTGTAAATGAAAAGCATATATAATGTTATAAAAAATAAAGAAATTTCGAATTGATAAAAATCAATAAAGGTATAAAGTTTTTTTATAATCGCTTTTATTTGTAATAACATACCTTTGCGATTTGACGTATTTGTTGGGCCATTGCTTCAATTTCTTCTTGACCTGTTAGGAAAATCAATACATCATGGCTGTAAGAACGTTAAAAGTTATAATTACTATCATATAATTAGATATCGCATAATATGTTACTTGGCTGGGGTATTGCGATGTATATCAAATAATGTTACTAGTGCAGCGTGCAAATAGTCAGACTGTGATTCTTTGGCATGCATAACTTTGACAGGATGTGTACGACCCTCCAGGTACATGCCCTTTACACCAAAGTAACGTCCAAAATGATCTATATCCATTGTGGCGGATGTGACAATTATTTTCAAAGGTGTTAAGCTGCGCAGTCTTCGTTGTCTTTGAGCCTCCTTCACTACACCGAATAGAACATCAGTACTTACAGTGCGTTCATGAGCCTCGTCCAACATTATGACTGTGTAGTTGCGAAGCAAACGATCCGCTAAGGCTTCACGCATTAAGAAGCCATCCGTCATGAACCTTATACGAGTCTTTGGGGATGTGCAATCTTCAAAACGCACTGTAAAGCCGACCAATTCACCAAGCTGGCAGTTCTGCTCCTGAGCCACACGTTTTGCAACTGTAATAGCAGCTACACGACGTGGTTGTGTTACTGCAATTATACCTTTATTGCCAAATCCGGCACTTAGTAGAAACTGTGGAAGTTGCGTAGTTTTACCGGAACCCGTCTCGCCCATTATTAAGAGAACATCTGATTTATGAACTTCTTGCACAAAACGTTTTCGACAACTTGTAACTGGCAAAGCTTGACGTTGTTGCTCCAATTGAATTTTGGTTGGCGTTAGCTTCGTGGGTGTTTGCTGTCCTGCGTTCGGCCTGTTGCTTGACCCAGACTGGCCATTTGTATTCGCTGGTTTGAATATTTTTCCATTCCCATTTTCTGCAATCGGGTTTTGATATTTTCTTTTAAGTGGTATTATACCATTGCGCACATTAGATCCGAATGTTTTCAACGGGGATTTACTGGGTAATGAGTATTTGGACTCCATTTTTACAGGATGGAATTTCTGAATTTAGTTTTATTTATGAAACAATTTTTTTCCGCGAGACATAAACAAACACGTGAACAAATAAAGAAAAATATTTTAAATCAATCACATATAATAAAGTTTTGCTTGTGTGTGTTTTTATTAATATCAACAGCTGACTTAAGTGTTGACATTCAAGCGCTTTTCGTATTAAGATTTGTTAAGTAGTTAACGTTTTTGAGAGGCAAAATAAATAATTGTCTTTTATTATACCCTTTACCACAAAAATGGTAAAAGGGTATATATAGGTTTGTCATTCCGTTTGTAATTTCTATAATATCAATAAGCGATCCATAAAATATATATATTCTGGATCCTTATGCATAGGGAAGACGAATAAGCGATGTCCGTCTGTCCGTCTGTCTGTACGTGAAATCGGTTTTCCGAAGCTCCCAGAAGAGCTAGAGACTTCGTTCTTGGACTGGTGTGTCAGAAATTTTCCAAAATAGATTGGTATTGAAATTCAGCAAAATCGGGCAGACGATTGCAGAGCTGGAAAACTTAAACTTCAATTTGCCATATAAAAGTAACTCCCGAAAACAAATTTTTATTTTTAATAAATAAACTTATTTTACACATCAGTACGATTACAACTGGTATTTAAAATTAAAAAAATATAAAAAAATTAAAAAAACGTTTCCAGGGTTGGAAAACTGTAACTTTTTGTGTTATGTAAAATTAACTATGTCTAAAACTATATTAGTATTTTCTCGAGAACCGTAAGAGCTACAGACCTGAAATTTGGACACAGTATGTAGACCTTTGGCCGCTACAACAACAAATACATGATAATTGGAAATTAAAGGGTGTTCCAAAACGAGCAACGAAAAATTTTAAAATCCCAAGTAGTATATATACAATTGTATGTATATACACTTGAAATTTGTAAGGTTAGTGTATTTTTATACAGACTACAAAAATTAACACAAAATTTAAAAAAATTTAAATTAAAGGGTGTTCCATCAGTTAATGCAATTTTGACTATGTAATTTTGACAACTTGCTGTATCTTGGAAACCGTAAGAGCAAAACTCTTGAAATTTTCAAAAACGGTAAAACTAAAAAAACAAAAAATTATAAAATCGCCAAAACGAAAAAAATCGCCAAAAACAATAAAAAATCGCCAAAACGAAAAAAAGCACCAAATTAAAAAAAATTCCAAGACTAAAATAAATCGCAAAAAAAAACGGAAAAATTGCTAAAATGAAAACAAAAATCGCCAAAATGAAAGAAAATCGCCAAAATGAAAATCGCCATAATGAAAAAAAATCGCCAAAACGAAAAAAAAACCCTAAAAACAGAAAAAAATCGCCAAAATGAAAAAAAAATCGCCAAAATGAAAAAAATCGCCAAAACGAAAAAAACCCCAAAAAACAAAAAAATCGCCAAAATGAAAAAAAGCCAAAAACAGGAAAAAAATCGCCAAAACGAAAAAAAGCACCAAATTAAAAAAAAATTTATAAAACTAAAATAAATCGCAAAAAAACGGAAAAATTGCTAAAATGAAAAAAAATCGCCAAAACGAAAAAAAACCTAAAAAACAGAAAAAAATCGCCAAAATGAAAATCGCCATAATGAAAAAAAATCACCAAAACGAAAAAAAACCCTAAAAAACAGAAAAAAATCGCCAAAATGAAAATAAAATCGCCAAAATGAAAAAAATCGCCAAAACGAAAAAAAGCCCCAAAAAACAAAAAAATCGCCAAAATGAAAAAAAGCCAAAAACAGGAAAAAAATCGCCAAAACGAAAAAAAGCACCAAATTAAAATAAAATTTATAAAACTAAAATAAATCGCAAAAAAACGGAAAAATTGCTAAAATGAAAAAAATTCGCCAAAACGAAAAAAACCCTAAAAAAAAGAAAAAAATCGCCAAAATGAAAAAAAAATCGCCAAAATGAAAAAAATCGCCAAAACGAAAAAAACCCCAAAAAACAAAAAAATCGCCAAAATGAAAAAAAGCCAACAACAGGAAAAAAATCGCCAAAACGAAAAAAAGCACCAAATTAAAAAAAAATTTATAAAACTAAAATAAATCGCAAAAAAACGGAAAAATTGCTAAAATGAAAAAAATTCGCCAAAACGAAAAAAAACCTAAAACAGAAAAAAATCGCCAAAATGAAAAAAAGTCGCCAAAATGAAAAAAATCACCAAAACGACAAAAAACCCTAAAAACAGAAGAAAATCGTCATAATGAAAAAAAATCGCCAAAACGAAAAAACCCTAAAAAACAAAATGAAAAAAATCGCAAAAAAAAATAAATAACAGAAAAAAAATCGCCAAAAAGAAAAAAAGCACCAAATTAAAAAAAATTTCTAAGACTAAAATAAATCGCAAAAAAAAGGATAAATTGCTAAAATGAAAACAAAAATCGCCAAAATGAAAGAAAATCGCCAAAATGAAAAAAAAATCGCCAAAATGAAAAAAATCACCAAAACGAAAAAAAAACATAAAAACAGAAAAAAATCTCCAAAATGAAAAAAATCACCAAAACGAAAAAACCAAAAAAAAACAGAAAAAAATCGCCAAAATGAAAAAAGCACTAAATTAAAAGAAAATTTTTAAGACTAAAATAAATCGCAAAAAAACGAAAAAATTGCTAAAATGAAAAAAAATCGCCAAAATGAAAAATATCGCTAAAACGAAAAAAAAACCTAAAAAACAGAAAAAAATCGCCAAAATGAAAAAAAATCGCCAAAAAAAGAAAAAAAAATTGCCAAAACGAAAAAAAAACTAAAAAACAGAATAAAATCGCCAAAATGAAAAAAAAAATCGCCAAAATGAAAAAAAATCGCCAAAATGAAAAAAATCGTCAAAATGAAAAAAATCACTAAAACGAAAAAAAAACATAAAAAAAAGAAATAAATTGCCAAAATGAAAAAAAATCGCCAAAATGAAAAAAATCACCAAAACGAAAAAAAAAAACAAAAAAATCACCAAAAAATCGCGAAAAAAACCCAAAAAACAGAAAAAATCGTCAAAATGAGAAAAATCTCCAAAATGAAGAAAAGCCCAACAACAGAAAAAAATCGCCAAAATGAAAAAAAACCTCCAAAAACAGACAAAATCGCCAAAACGAGAAAAAAGCGACAAAACTGAGAAAATCGTTTTAACTGAAAAAAACTTCAAAAAAGCAAAAAACCTTCCTTTCGTGCGCGATTCAAAGTCGCACTTAACTGATTTTTTTAATATTAAAGGAATTAAATGAAACTAAGTTTTTGCTTATTTCGTTCTTGCTTTTTTCACTTAACATATTTTATGTATTTTTTAAAGAACTAGATTGGTATCAGTAATCAGAAAAATCCAAAATTATGACTCCAGGGTTGGAAAACTTACACTTTTTGTGTTATGTAAAATTAAATAGGTCTAAAAATTTTTTTCTTTTTTTATAAATTGAATATATTTTATGCTTCTGAAAGAAAAGTTTGGTGTATGAAATTTGAAAAATGAAAATTATAGCTCCAAAGATGGAAACTTTAAAAAAATGATAAATTTTTTCACAAAACAAATATGTATGTACGTGTCTGTATACTATATACATGTACGTACGTTGGTAAAGGGTATATAAGATTCGGCACAGCCGAATATAGCACTCTTACTTGTTTTTAAGTTCTTTTTAAACGGACAATTTTGTTTTTCACCGCAAACGTCAACAGATAAACTTAAATAGCTAACAGTTAAGAAATTTATTATCCAAGATATTTTCATAAGTTTGCTTTAATTTGATATATATTTACTGCTGGTTCAGCATTGTCTGTCTATATGCATTTCATTCTTGCTGTAACAAGTCGTCAGTAGACTTCAACCACACATTTTGAACAATCACAAACCCCTAATTTTATATACATATAAATTATTTGCTGGGTTTTGTATAAGTTTCTAAAATATTATTTATTTATTTATTCAACAATACTATACAAAGTAAATTTGCATAGTATGGTGTTGCACGAATATGGGCAGAGTAACTAGACCATATGCCCAAGATGTTATTAACAGTATTTCCAAAAAAGTTCCGTGACTGACTGTACGACCTATGCCTTCACATAGGAAGTAGCAAGGTGGTTGTTAAAGAAATTCCACAAAAAAACCGAAAGATTATACGGTTATCCGTGGCAGATCAGTCAACCAGTGCGAGCGAGACGAAAAACTCTTGAAGGCCTAACAACAGAACTAAGCCTGACCGCACTTAAGAAATAATTACGATGACGCGAAATGATTTTCTTCGACCCAGAGCTGCTCAACGACTGAGCTAAAATATTATTATTTGTGAGTTCTCAAATAGTGACTGTGAAAAATGTGTGTTTGAAGTCTAACGACGATTTGTTACAGTAACAATAAAATGGAGTACGAAGTTATATTACTCCACCTTAGTATGTTTCAAATATTCTAATTTTTCTTGCCAACAGTGTTGTTTAGCGTTTGTAAAGCAGTTGAAAAATCTATCATGTCCTCGGTTGGTTTCTGGTTTGCGGCACAATAGTTCAAAATATATTAGGCCTGCAGCAAACCAGAAACCAACCAATAATATGTGTCACTTAAATCATCATAATAAGAGGAATTGTTTTCAAAGACTTGCGGAGTTGACATCACTGTTAGAATTTTTACACAGGGTGAGTAAAAGAGTTTTTTTTGTAACTTAGTGATAGCAAAAAAATCGATAGCTTGTACGTTATGAGTTTATATTTCAAATTGATGCAGTCCATTAATGTTACGAGGTTAAAATATTGCCATTCCATTTCTTATTCCTAATTCGTATGCTAATTATTAGTCGCACACAATATTTTATGAGTTGTTATATGTAATTCTTGTCTAGTTTTTTTTTTTACAAATATAGATATATTAGGTACTCTTAACGCTAGATCAAAACGCCAACAACACGCATATTAAGAGATACATGCTGTGATGCACCTGCTACTTCTTAAATCAAGATCTAATCGTAATGGTCCAAATCAAATACTAATACTAGTTCAGCTATACGTCTAGGTCCACAGCAAACACATTTTACATTCATATTAACTGGTTGTTAAATATAAATATTATATGATATATATATAATATGATATACATAAATATTAGGTAGGCTCATAAAAAAAAATTGTGACGTGATGGAA
This sequence comes from Tachina lurida, assembly GCA_944452675.1. NCBI lineage: Eukaryota > Metazoa > Arthropoda > Insecta > Diptera > Tachinidae > Tachina > Tachina lurida. The sequence continues at coordinate 42,079,842 of OX101753.1, forward strand.
GTTTTTTAGTATTTTTTCTGAAGCTTAGTACCTACTACCTATCCCAATTGCTTATTAAAGGGTTGCACAGTTGGATCTGTTCACAACAGTTTTGCGTGTGTATTGTTTCTGATATGTTTAGCTACGTTAATTAGCGTTTCTGTCTCTAGTAACACAAATATCTTAAATAAAAAATAATGTGTTTTTTTTAATTTAAGTAAAAAGCAAATGCTTTTGTTATTCAATTTACCCATTAAATAAAAAACTCATAAATCATTCAAGAATGAATTTCACAAAAAAATTAAAATAATTTAATAAAATAAGGTAACAAAAATAATTCTTTTTTGTACTTACATATATAAAAAATAAATATACACAGGTACATACGAATTTAAAAAAAAAACTCAGGTAACAATAATTATTGTCTTTTGAATTTTAACATACTTTATGTAGTAAAAAATCAATTATTCAATAATAATATATCAAAAATTAATGTGATATAATTAAAAAATTAAGCAACAAAAACTATTAAATTTTTTAATTTAGGCATAGGTACATCATTAAATTAAAAAATCAATTATTCAAGATAAGCATATAATATAAAGTAGATTAATTACGCAATACAAAAATATATGTACATACATATACATATCTACATATGCATATCCATACATATATATATGCATATACATATATATTATATTGAGTTTCTTGTATGCATATTTCATAGAAGAACATCTAATGAATCGCAAAATTCAAGTCTTGTTTGCAAAAATGAGTTAGAGCTTTCTACATTAAGGTATCGGTATGTATGTACATATATACATATGTATATGATAGGCTTAAACGAAATTCAGTTCTTTGAATTTATATTCACAAATAAAATTTCATTGAATGATTTTTCATTAGTACCAATTTGTGATCGTTTATCTGTTATTAGTGCCAGAGCTACAGAAAATATCCTTTCGGAAGGAGCACTAAATGCTGGTATAGAGAATATTCGGCAGCCTAGCTTATATAACAGCGGAAACTCATTTTTTCTATCATCCCACCATTTCAAAATATTTAAATCACACTGTAGGTGTATAATAGTATTTTTATATTTATTAACTTCCTTTTCAATTAAATTTTTGTTAGAATCAGTCTTATCTATAGGTTGTATATAAAATATATGTAGGTTGTAAAAATAAAATATTCTTTTCGCAATTTTTTAAACTTTAAACTTGCAATTGATTACAAAATTGCCTAGACACCTTCAGGTTATATTGATATGTTTACAAAACTAGTTCAGGTCTAGCTAAGTTACAACTTTGTCAAATATTGTTAGCAATACGTTAAAAGTCCCTGTTTGTTACTCTAAAAAAAAGGCAAATATAAATTATTTTTTTCGTAAAATATTAACATTTAGGGCCTAACCCACGATATCGACAACGTTCGACTTGTCGGACTCTTACATTTGAAACAACAACAAAAAATTTACATTTGTTTTTGTTTTGAATGTAAATGTGTGACAAGTCGAACGTTGTCGACATCGTGGGTTTGGCCTTTAGTGAACTCTTAGCTACATTATGGTATGTATGGTCACATATATAAGTACTACCACCAAGCCTGAATTAGCTGTTGGGCAAAAACTTGAGCGTGTACTGATTTTCTAAGTCTATGGAGGCCCATAAAGTTGGTCACCAAAATCACTAATTGAGTATATAGTTTTATTAACCTTTGATAGTATAATGGAACCTATACTGTCAAGTAGGTTCTATTGTGTTCAGTGTTCCTTTCACTGTTGTACATCTTAATTAATCAAGAAAAGCTTCAATTATCTGCGTAAAAAAACAAACCAAAATACCTATAATTGTAATAATTATTTATTTGGTAAGTGTTAATAGCATGCACAAATTACACAAATTATTAAAAATACTGACTAAATCCAATTAACTTGAATTTTCTATGCATATTTTGTAAAATTAGAACCATTTTTTGCATATACAATATAAAATATTATGTGTACAAAAAAGTGTCATTTTACATAGTAAATGTGTATGTTCATAATGTGAACAAAGCGTAAGAAATATTTCATATGGCTTTCTGCTGCTCATCATTTATTTGTTATACCAGTGTTTTTTTTCATATATATGTGTCAGTGATGGTATTTGAGAATTTTAGTTTCGTGCCAAAATGTTAGCCAAAAAGTGCCAAAATAACTTAAAAAGTGCCAAAAAATAAATGTACATACATACACAGCTGGGCTCATGAAAACGGTGAAATATATTGTATTAATTGAAAATTTTATTGAGTTTGTATTTTAAATGTCAATACATTTGATTAATAGGAATTCAATTCATTTTTGTTTGTTTTATTTATCTATTTAATTCAACAATTCAAGTAGAAAAAAAACTTTCAGTCTTCAACAATAAATTTTCGTCCACTTTAGATTTTTTAAGCTAGCAAGGACGCGACCTTATAGAATTTGTTTGTTTTTTGAGTCAGTTGTGTTGAATCTTGAACAATTCACATATACGAACGAATATAACGAATGATATAAAACTGGCCAAAATATAAAAAAACCGATAGTTTCGACGGCGACTAATCTATGTATGACAAAAAGGCAGGCGACTCGGTGCGCCATTTAGGCAAGGAGAACAAAATAGAAGCGAACAAAAAACAACATGTAAGATGTCATTTACTTGAAACTAATACTTTCAGTGTTGCAGCTTTTAGAAGTACACATTTTTACAACAGATTTTACAAATTTTGCTGAAGTATTTTATACAATATTAAGAACTTTTTTCAAAAATTTTGGATGTTGAATTAGTGCCAAAATTTGGGTGAGCGTGCCATCGTGCCATTAATCATTGAATTGTGCCAAAAATGGCACGATCGTGCCACATTTACCAACCGTGATATGTGTTACAATATGTTTTTGTGAGCAAAAACATATACAAACAGTTCCTAAGCTGCAATATAACAAGCAATTGTTATCTGTTTTAATTGTATTGCCATTTCGAAATGCAAACACACACAAGAACTGTTATACAAGTTCTCTCGCTCTCACCACAATTACATGGTACATACTAAAGTCCTGCACAAGACCATTTATAAGAACTTTCAAGACATGAGGGATTTTTCAAATGCTTTACTACAGCGAAGTCTTCTAAAACAAACGCTAAGCAACACTGTTTGCAAGAATTTGTTTCAGTTATTGCAAGTATAGGAGTAAAGAAGAAAATACTTCGTGACTGAAAAATTTGTGATGCTTGCTGCTTTCTACGCATGGGCGCGTATACAAGCGTCATGCATGTACATACACACACACGTTGTGTGTATGCTCCTCTATTTTTCTGCACACAAACAACCGTTCACATGCATTTACATTAGTTGTGTGCGCTTGCTTAAAAAAAAACCTCCCTTAAACACATAATAGCTTACCAGTGATGCCAACAATTCAGAGGCAAAACGAGCCAACGGAGTAGTCAAAAAGAGCTAAATCTAAAAATTTGAGATTTTTCCGTTTTAAATCTATGAATGTATTTATTATTCAATTTGTACTTCAAGATTTTTTAACATTAATAAAAATAATAGTAAGAAAAAATAAAAGATCCATTGCTAAAAACGGTGTATGTACTGCAGCATATAATACAAGATTCGCTTGCGCAATTTGCGTTTGTGTTGGAACTTCTGGTGAAAATGATATACTTATATGGCTAGGATAGCACAATATCGTTAAATGGAGTCATACATTTTTTATGCTTTCGAACGGCGTACTAAATCAAAATATTTCGATTCATTTGTTAAACGAGGAATTTTATTTCTAAGCTTTCCTATTACTTTGGCAGTAAGCCCTAATTCACACGTTGATTTTTCAATGATTTTTTGAAACACGATTTTTGTAGTTTGTAGGCGAACTGTATAGAAAAGCAAAGGGGGTAGAAAAAAATCACATATTCCGTTCTCCGAGTTTTTTTTTCAAATTTTCTTTACACATATTTTAATTTTTGGTATGTTGCTTTATTTTATTTTTTCATTGAATGTGACAACAGCTTTTTTTTAATAGAAAGCAGTGTTACCTGTAGGTATTTTTGTCGTTAATATAGGAGTATAGGGAATATCGTACAAATATTTTATTTTGGCCAAAATGTAGGTATTTTGTATTCTCATATTGCATTTTTTGTGCATAAATGTAAAAATAACTATACACAAAATATATTTTTGCTCCGTTTAAAAATTTGTTTTTGCTCGTAATTACATAGACTTTTAATTATCTAATTATTTTGGTGTCGCAGTGCCTGTATTTTCATAGGATCTTCCCTCTATTCTTCTAATGGCAAGCACCCCAGAAAATAGGAAATGAGCATCTATTAAACAATGCTTTAATAATTAAGGATATTACTTACAACTATTTAATTTAAATCCCAAATATAGATATGTGTTATATTTGTATTATAAGATAATTTTTGAAAAACTGTAGAAAAGTATGCATTAATTTCGAAGGCAGAAGTAGTCACTTTGAAAAATTTAATACAAAAGAATTACATATATACATACATATGTCAAGTTTTAAGTTACCCACTGTAGCTCCAAATATTCAGAAGAAATAATTTTACAAAAAGTTTACAAAACAAATTTTTTAACACGTAGGAAAATACGAATTTTTTTAAATCTAATTTTTTTTTAACTGATACAATTTTTGGAAGAAAAAGAATCAAAACTAGAAACATGGAAAAAATCATCGTATGAACATAAAATGTTTTTGGAAGCAACTTTTAGAGAGAATCAAAAATAAAACAATATTTTTAAATCCTCGTATGAATTGGGCCTAAGAATCCATTTCAATAATTTGTCAAAAATTTTTTAATTATTTAGAAACGAACACTTTAAATACATAAATATATCTTACATAGTTGCAAAAAAGTATCTGCATTTGCAAAAAACATATTTGCCAAAAATGTAAATGCCTCAAACACGAAACAATAGGGTAAAAACGAGAATATTTACTATAAGATGCGAAAAGTGCTAAACGTGCCGTTTTTACAATTGAAAAGAGTTGTGTTAGCTCTTTTTTTAAAAAAAGAGCTAAAGGGAAAAATTTCGAGTTAGAAGCAATCAAAAAGAGCTAAGTCTAGCTCCAAAATAGCTAAGTTGGCATCGCTGTAGCTTACCATATACATCTTACACACACACTCAAACGTACAATATGGAAAATAACAAGCATACACGTATCAACACTACTTTGTTGACTGTTTGTTCATAACAAGAAGTCTTCACGACACGCACACAAATGCATCTATCGTGCTTTGCTTATAATACGACAGCATTTATTCTTGGTTTAGCATTCTACAGCCACGAGAATACATTTAAAAAACAAGACGTATTTAAATTTCAAGACTATTTACGCAAGTCTATAGTACATACCATGATGTATGTGGTTTGTCTATACTTATAAGTATTATAGGGTTGCATGAACAACTCCATCCATGAAACTACTGAAAGGTTTGTTCACTAAAACCCAACTTCGAATAAATATTTTAAACTGAACAAAGTGTTGCTTTTATCATAATGTGAGTGAAAACATTTCGCTTCATACTGTTAAGACAAAGAGATTGTTCATTGAAACATTTGTTATTAATACGCAATAAAAGTGTTGCCAGAAAATTATGATGAGAAAATGTTAAATCTGTAAAAAAAATTCTGCTAAAATGTTCTGCAGAAGAAAAGTATTGTACTTTTCATCAGATTTAAATTTAAAAATAAATTGTTGAAATAGCTTTGAATTTCATGGTTATACAATCTCATTAGTATTTACAGGTATTTTTATAGCACATATGTACATATGTATTTTTATTATCCATAGATATGCATGTTTATGTTTTTTCAAATAGTATTTATATTCAGAAGTGTGAAACACAAAATTCCATCGTTTCTCTATTTGTGAAAAAATTGTTTCTGTATTTGAATGCGAAAACAGACAATACTGATTCTGTTTTTACAGGAATATTTCCAGTAATTGCGTGCCATATGAAACAAAATGTCACAAAAATATTATTTAAATAACAAAAAAAGAAATAATTTACAAAGAAAAGAAAATAGCATAATGAACAAGAATATAAAATTAATGTAAAATGCTTGAAATAAAAAGTTTTTTCGATAAAATGTCCATACATAGGACAATTACACAAACAAATTATGAATAAATATAATAATATCGACCTGTTAATAATAATTTTAGTTAAAAAATTCGATGTATATCTTTCCAACTAGTTTGGGAATTAATAAGTCTAAATTTCCTCTTTTATACCAAGTAAGCTCTAAGATTTTTTCATACCAGCTAGCAGTGAGTCTTCGGACCGGGTGTTTTCGGCAGCAAGAAATTTACTTTCTGAAAAACGTTGCATCATTGGGTGGAATACAGCGTCAGTCGAAAAAATTATGTTTTTGCATCATAATATAAAAACACAGAATTTCGAACGTGATGCTTAATTCATATGAAACTTTTTTCCATTAACACTAACTGAATTTATAATTTTTATATAAATCACGCATTGGTTTTTGGTTTTCTTTGCAATAATATAATTTTAAAATCATATTGAATTTTCCTGATAATTACTCTTTTTTCAAATTGCATTTCAATAAACCACATAAAATAATGATCATTTGTGTTTTATTATGTTCTCTTATTATGATTGAGCGAAATTTACAAAAATGTCGAACCAGCGTAAGCACATGTACTGAAAAAGAAATTTAAAGTAATAATGTTCTGTTCTTTAGTAATCAGGTACATCCGACCAAACAAGAGGAGTTTTATAAATTTCAAGTGTGCATCTGTGTGTCAGCCTACGCATTCGCAGAACCAAAACGTCTGTACCAATTTCCATTTAGTTTGTTATTGTTTGAAAGGTGAGTTTATCGAGAGTGTTGTAAGCAATGTTTGAAGAAAATCGATCCAGCAGCTTGGAAGTTATACAGTTTTTAATTAACTTTGTGATTATATTTTAAATTTTATGTACGAACTATTTAAATAAATAAGAACTTAAACCAGTTCATAAGGCTGAGTTTACATCTGGCATTTCTTGTGTGCCATTTGCAAAAAAAAAGCGTGGCACATGGCACACATGTGTAAACGCGGCCTAATAGTTTATTAGTTGTGTGACAAAAATTAAAGAAAACACAACAAAAGTACTCCTTTCCAAGCGAAAATAACTATTTATATACTTCCAAGCAAAAATATAACTAAAAATTATTTTTGAAATTAATATTTGTAATAAAACTCAAACAATTTTATTATCACCCTAATGCAAAAATACGAAATTTTAAACAACAATAATATTGCATTTAAAAGAAAGATAATTATGTGTACATTTAACTTATGTATATAAATGAAATATTTTACCGAGGTTGCTCTCACTATTAAAAACTAAATTTAATTTAGATCTCGTTAACATCTTTTAACTTCCTTTTCGGCGATCATTCTAGTATTTTCCTTCAACTGGCAACACTGATCTTTAAAAGCATATTGTTTTTGCATGAACTTAATCGAGATTTACTCAACGCATGTTCTGTTTCACATTTGTGAATGTTTGTATGCTCTTGTATATATGAACAAACCAACATCGTTTTACTGCGTTCTTACCCTCTAGTCAACCTAGAACCATATGTCTCTATGTCAACACTCTTTTCTCTAGCGACAATTGCACTAGTTTAAATGTCGACTACTTTCCTTTTATGCGCGAGTAGAGATACGTTATAGACAACAGTTCTAGTGTATTTCTGGTGACATTGTCAATGAACGCGTCAATAGTTTGTTTTTCTTTTTTATTACTCGTATGCTATGCAATAATGTTAAAAACTTACGTACATATGTATGTATTTAAGTTTGTTGCCCAACCCTTATAAAATTTGTAGACGAGGGTCACTAAAATGTACTAGTGAATGTTTAGTTCAAATGTCTCCAAATGGTCGATTACATTGGCTGCGATACACCTATTCAGTTTTACTATTGACAGTGTCACTAGTAAATCACTACAATTTTACTATTGGCATCGAGCGAGGAAATATCGATATTGTAGACTACAGCCCCTAAAATTTACTAGTGAATCTTTGGTGCCAATGTCTCCATGTGGTCCCAAAAGAACTACTTAGTCAGTATTGCTTCAGTCTAGTGGTGGATTTTCAATGACAAGCTAATGTTAAATGTCAATAGATAACTACATTGGCTGGGGTACACCTGGTCAGTACTACTACTGACAATGTCACTAGCAAATCACTACAATTTCACTATTCGCATTTTCTGCAGGGTAACTATTGAGTGTTCATTGTTATTGTTTCATAGTTATTCATCTGTATGAAATAGGATGAAACGAATAAAAAATTTTAGCAAACATTTCATAAACATCATTATTAAGTTTCATGCAGATGTTTAATAAGTATACAAATGCAACCCTTTATTGCTTATTAACTTCTTAAAGGGGAAACCATTGTGGGGTTGTGTAATTAGTACTATTCGTATTTGCTTGAGTTATGGGTAAATTGCAATAGCAACATTTTTGCCCATCGATTGCAATCTTAAACTAAAAAGTCAAGTTCAATGGGAAAACCAATTTGTAAGCAAATTATTTATTTAGCACCTTTTACATGCATGTTTTGATCAAATTTTGAGTGATTTTTTATTTGATATAATTCGAAACTAATCCACAAAAATATTATCGGATTTCTAAAAATTACAAAATGATATATAAGTAGCGCTACGAGATATACATACGTGGTCTTTTAAACGGTGTCTCTAATTTTTTTAAATCTTGTCACGCAGTGTCATGCTTAAAAACAATACAATAAAATGTATACTTAATTTAAATTTTAAGTGAATTCTTGAATATTATTTAATTATTTTGTTTTGTGATTGCATATTACAACACAACCAATAAATTCTGCCAAAAAATATTGTGAATATGATCTGGTTTGATGCTTCCTGTTTTTAACATTAAGAAACTTGATATGTGTATGTACATACATGTAGTGATGTAACAAATGTGAATTTTTTGATATTTGTGTATAAGAAAATCTGAGTTATTTATTTATGTTTTAATTCATACGGCTCTTTAACTCTGTGGCAAAATGGAATAAGTGCTTAAGTCGAGATAAGCTGACTTTCAGTAAATAGTACTTCCGTAATTTGCATATTCGAAAGTACGCCTGTACCTGTGTTCTGTAACTTCCGAGAAGTTTTCGCGTCGAGAAAAATTAAACAATTATATTGGTTGTCCTGTTTTCCACCGGCTGATTCGTATAAAACCTTATATAAGCTTACAAGAAACATGAGCAAGGAATAGTGTGCACACTTCTACCGATATTCGGTAGATTCTACCGAATATGTGTGTGAATTTAACGATCTACCAATTCTACCGAACAAGGCCTGAAATCTACCGAATATTGAACGAACATTTTGATTAACAATGATGCTACAAGATCAAGTAGATCACACATACGGAAAATTAATCACATGTATGTTCTAAAATGTGGAAAGCTTTCCGCGGAGAGGAGAATATGTTTAACGAATTGTTATTTAGTTTTAGTTTTTGTATTTAAGTCGATATATGTGTATATAAAGCGGTCATTTTCTGCCATGGAAATCATTAAAACAGAACATAGAATTGTGCCTTGGGGTTGAAATAATTATTCCTCCCAATGATTTAATAATTTTTGCACAAAAGTTTAAATTCATAAATGGATCTTACATATAATCTTTGTTGTAGCAAATGTTTGTCAAATAAAAGTTATTTTAGTAGCTTTATAAAACCTATGTACAAAACTGAATTCCTGTTATTTATGTATGTTATTTTATGTATGCATAGCATATCTATATAAAGGGTAAGGGCAAACAACTGGGGATGACACTTTTTTTTATTGGAAATGCTTAATTGTTTATGGCAGTTTAATTTCCAATCACATGTGAAGTTTTAAATGCGCTTTCGGAACCTGTTTGATACTCCTTCCACTTACTCTTTATATGTATATAAGTACATATATTTTGTTATTTTTTATGTTTCTTTGAATAAAAAGTATTTTCTACCGAATTTCATTCAAATCTACCGATTTTTTTTGTCGATTCTACCGAATTAAAAAAAAAATTAAGTGGGCACACTGGCAAGGAACTGAGGTTTTTGTTACTCACCCTGTGTTTCACAGAATGATAACAAACTTCTCGTCTGGAAAAGTTCTCACTAAAGTTACAGAACATAGCCACTGGTCAAAATCTCAATTAATTTGTGTGATTTTTCAGGATGTTATAGCACTATGACTTGCGAGTTATCTTTTTCGACTTCTAATCTCATTTAGAATAATATCTTAATTTATGTTATACTTTGGTATATTTCAACATACATAAATGTATTACTTATAGTGTGTAGAACGATATTTGCTTAAAAAACGAAAGGTTAACAGAGAATTTCCCAATTTAACTGTAAGTTTCAGAAAATCGACTTGAACGCTTAAAAGTGCTCTCCTGCAAAACAGTAAAATATGGCCCTCTTCACAATGTACAATTAAAAGCTAACAGGGACTATAACGGCAAGTTTTGTATGAAGACCTGCAGTTAAAGTTCACGTTAACTCTTAATCATACATTGTGAAAAGGGACATTAAGCACTTTTCTTTATTGCCACAAAACTGTAGACGTCATTTTTGGATTGAATTGAAAATTTTAAATCGTGTTGAATTTTAAATAATAGGTATGTATGTTTTATTCGAAATATAGGTATACGTACTTAATTTTTAAGCAGCTATAGCTATAGCTACTTAATAAGTTTATACACACTCAAATTTGTTCTGAATATTTATATAAAGTTCGAATAAAACATACCTAATTTTGATCGTCCAAGCTTTCACAAAAATTTTATTCAAAACAATTCCCCAAATTTTCTAATTTCTCCCAAAATTTTTTTTGCAACACTTTGTTTAATTAAGGCCAAACAAGTTGGTGGTCATCGACCTATGTATACCAGGACTAAATGCCCCATTAGTAGGTCCATTTGCTTACCGCAAAATTTTGTGCAAATTTGCACTGGATTTTACTAAATTTAAATTTGCAAAAGAGAGTGCCAATTGAGAGAGTAAATTGATAGTTGTTGACCGAGAGTCTGCAAATTTTTACTGGACAATATTTTTGCCAGTAAAATCCATTAGATGAGAAAAACATATAATTCAATAAAATAAACAAAAGTAAGGAAATACAAAGTATACATTTTTTTAATAAAAACATTTAAAAGAAAAAAAGTTGAAGTAAAAGTTTTTACAAAAAAAAAAAATCTGACTTGTGTTCAAGGTGAAACAAATTAAAGAATAATAATTGTTAAATTTGTCAGTTTTTAAATTTCATTTAATTGTGTTATTTACTTTAATTTTTTAGAGATGTAAGGTTTATGTATATGTGAATATGTACTTATTTCTGCATACTATTCAGGGTACCTACTATCAGAAATCAAATATTGATGTATTTTCGTACGCCATTTACCCAGAATAAAAACTAAAGACCAAATACAAGCTAAAGTATTCACAGAAAATTTATTTTAGAAATATATATCGTTTCGAATTTATAACTATAAAAGTGCATTTCCGAAAACATGTATTTGATGGATAGTCAAAACCAAAGTATATTTATATAAAGTATATGCAGGTCTACAACAACTAAGAAAATACAAAAACAACATGCGCTTTGTTTGTGTAAAAATAATGGATGAATGTCAAAAACAGATGATTACAACCAGATCTGGGCAACTTGCATTACTTTTCATAAGCACTGATTGGAAAACAAAAATTTTAGTGAAAATTTAAATTTTATGCTTGTAATGCACTATTTTTTTGCACTTAAATAAAATCTCTTAATAGTAATGGATTAATATTGCATTAGCAGCTAATTGTATGGCGAAAAATGCACTAATTTTGTATTGCCACTAAGCACATCATGAAGTAATGCAATATTATTGCAATAGCACATATTGTACACAGTAAAATTATATAAAATGTAATCATATTTTTATCAGATAATACAAATAAAAAAATACAGTAAAGGAACATTGAAGGCACCTGTATAAGTACGTTCATACAAATGAAAGATCAGGACTTAGGATTTCGTTTATTTTATTGTAAAGTTATATCTTAAAAAATGGTGATTTTATAAACGGAATATACTACCGCTTGGAACAATTTAATCAAGTTTTGTCTTTCTCTTGAAAAATGATTTTTGCCTTAAGTGGCGATATGTACATAGAAAAAAGTTTATATATTTATGTATGTATGTACAGATTTACGTTCTATTTTTCGCCATGTGATTTGGTGCTAGCACAATATTAATGTATTACTTTGGATAGATTTTAGTTTAATGCCAAAAAATTGCACTATAATTATCAAAGTTAGTTCTAATGTAATAAATTTGCATTTGTATTGATTTGGTTTAGTGCGGGAAAATGGTCAATGCATTTGCTTATTTAATGCAAGTCCCAGATCTGCATACAACAAAAAGGAAATGTATGGATAGACAAAACCAAAGTAAATTTATTATTTGATAAACCTTTAGTACGTGAAATAAGTATAAAAAAAGCTACATACTTATTTTAATAATTAAATATAATTATTTTTAAATGTTTTGAAACACATTTTTTAAGTAAAAGTTTATTTTAACTTTTTCACTACACGCAATTGTGGATAACAAAGCAAAACAAAATGGTGTACGAAAATTGTAAACAACTTTTGACATTCATGCATTGACACTACACGAGAAAAATATTAATCACCTGAGTACTTGCATATACTTTATATAAATTTACTTTGGTCAAAACCACACATATTATAAAACACTATGATCAGCTGTTTTGATTAATCTGCAAATTTGGACAATTTTTCCGTTCGTGTACTTTTTTGTGCAAGAGACATTCTTGAGAATAAAATTTTTAAATTACCCAAATATTTACTCAACTACTGGATTTTACTGGACCTAGTCTTTACTTTCTGTTGCTGTGCCGTTCTGTTGCTAAATTTTAATAAATAGCTTACCTGTAATAACCAGGGAAACCGCAAATATGCAATTGCATGTTTTTTTCTTGTATCACGTATTAATGCGGGGACAAGATATTTATCCGTTTCAGGACTTTTAATGAATTTTGGCATCTATTTGTTAGTGCATATTTTATTTTTAAAGCATGTTTATGCATATATGTATCAGTTTTACACGCATAATTTTAGCATATTTTCGAATTTTTAGAGCATAATTTACTTAAGGGAATAGTTTGATACTTTATAGAATTTATTTTATTTCAACCCGCTTGGCACCACCATCTTAAAAAAAAACACCCCATTCCGAAAAAAAATATATGAATTTTTTTTTCTAGCAACTCATTTCATTTTCGAAATAAAAATTTTGGTTTTTAAGAAAAAATTTTCCTTGCGCTATCTGGGTTAATATGCTTATAAATTAAGGGGTTGGTCCACATTTTTATTTTTCGCCATCTAAATCTCTGTTCCAAAGTTCCATGTAGTGTATAATTTTTTTTATATATAACGCAGTTTTACGCACGTTAGTTTCAATACAAATTCAGCTTAGCTATGTGTGATTTACTCTGCCCCGAGAAGACCTTTATAAATCTATGAAAACTCATTAAGATGAGGCAGAAACGATTTTTATTTGAAATTCTAGGCCAATATTTTGTTATTTATTGCAATAAAAATTATAAATTAAAATTTTGTCTTATTTATTCAAAATACAGTTCCAAAGCCTTAATTCTGATATCGTGATCTTTTGAAATTAAAGTTAAATTCTTATGCATCCAATAAAAATTTATTTGTATTATTTGTTTTAGTAAAAGTTTTTATACTAATTTTGTTTTAACCTGCACTTCAAAGTTCTTTGTTAATTATGTTTCCTTTTTTTGTTTATTTATTTATTTTTCTTATTTTATATGCAAATATTGTTGAATTTTTGATTAAAAAATATATTTTCATTTACAAATAAACCAATTTATCTATTTTTAAGAACATATTTTTTTACTTTTAGGTGCATATTTACAAGATTTAATTAAGTGCATATTGAATGCGCATAAAACACTTTTTTTAGAGCATATTCTTGGTTTCCCTGGTAATAACTTATCATCTATTTATGTTATGTTTCAATACAATTTTATGTTTTTCATATCATATAAGCTTGTAAAAATTAATTTTTTTAAAGTTTAAAAGCACAATTGTCTGAAGCTCATCGCTGAAGACAATAATATTTAAAAATTTAGCAAATTGTTGGTTTTTTTCCATTTTATAAACCAGAAAGTTAAAAAATCACAAAAAATTCTTTTGTAGCGGTCGGTTATATGACCACCTAGCAGGATATTTTATACCATTTTTGACATCTACTGCTCGAGATATTTTGTATAACTTTCCTGATTAAAGGGGGTTAGGAAAAAATTTGGACACTATGCGCAATCGAAATGTTGAGTACCTCTCAATTTAATGGTTTTTTAAGATATACAAAAGTATCAGTATGTTTGATACTATTTTTGCTATTTACTCTTCAACACCTTTCGTTTTAATACCCTGACCAAACCGTTAAATAAAAAGTGTGGCTGCTGTTGACGATCGAACTGACTACCTATGGGGAGTTTGATACCATTTTTGGCATATACTATTCAAGATCTTTCGATAAAGTACCCAGCTCATGTATTCCTTGTAATTTTTTGTCTAAAGGGCTTAACTTAATAATGTGGGATCTATGCGCGATCTATGTTGTGTATCCTTAGGTTAGGTTAGGTTATGTAAGGCAGAATCACGGGCTCACTTTGACCGTTTTGGTCCATTGTGATACCACGGAGACTTATTCGAATCAAGCAGTGCTCAATATAAAGATACTAATACGTTGTAGTTAGACCCAGGCAAGAGCGTTCGTTGTGGTCATTCTCTTGCTTGCTAGTTCAGACAGTGAGACAGAAAATGTTCTACATTTTCCTCTTCATACATATTTTTGGCAGCTTGAGCAAAAGTCATTCTTTTCGAACTTTCACATTTGTGCATGCCTTCCTATGAGACAGTGTACGTTTAGAACCGACACTGGAATCGAGATATGTTTTCTATTTCTTAAAATAAGAGAAGTTGTATTTTGCTTATTTAGATGAGTCGATAACTGCCTAGTGATCACGCGATCATTTATTGTGGCCTACCCTGCAAATAATATTGGACTACGTGGTCCAATTTATATGAAACAGACTAGTTGCATCATGGACCGTGTCGTTTTCACACAAGCATTAAATGCTGTACGATATGTGTTCGTGTTTAAACGATTATGATCGTTTTTCTTAAGCACTTACAAATTATATGCGAGTAGTCTATAACTATTCCATATGGAGTAGTTTTGGGGGTGATCCTATGTAGTACAAATTTGGATCATGTAGTCCACCCCTAGGACATTGCAATGTTAAATGGACCATGTTTTATCCATACATTTGGACTAGCTTTGTAACAGTCCTGGTCTTTTGTGGAGTAATCCTTATGCATGTATGGACTAATCGCGTTATTTGCAGTGTACTTTCTATTTTTTCATCTTCTCTCATGCACCTAAGTCTAAGTTTGGAAGAGAGTAGGGATAAAACCACACATTACAGGTCTGGTTGAACCTGTAAGGCTGTCCTAGTTCTAGCAAGCTCATTAGCTGTGGAGTTCCCCAAGAAAGACTACATAACCCTGGACCCAGATGATCCTAATATTAACTTGATCTGCCATCTCGTTTAGAGATGAATGGCAGTTGAGGCCTAGACACTGCAGTGACCAGTAGTCGCTTTGCAATACGAAGACCTAATGTCCTTGAAAGTATTCCATAACCCATCCCTTCTTGTGTTTTGGAGCCATCCGTATAAACATCAACACTTTTCCTTCTACCTGGAGTACCATTCCTAAACTATTTTGTGGATGGTATCTAGCTTTTATAAGGAAGTTAGTGGAGTAGAGCAGGAAAAGTTTGGTCAATCCTTATCCTCCAGCTTCAGAATCGAGTATTGTACAGTGGACGGTGCCATTTCCGTTCCACAGAGAAGTACAACGAAGACGGATTGCTGAGGTTATTACTATCGGCCTGGCCCACGATCTCACGATAAATCATTCGATCGACAACTTGTATGGGAAACAACAACAAATTTTCTAAAGTTATTGTTGTTTGCTAGAGCTGTGCCAAATCGTTCATTCAAGTGACCGCTCATTTTCGTTCATTTTCTAAAAAAGAACGAGTTCGTTCATTTCGTTCATCCGCTCTTTTCAAGAAATAGAACGAAGTGAAAACAAACAAGCAGTTGATTCTGTACATAAAAAGGGAAACATGCACAATGCATTTTGTTTTGAATTGAAAGTAAAGAAATGAAAAAAGATTCATATCGCCAAAAGAGCCACATACTTATACACAATAATGACAATGAAAATAAACTAAAATATCTAAACCAATTTTGCTAAAAAGCTGTTAATACCTAAATAATAATAATAATAATGTTCTAAAAAGTTAATAAATATGAATGGTAATTTAATTAATTTCATAATGGCCACAGTGTTACTAAAAGTATATAAAAAGTCAAATGAAAACAAGAATATGACATCAAATCTCACATGAACAAAGAAAAAGCCAAACAAAACAAAAAAAGAGCCAAGTGTGCTCGGTCGTTCATTTCGTTCAATTGTACCACAGTTTTGAGATTGTACTTTTTATCAGTACTGCTGAGCCAAAACAGCTCAGTAAAGTGACCGGCTCACTTCGTTCATTTCACTGATTCGTTTATTTGTACTCGTTCGTTCATGAAAGACACAGCTCTATTGTTTGCAATACAAGTTGTCGATCGAGCGATATCTGGTGACATCGTGGGCCAGGCCGTATCTCTTTCAATTGGGTACCCTTAGTTTTGATAATTTATTTTTTGAGCTACAGTTGAAATTCGATTAAACGAGTCACACATGATGAGCGTGGATAATCGAAAAACACTGTTAATATAGGTTATATAATAGAAACCAAGAGTGTTTTTGCAAGTATAAAAGAGGTATAGCACTGATAATAGACCAAAACCTCCTTACATTCATACCATGTTTTTTTTTTACACATCTAATTTTACTTCTCTCCACATATGTACATAGCCAATAAGCTAGAAGAGTAACAATAATAATAAGATATTGTTACGTTTTTATTCTCTGTTAAAAACGCTTTTCCGTAGATTTGCAATAAATAAAAGACCCCAGTGTACTAATTAGGGTTAAGAATGATACAATCTTTATTAATCAATAAATACTGCTAATCTAAATTCAAGAGCTTAAATACAAACACATAGGTTACTTCAATATTCACAACTGGTTACCACTACTCCTTCCTCGCTGTTGTATACGCACGTCTTTGACCACTGGCTGCGCTAGTGTTGACACAATTCTGCTTTCTCTGTTGCACGTCACACACAAGACTCACTCTGCCGTCACTCACAGTTGATACACCAATAACAACTCTATGGCAGACTCTCACAGTTGATACACTAATCAGGACTCGCTGGCTTCACTTACACACGTTTATCAGCGTCCACTGCTCCCTTACTCTTTACTCAAGGGACTCCACAATAAACTCAAATCACGACAGACTCTAACTGTCACTATAGACTGTACTATAGTCTCTTCTATTTCCAACTCACGTATTGTAAAGCACAGACTCAAATATCCACTCACTGTTGTATCACAAATCACGGATTGCGCACAACTTAATTGTCAACTCACTTGATTAACAACAGACTTCTTATTAGCAACTGAGCTTCTTTGCAACTGATTTATTCCCAACTAACTTTTGATCGCGACTGAACTCTTAATCACAACCAGTGTGACCCTTTTAGCATTTTCACTGCTAAATTTAGCATTATGTATTTTGATTTAGCAGAGAATTTTTTATTTTGCATTTAGCATTTTTTTCAGCATTTTTGTATTATTTTTTTAGCATTATTTAGCATTTTTAATTTTATAAATTTCATATATTCTTTTCCATTTATACAGGTAAAAACTCCTGTATTTCATTGTATTTTGTCGTTTTTGTAGAAATGTATAATGATGGAAACCATGTAAACAGCAAAAGACGTCTTAAGCGGCAAGCTGTCATACTTGGTATTTGAGAATGGTGTGATAATGCAAAATTCGTGTTTTTCAGCTTTAAGGAATTTTGAATTTTTGTGTTTGTCATCATACTCCTTTAATATATGTTCTGTCAAATTCAGTGCAAATTTCATTTATGTTTTCGTAACTTGCGGTCTCCTAACATAAGATGGCTCACTTTTACATAAACTTTAAGTTAATGTTAAGTGTAGACTGCTCAAATTAATGCTTTTTTCATGTGATAACATTATTGATAGTGCATTTGTTTTAACAAATCACTTATAACTTCAAGTTACAACGAAATGTCATGCCATGTCATGCCAAGCATAAAGATGACTTAGTTAGATCGCACATTTTAAGAGGTGTTTGTTGGAATGTACGAAAGTCTGTTATGCTCATATACCGAGCATGAGCGTCTAATAGCCGCCTTAATGTATTTTAAACGTCAAACACCTAATAATAATAAGAAGAAAAGTATTTTAATTATGTTTTTCGGAGTCGAACACTTCACAATTCATCGTTGCTGAATCCGGCTCCTGGACGTACAGTAAAAAATAGAAAAGTAAATTAATCCATTTTTAATGCAAAAAGTATTTTATAAATTTCTTTCATATTATGTTGATAGCAGGCATGCTAATACATTAAAACATACATATAAAATAAAAGTGTAAAATTATTTTATGTATTTAATTTTTATATGAAAATTACCAGCAACAAATTTTGCACTTTTATATTTAATACGATCGTACAAAGATACAGGAGGTTTTATGAATTCAGCAATTGTACTCGTAATTTGTATGTTCCTGAATTGTTGTTTTAACTTTTGAATCAACTGTGTTTGTTTTATTAAAATTAAATAAAATATTTCTTCGTTATACTGATATAATTAATAAAAAATCATTAAAAAGTTTTAGCATTATATTTTAGCATTTTCAAATATTTTTTTAGCATTTTTAGCATTATTTTAAGCCCCATTTAGCATTAAAAAATTTTTTAGTTGTGGCCACACTGATCACAACTGAACTGCTGTTGGATGCGTCAACCCCTTTTTATACTTCGCACAACAACCACTAGAATTTTCATGCAAAGTCTAGACCTAATCATCATTATCTTCAATGTTGTTTATAAAGCGCGTAATTAAGTTCTTGTGGTAACTATGTACATACGTGTGTATATGCATACATCATTAAGTGGTTGTTTACTTATTTCTACCTTTCGTTGGAATTGCCAGGCATGTATGTATGTATGCATGTAGCTATGTCTATCTTCACAACAAGCAGAAGCTTGTAGTTGTTGTTGGTTGTTTACGTTTAATCACGTATGTATGTACTAGGCATGCGTATATAGTTATTTGTTATAGTGCTTGCATGTATGTATGTACGTGTGTACGTTTACTTCTTCTGGATGTTTCTTTGTTATTATTCCAGATACTTCTTTAATTGCCCTGTAGGAATATTTTCGCACTATTAACCCTGTTGGAATTTATTTGCATAATGATGCATTAATCTTGTCGACGGCCATTTCCGTAACAATATAATAGTAACTTTAAAAGGTAACAACAATAACATCAAGAACAATGTAAACAGAAATATGATAAAAACCATGGAAAACAGAAATCGAGTAATTTTTGCTGCACCTCTTTCGGTCCTGCACTATTCGCTATCAAACTAAAAATGACGTCGAAATATGGACTTCATAAAAGTCATCGTTTGAATCCTGTGAAAGTGGCAGCATGCCGGTTAAAAGATGTGGAGGGTTAATAGAGGTCCAGATAATCGAGGTTCTACCGTATATTCGCAAAAAAGAGACTTTTTGTATTAAACAGACTTTATATTAAAACATATCATATTTTTGGCATAAACACTTTACTGATTTAAAACAACTTACTAAAATAATAATCACAATAATTAGATTTTAATTATGAAATTTTTGCTATTGTTTTCTTTTGCTTTGGAAGAAAGAAACGAACATTAAACGAATCACCCTTTGCTTACAACATGCACTATGAAATATATAATACTTTTACAGCCCTAAAAGTAGTTTAAAGGTAAAATTTAGTGCAATTTCAACATTTTTGTTTTACAGCTCTGGATTACATACACACATACACCCAAATATGTACATACATATTTATGTGTGTAAGTGGGGGTGTGCGTTTGGTTGGTTCGAGAGTTTCTATAAGAAAATCTTATAAGAATCAAGGAACACTTTGTTTAATCAAAAGTATTTTTGTTATTGTTATAATAAGCACGTTTACAACAAATTTATTCATAAATATAAAAAACCGTAAACAATTATGAACACACACAAACAGATACAAAACATTTGTTAATATTTCATAACACTTCTGCAAAACTCTCAAAGAATTCAGTTACTAAAGAGAACTCGGACGGTGCGGATGTTAAAAATAATCGAGTGGAAATTAAAACGCTTGTTTTAATTTAAACGAAAACTTGCAGAATATCATTTTGGTTGCGTGTATGTTTTATGTCTGTTGTGATTTTTTGTTTATAATTAAATCTCCAGTAATAATGTCTGGACTCATCATCATAAAAAATAAGACCTAAATCTTTAGTTCGATTAAAACATGTACGTGCAATTAAATAATTGTGAATATGAAAGCTTTTTTTATGTGACACGAACGCGCACGACTCAACACGATGTGTTCGTGTTAAAAAATCTGATTTCGTGCGTGTTCGGGTCGTTTCGTGTTGAGCAAAATTGACACAAAAAACACGAAACGATTTTAGATGTAAAATAGTATGTATGAATGAATTTCCAGTAGAGAAAAAATGTATGTGTAGTTTCCACAATGCAAGCAAGTGACTTGTCTAGAAAATTTTGATAGGAATCACTCAATAATTTTAGTGCTTTTCTTATCATTTTTCCAGACAAGTCACTTGCTTGCATTGTGGAAACTGCACATTAATATTTTTGTATCGTCAAACACACAACAGCAGCATATTTGTTGACATTGTATGGGTCTCTGGAGTTTAAAGTTCTGTACGGAAACCGATGCACAGTGGCGTGAATTAAAAAAAAAGTGGTAAAAAGTCCGCAACTTTTGAACTAGTTAACCGATTTCGATGAAACCAACTGTTTTGGAAAGTAGAAGTGTTGAAATTTTTAGAAAGCATATTTTGAGGCACCCTGTTGTAAGACAGGGTAGCTCCAAACAGCCTCAAAGTGGGAAAGTGCGGGTATCGAAATTCTTTCGGAGCTTGTAACTTTTGTAAATAGGGACCGATTTCAATAATTTTTTCAGCGGGACAATCTACGTTAAGAAATAAAAATAAAACATGCTGAGAGTACCATTTCATCTCTTTCAGTTTCCAAGTTATTTGACTTGAAAAATTTATTTTTTAATTTTTGGCCCTGACTTTTTTTATTCGTTAGTACATAACTTCTTTATTACTTGGCAAAAATCAGTATGTTTTAATGTTTTTGAAAGAAAACTTCATTACAATTCATATAAAAAAAATTTTTTTTTGATATCTCAAAAATTGTAGCAAGGAATAATTTTGCAATTTGGATTTTTAAAAATTATGAAAAAATTTGGTATATTTTGTGAAAAAAGTATTCTTAATTTTTTTTGAATATTTTAAAAAATTATTAAGTATTTGATAAAAACTTTGATTGTTTCTGAGAAAGGAGACATTGAGAAAGGCTGTGAAATAAATTTTGGAGATTGTTGTTGGTGCACCCTACATTCAGCATTGGTCGAAAACTAGCAATTTTTTTTCAAAAAATCCGATTTTCGGATGTGGCAAAAAAATTGCACGGTCGTTTTTGTAAATTTTTTGGTTTTTTATTATAAATAAATTTGTTGTTAGTAGCCTGTAAGAAACTTTCGACATCCTACACATAAATGTAGGCAGGAGAGGAGATTTTCTAAAAATTCTAAAATTTTTCTAACACAATTTTTCCCAATAAGAAAAAAGTATTATAAAATTATAAATTGGGAATCATTTTAATTTTTATCAATAGCATACATTTAGTTTTGCAAACTGAAAAAAAATTATTCTCCTACCTTCAATACTTTTTGAAATATTCGAAATCCAATTTTGATTAAAAATTTTAATTTTCTACATTTTTTATTTTTGTCTAAATTATTGATCTTATTTTCTTTACTGCAAATGTTTCTTAATTTTTTCTATGTTATTACAATAGTAGATATAATTATCTATTCAACGGTATATAATATGTATTCCTTTGCCATTATATCAGTTTTAAAATGTATACACAAATATAACACCTCAGGTAACAATTTACGTGTATATCTGATACTCAAACAAACCCACATTTTTTATGAACTCTTGAAGCTGTTATTAAATACTTTTTTTTACTTAAATACAATAAAATATAAGAATTTATATACATAAATATAAGTATATTTATATACCTACAAGGACAAAGGTTCCTGCGCGCACATCTCTAATATGGATATGGTTTTACCTGATATTTGTATCGGTTTTGTATTCGTAGCTTGTAAAATAGCTATATATTTAAGCTGCGATGCATTTAATGTCATTATTTCAGTTATAGCTATCATGGAGATAACAATTAAAAATAAATCGCTCTGCAAATTAATGTGGGAAAACCTCACTGATGGGAGTACTCGGTACCAAATGATGTACACAATATCTACTACATATGGTTTATCTGTAAACACCGGTTTATGGAAAAAACTTGATTTTTTTTTTAATTATATGAAAAGAAGATACGTGAATGCAATAAATCAATTTCTAAATTTCAGAATAAAAATCAGGATTGGTTAGATATGGGACTATCTACGAAAATATACCCAAAGAAGTTTGGTCGGCCAAATAAAGATTACGATAACGTTCGACGCAGGAGCAAAAGGATTAAACAAGAAGACTTGATATTAGTTTGTGAGACCTTCTTCATAATACAGGATCAAGACTGATCGCTACTTTTGACGAAAGAGACTTAGATACATGTAATAATTCCGAACTAACACTAATATACAAATGGTGATGTGATGGATCATCTGGATTTTCAGAATATAGACAGCCCAGTGCATACGATAATGACTTTTCCAAAGTTTTAATGGCATCGTTAGTACCATTAAGGCTTCGACTACATAATGAAATGCCTTCAACAAGTAAAAATGCATTTAAAGATATGTGGGTAAATACTACTCCAGGCTCAAAGTCTTTATGCCGACCAATACATTTTGAATACATCAAGGAAAACAAAGAAACAACTCAAAATCTGGTTGATGGTATAAAACATGAAATTTCTAATATGGAACCTATTGACGTTCATATATTAGGACGAGTAATAACAATATCTTTTAGACCTTATTTAACAATGATAGATGGAAAAGTTGCAAATGCAATAACCGATACAAAATCTTATTTGATTTGTAATATATGCGGAAAGAAAGATTCTGATTTTAAGGACATTGAGTATTATACTCCAACTAATGAAGATGCCCTTAAGCTTGGAATATCACCACTTCATGCTCAGATTCGATTCATGGAGTACATTTTACGACAACAAGTATCGCAGTGTACCAGAACATCAGAACGCTCCAGTTGCGAATAATTCTGCTTTAAAGCAGATACAGTTGGAAGAAAAGAAAAGAATTCAAGATGAGTTTATGAAACGTGGATTAATCATTGACAAACCTTTATATGGCTATGGAAACTCCAATAATGGCAACACTGCTAGGCGATTTTTTGATGACCCTGAAACCACATCTTCTATAACTGGTTTTAGTTTTAATCTCATAAGACGTTTCAAAATAATACTGGCCGTCATAAATAGCAAAAAGTTAATTAATAAGGACAAGTTTGAAAAATATTCAAAAGACACTCTGATTCTAATAAATGAATTATATCCATGAAAATCAATAACTCCAACCGTACATAAAGTGCTAGCGTATACAAAAGAACAAATAGAAAAAACATTATTCCTCTGGGGGAACTAACCGAAGAAGCACAGGAAGTTAGAAATAGAGATGTTAAGCAATATCGACTTTTCAATACACGTAAATGCTCTAATGCATCATTTGCATACAAGGCATAAGAATGAAATGGTTGCCAAAAATAAGTATTGAAATCGAGAAGGACGATCCCGAAGCAGAGGAAATTAATAGCTTGCTAGGCCATGATGTCTCAGATACATATGTACATTGTACATATATCTCTTGATACATAAGTATTTATATTCATACAAACAAATATCTGATATCATGGCAAAAAGTCTCTGGAATTCTCTGTCAAATTATATTCAAAACTTAGGCAATTTATATGCGTTTAAAAAGGAGCTACATAAAAAATTTTTCGTAATTTAATGTTCTAATGTTAAATTAACTACTAATTTTTTTTAAATAAATAAATAACTCAATCTATTTGTCCTTGTAGGTATATAAATATACTTATATTTATGTATATAAATTCTTATATTTTATTGTATTTAAGTAAAAAAAAGTATTTAATAACAGCTTCAAGAGTTCATAAAAAATGTGGGTTTGTTTGAGTATCAGATATACACGTAAATTGTTACCTGAGGTGTTATATTTGTGTATACATTTTAAAACTGATATAATGGCAAAGGAATACATATTATATACCGTTGAATAGATAATTATATCTACTATTGTAATAACATAGAAAAAATTAAGAAACATTTGCAGTAAAGAAAATAAGATCAATAATTTAGACAAAAATAAAAAATGTAGAAAATTAAAATTTTTAATCAAAATTGGATTTCGAATATTTCAAAAAGTATTGAAGGTAGGAGAATAATTTTTTTTCAGTTTGCAAAACTAAATGTATGCTATTGATAAAAATTAAAATGATTCCCAATTTATAATTTTATAATACTTTTTTCTTATTGGGAAAAATTGTGTTAGAAAAATTTTAGAATTTTTAGAAAATCTCCTCTCCTGCCTACATTTATGTGTAGGATGTCGAAAGTTTCTTACAGGCTACTAACAACAAATTTATTTATAATAAAAAACCAAAAAATTTACAAAAACGACCGTGCAATTTTTTTGCCACATCCGAAAATCGGATTTTTTGAAAAAAAATTGCTAGTTTTCGACCAATGCTGAATGTAGGGTGCACCAACAACAATCTCCAAAATTTATTTCACAGCCTTTCTCAATGTCTCCTTTCTCAGAAACAATCAAAGTTTTTATCAAATACTTAATAATTTTTTAAAATATTCAAAAAAAATTAAGAATACTTTTTTCACAAAATATACCAAATTTTTTCATAATTTTTAAAAATCCAAATTGCAAAATTATTCCTTGCTACAATTTTTGAGATATCAAAAAAAAATTTTTTTTATATGAATTGTAATGAAGTTTTCTTTCAAAAACATTAAAACATACTGATTTTTGCCAAGTAATAAAGAAGTTATGTACTAACGAATAAAAAAAGTCAGGGCCAAAAATTAAAAAATAAATTTTTCAAGTCAAATAACTTGGAAACTGAAAGAGATGAAATGGTACTCTCAGCATGTTTTATTTTTATTTCTTAACGTAGATTGTCCCGCTGAAAAAATTATTGAAATCGGTCCCTATTTACAAAAGTTACAAGCTCCGAAAGAATTTCGATACCCGCACTTTCCCACTTTGAGGCTGTTTGGAGCTACCCTGTCTTACAACAGGGTGCCTCAAAATATGCTTTCTAAAAATTTCAACACTTCTACTTTCCAAAACAGTTGGTTTCATCGAAATCGGTTAACTAGTTCAAAAGTTGCGGACTTTTTACCACTTTTTTTTTAATTCACGCCACTGTGCGATGGTATCAGTTGTGGTGGCAGATAGTATCAGCTGGCAGTGCCAACTCGGTGCCATATTTTGTATTTGAAAAGCGAATTTTGAAAACAATCAATTAAATTTTCTGATTTTCAATACCACACCAACAATATTTCGTGCAGTATCGTGTTGACAAAATTTTTCGCGTGTGTGTTTCGTATGTGTTAAGCGTCTTGATATTCATGTTCGTGTCGTGTTGGAAAAATTCGACACGCACCCATCTCTAGTGTGAAGCAAAACTGCTAGAGAATTTTGCTATCATCGCTAATGACGTTACCCGTGTGAAAAAAATGAAAACCCCGTATCCTCTGTAAACTCGTGCTGAGATCAATTAAATTTTTTATATGATATTTGTTTTAACAATCGCCCTCAGTTTTGTAATATGTAGTTTGATTCATTTCTAAAAATATTGGCAACAGCTTAAGTAGTTGATATCGTTATCTTAGGACAACAAATAATGAAATGTTGCTTTAATTATAATTATTGTTGTTGTAGAAAAAAATTATGCCATTCAAGGGGTTTTATTTATTCAATTAATGTGCAAACGAATAAATGTGCCGAATAAAAAATCAGTGATCAGAGGAGAAATAATAAGTAATAGATATAAGTTCTAACAATAAATAAATAAAAAGAAAATAAAATTACTAAAAGAGGTATTTAACCAAATCAAATTGGTAAATGAGTACAACATTTTTTTAAACAGAATGAAAATAAAATTTCAACAATTTGTGAAACTATCAGGCAAATAAATAGTGGTCAAGTATTGTAATCTCCCAGAAATAATATTGCTAAAATAACACTACCCGACAGCCAAAAAAGAGCAAATATTCACTTTTATTTGAGGTGTAATTTAATACTACATATCGCACACTAAATCCTAAAAAGTCACAACTCAAAATTAACAAAATGGTTTTATTTTTCTCATAAACCAGTTCACTGAACAAATCTCTAACGGTCGGAAAAATTTGTTTTGCCACAAAATATTCTTGAACAACATAAAATACCGTTACAGACTTGTGTCATTTGTACGGTATCAACAGTTTTTACCACTCCTGAACATGTGGGATATTTTGAGTTGTGACTGTTTATGATTTAATATGCGATATGTTAAACATAACACTGTGATACACAAAAAATATTCAGGGATTCTAATATACCAATTCTATTTTGCTCGAGTCCATGGATGACGAAAATACCGTTGGTTTTTTAAGGTCACTTCATAAAGTGATTTTATAACGGTAAATGTAGTGAAAAACGGGGTTTCTTAGATTTTCAGTTTTAAACAGCTGTAACTTCTTTGTTTCCCAACGGATTTCTTTTAACTTTTCGTTGGTTAAAAGGATCGAATATTATCTTTCAACCAAGATATATTTTTTGTAAATCGACTAACAAATGGCTAAGTTACAGACGTTGAAGTGTACAAAAAACCCATTAAAAAAGTATTCATTTGTTTTCCTCAGGCCATAAGTTGCTTATGAGTTACAAAAGAATACTTTTTTAATGGGCTTTTTATACACTTCTTAAGACGGAGTTTGTTTGCTTCAATTTGGAACGTTTTTCTGTCACCACACGTAAAATTTTGTTGATAAATTTAACCTTTTCGGCTATTTACCATCTTCAGTGTTCTCTTCAATAAAAATAAATTCAAATTTATTAGCTTTTGAAAATAAGTGTTCAAAACAATCAATTGAGAAAGTGTGAAAAAAACAATTTTAACAGATATACAAATCATAACTTACAAAATCCTTTTTATACAAGACGTGGTTCACACACAAACTAACTATTCTGGTTGTGTAGTGACTACCGCAATGCAACTATGTATTCCATAAGGCATCTTAAGGGATTCAATTCTGTCAGTCATATTGTGGCATGGCGCACCTCAATTCGCTTTGAAAAATTCGTACTTGGAATGTCAAAAAATGTGTGTTGGACAAATTACAGGAAGGAATTACAAATTATACGAAGTTTATATCACCTGACGTGGATTTGTCTTGATGTCAAGCTTTTGATGTAAATATACATATGTACATACATAGACGACAGATATTAAAATTTGCACAAAACTCTAGAGTTGCTAGAACTTTGTGACCAAGTATAATTTAGTAGAAATCTAAAAAATTCTTATCCAAACGAAATTGCCAACCAAGCTCATATAAATCCTTATTGTTCACTTAGCCAATATACTCTATGACCGCGGGTGGAGTCCTACCCTATAAGAATTACCTCACCTGCTGATTGACCGAAGAATATAAGGAAACGGTGGAGAGTTTACTATGCAGCTGTTCAGCACTTTAAGAATATCAATTCATCTTCTTCAGATACATTCGCGAGCTGGCATATCTGGCAAATGTAAGTCCAAGTAACCTCATCTAATTTATTGGCTAGCAGCTGGCAGGAAAGAATGCCAGTCAAATTGTTAATAATAATACTATGTTCCACTACAGCTCGGGGTGATCTTGCAGACGATCGAGTAACTCATTTAACCTACTCTGTCGCAATGACGATTTCTTTTCTATAAAAAGGCAACCTTTAACTCGTATTATAGTTAAAAAATATATTTAGCGGCCTCATACTCGTAAATCAGTGTAAAAACAATTTTTGTTGTTTTGTCTTAGAGGATTACGTTTTAACTCGATTTGCCCTGGTTAAACTGTCTATTCTAAATAGCCCTACAATTATGCTAAACGTATCACTTGTCTTGAATATTATTAATTATGATGTCTGGGGGCAAATTACGGCATTCAATATCGAACGAAATTTAAAAATATTTCCATTTCGAACGATAGCGAATACCGTAATTTGCCCCGTGTTCCGGATTTTTGAACAAAGAAATTTCGTTCAATTCAGCCTGCATCCCTAAATTTCATAACCTAGCAGTAAAAGTTTTAGAGGTAACTATCCTGATGTATAACACATTCAACCATCCAGCAGAAGCGTATTTGTAAGGGAGACAATATTACAGAATCACTTCCTGTTGCGCATGATTAGGGCCTTTTTTTCGAGATTAACCAGCTAGAAGCAATACATTCAACTTCCAAAAAGCTATGAATTTTTTTTCCTTAAGCCTGGATCTCACGATCGGCGTAATGTACCAATTTTCGTCAGCTCACTACAATAAAGTCATAAATAATAAGCCAAAATGGCATTATTACCTAGATAATTCTTGAATAAGTCTATATGGCCTTATTCCAATGCAGTGTGGTGTAGTTATGTAATTATATTTCAATTAGTTGAGAAATAAGGCAAATTTACCTTATTACTTATGACTTTATTTCAGTATGCCGACGAAAATCGGTACATTGTGGTGATCGTGTGATCCAGGCTTTACTAAAGAGCTTCACAGAATTAATACTCAGATGCAAAAGTTACTGGCTTTCCAAATTTACGGTTATAATTATTTTCATTATTAGAGAGCCCGCCTTACGTTAGTGATTTTCAGAAGAATTTTTCGAAGCTTATGTTATCATGAAAGCAATGCATGGCTTCCCTCAGTTGTTAGTGCTTGCAAATCAGATTTTTTTTGATCTATAGACTATAGTGGGTGCATACCGGACTATCAATTTGGTTTTAGAAGTCATTATAGCACCATTGAACAAACTCATAGATTGGTCCAATTTATAAGAAGAACATTTGAAGAAAAGAAGTATTGTTCTGCGCTGTTTATCGACGTTTCTCAGTCATTTGATAAAGCGTGGCATAAAGGCCTAATTTTAAAATTAAGAACATACCTACCAATAAACGTTGTAAGTCTTTTGGAAAGTTACATTACTGCCCGGAAGTTCACTGTTGTGGAAGGAGACTTTATGAGCATGGCTGAAACTATCTCATCCGGTGTGCCACAGGGGAGTATACTGGGGCCAGTTTTGTATTTGATTTATACTTGTGATATGCCTCTGAGCAGCAATAGCCACACTTCCACATTTGCTGATGATACAGCCTGCCTTGGTATGCATGAAAATCCTTACGAGGCATCCCGATATCTTCAAGAACACATTACCCAGCTGGAACTATGGTTAAACTTATGGAGAATTAAGGTAAACGAACAAAAGCGTGTTCAAGTAACATATACATTACGAAGAGATACTTGTTCACCCATTTGGATTAACAATCAAGTTGTCCCTCAACATACTCATGTGAAATATCTTGGTATACACCTTGATCGACGACTTACTTGGAAACACCACATTGACTCTAAGTTAGCTCAAATGAAACTAAAATTAACTCAGGTACATTGGCTGATTGGTAGAAATTCAACCCTCAGTCTAGATTGCAAACTTTTGATATACAAGTCACTTTTGGTGCTACGGAATTCAACTATGGGGCACTGCTTCAGCTTCCAATGTCGAGAGAATCCAACGAAGGCAAAATAAAATTTTGCCATTAATAACATCGGCTACATGGTATATAAAAAATGTAAATATACATTGTGATTTAAACATGCCACTAGTGATTGAAGAAATTGCAAAATATGCAGGCAAATATTTAACAAAACTTGAGTCACATCCTAATCCGCTTGCTCGTAATATTTTGAACTTTACTGGACACATCTGCCTAAAAAAGAGGGATACAAGGGCTCTTATACTTAACACTCCAGATGGGACTTCTTGAAAATACTTTTTATTTTATTTTTTTCTTCCTTTTGATATCACTACTTATGTATTATTTATAACTATCTCCAAATTTATGTCCGACAGTGGTCGGGCTTAATAATTGTATTTTAGATTTAACAAATTTATTATTCGACATATTAGGTGTGTTCCACAAGATTTCGTACAAGTTCGGACTAATGAGAGAAAAAAGAAAATTACTCTCCGAATGTGCAAAAGTTATCAAAAATTGCTGGAACGCAAAAAACCATAATTGACCATCTTGAAATACTAGTGCTGCTTACTTTTTAAATTAAATTTTATTTTAGTGATTTTAGTCGCTTAAAACGCATAACATTATAAAAACATAAAATTTGCATCATTGACAACAGCTGCAAAAAGTAAATGAAAAAAATCTCCAAAAAAGTAGAAGTTACGTGAATTATTTAAAAAATCATAAAAATCATTTTTTTTTTATTAAAGAAATGGAAAAATAAGCACAAATGTACTAACAACTTATGCTTTATTTCAAAAACCTTCCATTTTGCTTTTTAATAAATCTGTGTGTATAAACTTTTTTTTCTATATTTGCAAAGTTTCTGATTAATATTTCAGTTTCATATGTAAACAAAAAACAGCTGATTATTCAATTCTTGTCCGAACTTACCCAGAAGAAAAAGTTCGTACTAGTTTGTACAGGAAATGAAAAAAAATTACTCTCTCAATCGCTCTCAAAATTGCACAAAAATTGCTATCTGGAACGCTTTTGGATTAGTTTGTACAAGTTCGGACTGTTTTGTTATGCATCTGGAACAGACCTATTGTCATAAGTTTATTTTAATTTGAAATTTATTTGCTGGCGGTTCAGCGATGTCTATATGCATTTCATTGTTGCTGTAACAAATCGTCAGTAGACTTCAATATAAATTATTTGCTGGGTTTTGTATAAGTTTCTAAGCCTACTATGCTTATTTTTCTTTTGCGATTTTCAAAAATATTATTATTTGTGAATTCTCAAATAGTTTTTGAAAGTCTGTACATAAAATAAGAGGTTTGTGACTGTTCAAAATGTGTGGTTGAAGTCTGCTGACCATTTGTTACAGCAACAATGAAATGCATATAGACATCGCTGAACCACCAGAAAATTTTTACCAAAATTTTTCAAATCGCCAGATTACAGTTAATATATAACCGAGATAGTCAAATTCCATTACCTCTTCCAGTGGTGTGCTATCAAGGATTTTCGAGTTATTGACAGCAAGACCAGCTCTTTTCGCGTACTCTTGGACTTGATATAGTTTGTGCTGCATGGTTGACTGCTGGTGGGATAATAGTTATATCGTTGGGTGGTTATTGGTCTGTCGCAGTAATATTGTATTTTCCATATACTGTGTGGCAAACCAATAACCACCCGACGATATGTCAACACGTAGTCAAGCTCATCTAATCGGCTATTGAAGCCCCACGTAATACCGTTATACTCTCGAGTCGCAGGTATCATAATTGTATTCAAAACAATATTGAAAAGAAGCGGGCACAAGAATAATTAATATTGTTGATTCGAAAACACTTACGCTCGACTTAAATTAATTAATAACTCCCCAGGATTTGTTGATAGTATTTGAAAGCTTAGAGCCAGAGCCTCTGAAAGGTATTGAGATATACGATAATGTCGCCAAAATCAATATGCAATAGTTGTTCTAAAAATTATGCCGAACCCATGCAGAGAAGATCGAAAGTTGTCTCTTCTCTCTCTTGTTTTCGGAAGCAATGACAGAAAACATTGTAGCGAAGTATAATGGTTCACCATCAATAACCGAAGACATTGTAACTTAGCCCTCTTGGATCCTTAACTTAAATATCGACAAAAAGGTTAGGTTATACAGACTGTCAATGAATTGATTCGGTTATTATGTAAAATCTTGTTTATTAGGTGTAGATATATAACATTTCTTTAAGAACTATTTTAGATTTCGATAGGTCTTCTAGTTCCCTAAATATTAAAATACGAATACTAAAATGGATGTTCAGATGTTACTTCGTATACGCAACTATAAAATAGTGCCCTATCAAGACCGGTACTAGTGTTCGTAACTGTTGCTGAGTAGTCCCTTTGTCTGTGCAGATCTAAATTGTAATAGGCGTAGAGGGAAGGCTTTTCAGTTAGCTTTTGTGGTGCTTCAAACATATGTTTCGCTATAAGTTCTAGTAATAGAGTGTCATATTGGCTAACATATTTATATGTCATATTCAGGCTAATAGTTTCACTCAATCTCCTTAAATAATGTCGAGCACTGACAGTTTTAACAATTTCGTATGCAATTATGTTGTCAAAAATATTTCTATGCTCTGGCATACGGAAGTACTCCAGCCTGCATTATTTATCCATCTTATCTGAGGATATATAATATTCCTGGACACATTTTGGATATCTGAAGTGTGGAAAAGAACTTTTCGATGTCTAAAAACACATTTACTTTAACTCCCACAACAGCAGGGAAAACTTCCAAAAAGTTATTTCGTTAGAAGTTGTATGAACGACTAGCAAGAGGAGACTGCCACTAATCTATTCTGTCATTATATCTCTTTGATGAAAAGTAAATTGTTTGTTGTCTTATTCGACTTTCCGTGACACAGTGACTTTGAGTCTTTCTACAGAAATTACAAACAGTTCTTTGACTGTGAAATTGGCCTCATTTTAGTGTTCAGTTTGATGTTAAGGTGTCACCATGATCACGCAGTTTTCTTACCATACATGTTTACATATAATCAATTCATCTCAGGTTTGACGAAATGAAAATAAGTATGAAAATCATGTATTCGTTTCTAAGATTTTCATGTCCTCACTTCTTTTTTGTGAAAGTGCTTTCACAGTTTATTTTCTATTTTTACAAAATTTTTAAATTAAAAAATAATTTATTCCTAAATAAACAATCGCAAATAAAAAATATATTTAATTATACTCATTTTAGCACAATTGCAATTGAAACCTCTTTTAGAAATTTTCATATTTCATTGATGTGTATGTGTTGTTCTTTTTTTTTTTTTTTTGAATGTGTAGAGATTTTCCACTGACTCAATGCTTTTTAGCGTATATTGCGTTTTGTTTATATACGGTGGCATACAAAGTATAACAGCTGGAGCATCTGTATCATCTGAACGTTCGACAGTACCATTATGTTGTACTGCGACCGGTTGGAAGTTGGCCAGATTGTCACGAAGTCTATTCCGTTACGACGACTACACCTGTATTCCGCCTGCTTCAAGCGATAGCATGCGAAAAAGTCTCGATGCTACATTGCAGCCATTTGAGAAAAGTTCAGCTGTTTTTGGATACGGCATTTTGCCTGCAAAAGATCACGAAACAAATTCCTCTATACCCACATGTGATAGTAAAACATTTTTGCAATATTCAATGGACAAGGATGTGGAAATTCCACCACTATCTTGCTTAATGGAGATTGATGATGAACATATTGCTGTGATTTCCTGCCCACCGACGTTCAATGTTAACTTACAACCCATACGTTTCATACACAAATGTTGTCCCAACAACTACATCTACGATGGCACCCAGCGTAAATGTGTGGAGGCTACAGGGAATTATAATTTGTACAGAAAACTTGTTGATAAATATGCTGTATTTAATGCCAGAGCTCTAAACTGTCCACGTGATAAAGTTTTGGTCGAATACCAATTAAATGAGTTCAAATTTAAAATTGATGATGGCCAATTGTTTTTGGGGCCTTTAAACAAAAAGTTTAGTTTTACGGAATACTGCATTGAGGCAGTGGTGCAAGATACAATGGGAGAGAACTTTTCACGACCCTCTGACATCTTGAAACGAGAACAGCAGTTTCTATTGCGAGTCTGTGAAGACGTGTTGCCCACGTGTCGCCACATGCCATGCATTAGGAGATGCTGCAACGACGGCGAAATGTTTACAAAGGGAAACGCTACCTCTTATTGCAAACGTGATGAGTCGGATACCACCTACCACAGCTTCGAAAGTCTCGAGATTAGTGGGAATTTCACTAAACCCCCAGGTATGTCAGTGTTTATTTTTATTAATTAAATACATATTTAACGTATTTATAATTCCTGTGAAATGATTTAAAGTCTATTTGAATATATGTTAAAAATAACACACTATGTACATACTCGTACGTGTGTGTTTCTTTATTTCTCGTTCAACAAAATTGTTTACTTTCAAACATCGCAACTACTCGCTTAAAGCAAATATTTTTTTGTGCAAATATTTGCGTTAACAATAAGCGGTTCCCAAACCAGTTGAATGATTTTATTTGAATATCAATCAGGGTTCGAATCGTCGCATGCGTGAACGTACAACTGGTCGCGTAAAGACATAATTTTCGGATTTGACATACGCGAACGTACTGAAATCCCATTCAGATTATAATATCAATACGATCACGGATGTGAGGATTTGAGCCCAGGTTTCCATATGAAGTACATGTATACTCGGCAAAAAGAAAACAAGGTGAAAGTCAATTACCCTATCGTGAATAAAATGTGAAATTTTTGTTCCCATGAGATTTTCATTCCCCATGAAGGGAAATTTGCTATCGGGAACTTAATGGGAACATTTGTTCTCGCTATCGATTCGCAGTGAATGTAAAAAACGGGAAGAAGACTTGTAAAGCTTAAAAATTAATTGAAAATCGGAAAAATTTATGTTTGATAGTGAGAAATACACAAATTTTTAGTTTTTTTTTTAAGTTTAAAGTAGTATTTTTAAATATTTTCCCCCATATTCATAAAAAATAAAATGAATTTGAAATCCATTTTATGAAAATGAAATTACGCGATGTATTGATTCAGTTCGCAAAAATAAAGTAAGCAAAACAAAGGGAAAAGTGAAAAAATCCTTGTGAAAAATATTATTCTGGGAAAATTTTCTGGGGAAAAATTATTCACGATTGATTATATATTCACGATAGAAGTGAATATGTAAAAGCATATTTTCGATTTTCAAAAATCCATACTAACAACTTTCAAATCAAACGTCCAAATGTATATAACAATATGTAATATAATTCTCATATGGTTTATATTTTTGATATGCGAGAAGTAAAGCCCTAAAGCTCTTCACCTAACGTCATATTTTAACACTTTTAAATTCATTCCTGTAAAATTTTCATCTTCAAAAAAACAATTCGTAATTTCGTCCTCAGTCCGATAAAAACTGTGAATTGAGTATATACATATGTACATAGAAACCTTGTTAGCTATTACATATTTTAATACCTTTAATAGTGAATCTAAGCTGCCCGGCTATGGGAAAATATAGGTTTGTATAGATTATGCGGAACCAAAAACTGGTTGATTGGGTTTTTGCTTTTCTGAAAATAAACTGTACCCGTGTTCTGTAACTTGCGAGAAGCTTTCGCGCTGAGAAAAATTAACAATTATATTGGTTTTCCTGTTTTCCACAGGCTGATTCATATAAAATCTGGAAGAATGATAACAATCTTCTCGTCTGGAAAAGTTCTCACCAAAGTTACAGAACAGGTACTGAATCATAATGGAGTTTTGCTATTAATTGCATCAATTTTTTATTTGCTTTAGAACAATAAACAAAAAATAAGTAAAAAGTAATCAGTGATTCCAACAAATAAATCATTGAATTACGACTGCTAATACGACATTTATAAAAAAATATTTTTTTTATTTCAATCAAACCGGTAAAGTTAGATACAGGTATCATTACCGATACCGAAAACCCATTTCGTTTAGAAAATACCGTTATCCATTAAACATTATTTTAATGTTTACGTCTATATCGCAAAAAAAAAAATGTGAAAAACAGTTGCAAAATAAATTTAAAATTACTTTCATTGATTACATAAGCATATTTCCAAAACTGTAACCAAACAGCTGCAATTTAGCCAATTCACACACCCTTTTAAGCAGACCGTAGCTATTTCAATCATGTAAAGTAAAATAAAAATATTAGATTTTGAGTAGATTTCCTACAAATCCATTGACATAATAGATTTCGTTTTGTATTTGAAATCTAATAAAAACAAGGAAGAGTGCTATATTCGGCTGTGCCGAATCTTATATACCCTTTACCAACGTATGTATGTGTAGTATACAGATACATACATAAGTACATACATACAGAGTTGGGCAAAATACATGGCTTGCGGTATTTAAAATACAAAATACAAAATACTTGCTGGTCATGTATTTAAAATACAAAATATTTTCAGGATATGTATTTAAAATACAAAATACTTTAATTTTTTGTACGTATTTAAACTACAAAATACTTCCACATCATTTATGTATATATGTATGTATGTATTTACAGGTGGTGTTACTAGTTCAGGTTCACTCTATTCGGCTTAAATTAAGTTTAGTGACATACATAACTCCAAAATTAATAAAAATTTCGTTATTAAACAGGAAAACATTGCCATGCAGAAAATCTTTACTAGGCTGCGCCGTATAGGGAAACATCATGGTGGAGAAAATACTTAAGCCCGGCCAAAGGCCGGCAGTGCAGAAAAACCTTTTTATGTATGAATGCTACAAACACGCACATACATATACATACACACACACAGTAAATACAAACCGAACTCCAAATTTACTGTTTTCTTAAAGAGTTGCTAAAAAGCTTTTAAATGACACCAATATTGGATAACATTTGTTGGAAAATTCACCATGTAATCAGAATTTTGTACTGCAATTTCAAAGCCCCATAACTCGGAAACTAAGCCTCGCCTTCAATTTTTTAACTTAATATTTTTTCCTTATATGTATTTTAATTCTCAATCGGATAGCATTTGTGCCAATTCCACCAAATAATCACAATTTTATACCAGAACTTGAAAGGCCTATAACTCGGAAACTAAGGCTCGCCGCCAATTTTTTATTTATTTAAGTTTTTCTATTTATTTTTTAATTTTCTATTGGATACCAAATTTTCATTACTTTTGGAGCTATGTCACTAAACTTAATTTGTTACCAGCAATTCTTGAGTGTATTGGTGAGAGAGGTGAGAAGACTGGAGAGGGGTACAGACAGAGTTTCATGTGCTCGCAATTCTCTTTTGTTTTGAAATTTGCAGTTGTTAATTTGAAGTTTGTAGCAGAGTTGTCAGATTTTATCTGGCCTATTTCGCCAAATTGATTTTAAAAGTCGCCAAAATCAATTTCATGTAGTTTTTTTTAATAAATATTTGATAATAAATTTGATTTTATATAAAACTTTTTTTAATATAAATTTTTACAAAATAATCGTATAAAAATTTAGCAGAAAATCGCCAAAAGTAGAAATAAAGTCGCCAAAAATGATTTTTCTTACAAGTTTTTCAAATCCAAATTCAAATTTAATCAATTAATATGAGAAAAATCATCAAAATCCAGATGATTTTATTTCTTGCAAACGAGTTTTGTGGGATTTATTTTTTTAAACTACTCCTTCAACAAACTAATTTCGCTGAATTACAAAAATTTTGAGTTTCAATTTTGTTCAAAAAATAGCCACAAAATCGCCAACAAATTTATTTATCGCCAGAAAAATCGCCATGTCGCCAAACCAAAAATTTAAACACCAAACAAGTATAAAAAGCAGCCCTGGTTTGTAGGTGTATTTGAGGTTTTATTTTATTTTATTTGTTCAGTTGTATGAAAAACGCAAAATGTAACAAGAAGTAAAAATAATTGTTAATTTTTTAGGCAAATTTGTTGTGAAATAAATTTTTTTAATACTTAACTGCAAAACTAGAATTTCCTAATGTGGACACTTATGCAATTTCGAAGCAGAATTTTAAAAAATTGCAAGTCTGGACGAGGACTTGACAACACAATCTCCCACAGCAAAAGCAACCATGTTGTTTTTGTATTGTTATAATTGTTGTAATAGTACCACATGCAAATAAAACGCCTTGTGACAAGATGCTTCAGAATTGACAACTGAAGTGTGGTGATGCCAACTCTAGGAGTTGGTACAGTTATGGTTTTTTAGCGATTGTAATATTTTGACGAATGATACATTACAAATCGATCAAAATGCAAAACGCCAACAATGTAATGTATTTTGTAAATTATGTATTTAAAATACAAAATACTTGCATGCCATGTATTTAAAATACAAAATACTTCTACGTCATGTATTTAAAATACAAATACAAAATACGTATTTGCATTTTATATACATACGTATTTCAAACACATGTATTTCAAATACTGCCCAACCCTGCATACATACATATTTGTTTTGTGATACAATTTATAATTTTTTGTTATAGTGCAATTTTTAGTAAGTGACCTCTTGGTTTTTTTCGACTAAAGAATTTGCTTAAGTAAAGATCTTCCTAAGATATGAAATATGTTTAACTGAAAAAAACTTAATTTTTTGTTATTTTTTACCCAAT
This sequence comes from Tachina lurida, assembly GCA_944452675.1. NCBI lineage: Eukaryota > Metazoa > Arthropoda > Insecta > Diptera > Tachinidae > Tachina > Tachina lurida. Next base: position 42,118,728 of record OX101753.1, read on the forward strand.
TTTTTTCAATTTCCAACCCTGTAACCATAATTTTAATTTTTCTGGTTTTAATACGAGTACTAATTTATTTCTTTCTAAAATATAGAATATATTTAATTATCAGAGAAATAACCAGCTTTATTTAATTAGTTTTATATATAAAAAAGTGTACTTTTCCCAACCCTGGAATCATCATTTTATATTTCTTTGTTTCCTTATAATTATCAATCTTGTTCTTCAAAAAATATGTATATAAAATATGTTAAACAAACAAAGAAAAAAAGAAAATTCTTGTTTTATTTAGTAACTTTAATATCAAAATAAATTCAGTAAAGTGCGACTTTTTTAATGTGGCTTTTTTGAAGTTTTTTTCAGTTAAAACGTTTTATTTTAGTTTTGTGGCTTTTTTCTCGTTTTGGCAATTTTTTCTGTTTTTGGGAATTTTTTTTCATTTTGGCGATTTGTTTTCATTTTGACGATTTTTTTTTCTATTTTTGGGTTTTTCTTTTATTTTGGCGATTTTTTTCTGTTTTTGGGGTTTGTTTTTATTTTGGCGATTTTTCCGGTTTTTCGCGATTTATTTTAGTCTTAGATTTTATAATTTTTTGTTTTTTTAGTTTTACCGTTTTTCAAAATTTTAAGAGTTTTGCTCTTACGGTTTCCAAGATACAGCAAGTTGTCAAAATTGCATTAACTGATGGAACACCCTTTAATTTAAATTTTTGGAAATTTTAGTGTTAATTTTTGTAGTCTGTATAAAAATACACTAACCTTACAAATTTCAAGTGTATATACATACAATTATATGTACATATGTATATTACATGGGATTTTAACATTTCTCGTTGCTCGTTTTGGAACACCCTTTAATTTTTAACTCTCATGTATTTGTTGTTGTAGCGGCCGAATTTGTACACACTGTGTCCAAATTTCAGGTCCGTATCTCTTACGGTTCTCCAGAAAATACCCTGTAATAGACCGACGGACAGCGTAGCGAAAATAATAAGGTTCCTTTTCACCTTTGCTGTACGGAACCCTAAAAAGGTTAACTTTTCCAACTGTGGAGCTGTGGTTTTTATTTTTCAAATTTTCTATACCCAACTTTTCTTTCCAAAACATAAAATATATTTATAAATAAAAATATAAAAAAAAATTATTACACCTAGTTAATTTTGATTATCACAAAAAGTGTACGTTTCCCAACCCTGCAATCATAATTTAAAATTTTTCTGATTTCTTACACCAATCTTTTTCTTTTAAGAATTTAAGATATTTTAAATTTATAGATAAAAAGGAAAAATTAGTTTTAGTAGGTTATTTTTACATAACAAAAAGGTTAAAGTTCCCAACCCTGGAAACGCCTTTTTGATTTTTTTTTATTTTTAACCCTCCGTTGTCACATGCAAGTGCAAGTGAAAAAAACTCAATACACTCACATTTTTTTACTAACACTGTCACACTTTTGCCACTTGCGAGTTAGCTTGCAATGAAATTTTGTAGCAAGTAAATTTTGTACACTTGTCGCAAGTAAAGTGACAAAACGAAAGACAGTGTTGCCGAGTAACGAGTTATTTCATTAATTTGGTTAATATTATAGCTAATTTTTTGTATATATAAAAATGATATTGAGAAATTACACAAAGGCTAATTTTAGAGCTAAGTTTGATAATAAATTTCATGTTTCAATGAAAGAAATATATTCACAATCAATTAAAAAAAATATTGAATACTTAGCAACACTGCACTAACTCCAATTCTTCTAGAATTTTACTGGCTGACGACATTTTAAAAATGAACTTGCACTGTGCTGTGTAGCCACTCGAAAAATTTTTGGGTTTTTTTACATTTCTCCTGATTTTCGTTAGTAATATATATACACTACTTGCAAGTAATTACTGGCATGTGACAAAGGGGGGTAATACAAATTTTATTCGTACTGAAATATAAAATAAGTTTCTTTAACAAAAAAATTAAAAAAATTGTGTTACCTAGTTACTTTTATATGGCAAAATCAAGTTTCAGTTTTCCAGCTCTGAAACCGTCTGCTCGATTTTGCTGATTTTCAATACCTATCTAAGTTGGACCATATCTGACACACCAGTCCAAGAACGAAGTCTCTAGCCGATTTCACGTACACCAGACGGACGGACGGACGGACATCGCTTATTCGTCTTCCCTATTCATAAGGACCCAGAATATATACATTTTATGGGTCGCATATGAATATTATGGAAATTACACACGGAATGACAAACCTATATATGTATACTCTTTTCCATTTTTGGTAAAGGGTATAATAAAATTTACCGAATTGCAACCTGATTAAGAAATTATTGCTTGGCTAAAATCATATTTTATGATCGAGAGATAAGTTTTTGTCATCCTCCACTACCGATTGGGAAACGCTAATTTAAGCACAAGCTTTTTCAACTAACAAATCATCCACTTAGAAATTGGTATATTCTAGTCGATCGTTTTATATATAAAAATAAAATAAATAAAAAATTTAAAAATAATTTTATATAGGTATAAACAAAAACAAATATGTATAGTAAAATATGTAAACAAATATTATTAGAAGTATTTAAGAGCTTAACAATGCTATTGTATTGTTTCAAAGATTTTATTACATCTTTAAACATATTATTACGGATAATTTTTAATAGGAAATAAATTATACAGGGTATAACAAAAGAAAGTTTATACTTAGTGGCTCAAATTGAAAATAACTGAACACCTTAACGAAACGATCTCAGGTGGAATAAACCTGCCTTTAAGTTATCGCTCACTTTGGATTAAAATAAAATTGTAATAATGAAAAACTTTTTATACGTCTGATAAAATCCTACTTTTAACGAACTTTAAGTTGATTACTTTCTTAGTCTGCCTCTACCCCCCACCAATTTAAAATAACGTCATTTATTATCAATTTTTATCATGCCACTGTGCATCGCATTAAAGTTGATAAATAAATTTTAATACATAAATACTCGTAGATACTTACATATTTCTACAGAAACTATTTAATTTTAGGGCGATTATTTACTGCCAATAACAACTTATTTCAATAAGACCATAATAATTAATTAATAGCATATAAAATAATTTGTTTGTTTTGTATGCTTTTTTACGCCGTAAAGTTCATAAAAATGTTTTATAGCGCTTTAATTTCCCCGAAAATTTCTAAGTAATTTTGATATATGTACATATATGTAAGTTACTTATAATAAATAGATAATAGTATTTTTAGCGATTATGTACACATGTACATACATATTAGTGTTGTCATTAAAAGAATAGTTATTCGAATATTCGAAGAATTTTTTTTATTCCAACGAACAAAATTTTTTCAATTTAGATTCAAAATTTTAGAATAAAGAATTATGGAAATAACTCTCTTGAATATTCGAATATTGTTGAATATTCGTATAATTTTTATAAAAAATATTTTACATACGAGTTTCATAACTTTTTAACTATTTATATGAATATACATATAAAGAACTTGAGATCACAAAAGAGTACGCAAATAATTTGTTTACACGATTGGTTTCCCTACAGCAAATGGAACTGACACAAAACTAGTCACGTGATCGTTCCTCAATTGATAGGGACCAATCCGAGTTCTATTTTAACACTTTTCCTATATAGGGGATGGGGTTAATTAATAATTTGTATGCATTATATGACTTGTCATATAATATAAACATAAATTATTTGTAAAGGTTATTCCGACATTCAACTGTAAATTATCAAACAGAATATATCCGTAACTTCAGGAAAATCACTGTCAAATTAACAAAGCCCATAATAAAATCTACGGCAGTAAGTTCGCCCCGGTTCACACGTTTCAACTTTTGCTACTCAACTCGTAATTCAGCTGTAAGAAAAAACGAGATATTTGTATTTCCGTCTCCGTCTTTCTTACAGCTGAATCACGAGTTGAGCAACAAAAGTTGAAACGTGTGAACCGGGACTAACTTCAAATGCTCTCTAAATTTTTGATTTATTTTCTTTTGTGCTTATACCCCTGTTAGACACGGAAAGTTTACTTTGCAAAGTCTTAATTCAGCTGTGTGAAAGACAGAGGGAGAAATACTATCTCTTTCTTTCATTCTCCCAGCTGAATTAAGACTTTGCAAAGTAAATTTTCCGTGTCTAAAAGGGGTAACACCCTAATAATACCCCACGCAAAGTTTACTTTGCAAAGTATTAATTCAGCTGTGTGAAAGACAGAGGGAGGAATACTATCTCCTTCTGTCTTTCTCCCAGCTGAATTAAGAGTTTGCAAAGTAAGCTTTCCGTGTGTAAAAGGGGTATTATATTTCTTTGTAGCTTTGTTTACAAAATGTATGAAATTTATTGAAAGTATCCCAGCGGAAAATTAATAATCACTGACGTCAGTATGACATCGTAAGCGAGGAATCTAAGTACTTGTGTTACTTATAACTTCGATTACAATTTAAGCGGGGATTCAGTTAAAGCAAACAGTTTGTTATACAACAAAATTAAAATACTGATATACTTTTAGGCTAAATTTATTATCACGATCGCTTACGACTCCGCTGTCGATGCAAGCGCAATGCTGGTGATGCGTACTGACATCGTGGCTTACTTTGTAAACGAGAGCGCACCACTTATAGTACGTTTCCACTATGAGCAAAACTAGTTGTTTTTCTCAGAACACTTCGAAGTGTTTCCATTATACTTTTATGTAGTTTGCTTATACGAATTTTCGAAAACAATTTGATTTTATTATCAAGGCCGCAAACCTGATTATTTCGATTAGTAAATTTCTGACTCATTTACATATAAACAACATGTAAATAAAACTGATGTGGTTTGTGCAATTGCTTAAAAATTTGATATTCTGAGTTATTGCCACCTTTTACAGAATATTGTTGCTTTTTTTCGAAGTTTCAGCCAGCAACTCAGTGTTGCATTAACAAATTTATTCATGTTTTGGAGGAAAACAACTTATTTGAGGTGTTTTGCTGATATAAAAAATGTATGGGAAAACATGTAGAAAAACATTGGTTTTGGGCAAAAAAAGTTTTCTGCTCCAAAACACGTTTATGGAAACGTACGATTACGCGTCCTATGACACTTTTATGTTAAATCTAAATAGCAAAATAAGCGAACGAATCACCACAGATTCAGGATTGCCGTTGAAAACTTCGAAAAAGTGGTATTTAAGAAAAAAAAAAGGGCTAAAAGGGTATTTTAAAGCAAAATACCCAGCAAAAAATTTTCGAAATTTTGTAATGGCTTACAAAGTAATGACTGATACTTATTTATGTAATTATTTTATGTGCATAATAATGACTGCCCTGTAATGAATAAAATAAGAACTTATTTATATCATTACGTGAAAGTACTTATTGTAGTGCTTTAAAGTTAATAAGGAAATATATCTAGAGAAAAATTTATTGATCGTGAAAATTATTTTAATTAGAAAAACTAGCAAATTAATTTAGAATAAGTTTGAGCAAAATTTAATCTATAAGATTTTGCATATTTGTAAGCAAAAAATAACCCATTAAATTTTGAGTACTTTTAGGCAATCAGTAATCTATTAACTTTTGTATGTTTGTAGGCAAAAAGTATAGGGTACCGCATACTTTTTGAACTTCTCAAACAAAAATAATGGGTTATTCAGTCAAATTGTAAGTACTTACGACTGAGGAGTACATACACTTTTTTGCATTCTAGTAGGCAAAGTTTTTTGCTGGGCCCAGCAAAAAATTTTCGAAATTTTGTAATGGGTAGTACTCTTTTAATGGCTTACAAAGTAACGAGTGGTACTTATTTATCTAATTATTTTATTTGCATAATAATGACTGTCATGTAATGAATAAAATAAGAACTTATTTATATCACTAAGTGAAAGTACTTATTGTAGTACTCTCCAGTTAATAAGGAAATATGTATATCTAGAGAAATTTGTTACAAAATTTTATTCATTTAAAATAAAAAAATTAGAAAATATAGCAAATTAATTTTGAATAAGTTTAAGCAAAAATTAATCTATATTATTTTGGATATTTGTACGCAAAAAATAACCCATTAAATTTTGAGTACTTTTAGGCAATCAGTAATCTATTAAATTTTGTATGTTTGTAGGCAAAAAGTATAGGGTACCGCATACTTTTTGAACTTCTCAAACAAAAATAATGGGCTATTCAGTCAAATTGTAAGTACTTACGACTGGGGAGTACATACACTTTTTTGCATTCTAGTAGGCAAAGTTTTTTGCTGGGCCCAGCAAAAATTTTTCAAGATTTTGTAATGGGTAGTACTCTTTTAATGGCTTACAAAGTACTGAGTGGTACTTGTTTATCTAATTATTTTATGTGTATAATAATGACTGTCCTGTTATGAATAAAATAACAACTTATTTACATATATCATTACGGGAAAGTACTTATTGTAGTACTTTCTAGTTAATAATAAAATAATTCTAGAGAAATTTCTTTTTATTTATTGATCGTGCTACAAAATTCTGATTATTTTTATTTAAAAAAATTGCCAACTAGCTTTTAAATAATTTTAAGCAAATTTGCATATTTGTAAGCAAAAAATAAAACATTAAATTTTTAATACTTTTAGGCAGTCAGTAATCTATTAACTTTTGGATATTTAGAGACAAAAAGTATAGGGTACCTCATACTTTTTGAACTTCTCAAACAAAAATAATGGGTTATTCAGTCAAATTGTAAGTACTTACGACTGGAGAGTACATACACTTTTTTGCATTCTAGTAAGCAAACTTTTTTGTTGGGCGAAATCTAAAATTTACTGGAAACGGAAACCATTGAAATCATTATGTTTTCAAAAAATTATTACAAGTGTAACCCTTTGGAATGTTTCATGAATTTTTTGCTTTAATTTCACCCTATAGTTTTTATCTTTGACAATAAGGTCGATGAATTGTTTTTTGTTACATAAAATAGTCTTTGATTTCTAATATGGTGTAGTGTTGTTCAATAAAACGGATAATTCTTGTATGACGATTTTTCGACGATTCTTTTTGAAAATTGTGACGATTTTGACGATTTTATTTTTAAAATTTGACGATTTTTGGAAAAAGTTGTCTAACAACACTGTTCATGCATACTAAGGCAGGCTGTATCGTCGGCAAATGTGGAAGTATGGATACTATTGCTCACAGGCATATCACAAGTATAAATTAAATATAAAACTGGTCCCAGTATACTCCCCTGTGGCACACCAGATGAAACTGTTTCAGGCCTACTTGTAAAGTCTCCTTCCGCAACAGTGAACTTACGGGAAATAATGTAACTTTCCAAAAGATTTAAAATGTTTATTGGTAAGTAAGTCTTCAATTTTAAAATTAGGCCTTCATGCCACACTTTATCAAATGCCTGGGAAACGTCAATAAACAGCGCAGAACAATACTTTTTTTCCTCAAATGTTCTTATAAATTGAACCAATCTGTGAGTTTGTTCAATGGTGTTATGCTGACTTCTAAAACCAAATTGATGGTCTGGTATGCACCCACTACTAATTAGAATTGGACACAATTTTGTTTTGAGCAGTTTTTCGAAAAGCTTTGACATTGTAGATAGTAGACTTATTGGCCTATATGACTCAGCCTTGGTTACATCTTTGCCCGGCTTTGGAATCATTTTAACCTTGGCAAGTTTCCAGTTGTGTGGATAATACTCCAGTCGTAAAATAGCATTAAATATGAATAACAGGATTCTTATTGCAATACGAGGCAAGTTCATCAGCATCTGATTACTAATTCCATCAATACCCGGAGCTTTCTTCGGGTTGAGTTCGGCAATTAATTTTTGTAAATCACGCATCTTAAACTTGAGGGGGTAGAGCGACTATATTCGGCAAATCAGCAACACCAGTACATATATTTGGCGTAAAAACGGATTTTAAGTGCTCAGCAAATATTTTACCTTTTTCAGTATCGCTTCTTGCCCAACCTCCGCTAGATGTGGGTAGAGGCGGCTTATACTCAACGGGTGTTTTAAGCTTTCTGGCAGCGCACCACAAAGAGTAATTAGACGCCGGTGTGACATCAAGACCCTCCAGATAATTTTTAAGAGATGCAATTTTTTTAAATGCAAGCAACTCTTGGAGTCGTTTTAGTCAAAACCAGTTGACTAAAATACCAATACATACATACATATTTATAAAATACATACGCTTTTCGCTTTAAATGTAAACAAGCATTAGATAAAAGAAGAGATTTTGACAGTCGGGGTTTAAAGCAGTTCAATTAGTCTTCGAACACCTGATAATCATCTAGACTGTTAAGGTCACCTGTTATCAATTCGCCTTGCTATGGATTTATTATTGCACCATCGCATTCATGTGTACATACAAAGAAAGTTGACATTAAAAAATAAAAATAAAAAATTGCGGGAATTCCCGCACAAATTTCCCAGGAATCTCTTTCACGGAAAATATGCGGGATTCCGGGAAATCCCGTATGATAAACACTACTAATGCCCGTAATTTCTACACACAGATAATTTACCTAAGCTTTTTACCTACGAGTTTGTCTTGTAAAATTTGACTTACACGATAGATATCTTTACACTAATAGACAGATATTTATGGGTAGAAATTACGGGCATAAAGGCTCATATCAAAGTAATACCTTCTTTTATGAAAATATACGATACATTTCTAATTTAGTTTGAAATTTATTTGCTGGTGGTTCAAAATGTGTGGTTGAAGTCTACTGACGATTTGTTACAGCAACAATGAAATGCATATAGACATCGCTGAACTAAAATTTAGAGATGAAAGAGTAATCGGAATACGTTGAAATTTTTACAGTAGATAGATATTGATGTTCTTAGTTGATTTCTTGCAAAAAATTAAATTTTAGACATTTTGACTTAATACCTTTTGTTGATCAAGTGCGCTATGTATGTATGTATGTTTGTTTTAGTATATGCTGGAATTTTAAAAAAATTTGCACATCGGTTTTCGCGAGTAAATATCAAAATCAGAAGATATCAGTGCGAATTTTTTCAGGCAAATATTAAATTTTAGTTAGTATTAGAGGCTGACATCATATGCAATAGAGAAACCATGAAATTAAAATATTTTTTTAATTTACATAGTACTCTATTAGGGCCAAGTTCATATCAAATATGTACATACATGACAGTGTAAAATCATCGGTAAAATTCGACAAAAGTAATAACTGCTACAATTGATAAAGTTTTTTACTGTTTGTGAATTGTTCATCGTTCCCGCCGTAAGATACAGTTAAGGAATTAATTCTACATACACCCATCATTTTTGGGGTTTGAGGAAACTTGGGAAGAAATTAAAAAAATTAATTATGCCAATATTTAGGGTGCTAATAAATATGTTTATACAAAAAATAAAAAATTAAAATATAATTATAATAACAACAATAAAAGCAAAAATATTCAAAATCCATAGGAAAAAAGTCTACATACAGGCATAAAATACATGAAAAAATACGTGCAAAATGTTCGAGGTCGTCAAGTCGGGGATTAAAAAGGAAGTGCAAGGAGTATCAAACTAAACAGGTTCCAAAAGCGTATTTAAAACTTCACATGTGATTGGAAATTAAACTGCCATAAACAATGAAGCATAAAAAAAAGTGTCATCCTCAGTTATTTGCCCTTACCCTTTATATAGATATGCTATGCATACATAAAATAATATACATAAATAACAGGAATTCAGTTTTTGTACATACATATGTTTTATAAAGCTACTAAAATAACTTTTATTTGACAAACATTTGTAACTACAAAGATTATACGGTTAAGGAAATAACTCTACATACACCCATCATTTTTGGGTTTTGAGGAAACTTGGGAAGAAATTAAAAAAATCAATTATGCCAATATTTAGGGTAATAAAAGCAAAAATATTCAAAATCCGTAGGAAAAAAGTCTACATACAGGCATAAAATACATGAAATAAATTCAGTAAAGTGCGACTTTGACTCGCGCACGAAGGGTTCCGTACGTTGGGCTTTGAGCATTTTTTTTAATACAGTGTTTGTTACGTTTTTTCAGCTGAAATAATTTTTTTTATTGTTTTTCGCTTTTTTCTCGTTTTGGCGATTTTTTAAATTTTCGCGATTTTTTTTTTAGTTTTGGCGATTTTTTTCATTTTGGTTATTTTTTTTTTGCGATTTTTTTCATTTTGGCGATTTTGTTTCATTTTGGCAATTTTTTTTAATTTTGGCGATTTTTTTAATTTTGGCGATTTTTTCATTTTGGCGATTTTTTTTCATTTTGACGATTTTTTCATTTTGGCGATTTTTCCGGTTTTCCGCGATTTATTTTCGATTTAGAAATTTTTTTTAATTTGGTGCTTTTTTTCGTTTTGGCGATTTTTTTTTTGGCGATTTTTTTTCGGTTTGGCGATTTTATAATTTTGAGATTTTTTTGTTTTACCGTTTTTGAAAATTTCAAGAAGTTTGCTCTTACGGTTTCCAAGATACAGCAAGTTATCAAAATTACATAGTCAAAATTACATTAACTGATGGTACACCCTCTAATTAAAATTTTTTAAATTTTAGTGTTAATTGTTGTAGTCTGTATAAAAATACACTAACTTTACAAATTTCAAGTGCATATACATACAATTGTATGTATATTACATGGGATTTTAACATTTTTCGTTGCTCGTTTTGGCACACCCTTTAATTTCCAACTCTCATGTATTTGTTGTTGTAGCGGCCAAGGGTCTACACACTCTGTCCAAATTTCAGGTCCGTAGCTCTTACGGTTCTCGAGAAAATACCCTGTGACGGACAGCGTAGCGAAAACAATAGGGTTCCTTTTTCACCTTTGGTGTACGGAACCCTAAAAATACGTGCAAAATGTTCGAGGTCGTCAACTTGTTTGAAAATTCTGTGATTTCCGGTACCAAGCCGTCAAAAAATGGCATCCAAATATGGTCTAATATGTTCTTAAAGAGGCAACAATTGGTATTAACCTCAAAAGAATAAAATAAGTTCGTAAAGGATAAGTAAGAATAGTTAAACATACATAGGTAGAGTGATATAACTTCGTGCTAACCTAAATAGAATATGGAAAAACAGAAAATGAATAGTGATACTTACAAATGTGTTTGCCAAAGGTAAATCAATAATTGTATACACAATCAATTCTCATATTCCATTTCATAGAAATTTAAGTTAAATAGCTGATGTTAATAATAATCTCTACCCCAGTAGATAGACATGGGTGCTGATGAAGTGCGTGGCTGCACAGAAAAATATCGGTATTTCCCCCAGCTAATAAAGTCTAGTTTAGTTTTTCTTCTCTTCTTTAGATACTCACATTAATTAATAAAAATATTTCATTCAATAAGAATTGAAATTACTGAACTCAAGCCTGATTAAGAAATTATTTCTGATTAAAATTCACTACAGTTCAATTAAATCTAACAATGTCTTATCAGCAATTTTTCATTTCTCATCCTCAAAAATCCCCAAATTAAGTTTTCTTGATTCAAATTTTTTCTTTTTCAATTTCTTTCCTTTTTTCATTTATATCAATAGCTACGAGTATATTTACATTCATATAAATTTAATTTGTACTTATCAGAAAAAATTACACATAGTTTAATATACACAAGTATAAAAAAATGTTTAACCAAAGTTTACAATTTCCAAAAAATCGTATTGCATTTTGTTGCGTCTTTTTGTTTTGGTAGTGTTCATTATTGGTTAATCTGCCTTGATACTTCTTCTTTATTAGAAACTATACACTATGAATAGTAGCACACATTTTTAGATTTGCCGGACGCATATTTCTTAGTTCAAAAATCATTCTTGTTTGACCATCAGTTATAAAAAAATCCCCCAAAAATCCCCTCAAATTTGGTTACATCTCCAACAAATCCCCAGATCCCCAATACGAAATTTTCATCCCCAATCGCTAAAAAAAATCCCCACTGTTCTGGAGTCGATTTTCAATTCCTGGGTGGTTAATTTTTCTTTCAATCCTTACAAAATTATTCGTGATTTTAGCGCATACAAATCTTGTTACTAAGAATCTCCAAGATAAGCAATCTTACGAAAATATATTAATTTAATTGAATCATGCAAAATTAATAAAAAGTTTAGTTAATTTCAATTATTATTGTTCGAACTTCATTTGTTTCTATATTTATAATTTCATCAGGCTAAAGTTCGTATCGCTTTGTAAGCCTGTTGCAAAAAATTAAATAAATATACTTAATAGTAACAAACGAAAAAAGTTTGTCTTAAGTAAAACAAAAATAAGCAAATTAACTAACATGTGCATAATTAGATGGGTAAAGTCTGATCAAATTATAAATATAATAAAATTTTTTTTGCCTTACAGTTTTCGGCATTTTACGAAGCCTTGACTGTCTCAAATATCGCTTAGATCCCGATGCCTATTCGGATGAAGCCCATACCATAAGCGAACGTGATGGATCTCTTTATGTAATGGCCACCAAGAAGCACTACACAAATAATCAATATTGTATTGAAAAAATACGTAACACTTCTTGGAGTGATCAAAAGGTATGTAATTTGAGTCAGATATATGTACATACACACATATTTCAATATTTTTTACGATAAAATTCTGAAATTAGTTGTACACATTTCTTTGCTTCGATTCAAAAGTGGTTGGAAACGATCGAATACGTTTCAAGGTCTACACTATTGGTCTTTTGATTTCATGTTCTTTTTATGCGATCACTCTCCTGGTGTATTTGTGTATATCGAGATTGCGAAATTTACCAGGAAAAATACTGATCTGTTTGGTGACCAGTTTATTTACAGCATATTTGGGAATTGCACTGGGGCAATTGATGCCTACGCCAAATGACACGATATGTTTTATATCAGGTAAGTCCTAAGGAGGTCGAATATTACTAACAAATAATTGAACGAAGAGTTCAAGTCATAGCGGACGGACGTGTTTTTAATCAGCGCATCTTTTGTTTAATTTATTGCTATGGAACCTATATCTAAATCGTTGTGTGCGAAGTGTTTTAAATCGCTTAATTCCACTTTCATTGCTTGTCACATCTGTAAAGCTAAATTTCATTTTTTTTTTGTGCAAAAATTAATGATAAACAAGTGGAGTTATTCAAAGAAAATTTAAATTTGGTTTTTAATTGCAATGATTGTCTTTCTGCTTCATCTGAAATGATTTCTCTTATTTCATCACTATCTACTGAGTTAAGGGATCTAAAGAGTACAATTGTCTCATCAATAAGTGAAGATGTACAAGAAATAAAAACAGAGGTCAACAAACTTTCAGTAAATCTCCAAATTGAAAAAAATAACCAAAACAAATTCAACGCTAATAAATCTAAACTCTATAATCGTAATGCAGAAAATAGACTTGTGTCCAACAGTTCTTTGTGAACTAGTTCGTTCAGTTGGACACAAGTCCGGTCAAAAACATCAATGTAAATTAAATGGGTTTGAAACAACTTTTGATTCAAACGCTCTCAAACTAGTTCAAAAAGATCTGTTGGACCCAAGTCTAGCAGAAAACAAAAATAACAATGTTAATCAGTGATGCATTTTGAGTTTTTTGATTTAGGGCCAAATTAACGATTTAAAAGGGCCAAAATACCTTGGATAGGGCCAAAAAAGTTCTTTAATGTACTTGACTATAATCTGTTAATTTAAATAAAAACAAAAGTATGTATGTGTTAATAATATCAAACATGTGATTTATTTTGTTTAGGGCAAAAACAGAAATTAGCGATAAAAATTCAAAGTTTTTAAAGTATTTTTTATTAAATTAAAGTAAATTCATATTATATATAGACCCATAACTGCCTAAAAAGCTTAACCGGCACATTTTTTGGACTTAAAAAAATTAAGTTCAAAAATTATGTAGATTTAGCTTTTTTTCGGTTATGGCACGATATATATGTATTTTGCTTAAAAAAAATTTATTTTAGTTAAAAAACATTGTGTATGTAATTCTAACTTTATTATTCATAATCTCTAAATTCTTAGTCTGTTTAAAAGCATTTTTTTGTGTTAAGTTTTAAAATATCTTCGTCATAAGAATTATTGGAATTAAATCTCATTAAATCTTTTAATTATATTAAATATGACACAGTATTTTTTACATGACGACGATTTCTTCTATTATGGCCTGTTTCACGATATCGAAAGAAAACTCTCGGCTAAAAATATATATTGAAAACAAAAGCGAATTTTCATATTTTATTGTTGATTTCAATATAAATTTTCAGTCGAAAGAAAAGATTCTTTCCACACATGCTGAGGAATAGGGAATAGAAAGAGTTCTTTGAATAATTCTGTATAAATTTGTATTCAAAGGATTACCTAAGCGAACTTTAATGGTAGAAATCCTTTTGCAAAATTTACTTCTACTTAAATCTTTGAGCTTTTTAAATTATGGAACTTGCTATACTGCCCTATTTTCATTATTAACTTGTTTCCTTTTGAAAAAGTTTAATAGCAAGTGGTACAATACTATTGACTTCCCCACTGAAAACATGATCTGGTGCAGATTTCGGAAGCAAGTTTAAATAAAAATCTCGAAAAATACAAGTAGTTTTTACAATGGAGAAAACTCAATTAGAAAGTGTACTCAAAGGATTAAAGGGATTAGTTGAATTTTGAGCTGAAAGGGCCAAAATAGCCCAGAGAGTACCACAGGGCCATCAAACATCCAAAAGTGCCACAAATGGCCCAATTGTGCCACATTTTGCATCACTGATGTTAATCAAAGGTCACAACTTGAGGTTGTAGCTGGGACTTCAAACAGTTTTAATAGACAATACAATGATGGTTCTTCTTCAATTGTATCAAATCCTATGGTTGCATCTGAGTTAACATCTAACATGTTTGAGAATGATAGCCAACAAACTGGTTGGACGAATGTGAGTAGACGTAAGCGTAGAAATCGTATTGTTGCTGTTGGAGAGAACAAAACTGATGATCTTGATGTAATTGTAAAGAAAAAATATTTGCATGTTTCTTCTTTCAAACCATCAGTTACAAGTGATCAAATTTAGTCTTGTGTCCAACAGTTCTTTTTGAACTAGTTTGAGAGCGTTTGAATCAAAAGTTGTTTCAAACCCATTTAATTTACATTGACGTTTTTGATCGAACTTGTGTCCAACTGAACGAACTAGTTCAAAAAGAACTGTTGGACACAAGTCTAATCAAATTGTAAACTTTATTGAAAAAAACACAGGTATAGAGAAACAACATATTGAATGTACGAGGCTAGTTAAAAAAGATGTTGATGAAAAAACTTTAAAGCATGTGAACTTTAAAGTTGGTATTTCTCCATGTTTTTATTCTGAGTTAACAAAACCTACTCTATGGCCTTTGGATACGAAAATTAGACCATTTATTTTTTTTTCTAAGAAAACCAGTGGAGTTGTCCAACGTAGCTTAGTGAGTACGTCTAAGCTAAAAATATACTTTCAAAATGTTTCTGGAATGCGCTCAAAAAGTAAAAGCCTGTTTGAATATTCTTCGCAATGTTGTTATGATATTTTTGTAATTGTTGAAACATGGTTAAATGATGAATTTTATGATGCTGAGTATTTTGACCTGAACCTTTATCATGTTTATCGTAAGGACAGGTCTTACATTAGGACTGGTCTTGTGAGAGGTGGTGGTATTTTGATTGCCGTGAAGAAAGAATTTAATTCCTATGCGTGTTCCAATGTTGTTATTGATGAACTGCTTGATCAATTGTTTGTAATAATTCCTGCTCAAGATGGATTAATCTGCCTTTGTGGTTTGTATATACCGCCTTCTAGTTCCTATGACCTATATTCTTCGCATGTAAATAATGTGTTGAATCTTAATGATAATATGAGTTCAAATTGCAGATTTTTAGTTATCGGTGATTTTAATTTAAATAATTTAGTTTGGGAAGAGAGGAATAATACCTTAATTCCTTTTAATGTTAATAAGGATTATGAGATAAATGTAATAGATTCATTGTTTTCCATTGATCTTCTTCAAGTTAATAATATATTCAATAAATTAAATAAAATACTAGATCTAATATTCGTTCAATCCAATTTTAAAACAATAATTTATGAATGTTTAGAACCATTTTCACCAACAAATATTCATCATAATGCAATAATTCTAGAACTTGATGTGTTTAAATTTATTAAAAATTCTAATAATCTATCGTGTAAAAAATATAACTTTTCAAACTGTAATTTTGATGTGATAAATTCTAAATGAATGGAGATTAATTGGAATAATTTGTTATGTAATAAATCTTTTTAAATCAATTTCTGAATATATGCAATCGATATATTCCAGTTAAAAATAATTTTTCGTCCACTCATCGCTGGTATACTAAGGGCCTAAAAATATTAAAAAATAAAAGAAATAAGCTTCATAAACTCTACTTGTCATCTGGCTCTGATGTCGTTCTTGCTCAATATAAAGCATGTGCTAGAGAATTTAACTTTCTTAATAAATTTTTATATAAGCAGTATTTGCTTGGAATTAAAAATATTATAATAAAAATAAATCAAAATGTTTTTGGTCATTTATCCGCTCCAAAAAAGGTTGCACTGATATTCCATCTTCCATGTTCTATAATGATGATTCTTCCGATAATCCCGCAAAAATAGTAATTTTTTTTGCGAAATATTTTAGTTCGAACTTTCAGTCTTATACTCCAAATGTGTGTGTAGATGAAAAAATATATCCTAATATTAATTTAGGTCAAATAGTTTTATCTAATAAGGACATTTTGAATGCCATTAATGCTTAAAAAAATTCTTTTAAAATAGATGTAGATGGCCTGTGCACCTTTTTATTAAAAAAATGTGCACACTCGATAGTTTACCCTATAATGAAAATTTTTAACAAATCACTTTCTGAATGTGTATTTGCGGATCGTTGGAAATTTACATTTGTAACTCCCATATTAAAATTGGGCAATCCGAATGATGTTTATAATTATAGATCTATTTCTAAATTATCTACGATATCTAAAATATTTGAGCATATTATATATGATATTTTATATTTTAATACGAAATCCGCCATAATTTCGCAGCAACATGGATTTAGGAATAATAAATCCACAATTACAAATCTTACAGTATTACACTGATTTTTGTTTTTCTCAAATATAGCGTGGTTTCCAAGTCGATACCATATATACTGATTTTTCGAAAGCCTTTGATAAAATTTCGCATGAAATTTTATTAAAAAAGTTATACAACTTTGGCATCCATTCATCCTTTTATAATTGGTTGTCATCGTACTTAAGCAATATAGTTTGTGTTGTACAAATTGATATACATCAATCGGTTCCATATTATCAAATTTCTGGGGTCCCCCAAGGAAGTGTGCTGGGTCCATTACTTTTTAATCTTTTCATTAATGACATATTTCAATGTTTTAAATTTGCATACTTTTTATTATATGCAGATGACCTAAAAATTTTTTCTAGTGTTAAATCTTTAGATGATGTATCAAAGTTGCAAACTGATCTTGACTCGTTGATTATTTGGTGTGAAATAAATAATCTGAAATTTAATCTAAATAAATGTTTTCAAGTTACCTTTTCAAGAACTAGAGTCCCATTATCTTCTTCGTACCACTTGTGTAATAATAATATATCTAAAATATCTGAGTTTAGTGATTTGGGTATTTTGTTTGATTCTAAATTGACTTTCATTCCTCATTTAGATAAATTGATTCCTAAAGCTTACTCTATACTAGCGTTTATAAAAAGAAATAGTAAAGATTTCACTGATCCATATACTATTAAACTTCTGTATTCTTCATATGTTATATCTAAATTAGAATATGGAGCACTTATATGGAGCCCGCATTGTGCAATTCATATTGCCCGTATTGAAAAGATACAGAGACGTTTTATTCGCTACGCATTGCCTCACCTTAATTTTATAAGCCCGCATCCATCGTATACAGCACGGTGTCTACATCTGGGTATGATATCTTTGGAAAAAAGGCGTAAAGTACAGTCAATGCTATTTATCTATGATTTGATTAATGGAAACATTGACTGCCCTGAACTTTTAGAAAAAATTCAGTATTATGTACCTGCAAGATTATCAATTCGTTACAGGAAATTATTTTATGTCGCGTTGCATCAAAGAAATTACGTATTAAATGGCCCCATGATTAGATCCTTAAATTTTTTTAATTCATTACCAAATAACATTAGTTTGGAATTTACTGCATCAAAAACAATGATTAAAAATTTTATACTACATAATTTGAATTAATGATGTTCAGTATTTGTACTTATTTTTTAGATATAATAATTTTAAGTATTATACTAATTAAATTACTTATCAGTAGTCTGTTTAGGTCAACACCTTTTAGACTTATATAAATAAATAAATAAATTTGGGAGTTATGTAAATTTAACCCTTATAAATTCCTTCATTAGGGTCGAGATTATATTATGCCACAACTCTTAAGCATTTTCCAATCAAGTCTCTTCGCATACTATGTACTAGACTTGAGTCAAACTTATTCAATCGGTCGTTTTTGACACAAAACTATGATCAAAGACAAGTAATTTTAATGGGTTTAACCGTAGGATTATGTAAAAAACGACCCGCTGAATGAGTTCCGCAGACTTGAAGTGGTCCTTATACTGAAGGCTATCCAAATCATTTACACCAAACAGTCTAAGCTATTTTTTAGGAAAAACTACTTTATAGCAGGGTGCGGAGAGTGCTCGAATTAAACTCGCACGCAAACGAATTCAATTCGAGCGAGTTTTATTTTTTGTATTGAAACGAGCTACTCTTGTCTGCTCGCGAGTTAAAAAAATAAAACTCGCGAGCGCATTTAATTTTTGAGAATCCAAAATAGGACTCGCGAGAAGAATTCAAATTTTAAGAGTCAAAAATAAAAAGAATTATTCGCGAGTTTTATTAATTTTGTTTGCTCAAATTCTGTTCGCTATAGGTCGAAATGTTGAAATTATATTTTATTACTGACAGGTAAGCATTTGCATAACTTTTCATGAAGCAGAAGCCTTAAAACATTTGAAAAATACCTCATGACATGAAAGTAAGAAAAAATATTTTTATATATGTACATATATGCATTTGTAAGTACTATGCTTTTCAAATTCGCATATAAATACATATACTTTTTCGAATAAACAAAAAAAAATTTTTTGTAATAACTACTCGTTTTGAATTCGTTTATGCTCGTTTTGCACTCTTTTAAAATTTGTGCTTACGAGTTTTAAAATAAAACTCGCGAGTACAAATTTTAAGGCGAGTCATTTAATGCTTACGAGTCGAGCACAAATAGAGTACGAGTGTTATAAAATTTGTGCTCGCGAGTTCTAATTTTGAACTCGCGAGCACAAATTTTAAAACGAGCGAGTTAATAAAAATTGTGCTCGCGAGCCGAATTTTTCCCTACCCTGCTTTATAGTGTATCCAATACACTAGTTGCAATTTGCGTACCAGTCGGGTAAATCGCCATAATCGTGAAAGCCATACACTAACCACTTTATCCATTGTCATACACAACGCTCTAGGCGATACGCTAGCCAAACTGAACTATGAACTCTTATGCACATTCGAGGACCCTTCCCAATGTATCACGTGACGTGATCGGTTAGCGAGTTCTCCAAATTATAAAAACCGAAGGCTAGAAATGTTGTCACCGAATTTGCTTGAGATAAATCTATGTGGGACTTAGGGAGGCTGTTTACAAAGCAGTCTTCAGTCGCTTCTACTATATACATATATATTGGTAATCGATGAACTGTTTGAACAATACATCTACCTGCCTGGGCTTCCGAATAAGTGGGTACATCCGTGACCTGATCATATCTGTGATAGGGTGGGAGGATGAAACAATATCAGAAAGGGAGCGACTACACCTAAATTTAACTGAAACATGATGTAAACATAGGAGGTTGTCGATTAGCCCGGAAAAATAATCATTCTACCTTCTATCAGACGAAGAAAGAACGAATTTAAAGACAACTGCTGTTTGGCAAAACGTGGGGACTCGAACCAGAAATAACATATTGATCATTTAAAAGCATAATAAAACCAATACTAACATTTAGTGTGTATTTCGATCACCGGGGCAATGAGAACCTGTCCGACATATACCCTGGGTGCTATTCTGTACATTCCTTTTTTGCATATCATAGGGAAAGAAAAGGCCCACAGGATTACATTTCGACTACCAGACATTTTCATTATGAAAATGTAAACCAGATCTCGTTTACTTATGGCTCCAAACAACCAAAATGGAGATACTGGAGTAGGGATATACCCCAACTTCCAAAGGGCCATTCGGGTAGTCTATGCCATAATTACCTGTGCTAGAGAATATTTGAGGAAAATATATAAGGGTATTATTATTTGATTTATCTCATATAGCCAAGCAGCACTCAAGGCCCTTAATCTCTTAAATTCGTGTGTTATCATGGATTGTGTTACATTTCCAAATGAACTTGGAAGGCCATGCTGGAAACAAATGGGCTAACTATATACATAGATAATAGAGTATACTAACGAAGACAAGCAAGGCACTACGGTCTCAGACTGTACCAATTTATCATTGCAGCTTTGAAACCAAAATAAGTAGACTCTGCAAAAGGATAGAATCGTTATTTCTCTGTGATTGTACAACGGTTATCGCGCACAGAATAAAGTCCCTTGGAGGTAACTTCATTACTGAAGTAAGGCCCATTTTCGGCATGTTTTTTTAAGTCCTATTGAAATACGAAATTGTGTTTTTCAGTGCATATTTAAATGATACCTAAATTATACTTAAATGCCCAAACTTGTGTATTTAAATTCTATTTAAGTTGTATAAGCATTAGGGATATAACTTTTAAACAATTTTTTAAAATATCAAAATTGGCATAGCACAGTCCAATAGAGCATAAAAAATTATAAGGGAACGTATATTTATTTTTTCAAAAAAGTTCACACACCAACCGCGATGGACTTTATTTATTTTTTATTTATTTATTTATTTATTTACTTATTGGTTAATTTCCTGTACAACAAGAGTTAATCTTATATTTACAGTACAGAAACGGATTTGGTAAAAAAAAATAAAAAATTAAAAGCATTTGTAATTATTACATTCGAATTAGGAGTTAATTAATAAAAATATATAAAAAATATAATTAAAAAACAAATGTATATGTATGTATGTATATTAGAAGATTGCACATAATATAATATAAAAGAATTACCTACACATTTTTATTTAAAAGAGTTAACTACAAATCTTTTGAAACTATTAGCGTTGCTGTTCATTTGCTGACATAGTGGAAGATTATTCCAAAGTCTAGCGGCATGCACATAAAACTGCCATTCGGAGACCAGGTATTGATGTCGAGGTATTATAATGTTTCGGTTTCGTGGCGATTGACAAAAACGTATATTTTCAAAAATGTATTTGGGAGTTTGAGTGTGTATTATTTTATGCAGAAAAACCAGAGTGCGGATTTTTAACAGGCTATCGAAGCTTACACCATAAAGGTTCTTAGAAACAGAGGAAACATGATCAGATCTTCTCAATCCATACACATACCGTATAATATTGTTAAATAAAACATTTAATTTTCTTCGACTAACAGAGTCGCAGTTTGCAAATAATTCACATCCATACAATAAGGAAGGAACCAAATATGTCTTGGCAAGCAAGATTCTAATTCTGATAGGTGTAAAGTATTGTGTAGACCAGAGCGCTCGTAACTTAAAATACGATTGACCAACCAGTGAGTTTACATGATCTGTCCAAGTTAAATGGTTATTAAAAACTATTCCTAAATTTTTTGCCCTCTTAACGATTTCAATTTTCTCACCATTTAAAACGATATCCCCAGAAATACAAGGATCTATAGCTTTTTTACAGATTACAATACATTTAGATTTTTTAGGATTCAAACAGAGCCCATTTGCATTAGCCCAGATATAAATTTGATTTAATTCATGATTTAACTGTGAGATACCTGTGGCAATGTTTTCAGCTGCGATACTTAAAGTAAGTTGTATGTCATCTGCATAAAGGTGGATATTACACTTTGAAAGAATTTTTGGCAAGTCATTTGCATATATTGAAAATAAAAGCGGACCTAAGATAGAGCCCTGAGGCACTCCCCTTTTAATTTGTTAATTTGTCTGACAAATATTATTTGCAAGAACCGATTGTGTTCGATTTGAAAGGTATGATGAAATAAGTTTAACTGATGTAGCTGAAAATCTAAAAAAGTGTTTTAATTTGTTAATTAATGTGGCATGGTCTACCGTGTCAAATGCCTTGGAGTGGTCAAGAAGTACGAAGAAATTTATGTTCCCATTCTCCAAACCGTGCCGTATGTGTTCACCTACTTCAACAAGAGCCGTAACGCAGCTATGACTTTCGCGGAAACCAGATTGTTTAATAAAAAGCATGTTGTTGATATTTATATATGAAATCATTTGCTTATACAAAATTTTTTCCAGTATTTTCGAAAGAAAGCATAAGATGGCTATTGGTCTGTATTCACCATTTTCTTTGGGTAAAGGAATAATTTTTGCATGTTTCCAATTTGAAGGAAACGTAGAAGACGTAATAATATTGTTTTGAAAATTTTTTATTTTTTTTTTTTTTGGTTATCATCGTTGGGTTTCATAAAACGTGTTTCTTCATTTTTTAGATTATCAAGTTTCTAATTTTTGTTAAACAGATGTTGTTGGAAAAGCTTTCCACAATATTTGGGTTTATTTGTGCAGCGTAATTTAAATACAATTTAAATTTAAATAAAAATTAACTAATTACGTACTTAAATACTAAGTTAAAAACCATTTGTTTATTATTTATTGTCTTTTAATTCAATTTCAATTGTAATTTAAATTAATTGATTAATATTCTTTTATTTATTTACTAGGTTTCTTTATATATTTTTGTTTAATGGCGGCATTTGCCTGGATGAACGTTATGTGCTTCGATATCTGGCAGACATTTGGGTAAGCTACTTATTATATAAATCTCATACAACACATAAAACCAAAATTAAAATTTTTCCAAAATAATAAAATGACATCACCTGAGGACCAATTGACTTCGCAATTAAGTATCATTTATCTTTAAATGCCATTTAAGCATCTTCAGTACAAGGTTGGCAGAAATTTAACTGAAACTTAAATGCCCAACCTTGTGTATTTATTTTACGAGCATACCATATGTTATTGTGCTTGTGTGTGTTTATTGAAAACATGCACATGAACATCATGTGGTCGTATTAAAAGGAATTTTGTTTAATTTTCATGCTCTTTTTTCACTAAATGTGTTTTTATGCAATTTTAATTTTCTACACATTCATAACCAAACTTTTTTATTTATATTAAACAGCTGTTATTTAATAAGAACTTTAATTAACCATTGAAAGAATTAAAATACATTTAAGTGCAACTTAAACTTAAGTGGCAATTAGCTAAATGACATATAATTGAAAAGTCAGTTATTGGGACTGATTCTGGCAGAGGAGACTGCAAATGATACTCATGTATTTTCGTTTTGAAAGTTCACATTTGAACCTTGTATAAAACGGGGTTGAAGTTGCCATTTATTACATTATTATGATCAATCGGTATAGAAAAACTTGTAACCCTTGCATGTGCAGCACTTGTATGTAAAATCCTATGAGCAAAAAAAAATTTTTGAGGAAAATTTTAAATTCACTTCAACAGCAGAAATTATCAAAAACTTGAAATCCATTTAAATGTCATTAAATTTCATTGTAAGTCCTTCAATACACGAAAGATTGCCTACCATATTCATAAAATTTCAAATGAATTTGAAATGTATTTTATTTCAAAATTTTCATGCAAAATTGTCCAAAAATTAATTTCAAATTAATTTTATTTTTTTATGAAACTATAAATGAAAACTTAAAATGCGTTCTAGGGTTAATGTCGCACTTATAGACAATTGGTGGTTAAAAGTCCCAAAAATCTGGATTTTATCGGCTTATATTGTATATCCAGCATTTTAATGAAATTATGTGGCAAATATTTTGGATGTAGCTTTTCCAACAAGGTACTTTTTTCGCCCACATTTTTTAGAGGTATGAAAATTACCCATTTGCAGAAGAGTTGAAGGGTTCCTCGTAGGATTTTTTATATCCTTTTTATAAAAAGAAAGGCCTTCATGATTTTGATAGCGAGTTCATCATAATAATGTTCAAAAGACCTGAAATGACAATAAGGTCCAGATGTAAGATTTCCCATATGTTTTTGTGTGTCTTTACCAAAAAATGGTATATGTATGTATCAGCTGCTTTGCTGTGAAACATGTGAAAAGGTAACTGGATTTGTTGTACGATATATGTACATATTTATGTATATATGTATGTGACCTTCTCCGAGAAAAGGGACCTAGTGTGTGAAAATGAAGTTTTGAGAAAAACGCATTTAAAAAAATACAATTTTAATGTTTTTCTCATTTTTATCGATTTTGAAACACACCCATTTTTTGATACACTAGGTCCCTTTTCTCGGAGAAGGTCACATATATGCATGTATGTATATACATTTTCAGACTTGTGAAGGGTATAAAATACTCTTTTTTTTAAGAGAAGTAACACTCAGGCAATGAATGCCTACTACTATTACTAGGTGTTACCTTCTTTAAAAGAGGGATAGTGATGGAGAAGACAGGTGGGACTAATTTTTATGCCGCACAATTTTTGTTCTTTTAAGAACACACGAGACTAATTCAGCCGGGATAAAAATTTATACGTATACATTGTTTTTTGTGTGTTGGTGTTTTTTGTATGCATTTGATATTTGCTGTTTTTTTAAGTTATGTGTGTATTGGTTTTGTGCTGGTGATGCGGGCTTGTGCCTGGTTAAAAACTTATGCCAACCATAAACCACTCTCTTTGCCATAACATGCCAGTTTGTAGGTGAGAGAGGGAAAGAGAGTGGTTTTGTGGTTGGCATAATTTTTCAACCAGGCACAATCCCGCATCACCAGCACAAAACCAACACACACATAACTTTAAAAAACAACAAATATCCCTGAAGGAAACGTGGGGTAAAGTGTCCCCAAGTCACCACTTTTGTCGACTATTTTGGTGACATTGTCAACGGAGCGTCTACATATTAATGTTGTTTTTGATGCGTAGAAAACATTTTTCAGATACACACAACAATACTTCTTAATGTTTTATTGGTTTGTTTATTAAAAATAGAAAATTAAAAAATTTCAAGTGGAAGTGCTAATTATGGATTTTTTTTTTACCCTGTAGAATATTTTGTGCCATCAGTTAAGGATTTGTCACACTTTCAGATCCATATTTAATTAATCAGTATAATTTTACTATTGACATTTACTGCAGGTGGTGACAGCGTCTATAATGAATCGGTACAGTTTTACTGCGGACATTTCCCACAGCGTGGTAATATCGCAGTAGTAAGTCTGTACAATCTAACTATTGACATTTTCACTATATGGTCCCACAAGAAGTACCTAGTCAGTATTGACGCAGTCTACTGGTAGATTTCGTAGGACAAGCCTGTGTTAAATGTCAAAAGGGGATAGCATTAGGTTAGGTTAGGTTAGGAAGGGTGGTGCCTACCGCACCTCCACTCGGAGACCCAACTGGGTCCATTGTGACTCCCCTCCATTGCCCATTACTGGTAATATTTACCCCTCCCATTTTTGGCCAGAAGAAACGCTATTATCCGTCATTAAGCCACCGAATCCCCATGATGAAGCCCCTGATGTCCTCTAGTTTACACTTCCTGACATCAGTGATGCTTTCATGGAAACGTCTGCTCAGCCATCTAAGCCTATGACGTTGCAGCTTCGGGCAGTGACAGATAATATGTTCAATGGTTTCTGGTTCCTCTTCATCCCCGCACATCCTACAAAAATCTGGAGTACCAATTTCCCACTTGCTGGTTCTTGCTCTAACCGAGCAGTGACCTGTCAACGCGCCTATCATGATTCGCATCGCCTTCCTATTCATGTCCAGTAGTAGTTTAGATCTTCCTGAGTCTAGTTTTGGCCAAAAACCCCTCGAGACCCTATAATCCTCCCTACTACGCCATGAACTGTTGGTCCTGCTTTCCACCCAATTACTGAGTTCCTTATAGTAATGACCTATCGGTGATTTCACCGATCTGTCAGACATTCCCTCGTCTAACGCTGATCCTATTCTTGCCAGCTCATCGGCAATTTCATTTCCCTCAACACTGCTGTGGCCAGGAACCCAACATAGTCTGACACTATATTTATCCATAAGCAAGTTGAGGGCTTTCCTACAGTCACTAACAAGCTTCGATTTGACATTGTGTCCTTTCAAAGCTTTTAGCGCTGCCTGGCTGTCGACGTAGAAGGTTACCTTTTCACCTTCAGCCACATTTCCGGCCACCAGCTCCGTGGCCCTGAGGATCGCCAAGATCTCAGCCTGGAAAACACTGCATTCATTCGGCAGTCTAAAAGAACTACGAATGTTCGTTCCCAAGATATAGACACCAGCGCCTGTGCCTTCCCCCATTTTTGACCCGTCTGTAAAGACTGCCCTACCCTCATACAGCCTATCGGAATTGACCCAATGGTCCCTATCCGGAATTACCATTAAGGGTGTCTTACCAAAATCGATCTCAGCGACCTTATAGTCCGTAAACCCTGGGGTTACGGATTCCTGATCACCAAAACCGATCCTATTTAAGATCGATGTGTGACCTGATATTCCTGTCCTCACCAAACCTGTTTCTACAAGTCTAAGGAGACTTCTAGCCGCCGTCCCCACCACAAAATCCTCTATAGGAAGTAGATGAAGAATGACGTCCAAGGCAGCCTGAGGTGTGCTCCTCTGAGCACCTGTGATGCCCATCGAGGCACATCTCTGAACCTTAGTTAACAATCTCCTGTGACTTTCCTTCTTCAATGCCTCCCACCATACCACACAACCATAGGAGATAACCGGCCTGACAACCGATGTGTAAATCCAATTTACCACCTTCGGTTGCAGACCCCAGTTCCTTCCTATGGAGTTCCTGCATGCGTAGTAGGCATTGAGTCCTTTCCTTAGCCTTTCCTGCGTGTTCATTTTCCAAGGGGATAGCATTAGTTGGGGTATAATTTGTCAGTAGTACTGGTGACATCGTCAATAGATATTCAGTATAAGTTTACTATTGACATTTCCTGCAGGGTATCAAATGCATACAAAAAAACACTAACACACACAAAGATATGTATACGTACACATTTTTATGCCGGATGAATTAGTCTCGTCTGTTCTTAAAAGAACAAAAATTGTGCGGTATAAAAATTAGTCTCGTGTGTAACAGGCAGTGTTACCAAAATATATATTCAAAATTACACCTCGTAGGAGCCAAAATTACCCGATTTCAAAGGAATTACACCCAATATTAAAATAAATATTTGACACATTTCAAACATCTTGTTTAAGGTATACTTACGATTTGGTATCAGCCCCAGTGAAATGCAACATATCGAGAGCGTGTATTCAAAATACGTCAACTCAAATTTTCTCAAAATGAGTTGCCGATGGCAAAAAACTCTCCTGTAGAATATTTATCTATGATATAAATTTCGATTAAAAAATATTATTTTTTTTGTATAAATTTTTTTATTCTGCTATCTAAAAGTATAATCTTTTTGGTGAAAATAAATGCTAACTCCCATGTAAATTTCCAAAATTTAAAAAAAAAATAAGTAGTTCATTATAAATCTACCTCATCTTATTGCATTGGGCATGCTGAACACGTAAGGATTTTGCTATCATATGGCTAGTTATTCAGATGTGGTCACTTTTAACATATTAGTACATAGGTGTTCCGATAAAAAAAAATTGGTAATATATATATAACTTTTAAACTGTCAATTCGAAATTGAAAATTTGGAGTAACCCTGCTATGTACAATAGAGATTGAGTTAGAGAGTGCCAAGGCTGACCACGTTGAGATGGAAGACGCTTTCAGGCAGGCTTAAGTTATATTTTTTTATGGTATTTTGGATTTTTCTTGTAGCTTTTCAATTCTTATATCTAGTATTAAGTAAAAGATTTCACAAATACGTTTCTGATAACTTAACGCCTGTTTTAGTTGAAATTTTTAAAATACAGATTAATAGTATGTGTTCTAGCATCAGAATTTAGAAGAACACAATTTGGAAATTGACGATTTGAAACTTTTAGATTTTTTCGTTTCGTGGGTGCCCCTGTGGCTGAGTGGTAGCGATGCTAGCCTCTCAGTCCAGAGGTCGTGGGTTCAATTCCCGACATAGACCCTGGGTGTTTTCCGCAGACAAGCTAATCGCTTCGCGGATTGTGTTGTGTTAAAAAAAAATTTTTTTGAGCAAAAAAACTCGTATTTTTTCACAAGACTGTTAACAAGTGAAAAGAAAATCGAAACGAAAAAATCTAAAAGTTTGAAGTCGTCAATTTCCAAATAGTGTTCTTCTAAATTCGGATGCTAGAACACATACTATTAACTTGTATTTTCTAAATTTCAACTTAAGCAGGCGTAGCATGTGTTTTAACATCCGAACTCGCAAGAAAAAATGTGAAAACGATGGGAAAGCCAGAACGCACACAATTTATTATATAAAACAAACGAATTTCAAATTACCCGTAAATTACACCTGAGAGCAATTACCCACGCGCTACACTTGCACATACAAATTGCACCTGATTCGGGTAATTACCCGCAATTCGGCAACACTGGTGACAGGCCAATGAGAGTAAAATGAATATTAATTACTCTCTGAATGTGCAAATGTTATCCAAAATTGCTGGAACGCAAAAAACCATAATTGCCCATCTCGAAATACTAGTGCTGCTTACTTTTTAAATTAAATATAATTTTAGTGATTTTAGTCGCTTAAAACGCATAACATTTTAAAAACAAAAATTATGCATCATTTCCAACAGCTGTAAAAAGTAAATGAAAAAAACTCCAAAAAAGTAGAAGCTACGTGAATTATGAAAAAAAATCATAAAAATAATTTTTCTTCATACTAAAGAAATGGAGAAATGTGCAGAAATGTACTTACAACTTCAGCTTTATTTAAAAATCATTCTATTATGCTTTTGAATAAATTTATGTGTAAAAACTTTTTCCTTATACATAATTTTCTGATTAATTTTTCATGTTCATATGTAGGGCAAGGAATCTCATGCACTAAAAAATCGAAAATATGCGCATAAAACATGCACTTAAAATTTTAAAATATGCACTAAAAACACAGAAAATATGCAATTAAAAATATTTTAATTTTTTTTTTAATATTCTATTTAAAAACAATTTAACAAAA
This sequence comes from Tachina lurida, assembly GCA_944452675.1. Classification (NCBI taxonomy): domain Eukaryota; kingdom Metazoa; phylum Arthropoda; class Insecta; order Diptera; family Tachinidae; genus Tachina; species Tachina lurida. Next base: position 42,148,012 of record OX101753.1, read on the forward strand.
AAAAGGCAGAAAACAATTCATTTAATATACATATCTACATATAAAATTAGTATAAAGAAAAACAAAACAATAAATTCAACAAGAAAAAATTAAGTTAAATTAACGGCCTGGCCCACGATGTCGCCAGATATCGTTCGATCGACAACTTGTATTGCAAACAACAATAACTTTAGAAAATTTATTTTTGTTTGCAATACAAGTTGTCGATCGAACGATTTCTCGTGACATCGTGGGCCAGGCCGTTAATTTCCATAATTTTGCAGAAAAAATCTCAAAACCAACTCACTTTCCATTTAAAACGTGTTATGTTGTGTAAAGTTAAAAATTTTCAGCGAATTCCCGAACAAAACAATAAAAATGTTGTGTAAATATAAAAATTTAGAGTTCAACAGGGTGATTCAGGTAAATATTTTGTAACAAATTATGTGTCAACTTTTACCAGAAGATGTCGCACTAAGTATCAGGAGCGTTTTACTTTTTCAAATGGATGCTAACCAAAATAGCAAAAATATGCACAAAAAACATGCATTTATTGAAAAATATGCAAAAACGAGTATTTTTAGCAAAATATGAAAAAACGATTGAATGCCATTTCAAAGGAAATTTCACGATTCGCAAAGATAACTTAACCGTTTCCGTTTTATGATGCCCAGTGAAAACATGCATTTGCATGAGATTCCTAGCCCTATTCATATGCAAACAAAAAACAGCTGATTATTCAATTCTTGTCCGAACTTACACAGAAGGAAAAGTATGTACAGGATATGATACTCTCTCATTCGCTCTCAGAATTGCACAAAATTTTCTATCTGGAACGTTTTGTATAAGTTCGGACTGTTATGCATCTGGAACAGACCTAATAATGCAATGTTGCAGCGCCTCTGCTGTTAATTAAATGAGGCGTAATAACTCTTTATTTTTTTTAATTTTTAAAGCTGCGCTTAGTAGCCATTTTATTTATTTTACTTTGCCGATGATTCTGCTACACAACTAAGGAGGGCGCCCTGATGTTACATTAGGATTAGTGACCAGTAACTATGCCTTCATCACTAGAACTTTCCTACAACAAATGATACAAAGGGACACTAATGCTACATCAGAAAAATACGTGATGTTGTTATTTAATGACTGTTGGATACCGGGCTCGAACCCAGGCCCTGCGGTTTCGTAATCAACGTGCTGACTACTTCAGCTAACGCCACCTTACTTATTTCTTATTCTCTTCAGAAGAGTGTACCTTACCACAGCGTATAAAAGAGTTTCATTGTGATGAGAAGTAGTAAAATAAGATGACGAAGTATTCAAAAAGTGACTTATTGATCAGCCCTCGTAATATTAAAAACCTTTCTAGCATAAAAATAGGTGCCACTTTAGATTATCTTACTCATTGTTGAATGTGGCAGGAGTGTAGCAAATATTTAATACTTAAACCCTTATGCATGTATGTACTACATAATAACTATAATCTAATTTTATTTGTATCTATTTAAGGCCGTTTCACACTATAATACAAGCATTAATACTTTTGTGGAAAATGCAACTCTGACATGTTGAGTTGTTATTGTCTTTTGAAATTTTTGAAATTAGATTAGGGATGCATTTTCGTCGAAAGTATTAATACTTGTATTATAGTGTGAAACGGCCTTTACTAGGTACAAATGAAACGCTACACAAGAAAATGCCATGAATTCGTCTTGAATGGAATATAATTCCTTTTAAAAAAATTTATTTGTGAAAACAAATAAATTTTCTTTTATTGATGACATCCATCACAACTAATGCAAATAATTACCGTCATAAACATTAATAGTTTCTGAAAACAATTTACAAATAAGTGCAATTTGTATTTAACTATTGGAAATTATACATTTCATTTATTGACGATCTACTCGTAATATTAAATGAAATTTCAAAACGTAATAAATATTTTACGATTTGTTTGTAAGTGTAGAAAAATATTAAAACACAATCGCCGTCAGGGGGATCCCTAAATTAATTAGCAAAAAAAAAAAAAAGAAATTAAAAATACCAAGGTTCATTGGCGTAGCTAGACATTTTTATAACCCCCCCCCCCACCCCCAGCGCGATGATGACTGGTGATTTCCATGAGTAATATAAAAATATATAAACACATGCAATTTGTAATAATTTAAGGGGAGCAACAGCAATTCTTGGTGGATGGAGGCAATGCAACCCCCAGAATGGCCTTTTCACGTCTATCCTGAGGTGTTAATATTAGTGAATATATACTTATTACAAACACAGACGACCACCGTGGGGGAGTTTCTGTGTTTTTTTGTTATTTTAATTAAATTGCACAATATATTAGATAAATACGTAAGTTATGAGTACAATGAGAGTCATGTAATATGATAGTATGAGTTGATACCCGTTATTAATTTGAATTCTTTATTCTTATGATAAAACTAATACATTAATTTAATTTAACGAGACAACAGCAGCTACAGTGAACTCAGTGAAAACGCAAACACTCGAAGAAGTGAACGTTTACATTAGAATTGCGAAATATATGTACATATTTCTTAAATTAAAAAATTGGCCTTATTGTCGTTCTCAATTCAACTAATGTCGAGTACACATTACGGAATTTTGTGACATCGCAATAGTATGTGAATGGCGTTGCTCACATTTTGAAAATAACAACACAAGCAATGCCAGATGTGTTCTCAGCATAAGTTTCGTCATCTCAGAGTCTCACAAAACAAAATTTATTTTTAGTAATGTGAATCACAAAAAGAATTTACTGCAAATTATTTGTGGCACCAGTCAACCGCAAGCTCAACCGTTATTTTAATTGTGAATAGCAATATCGTTAAAGTTGGATTGGCTCTCAGACGAATGGATAATCCCCTTATTGTGAATAGCGTCGTCGCACTCACACCAAAACGACAGTAAAATTTGTCACTTGTCCACTCTTTGTCGACAACAATTCACTACTATTAACATAATCCATTCAGCCTTAGGGTCGTATTCAAAAAAACTTAATAAAGCTTAGCTATGCAATATTAAGTAAAGTTGTATTCAAAAAAAAAAATGATTATATCAAGATTCTAAAGTAGGCACCTACGTTTGTTAAGACTACTTTAAGTTGATATTTCCAAAATGTGTATTTTGTACCTCAAACATTTTTGTTCATATAGCACATATTGATTCATGATACATCTGAAAATGAAGCTAGAAGTGTTAGCTCTTATCTTAAATTTATTATTTCTGTCATGTTATGGAAAAAATCACCAAATTATCCAACTGATTCGAAATACTTTTTTTTTTAAAGTAGGTTACTTTACTTCAAGATAATAAAAATTTATTTAATAAAATAAAAAATTATTTGAATACTCGATGTTGTACATCATAAGCTGTGAATTCGTTGGTGAACACGGTGGAGTTACCAGTATTTATTATTAAATTACAAAATAATTAAAGTTGTCTTTTGAATACAATTTCTTAATAAAGCAATGTTAGCCTTAAAGTGCTTGGTAACTACTATGAACTTTAAAGCTCAAGTAAAATATTTTTTCGAATACGACCCTAAATAATTTCTACATCAACCAGCTCTCGAAGCTGGATATTTATCTATATATAAATAGGCAAGTGAAAAAAGTTAAGAACCATTTTAACTGACTTAAACTCAACGTATTCGCTTGATTTTTTTTTGTTAGATAGATTGTCAATAGGAGCAGTGCAGAATGTATTTTTTCTTCTACATTTTTGTGTCTAAGATAGTTAAAAACAGTTAAGAATATTAGCCAATCATAAAGCCATGATCTCTCTTTCTCTCTTAATTTGCTAAAAAAAAATTACAACAATTTGGCTTGGCAACTCCGTAAACACTCAGAAGGAAAAACGTATTTTATTTGTTCATTCTATTCTTATTTCCATCTTTCTATGTACTTAAACGATTATTGCTGAAACTAATAAAATTTGGATATTTAAATAACGAGTGGTACTGTATTATTTTTCTTTAGAATCTTAAAAATAAAATACTTAAAAATAATATATTTTTTTAATTATTAATAACTTTGATTAAAGTTAAATTCACCTACAGCACAAAGTAAGTGTTTTATTTTTGGTTTATTTTGTGTGCGTTTTGTTTTTGTTCATTGTTTTCATTATTTTTCTGTGCTTTAAATTACTGAACATATTGGAATGTTGGAATATGATGGAATGTTGGAATATGATGGAATGTTTATGCTATTAGGCTAGCATATTCGTACATACATATGGGGTCTTTCTCAAAGAATAGGGAATAGAAACTTTTTTTGTAACAAACGTTTTAATGGGGAGTCTAAAACTTTAGAGAAAAAGCGTTCAATGAAAAAATAAACGAATATTTTTGTTTTGGGCAATAATAATGAATATGAAGTGAAAAACTAGGAGCAAATATCCAATTACATTTAGTTCAAAAAGTGGACAACTTTTTTTTTAAATAGTTTGCTTAAAATCTATTCTTATTTATGCCTATACATATTTATATACATATATATATATATATACATATTTATATTTTAATATAGTTTTTAAATTGTGTTTTAAATTCATCAAACTTTAAATATTTTCATTCTATTCTCCACCTCTGTGCGTTAATGGTTGATTTTCAACCACTGGGCGAACACTAGTAGATTTAATTTTATTTGTGCCATTTGTGGCACGTAATATAATTGGAAAAAATTTTCATTAGTTCTAAATTGGTCACTCGGGTGATAAAAAGTTCCAACTTTTTCATCCCTTTCATTCGTATATTTATTTTGTACGACTAAGGGCCCAATTTTGTATAACGCAACGCTTAGCGTTGACAAACTTTGTATGTATTTTGTTTTTGTAATTTAAATATTTTTCATATAAAATTTTGTCAACGCTTGTCGTTGCGTTTTACAAAATTAGTTAGGCCCTAAATATCCCGGCTCTGAATGTAGAAAATGTCACTATTGACAACAGTACTAATTCACTGTTGGCCTTGTCACTAGTACTACTGACGAATTATACCCAAGAGAATGGCTCATATTTATAGTCAAAACAAAGTATACTTTAAGATTTTAAAATCAGTATTTTATATGGTATTACTGGTCTTAAATTTTTAAAGTATACTTTATATTAACTATAAATATGCGTTAGTCCCTGCTTTTATCATTGAAAAGCAACTATTGACTAGGTAGGTCCTTAGGGACCACATTTAGACATTGGAAACATATTCCCCACATGCAAAAATAAAAATAAAATAACATGTGCTTCAAGTGTACATTAAACCCGGGTTTTGTATGGAAATTTTGTGTTAACGTACACTTCAAGCACACGTTATCTCTTGCATATGGGGTATGGTCACTAGTACATTTTAGTAATTCTATTCTACCCTTTCGATAATGAAATTGCATACATATTTTCTTCATATTTGGGAACTAATGCATAAAAAACATATAAGAAGAGGAAATTAATTCATTCATTCGTTCACTATTACCAGCAAGCAGGAATTTTGTTTATCATTTCTATTAAATACATATAAATCAAACATTCAATGTTTCGTTGAATCAGTAAAGTCAAACACTCACTTATGGATCTGAACGTATTTACAAATCTTTAACACGTTAACAGTCCACAGCCCATATATCAAAATCACCCTTATTCCAGTTATCGACATCGATGTCAATTTAACACAATATCAACAAATTGGAGCTTGTGTACCCGTTGTCGAAAACAACTGTCTCCGGTTGGCAGCTTTATGATATTTTCTAGACCTTAGGGAACGGAAATAAATTTTCAGTAGCACAAGCGAGAGAGAGTAAGCGAGCCCCAATTCTTTGGTATTGTATTAAAGTGACAACTGGAATAAGGTTGAATATTTTGATATTCTCAGATTGCATTGATGGTTTCATGATCTACAAACGTGTTGCGTAAACACATTGCAAAGTGTGCACCTACCATTACTTTTGTTTAAGTCATACCGAGTGCGGCCATTTCACCTGCACGATTTTAATATTTAATCCACAATAATTGTTAATAAGCACCTTAAGTTCTCAATTTGTGTGTTTTTGTATATTTTCTAGTTCAGCTAAAAAGAAACATGGATTCCAGAAAAACCAAACAAAACGTTTCCTTTTGTACTCTCTGTATGGCTGGGGCTTGCCTACACTCATAACGGCCATAACAGTAACGCTGATCAAAACCGAGGCTTTAAGTGAAAAATTTCGTCCAAATTTCGGACATGGCAGATGCTGGTTTACATGTAAGTTTAATTTTTCTGTACCTCGTGTTATTATATCTGTGCTAATGAGGAAGAAGTGCTTAAGTCATATTTTACCGATTTGAAATTTTCAGAAATGTACGGCTTTTACTGTTAAATTGGGAAATTGAGTGTTCACTTTTTTTATATAAGCAATAACGTGGTTATAAGCAATTTCCCTTATTCCACTTATCACCATCGACGTCACGTCAATACAATACCAAAAAAATTGGAACTTGAATACCCGCTCTCGAAAACAATTTTGGGCTAATGACAGTATGTTTATGTTCCCTAAGGTCTAGAATATAGCATCAGCCTGTCAAGAGCAGTCAGTTGTTTTCGACAACGGTCAGACAAGCCCCAATTTTTTGGCACGGTAATGACGTAGCGTCGATGTTGGCAACTGGAATAAGGGTGAATACATTAAATTTTAAATATAGCAAATTTTGTATAAGCTAAGGTTGGTTTCTGGTTTGCTGCAGACATAATATATTTTGAATATATTGTGCCGCAAACCAGAAACCAACCGACGATAAGTCGAAAAAAGTGAAGGATAAGTCCTTGCACTATAACTTATTGAAAAATTTCACAAAATAATTGACATTTCTCCCAAGGATGCTTTCGTATATGAAGATTATAGGGATGTCATTGACTAAAAATTCGCTTATCTCGACTTAAGCACTTTTTCCTATTTGCCACAGATATCTAAGAACGTACAACTAGTTTATTGATTATTTTCTGGTCTCCTTCAGATGATTCTCCGGGTTCAGCAAATCTCTTGTTTTTCTCCGGTCCCATCGGCTTGTTATTTCTCATCAATTTTATTCTCTTTATATTAACACTGCGCTATTGTAATCGTGTTAAGCGCGAAATATTTCGCATGCAAAGTTCGAACAATGAAAAACCTGCTTTGAAAAGACGATTTTTTGTCGACAAGGCCAGATTCGCCATGAATACGAAGCTGTTTGTGGTAATGGGTATAACTTGGTTCCTAGAGCTTTTAAGTATTTTATTTTATGATCACAAAAAAATCTTCTTCTGGGCCATCAGTGATTCATTTAATGTGCTGCTGGGTGTGTTTGTATTTTTTATATTCGTATTTAAGAAACGAGTTTGGCATTCGATTTTAGAGAAATTCGGTAAACAATGTTTGCAATATAAAAAAATATTTTTTAAACATACATTTTACACTTATTTTTAGGTTTAAAAACTTGTGAATCAATGAAGAACGGCACAGCCGGTACTGGCGGTACGCATTCCACTTATACTCCTAGTAGTTTATCGATGACACGTCTGAACGCTATTGACGGCAACAATACACTACTGACCGCCAATGCTGCACGCCGTATACCGACTATGTAGATTTAAGTCAGTTATAACGCTTTTGTAAATACTTTTTATTTAAATTTTAGCTTTAATTCGTACACATTTGTATTTGTGCCATTTCATAATTTTAATCTAGTTACATATCCAATATGCTAGTTTTATTGCATCTTCTAACGCTAAAATAAGAACACTGAAAATAAATACATTAGCTACTTAAATACATTAGTTCTGTTCGTTTGTTTATTACTTTCCTAGCTACAAAAACGGAGAACTGAAATGTACAAAACTACTCCCCGAATATTAGAAAATTTTGATGTTAAAGAACATTTTACTAACAAAAATATTCTAGTAAATGGCGGCACTTTCAAAATTACATTGTCTTGATCATAAAATGTTACTTTCTTGAAAGTAATTGTACTAAAATCGCAAATAATAAGCTCTACTGCTTAGGTTTCAAAGATGCCTTTGATAAGGGTAAGGAAAACTTAAGAATAAATGTAAAAACTTTGTTCTAAGGTTGGGAAGCGCAGCGTAGTGCTCAAACCTCTCCATAGGTACGCCCTTAAATTTTCTAGTATCGCTCGAGTTCGTTGAAAAAAGTATAACCATTGTATTCTTATGTTGCAAGCTAGAGAACACAAACAGGAAAATTCCTTAATGCTTCCAATGCGAAAAGAAAGTTTTCTTTCTACTTTTGTAGGAGTTATAACAGACGCGCGAGAAAGTTAGCCGGTTTTTCAACGCTATCGATGTTGCGTAAGAAGCGTGACATGAAGTTTCAAATCCAAATGCACAGACACAAAAACACGTGTGATGCAAAAAAGGGTAGAAGGAGTGGTATGAAGAAAGCTCCTTTTTTTATCGTATATTTTATAACAGCTACGTCCAAACACATATACACTGATGTTTGCATTTCAGGTAAACAGCTTTGAAAGCTCTTAAATTTATTCTTGTTACTTTGCAAAGTAAGAGCAAGCATTGGTGTCTGCTGTGTTCTTGTTGTGGATGTTGTACTCTCGTCGGTGTGAAAGCACAAAAGCTCTATATAAAAGTTTGCATATTGTGCATATGGATTAGACGTAGCTGTTTTATAAGCACATTAAAGCTTTTATAACTTGTATATATGTATATTTATCAGAGCTCGCAAATATTGGTCGACCAAATTTCTTTGTGCGGTCTTCTCACTCAAAAGACCTAAAGAAATGAGATTGAATCACTCAGTGTCTGAACAGCAACACTCTTTTTTTAATTAATAAGTTGATAGTGACAATATGTAAAACAAATATTTGTAAGTCAAAAATTAATTGCTATTTAATTGTAGAATTCAAAATCTGATTGAACTATTTTTTTACTAGATCTTATGAATAAAAACTACCCCTGAAGAAGTTTGAAAAAAACAAACGAAACAACGTTGGGTACTTAAAAATAAAATAAAATATATTTGTTTTATTTACAATTGGAATTGACCATTACTAGCCCGAAGGTAACCCCTGTTACAAAAAGTTTAACACTCTTTTTCCTTTCAATCGTGTTCTCGCTCCCGGGTTATGAGTTGAGCGTAACACACGAATCGGTCTCTTACTGAACGCATGATAGTCATGTTTTACACTCGGCAGTTTTACTTGAAGCAAGTCTGAGTTTATAGGAGAGAAAGGAAAGAAGAAAGAAGAGGGGTACTGACTTGCCTGTACAGAAAAGTTACTTCAATTCTGTTTTGTTATTTCATTCGCTGCATTAAAACAATACGAAAATTGAACAAGAAACCGTCTGAGTGTAAGCAAATGGGCAGTTTTAAAAGAGAATTGAAGAGAACTGCTTCAAGAAAAACTGCCAAGTGTAAAACATGACATGCGAACAGAATAGTTCGTTGCTCAGCTACTGAGGGTCAGTAAGTGAGCAAAACAAGCAAAGTGTTTGCAAAAAAGGTCTTTATTTTTATTGTTGCGTTTGCTTTATGTTGTTGTCTTAAATATTTCGTCACAGGCAAAGCATTAAAGAGGAAGGGAGAAGATAGTAATAAACAACAATAAAAATATCTGTAAATCAAACTATTTGTTAACGAGTGTAATTGTAATATGTATATAAGACAGATATGTGCACAACAAAAACAAAATTAATCTTCATGTATGTAAATGTTTACCTATCAACACTCGCAACACACATACATGCTCAAAAGACCGTTTGCGATATTTTACGAAATAAAGGGTCTCGAGCAGTGTGCACACTTCTACCGATATTCGGTCAATGCTACCGAATATGTTTGTGAATTTAACGATTTACCAATTCTACCGAACAAGGCCTGAAATCTACCGAATATTGAACGAACATTTTGATTAACAATGATGCTAAAAGAGCAAGAACATAGAATTGTGCCTTGGGGTTGAAATATTTATTCCTCCCAATTATTTAATAATTTTTGCACAAAAGTTTAAATTCATAAATGTATCCTACATATAATCTTTGTAGTAGCAAATGTTTGTCAAATAAAAGTTATTTTAGTAGCTTTATAAAACATATGTATGTACAAAAACTGAATTCCTGTTATTTATGTATGTATATTATTTTATGTATGCATAGCAATCTATATAAAGGGTAAGGGCAAATAACTGGGCATGACACTTTTTTATTGGAAATGCTTCATTGTTTATGGCAGTTTAATTTCCAATCACATGTGAAGTTTTAAATGCGCTTTTGGAACCTGTTTAGTTTGATACTCCTTGCACTTACTGTTTATATATAAGTACATATGTATATTTTGTTATTTTTTATCTCTCTTTGAATTGATATTTTTTATGTTTCTTTGAATAAAAAATATTTTCTACCGAATTTCAATCAAATCTACCGATTTTTTTTTTGTCGATTCTACCGAATTAAAAAAAATTAAGTGTGCACACTGTTCTCGAGTGAACACATGAGCCGACCGATCGAACAAAAACGGTCGTTGGTTGAGCGAAGAGCAAGCCAAAGAAGAACGAATTTTGAGGGTTTTTTCGCGACAGCGTGGCATCGTGTTAGTGGGCGAGTGTTTTTTTTCTGACAACAAGCACAAGAGGGACCAATTATTACGAGCTCTGATATTTATGCACCTAAGAATATGCTTAAGAAAATCATTGAAAATATGTACATACTCGTACATACATACATACATACATACATATGTATTAAAGTCCTGCACAAGACCATTTATAAGAACTTTCAAGACATGAGGGATTTTTCAAATGCTTTACTACAGCGAAGTCTTCTAAAACAAACGCTAAGCAACACTGTTTGCAAGAACTTGTTTCAGTTATTGCAAGTATAGGAGCAAAGAAGAAAATACTTCGTGACTGAAAAATTTGTGATGCTTGCTTCTTTCTACGCATGGGCGCGTATACAAGCGTCATGCATGTACATACACACACACGTTGTGTGTATGCTCTTCTATTTTTCTGTACACAAACAAACGTGCACATGCATTTACATTAGTTGTGTGCGCTTGCTTAAAAAAAACCTCCCTACACATAATAGCTTACCATCTACATCTTACACACACACTCAAACGTACAATATGGAAAATAACAAGCATACACGTATCAACACTACTTTGGTGACTGTTTGTTCATAACAAGAAGTCTTGACGACATTGCTTGTTAGCACTCATATACACGCACACAAATGCATCTATGGTGCTTTGCTTATGATGCGACAGCATTTATTATTGGTTTAGCATTCTACAGCCACGAGAATATATAAAAAACAAGACGTATTTACATTTCAAGACTATTTACGCAGGTCTATAATATGTACTATGTATATCTAACAATAAAATCTCTTTAATAAAATTTTAAAAATAAATAATAATCAAATGTGTATTTAAAATGTGCTTAAGTTAAATTATTATTTCGTATCCGCCCTTGTTGTACATCATGGAAAGACCAAGCGATAAGATGGAACCGAATAGAGGGAAAAGTGCAATTGCAGATGATGCCACACCCACTGTTGTGAAATCCGTATTGATCACATTATATAATTTGTAATAGCAGCCCTGCAATGAGAATAATAGGGAAAGGAAGTAAGTCAAAGTTTTTATTTAATAAATAAAGTTAAAAGAAAAATTTACTATTTCGTAAACATTATTGGCATCTGTTGTAGTTGATCCTTCAATACTTGATCGCTGCGAACGAAAGCACGATGATGGTACTGAGTTCTCAGGCCAGTCCAGGAAACTTTCATTGCCGCAACATTGTAACTAAAACAAAAACTGAAACATATTTATTTTTTGCCATGTAAATATATAATAAATATGTATGTATATAGTAATACACAGAGAAAAAACTGCCTCATAGAATCAAGAAGATTTTCTCTATGAAACGTTTTTAGGCTAAGGGGTATCCCAGCAGAAAGAAGCGAAGATTTTTTCATAGAGATTCCTTATTATTTTTATGTGGCAAATCTTATTAATTTTATCAAGAAGAAACCCACATAAAATTAAGAAGAAATCTTATTATTCACAACTTTTTTTACTCAATTTCCGCTATTTTTGGCACCAAAAAAAAACAATTCATAGAGAAAAACTTCTTGATTCTATTAGGTTTTCTTATAAATTGTAAACTATAGGGATTTCTTATTGATTTTATTAGATTGCCTTATTGATTTTTTAAAAAGGTTTTTTTCTTGATTTTATAAGGCTATCTTATTGATTTTTTCAATAAGGGGTTTCTTCTTGATTTTATTAGGTTCCTATATGATTATGCGTAAAGCATCTTATTGATTTTTTTAATAAGGAAATCTTCTTGATTTTATGAGGTGTCTTGTTATTTCATATCTATAAATAGACATAGAGACAATTTTTTCATGATCTTTTTCGTTTTTGTATAAGCATGTTTGCACAATTATTTCAATGGTTATTCAGGATGCTTGTTAGCATATTGGTTAGAGTGCTTGTCCATCAGTCAGACGTTTCCTGGTTCAATACTTGGTGAGTAAGTTAGTTAAGAATATAACATAATGTGTATGTATGTATGTATAGATAAATAACATCTACAATATACTACATACATACATACATATGTATATGATATAGAATTTAAATGAAAATACATAAGTACAGAGAATAAAGACGCAATTTTTTTTTTATTTTTTATGAAGAAAACCTTATTGAGAAAATCAATAAGATAACCTAATAAAAACTAGAAGTTTTCTTCTTGATTTTTTCAAAAAGGTTTTCTCTATGAAATTAATAAGATTTCCTTATTGAAAAAAAAAACCATAGAGATTTCTTATTAATTTTGTTCTATTTTATGAGGTGTTTAGTAGGCACTGTTTTCTATGTGTATGTGTATGAAAGTGAATCGAACAATTTTCGTAAGTAAACTTAAGCGGTAGTGTCAAAAGCAGGCTAGGAAAAAAATTCTGCCCGCAAATGCTATTTTGCATTTGTTTTCGGAATTTTAAAAATAAAATTCAGAATAGAATTCTATTCTAAATTCTTGTTTTTTCCGTTCTCCTCGCAAACGAAAAAAATTAACAAAAATTGGTTATAAGGGGTAAAAATTTAATTGTAGAACAAAGCAGAAAGATTCTTAGCGTGTTATTTTCTTCTTGAATGGGTTTAGACACTTTAGGGAAATTTTCACTTATTTATGTTAATGATAATGTACACATACATATATATATGTACATGTAAAAATAAAGGAAGGGTCCAAAATACATTTTTTTTTACTTTTCCCATCCCTTTGGTAACGAGTGTACTTGCAAAACATTCCATCATCGAATGGACGGCATCGTTTTGCAAGTGTAGCGGCAATCACAAATGATGCTTTTCTTTTTAAAAAACGAGGAAGTAATTTTTGAATTTCAGATTCTTGACTATCTTCAATAAATTTTTCATAAAACGGTATTTTAAAAAAATAGTTTTTTTCTTTCATTATCAAAAAAATCTACAGGAAATTTGGAGAAAATTCTCCGAAGAAACCACGTGTCTAAACGCAAACCCTATACCGCGCCTATCGAAAAAAAAACAATTTTTGCTATACGATTTTTGCAAAAAAAAATCTACCCGTCCTAATGTACATACATATGTACAGTTTGTCAAAAAAATGTTTTCACTGCTCAAAAATTATATTAATGTTACATTCAAATATGAATTACAACAATAAATAAATTCTTTTTTGATTAGTTTTTGCGCATATCGTTAGATCTGATTGTTTATGATAATATGGCGCCAAGCTCTACAGACATAACAATAACTCATTACAACATAAAACAAAAAATGTTTTGAATTTAACGGAAAATAACAAAAATTCCCTATTTCATGGAAATTTTTTGAGTCTGATAAAAAATCCCAGCAAAAAATTTCAAAAAAGGTAATCGGGTTTGAAATTAAGCATTTTTGGTGGAAACTGTTCCTTACTGGATTACCAACTTAATGATTTTAAAAAGGCGTGAGACTAAAATAATCGATTATTGAGAAGTACTTACTTTTTTTATTTGGCAACTTGTTCAAGTAATCTATTTAATCTAAAAAAATTATTCTCCTCATTTAGCAACTTGTACATAATTTTTTTTAAATTTTAGGTAATGTGATTTGTAAGCGAGTAATGAAATTTGGTAATCAGAAAAGTAAGTCATTATATTGCAACTAGTTCTGATGGTAATGTGTAATTTTTTGCTGGGATATTATTCGGCGCATTGAAACTAAAATAATAAGAATTATTGTAGATAAATTGCATTCCAGCTCTAGAGGACTATAATAGCAAATCAGTAATGACTGCGGGGTTAATGTATTACGTGAAAGTGTTCGAATCGTGCTGAAAAATCATGGATATTTCTTCAGAGTTGCTATTGACCATATTTAAATTATCTGTCATGGCATAGGGTTGTATATCATATAAAGGACTTGGTGAAATACGGATTTTAGAAGGCTAACATGGCAATTATGTAAAAAATTCCGCAGGAAATTTCTCCCTTTTCCAATTTGAATTTTTTGTTTTGCCTATCATTTGCTATTAGTTGGAATTGTTCCCTGGGAGAAATTTCCTGCGGAATTTGTAACATAATTGCCCTGATAATGAATCAAGTAATTTTATTTTGGTATTCTGAAGAGCGAATTATCTGACTTGAACCCCATCGAAAATTTGTGGGCTCACTTGAAGAAAAAGCTCTAAGAAAACTAAAGTACAGTTAATACTTGTTATAAAGGAGGAGTGGGGGAAAATACCTGAAGAATATTGTATACCCAAGCTAATTCATTCGAGGTCCAGATGTTTACAAACTCTAATTGATGCTCAAGGCGGGCACAGAAAGTATTAGCAGGGAAAATATATTTTAGGGAAAAAATACAAACTGTTTATTGAATGTGATATAAATTTGAAAACATTTATTTGACAGTACGAAATCGGTACTATTTTGTTTTTAACTATCATTAGACATTTATCGTTTAAGTGATAATATTTTTTTTTAAATAATAAAGTTATAAACAACTCTGAGAAGGTACACATAAAAAAACTATCCAAACAATTTTGTAATTCACTTCAAAACAAGAGTGTCTTTGAAGAGTATTTGATTTTTTGCAGCAATGAAAACATTTTTTTTGACAAACTGTACATACATATTTTAAATATTTTAGCTGATAAAGTAAACCTATTAATTGGTTAATGCAATCTCTAACTTTCTCTATTTTAGTGAAAAGGAAACCTCTGTTCACTGATAATCAATTTTGCTTTATTTGCTTCTAAATAATTTTACTGCTTATTTTTATATTTTCCTCCATATTCATAAAAAATTAAATTGAAATCCATTTTAGGAAAATTTTGTATGAACAATTTGAAATAAAATACATACATTTAAAATTCATTTTAAATTGTATGAATATGTTGAAAGTTTCGTATAAGAAAAAATTTTCGTTATTTTATTATTGTTATTTTCAATATTAATTTTCACACCAAGATTTTTAATTTTATAAAAATAGTGCCCTGTTTCCGTAACGGGAACTGTGAGAAAGAGACGAAGCAATTGTTAGACCTGGTTTACACACTTCCTTGCTCAAGTTAACATTTTGTATGAGAGAGAGAGAGAGAGAGAAATTAATATACACGTTTTGTATGCCTGTCTTTTTCTTTCTCAGTCTAAAGTAAAGTCTAATAAGACAAAGAAAACTTGGCATTCTACTCTATAATTCGAAACGACAGCAATTTTTTTCTAATTTTGAAAGTATTTTTTTTTTTTTCGTTTCAATAAAAAACGGGACAACCAATATAATTGTTTAGTTTTTCTCTTTTGAAAGTTTGTCTCAAGTTACAAAAACGAGGCTCAAAAGTTTAATCACCCTTATTGGGAATAAAAGTTCCCGTGAAATGTGTTGCCTTTCCCTAAAATTGTCATCGCCGATGTTTGCGTTGTTGTTGTGTCAGTATACTATTTTCTAAATTGTTCACCACATTTTGTTCATGGGAAATATTGCAGGTGAACAAAATGTTCGCTTTTTATTCCCGATAGCGGTGAATATTTTATATTAATTTTCTTTATGTGTCTTAACTTATCAATTGATTATTTGAGTTGAAGTTTTATATAGGGTTCACACATGCAGCGTGACCGCTTGACCGACTAAAGTGGCAAATTGCCACTTTTTTGACTGCTTTGCCACCTTCTTTCCCCCATTTCTTAGAGTGAATTATATAAAAATACATTAAAAATAAAGAATTTAATGTATTTTTCTCGTTTTTTTTTTAATTTTGCCCCCTTTTTTTGATAAATCCCCTTTTGGTGCTACTTTTTGAAAAATTTCATCGGTCACCCTGCACACATGCCAATTTTAGTTGAGCAACTTTTGTGCTTATGGAAGAGAGAGGAGATGATAATGAAGAGGGGACATTTTCGTTTCTCGCCCATGAACTTAAAAGTTGCTAAAATTGCCGTGTGTGAAGCGAGACTTAAAAACGTTTTCTTTTCTGACAGCACACACAGTGGACCAAACACAAAAGAACGCTGATGATGAAGGTTTAGTGGCCTTCGAAAACGGCTAGTTGTTCCGTTCAACTATGTGTTTTTAGTCAGAATATTTACAACAAAACTTTGGTGTTAGTTTGTTCATTAATAATTATTACATGTAATTTGGCTTACAAAGCAATACGAACTTTAGCCCATTCAAATAATAAATATAGAAACAAATGAAGTTCGAATAATAATTTAAAATTAACTAAAACGTTTTCTTGTTTTAAACTAAAAAGTGGTTGAGCAAATTTGAAAAAATTTCCATGTGTGAAGCGGTACTTAAAAGTTTTTTTTTTTTTGTTCTTAGGTACTTACATTTCTCTGAATAAAATCCATTATATTTGCAGAATTTGTTGAATGTTGATGATCATAATTTTTAATTTGATTGCAAATGCCACTCGAGATGCCATCCAATAATTCATCTTTGTATGTGTAGACGTAGATAGATAACGAAATTAATGAAAAAAGCATTGTTATCAAAAATCCACCGTACTAAGAGTAAAAACAAATAATTCATAAGTAGAAAATATGAATAAAAATTTTATAAATTAAAACAGAAAATTCCATAAGCTGCCTGTTTTTAGAAAGTGAAAGAGGATGTTCGCGCGACGAACTATTTATTTTGAAAGCAAAAAGAAATTTTTGTATTTTATCAAACGAAAATCCTCTTGCGTTTTATGAAAAAAAAAAACAACAGGCAGTAAAACAACAATGAAAGTTATAATAGTAGTTTAGATACACTTGTTCAGAGGCCAGTTTCAATGGTTTTGGCAGTTTCTTGTCCTACTTAGTAGTATTCCCCGGTAGGCAATTTGCAAAGACTGCGAGCAATCAGTTACAAGTATGTATGTATGTATGTATTTCGATTTACTTACAACCACTAACATTGACGATTGTACTTTGACAATACAAGAGCAAGCCAATGAGCTTACAAATACAATTACAGCGCCCATCATCAGCATAACGTAGGGGGCTTGATCCGAATAAGCGGTATTGATTTTTAAATAATTTTGAAAATCAGTTTGCAACCAAATGCCAATCCATATTAGCGATAGACCAGAGATCTGAGAAAATAAATTAACGAACGAATAAATTGCAAATCAACATAAAATCACTCCACTTACCCAAAAGGCAATGTTGAAGAGCATAAGTAAAGCTCTTACACAGGGATATGTAATAAAGCTATCGTTATTGTTGTTATAATAATTCATGTTTTTGTTTTATTAGAAAAAAAAAACTTTTAAAACAAAAAATAATAATTTTTATTTATGAGCACACTTCAATACCGAACTCTTAAACGAATCTCTTCTGCTACAGACTCGCTTCACTTGAAGACTATTTTAAAAATCTGCATTTTTAAAAATACACTCGCTGATGTTGCCTGCCTGCCTGCCTGCTGCCTGCATTCAGTTTCTTTCAGCTGATCATTGATCTATTCAAGACCACTGGTGATAAGAAATGACAAATATTCAAACATACATACATACATACATACATTCATACATACTTATGTTTATACACTAGTTAATTCACATTTATTAACTTATGTTTTTGTTCGAATATGCTTATGTGGATTTAAATTTACTAGAGATGAGCGTGAGTTTTGTGTGATTATAAAATTTTTAAATAAATGTGCATTTGCCATCAAAATTCAAAAACATTTTCAATCCTACCATTTCTGCGCTAAAAAATACTTACATAGTATATGGGGATAAATTACAGCATTCGATATCGAACGAATTTTTAAAACATTTCCATTTACAGCGCGAGCCATAATACAAAAACATATATATATTAAATATAATATATACATATTAAAAATACGAAAATGTATAAAATAAAATGTCTGCTTTCATTTTATTTTTTTCTTTGCACTGAGTAAAACAAACAAAAAATGACAGCGATTGGGCCCCATTTATAGTTTTGTATATGGTATAAAAAGAAATTTACAAACATACATGTGAGAAAGGCGCGAAAAACATAACCCTTCTTGACAGTCGGGTAAAAGTAGAAGATACTTCCATTCTCTAATTTTTCCTTGACATTCACCACCTGATAAGATGGTGAAATCCTCTAAAATTGAACTACCGTATTAATTTAGTACGAGTATTTCCTCTCTGTTTCCTGTTTATTTGAAAGTTTTATTCAAAAATTATTTCAAAATTTTTTTTATGAAATTTAGATAAAGAAAACGAAAATTAGCTGCATATTTCCATGCTGTTGATGTGCAAAATATGTAAAAATATGAGTAGCATTCTTTTCAGTGAAATATACTACGTTTATACGAGCACTATTTACAAATCAATTAACTCACTGTTTATTCGACATATACTACGTTTATACGCTCACTATTTGCAAATAAAAATAAATTAACTAACTGTTTATACGGCATAACAAATGTACACAAACTTGGTATCACTTTTATATACTACGTTTATACGCGCAATATTTGCAAATAAAATTATTTGCAAATAAATTAACTCACTGTTTATACAGCATAGCAAAAGTACACAAACTTGATAGCACTTCTCTAGAAAGCTTACATATATTGACAAAAAATATAGTGTAAATGCACAAAATAGCAAATAGTTATTTGTTTTAATTGTTATTATTTGCTTCTATCAATGTTTTTTGTTGCAATATTTGACCATTTATTGTTTTTGTTATCAAACATTTGTAAATGTGGCAATCTTAAGCATTTTATTTGCAAATAGTGCGTTAATCGTGAATAGTTTTCTGAATTAGTAAGTCGCAATAAAGAGAATAATATGGCAACTATTTACAGTTTTATTTGTAAATAAGCCCTGCGTATAAACGTAGTATTGCTAGGAACACAACTGGGACGAACGACGAATTTTTCGGTTCGAACTTTCGTCATAAAAAATAAAACACATGTGCGCATATGAAAATGAGCACAACACCGCCGTAGAACGAAATTCGTCGAGCGTGACGAATTCTGAGATAGATTTATTTCTAATTTGTACGCCGACGAACGACGAAAAAAACATTTTTTCTCTCTCACTCTCTGTCTTTGTACACACAACAACCAACTTTAACAAATATAAGAGAGGAATTCGCTGCGTAAATTCGTCGTTGTTGTGCTTCACATGACGAATTTACGCAGCGAACTCTTATCGACGAATTCGTCGACGTGGACGAAATTCGTCGTTCGTCCCAATTGTGTTCCTAGCATAATAGAAAACTTATGCACATATAAACGTAGTAATAGAGTTGCCAAAAGAGCCGATCGAGTATTTAAGCAACATTGTTTATTATATAACAATCAACAATAAACGAATTTTCTAGATTATCAAGGGCCACATTTAGGTGCAAATATAGTTAAAAAATTTCTTTTAGGCAGAAAACTTCAAAGGATTATTTTTTTTTTTGGGGTTTAGTATAATTTGGCTATCTACCAAGAGCAAAGTGCCATGTTCTACAACAAATAGAAGCCTTCTCAAGGCCCCATTCGACACACGCCTTCACGTAGGAAGTGAGAATCCAAGAGTCCACTCCTAGAGTATAAATGGTCTCCACCAGTTATTCTTCTTTAAATATGAGTTATATATGGTACTCCACCAGGTTCTTCAACAAAAAAAATGTAATCCAGTTTTTTTCCAATATCAAAAAGTCGCATCAATTCCCCTTTGTCAGATTGCCGTACTAATCTATTATTTCTTGTTTGAGTATTCTCTTTGGTCTCCACCAGGTACATACATCACCAAATTAATCGTCAAATCAAGAAATCAGGTCATCAATCCAATTTACAATTTATACAATTTGGTCTCCACCAGTTTACTGCTCCAATATTTAAAATATCGTGTCCAATACTTCAAAGTTCATATCAACTTTCTTTTCATGCAAGCCATCAAAAAGTGTGGTTAAAAGTCTCAGTAAGTGCCGTAGAAAAAATCATCAAAAATTAAACAAATCACGAACAGTAATGCATTAAACACATTCGACACAGCAGGCTACGGGCTACAATCTGTCAAAAATAGAATACACACATTCTTATGGTAACAATTATTTTAACGACAGCAGGCTACACGACTGCACGACCACCGTTGTAGCTGTCGCCAACTTTAAACTAATTTCTATTTCTCTGGCTACAATGAGCAAATGCAGTGTTACCAGTATAATACAAAATGGTGAATGAATGATATCGTACAATTATTTCATACTATTTACTAGAAACAATATCCAAAAATTGATGTAAAGAATAAATTGATTCATTACTGTACTTTTATGTGAAATAAGTACATTTAAAAAAAAAATTAATTTTTATAAATGCAAAATATATGAAAGTGGCAATACTGAACTATGTATTTGTACTTGAATATCAGCTGCAGATGGTGCTGCTGCCGTCTCCAAAATAATTAAGTGGCTGGCTACGAGGCGACAAATGCTGCTAGCGGCATTTGAAGTCGTCTGTTCGTGTAGCCTGCTGTGGTGAATGTGTTTAATGCATAACTGTTATACATAATACATACATATGTTTACATAATATAACAACAAAACGATTGCATATGCTAATGAAAAAATCCAGAAAGAACCGCAATTAATTACGGTTAATCAAGGAAAAAACATTAACAATGCGACAGCCGCAAAATTCTCGAAGGCAAGACCACAACAAAATGCCTGGCCGCATTTAAAAAATAACTACGACGACGCGAAAAAGGTGTTCTCCCACCCAGGGTTAAATTACGACTTGCTTCAAAGGATTAAAAAAAATGTATTACAAAACCACTTTTCAAAGCAATGTTGCCACATTTTTTCTAGAGCTTATCCCCAATTTTTGATTTGTCATCGCTAAAAATCCCCAAATTAAGTTTTTTTGATTAAAATTTTTTCTTTTGTGAAAAAAATAAATTTGTTTAATTTTATTTAAAAAATAATGTCAAAAATAACATATATTTTCAATATATTTCATTTATATCGATAGCTATATTTACATTCATACTAATTTAATTTGTACTTATAAAACTTCCCAGTAAAAAAAGACACTCCAAAAAAGTCATGAAAATGTAGAGTTTGCGATCTGGAAGTAGTGCAAATTTCGATCCGATGTAATTATTTTTACATAGGGTTGTCATTGCAAGAAGTTCTCTTTTTCGCTGCCTGGTCACCGAATTGGAAGCGATTTTAAGAAAAATGTCCTTTTTTGTGTTCTATGATAATATTTGCATCTAGGAAAAATGATTAATAGTTACCTATTTTAACAATTAGTTTATTTTTATAGGAATTTAAAAAAGAAACTGTATTTTCATGCAAATTTAAGCAAATAACTTCAAAATTTTAGACCAAAAATAGTTCATAAGTTTCTTAAAAAAACCATTTTTTAAAAATTCTGGTGAGTAATTTCTAAAACTAGAGAGGAATTACAAGGTTTTGTATGACTAAAATAAACTTCTACTTGGTTTTCTGCTAACTATCGGCAAATTAAAAATATCGATTTTTTGGAAGCAATGAAAATGTACTTCCTTTAGAATGACTTCCAATTTTTTTTACTGGGTTGTAAAGAAAAAATTACACATATTTTAATATACACAAGTATAAAAAAAAATGTTAACCAAAGTTTACATTTTCAAAAACTTGAGATTCGAAATCTTTTGATTCATCAGCCTCAAACTTTGTTGTACATAGTACTTGTATTAAAAAGCTTTAGCATTTCAGCAGAAGTATTAAATTTGTCACAACAAATTCAATTATTTTTACAGTGTGTGTTTATTCAAAGAAGTGCTTCCAACAAGTCGTATTGCATTTTGTTTTGGTAGTGTTCATTATTGGTTAATATGCCTTGATATTTCTGCTTTATTAGAAACCATTCACTATGAATAGTAACACACATTTTTAGACTTGCCAAACGCATATTTCTTAGTTCAAAAATCATTCTTGTTACCAGCAGTTACAAAAAAATCCCCTCAAATTTGATTATCATCCCCAACAAATCCCCAATACGAAATTTTCATCCCCAATCGCGAAAAAAATCCCCAATTTGGGGATAAATCCCTTAAACTGGGAACACTGCTGTAGTACAACGTAACGAAAGAGAAAAACGGTTGTTTTAAAGTGCAGTGAACAGATTGCGTAGTTGTGGTAGTTGTTGCAGTTGTTACAGTTGAAGTTGAAGCGCACAATTTTTCACTTTAATGCTATAAACACAATCAAAGGCTACCGACCATCGACTACCGACTACAAAAGTAGCGGGCTACAAAAATAGCCAAGTCGCCAGCTACTTAATTCTTTTAACGACTACCGACCACTAACTACAAAAAATAAACATCTATTTTGTCATATGTATTAAAGTTAACCAAAACAAAACAAACTTGATTTTTTTAAGTGAATTTGTGTGAAAAAAAATTTCAAATGTCTCAAGAAAATTAAATTAACTTAACTTAATTAACAGATGATTATTATTTTTCAATGGTGCCACTATAATAGTTTTTCGCGTTTTTAATTGCGATATTTAATGTATTGCGTTTTTAAAACCACCATTTTATGCATTTATTGTATTGGCAGCACTAATCTGTTTTTTGTAGCCAAGTAGCCGTGTATAGGTAGTCGTGTAGCGGCTAAAATAATTATTCTCATAAGCACGCATGTATTCTATTTTTTACATCTTGTAGTCGATGGTCGGTGGACTTGATTGTGTTTGTAATTGTCAAGAAGGGTTACCATCCCTTTGAATAATATATTACATTAAATCCTATTTAATAATATATTACATTAAATCCGATTTTCTTCGCACTTTTTTCTGAACTTTTTTATTTTTAACGGCTTTGGCGATTTGTAATAAACTTTAGAGCTTGCTTCCGATTCTGCAATTTCCCGCAAAGTTCTCGATAAAATCGAGTTTTACATGTTTGCAGCTTCCTGACAGTTTTTTGCCGAATATTAAACTTTGTTATCATCCCGCAGTTAGTAAGCTTTTACGAATTTTTTGCCTGATATTTTTAGGGATTTTCAATCAATATTGTGCTTTGCTGTCGATAAAATTTTAGCAAGTTTTTGCAAATTTTCATAGTTTTCGCGACTTTTCCCGGATGTTTGCTTGCTTTACAATTTTAACGAGTTTCAATCAATATCCTTTCCAATATTGCGATTTTTTGTTGCTTGTGGAAACGCACCTTAAGAAGAATGTATTTTCTGGTGTTAGTTGCCAGATATTTAAAAATTTATTTATTTGTTGTTAGACAACGCATACGACGTTAATTCGAGCTTGTGAATTGAAAAAATTCACATATTATTCTTATATAATCTTGCAAGTTTTTTAAGAAGTTACTTACATATTTGGTAACCATGCAGAAAGCTTCAATATATAGTTTATATTTTTTCTTGCTGCGCTACTAGTTTCGTCGTCACCTTCAGTTACTACAACTACTTTAATCTGTTCCAGCCTTTAAGGCTCAATCAGACGTGACTAACCATAGCCATAGAAAACAGCCGTTCGAACCAAACTAATGGGCAACACTGTATTTGATTATACGTGACTCGCCATAACGCCATAACTCTTACCATAGAAACCAATTGAATTTTCGTTTGCTTATGGCTATGGCATTATGGCTATGTCACGTCTAATTTAAGCAAAATAAAATTACATATCTTTTTCGATTAGGTTGTGTGTAAATTGAAAATTTTAAACTAGTATGCCAAAAAGTTTTTAATTTACACACAACCTAATGGAAAAAGAAAATTTAATTTTGCTCTCAAAAGTAAACAAGTTTGTATGAAATTTTTAAACTTGTTTTCTGGCAAACCAGATTTTTGAGTTATAACGTTCTTTGAGTAAAGGAGCGATTTTATTTATTTTGAAAGTTTTGCTAAGATAATTACACATTTTTGTGAAAATTTTTTGGGAGAAGACATCGATGGTTCCATTCTAAAATATGCTAAGTCGAAAAAGCTAGTTTTGAGATAAACGCCTTCAAAGTTCATTGATGATATCTGGGGAATGTTATCGGATAGAAACTTGAGACTTTTTGTAATCATATAATAATGTTAAATGTTGTAGATCATAGTTAAAAGTGACTTAGAATACTTAAGATTGTCCTCTTAGTAGACTTGGCATCTATCTGGTGGTCCTTTCTCACCTACAATGGCCCTTTAAGTACATATAGCATGTTTTAGTTTGGAGAAAAATTTAAATTAATTTTTTTTTGAGTACTTAATTGCTAACTAAATCATGCTAAGTGTACTTAAAACATTTAAAAGGGAGGTTTTTTAAACTTTTTTTTTTTTTTTATTACATGATATTTTATTTATTGTATCTTCATATATGAACTAACAATAAGTATTCAAATCTTAAATATAAAAATATAATTAGGCCCGACCAGTGTCGGACATAAGCTTAGTAGTAGTTATATATAATACATAGTTTTTTAAACTTGACAAATTATGCTAAGTAGTCATAACTTTTGATAGAATAGTCCGATTACTGTCAAAATTTTACAGAATCTAAGTTAATAAACCATGATATCAGAAATGTTATTCTCAGCATAACATGCTATGTCGACTTAGCATGTTTTGGAATGGGGACGTCGATATAATTTTTGTATTATATGAAGACATTTTAATTTATTTCTCTCAAAAAACAAACATCAATAATCCTTATTTTTCAAAACAAAGAGAGAATGGAAGTATCTTATATTTTTATACCATCATAAAACCTTCATTTATGTACGAGTATTTAGAGGATTTAAAATACATATGTATCTATATTAAAATCTTGACATTGGCGTTTTATTCCCATATTTCACGCATTCCCTTTAAATTAAATACCGTGATTCGCAAATGATTTTGATTGGAACACACGCCCCCATCTCTAGAAACAACATATCTATTTACTCACTTTTTTTGTTTAATAAACGGCACATTCACCCGCAAAACGAAAGCTAAAAAAATTACAATAAATAAATTCTGCCTCATTTCAACATGATACAGGTAATGAACACTTATAGGGTTACAATTCGATTACAAGTTTATTATTAGTCAAAAATAAAAACACAATAATAGTACCTAACTGCAAGTTTTTATCATAAAAAGTCTGCTAAAAAGCTACCAGCGAGGAACACGCGGATGTGAGATCAATTTTTTCCTACAGTTATTAAAAAAATTTAAATGTACAAATATTATTTGATATTTTATTTCTTTTTTTTTTTTTGAAAATAATTATTTTTGAATTTTTAAAGAAAAAACTCAAGTACAAGAAAACATCGGACAACGTGGCCAATCACACCAATTTAGTTGTTTTCAACTAGATTTTTTGAAACTCGAATGATTTGAAAAATTTTTAGTTAATTATTATTTTTCGAACTGTATTTGTTTCTATATTCTTATGAATTGAATAGGCTAAAGTTCGTAACGCTTTTTAAGCCAAATTACATGTGATAATTATTAATGAACAAATAACATCAAAGTTAGTTGTAAATATTCTGACAACAACACATAGTTGAACGGAACAGCCAGCCGTTTTCGAAGGCCACTAAACCTTCCTCATCAGCGTTCTTCTGTGTTTTGGTCCACTGTGTGTGGTGTCAGTTTATGTAGATGTCTGCCCTATATACATAACTTTATTGCAAATGGAATATGTGAATTGGTTTGATTCATTGCATTTTTCAATTTGCTCATATATATGTTAGGTAATGAAGGCTGAAAATTTACCATCTTCCATATATATTACAACAGTCTTACCATTGTCGTTTGTTCCTTACTAACTATGCACATGTTTTTTTTATATTTTTTTAAGCAGAAATAATTTTAATTTTTTATTTTTTTATATTTTTGATCAGAAATAATTGTTATTTTCTGAGTTCTATGTTTTCGAGCAAAAATAAAAATTAATCTCTGATTTCTAATTTTTCTAAAATAAAAATAAGTCTAAAGAAGTTAATCCAAGGTTAACGAAATATCGATAAAAAAAAACTAAAAAATATATAAAATTTACTGACCTAAAGCTTAAAGAAATAGTTTCATTGAAAATGTCGAAAAATTAGATGAACAATTTAAAAGAATTGAAAGGTAAAAAATATATGTATATCGTCACCTAAAATGCAAAATAACATATCATAAAAAAAAAACAAAATTAATTTTTTATTAATTACGATACGCTACATCATATTACATACATACATATGTGTACAAAATTTTGCAGGTCTTATATAAAAATAAATTCAGTAAAGTGCGACTTTGACTCGCGCACGAAGGGTTCCGTACGTTGGGATTTGAGCATTTTTTTTAATACAGTGTTTTTTTACGTTTTTTCAGTTGAAATAATTTTTTTTATTATTTTTCGCTTTTTTCTCGTTTTGGCGATTTTTTTAATTTTGGCGATTTTTTCATTTTGGCGATTTTTTCAGTTTTTCGCGATTTATTTTCGATTTAGAAATTTTTTTAATTTGGTGCTTTTTTTTGTTTTGGCGATTTTTTTTGGATTTTGGTGATTTTTTTCGGTTTGGCGATTTTATAATTTTTTTAATTTTTTATGTTTTTTTTTTTAGTTTTACCGTTTTTCAAAATTTTAAGAGTTTTGCTCTTACGGTTTCCAAGATACAGCAAGTTGTCAAAATTGCATAGTCAAAATTGCATTAACTGATGGAACACCCTTTAATTTACATTTTGTTAAATTTTAGTGTTAATTGTTGTAGTCTGTATAAAAATACACTAACTTTACAAATTTCAAGTGCATATACATACATACAATTGTATGTATGTATGTATATTACATGGGATTTTAACATTATTCGTTGCTCGTTTTGGCACACCCTTTAATTTCTAACTCTCATGTATTTGTTGTTGTAGCGGCCAAGGGTCTACATACTGTGTCCAAATTTCAGGTCTGTAGCTCTTATGGTTCTCGAGAAAATACCCTGTGACGGACAGACGGACAGCGTAGCGAAAACAATAGGGTTTCTTTTCACCTTTGGTGTACGAAACCCTAAAAACCAAAATTATAAGCAGGGAAATCGCAAATATGCAATTGCATGTTTTTTCTTGTGTGATGTATTAATGCGCGATTAAGATATTTACCCGTTTCAGAACTTTTTATGCATTTTGGCATGGATTTGTTAGTGCATAGATTTTACCCTTTAAAGCATATTTTTGCATAGTTTACAATTTAAAGCATGTTTTTGAATATATCAGTCTTACACGCATACATTTTTAGCATAATTTCTAATTTTTAGAGCATAATTAAGGTTTTTAGTGCATATTTTGATACTTTATAGAATTTCTTTATTTTCATTTCCAATGTTCCATATAGTGTATAAATTTTTCTTATACTTATATTACCCAGTTATTACTGACGTTAATTTCAATAAAAATAGGTTTTGCTATTTGTGACGGAGTAGACGTTGAAGGAACATTGTCAATGTATGTATGTATGTAAAGGGTCCGCCAGATAACTTTTGTTTTTTTGAAAATACTATAAAAAAAACTACTGAATATTTTCTAAAATTTCTTTTTTTATTTGAAAGTACAATCCTTCCGGTTAATAATGAAAAATAATTTCATTCAAATGGCTGCCTCAGCTGGCCATTCAGTAGCCTACACGATCGGTCCAATTTTTAAGCACATTATCGATTGTGTGCAGCTGTATTTCACCAATGGCTTCACGAATATTGTCCTTTAAAGCGTCAATTGTCTCTGGCTTGTCGGCATAGCACTTATCTTTGACGGCACCCCACAAATAATAGTCCAACGGTGTCAAATCGCAGCTCCGAGGTGGCCAAACGACATCAGCTCTGCGGCTGATAATGCGATCTTCAAAAACAGGGCGCAAAACATCGAGTGTAGCTCCGGCTGTGTGGCACGTAGCGCCGTCCTGTTGAAACCAAATGTTGCCAATATCCTCCTCTTCAATTTTTGTGAACAAAAATTCGTTCAACATGGCCCGATAACGATCGCCATTGACTGTAACGGCCACTCCTTGCTCATTTCCAAAAAAATGGCCCAATTATGCCTCTGGACCAAAATCCGCACCATAAAGTGACTCGTTTTGGGTGCGTCGGCTTTTCAATGCATGCGTGCGGGTTTTCTGTGCCCCAAATGTGACAATTTTGCTTGCTTACATACCCGCCAAGATCAAAATGAGCTTCATCTGAAAAGATGATTTTTTTTGGCAAAATCGGCATCTTCTGTAAGTCGATCGCAGGCCCACTTAGCGAAGCGAAAACGCATTGGATGGTCAGTTGGCTTCAACTCCTGAACACAACCATATTCGTTCAGCGGAAGGATAAAACTAATTATCTGTCAAATCAGACATGAGCTAAGTGTTACCATTCACGAAATAAGCACTAGTTGAAAAAAAAAACGTTAGATGGCGGACCCTTTAAAATCTAATATATATATAAAAACTTTGTCTTATTTATCCAAAATACTGTTCCAAGGCCATAATAATTCTTATATCGTGATATCTTTTGAAATTGAAGATAAGTTTTAACGTGAGTATCAAAAAATAATAATTTTTATTGTTTGCTTTAGTGAAAATTTGTCTGGCAATTTTAATTTAACGTGCACTTCAAAAATAAATTTTTTTTTTAATGCAGCAGTTATTGTTTGTTAATTTTTTGGTTGTTTCCTTTTTTGTTTGTTTATTTTATTTTTGTCTTATTTTATATGCAAATTTTCTTGCATTTTATAATTAAAAATATATTTTCATTTAAAAAAAAAACAAATTTATTTTATTTTTAGGAACATATTTTTTTACTTTTTAGTGCATATCTTCAAGTTTTTAGTGCATATTTCTGGTTTCCCTGGTTATAAGCAAAATTCAAATTAACGTATCATCAACTGCATGACTTTCTTAAACAATATAACGTATCATCCATCACTCATACAAATTTAAAAACTACAGAACATTTATTTTCCTGTTTTTAATTGAAATCAGCATTGCCTTTTTACACTCAGGGAAAAGCTGCAACTTAAAAATAAGAATGCGTCACATTATTTCAATAATTTTCAATACAGTTAGAAAACTGTATTAAAATATTTAAAAATAAAAAAAATTAATAAATAAATACTGAAAATAAAAATATTTTTCCATATTGAAATAAGAAATTTCAACTTGACTAGACTTTCGTTAATGTTTCTTAGTAATTCAATATGGGTTTAATTGATTTTAAGCTGTTTTTTCTCTGGGTGTAGTTATGTGTAGTACAAATTTTTATCATTCTGAAAATTTTTTCCAAAGTGGAAAGTAAAGCAAAAAATTTTATGAAATCAATAAAATCTGTACGCTTTGGCGTACGATCCAACAGGAGTGATATATTACAAAGACAATATTAAATATGACTATCAGCTTCTTCCGCAAAGGACTAACTACTATAAATTCTAGAAGTAAGCAATCTAAATGATTGCATTTGCAAATACCCCTTTTAGACACGGAAAGTTTACTTTGCAAAGTCTTAATTCAGCTGGCAGAATGACAGAAAGAGATAGTATTCCTCTATCTGTCTTTCACACAGCTGAATTAAGACTTTGCAAAGAAAACTTTACGTGTCTAAAAGGGGTAAAAGGCTTACCATTTCCAAAAAGAAATGGCAACATATGCAAAAACTAAAATCTTTGCTTTCAGACTGTCATTTCTTCTATGATAGTATACATTTTGAGTAACTAGTAAATTAATAGCTTATTATCTTATTTTTGTTATCAACTTATTCCCTCTTAATAAATTAAAATATTTATTTTCTTGTTGTCCTTATAAAGAGAAATTCTTTTATTCTTTTTATTTAACCACAATTTAAAAATTTTGGCTTAATCTCTCTAATAGTTTTCATTTTATGCAGTTTTTTTTTTGCTTCTCCTGTAAAATTATTGCGTTATTTTACATTTTAGGTGACGATATGTATGTATGTAGTATATTAGAGTGGCCGTTAGTTGTATGGAGAACTTTTTTTTCCAATTTCTTCTACTCTCACCCCCTAAATCGGTTCAGTTTTATGTCGAAAAAAAATACAAAAAAAATTCATACCGATAAGTTGCGTTTTAGGGGGTGCGTCCGGCCCTCAAAGTTGGCCTTCAAGACTAAAACACAACTTATCGGTATGAATTTTTTTTGTATTTTTTTTACATACAACTGAACAGAAAGAAAAAGAAATAAAAAAAAAAGAACGGCCACCCTAATGTATGTACAATAACTACTACGATGAGATCAATCTGGGGATTCCACCATTTTTTTCCATTAGAAAATAGCGAAAATGCCTTTTATTTAATAAGCATATCTTAAAAGCAAGGTTGGAAACCGAAACAAATAACGGTATCGGTATTGATACCGGTACAATTATTTTTTAAATTCCGGTATCGGTAGCGGTATCGGTATTTTTTTATTTCGGTATCGGTATTACCGGTACATACCGTTATCGAGTTTATAATACCGGTATACCGATATTACTGATAAATTTATTATTTCAGGGAGTGGACATAGCAAAAAATCTTTTTTTATTAAATTACTTAAAAAAATGGAGTATTTTTACATATTAACATATGTATAAAAGCATATATACTTATTTGTTTCTATATATGTTTATATACTATTATTAAAAAATAATTTATTAAAAAAGTGAAACAAGGAGACTGCAGTTCAAACTTTACATACATATGTATATAAAGTATACATTTTGGTTAATTAAACAAAATAGTAAAAATATAAGTTTTGTCTATACTGATAAATTACACTGTGTGACAAACTTTGATGAAATCGAAATACCTGGTACGTGTTATTATTTTTATGCTAGGTATTGTCGAGTATAACAAAAATCGTATTCGAAATTTTCCAGTCACCTCCAAAATCTTGAGTTACGGTGAAAAAACGCTTTTTCGTACCCGTAGGCACTTATCAACTTCTAACTAAGTTAAATACCAACCGATTTTAAGTTTATAAACGGATACATATATCTTGTTTCAGTAAATTTCAAATATATGTCTATATTTTTCACCAAATATAATTTTTTCGGTTTTCTTCGACACTTTTATACTTTGGACACATTCTTAGGCAATGTTTTTGTACTAGACCCATATTGTTTATAGCTTTCTCGCCAAATTCAGACGAAACGAACATTTGAATATTTCAATTCAAAGAATAAACAATATTATTTTAGCCAACTTAAAAATAAAGAAACAATTAACATTAAAAAACTTAAAGCAGGTACTTTTCTTCGCCTCAAGAGAGGAATCTTTAACTTCAAATATAAAAGTTTAGACGTTTTTTCTCTATCAACCTTATTTATTACGGTGAAGTGTGTAAACAAGACCAAAACCAAATAAAGAAAGTAAATTTTGCCCATATTACGGTTTACAGATCAACTAAGGTTGGATTGAAACTGAAACAACTTAACTTTTAAACAACTGTTTTTTTGGTATTCTGAATAACAACTAATTTTAGTTGTCTTGGAATTAATGCTCGAAAAACAAATGTTCTTATCTATGCTATGTTTTTTGAAACCATAGTATCCATTACAAAACATTTTAAATATTTTTAGTTCTGGCCTTGCTATTTTTCCTTGTGATTCTATGTTTTATGAACATGGCAATAATATTGGTTGACAAATGCGATTGGTTGGCGTCTGGAATAATAAAGCAAAACGAACACAATGGACGAAATAAAAACCAAAATACAACTGAAAAAAATCAGTTGTCTGTCTCATGGTTAAAAAAGTTGTAATACATAATAAAAATTTGGCAACTACAAATCACCTATCATTTATTTTTTGGTCGGAATCGGTATACCGGTACGTACTGGTATAGACGTAAACGGTAGTCTGGATACCGGTATTTTCTAACCGAATTCTAATTTTAGCGGTATTTGAATCGGTATCGGTATTTTTACGATACCGTTTGCCAACCTTGCTTAAAAGTGATAAAAATAGTGACATCGTGGCATCTCAGAAGTTGATTTTTATTTCAGCTCGAAAAAAGAAAAATCAGGAAATAACTTTTATTTTTGCTGGAAAAAATAAAAATCAGAATATAATAATTATTTATGCTGGAAAAATAAAAAATATGTATGTTTATAAAATCAAATCTTTTGACTTTTATTATAAAATGTATAACTTTTACGGTCCCTGGAAAATACCCAATAATTTTTATCACTTTTTTCTGGTTTTTCAATTCGTAAAATCGAAGCTATTTCTTTTGGAATTTTTACTCTAATCAGTCGTTTATGATATTTCTATTTCTTGATTCGTTTAATTGGAGAGTATTTAATTAAACTTGTGAATTAGATGGCAAAACTAATGATTTCTTATCTCTCGACCTATTTGTACAAAAGAATAATCTAAAATATTAAAAGGTTATAAAAATAAAATAAATGACAAATTAAATGCTTACTCATCCATTGAATCACAAATTTGCGCCGAATATGCCTGCCGAAGATTTATATTTTTGACCATATTGTAGCTTCAGTGTTGCCACTATTTAGTATTTACGAAAGTGCTGTACATAGTAATGCATTTCCGAACAGGGGCCGAGTTAAGACAATCGATACGGTTCAAAATTATAAAATATTTCCATATAGACTCTATTGAGATATTTGGTAATTTCGTTCGATAACGAGTGCCGTAATTTGCAGCCACGTCCTTATTTAAACTAGCGATGTAACGAATACCGATTCCGATATATCGGCGATATTTCTGATTTACCGATATGTCGATATCGGCGATATTTTACTATCGATACGACGATACTTCTTAGATTTTCTTAGAGCTGTTTTGAACAAACAATTCAATTTTCAACGCTTTTTTTTGCATAACAACTAAGAGAAATAACATATTAAAAGCAGAACATAAAGTCAAAATAGAAAAATGAAAATCTTTCTTTTGTTTTGCTTTGCACCATAGTCTGCATTTAGACACGAAAACATTTGGAAGGGAAACATTTAGTTTGATGGCAATTTACGGGTGGGGAAGAGAGAATCATTTTTGTGTTCGGTAATCGCGGACACGCTTTGTTTTCATATTCTTTACCACATATACACACATATACATGAATGTATGGTTGGTAATATACAATAATATTAGAATGTCCCCGGCAACATTTTCGTCCGTATGAACGCGAAGGAAACAACAAAAGAGAATTCCAGATGTTTTCCTTCCAAATGTTCGCCCGTCTAAACTAGGACATAGTAGTGAAATGTTCTCTCAATGCTAAATCATGTACGTGTGTATTTTGTTAAAAAAATTAATTTGATTTTTGTTATGCCCTAATTCAGTAAGAAGATTTAGGACGTTTTTGTTTGAAAATGCTTCTGAGTTCTTGTCTTTGAAGTCTCTTCATTATTTTCTTCAAAAATGGTTGTTGTCTTTGATAATGAAAAATAAAAATATTATTGCCATGTTTTTAAAACATAAAAATTCAATTAAAGTATTATACAATAGTTTGAAAAATACATGAAAAATATGTGTTGGATATAATGTTTGGAACAAAATCATAAAGCAAATACACGAACCTTCTAGCATAGACAATAAATAATAATCGTTTTAAAGAATCAAAACTGCTTCTTTTCTTCGTCCATAGACAAGACGATACATTCGTCGAACAGAATTAGGGCATTAATTTCAGAATGAATTCAAACATCAATTTTAAATAAATATATACTATATATTATACTGTAATTTTGTATAATAAGGAATTACTCTACTTGAGTTTTATTAACTTTAACTTGAGTTCAATTTCAATATGCGTATCGGTATCGGCGATATTTCTTTTTGAGTATCGGTATCGGATCGGCAAAACGGCGTATCGTTACATCCCTTATTTAAAAATAGATATGTAAAATTTTTTTAGTGCTTATTAACATTAAAGCAAGAGTTTGCTAGAACAGGGCAGTTCGAATAAAACAATATGCTTTATTTTTTAATTCATAAATATGTAAATATATATACATACATATGTATATAAAGTTTTCTATGTGTAAGTATGTGTGTATGAATGCATGCAGGCAACTCGTTTGCGTGTAAATGCTTAGTCCCAGTCCAGACTTGCAATTTTTGTTGCAGCAATTCTTGAATATGTGTGAGAGTGCTGAAATAGAAATATATAATTTTTGTATTCCTGTCTCGCTCTTTTGCACTAAAAAATAAAAAGTTGCTGCAACAAAAATTGCAAGTCTGGACCGGCACTTACAATTCCCTTAATCACATATTTATTTTCTCAACAAAACTCTATAAATATTTTAATCCTGTTTTACTCAAGGGACGGTATTGATTGCAGC
Organism: Tachina lurida; assembly: GCA_944452675.1. Classification (NCBI taxonomy): domain Eukaryota; kingdom Metazoa; phylum Arthropoda; class Insecta; order Diptera; family Tachinidae; genus Tachina; species Tachina lurida. The sequence continues at coordinate 42,182,745 of OX101753.1, forward strand.
AATAATCAACAGCACTTGTGGTATAATTAAAAATATAAAGTATTTAAATGTGTAAATAAAAGTTTTTTATGAACAACAAGTACAAGATTGATAACGAACGTTTTCATTGACTTTTCATGATTGTCATTTAGCACTCATTGTTCGTATCAACTAGGGTGATCGACTCGGTTTTTCAACCGGTCTTAAAACCCGGTTTTTCCGGTTGTCGTTTTTTTCAAAATGTTGATTTTTCGAATGTCGAATAGTCCGGTTTTTTTACAATATAAAAACCGGCTGAGTCGAATACTTTTCGATTTGTATATTTTGCAATAAAATTAGTTTTTACTATGTTAAAACTTACACCAACGTGTTCTGTTGATTTTTTATTTATTTTTATTTGTTTCAGTGTAAAAGTTATAAGCATTTTTTTAGCATGACAACACTTACTGAAACATGAAATAAAAGCCAAATTATTTTATGAGGTGGTAGCAGAGGCTAATTAAATTGGCCTTATGGTGTGCAAATCTATTGGCCTTGTGGATGTCAAAATCTATTTGCAAAATGTGTTTTTTAGTTTTGTTGACATTTTGCTTCATATTTTATATACAGGTAGATATCCACCTCGTTCATGTATAATATGTACTCGTATACATATTATACATGATATTAGGTATGTTCTGACACTCGCATCGTTTTCAAATCGCATGCGAGTTGCGAATCGCCAAACTCGTTTCTACATGTTCTGTAACTCACTCGTTTTGCTTGCGACTTGTCATATTGATTTAGGTCAGCTGTTTGTTAAAGTCGTCAGTGTATAAGTAAACAATGCAAAGACAAAATTAACAAAACAAAAGAACATTTTATAAATTTCAATTTTATAATAAAAATTTTGTGAAACTATTAATATTTCTGGGGTTCTACTCTGTAATTCGAAGCGAAAGAAAATGCTTTCGCATTTTCATGTTATAAGCATACAAATTCGAAAGTATTTTGTTTCGTTTCGAATTACACAGTAGACCCCCTGATTAAAATCAAAAGAAAACATATTTAATTTCATTTATTAACAATTTTAGTGTTTCTTTAAAGTTTTGTTTGGGCAAAATTCGTCAGTTCACTTCAGTATACTCTTGCGATTTGAACTCGCCAAGAGTCTGGCGATTTTATACTTACATACATACATATGTAAGTATATTAAATTAATTTGTATGTTTTACTTTTAATTTTTGTATTGTTTTGTAGTATTTACATGAACTGTTAACTCTTTTTCTTTAATAAAACAATTTAAAATCTAAACTTTTGTATAATAATTCTCTTACTTGATAAAACCGGTTGACCGGTTTTTCCTGAATTGTAAAAACCGGAACCGGGTTTTTCATAATATCAAATATTCCAACTATTCGAAAACCGGTTTCTGGAAAAAGTCGAATAATCGATCACCCTAGTTCAACACAAAATACATTCATACAGAAGTACTTCCATGGGTGCCAAGACAAAAAAGCAACACAGTGATGCCTTTCACAAAATAAATCTTAATAATACCCGTTTTAGACACGGAAAGTTTACTTTGCAAAGTCTTAATTCAGCTGTGTGAAAGACAGAGGGAGGACTAACATCTCTTTCTGTCATTTTCCCAGCTGAATTAAGAATTTACAAAGTAAACTTTCCGTGTCTTAAGGGAGTATAAGTGTTACAAAGTATGAATAATTGAATGTGTTTGTTTTTTATATAAGCATATATTTAAGTATTATCCCTTGTAGACACGGAAAGCTTACTTTGCAAAGTCTTAATTCAGCTGGGAAAATGACAGAAAGGGATAGTATTCCTCCGTGAATTGTAAAAACCGAAACCAGGTTTTTCATAATTTCAAATATTCGAACTATTCAAAAACCGTATTCTGGAAAAAGTCGAATAATCGATCACCCTAGTCAATACTGACTAGGTAGTTCTTACCCCCCTTCTCGACTAGCAATAAATATGTTGGCAATATAGCAATAACGCCGGCAGAATAACAGAGCAATATTGCTGATTGCTTTACTTATGTTAAGGCTATGGGAAATTGTAGCTCACAATATGGTAAAACTCAACAGGAAAGGTGCAGAACAAAAATAATTCACTTGTAAACATCTGCTTAATCGAACGAATTTTTATGTTTATAAATTTATAACAATACAAATTATTTTACTACACACGTTTTTAAGAGACTATTTTCCTATTTTATTATGCATTCATATGTATATTTTCCCAATTTCACTAATATATAAATGTCAAATGTAATACAGAAAAGTCGAACATAAATTAACACCGAGTTTGACGTTTCACGCTTGCAATAATTGTTAACGAAAATGCGTTGACAATTATTGCAACATATATTGCAAGTTCCTGCAATGAGCTGTCTCCACTAGCAATAATATAATTTTGACAACTGCTGCAATATATCTCGACATATTTATTGCTAGTCGAGACGTAGGGTTATGTCCCAAGAAAAAGTCAGTAGCAAGATTGTACTGATTTATTATTGACCATATCACCACACTGTGAGAAATGTACGTAGTAAAACTGTACTGATTCATTATAGACGCTGTCACACAGTGCGGTGATCAGTGGGAATAAATCAAAAAAATTTAAATTACAAAAGCTAACAAATTATATATCACATGATAGATAAGACTTTCATTAAGAAGAATCCAAATTTTCACTGCAATATAATAAGTTTTGAATAAGCTACAGTCTTTTAAAGTTCAAACTTTTTATGGGTTTTTTTGTGAACTTTTCGATTTTGCGCATAATCCAAAGAAATTACTGCTCTTAGCACATTTTTTGCACTATTAAAGTAATTTCTTTTTTTAACTTTTAAAAACGTAATAAAGGAAAATTGTTTATTAAAATCGTTGACAAATAAATGGAAATTATTTATAAAAAAATATGTTAATATGGTCAAAAAATTATCAAAAAACATGAAAAATGTTTTGTTTTGACCGTCAAGAAAAAAAAATTTCCAAATATGTCCAGTTTTATTTAAAGATTTTATTTTTGTATGATTTGTTATCTTTTAGAATCTTATTTCACTTTATCCGACTTTTTCCGATTCTTCGAGATATCGCGTTTTGAAAAATGTTCCAAAATGATATTTTGCAAGTTATTTTTTTTTGAAAATATAGATCAAAAATAAGCTATATTTATTTTTTTGGTTTTCTTTTATTTATTTTTGTTAACTTAGTTAAAAAGAAAACTTCAACAATACAAATTTTTTTTAACACATTTTTACATAAAATGCTACATTTTGATAGAAAAGCTGCATAGAAAATTCTATGTATATCTTAAAAAAAAGATATTTACAAACGGTTTTCAATATTAAACATTTAATTAAAGCTTCCTTCTTGCAAAACCAATTTTTCTTTTTTTTTACTGGTTTTAATACTTTAAAATTAAACTTAAGACGAGAAATATTAATTTATTTTTAATTTTGACTCATATTTTAAACGCAAATAATTGTGTTATGTAAAATCCAATTTGATTTTTGGAATCAGTGACCCAGATATTATAATCATGCAAAATTTCATAACAATTGGACGACTCCTTGTATTTATTCCTCAATTTTGTATTGGCTCACCGCACTGTGTGTCACCACCTGCAGGCAATTTCAATAGTAAAATTATACTGATTAAGTATGGATCTGAAAGTGTGACAAATCCTTAACTGATGGCGCAAAGGGTAAAAAAAATTCCATAATTAGTACTTTCACTCAAAATTTTTTAATTTTCTATTTGTATACAATATGGATTCTTATTTTATTTGTTCTTTTGTAATTTCTTCGGTGTAGTTTTTTTTAATTACTATTATTCAATACACCTTTACTAAACTTTTAGTTTGATTTCTTAAAATAATTTTTATAAACACTTAAATTTTGTTTGACGTCACTTTTATTTTCAACAAACCAATAAAACATTAACAAGAAGCATAGTTGTGTGTATCTGAAAAAATGTTTTCTACGAATCAAAAACAATATTAATATGTAGACGCTCCGTTGACAATTTCACCAAAATAGTCGACAAAAGTGGTAACTTGGGGACACTTAACCCCACGTTTCCTTCAGGATAGCAATACGAAATACACAACTTTGTCTTATTATTATTCACTGTATACACGCAAGTGCAAAGCAACAACTTTCTTTTTATACCCTTTACCAAAAATGGAAAATGGTATATGTATATATGTAGGTTTGTCAATCCGTGTGTAATTTCCATAATATTCATATGCGTCCATAAAATTTATATATTCTGAGTCCTTATGAATAGGGAAGACGAATAAGCGATGTCCGTCTGGTGTACGTGAAATCGGTTTTTCGAAGCTCCCAGAAAAGCTAGACTTCGTTCTTGGACTGGTGTGTCAGAAATGGTCCAACTTAGATTGGTATTGAAAATCAGCAAAATCGAGCAGACGGTTTCAGAGCTGGAAAACTTAAACTTGATTTTGCCATATAAAAGTAACACATATAACACAATTTTTTTAATTTTTTTGTTAAATAAACTTATTTTATATTTCACTATGAATAAAATTTGTATTAAAAATATGAAAAAAACTAAAAAAAAATCAAAAAAGGGTTTCCAGGGTTGGGAAATTTAACTTTTTTGTTATATAAAAATAACCTACTAAAACTAATTTTTCCTTTTTATCTATAAATTCAACATATCTTACATTCTTAAAAGAAAAAGATTGGTGTAAGAAATTAGAAAAATTTTAAATTATGATTCCAGGGTTGGGAAACGTACAGTTTTTGTGATATATAAAATTAACTAGGTCTAATAATTTTTTTTATATTTTCATATATAAATATATTTTATGTTTTCGGAAAGAAAAGTTGCCCACCAAAAAAGTTTGCATACTAAAATGCAAAAAAGTGTATGTACTCTCCAGTCGTAAGTACATACAATTTGACTGAATAACCCATTATTTTTGTTTGAGAAGTTCAAAACGTATGCGGTACCCTATACGTTTTGCCTACAAATAACCAAAAAATTAATAGATTACTGATTGCCTAAAATCTAATGGGTTATTTTTTGCCTACAAATATGCAAAATTTAGTAGATTACTTTTTGCTTAAATTTTTTTAATAAAAATACACAGATTTTTGTTACATAAATATAAAAATTGTACTTTTTCTTTAATTTTACAAAGAAAGTGTATGAATATGTATATTCGAATATGCGAAAATTTTTCTCCAGATATATTTCATTATTAACTGGAAAGTACTACAATAAGCACTTTCACGTAATGATATAAATAAGTTGTTATTTTATTCATTAAAGGACAGTCATTATTATACACATTAAATAATTAGATAAATAAGTACCACTCATTACTTTGTAAGCCATTAAAAGAGTACTACCCATTACAAAAAATATAGAAAATTTGAAAAATAAAAACCACAGCTCCACAGCTGGTAAATTTAACCATTTTAGGATTCCGTACACCAAAGGTGAAAAGGAACGCTATTGCTTTCGCTACGCTGTCTGTCTGTCTGTACGTATACATCTGTTCACTACACATACATACTTTGGTAAAGGGTATATAAGATTCGGCACAGCCGAATATAGCACTCTTACTTGTTTATTATATCATTGAGATTAAAAAAGAATCTTTTGTTTTTAGTTTTGTTTCAAAAAAAATAGTATTTCATCTCGTACAAACTTTCGGTCTGTGAGACCGTGCGCGGGTACATGTGTTATAAAAATTAGCGCGGGTATAGGAATGTTAAACTTACTTTAGTGTGTGTATTAGAGAAGCTTCCCTCGCACGCTCATAAACTAAAAAGTGCTGCGTATGAACCCTGTCTTATTTCCAAATAAGATGGATGTTATTACCACTTGTTTTTTGTAACATATAAACAGTGAAAGTAAAGTATTTGCTATTTTTATTTTTTTATTTGATGTGCGTAGAAATGTAATAACACCATACTTACCCTCAACAGGCACGCAGAATAAAAATTCGCATTATGATTTTATTTAATTTGAAATTTAACTCGTTTTAAAATTTATTTGAGAGCGATGCACTTTACGACACTCTAGTATTATTATTAGTTCTTTTTTTTTCTTTTTGGAATAATAGTGAGGAGTTTAATTCATAATTGTCATAAATATATATATATATTTTGATATAAGTATTTATGTTATGATATTTATGTTATGCATTAAATTAATTAAATATTTATATTTATGTGTATGTTTTTATGTAAGTTTTCAACTGTGGTATGTTTGTATATATTTTCAATATTTATTCGCATATGTAAAGGTGTGAGTGTAACTTCTTTTTTTATTTAGAATTTGGTTTTACTTTTCAGATAGTTGTGTCCTCTTTTTTAATATTTATTTATGTTGTCGTGTATACTGATAGTTAATAGTTATCAATAATAATAGTGATATTGTAAATAAATTATGAATTAATAAACATTGCCATTTTGAATTAGAATTCTAATTTCCCATTTCTCTTTATATGGACTTGTGTATAAATAAAATATTCTATTTTGAACAATTATTTCCGGTTGATAACCGCTCTTGCTGGGCGATATGTTCTTTTGCTCCTCTGAAAATTAAAAGAAAGAAATTAAGATATATTAAATAAGGCTAAGAGAGACGACATACTATTATTATTAGTTTTCTATAATATATACGAGTATCATATATAATATAAATATTTCAGCAATATACTCGTAAAGATAAACAAAAGCTGTACATTTGGATAGGGAAGTCAAATAAGCCATGTCCGTCTGTCTGTACGTAAAATTGGTTTTCCGAAGCTCCCAGAAAACGTTAAGACTTTGGTCTTGGCCTGATGTGTCAGAATTGGTCGTTAATAAATTGCTATTTAAAATCAAAAAAATCGAAAGAGGGCGATTTCAGGGTTGGAGAGTTGAATTTTTTTTTTTTTTTGTTGTATAAAACTAAATCAAACTGATTTTTTTTTTATTTTTCTTTATTGATTTAACATATGCATTTTATATTCTAGAAAGAAATAGATTGGTGTTTAAAACAAAAAATTAAATATAAAGACAGTTCCAGGAATGAAAAATTTAAACTGTTTTTGATATATAAAGTAACTAACTAAATTGATTTTTTTATTTCTTAATCAAATACATTTTATGCTAGAAACACAACTTGCGCGAACGACGAATATTTCGGTGCGAACTTTCGTCATAAAAATAAAACACATTTGCACATATGAAAATGAACACATCACCAACGTAGAACGAAATTCGTCGTGTGTGACGAATTCTGAAATAGGTTTATTTCTATTTTGTACGCTGATGAACGACGAAAAAACAATTTTCTCTCGCTGTCTTTGTATACACAATAACCAACTTTATCAATTATGGCAGCAGAATTCGGTGAGTAAATTCGTCGTTATTGTGCTTTATACGACGAATTTACTCAGCGAATTCTTATCGACGAATTCGTCAACGTGAACGAAATTCGTCGTTCGTTCCTATTGTGTTTATAGCGTTATATGTTAGAAAGAAAAACAAAATGTTGGTATTGAAAATGAGAAAAATTAAAAGTATGGTTCATTTTCATGGATATGTTTCTTTCTGCTGAACAAAATCAAAATATTCTCTGTGAAAATCTAGTACTTTCGAGATTTAGAGCTAAATCAAGCTGCTTTTTTACAGATTCTCCATACAAAACGAAATCTAGTTTTTCAGTAGATTTGTAGGAAATCTAATAAAAATCTATTTTTTTTATTTATTCTTTACTACCCTGTACAACAAAAGGTGAGTGAATTAGTTACGGTGTGCTAAAAAAAGTGTGAGAATTGGCTACAATGCAGTTATTTGGTTGTAGTTTTGGAAAGAAATCAGTTGATGGGTTTTGTTTTGAATAAAAAAAAAATCTTGATAAATGTCAAAAAAAAGTTGGTGTAAACGGTGTAGATTTTTATAAAGATTTTAATAAAAATATACTAGATTTTGTGCTGATGTAAATGCCCTATTAAATAAATTTATTTTATATTGCAGTACGAACAAAATTGGTATTAAAAATAAAAAATACGTTTCCAGGGTTGGAAAAGTTTAACTTGTTATATAAAAGTAACCTACTAAAATTAATTTTTCCTCTTTCTCTATAAATTAAACATATCTTTTATTCCTAAAAGAAATAGATTTTATGTAAGAAATCAAAAAAAAAATAAAAGGATGATTCCAGGGTTGGCAAATTTACACTTTTTGTGATATATAAAAGTAAGTAAATCTAATTAAATATTTTCTTTTTGTTTATATATTATATATCTTCTATGTTTTGGAGAGAAAAGTTTGATGTAGAAAACTAGAAAAAACCCCAAAGCTCCAGAGCTGGAAACTTTGAACTTTTTTTCGATTTTAAACTAACTAAATAAAACTAATATTTCTCTTATTTCCGCCTTATTCATAAAAAATATTTCTGTTTAACAAGAGGTTTGTGAAACAAATTTTCTATAGAAATTTGATTATAAGCCTTTTATAAAATAAAAATATTTTTTATAAATTAGGACCCTTATGTTTAAAAAAAAGCAAAAAAGTTAGCTCTAGACCTGGAAAACTTAAAACTTTTTCTAGTATATAAAACTAATTATTTCTGTGGTAATTAAATATATTCTATATTTTAGAATAAATAATTTAGTATTAAAAACTAGGGATGTAACGAATGTTCGCATTCGCTTTCGCATTCGCAAATTATTCGCTTACTTTTGCTATTTGCATTCGCTTTTGCATTCGCTAAAATGTATGCGAATATTTCAAGCGAATACTAGAGATAAAAAAAGTTTATTTATTTTATAAAAATAGTTTGCGATTAACCAAAGTAAAAAAAAAATTATTTTAAGCCAACATAAAAAAGATACATATACTTACAAGTAAAGCATTCTAATCAAAGCTTTTCTATAAATAATTTCTCATAAGTATCAAAATGAAACCAAATTCCAACGGAGTTTGGAAATATTTTTCAGTTTTTGAAAAAGAAAAGGCTCGAAAATATGTTCTGCTTAAGACTAGCCTGTTCAAACTTTTGAAAAAATGTTGACCACCATTCATTACTTCGCACAACAAATTTCAAATCCAAGCAATATTAACTTGTCCTTGTTTGTTGTAAATGCCACTCATATTATTTCTCATGAAAACTTAAATTGTTGAAGATATATTTCATATGTTTTTCCCAAGATGAACAGAGTATGTACTACTTCTGGAAGATTTTTTCAGGAAAAAATTTATTCCAAGTTTTCTTAATATGTATTTTGATAGCATTTGACATGAAATGTTGAACAGAGTACCAGGCTTTAGGGCCAAAGTACGAATGGGTTGATTGCCTAACATTTTCTAAACTTATTATTAATTATTATCTATACTTAATCTTATATAAATTTATTTCCATGTGATATTTTAATAAATTGTAATATTTGCATTCGCTTTCGCATTCGCATTCGCATTCGCTTTCGCAAAAATTAAAATTTATTATTCGCTTTCGCATTCGCTAAACTAGTATTCGTTACATCCCTATTAAAAACCAGAAAAATCCTAAAATCAAAATTATGATTCCAGGGATGGAAAAATATTTTTTGTGTAAAAAAATAACCTGCAGATAGTTTTTTTTAGCAAAAGGTCTTCAAAAGGTCTAATAAAATATTTAATAACTCAGTAAATTTCTAGCGGATTTTTTAACACAAACCTGAGTTTTACTCGTAATGAATTTATAAATTTTATCGTTCCAGAACGAATCCAAAATAGAAAAATTGTGATAAAATCGAAAAAAATATATATATTTGGTATCAAAAAAGAAATTCCAAATATCTTAATTATTTTGTAAATTCTAAAAAATTTTAGCCCAGAATCATAAAATACTTTTGCAGGTTCGCAATCTAGACAACATTCCCCTCCTTTTAAGTCTATTTTGAAATAGTTTGTTTGTGGATAAATGAGTTTTATCGCAAGGAATTGAGAAATGTACTTTTACTGTGTTTTAGCTTTGTCGAGTTTATTATATTTGCTTCGATTTTACTTATACGAGTAGTATCCGTGTAAACATGAAAAATACCAGTCACAGCTGACTTTTGTTCTTTTTGTTGTTTAAACACTGAGAGAAATTCATAATATTTTGATTCTACAAAGTCGTAATAACTACGTTGTTTTGCCATCTAAAGACACCTTCAGCGGTTATGACTTAAAAAATGAAACACCATTTCTTAGGTTATGGCAAGTGTTTTTTATGTATAAATAACTTTCTGCTTGTTTTAAAGTCGGTTCAAAAGCAAATACTTTCCAAAAGCTTTCACAAGTTTTTTTTTTTTTTTTTGGTGAAATATGCTACAGTCCTGCTATCCTTATTTGCTTAGGCGAAATAATATACATATTATAAGTCCAATTATAATATACATATGCACTTACATATAACGAGTGAGTTCCTCAATATCAACTAACATAGTATCCTGGCCGTCGTGTAAATCATCACGTACCATTAAGTAATTAACAAGTGATTCGTTTAACTCTTCAATGCGTGTGTGCAGATTATTGACTAAAATCTGTAGTTGTGCTATATTCATATCGGTTAACAATTGCCGCGATAAACGGCGTTTGTCCGGCTTTATTTGTACGCCGACTTTATCCAGAGAATCGCGAATTATAGTTGTTATGGGTGAGAGTCGCTGATTTTGACGTTCGAACTGTAATAAAAAGATAAAAATTATTAGAAAACTGAAAGTGGACGCGAGAAATTTACTCTAACCTCCATTTGCATGTGGGCCATTTCTTTGGCCTGTGACAACGCCATGCGAGCTTCGATTTGTAATCTCGCTTGTTTTGTGAAGAAGTCGCATTCTCTGTCTTCATTACTAAACGTTTCGTTTAGTTGTTGTTGTAGGCTTGAAGTTGCAGTTGTGATGTTGTTGTTATTGTTGTTATAAATATTTGAGTTACTTGAACAGCTGACTACTGACAACGGCCGTCCATGATATGGATGCAGTTGTTGACTATCGCTTCTTGATATCGAGCCACTATTGAATGAAAATGCGCCTATTTGTGATTTCGATTTGGATAGTTTTGGGCAAGTTTCCGAATCGGAACTATGACTTTCGGTGTCAGATGACAGTTCTGTTATGCGTGTAAAATCTAGAATAATGAATTTTCGATATTTGTTTTTTTTTACAAGTTTTGAGAAATAGTTTCAATTACCTTGTTGTAAACGCGATTGAATACTGGGCTTCCAAAAGTTTCTTTCCGGTTGTGGTTGTTGCTGTTGCTCATTGCTGTTCTCTTCAGCGCCCATGGCCAACCGACGTCGAATTTCCTCTCGATCACTGCGTCTCTATAAAAAAGAATAACGATTTTTTTCTTATTTCTACTTTGATTAGGTAAATTAGCTTAGGGTTGCATTTGCAGAAATTTATTAAATTAAACTTTTAATTCAATGGCACATATTCGTAGTCAAGGCAAAGTACACTCTAACTGCCATATTCATAAAAAATATTTCAGGTTTATTAAGCGCTTATTTGACATATTTCTATGGGAAATTTGTCAAATAAACCTTTAATAAACCTTAAATATTTTTTATGAATTAGACCGTAAAAATATAAAACCAGTATTACCAAACAAAAAAAAAACAGCTATAACAAGTGTAAAATTATCTTATAAGAGCGGACCTGATGGTATTCCCAGTTGTGTTTTAAAATACTGTGCAAACGCACTTGTTACACCCTTAGAAATATAATTCAAAAATGCCATAAAATGTGGGTATTTTCCTAAGCTTTGGAAAGATTCATATATGTGACAGCGCATAGGGAAAGGGACCTAAGGGTAAAAAAATCAATTTTCACTTTTTTTTTATGTGGACAACATCTGAGCATCGAATGAGACCGATCCCATGCCCCAAAAGTTTTCCCTCCCAGAGATATGCGCGTTTTATGAAATTGATGGTACACCAAAGATACACGTATTTAAATCTTTAAAATGACTCTCCTGAACAAAACCGGTTTTTACCCTTAGGTCCCTTTCTATTTTGCGCGTCACATATAATACCGCTTTTTAAATCTGGTAACAAATTAAATATTAGTAACTACAGAGATATCGTAAAGCTAAGCGCAATTCGGAAACTTTTTGAAAACATAAGCCAGCCGATATCTTCATTACTATCTCCTCATCAACATGGTTTCAGGAAAAGCTGTTCCACTGTAACAATTTTCCTTTAGTCTCTCCTCTCGCTTCAGTAAAACCAAAAGATTCATAGTGTAAACGGGCCCGTAGGAATGATATTCATACAACAATCTTACCCAATATCTTTTTGTATCATCGACTGTGGGATCAGTGACCCGCATAAATTTATCATCAATACTGACAAGAAATTCAGTTTCAATACACGAAGCATCTTTCTTAAAACAAATTAGTTCGGTGTATGTGCATTTTGTTTGTTTGTACATACGCGGAAATATGCCATAGACAAATTCGTTATCATTTTGGCCGCATGATTTGTATTTGTTTAATTTACGATTGAACTTTGACCAGAACTTTGTTTTGACCTCAAATATAACTTTTGAAAACATTTTTGTGAGATAAATTTGATTAAAATTTAACGAAAGGTCGAAAGGAACCGAGCTGTGTAATATCCTAACAACTGTTCACTACTGACTCCAATGTTGAAATCTACAATTGAATATCAGCAAGCAAAGATTTTAAAAAATTTCTCCAGCCGTACTTTTTCCTGAATCATTGAAACGGATAACAACCCTCTAGTCAGCCTAGAACTATATGTCTCTATGTCAACACTCTTTTCTCTAGCAACAATGTCACTAGTTAAAATATCGACAACTTTCCTTTATGCGCGAGTATAGATACGTTAGAGACAACAGTTCTAGTATATTTCTGGTGACATTGTCAAATAGTTTGTTTTCTTTTCTTACCAGACTTGCAAACCGATCGTCGGCTAGCCGCTGCCACTTTTGATTGGCTGTATCAATTTTAAACAAATGTTTTTAGTTGAATAATATAATTTTGCTCAGACATGTGTTACTTTGAATCTTTGGTTCAAATTTCTCTATATTGCCATAACGGAACTACCCCGTCAATTGTGCTAAAGTCTACTGGTGGATTTTCAATGACAACCATGTGTTATATGTCAATAGGCGAATACATTGGCTGGGGTGCACCTGGTCAGTAGTAGTATTGGCAATTTCACTAGTAAATCTCTACAATCTTACTATTGACATCGAGCGAGGAAATATCGATATTGTAGACTAGAGCCCCTAAAATTTACTAGTGAATCTTTGGTGACAATGTCGCCATGTGATCCCAAAAGAATTAATTAGTCAGTAGTGCTACAGTCTACAGGTGGATTTTCAATGACAAGCCAATGTTAAATGTCAATAGATGATTACATTGGCTGGGGTAGACCTGGTCAGTAGTACTACTGACAATGTCACTAGTTTATCAGTACAATTTCACTATTCGCATTTCCTGCAGGGATCGAATTGAAACAATAACAATAAACACACACACACACACACACATTCATTATCGTACGGTTGCATACACTTACAATTCTTAAATGCGTTTGAAAATAACTACACATTCACTTTTCAACCCCGATTAGTTTCAGAGGGTTTTAGACCTGCATGGACTGTTGTGTTTGAATGCCTTTAATCAGATCACATTCACATAGTTACAGGGATGAAAATTTCATTACACTTCTATGTGGGTTTTTGGGACATTTATACACAAAAAAAATTTACTTTGGTACACAAAAAATTGTTACTTAAGTGATCAAGTTGTTCTACACTAGAGCTCGGCTATAACGAACGCCTCCCATAACGCACTATCGCTTATAAGCAAAAAAAAAATCCTACCCTCCAACAGTTTTGAATTATTATCTTATACAAGTTAGTACGTTTATAGCGAATTCAAGTTACAGCGAACTTTCACTAATAACGAACTATTAAAAAAAATACAGAAATTTATACGGAGATCAGATTTATGTCCCTTAACTTGATAACGGAAAAAATTAAACAGCGTAAGAATCGTATCGATTTAATTGGGCATACGAGTACACTCTAAAACATTAACTCAAATTTAGGATCATATATTGTCTAAATTATTGTTGAAATATTCCTAATGTCTAAATTTATATAGATTTTGTTGTTATTTGTATAAAAAAAAAAAAAACAATATTTGACTTCTTTTACACAAAAGTTCAAAGTCTGCTGTTAAAAGTGTTTATTTTTAAGCAAAGTGTGATTCAAATACGGCCGCATATGTTGTTAAAATTTTTAAAATTAATTATATAGTTATGCGTAAAACAGCAGAAATATGCTTAACAAATAAAGTAGAAGTACAAAAGTGAACAAGTTGCAATAGAAGCACTCTATATTTTTTTATTAAATCAATTTAAATTAAATTTCGAGTAAATAATAACACTCGTAGTATGTTTTTTATGTAAATAGTGATAAGTAAGAATTGTGAAAATGTAAAAATTACTATCTGCAAAATAAAAAGAATCTATCATTTACATTTACACGTATTCAAAATGCGGGAAAGTATTTAAGAATTATAATAATTATGTAGTACATTTCAGGGAGTCACTCTAAAGGTAGTATCACACGATTGCCGCAATGCACCAATAATTGGCCTCTTTTATATGAAAATCATGAGATTTCACAATTTATTGCCTAACACGACAATCGAGAACAATATTGTGCTGATTTGCACTAATCAAATGTAACTCTGGTGCGGTAATCATGTAAATGGTTGATAGGCAACAATGACTCAATAAAAATGCTAAAAATGCACCAATATTTATTGTATTCTCGAGCGGCAATCAAAGTAGCGAATACGCGTCAATTTCTTAAATGAATTTACTGTTTCGTGTGTTCCAAGTGTTTTCATAACTACTGAAACTTTAACTTATTTTATATGTAATTACTAGCTGACCCCGGTCCGCGTTACTGGCCCTAAGCAAACATTAGTGTTGTATATGGCATTGGTGGTACAATATGAAAATTGGATTTTGCCCACGAATAAACTAAGTATTGCGCCATCTGCCGGACGAACTTCAAACTACACAGAAACGCTCCTCACGCCCTATAGAGCATGTATATGAAGTTTGGTCAAAATCGGTTCAATAGTTCTTGAGTTACGGTGCAAAGACACAAAAAACTAAAAATTGCGCCATCTGTCGGACGAATCACTATTTCTGAAAGGGGCGTAGCATTTACCGGGGTAGAATATATATAAAAACACGCACCGGTCTTTTACAAATATTTTGTGGGGTGGAAGGCGAAAATCTGTTGGGGCATTGAAGAGTTCACCCCTAACAACTAAACGTGTTTTTGATTTTTATATATATTAAGATAAGATAACTTATTTGAAACGTTAACCCACGTATATAGTTTTTATTCTTTTAAAAGAGCGAAAATTGCATCTGCTTTGTATATTTAATGAGCACAAAATATACAAAGCAGATGCAATTTTATTTCTTTTTAAAATAAAAGCATTTGCACGTGAAGCAAAACAAACTAAAAGCTATTAAACCAGCTGTTTGTTTGTGTTGCCGCAAGCTAGAACAATCGTATGACTGGGCTGCGGCAACTATTGCCACAAATTCATTCTTCGTCAATCTGCGGCAATAAAATTTGTATAAAATGGGACAATCATGTACGTACTTGATTGGGACAATTTTATTAATGTGCACCAATTCAATACAATAAAAATTGGGTCAGATTGGTGCATTTGCGGCAATAGTGTAATCCTACCTTAATACAAACCGTGTTTTTAAAAATAATTTACGTTCTAATATCCAGATGTTTGGTGAATGTTTGCAATTTTATTGCAAATGGCGTAAATGAAATTTACTCTCACCCATGATTAAACAGATTTTATTCAAAATTAAGCATATTATGCTCAAAAATCAACAAAATGGTTTAAAAACAGTGTACGAAAATAAACTGTACATTATTTAATGTATTATACAAAGGGTAAGATATGACAACTTTCTACTTTGTGTATGTTTACATGTACTCTACGCGATTAGAATCACAATGATTTTTCAACTCAATTTGTGTATTCTAAATTTCAACTTAAGCATGTTTGCCATGTCTACCACTGTTTTTCTAAATAATTTATTATATTGAGTGCACAGAAAATCATCAATATATTGTGGTTTGCTTATTAAACAATAAACAAAAAATATTTTACATACAAATACCTTGGTAAAAATTTACCTACCTGTAAGATTTACTTTAATTTTAGTTAACAGAAACTTCTTGTATATTCAGTTATTGTCAAACTTTTTTGAGTGTAACCTACATGCATTAAATGTACATTAATAATAATGTCCTTAACATTACAAAACGTAGTGTTGACCATCATCATTTTGATGAGGTTAAATAATGATTCTCGTTGGGCACAAGTTAACTAAGATTGTAAGTACTTATAATTTTAATGTACTCGGTATACGTACATTATTAGCGCTTGTGCGTGTGAGGTTGTACCTTACAGAACATTAAAGTACATTAAATAATGTTTATTTTCGAACACTGTTTAAAAATATAGTTGTATAATTTTAGGTCGAAAGTAGTCTGCAAAGTGTTGCCAACTATATTCGACCTAATTTTCAACGAAAGTGTTTTAGAGTTTAGTTTTGCATATTATTTATGAAAATTCATATACAGTGTAAGCTCGTTAATCCGAACGGTGTGTAATCCGAATTATACAATAATCCGAATTGAAATATTTACCATATTTGCATAATTTTATGCATATTTTTGTGTACAATATTTTCAAAATTTAATTTCAAAGAAAAATTATTGACAAGTTGCAGCGTGATTGGTGAAACGCTCTAGCAAATAAAATGTAATAGATTTTTTTCTAAGTAAGTATTCAGTTCATTTTTTTTTTTAATTTTAATCCGTTATCTAAATTTTGTAAAAGTGCAAAATTTGGGATGATAAAATGGATATTTGCATTTTTTTTTTGCTTCTGCAACGAACGTTATCGTAATCCTTACTTGGCCGATCAAACTTTTTTCTATATTCATATAAGCAATCCTTATTACCATTCTAACATTTCGAAATTTATTTATTGCATTTACTTATCTTTTTTTCACACAATTTAAGAAATTTTCAATTTCAATCGGTCTTTGCCGATAAATCATATACTCGTATATGTACAACAGTTGGTCAACCTTGTCCGACCGAGTAGTCCCATCAGTGAGGTCTTTCCATATCAATTTGCAGAGCGATTTATTTTTAATTGTTATCTCCATGATAGCTATAACTGAAATAATAAGATTGAACCCATTGCAACATAAATGTATAGGTATGTATTTTCCAAGCAACGGATACAAAACCGATACAAATAACTATTAGGTAGAAACATACCCATAATAGGGGTGTGCGCGCAGGTGGCTTTGCCCTTGTGGGTATATATACTATATGTGTATTTTAATTTTTATATGTTTGAGCGAAATTAAAGTAATTAATTACAATAAAATATTTAGTGCACCTTCAAGAGGTAATAAAAAAATGTGGGTTTGTTTGAATAGCAGAAAAAACACGTAAATTTTCACCTCAGGTGTTCTATTTGTGTATACATTTTAAGACTGATATAATGACAAAGGTATACATATTATATACCGTTGAATAGACAATTAAGTCTACTATTAAAAAAAAATAAGAAACATTTGTAGTAAAGAAAATGAGATCAATAATTTAGGCAAAAATAAAAATGTAGACAATTTAATTTTGTATTCAAAATTGGATTTTGAATATTTCAAAAAATATTGAAGGTATGAGAATAATTTTTTTTTGCTTTGCAAAGCTAAGTGTATACTATTGAAATAAATCAAAATGTTTTCCAATATACATACTATAATTTCATAAAAAAAATTTTATTGGGAAAAATTGTGTTAGAAAAATGTTAGCATTTTTAGAAAATCTCCTCTCCTGCCTCAAGAGTTTCTTACAAGTTACTTAAAATAAGTTTATTTATAATATAAAAGCAAAAAATTTACAAAAACGAGCGTGCAATTTTTTTGCCACATCCAAAAATTAAATTTTTTGCAAAAAAAATGCTAATTTTCGCCCAATGCTGGATGTAGGGTGCACCATCAAAACTCTCTTAAATTTAATTCACAGTCTTTCTTGATGCCTCTTCTCTGAGAAACAATAAAAGTTTTTATCAAATATTTAATATTTTTTTATATATTCCAAAAAAATAAAAATTAAGAATACTTTTTTCACAAAATATGCACAATTTTCTCATAATTTTCAAAAATCCAAATTGCAAAAATTATTCCTTGCTACAATTTTTGAGATTAAAAAAAAATTTTTTTTCATATAAATTGTAATGAAGTTGTCTTTCAAAAACAACAAAACCAACTGATTTTTGCCAAATAATATAGAAGTTATGTACTAACAATTAAAAAAGTCAGGTCAAATAACTTGGAAACTGTAAGAGATAAAATGATGCTTTAAGCATGTTTTATTTTTGTTTCTTAAACTTGATTGTCTCGCTGAAAAAATTATTCAGATCGGTCCATATTTACAAAAGTTACAAGCTCCGCAAGAATTTCGACACCCGCAGTTTCCCACTTAGCTTAGTAGCTACCCTGTCTTTCAACAGGGTGCCTCCAAATATATTTTCTCAAAAGTTCAACAATTCTTCTTTCCAAAACAGTTAGTAAGATCGAAATCGGTTCACTAGTTCAAAAGTTGCGGACATTTTACCACTTTTTTTTATTTCACACCACTGTGCAACGTTCACTTTGAAATTGTGTACATTTTCATTAATGTAAATATTATAGAAATTGTCAGGTCTACAGGTACAGGGAAAATATGAGCGAAAATATCGCTTTTGTTATCATGTTTGAACTTAACGGCGATTTGTTCGAAAATTTCCTGAGATACTTATCTGTTTGAGCTGTTGCCAACAGGTCCTGCACGCTTTAACATTGTCGTGTATCTGTCTTGCAAGATGTATGAAAGACATAGTCAACTGGGATTATATAGAACCCACATATACGAAACATGATCCAAATGCTTTAGGTAATTATCGTGCTGGAAAGTGAATAAGACTGGTAAATTCAACTTATCGGCACTTTTTTATGTTCCTTTTCATATATTAGTACGCATATGTGACCTGCTCCACGAAAAGGGACCTCTTCGCCGAAAAGAAGTTATTGAGAAAAACGCGTTTAAAAAAGCGCTTCGTTTTTCCGTGTTTTACGCATGGTTATGCAACTCTTCCTTCAACCTGAGCATCTGGCGATGTATTTCGACTCTCTGGTACTTTGTACGATGTTCACCAGCGATGCCAACTTAGCTATTTTGGAGCTAGATTTAGCTCTTTTTGATTGCTTCTAACTCGAAATTTTTCCCTTTAGCTCGTTTTTTAAAAAAAGAGCTAACACAGCTCTTTTCAATTTAAAAAACGGCACGTTTAGCACTTTTCGCATATTATAGTAAATTTTCTCGTTTTTTCCCTATTGTTTCGTCTTTGAGGCATTTACATTTTTTTAAATATGTTTTGTTGCAAATGCAGATACTTTTTTGAAACTATTTAAGATATATTTATGTATTTAGTGTGTTCGTTTCTGAATAATTAGAAAATTTTTGACAAATTATTGAAATGGATCCTTACTGCCAAACAGGAAAGCTTGGGAATCAGATTCCTCGTTTAAAAAATGGATTAAACCAATAATAGATCCATATTAAGCTTTGTGCAAATGTTGCAAATTAATTATAAGAGCGAAATATTTTGATTTAGTTCGCCGTTCGGAGACTCGAAAGCATAAAAAATTTATGGCTCCATTTATTGATATTGTGCTATTTTAGCCAGATATATCAGAAGTTCCAACACAAACGCAAATTGTGCAAGCAAATCTTGCATTATATGCTGCAGTACATACACCGTTTTTAGCAATGGATCTTTTATTTTTTCTTACTATTATTTTTTATTAATCTTAAAAAATCTTGAAGTACAAATTGAATAATAAATATATTCATAGATTTAAAACGGAAAAATATCTAATTTTTAAATTTAGCTCTTTTTAGCTCTTTTTGACTACTCGGTTGGCTCGTTTTGCCTCCGAATTGCTGGCATCACTGATGTTCACTATGCAGTGTTGCCTCTATGAAAATTATTTTTGTAATTTTGTACCTTTGATATTGAACTTTTTTTAAATTTTAAATATTATATATATTATCTGTTTATATCACATTTTTAAATTTTTTCATTAATTATGTTCATCTTTACAGGTGATTTGTAAAAAACACTAAAAGACATAGAAACTTGCGGTTTGCGGCATTTGAAAGAGCGTTTTTTTCCCATAAGAATCACTCAAAAAGTAAAAAAAAATTTTTTCGGCGCAGAGGATCTTTTTGTGGAGCAGGTAACATATGTCTATAAATCTTGCCCAATCTCGCGGCGGACAATGCAATACAATAATTTCTCCAGCACCATATTTTACAGTTGAAGCAATTTTTTCGTTTTTCTAGCTCTGTACTAGGCTTTCTTTACGCCATATGGCGATCACCAGAGCAAACTGAGTTGAGTTGAGAATGGAAATAGTGTCGCAAATTATTATTGTTCTGAGTGTAGGAGTTCTTAATCGGACTTTTTAATAAGACCATAAAATGTGCACTTTCTCATGCTTTGAAAGAACATGATACTTTAAAGGAATGCGTAGTAGTTTTTTTTAAGAGAAAAAGTACCTAAATTTTAAACTTCATTAGTACTATTTGAAAGTAAAATTTTTGCATTCCCATTGATTTGGAAATTGAACAACAAAATAAACCTGGAACAGATGTTTGAAATAATTGGTATTTATTACATCATCTAAATCTAGAGTACAAGTATAACAATAGTGTGTGCGTATCATGAATAAAGGTTTGTTAAAACCTCCGGCAGTTTTATTAATTTCTAGGAATTCTTTAACATTTAAATAACTGCAGGTTTGTGGGCAAGCCCTTCTTCAAAATGGGTGTGTAAGAGTAGTGAGTGTGTATGTGTAATGCCTTAAATTGTATTTAGATTTAGGGTTGGAATTTTTTTATAATAAAAGGAAGACCGAATGAATGTACAGACATTTTCATATCAACCCTCTTTGCAAGAGTGCCATAACTCAAAAAATAATTAATCGTCCTATCGTTCTTTAAATTTTATAAAAACTTCATGCAAATATTTTATATATTCAACTCTTGAGAGGAGAATCACATCCTATTTTACCATTATGTTGTTTTGTTTTCTGTAAAAGAACTTTTTCCAATGCTTTTCTGAAGCAAATGATTGATATGTGTAAGACGTTATTGAACACCTTTAGTAAACGTCAAAAAAGCCAATGGCGGTATTCGGTGTTCGATTGCAAATGGTACTGCGTAAGTGTAAATGAAAAATATCATAGATTTTCCTCGGATTATGTATGTACATATGTATTTTGTTCTTCGATTTTAAAGAAAAGCTGAGATAAAAGTTAAAGTTCTCGTTGGCCTTTCATAGTGAACAGACATCCTAGAGGAGCAAAAACAAAGCGACAGTGAGAAAAACTCTATATGAGTACCTCAACGGCTCTAACGGCAGAAAGGCATATTTTACAGTGAGTTCTGAAGCTCTTGGTTGGTTTACGTGGCTGCCTCCTACACGCAGGTATTCAAGTAAAATTTGGATGATTCCTTTTTTAAAGGACCACAACACTATATCTGATAAGGTCACTCAACCCAATCTCAGATAAATCTGAAAGATCGTCTAGTATATGACTGAAGTTCTTAATACAAACAATCCAAACAAAAGATCTGATGATAGTCTTTTTCTAACGGCAGGGCCATTTTTTCTTGCGCCAATGCTAACTAGTTGTTCATTAACATTACCACTGCCTAATACTTCTTCATTTAAGTCAGCGCCATTATCCTCTCCGGGGTCATGTTCATTACTTGACCAAGTTAGCAATATAGATAACAGTAGCCAGAAAGCTAAGCTGCAAGTGCAAGACGAATCCCAAATATATCAAAAGTTTTATCGGTTCCCAAGATATCCAGGAATAACAACGCCTCTTCAATGAAACGTCAAAATCGTTATTCAATAATGCAAGATAATAATAACAGAACCGCTGTATCCTCGAACAAAACCTCCAATCTATCTGAGAGAAAGAAATTCGAACGCCCCTATTAAAACGTATTCCAATAAAACGACGTAACATTTACGGAACAAAAATTCAAGTGCATGAAAAGAAAAAAGATTTCCGCAAATGGTTACTGAATTTGAAAAATAAAAAACAAAACAAGTTTCTATACATACGAGCCTAAGAGTGCTGAAGGGCATAGTTCTTATGTTAATCTCAAAGAAGTAAAAGACGCACTCATCTATCAAGGATTTAAGGTAAAAAAATTTCACTAATATAATAAATAGGAAGAAGATCCCTCAATCTCTATTTCGGGTTAAATTGGAACCGAATGATATAAAATTTAGAAAAAATGAGACCCATTAAATTTATAGTTTAAAGTATTTCTAACACAGAAAAATCACAGTTGAAGAACCACACAGTGTCATAATTGTCAAGAATATGGGCACATAAAAACTTACTGCAAATTACCTACTGTTTGTGTTGTGTGCGGTGAATTTCATGGTACTGCTAGTTGCAATAAGCCAAAAGATAAAAGAGAAAAAATGCAGTAATTTTTTATATAATCACACTGCTAACTACACACGATGTCCTGTGTACTCTTTCATTAAACAGGCTATGAATCAAAAGCCTAAAGCAACCCCAGCTCAAACAGGAAATACGTACTCGACCACTTATCCTCAAATCACCCAACCAATTACTTTACATGTATCGCATGCCGAAGCTGTGAAGATCAATTCTATTCCCACGCAAAAAGTGTTACCACCAAATAATTCCACAAAAGGCAACTCGAACTTTAGTTTTAATCGCCTTAAAGTTAATATTGATAATCTATAAGCAACTTTACAACAAATATGACCAGCATGATGCAAGAAACGCTGCAAATGCAGAGTATACTGTATCAAGTAAAAATTAATAAGCAACGAACACGCTAAAAGTATGTTTCTGGAACGCAAGCGGCATTCGCTTTAAAATTAACATTAAAATTAACTCTAGCACTTTATCACGGAATGTTGGTCTCTGAGACTCATTTGACTTCGAGAATGCATGGTTACAACCTTTATGATTCAAAGGATTCGAGAGGTGGATTAGCAATTCTAATATAGTGAAGATCAAGCACTTTATTCTTGACAACATTTGAGAAGAACATCTACAAGCAACCAATATTTGCATCAACATTTTATTTAGAAATTTCGTGATATCATGAATTGTCTCTCCCCTCAGATTATCAATTTCTGAGGATCAATACGAGAATTTATATAAATCGCATGGACGTTGTTTCGTGGCAGCTGGCGACTGAAGTTCGAGTCTTATTACACCTACAGGGTCGAGCGTTGTTCAACACTATACCAAAAATGGGCTTGACATGATTTCGTGTCAGGAGCCCACTTACTGCCCTACTGACGTAGGAAAAATTCAAGATGTTTATAGATTTTGGCGTGATGAAAAATATCTCTAGGGATTAATTTCATGTTGAAGCTCCTCTAGATTTCTCCTCCGATCATTCTCCCCCTATCGTTACAATATGTAACCCACTAAAAAGTGGTTTGGCTCACTCATATGTAAAGATGATCAATCGTGTCAGTTGGTTGGTATCTAAAAAATATCTCAGTAGTTATTGCACAGAAAACATTAAGCTACACGGATATAGAACGTCTCGTATGTGAAAAAAGAAGAACTAGAAGGGAATGGCAAGAGCACAGATCACCCCAATATAAAATCAGGTTTAAAGATTGCACTAAACCACTCCAAGAGTTGCTGGCATCTCAAAAACTGCATCTGTTAAAAATTATCTGAAAGGTCTCGATTTCACACCAGCATCCAGTGCGCTATTATAAAGCTTAAAAGACCCGTTGAGTTTAAACTACCTCTGCATACTTTTACCGAAGGTGGGCATACTGAAAAAGGTAAAATATTTGCTGAGCATTAAAAATCCGTATTTACCCCAAACACATATACTGGTCAAGATCTACTTATTAGGTCAATGCAATCCTCTTGATGATATTCTGTTTTCGTGTTGAAACGGGCAATTGTTGTGTATTGTATTGCAGTGTTTTTGTAGAGTTGCATGGACCTAATAAATAGACCTTGATACTGGTGTTATTAATTTGGCCAGTGTAGTTGTTCTACCCCGTCGAACCTTAAAGTTTAAAATGCGTGATGTACAGAAACTAATTGCTGAACTCAACCTGAAGAAATCTCCAGATATTGCTGGAATTAGTAACCTGATGCTGTGAATTTACCTCGTATTGCAATCAGAATCCAGCTATTTATTTTTAATACTATATTACGACTAAAATATTATCCACACCATTGGAAGCTTGCCAAGGTCAAAATGATTGCAAAGCCGGGCAAAGATCTTACCAAAGCTGAGTTATACAGACTAATAAGTCTACTATCAAATTGTCCCAACTTCTAATTGATAGTGGCTGCATCCCGGATCATCAATTTGGTTTTAGAAGTCACCAACAAACGCATAGATGGGTTCAATTCATAAGAAAAACATTTGAAGAAAAGAAGTATTATTCTGCCCTCTTTATTGACGTTTCTCAGGCATTTCATAAAGTGTGAAATGAAGGCCTAATTTTATAATTGAAGATAGACATATCTACCAATAAACATTTTAAAGCTTTTGGAAAATCATGGAAGGAGATTTCATGAGTGCACCAGAATCTATCTCATCCGGTGTGCCACAGTGGAGTATACTGAGGCCAGTTTTGTATTTGATTTATACTTTTGATATGCCTGTGAGTACTAATATCCATACATATATGTATATTTGCCAATGATACAGCCTATCTTAGTATCCATGAAAACCCCCACGAGGCTTCTCGTTATTTGCAGGAATACATTACACAGCTGGAGCTAGGGATGGGCAAAAAATATCGATATATCGAAATATCGATATTTACGAAAACAAATATCGATATATATCGCCGATATTTCAAAAACCGATATATCGATACATCGATTCTTATTTACGAGTATCGAATTTCGATATTTTTAAGAGCTCTACAAATTTTAGCCGGTTTTAAGCTGTACGATATTGGCATCACGCCTAGTGATGCGAAAAAAGAGAAATTTCATAATAACAAGGCCCATCTATAATGCGACCCCACTAAGCCAGGTGACTTTTATTTGTTAACTACGCTAAATGCCAAATTTGGTTTGTGTGGGTATAAGCCTGAAGACAGAATCGTATAACTTAATACACGTAGTTCATGTGTATTAAATTTCTTAAAGTGACTAATTGTGCATTCGATATATCGAAATTTTTGCCCATCCCTACTTCTATACATTTGTATATAAACTTATACATACATACATATTAGGGTGATCGACTAAGTTTTTTAACCGTTTGTCGGTTTTTTCAAAAAGTTCATTTTTCGAATGTCGAATAGTCCGGTTTTTTTACATTTACTATCCCAGTAAAAAAAATTGGAAGTCATTCTAAAGGAACTACATTTTCATTACTTCCAAAAAAACGATATTTTAATTTGCCGATAGTTAGCAGAAAACCAAGTAGAAGTTTATTTTAGTCATACAAAACCTTGTAATTCGTCTATAGTTTTAGAAATTACTCACCAGAATTTTAAAAAAATCGATTATTTGGAAGAAATTTATGAACTATTTTTGGTCTAAAATTTTTAAGTTATTTGCTTAAATTTACATGAAAATACTGTTTCGCGTTTAAGTTCATATAAAAAGAAACTAATTGTTAAAATAGGTAACTATTAACCATTTTTAGATGAAAATATTATCATAGAACACAAAAAATGAAATTTTTCTTAAAATCGCTTCCAATTCGGTGACCAGGCATCGAAAAAGAGAACTTCTTGCAATGACAACCCTATGTAAAAATCATTAGATCGGATCGAAATTTGCACTACTTCCAGATCGCAAACTCTACATTTTCATGACTTTTTTGGAGTGTCTTTTTTTACTGGGTATGTTAAAAGTCAGACCAAAGTGTTCTGTTCATTTGCCTAAGCTTTTTTTCAGTGTAAAAGGTCTAAATGTTTTTTGAGCATGGCGAAATTATTTTATGAGGTGGTAGCAGAGGCGAATTAAATTGGCCTTATGGTGAGCAATGAATGTCAAAATCCATTTGCAAAAAGTGTTTTTTAGTACAAACATATGTATATTATACGTATATATTATGTACTATACCTAATTTTTGAGTTTTACCTTTAATTTTTGTATTGTTTTATAGTATTTACATGGACTTCTTACTTTTTCCTGAATTGTAAAAACCGAAACCGGTTTTTTCATAATTTCAAATATTCGAACTACATATTCGAAAACCGGTTTCTGGAAAATGTCGAATAATCGATCACCCTAATACATATGTATGTAAATACATGCACATGTAAAATAACCCCACTCTTCGAAACATGTTTGATGAAGAACAGAGCAATAAACCTTAAGAAACAGTTCTATCAAGGACAAAATTAAGCGTGTAATCCTGGCAAATAGTCTGTGTGAGTATTTTTTGTAAATATATGTATGTACATATGTATGCTGTTGTTGTTTTTTATTTAAGAAAAAAAAACAGGTTTTAAATTTAAGCTACTTTCTGTTTTTTTTTGTTCTTTTTTTATTGTTAATTAATGAAACCGCCTTAATCTTCAAAACAAAGTGAACAACAATTTTGTTCGAATAAAGAGATTTGAAGCATTTCGCTTGCCCATTTTTTATTCTTTAAGTAATTAAAATCAATGCAAGTATGTATGTATGTATATTTTATATTTATGTACCTCCTCTTTCCAATTACCAGCCGTATTGTTGACAATCGAGGTGAATAATTCGACGGTATCAACACTTTCATTTTCATCATAGCACAGCGTATACAAATCGAATACGAACCGAGAATCCTTTTTATAATGACGACGAGTGTGGGCACTGCATTTTGAAGATACATCAAGATCATTGTAAACACTGGTATCTTCGGCGGCCATGGCCAATTTGCGATTGCAAAAAGTTTATTTAGTTTGGTCGCTCTATTTGGCATATAAACTAAAACTTTTTTTTTCTACGAGTACGTGTTTCAAAAAATATTAGATTTTAGTTTTATATGCAACAAGATACAAGAAAACACACTTTAACCACGAACATACTATTATAGTATGTATGTATGCATTTATGTAGATACAATTACACTTTGTGTATGTAAGGTAATAAAATAAAGTTATTAACAAATAAGCTTAATTTTTGTTATTTGTTTCTCTGAGTACTCGCTTCAGAGGATGGAAAACAAGATACAGTGGAGTTCGGCTACAACGAATTATCGTGAGTGTACTATTTATTCGGTCCCAACAGTTTGGCATTAATATTTCATACAACTTAAAGCCCCCGTAGACGACATGTTTTTTGCGTCTGACTTGTCAAATTTCCCAGTGTAAAACATGTACATGTCGTGTGGTACCTTTAAAGTTTTGCTTCTGTAAAAGTCAGACGCAAAGTCTTCTGACAAAATTTCAATTAGAGCGTGTTCTATTTTCTTCTGACAAAGCCTCTGACATCAGCTGTTTTTGTTATGCAAAATATGTCGGCAAAAATCTATGCCGTGAGGAAACATTTAGCGGCGTTCCGCTATTGACGGAAGGATTAGCCGGCTGAAGTTGATATATTACAACACCTATATATTTATGTTTTTTTAAACTATTAAATAACAATAATGCAATAAAATTGCGTTGCATTTTTATATTCTAACATGATTCTTCGAATTTAAAGACAAATTCCTTAAAATGACTGAAGTTTTTACGGCGTAAAGAAACATTTTTGTGCCGGCAACACTCCATTGAAACAGAGGCCGACATAGGTTTGTGCAAAAGCAAAAAAAAAAACAAACACAGACAATGTCAGACGTATTTGTACATGCACGTTTGTGACCAAATATTATAAACCGTCTGTAAAACAACAATTTTGACAGACATGCAGAATTACATCTGAGTTGAAAAGTTGAAATGTCAGACGTAAAAAACATGTCGTGTATGACCTGCTTTAACAAGCTTCTAGTGAAGTTAGGCAAGGCGAATTCAGTATCAGGTGACCTCTTCCGCCCGGCTGATTATCAGCTGTTGATGCCAAATTGAGCAATTTGAACCAAAATGTCAAAATTTGCTTGGAAATCTTCTGACAGATTGGTTTTGTAGCATAGCAAACTACGTGTAGTTTTTTGTGTTGTAAAATTCTTGTAGGGAAGAGTTCACCTGATACTGAATTCGCCTTGAACTTAGGTTGTACCGAACTCTCTTTTAAGTTCTGCAACTAAAAAAAAACTGAAAATTTATCCGATTGCATCCCTTCTAGACTAGCAATAAATATGTTATCAACAATTGCAGAAATTGATAAAACTATGTTCCGTTTCGTTGCCATTCTGTGTCGTTCTTTTACGTATAAAATATTTTGCAATTACTTTTTCTGTGACAGAAATCACCTGGCAACCTGTAGAATCCATTGAACTTGTATATAAAATAATAAACAATAATGCATACAGACGTTTTCCTGTCACTTAACATTGAATTCTGTTTTCTACAGATTTGTCCGCAACAGAATAGAACGAAAGGGAAAAACAAACCACACATACAGATTTTATTTAAATTGAACAGAAACAAAGCAGAACGTACAAACTAAATCTGCCTTAATCTGGACCGCTCGTTTCAACTTTCTGCAAAACGAGTGCATACATATGATTATCTTGCAATAGTTAATAGTCAATAATTCTCATTAACAATTATTACTAACCTGACTAGACATGATGCTTTAGGCGAGACTATCCCGTTTTTCAAAGGTCGATCCCACCTACGAATTTCAATCCCACATTTTAGAGTTTTGAAAATTTCAATTTCTTATTAAATTTTTATTAAAATGTAACTGATGTACATTCCAAATATTTTTTTAAGTGTAGTTATTACTTAACTAGCTCGTGGTGCAATTATTCAGGTGACTGCATAAGGATTTGTTATACAAAAATACGGTAACCATGAAATAAGTGCACCAAAACCAAAACAAAACCAAGTTTTTGACATTCTTCAGCTACACTGAAAGGAAACTCTTCATTTAGACAATCAAATTCTTCATTGTATTAATGAAATCTGTCAGCTTATGTAGCACTTCATTGGATCAATGAAGAATGATTCATTGTATTTATTAAGTTAATTTGTCATAAATAGAATGAAACTATATCATTAGTTCAATGAAACTTTTTCATGAATTAAATGTAATTTTTTCATTGATTTAATGAAGCTTTTACATACCACAAAAAAAAAATTAATATAATGAAAATTTCATTAAGGTAATGATGAGATTTTCATAAATATAATGAAACAGAAGCAGTAAATAATGAAATTTTTGTATTAACTAAAAACATGAAATCATACCTATCTTTTCCAATGTTCTTTGTATACAAACATATACAGCAAAAAATTATCAGCTGAAATAGCGCTGCTACCTGTTTATATGAACTAACCTTGAGTTAGCCTAAACCCTGTGTGTTTCGCTATACCCCATACATGATTTGAGGTGAAAAGAAAAAATTCTCATTATTAACATGAATAGTTTCAAAATTCTAACTCCATTAGTTTCCAAGATATTTTTTTAAATCACGACATTCGATACGACTCGTAATTTAAAAATATTTCCAGACAAACTCTACTGAAATATATTTAAATTACGAGTCGTATCGAATGACGTGATTTGCCCTCAAATTTTAAAATGTATAACCCGTAACACAAACCTTATGCATTAACAGATCTCTATTAGAGTGTTAACAGAACAATGTTAAGCTATAAATATTTCAAAAATACTTTTCCAGTAAAGTTTATAGACAAGGTGTTCCTTTATTATTGCCCATGAATCTATTTCAGAAAATCGTAATTTGAACCAGATATTGCCAAGTTTTCAACTTGGCATTTTCTGAGGGATACGCAGTGGCGGATTTATATTTGATGTCGCCCTAGGCGCCGTGAGATATGCCGCCTTTTTTTGCTATATGAAGAAAATCTTTTTAAAATTAAATAAGAAATTTATAACTATTTAAATTACACTGTGCATTACGCGTGCAAATCCGCACGGTCCTGATAGTATAGGTTCGATAGTATTACCAAAAGGAAGTAAACTATTTCGAAAATCAGTATGCCCTCAAAATATGGTGTCATCAGTTTTTGGCAACGGCTAGTTCCGACTTAGTGATAGCGCTTTACTATATATGGCAATAATGTAGCTAAGAGTCCACTAAATAAATCTCATTAACATTTTACGTCGCAAAAATTATTTCTTCATGCACTTTTTTTGCAAAAGTAACGTAAACATTTTGTTTTTCATTTCTTTCAGAATAACAACAGGGACTCCTAATATTTTGCCTACAATATTTGAATGTGTCTAGGCACCCTAATAGATCATACAGGCTAAAGTCCTGCACAAGACTATTTATAAGACCTTTCAAGACATGCGACATTTTTTAAACGCTTTACTACAGCGAAATATTCTAAAACAAACGCTAAAAAACACTGTTGGCAAGACAAAGAACTCAAAAAACAAATATTGCCAACATTGTTGTTTAGCGTTTATTTTAGAATATTTCGCTGTAGTAAGGCGTTTGAAAAATGTCGCATGTCTTGAAAGGTCTTATAAATGGTCTTGTGCAGGTCAATAATACAGACCACTTTTTAACTTGAAAATTTTCGTTTTTCACATTTTTTTTCGAAAATCATATAATTAATGTATACTTCTAGTAAAAAACGAAAATTTAACATCCGAATTTATTTAAAGGACCACTCAGTCACACCGACAACTCTTCGAACCAGGGTGACCGATGACATTTTTCAAAAAGTGGCACCAAAAGGGGATTCATCAAAGAAAGGTTCAAAAATATAAAAAAAAACGAGAAAACTACATTAAACTTTTTATTTTTAACGTATTTTTATATAATTCACTCTAAAAAAAGGTAGAAAAAAAGTGGCGATTTGCCACTTTAGTCGGTCAAACTGTCACGCTGATTCGAACATGTCAGCTGCTGAAATTCTCCGTTGTGTATAATTTTTCGTTTCATGCTTTCGCTTTGACTGCGACTGTTTATATTTTCAGAAGCAAAAGCAATTAAACAAATCAGAAGTTTTTAAACGCTGCTTGTCAATACCTCCTAACTAGAGTGCACTCTTGTTTCATAAATAAAAATATAAAATAATCTTACCCGAACTGTCGTTAAAGTTCAACAATGCACAATGCACAATGCTCTACTTACATACGTGTTTTAGAATATGTACTATAGCTATGGCATAGTGTTATATAAGAATTCTTAGTAACGAGATTTCGACTTGCAAGAACCCCTCATTTTGTGAGGTTCGGAAAAAAATATTCGAGCCAAAAAATGGTGGCGGTCAGATGGGGGCAAAGGTCTCCGCTTCGTGCTCAAAGTTGAGGGTAAAAGCAAAAAAAAATACAAAAAATCATATAACTTTCCCGGGGTCACCGCTACAAGGGTCAAATGTATGACGAGCACCCATTAATTTCCTCCGCCCAACATCTTTTTTAAATACACCGATCGCTTAACTCCTTTCCTTAAGGGGGCTCCCATACAAAGGGGAAATGTTTATAAAATTTACTCGCAGGGCTCTAACTGCCCCTTGGGCGTAACTATCGAAGTCAAATGTGTGACTGACCTCCAATAGTTTTTCATTACGAAGATTTTCTCTGAACATACTTATCGTCTATCTTCAACCGTTAAGGTGGTCCCCATACAAAAAAAAATAGTTTTTTGAATAATTTTTTTTTAAGAAATCCGCTTTTTCCGCTTTTATGTTGCCTCCTAGGGGGGTAAAATGTAAGACCGACCCACATTAATTTTTCATTTTCAAAATTTCTTCCGAACATACCTATGCCCTATCTCGACTCATTAAGGCGGCTCCCATACAAAGGCGGAATTTGAACAAAATTTACTCGCAGGGCTCTAATTGCCCCTAGCGCGTTCCTATCGAAGTCAAATGTATGAGCGACCTCCAATATTTTTAGCAAATTACGGAATACCTGGGCTGATCACGTTAATTATTGCCAACATTAGTGAAATTTATGTACTTTTTTTAATTTATCTTTGGATAATATTAATGAAATTTAAAATCGAAATAAAAAGAGAATTACATACATACATAATTTGTTAAAAACGTGAGTATACATTTTATATATAATTTTTAAGTCTATCAAAATATGAATTTTTTAATTTAACTAGAATTTTCTTTTCTGTACAGCTGCTCCGTTAAAAATGTTTGTATTATAAGCAAATACAAATACTTTTTATGTGCCCCTAACGTAAGCAATGCAAGAAGCAAATTTTTTCACTCTATTGTTAACATATTCATTGCTAGTGTAAATTGGGTATTATTGGCGAGCAAAAACATTTCAAGTTATTAATTGCGTTCGCGTACTCAAAAGTTTTTACAAATTTTTACTGAACTTTACTGCATTTTGCCAAATTTGCGTTCGTTTACCCAAAATACAGTAAATGAGAACACAAATTGAGAGAGTGGGAGTGACAGTTCTTGTCTGAGTGTTTTGCAAATGTTTACTGCCGAAATTTGTCGTAGTAAAGTTTAGTAAGATAAAAACATATGATTCAAAATGTAAACAAACGAAAAGTGTCAAAATATTACAAAAGGTTAAACAAAATTTGTGAAAGTCATTAAAAAAACAATTAATTTATGAATAATAATAATAATAATAAAATCTGTTAATATACATATTTTGTAATTTATTTTATTAATCCTTTTGTTGCTTGGTATTGCACTTGCTTTCAAGGTAATCAATAACATTAACAAATAGTCATGTAATTTTTATTAATTTAACCAACAACAAAACAAGGAAACCAAAAAGAAATTAATTACAAATATTAGATGAAACAAATTACAAAATTTATTCTTAGATTGTTTGTGTTATAAAAATATTGTATCGAGTATCAATAATTGAAAGAGTTGAATAGTCAAAAGTTTATATATTTTTCAACACTATGTGGAGTTGGAGTCAGCTGTTTC
Organism: Tachina lurida; assembly: GCA_944452675.1. Lineage (NCBI taxonomy): Eukaryota > Metazoa > Arthropoda > Insecta > Diptera > Tachinidae > Tachina > Tachina lurida. Next base: position 42,215,863 of record OX101753.1, read on the forward strand.
CTTAATCTTACTAATTTTTACTATTTTTCCGTTCGCGTACTTTTTTTGGCAACAGCTCTTTTTGAGAGTAAATTTTTAAATTTTCGCAGTTATTACTCATTTACTGCATTTTACTGCAAAAGTAAAAAAAAACACACCTATTGGCTGTAGTTTATTAAAACAGCTGTTCTCTTAGTTCAAAAACAAATAAGTGCCAGTTAATTTTCAATCGCCTTGGTCTCTTTGAGAGGAATATGTTTACTCTCGTTATGAGAACTTCGTGGAGTTCGTTATAACCGTACTGCACTGCATAACCAATTTTTGTTGTTGTATCTTATAGATGTTCACTTATTATATATTTTTTTTTTAATTTAAATTATTTATTTGCTTGTTGTATGTAATTATAACGCTTATAATATGACTCTTTGTTAGGATTTTTATTATTTTGTTTTCTATGATTCAGCTTTTGATGAATACTCGTATTATTGGAATTGGTAGTTAGTGATTAAAGCACAAAATAAAAAAAAACGATTTACATAAGTTCCAGCTTTAATTTGCTCTGGCTACTTTGCCTCTGTTTCTTGAAAAGTTGTTTAAAGAAAAAAAATAATACTAGTTTTTTCCGTTAGCCATCACGAAGTTAGTGGTGTGAACTTGTAGTTACTACTAAAATCTAGCAACTAGTTAACTGATAGACAAGCTGGCTAGCTGGCTGGTTGGTTGGGTTGTTGGTTGGCTGCCTCCCCGGCAAAATGTTTAGTAAATGTTGTACGTACTAAGAGATTGTAGCAAACAAACAAAAACAATATTTTGCTTTGTATTATTTTCGTAAAAATAATAATGCAAAAAGAAAGAATAACAACTTTTAAAAGCTTTAATAAACTCCGTCACAAAGTGAGTGATGTGCGTTCCGCTTGGTTGGGCCTGCTGTAGAGTTGTCGAGTTTATCTTTTAATTATGATGATCATGATGAAGAGGAAATCTGTGGAAAAACCAGCTGCTATTTCACACATAAAATTCGATAAAGCCTTCATTTCCATTTGCAAATGTTGCACAGCAAAACAAAATTTTATTATACCCTTTACCAAAAATGGAAAAGGGTATATATAGGTTTGTCATTCCGTGTGTAATTTCCGTAATATTCATATGCGACCCATAAAATATATATATATATATATATATATATATATATTCTGGGTCCTTATGAATAGGGAAGACGAATAACCGATGTCCGTCTGGTGTACGTGAAATCGGTTTTCCGAAGCTCCCAGAAAAGCTAGAGACTTCGGTCTATGACTGGTGTGTCAGACATAGTCCAAAATAGATTGGTATTGAAAATCAGCAAACGGTTTCAGAGCTGGAAAACTTAAACTTGATTTTGCCATAGAAAAGTAACTAGATAACACAAATTTTTTGGGTTTTTTTGTTAAATAAACTTATTCTATATTTCAGTACGAATAAAAGTTGTATTAAATATATAAAAAAAATAAAAAAAAACGTTTCCATGGTTGGAAACTTTAAATTTTTGTTATATAAAAATAACCTACTAAAACTAATTTTTCCTTTTTATCTATAAATTCAACATATCTTACATTTTTAAAAGAGAAATATTGGTGCAAAAAATCAGAAAAATTTTAAATTATGATTCCAGGGTTGGGAAACTTACACTTTTTGTGATATATAAAATTAACTTGGTCTAATAATTTTTTTATATTTTAATTTATATATACTATATATATATATATATACATATATTATGTTTTGGAAAGAAAAGTTGGGTATAAAAAATTAGAAAAATTAAAACCACAGCTGGAAAATTTTAACTTTTTAACTATTATTATAAAACTATTATTAGAACCCTATTGTTTTCGCTACGCTGTCCGTCCGTCTGTCATATTCTATTTTCTCGAGAACCTTTATTTCCTTGGTAATTAAATATATTGTATATTTTAGAAAGAAATAAATTTGGGCTCGTATTAAAACCAGAAAAATTTAAATTATTCCAGGGTTGAAAGTTGAAAAAAAATATTTGGATAAAAAATGGAAAAGGGTATATACATACATATGTATAGGTTTGTCATTCCGTGTGTAATTTCCATAATATTCATATGCGACCCATAAAATGTATATATTCTGGGTCCTTGTGAATAGGGAAGACGAATAAGCGATTTCCGTCTGTCCGTCCGTCCGTCTGGTGTACGTGAAATCGGTTTTCCGAAGCTCCCAGAAAAGCTAGAGACTTCGTTCTTGGACTGGTGTGTCAGAAATGGTCCAACTTAGATTGGTATTAAAAATCAGCAAAATCGAGCAGACGGTTTCAGAACTGGAAAACTGAAACTTGATTTTGCCATATAAAAGTAACTAGGTAACACAATTTTTTTAATTTTTTTGTTAAATAAACTTATTTTATATTTCAGTACGAATAAAATTTTTAATAAAAATATGAAAAAAAATAAAAAAATCAAAAAGGCGTTTCCAGGGTTGGGAGCTTTAACTTTTTTGTTATATAAAAATAGCCTACTAAAACTAATTTTTCCTTTTTATCTATCAATTTAAAATATCTTATTTTCTTAAAATAAAAAGATTGGTGTAAGAAGTCAGAAAAATTTTAAATTATGATTCCAGGGTTGGGAAACGTACACTTTTTGTAATATATTAAATTAACTAGGTCTAATAATTTTATTTATATTTTCATTTATAAATATATTTTAAGTTTTGGAAAGAAAAGTTGGGTATAGAAAATTTGAAAAATAAAAACCACAGCTCCACAGCTGGAAAATTTAACCTTTTTAGGGTTCCGTACACCAAAGGTATTATTATTTTCGCTACGCTGTCCGTTTGTATATCACAGGGTATTTTCTCGAGAACCGTAAGAGCTACGGACCTGAAATTTGGACACAGTATGTAGACCTTTGGCCGCTACAACAGTAAATACTCGAGAGTTAAAAATTAAAGGGTGTTCCAAAACGAGCAACGAAATATGTTAAAGTCCCATGTTATATACATGCAATTGTATGTATATACATTTGAAATTTGTAAGGTAAGTGTATTTTTATACAGACTACAACAATTAACACTAAAATTTAACAAAATGTAAATTAAAGGGTGTTCCATCAGTTAATGCAATTTTGACTATGCAATTTTGACAATTTGCTGTATCTTGGAAACCGTAAGAGCAAAACTCTTGAAATTTTCAAAAACGGTAAAACTAAGAAATCAAAAGATTATAAAATCGCAAACCGAAAAAAAATCGCCAAAACAAAAAAAATCGGCAAAACAAAAATAAGCACCAAATAAAAAAAAATTTCTTAGACTAAAATAAATCGCAAAAAACCGGAAAAATCGCCAAAATGAAAAAAAATCGCCGAAGGGAAAAATCGCCAAAATGAAAAAAACCCCAAAAACAGAAAAAAATCGCCAAATGAAAAAATCGCCAAAATAAAAAAAAACCTAAAAACAGAAAAAATTTGCCAAAATGAAAAAAAATCGCCAAAATAAAAGAAAAACCCCAAAATGGAAAAAAATCGTCATATTACAAAAAATCGCCAATATGAAAAAAAATCCCCAAAAACAGAAAAAAATTGCCAAAACGATAAAATTTATTTTGAGATTAAAGTTACTAAATAAAACTAGTATTTTCTTTTTTTCTTTGTTCATTTAACATATTTTATATATTTTTTAAAGAACAAGATTGATATAAGGAACAAAAAAAACCTAAAATGATGATTCCAGGATTGGGAAAAGTACACTTTTTTTATATATGAAACTAATTAAATAACGCTACTTATTTCTTTGATAATTAAATATATTCTATATTTTAGAAATAAATAAATTAGTACTCGTATTAAAAAAGTTAGGGAAAAAATAACCAAAAATAATTATTTTTTCAGTTAAACATATTTCATATTTTAGGAAGATCTTTACTTAAGCAAATTCCTTAGTCGAAAAAAACCAAGAGGTCACTTACTAAAAATTGCACTATAACAAAAAATTATAAATTTTATCACAAAACAAATATGTATGTATGTACTTATGTATGTATCTGTATACTACACATACATACATACGTTGGTAAAGGGTATATAAGATTCGGCACAGCCGAATATAGCACTCTTACTTGTTTAATATGCACTCAATAAAACTTGCATTAAAAAATAATAATTTTTATATTATTGAGTTACTAATTGGTCATTAGGGCGGAAGGAGCCGAGATGGCATGGGTGGCGCGCAGAATTTGATATCGGATTAAAAAGTCACCAAAGGCAAAAATGAAGCCATAGTCAAGCCATGAACAACGATATGAGATATGATGAGATCGAACTTCAAATGGCAGCAATATACATATGTATACAAAAAACAAAAAAATTTTGTGGGCATGGAAAAAAAATTGCATTGACATATCTTTCATTTTAAGGGGTGACCAAGATACAATGGGTGCATTCATAAGACGAAGCTGTTGCGCAACCGTTGAGGGTTTTTCTTAGAAACGCATAGTTGAGTAGTTCCGCTCCACTCAACAGTTGAGTAATTTTCCATCATAAAATTTTTTCGCTACCTATAGTCAACATGTTTTGCTCATCCTGAACAGCTGATCGAATAGAGTTATGCCTTTTATATGCTCTGTTACAAATGCGATAAAATAACGAAAAGATATAATATTAAATCATATCCATCAAACTGTTTCTAAGACGTAACTGTTGGGCCCAACAGTTGGCAACAATTTCACAACTGTTATCCATTAAACACATTCACCACAGCAGGCTACACGAACACACGACTTCAAATGCCGATAGCGGCATTTGTCGCCTCGTAGCCAGCTACTTAATTATTTTCGAGACGGCAGCAGCACCATCTGCAGATGATATTCAAGTACAAGTACATAATTCATTATTGCCACTTTCATATATTTTGCATTTATAAAAATTAATTTTTCTTTTAAAATGTACTTATTTCACGTAAAAGTACAAAAAAGAATCAATTTATTCTTTACATCAATTTTTGGATATTGTTTCTGGTAAATAATATGAAATAATTGTACGATATCATTCATTCAACATTTCGTATTGCACTGGTAACACTTTTTTAAAGAGAAGTAGCACTCAGGCAATTAATGCCTACTACTATTACTAGGTGTTACCTTCTTTTTAGGAAAGGGATAGTGATAGAGAAGACAGGTGGTGAAGGAAGAGATAGAGGAAAGTTTCATTTTTTACAACTCTGCTTTTTTGCACGTTTTTAATAATGCAGTGTTGCAGCGCCTCCTATTTTAAATGAGGCGTACAAATTTTTTGAAGCTGTGCTTTGTAGCCATTTTATTGATTATTTTAATTCGCCGATGATTCTGCTACACAACGAAGGAGGGCGCTCTGATGTTACATTAGGATTAGTATTTGCTGAATTCGGTATAGTTCAGTGACCAGTGACTATGCCTTCATCTCTTGAAGTTTTCCACAACAACTGATGCAAAGGGACACTAGTGCACATCAGAAAAATGCGTGGTGATGTTATTTGATGACTGGTGAATACAGGGATTGAACCCAGCCAACGCCACATTGCAAATTGCTTTTCCTTGGCGACGAATGACTTCTGTTAAACGATTTGGTATAGATTTGTCCAAGATTTTAATATATTCCGGACCGATTTTTCGTCACTTCTCTGAGATGACTTTTTTTCTTATTTTTGCTTGTAAAGTCACGTTTTCTTATTCTTGTTTTTTTTTTTTAATAACCCCAGAGGAGGAGGGAGAGTTGTGCTCTCTCTCCCTTACCGACCTGTTTCCACGTAGAAGAATATTTTCGCTGGGACTACAATGGTTTCTTTATAGGTATATAGCTTTTAATTTGGGTATCAGCACTCAAAAAATTAAAATTCCAGCACTTGAAATTTAACTGGAAACAAAGTTGAATTCAAGCATTTTTTCACGTAATATTCAAGTTTGAAAATAAAAAATCAGACAACATACATATGCGTTCAAACCTTGTCAAATATGTAATTAATTTTTTAATAAAATTGAAATAGTGGTGAAAAATATCAAAGATAAATATAAAAGTGAATTTTTAAAGGACAAAATGTGTAAAAACGTGAAAACAATAGTGAAGGTAGATATGCATAAAATTATTATAAGAAAACTTGTCGATTGCATTTACCTTTCTATTTTAAAAGCATTGTTCTTGAAGATTAAAATATACTTGAATTCAATTGAAATACAAGGTTGAATTATAGTACAATTCAAGACTTGAATTGAACTGTAATACAACTGAATTGTTCGAATTGAATTCAGGTTTCCATTCCACTGGAGAATGCTATTGAAATAAAGTGTAAATCAAGCATAATTCCACCCTTGACAATTGAATATGTGACTTGAATAACAATTGTTTTACACTTGATTTCAAACAAAATTGCTTATTGGATAAACATTGTTGAACAACAAAGAAAATTGTACATGTATTGAAAGTAAAAATCATAATTTACAAAATTAAAAATCATCATTCGAGAAAAGAAAATCTTGAAATCATATTTAGATCCGAAAATCATCAAAAATACAGGGTGGCCCAGAATGGCCGAAGTGGTTTCAATTCCTTATAACTTTTTTATTATAACTTTTTTATTATTTTTCTTTTGCAATACATCTATCGTGCATTGCTTAAGCAGGTCGTACACGACATGTTTTTTACGTCTGACATTTCAACTTTTCAACTCAGATGTAATTCTGCATGTCTGTCAAAATTGTTGTTTTACAGACGGTTTATAATATTTGGTCACAAACGTGCATGTACAAATACGTCTGACATTGTCTGTGTTTGTTTTTTTTTTTGCTTTTGCACAAACCTATGTCGGCGTCTGTTTCAAAATGGAGTGTTGCCGGCACAAAAATGTTTCTTTACGCCGTAAAAACTTCAGTAATTTTAAGGAATTTTTCTATAAATTCGAAGAATCATGTTAGAATATAAAAATGCAACGCAATTTTATTGCATTATTGTTATTTAATAGTTTAAAAAAACATAAATATATAGGTGTTGTAATATATCAACTTCAACCGGCTAATCCTTCCGTCAATAGCGGAACGCCGCTAAATGTTTCCTCACGGCATAGATTTTTGCCGACATATTTTGCATAACAAAAACAGCTGATGTCAGAGGCTTTGTCAGAAGAAAATAGAACACGCTCTAATTGAAATTTTGTCAGAAGACTGTGCGTCTGACTTTTACAGAAGCAAAGTGTTAAAGGTACCACACGACATGTACATGTTTTACACTGGGAAATTTGACAAGTCAGACGCAAAAAACATGTCGTCTACGGGGGGCTTTATAATACCACAGCATTTATTATTGGTTTGGCATTCTACAGCCACGAGAATACATTTAAAAAACAAGACGTATTTACATTTCAAGACTATTTACACAGGTCTCTAATACATATTCGCTATAAGCGACTGTTAGTAGCTCAGCATTGCCGGCTTTCAGTCAATTTTTTTTTTGACAAATTTACAGTTAGACTTTCTTAATACATACGAGTACATATTCTTCTTTACCTTCTTTTCTATTTCCTTGGCCATTTTTAAATGCTGTTGCAATTGCTCCATATCAATTTCTGTTCCAATTTTATAAGCGTCAAATAAATCTATTTGAGAGAAACATTAAATTATAGAATCAATAAAATAAATACTTATGCAAATGTGTGTGTATACCCAATGCACTTGGTGAAATTAGATCTGTACTGCCGCGTGAGCCCCGATCATTAACCGAATTTTTTAAATATTGAGCCCACGACGACAACTTCGCATATTTACTGTTGCTGAGAATTTGTTCTTTGTCACTTATCAATTGCTGATACTGATTCAATTCGGCTTCCTCTCGTTTGCGACTCGAATGGCTGTCGTTTTTATTACCACTTCGTTTGGAATGAAACAAGCGACTTGCAATACTCGGCTTCGAATGAGCTGGCTTAGCGACTTTAGCGGATTTTTCATTATGATTCAATTGTGATTTTTTATTGGAACGAGAAGTTTGTTGGCAACGCTTGTATTCGATTGCAACCGGCGGTAATTGTCGATCGTCGTAGGAAGATTTTTGGTATTTGGGTTTCACACGAGCATCGTTCTTGGGAGATTGTTGGTGGCTTGAGCTGCTTTTTATGCCTGAAGCGAGAGAGTTATGTGATTGTGATTGTGCTGACATTGTTAAATCCACGGCATTATCATCAGCTAGCTCAGGCGATATTTTATTGTCAGCTACTTCAATTGCTGCTTGTTGATTCAAGGCCTCCAAATATTTGTTGGTGTCGATTTGATCTTTGGCTACCGATAAAACAGCGTCAGAAATCTGCTGTTGGAAAAGTTAAAAAGATAAAGTTAATTGAGACGTTAATACTGTTTTGTAAGCAAACCTTTTCGCCCTCGTCCATTGGTAACGTTGACATGTCTTGGGTGTCGACCAAACGCCTATACCCACTAACCAAAAGGCCAAATTCTCTTTCTACCTCTTGGCCAAAATCACCAATTATGTCAACCGGTGTCAAGCCAAATGACATTTCATCTTTAGTTTCATTCGAACGAATTGATTTGCAATTGACATTCTGAGTTTTTTCCAATTTCACATTCGCAATTTTTGATTCGTAGTGCAATTTCCGTTCGGGTACCAAATGAGGACTAACACCTCTTAGAAGATCTGGCCGGTTTCCTTTTTTGTGAAAAGGATGGTGGACATTCAAATTATAGTTTTTAATTAAAATATCTGGCGTTATAGAAACTGGTGGCATGTTGTTGTGATTTTTCAAAGCACATTCTTCCTTCTCCAGCAGAGTGAGGGTACTTTTTAAATGACTCTGCAAGTCAGCCATGTTGGAGGGCTGACGGTTAAAGTGACCATTGCGATTAGTGTCGTCGTCCAAAGAGGGTCTGTGACCCTTACTGCACTCCATGAAGCGATAGTCATCATCTGCCTCCGTATCTTGGGCGAAGTCCAAACTAGTTGACTGATCGAGAGGACTTATTAGTTTTTCGGGAGTGTTATTGTTGTATGTGTTTAATTGTAGTTGAGATTTCTCTTCGTTTAGACTTTCAAAACTGTCGGCGCTCAGTTCCATTTCATACTCTGACATATCGCTCTCGTAGGAATCGGAGGGTGAACTAGTAATAAAATGTTCTGAGAGGGTGTGAGCTAAATGTTGGAAACCCGGATAGTTAGGATTAATTATACCTCTGGGAAAGAAGGAATGTTTGGGTGTGTGCAAAGACCCGCTCGACGATGAAGCCGATGTCAAAAAGTCATCCTCTGAAAAAAGTGAATAACAAGTGGAATTAAATTTAATGACCTTGCAACTTGACATGATACAAGGTGAAAACGGGGTTTTTCTAAAAATGTTGAGCTTCGAAATCAAAAATGTACCTTTTTCATCACTATCGTAAATAGATTTAGTATCACTGCATAAATCGATCATAGAGTGATCATCATAGTCATTGTCGTCTGGCTCAAAACCATTTTCAACTTTTTCCGTTTCAACCAAATCCTCCGATTTGCCATTAATTTGTTCTAAGTTATCAGCTTGAATCTTTTTAGAATTTCGCGCGTTATATTCACTGAAAGCTTCGTCAAATGGATTCGTACAAATATGATTTCCACTACAATCGCTATTGGTGTTGGGAGTTTCTTGTGAATTTATTAATTGAATGGGATCCAGGTCAGTATCATTTGCTTGATCATCTAGGCCATTTTTCAATAGCTAGAGAAAGAAAAAGTAAAGAGAAAAAGAGAAATACATTGACAGATAATTGTGTACTTTGGGAAAAGATGCAAATATTTCTTTTCAACTAACATTAATATTTTCAAAGTCTCTTACACAATCCTCGTAGAAGCTTTTGTTTGTATTGAATATCTCCTTAAAGCTTTTGTACGTGTTTCCGGTATTATTGGCCTCTTTATCGTAACAGTCCTCAAAAGAATTTACAAATGATTTTGGTAAGGCTCCACAGCAATAATGCGGCATAACATTATTGTCGTTTAGATGATTCAGAATTGGTGGAGAATATTCTGTAGGTGTAGAATTTAAAGCTTTTTGTATAAACTCATCTGCCGAGGAGACATAATTTGTTAACGTTGATGCTGCAGGCGTTGCAGCGGCTGTATTGTTGCCAGCTGCAGCAGCTGATGTCTCCCTATAGAAGTTCGATATTCCTGTTAGTGGTGTATTGTCGAATTTGTTGTGCCCTGATCCCAGTGCTGATATAAGAAGCGAATTTTTGCTGTGAGTGTCTCTTTGGTTATTGATTGGATTGAAAACGGATGCAGCGTAACCAGCTGTAGCAGAAATATCGGGAACTCGCATAACGCTTAAAGTCTGAAATGTAGAAAAAACGCATTCGTCCCATAATATTTTGTACTAAACCTGGCACTAAATGGTTAAAAGTACGATTTTATTCTATTTATGAAAATTTTTTCGTTTAATGCAATTTTACTTTAACCCAAAGTGAGCGATAAGTTAAAGCCAAGTTTATAAGTTAAATTAAATTTGTAATAATGAACAAGTTTTTATGCATCCGATAAAATCCTACTTTCAACTAAATTTTAATTTTAATAATGGCCCTTAATTGAAGTTTCTTTTATTTTATTGCATTTCTTTAAAAATGTTTCGGCTCCTTTTTAATTAATTAACAATTCTGAGGCCAGCATCAGATTTCAATTCACAAGTATTTTAAAAGCTTTTGTTGCAAATATGTAACTGAAAGTTATTCATAGACTTTGTTTGAATCACTTTGTACCTTACACTTGATATGACGGAATTATTTATTCGCATTTAAGCCAGTCAAGTTTTTACTTATCACAACATTTCAGTGTGACCAAAATCGTAATTTTGTTAAAAAGTCAATATTTTAATCAAAAATATGTAGAATATCAACAATCAATACCAGCATAAATAATGAGAATGCAAGATTTCATAAAAAACCGAAAATTCAGTAAAAAGTCCACACCAAGGCAAATTCATAAATTCATGAATTTGCCTTGGTCCACACCTAATGATGAGAGAAAAAAGAAAATTACTCTCGGAATGTGCAAAATGTATCCAAAATTTATGGAACGCGGAAAACTGTAATTGCACATCATGAAATACTACAGGCTCAGCTAGCCGGCAGTAATGTAATGTAACGGCAACAGTAGGAAACAACTGATCTATATTGTTAACTGTAACTGTGCACAAGTTCGGACTCTTTCGTTATGCATCTGGACTAGATCTATAATTTGACGAGGAATATTTTTTTGATAAATCTTAGTCCTCTAACTCTTTTTTCCTGATCAAAACACTAGAAAGAATCATAGACTAACACATCAGGAAACGACTTCTTTTAGGATCGTATACACGAGGGGTGTGGTAATAAACTTGGGTATATCACTATCACTGTCTGTACACTGTAGCTCCCTTACTCGATGTAGAAAGTGCTTTTAATAATGTAGCCAGTGTAGCTATTCAAAAGTCCATGTGGCGTGAAGGAATATATCAGGAGGAGTCATAATGGGCAGGAAGAGAATTGCCGCAAGGTGAATTCAATACCCCTTACTCTTGCATCTCTTTGCTAGTAAAATTCTCCTTGAGTTAGAAGGCAAGGGGTGTTCAAGGACGCGATAAGCAAGATCATAACTAATGTTTTGACTACACTCAACAACTAGGCCGCAAACTGTAGTCTAGGAGTAACCTCAAATATTTACTACAAGGACCAAGGTATAGAGTTTGCAGTTTTCACGAATGTAGAATCATACACTATATAATGGATCCAAGCTCTCATGGAAGCAAAATATGCTATTCAGAATCAAAAAGCCCACGGTTACTTACAAACGCCTATAATAGGGCCCTTGCTGAGAAATGAGGCTTAAGTCCTAAGATGGTAAAATGGATATATCCAGCCTTATTTTCGATTTAATCGTATGCGACAAAAATTAATGTTTTCAGCAGAATGTTTTGTTTTTAATATTTATATATATATATGTTTTTGAAAGTGAATTGTCGCTTACGACAATTATGATAATTCTAAACTATGGGTAGGCCCATAATATTTTAATTCCATTAAAAAAATTTATTTTCGATTACATGTCGCTTACGATAAAATCGAAAATATAGCTCGATATACAAGTATGAAATATGTGGTGGACCACCTATGTATATAGAATTCAAATATCCGTCTGTATTGGAATTACGGGCTTCTTCAAATACCCTGAATGTTATAAAGGGCATTATTCCTTTAAGGCTTCGAATAATGGTCACAACTTTAAGCAGTCCTGCTAAAATCTTGAGTCGTCTACCTTTAGAGCTAAAGCAACCCTCAGATAATATCGAACCTTATTTTCGATTTAATCGTAAGCGACAAAAATTATAGTTTTCAGAAGAAGTTTTTTTTAATATTCAAATATGTTTTTGTACGTAAATTGTCGCTTACGATAAAATTGTACAGCATTTCGATAATTCTAAACTATAAAATTTTAATTTCAATAAAAATGTCTATTTTCGATAACATGTCGGTTACGATAAAATCGAAAATAAAGATCGATATGGTTTGCATAACTTTAAAAATATTTCTCCGATCAAGAAAGCGATGCAAAAACGGCGAAATAATAAATGATTGTAACACCATAGTCTGCACTGACGGATCAAGAATGATATACGGTGTTGGGTCTGGAGTTTTCTAAACTCCTAAAATTTAGCTATTTAGACTTTGTCGCTAGACGAACATCACTCTTATCTGGGTTCCTGCACATAGTAACTCCATGTTCAATGAGCAGGGCGGAGAAGCTAATCAGGGTTAGATCCTCTTACGATGGGTACCTCTAATGGATTGTCTGCCGCAATACCCCCAATACAGCATTAAAATTAATATCTTCAAAAACTAACTACAGAAAAGAAGAGATAGATGGAACAGGCTAAATATTTGTAGGGTCGCCTAGAAAATGTGGCATACTTCCAAGATAAACTTCCTGAACAAATCGTAAGCGAAAACAGGAAGAGTATATCGCAGTTGGTGTTGCGGACGATCGGCAGATATGCTGTAAGCTAGGTCTTTCCGAAAATACATTCTGCCGCAGCTGTCAAGAACAAAACAAAGAAGAGTCAGTCTCTCACGTACTCTACGAATGAACGCCATTGTACACTACGTATTACAAATTTCTAGGGAAACACATACAAAGCGACCTATCGGAGGTAAAAAAAGGTAGTTGTAGGGAACTTCATGCGGATCTAGCATTGGATCCAGACGTAGGTTAGAACTCGGACGAGTAATTTGATAAAATGGAATCTCACCATTCCATGTAAACTAACCAACCGGGATTTTTTTTTTGGTACTTTCAGAAAGGGAGGACAACTTTATTCTTTAACGTTGGTATTGCGGGTTAATATGTCCTACATATCGAGCCATAACCGCTAAAATAGCTCAAGCGACACATTTTTTGGACATCGTTTTTTTGACGAAAATCGACTATTTATGATCACACATTATCGACTTTGATCAAAAAATTAAGTTCGAAAATTATGTCGCTCAAGCTTTTGTTTGGCGGTTATGGCACAATATACATAAATAAGTTCAATACTAAACCTAATCACAAGAAATCAGTCATAACTTGAAATGCGTTTAATAGTATGTTTCCACTGGCATGATTTATACAAATCATGATGATCTGTGCAAATCATGTTAATTTCTACATGATTTACCATATATTTTGCATACGGATAAATCACCTCAAAGTGGTTGATTTATTTTAAATAATGTCGAAAATACTATATTTCGAACTCGATTTATGTATTCAACCCCGCGTTGCTCAACAGTGATTGACAATTTCGAAAAAATGACATTAAGGAATATTTAATAAATTTTAAATGTCAACCCCATGTGAATAAAATTCACATTACAGCTGCTGCGCCCACCTTATAAAACATGTGCATAAATTGAGTACGAAAATTCGAACAACAAATCATTCACAAGTTCGGTGGGAACACTTTGAAGTGATTTACTTAAACCTACTTTATTTAAAGTCGGTAGAAACATGCTATAAGGGTTAAACTATTCACTTTTTTATTCCTGCAAATCAATATTACAATCGGTAGTTGCTAGTTTCTATGCTCCTGCACCAATTACCGGAAAGCGGCTTGGGATAAATTTTACAGGAAGTTTCACGAATTTTTATCCGTAACACACACATCAAAAACAAATTTTTACGAAGATTTCTATTTTTTCATATCACTCGAGTTGTTTTACATTAAAATTTTTAAAAATTCAATTGCGCCAAATTCATTTTCTAGAGATTGAAGAAACAAATTAAATCAGCAAAACTAGCTCGATTTTGAAATTCTACAAAAATTAACGCTTAAAAAATACAATAACTTAATCAAATAAGCCTTACTGGGGGTCTCCACTAGCCATGACTTGGTATGGGCATCATGTCGAACATCGAAAATGGCTAATGGAGACCGCTCATGTCCATGTTTTGTTCATGCTCTGACATCAATGCCCGAGCATATGTCTGAGCAACAATGTTCGCCATGAGATTCTCAAGGTAGAATTAGTAAAATCGTATCGTTCTACTTTACAGCTTGCCGTATCGTTCAGCTTTGTGTACAAGTTATAGAAAATGCAACAGTTTGCACAGCACATTTTTTTTTCTGGCTTTTAATGCGGCTTTTTTGACATTCGCTACAGAAAAATCTGTTTTCTGTAGATTTCTACGTCAGCAGTGCTACCACCACATATTTTATAACTAGTAACATGCATTGCATATCGTACGGCTTTTGTCAGCTGACACGCAACTTCACGATACGATTTTACTAATTCTACCTTCAGTCGGCAACCATTTGCAATAGAAAGAAAAGAGACAGAACAAAAGTAGTAAATATTCCATCTTTATTGCACTAGCGCAAAAGTTGATGATTTTTCCACAGTTGCTCTGCCGGCGTCATGTTCATGTCATGCCCAAGTCGATGGCTAGTGGAGACGTAGGGTTAAAGAATTTAATTTGTATACTGTTTTAATTGAGTTTAATTGAATGAAAATAAAAAGCATTAAAACATCTTTGCAAGTGAATGAAGTGCTTTTGAAATTCGATCTTGCGGAATTTTAATATGAAGAGTAGAGTCGAGTTGTTAAAAGGTTTTGCGGTTTTTCGATTTGCTTTGCAGCGAATTTCATCTTTTAATTATATTCCTGCGGTTTTGAAGGCTTAAAAGAATATCAGCCTAAATCAATTACACTGTGCTACAAAAGTTGAGAAAAAAAATATTCAGGGATTCTAATGTACCAATTCTATTTTGTTGGAGTCCATGGATGACGAAAATACCGTTGGTTTTTTTAGGTCACTTCATAAAGTGATTTTATAACAGTAAATGTAGTGAAAAACGGAGTTTCTTAGCTTTTCAGTTTTAAACAGTTGTAACTTCTTTGTTTCCCAACGGATTTCTTTTAACTTTTCGTTGGTTAAAAGGCTCGAATATTATCTTTCAATAAAGATATATTTTTTGTAAATCGACTAAGAAATGGCTAAGTTACAGTCGTTGAAGTGTACAAAAAACCAATTAAAAAAGTATTCTTTTGTTTTCCTCAGGCTATAAGTTGATTATGAGTTACAAAAGAATACTTTTTAATGGATTTTTTGTACACTTCAACGACTGTAACTCAGCCATTTCTTAGTCGATTTACAAAAAATATATCTTTATTGAAAGATAATATTTGATTCTTTTCACCAACGAAAAGTTAAAAGAAATCCGTTAGGAAACAAAGAAGTTACAACTGAAAATCTAAAAAACCCCGTTTTTCACTACATTTACCGTTATAAAATCAGTTTATGAAGTGACCAAAAAAAACCAACGGTATTTTCGTCATCCATGGACTCCAACAAAATAAAATTGGTACATTAGAGTCCCTGAATATTTTTTGTGTATCACAGTGTTATTGTATGAGTTATTTCACAAACAAACTTAATGCTGCTGCCGGGGCTTTTTTGCCAGCACCTTAAATTAATGAAAACATGATTATTAAAACTTATTATTTGTTTATTGATTTTTTTTTTGCAATCGTTAATATCTTCAGAAATTATTGTTAAAATCACATTAATAAGTGCTCTTTTTTGCTTTTTTTATAAATTAAGGTTTAAAAATTTGTTCCTATTGTGCTGGTCTGTATATAATCAGTCTTATTGCGAATGTCAACGTCGACGTCGACATCACATAATAATCGATATGTCTCCGCTGTCAGTTCAGTCTTAAGCGCAGTATTCATGGACAAAATGCATGACACAAGCATCGTATACGTGTACATGAAGAACTCAGCATACACGTGCATGCATTGCACCATAAATTAATAGCATCTTGTTACAAGCTACAACTACATACAAAAACTTCTAACGTACATATAGAATTTGACAGTTCTTTGTATGACCCGCTGCTTTAAGTAGTTTATCTTGTTATGTTTGTGTTGCATACATGCATGTGCAAAAATCAATAAATTTAGATTTTGCTTCAAGCATCGTCGGTGTGACTCATACAAGCAAAATTTCACTAATATTATTCTAATACAGGTCGTGCATTTCGACCGTGAATAATGCGCTTCACAACGGCCTTGCCTATGAGAATTGTGTTGACGCTGTCTAGTTATCGATAATGTAAAGGAAATAAATATCATCCCTATAAGTTTTGACGTTTGTTTGATTTATTTGGTTGTTGAAACTTAAATTTATTTTTTCAAATTGTGCAAAAATGTTTTTAATGTTCGATTATTTAAATCTACTGATTAAGAAAAAAATAAAGACTTATGCCGAGTACACATCTGGCACAAATGTGCCAAAAAAAAAGCGTAACCACTAATTGGTAATGAGAAACCGTTTGATTCAGACACGTTTTTATTAAGTTGAACAGGTTCATACATAACTTCTACACAATTTTATAGAATCCATCATGATTGTAAATTGTTTAAATCAACAAATGCATGTCTGAATCAAACAGTTTTTTATTAGTAATTAAGGCCGTTTCACACTATAATACTTTTGACAAAAATGCATCCCTAATCTAATTTCTGTTTCAAAAATTTCAAAAGACAATAACAACTCAACATGTCAGAGTTGCATTTTCCACAAAAGTATTAATACTTGTTTTATAGTGTGAAACGGCCTTTAGTGGTTACTCTTTTTTGGGCACATGTGTGCCAGATGTGTACTTGGCATTAGAATTAAACGAAAACTTATGTGTCAAAGTCACACGTTTTATAATATGCCAAATACCAAGATGTTGTTAAAAGTTTCCTGTAAATTTGTGATTAGTTTAGAACGAGGATAATTATTTTACTTAATTACAGATTGTGGACTATTTACGGATCCTACCAACTAAATAATTGTTGGGGACAACTTTAATCTAGGTTTATCACAGCCCACATAAATCTGGAGGGGACACTGGGTGTGTTGCAAAGCTGTTATATGTTCACTTTTTATTAAATTGGAATGATTTAGACAAATCAAGGTGATTTGAGTAAATCATGTTACATGATTTGTATAGGGATAATTCACCTCAAAGTGGGTGATTTATTTTAAATCATTTCGAAAATAATATTTTTCGAACTGGATTTATATATGCAACACTGCAAATTACAAGCTCCATCCCTGGGTCATCCATCAATAGTGATTGAGAATTTCGGAAAAATTACATTAAGAATACAGCTGCTGCTCCTACCTTATAAAATACGTGCAAAAATTTAATACGAAAATTCGAACAACAAATCACTTACAATTTCGGGTGAAACACCTTGAACTGATTTACTTAAACCTACTTGATTTAAATTCAGTGGAAACATACTATAAGAAAACGCTGCACTTACATCTATACATATATATGTATGTAGGTAAATTAAAATTAATTAATTAAATTGAGAAGACCAGGGTTGTCAGATTTTTTCCGAGCTATTTCGCCAAATTGATTTTAAAAATCGCCAAAAATCGCCAAAATTTATTTTATGTGGTTTTTCTTAATATATATTTGATAATAAATTTGTTTTTTTAATATAAATATTTAAAAAATAATCGTATAAAAATTCAGCAGCAAGTCGCCAAAATCAGAAATAAAATCGCCAACATTTTTTTATTTTATTAAATTCAAAACGCATTACTAATTAATTAATATAAGAAAAATCATCAAAATCAAATTGCTTTAATCGGGTATGTCCTGTATTCAACGTGAAATTAAAGGGTGTGGAACTGCCATAGAATTGTTGTTGGAAATATGTACTTATAACAAAAATTCTATGGCAATTCCACACCTTTTAATTTCACGTGGAATACAGAAGATACCCAAATATCTTGCAGACCAGTTTTGGTAAGATTTATTTTTGAAACTACTCTTTTAACAAACTAATTTTCCTGAATTACTAAACCTTTTAAATTCAATTTTGTTAAAAAGTAGCCATTAAATCGGCAACAACTTTATTTATCGCCAGAAAAATCGCCATGTCGCCAAATCAAAAATTTAGTCGCCAAACAAGTTGAAAAATCGCCACGTTTGGCGAGAAATCGCCGTATCTGACAACCCTGGAGAAGACTGACTTTTCCGAAGTTTTTGGTTGCGTGTACGGGACACATATAAAAATTTTGGTTCCTAGTTAGGAAGAACAAAGTATTTATTATAACAGGAAAGGCTTTTTAGTCTTAATATTATAATGACTTTAAGAGCAAGTTGAAATTTTTTTTGGATAAAGATACTATACATAACATGCCATAATCGCCAAAAAAAAAAAGCTTAAGCGACATAATTTTCGAACTTAATATTTTGACCAAAATCGATTATTTGCGATCGTAAATAATCGATTTTCGTCAAAAAATAAAAAATAAAACGAAGTCCAAAAAATATGTCGGTTAAGCTTTTTTTGGCGGTTATGGCTCGATATGTACATGCATTCCTTCATTAATTAAATTGTTTGTTGGTTGGTATTTTAAATTTTTCCATTTAAATATTTTTTTTAACCGTGAAAATAAAAAATTCCTACTGGGTCGTTGCCAAAAATGTTGTTGACAAAAACGTATCCAATATTAAGTCGCTTTTATCAATGCGAGGCTACAGTCAATTATTATCGGCAATCGACAACATTGTCAACACCAATGCTATTATTGCGCAGCCGACGCACAGTGCTTTGTTCCAGTGCAAAAATACAAAAAATTATCATATCTTATATTGTAATAAAAGTTATGCTGTTCGATAGGTAACAATCTATTTTAAACCACATTGAAAGAATTTCGAAGTTTTAGTTCTTATTGACCCCACCAGAGGAGGTAAAAGTCAGTGAATTTTGTGCCTTAATTACTAAGAAAAAAGTTTAGTTTTGACCGCTTCATTCAAACAATTGTGTTAATTTAATTTTTTTCAGTAGAAGATTAAAGTTTCAATTTTCTGATAGCTAAGAGTATAATTATAAATATGTTATAACAAATTTTAAAAAATATTTTTTTTAAATGATAGTTTTTTGCATTAAAAATCTCATATTATTTAACTTAAAATTAAAAAAATTTTCAAGTTTAATGGAGTATTAAAAAGAAACGAAAAATATGGTCCTCTGGTTTTTTTCTGTTTTTGATTATCTGTTAGATTTTCTAAAATATTGTTAAATAAATTGTTTGAAAATTTTGCCAAATTTTTGGAAAAATTTGTACTTTTTTACAACCCCAAATTATCGATTTTGGCTCGAATTTCTCCACTTTTCAAAGAGATTTAAGAAAAAAACTAAAATCAATTGAAAAAATTAAAATAATTTAACTGTTTGCAACAAAAGACAATAAATTAAAAATTTTAATGGAAAAAAATTGTATTCTCTCCTTTTTTACGCTACAAGAGGGCACTCAAGTCACAAATTAGGTAGTTTTTTAATGTTTTAGAAAATGTGGTGGTGTGGTCTTTTGGTTTTTTCCTGTTTTTTAGTTTAATAGTGTCTTCTATAAATTTGCAAAAAAAAATATAAGAATCGAACCGCAACTTAAAAAACAAGTCAGTTAAAAAATTGCATACTTTGTCTTTTTTCCCACTTTTCAATAGCTTACAAAAACTAGTAAATAACAAAAAAACCTTAACAAATTATGAAATAAAAATACATTTTAGTACACTAAGTGCCGGTCCAGACTTCCAATTTTTGTTGCATCAATTTTTGAATATGTGTGAGAGTGTTGAAATAGAAATATATACTATTTGTATTCCTCTCTCGCTCTTTTGCACTAAAAAATAAAAAGTTACTGCAACAAAAACTGCAAGTCTGGACTGGGACTTAAAAGAGGATAATAATTTCTTAGCAAAAAATTTAAAAATTTGTGGTATTCTGAAGCTAAAAGGGGCGGTAAAATCATATATAAATACGACAGGCAAATATACGCGAGAAAGTAAAATTGTTCCACTTGTATTTGTGCATAAAAATTTTGCAGAAGTGAGTTTAAAACCTTTAACGAGTAGCACCCCGGAAAGTATAGTTTAACTCTGGAATACATCCGAAAAGGTGAATAATCTCACATTAATTTGCCATTCATGGATGGCAGCTGTGGCCATAGCGAGTATAATGAGATATTTGAAAATGAAATTCTCATTTATGATTTTTACTGCATTTGTGTCATTAAAGAATTAATATAAAATATTTTTGCATCAAAAATTCCGTGACTGACTGTACGACCTATGCCTTCACATAGGAAGTAGCAACGTGGTTGTTAAAGAAATTCCACAAAAAACCGCAAGATAATACGGTTATCCGTGGCAGATCAGTCAACCAGTGCGAGCGAGACGAAAAACTCTCGAAGGCCTAACAGACAAAAGCCTGACCGCACTTAAGAAATAATTACGATGACGCGAAATGATGTTCTTCGACCCAGACCTGTTTAACGATTTGCAAAATTTTTAATATACAATGGTAGATGGTGCGGTTCCTAATATCTTAAGCAATACAAATTCTGCAAGCTTGTTTTAATTGCAAGGCAGTTCCAACGAAAATGAATAACTTTAATTTTTCCAAAGTTCCAAATACGGATAAATACTTATGAATACTGTCTCTGAGTACCTCACTGCTTAATACCATATTTCGAATGCTAACTGCACATTTCTTACCGGATTGCCTATAAAATCTGGCGAATTGGTAAGAATAATAAGGAAATGTTTTTTAGACAAATTCAGAAAAAATAAAAAATTACATGCTTAATAACAGATCAAATTAAGTCTCGGCATGGTAATATCAATGACGGAAATACTGATCGTCACTTTTTCTCAGATAGTGCTGTAGCAGCCGCAATAACTGGTTTAAAAAAAATTATTAGCAATTTTGATATTATACTAAGAGTGCTATCATGTGGCTTGCAAATAAACATAAAAGCTTTCAAAGACTTCTTAACAATGATTAGAAATATATATTTAATTCATTATGGATGGTATCATATGCCAAGTACTGTACACACAATTTTAATTCATGGACGAGATGTTGTCATACCCGTAGAAAGACCATTAAAAATTTCCTGTAAATATTTATTTTAAAATTTCTAATTAAAATATCTAGTCATAATACATAGAAAGAACATTATTGGCTGGTTGTGGGAAGCAGCGTTAGAAGCCAAGCACAAAAATTTGAGAAAGATGCATTTGTCGCATGCTAAAAATTTCTCTCGGATAAACAGTCATAAGGATTTAATAAATCATTTGTTCCTTACTTCAGATCCTTTTTTTTCTTGAAGGGGCACCATAATTTAAAATGTCACTAATAATATTAAAATCAGACCTTTAATAACAAAAACAAA
The DNA here is from genome assembly GCA_944452675.1 of Tachina lurida. Taxonomy (NCBI): domain Eukaryota; kingdom Metazoa; phylum Arthropoda; class Insecta; order Diptera; family Tachinidae; genus Tachina; species Tachina lurida. The sequence continues at coordinate 42,237,606 of OX101753.1, forward strand.
TAAAAATTTCAATTAAAAACGTTCCTTTATGAAATATGAGTGTGTGAAACTGAAACATATTTAACTTAGTTGCGCGTGATCATTCAAGAATAAATATGTTTGAAAAAAATTTCTTGACAGTCACGCTCACTTGAGTGACTACTATATTCTCACTGTGAGCGTGCGTGACAGTAAGTCAAAAAGAGACACGCGCACTTCTGTGCTATTGGATTTGTACAAATATTTTAACTATTCATGAACTTCTGTTAAAAAATTATTGCATATTTTCTTCAAAGGGCACTTGACAGCACGAAAGGTCCTTTTCACAGTTACCGTAAAAATAACCCACGAGTTGCGATTAATATGGTTACAAAAAATATAAGTTAGGAAGGGTGGTGCTATACCGCACCTCTACTCGGAGACCCAATTGGGTCCATTATTATAAAAATATAAGTTAATGCACTTTTATTTTGAAAAAATAGCAAATTCATAAATTTTTTTCAAAACTTGAATTTTTGGGAATTGCTACAATTTAAGTTTAACGTTTATTAACCTAGGTCAATTCCTTCTATTTTTGTCCAATCGTTATATGGGAACAAAGCACTAAGCGACGTCACTTGTGGCGACGTTGACATTCGCAATAAGGGTGAATATACATATATCATTGGGGCTATTTGGTTCATAGTGATATAAAAAGTACTATTTACACTTTATCTTCCAAGAAATTGGGGAACATATCGGTAGTTGAATCACCTGTGTCATTGTCCCGCGCTTAGTCAGCTTAGAAGAAAAATGTTATATAGAGGCGTACGTACAGGGACTCTGGTTGGTGAAACCTGAGAGAATACATAGAACAAACTGGTTTTTTGGCCTGATCGGTCTATTGAATAGGTTTTTCGGGGCAGATAGGTATATTGGGGCTACCCGGAACTTTGAGCCGACTCTGGCACCTATGGGATTGCGTCAAAGTAGTTTCCCCTCCTTTTAACCTAACCTAATAGGTTGGTGAGTGGTACATCCGAGAGGCCAGGCTAATCTAGAAGTCGGGATGCATGCTCGATCTTGCAGCCAATTAATGGCATGCATATGTATATACACATAAATATTAAATTATTTACAAAAGCAAATTAACAATTAATTCCTTGAAAACTCTGTATTCAACTACGTAAATTAGGAAACTGTTAATTGTTGTGTACGAGTATATTTAACTTTGGCAATTGAAACGCATTCCAAGGAGCTTTAAGCTGAAGGGAGACGATCCTTTATAATTATTTTCATAAAATCCTCTTAACAAAATATTTGTTTGTAAATTTTGTTTGTGCCGTGCCAGAACCCCATAAACTAACTTCTTCTAGCACTGGCAAGTTGTTTTGTATTATTGCTACACACTTTTCCTTCAAAATGAGTCAATTTTATTTCTTGGGTGTTTCAGTGAAAAAACAAAATAAAAATGTGAATAGAAACGAGTACATATAAAATTCCCCCATGACTTGTAGGTGTTTGTTTGGGATGTGTTGCGTGTGGAACTGAAATTCTTGTTTTTGAACAAGTCATTTTCCCAAAGCATTCAGTACAGACATACATACATACATATATACATAATTATATTTCATAAAACCATACATATTTATGTAGGTATATATGTGTGTGAAATATTCCATGCCAGTTTCAGTATAAAAAAATTTAACATTCTGGCTTGTAGGAACATGAATTTATAAAAATAGTATTCGTTAAAAATTATTTTTTTTTGTTCATTTATTGAGGGTGTGTTTTTCAGTTTGTTTGATTGTAATTGGGTAAATTGATACAATGTCATGATGCAGTTATTCCCCGAATAAAGAAACCGCAAAAGGTACCTAGTGTCACTCACCACCCTCAAAATTTAATACACATTCGGAAGCATGTATGTACATATCGCACACTAAATCATAAACAGTCACTACTCAAAATGATCAAAATTGTTTTGCTTTTTTATAAATCAGTTACCTGAACAAATCTCTAGCGACCGCAATAATTTCTTTTGCAATAAAGTGTTCTTGAAGAATATAAACAACTGTTGATGTTTGCCACTACTCAGTATCTGAAATTTTTTGAGTTGTGACTGTTTATGATTTAGTGTGCGATATGTATGTAGGTTAGGGTTCATAATTATTTTTATTAACCCCCGACCAAAAAAATAGGTGTTATATGTAAATTTGTAGTGTGTGTCTGTGTATCTGTGTGTCTGTCCGTGTCCAGTACAGCCCAAACGGCTGGACGGATTTTGATTTAGTTTTCTCGGTTTGAAAGGTGACTTGATCGAGATTGTTCTTAACCATGTTTGAAGAAAATCGGTCCAGCCGTTTAGATGATGTCACATCTTTTCTAAATAATTCGGGGGTTTTTAAAATTTTTAATTTTTGTTATATAAAAATCTTAGGAAGGAAATGTCTCTACGCAGAACGCTAACCAACTTTTGATCTAAAAAGTGGATTTCGAGCTTTGCGGGAATTCAAAAAAATATTTAAATTATTGTTTTGTGAGTTTGAATCACTACTTTACACATTTTCGAATTTTCGCTATCCTTAAGCTTAAATTAAACGCCATAATGGATAGCCATAACCAACCCAAACCAAAATTCAATTGGTTTCTACTAGAGGTGTGCAAGTGAGCGTTTTTTGACTCACGACACGCACGCTCACGCAGAAAAATATTTTACTCACGCACGAATGACATTGCAAATTTTCACGATCACGCACGCTCACGAATAAAATATTCTTAATCACGCACGAGTGGCTTACAACTTATCACTATCACGCACGCTCACGAAAAAGTATATAATCCAATTGTTATGTTTTTTGGGTTGAAAAATATGTTCTTACACACACATATGTATGTTTGAACATATGTATGCTCGGTATATTTAAAATTTACATTGCACAGTTTGGACTTTTACAAAATAAATGGTAATAAATCTGGAACTTCTAAACTATTGATTGAATTTATATGAAACTTCTAATATCCGTAGAGGAGGACCTAGACTTTATAACACATGCAGTGTTGCCAGATTTGCAGATTTCTCTGCATTTTGCTGATTTTTTACGGCAAAAATATATTTCGTGTTATTCTTTACTCCGCAAAAGAAATAACCATCGTGTTACTGCCAGAAACATACACATAAGAAACACTAAAAAAATAAGTAGTTTTTGACGTTTAGTTTTGCAGTAACAATACCACCAACATAACAATGTTAAAAAGAAACTCACAAATCTGTGCAAGGATATATAAATATATACATATCGCACACTAAATCATAAACAGTCACAACGCAAAATTATGAAAATGGTTTTTTATGGACCGCAAAAATTTCTTTTGCAGCAAAGTTTTTTACCACTCCTGAACATCTGGGATTTTTTGAATTGTGATTATTTATGATTTGGTGTGCGATATATTAATTTATATTTCTTTGCATATACATATTTGCATGTATATGTACCATTTTTTAAACTTTATATTTGTCCTTATCCTTTTTAGGGTTCCGTACACCAAAGGTGAAAAGGAACCCTATTGTTTTCGCTTCGCTGTCCGTCGGTCCGTCACAGGCTATTTTCTCGGTTGTCAGTGTCTTCTTTTTTGTTCATTATTTTCTGCTGTATTCTTAAACTTTCAGTAGTATAACGTTTCTTTGTATTGTTTTCTACATTTAGAACTTTAATATTGTCAAAATCAGGTGCATGATTAGTTTCTATTATATGCTTTGATAATTGCAAGTAATAGCTGATGTCGAACAATTTATCCAAAAATTAGGGGGAAATAATAATTATGTTGATGACAAAGAAAAAGAAGTGGCAAGAACTAGGCTCGCGAATAAAATTACATTTTTTAAAAGGAAATTAAAAAACACACAGAGGGAAAAACTTATTCTCACAATATTTGAAAAAACTAAGAAATTTTTAAAAAGGCACCCAAATATAATAATAACATAGTCAGATAAAGGCAATAAAACAGTTGCATTATACAAAGAAGATTATCAGAATAAAATGGAAAGTATACTGGAGGACAAAAATACCTACAAGATTATTAGGACGGATCCCACCGATAAATTAATTAAAATGAACAATATTATAGTAAATGATTTATATAAAAAGGAATACATATATTGCAGAATCAAAAACACGCTCAATTGTACCGCTGCAACCGCTACCAGAATATACGGATTACCAAAAATACATAAAGACGGTATACCTCTCAGACCAATAGTCTCATGTTTTAAAGTCCCTTGTTATCAACTCAGCAAATATTTAGGAAAGATACTTAAAAATATTGTTTCCGAAAAATATAACACTAAAAACTCAGTTGAACTAAAAAATCAACTAAAAAATCTACAAATAGACTCCAATGATTCTCTCGTCTCTTTTGATGTTATTTCCCTGTTCACAAATATTCCCACACACACAGCCATCAATTTTATTATGGAAAAATGGGATACTATTAAAAACCACACAGTACTACCAAAACCAAAGTTTTTGGATATACTTAAATTTTGCCTCTACGACAACAATTATTTTGTTCATAACAACAACATATATAACCAAATTTTTGGTATGCCCATGGGGAATCCCCTATCACCAACTATTGCTGACATCGTTTTAGACAATTTATTGGACAAAGCAATAGCTGAGTTAGACAACAAAAACGTTCACATTAAATACGTAACTAAATACGTAGACGATATTTTGAACTCATTAAATGTATATCATCCTAAGATAAAGTTTACTATAGAAATAGAAAAAGAAAGGAAAATATCGTATCTCGACACCACATTACACAGATTGGACAATAAAATATTATTTGATTGGTACGCAAAAAATACTTCGTCAGGAAGAATTATTAAGTATAATGCAACTCAACCTAGGTTTCAAATAATTAATACGGCAAGAAATCTTATACGTAGAGTACTGAGCATTAGTGACGAACAATTTCACATGCGTAATATCCAAAAAATTACTAAATTATTAATAGATAATAGTTTCCCTCCATATTTAATTAAAAACCTTATTAATTCCCACAAACATCCACAAAATAATAGAAATGGCAACCCTAATGATAATAAACACTACTACAGCGTCAAATATATACCAGGCTTAACAGACAATAGAAACATACAATATGCAATAAACAATAACAATACTGTCTTAGCATATAAAGCTAATAAAACATTAAGTACCATCTTCACCAAGGCATATCAAACAGGTACACGTATCAGGCATATTGGTCATCCGCTGATTTTTTGTTTACAAGTTTATAACGAAGAATTCGTTTGACAATTACTTTTGTGCCTTGTTTGATGCATAAAATTTTTTGACAATTACTTTGTAAAACTATGTGAGAAGCACAGAGTTGCCACAGTGTTTTCTCTAATGCGTGTACCTGTAGTAAATGTGCCTTGGTCGCATATGAAATCCCATGTAAAGGAGATACCGCAAACAGCTGTGATCTTGTTTATATTGGCACAACTAAAAGAAATCTAGCAACAAGAATGAAAGAACATAAAGCAGACATAAATAAAAACAAGTAAGAGTGCTATATTCGGCTGTGCCGAATCTTATATACCCTTTACCAACGTACGTACATATATATAGTATACAGACACGTACATACATATTTGTTTTGTGAAAAAATGTATAATTTTTTTAAAGTTTCCATCTTTGGAGCTATAATTTTCATTTTTCAAATTGCATACACCAAACTTTTCTTTCAGAAGCATAAAATATATTCAATTTATAAAGAAAAAGAAAAAAATTTTTAGACCTATTTAATTTTACATAACACAAAAAGTGTAAGTTTTCCAACCCTGGAGTCATAATTTTGGATTTTTCTGATTATTGATACCAATCTAGTTCTTTCAAAAATACATAAAATATGTTAAGTGAAAAAAGCAAGAACGAAATAAGCAAAAACTTAGTTTCATTTAATTCCTTTAATATTAAAAAAATCAGTTAAGTGCGACTTTGAATCGCGCACGAAAGGAAGGTTTTTTGCTTTTTTGAAGTTTTTTTCAGTTAAAACGATTTTTTCAGTTTTGTCGCTTTTTTCTCGTTTTGGCGATTTTGTCTGTTTTTGGAGGTTTTTTTCATTTTGGCGATTTTTTTCTGTTGTTGGGTTTTTCTTCATTTTGGAGATTTTTCTCATTTTGACGATTTTTTCTGTTTTCTGGGTTTTTTCGCAATTTTTTTGTTTTTTTTTTCGTTTTGGTGATTTTTTTCATTTTGGCGATTTTTTTTCATTTTGGCAATTTTTTTCTTTTTTTTTATGTTTTTTTCGTTTTAGTGATTTTTTTCTTTTTGGCGATTTTTTTTTTCATTTTGGCGATTTTGTTTTATTTTGGCGATTTTTTTCTGTTTTTTAGTTTTTTTTTCGTTTTGGCGATTTTTTTTCTTTTTTTGGCGATTTTTTTCTGTTTTTTAGGTTTTTTTTTTCGTTTTGGCGATATTTTTCATTTTGGCGATGTTTTTTTCATTTTAGCAATTTTTTCGTTTTTTTGCGATTTATTTTAGTCTTAGAAATTTTCTTTTAATTTAGTGCTTTTTTTCATTTTGGCAATTTTTTTCTGTTTTTTGGGGTTTTTTTCGTTTTGGTGATTTTTTTTCATTTTGACGATTTTTTTTATCATTTTGGCGATTTTTTTCTGTTTTTAGGTTTTTTTTCGTTTTGGTGATTTTTTTCATTTTGGCGATTTTTTTTTCATTTTGGCGATTTTCTTTCATTTTGGCGATTTCTGTTTTCATTTTAGCAATTTTTCCGTTGTTTGCGATTTATTTTAGTCTTAGAAATTTTTTTTTAATTTGGTGCTTTTTTTCGTTTTGGCAATTTTTTTTTCTGTTATTTAGGTTTTTTCTTTTTTTTGGCGATTTTTTTCATTTTGGCGATTTTTTTCTGTTTTTTAGGGTTTTTTTCGTTTTGGTGATTTTTTTCATTTTGGCGATTTGTTTTCATTTTGGCGATTTTGTTCTGTTTTTTAGGTTTTTTCTTTTTTTGACGATTTTTTTTTCATTTTGGCGATTTTTTAGGTTTTTTTTCGTTTTGGCGATTTTTTTTTTCATTTAAGCAATTTTTCCGTTTTTTTGCGATTTATTTTAGTTTTAGAAATTTTTTTTTAATTTGGTGCTTTTTTTCGTTTTGGCGATTTTTTTTCTGTTTTTGGTTTTTTTTCATTTTGGCGATTTTTTTCTGTTTTTGGGGTTTTTTTCATTTTGGCGATTTTTTTTTCATTTTGGCGATTTTTTTCTGCTTTTTAGGGTTTTTTTTCGTTTTGGTGATTTTTTTCATTATGGCGATTTTCATTTTGGCGATTTTCATTTTGGCGATTTTTGTTTTCATTTTAGCAATTTTTCCGTTATTTTTTGCGATTTATTTTAGTCTTAGAATTTTTTTTAATTTGGTGCTTTTTTTCGTTTTGGCGATTTTTTCTTGTTTTTGGCGATTTTTTTCGGTTTGGCGATTTTATAATTTTTTATTTTTTCAGTTTTACCGTTTTTGAAAATTTCAAGAGTTTTGCTGTTACGGTTTCCAAGATACAGCAAATTGTCAAAATTACATAGTCAAAATTGCATTAACTGATGGAACACCCTTTAATTTAAATTTTTTTAAATTTTGTAGTCTGTATAAAAATACACTAACCTTACAAATTTCAAGTGTACAATTGTATATATACTACATGGGATTTTAAAATTTTTCGTTGCTCGTTTTGGAACACCCTTTAATTTCCAATTATCATGTATTTGTTGTTGTAGCGGCCAAAGGTCTACATACTGTGTCCAAATTTCAGGTCTCTAGCTCTTACGGTTCTCGAGAAAATACTAATATAGTTTTAGACATAGTTAATTTTACATAATACAAAAAGTTAAAGTTTTCCAACCCTGGAAACGTCTTTTTAATTTTTTTGTATTTTTTTTATTTAAAATTCCAATTTTAGTCGTACTGAAGTGTAAAATGTGAACATTTATTAAAAAAAAATAAAAATTTGTTTTCGGGATTTACTTTTATATGGCAAAATGAAGTTAAAGTTTTCCAGCTCTGCAATCGTCTGCCCGATTTTGCTGAATTTCAATACCAATCTATTTTGGAAAATTTCTGACACACCAGTCCAAGAACGAAGTCTCTAGCTCTTCTGGGAGCTTCGGAAAACCGATTTCACGTACAGACAGACGACAGACGGACAGACGGACATCGCTTATTCGTCTTCCCTATGCATAAGGATCCAGAATATATATATTTTATGTGTCGCTTATTGATATTATAGAAATTACAAACGGAATGACAAACCTATATATACCCTTTTACCATTTTTGTTGGTAAAGGGTATAATAAAGAAAGTACTGCTTTATCAAAGCATATAATAGAAACTAATCATGCAACTGATTTTGACAATATTAAAGTTCTAAATGTAGAAAACAATACAAAGAAACGTTATACTACTGAAAGTTTAAGAATACAGCAGAAAATAATGAACAAAAAAGAAGACACTGACAACCTAAGCGCCATTTACAGTGTGATAATTAAAAACAGCAAAAGCCATAATTTTTAATATTGTAATTTTTAGTTAAAGTAAACTTTTATACATTTTATTTTAATGTTTCAATAATAATATAACTCGATTCTAGTAAGTTTTTCTAACATTCTTGTTATGTATATATTTTTTCTAAGCACTTTTGATGTTAATTTTCTTTAAATTTTAATAAAATAGACACATCCCCTGAAGAAGTGAACATAAAATTCACGAAACGTCGGGATAAATATGTAATTAAATGATTTTAGTTATTTAGGATATAATTTCGAAGAAGCAATATTGCATAATCTGAAAAGTACCCTATATGAACTCAAAGCCATTTGTAAGTAACTTCAAACTGGTTTTTAATAACCACAACTGGTTGATTAAGTGACTTTTTTCCTTGTGGCCGCCTCACTATTTTAACATAGGCATGTATGTCATAGGCGGTAGTCAATTGACTACTAACTACTTATTTTTCAACCAATTTGTAGTTAATTAATATTACAGTAAAAAAAAAAGATATACTATGTATATTTATATTATATACATAAATATATTATATATATATGTACATATATGTATGTATATATCCATATATATCTACATATGTAAATATACAAATACATATATGTCTATATAAATATTTATTATTATTATTATATTCACTAAAAATAAAAAATTCGTACATACATAAATATATCCATACATACGAAAATATTATACATATTAAGTATTGAAATTGTTTAGTTTTTTTTTCAACACGAAAATTTGGCATTTGATTTCATGGCATGCTTCTTTTATTTTTTTTTTATTTTCTTTTTATTTACTTATTTTGCTTTTATTTCTTTCTTACGTGTGCTTCTATTCAATACGTTTGGTTGATATCTGCATGATATTTAAACCAATTTGTAGTCACTTGCAAAATAATTAATTTATAAGTTAGTGTTTTTTCTCAACTGATTATTTTATTTACTACATGGTAGTCACTAAAAAGTTATTTGTACTCGTATTTACTAATACATACATCGACCTTTATTGAAATTTAATTTAGCGCGTAGGAAAATAGCGCGTTTTGCCTATAAATTGTTGGTAATGCTGTAACTTAGCGCGTTCTAGCGCGTTTTGAGAAGGGGTATAGCGCATTTGGGTTATAAATAGTTGGCATCGCTACATTCAACAATATTCCAAAATAGTCAATTTTAAAAATATTTTTTGTGTTTAAGCGCGAAAGAAAATTGTGACGGTAGATTTTAAAAATTTCAATTACCACATTTTATTATTATGTAGATAGTTTTAAAATTTTTTTTTATTTATTTATCAGCCCAATTATGAATAGCAATTCCCCGAGAGTTTTTTCCCCTTTCTCATTCCTCCTATTATGAATTAAAATTTTCCCGGGAAAAAACTCCCCGGGAAAAACGTAGGTATTCTAAATATGAGGGAGAGGGAGAATTTTTTGAGAGTTTTCTCCCCAAACATTTTGAAGGGAATTAATGCAAACATTTTAAAATCAAATTAATAAATGTTATAAAACAATGGTATATGCATTTGTTTAGAACAAAAAGTTTAAATAAGCACTGGAATGTTATATACATATCTCTCTTGTTTTAGGCATTTTTATGCAATCCCTGCGCACATCAACTTCAAAAACATGAACTACTTCTGCCTGTAGAAATAATACTAAAACACTAAAAATTTCACGCGTCCTTTAAGTTCACATTTCAGGTAAATGGAAGATTTGTTTTCCTATAATATCAAGACCGATAAGAAAAACTATGAAATTTGCAATTTCCTTTCTATATACAGTAATTGGAAATTTTATCCATTCGCATCTGCACCTGGGCAGTTTTAGCCTCCACTTTCTCAGCATAAAATGATTCTGCATGGTTGTATATGGTTACGCTGTCTATTTATTTTTTATTTAAACAAAAAAGATATTTATATTAACGTACTATCTTATTGGCAATGAAAACACAACCTATTTATTAAATTTCTATTCCTGAACTCTTGGTTTATTGCAGAATAAAATGTAAACATTAAACAGCTGATTCAGATTTTACTCTCTCCCTGCTATTTAGGATAGGAGGATTATTCCCCGAGAAGAAATGATAGGGAAGAGAAAAAACTCCCCGGTAATATTCATAATTGGGCTGTATGTATTCATTTTGGAACCTTCTACAGCAAAACTTAAGTCTTAAAGTAGCAGAAGTATACTAATAGTTATTTTTTTTTTTTTTTTTGAAAAGAGAAGTAACACTCAGGCAATTAATGTCTACTGCTAATACTAGGTGTTACCTTCGTTAGGAAAGGGATAGTGAGAGAGAAGACAGGTGGTGAAGGAAGAGATAGAGGAAAGCTTCATTCTTTTACAACTCTGCTTTTTCGCACGTTTTTAATAATGCAGTGTTGCAGCGCCTCTCTGATGTTAAATGCGGCGTATTAATTTTTTGAAGCTGTGTCTTGTAGCCATTTTATTCATTATTTTACTTCGCCAATGATTTTGCTACACAACGAAGGAGGGCGCTCTGATGTTACATTAGGATTAGTATCTGCTGAAGTCGGTATAGTTCAGTGACCAGTGACTATGCCTTCATCACTTGAACTTTCCTACAACAACTGACACAAAGGGACACTAATGCACATCAGAAAAATGCATGGTGTTGTTATTTAATGACTGCCGGATACAGGGATTGAACCCAGGACCTTCGGCTTTGTAGTCAACGTGCTAACTACTTCAGCCAACGCCATTTACAATAGAAATAAATACCTAATATAAAATTAAAATGAAAAAACACTTGTAGTTCTAACAAGTGTAAGTTAAAAACAGTTAATAAAAATATTTGCATGTAAAATTATAACATATTTTCCTATTCACTTTTAATTAATTGTTATTACAGTATTTCCATTAAATTGCAGCTAAGAATAGTGTTGAAAATTTGCTTTTTAAAAAGTAAACCGTTGCTAGTTTCCCTAATTTTTGGTGGGATAGTATTCCAAAGACGTATCGTGGATATGAAAAATTGGCAATTTGAAATTAACGATTGACTTCTTAGTGGTATTATCGCTTTGTTTCTACCGAAACGACTGAAACTGAAATTTGCCTTGTGTAGAAACTTATGTGATGGTGATTTCCATATGATTTAAGCCCAAAGATATATCTCGTTATGTTATTGAATGTAACTTTAAGCCTTAACTTGCTTTTTGCATCACAGTTTGCGAAAATCTCGCAGCCATACAGTAAGACTGGACTAAGGTAGGTTTTCGCAAGAAGTAGTCTGATCCTAAAAGGCGTGCAATATTGTGTTGGCCATAGGGTTCGGAGCATAGAAAATGTTTTCCCACAGCGGTTGCTACGTGATCCGACCAGGTTAATGTTCTATTGAATATTATTCCTAGATTCTTAATTTCATTAACTATTTCAATTTTCTGATTATCAACAATTACGTTTGGTTTTACTATTATTTGTTGATATCTTTTATGGACGAGAAGGCATTTTGATTTCCTAGGGTTAAGGCTCAGGCCGTTAATTGCAGCCCATGAAGATATTCTTTTTAGGTCTTCATTTCATTTATTTTCGAAGTCTTCTCTTTTATTACTTATAGATATATATTTGGACGTCGTCTGCATACATTCTAATATTACAGTGCAACAACTGGTTTGGCAAATCGTTGGTGTATATTGAGAAAAGTAAAGGCTCCAAAATTTAACCTTGTGGGACGCCCCTAATAACAGGCAGGGTAGTTGATGTGGCTGATGAGTTTACTTCTACGTATTGCTCTCTATCACTGAGATAAGTGCGTATTAATTTTGAAGATGTAGAAGAGAAATTCATAATTTTCTCTAACTTTTGAAGCAAGATAGTATGATCAACGGTATCAAAGGCCTTAAAATGGTCTAGTAAGACCATCTAGGTCTTTTCTAATATCTTCTGCTACATATACAAGAGCTGTTACACAACTGCGTCCTGCGTGAAAACCAGATTGTTTGCATGTTAGTAGTTTACAATCACCAAGGAGTTCTGTAATTTGTTTATGTAGGAGTTTTTCAAAAGGTAGTATTGTAATTGGACGGTATTCTAAGGATTGTTTAGGAATAGGACGGACTTTTGCCAGTTTCCACATTTTTGAATAAGTGCTAGTTGTTATTATAAAATTAAATATATGTGTTATAAATGGTAAGATATATGGAAGAAGCATTTTACAAAACGCCGGATGAATTTCATCCACTCCTGTCGCCAGTGATTTAATGGACAGGCAGCTTCTCATAACATCAAAATCGCTAACATAATCAAAGCTAAAAAGTCTGTTTAGTAATTTGTTATCCTGATATTTATTGTAAAACAAGTGATCAGCAGATGGCATTGGAATATCAATGAAATTACTATTAATGGTATTTGGACTATTCCAATTTCTCTAATGGTTGCCCACGTTTTCTTTACATTTGCCGAATCTTAAAATTTGTATGCATAAAACGATGACTTAGCTTGTCTGATAGCTTTCGTTACGTTTTTTCTAGCCGATCGATAGTTTTCGTATAATGCATTTGTTTTATATTTCTTCCAACGCGAGTAAACAATATCATGCTCTTTCATTAAACGCATAATATACGAAGTAAACCATGGCTTATGCTGACTTTTGATTACCCTCGTTTGTAGTAGTATAACGATGTCATTCAAAAACGCTAACTGATCGTATACTGTTGAATAATAGTATATTTGGGTCCAATCTATTTTGAAAATTTCTTCTTCCAATATATTTTGATTGGCTCGCTTGAAGTTACGAAAACTTATTATGTTATTATAAGGATGAATTAAGATGTTATATGTCAGAAAAATAAGGTCATGTTTGGAAAAACAAGATGCTGATAATTGATCATACATCAAAACATTGGACTCGTTGGAAACAAACTAAAATTAAAGAGTGCCTTTTCATAAATGCGGATATACGCGCAGGTTTTCTGGAAAAAAGTTAATATTTGACAGGCTGATTCGTATAAAACCTGAAATAAGCTTACAAGAAACATGAGTAAGGAACTAAGATTTTTATTGTTCACCCTGTGTTTCACAGAATGATAACGAACTTCTCGTCTGGAAAAGTTCTCACTAAAGTTACAGAACTGGAAAAATTATAACAATATATTTAACTACTCTCGAGATATTCCGATTGTAGGGTGCAGTTCAAAAAGTATATAGAATGCCTTTAACTCATTTGCTTTAATTCACAAATTAGCTGTTTAGAACTTTTGTAATTTTTAAAATTCTACCTAAATAGAAAAACAAACCTACATTTGGAATATTATACAAAAAGTATTATGTACACTCTTCACAATAGAAAATATTTCTCGTAATTATACGATATGTTATTCCATGCAAGTGTAGTTAATGCTAATAACAAGTAGCATTTAACGAATAACAAAACACATTTTTTAATGGATTTAAAAAAGTTTTTCGCGCATTACTTTACAGCCGCATCGGGAGGTGCTACCTGATTATACTACTACTGGGTATTGTATAAGTTTATGAGCCTACTACGCTTGTTTTGCTTTTGTGATTTTCAGAAATATTATTATTTGTGAACTCTCAAATAGTTTCTGAAAGTCTGTGCATAAAATAAGAGGTTTGTGACTGTTCAAAATATGTGGTTGAAGTCTGCTGACGATTTTGTTAAAGCAATAATTTGTTAAAGCAATAACTGTGCAAGTACTTCTTCTTCAGAGACATTTTTAAAATCGAAATCGGATCCGCTTTCTAAAGAATTTTGTCATTGTCAGCCTTCACTCACAAAGATTTTCTCCTTTGTATCATGTCCAAACCCAACTTGTCTTACTCAAATATTTCTGGACTTTGGTTTTATTTCATACAAACAAATCGATAGCTTAATATAAAAAGGGCGTATCTCAATTTTTTTCGAAATCACGTTTTTAACGTTTTCTGGGAGACAACGTATAATTGCATCCTCCTTGAAGATCTTAGTACGTTACAGTTCAAAATCAAGGACTTATGGCCACTTGAAAAATTATTTCTGCATGTAAATGCTTTAGTTTTTCTTCAGTTTTTTGTTTCTCCTATACAATATCGAAAACTCGAGTTCCGCCTTTTTTATATTAAGCCATCGGTATGTATGTATATTTATGTATTTCGATTTTTATTTTTATTGGGAGTTATTTATTCGCAAGTTTGGGTTTTATATCATTTTCAGATTTGGAAATAAATTCTTTTTTCTATTTATTTCATTAAGTTTTGTTTGCACTCATTTCTCTTGTTTAGGTAACATTTCGTTGGGAGTTAATTCGTTGGGCGTTATTCCACTTAGCCGTCAAGAAATATTTGATTTCTTCGTAATTCTATGGGTGTGTATTATCTGTAAGGTGTGACTCAGTTACACAGTGAAAGAAACCCAAATTTCTTGTTTAACAATATTATGAAGTTGTGTGTACAGATTCAGGAGATTTGATCAAGTTTTCTCTTTCCACTTCTGGCGAAAAGGTTATCAAAATGTCACTCTAAAATATTTATGTATATATTTAATATGGCATCATACATCCAGCTAGTGCTCAAATATTTTTATTATTTTAGTATTTTTTTAAATTGTGGGATGATAATACACGACAATTCTTAGTCATATTAATCAGCACTAAGAAGTTCAAAGGTATATTCTGAGATGAACGATTGATTAACACTTTACTCAGTTATTATGTTCCTTGAAGTCGGTGCCAAAAGCATTAGCAAATAAACCCAAAACAAATGCAACACATGTACATATATTTACTAATCCACTTAAGGCAGTGATACACTATCCTACACAGTCGTACGATTTTTCAGAAAATACAACCCTGGTATGGTGGAATCTATGAACATTTTCAAAAGACAATAACAATTCATCAGATCAGGGTTGTATCGCGTTAAATTGCTGTGGGTGATACTCCGATGAATTTTTTCCAAAAAGGCTTGAGCACCACTGTCATAGGAAGCGGTTTCTACCCAGTAGAGTCTATTTTTCACTACAGGTGTGGCAAACTGGGGGCCCCAGCTGGGGTGATGTGGCTTTCCCGTTGACGTACCTTTGGTATATTACCCATAGAACTTATGTGTTACTACCCGATCTTTGGCAACAGATCAAAGGATGTGCACATATTTATAAAAGGAAGACAGGTTTGTCTATGTAAACCAGGTGCAGCGTCACCTGGAACTACCCTTAGTTCAAAAGACGATAGAGGTGAAGCCTTTATGGTGTAACTTCGAGGTAGACTTGTGTCCAACAGTTCTTTTTGAACTAGTTCGTGTTCAGTTGGACACAAGTTCGGCCAAAAACATCAATGTAAATTAAATGTTTGAAACAACTTTTGATTCAAACGCTCTCAAACTAGTTCAAAAAGAACTGTTGGACACAAGTCTACTTCGAGGTATCAGCAGATGCTTGTCTCTGGTACCACGGATGCCGGTTGCCCGACAGTCGAGCTGCTCTAGGTTTAGATAGCTCAAAGTACCTCAGCAAGATACTTGAATATAGTACAGGGATAACTATATACAAAGATTGCAACCTATGTTCCTCGAGAAATGGGCACTAGATTCATTCTAAAAGGGTGCATGGGGGCTATGGTCTGGCGTTTTACCTACACCCGGTGCTTGGCACCCGTGAGATAAGGCCGTAATGGCAGGTGCTCTCGATAATCTGAAACACATCTGTCATAAGCAACGGTTACGCAAATCGGTACAAGGTCGCAAGGTATGTGCATAGTGCCTCAGGAATCGGTTAAGCTATATAAGAAGACTAAAACTTAAACGTAGTTCACACCGCCGAACCAAGCAGAACCCGATAGGAAGCTTGTTATATGTATTAGTATTATTGTTATCCTTACTTTTTTATCCTTACTAATACATATTTTAAATGTGAAAGTGAGTTTGTTTGTTTGCTACGCTTTCACGCCCAAACAACTAAATCAATTTTAAACATTCTTTCACCACTGGAAAGCTATACTAGCAGCGTCATATTTTATTCGCTATGCATTTTTTTACGAAAAGCACATTTTTGGGATGGTTAGGGTAATTTTCGTTTCATGTTTGATTGTTTAACCGGTTAATTACTACCCGATTAACTTATCGGTTAATTTAAAATTGGCTTTTTTCGAATAACCTTAAGCGGTTAATTACTACCCAATTAACGGTAATCTGTTAATCGGTTAATTACTACCCGATTAACTGATCGGTTAATTTAAAATTGGTTTTTTTCGATTAACGGTTAAACCGTTTAATTTCAGTCGATTAACCGATTAACCCACGTAACAAATTTTTTCATATTTTGTAGTATTAAAACTAATTTTTGTGTGAATAATTATTTGTTTCGTTTCATTTAGAAAAGGTGAGTGTTTAGAAATTATTTTTCATACAAACAAACAAGTATGTGTAGTGATCCTAATCTATTAAAGGCTCTGGTACTGTAACTAGGGGGAGTTTATAAGTTTTGTTTAATAATTTAATTAGGTCCATTGAACGATTATTGCGTTCAAATTCAAACGGATTACTTGCAGACGTCAAGTTAAAAAATAGTTACTCTCCTTACTCTCTCTCTCTCTCTCTCTCGCTCTCTTTAAAACATTCATCTTAAAACTCAATTAGCTTTCCAGAAGGAAGTCCTATTGAACGATTATTGCCGTCAAACAATTGTTTCCAATGGATCTTTTGCATTCATTCTTTTGCATGCATCTTTTTCATTCATCTTTAACTAAATTTGCAGCTTAGAATGACAGCAATATCCAATGAACGATTGTTGCAGAATTTGACTTTAAATCACTTCTCATACTTACTCGAGAAGATATCTAGCTTTTTGCTTAAAGGCCTGAGGATTTTATTGCCACATCATCGACGTAAGCGATGAGCTAGCCCCTCTCACATTTTTTAAATGCAATATGGTGCCATTAAAAGAAGCCAAGTTGTCTGCAGAGTTTCATGTGTATCGATTGCTTATAAGTACATAAAACATAATATTACATTTAAATGGACAAGGTACACCCGTTTTTCGAATATGAAATTAAGTCACTAGGAAAGTGGCTTGGAGTTAGCAGACTTCCATCTATTGAATTGGAAAATTACTGGTTTTTCGAAGTCAGTTAAAAAATTCAATGTAATTGAGAAACTTTTTCTTTTTTAAATGGACCGTCAGAGATAATGATGAATAGTATAATTGCACGTTTTCGTTAATAAGCTCATGTCTGTCACTTCCCTCAAACTGCTTGCAATGAAGCAAGTGAGAGTGTTCAGGAAAATCAAAAAGGAGACATTCAACGCAGCTTGTCTTGTCGCTAACATCAATTCAACGAATCCTGAAGAAATTGCATATACGCCATTTTTCACAGTGTATTACATCAGAGCGCCCTCCTTCGTCGGTATTATGTAGCAGAATCATCGGCCAAGTAAAATAACCGATAAAATGGCTACTAAACACAGCTTAAAAATTTGACACGCCTCATTTGACACCAGAGGCGCTGCAGCCACAAACACTGCATTATTAAACAAAAGCGTGCAGAGTTGTAAAAGAATGAAGCTTTCCTCTATTTCTTCCTTCACCACATGTCTTCTCTATCACCATCCCTTCCCCATTACTCTCTCACACTCCCATCTCTGCAACTCACAGGTTGCACAAAGGCATCACTAAAGTGAACTAGACTCCAAATTTCACCCTTCTTTACCAGCAGACTGCTAACCTAACCTAACCTAGGCACGAGTTCTTATGTTAACTAATTTTTAAAGACCTTCAGACTTAAGTCTTTACGCAAATCACTGTTTAATATCTTTTATGGAATGCCCAATTCAAAAGATCGATGGAAAATGTACAAACCTGGTCTACCAACACCAATATTGTTCTTAGCCAACACACACAAGTTCGATTCTTCACATCACTAACTTGTCCCAACAGCTATAATTTTTCCACCAATTTTACAATTGCTCGAGAAAGAGGTGAGCCAAAAATTCTTGAGTTTTGCGAACTTTGATCGTGAAATTTTCAGCATTTTTGGAACGAGTTTTAATAATATCCATATGGCGTAGTTTTTATTTGTCAACGATCAAGTTAAAATGGCGGGCATCCATGTGTTCTTCTAAAGGGACTGTCACACTTGACAAACATTTGCCCAAAAAAGCGTAACCAGCAAATACTAAGGAGAAATATTTTGATTCAGGCGCGTGTTTATTAAGTTCAATAGTTTCCAATAATATTTTATTCTTTAACTTTGCCTATTTGTTAAATACGAAACTAATTAACTTAATAAACACGTGTTTTGAAGCAAGAGATTTCTCATTAGTATTTGCTGGTTACGCTTTTTTGGGCAAATGTTTGTCAAGTGAGACCGTACCTTAACACTTTATTTTTCCTAAGGAAGGAAGGGATTGAATTCCTGTTTTTTTTTTCTTCTTTTTCAAAGAGAAATAGTTTGAAAATATTGTACGTATGATCAAATATGTATTATATTTTTTTGCAAAGACAAATCATACATAAAACTTTGGCGTTTTTTTTTAGTACCTCGGAAATGCAAAATCTTTGCAATTTTGGAATTGAGAAGTCCAGAAAATTAGGAACGCTGGTCAAAATTTATATTTTTTTTTAATTATATTTCAAAACTCTCCACTTAAGCACGCCCATTAACAGCGATGCCAACTTGGTGCCTTTGGCACTATTTTTAGTGCTTTTTGAAGACTCAAAACGCCAAATTTTGAGCGTTAGTGCCAAACTAAGGAAAAGCACTGAGTAGTGCTTTTAAGAAATTTGTGTATTTTTTAAAATTACTTTAATAAAAACTTGGTGTATTTATTTTTTCAGTGTAAATCATATCTTTTTCGTCTGATATACTTCATTAGAGATGATACTATTGCTGAAATAGAAAATACTAAACATTAGTAAGCTTCACACGTCTTTCACGTTAGTGCTTTTTAGGCTTTTTAAATCTCAAAAATTACGCTTTTTAGTGCTTTTTTTAAATTTTAATGTGCTTTTAGAGCCAAAAAAAGCTGTCATCACTGCCCATTAATATCAAACGGCTTAAAAGGAGAATTTCTATCATACACTATGCACAACAATTAAGTGAATGGTGCCCATCTTAACCCATTTTACTGCACCCATTCTACTGAAGCTTTCTTATCAATACAAATTTTTGCCATAGAGCCTTTAAATATACGATAATCAAACCATCTTAATTACATACATTTGAGTTGATAAATTTTTTAATACCTTAAATATGTCATTGCTTTTTTCTTTTTAACTAAATCCCTATGCACAATCTGCAAATCGTATATGTATGTATGTTAAGTGTGCATCTGCTTCAGATTCAACTACTCTTATATAGGGTGTTTTTATTGAGGTATAGAACTTTAAGTTGGCATCACTTTTTTAACTGGCGGCCATTTTGTCAGCTGTCAAGTGATTAATATTTAGTTTGGTTTGCCATTTCATCATGAACAGGTTGACAAAAGAACAACGCTTGCAAATCGTGCAAATTTACTTTATTCGAGCCAGCCGAATTGGCTTTAAAAAAGCCGAATTGGCTTTATTCGAGCCAGCCGCGGCGGCCACATGCCCGAAATCATATTTAAACATTAATGGCATAAAATTATCCTTCTAATAAAGCCAAATTTATGGACATTAAAACGATTTTCTTGTGTTTTATTTCAATTCGAAGTTCTATACCTCTAAAAAAATCGTGCAAATTTGCTTTATTCGAGCCAGCCGAATTGGCTTTAATAAAGCCGAATTGGCTTTATTCGAGCCAGCCGCGGCGGCCACATGCCCGAAATCATATTTAAACATTAATGGCATAAAATTATCCTTCCAATAAAGCCAAATTGATGGACATTAAAACGATTTTCTTGTGTTTTATTTCAATTCGAAGTTCTATACCTCTAAAAAAACACCCTTTATGAGTCATTGGTTTGTTTTGAAATTTTTCCTTTTTCCATAAAATCTATCTTTTTGTTGCATCAAGAATTGTTGATTTTTTTTCAATTAAAGCACCTTTTGTTTGAGTTTCAATAAAAAACTTTTGTTTTACTTAGCTTTCGAAAAAGTTTCTTTCTTTTATATATTTTTTAATAAAATTTTATAGTTCTATTATCCTTGAACGATGTTACAATTTTGCAAGGATTCGTGAATTGATTTTTTTTTTCTTCACTTACAAATCAACGACGATTTATTAAGAAATATATTTTTTTTGGGCATGCGCTTTTGCATGAATAAAAAAAGACAAAACCAGAAATAGTACATGTATTAACTTTGAATAAGCCAATTAAGCAAATTTTCATAATTTATTCCTCAATCATGTTGAATGTAAAATTTTCATTCCAAATAAATACTTATTTGGAGCAATTAAAAAGTTTAATTATTATTCTAGATTTGCACATTTTATAGCAAAAGTTCAATTCCTATTTCACCAAAATTCGATATTCACTCAATCTTAATGTTAACGTTATTTTAGATTCACTTTCAATAAAAATTTATTTGATATTCGTTTAAAACAGAGTAATAAATACATACATATACATACATATATATACATATATATATATACATATATATATATAAATACTTAATACTCTTGGGTATAAATTATTGTAAAAAATCGATAAACTTTTATTTTTGTAAATCTACTTCATCACACACTCTTTAAAAGTCTATCACCAGCCAGCCACCCTCTTTTATTGTCACAAAGAAAGATTTCCTTTTATGCAGTGTTTGTTTATTTATGGTTATTTCAGTTTAAAAAATTCAATACTTATTTTTATTTTACCTAAATTTAACTAATCTTTTGTCAATTTTATTTCAAACAATTTTAGAAAATTGTTTTTATACACAAAAAAAAACTGCTGACAGTGTTGTTGTACTTTTTATGCACATCCGTGATAATTTTAACTAACATCAACCGAAATTTTAACTACCACCGACCGACTTCGTTATCTTTACTTACTGACTGACCTATGGAATCTGTTTAAAAAGTCAGAGTTCTAATTTTTAATTATTTTAAGGTGGTGGTTGCTATTTGTGGCTTTTGAGTAGCGCGCAAGACCGGCTCTCCTCTGAATGTTTTGGAGACCACGTGAACCAGCGATGCCAACTTGGTGCTTTTGGCACTATTTTTAGTGCTTTTTGAAGACTCAAAACGTCAAACTTTGAGCGTTAGTGCCAAACTACTAAAGAGCACTAAGTAGTGCTTTTAAGAAATTTTTTATATTTCATCAAATTATTTTGATAAAACCTGGTGTATTTATTTCTTCAGTGTGAAGCATACCCTTTTTGGCATATATATGTCATTAAATAGAGAATAGCTTACAAATATTAAACAATATTAAACGTTATTAAACACCACTCGTTTGGATATTCACTCGTTTTTCACGTTAATGCTTTTTACGCTTTTTAAATCTCAAAATTATGCTTTTTAGTGCTTTTTTTAACTTTGGATGTGCTTTTAGAGCCAAAAAAGTTGGCATCACTGGCGTGAACACCACAGTGAAGACGACTACTAAAATTGTCATCGAATTCAGTGCTGCCAGAATGATGATTTTATCATATTTTTGATGATTTTTGGACCAAAATATGATTTTAAGATGATGATGATTTTTAATTTTGCAAATTATGATTTTTACTTTCAGTACATACATATGTATGCATGCACAATTTTCTTTGTTGTTCTATACGCACCTTCATGGAAACAGGTTGGTAAGGGGCAGAGAGCACAACTCTCCCTCCTCTTCTGGGTTCATGTGAAAAAAAAAGAATAAGAAAACGTCACTTTACAAAAAAAGTCATGTTAGAGAAGTGACGAAAAATCGGTCCAGAATTTATTCAAATCTTGCACAAATGTATACCAAATCGTTTAAGAGAAGTCATTCGTCGCCTAGGAAAAGCATTTTGCCTCTAAATTTTAGAGTATAAAACAACAGTACATCAGTGATGCAAAATGTGGCACTATTGGGCCATTTGTGGCATTTTTGGATGTTTGTGGCCCTGTGGTACTCTCTAGGATATTTTGGCCCTTTCAGCTCAAAATTCAACTAATTCCTTTAAACCTTTGAGTACACTTTTTAATTGAGTTTTCTTCGTTTTAAAAACTACTTTTATTTTTGAAGATTTTTATTTAAACTGGTTTCCGAAATCTGCGCCAGATCATGTTTTGAGTGGGAAAACCAATAGTATTATACCACTTGCTATTAAACTTTTTCAAAAGGAAACATAAAAAGTAAATAGGCAATATCGCAAGTTCCAGAATTTAAAAAGCTCAAAGGTTTAAGTAGAAGTAAATTTTACAAAAGGATTTCTACCATTAAAAATCGTGTATGCAAACTTTTGTATACAAATATATACAGAATTATTCAAGGAACTCTTTCTATTCACCAATCCTCAGCAGTACTGAAAATTTATATTCAAATCAACAATAAAATTTGAAAATTCGCTTTTGTTTTCAATATAAATTTTCAGTCGAGAGTTTTCTTTCGATTTTGTGAAACAGGCCATAATAGAAGAAATCGTCGTCATGTAAAAAATACTGTGTCATATTTAATACAATTAAAAAAAATTAATGAAATCTAGTTCTAATAATTGTTATGATGAAGATATTTTAAGACTTAACACAAAAAAATGCTTTTAAACAGGGGTAAATGGAGGAACTATTGGAGTAAGAATTTAGAGATTATGTTTAATAAAATAATAATTACATAAATAATGTTTTTTTTAACTAAAATTTAGTTTTTTTTTAGCAAAATACATACCCATTAAAATATGTATTTACTTTAATTTAACAAAAAATACTTTAAAAATTTTGAACTTTTGTCGCTAAGTTCTGTTTTTGCTCTAAACAAAATAATTCACATATTATTAATACATACTTTTGTCTTTATTTAAATTAAAAGATTATAGTCGAGTACATTAAAAAACTTTTTTGGCCCGATCAAGGGTATTTTGGCCCTTTTAAATCGTTAATTTTGCCCTAAACCAAAAAACCCAAAATGCATCACTCCTGTACATATGTATGTACCTTATATGATCAGAACATTGGCAATGTCGAATACTTATTTTGTTTGAATTTCTTAACTATTTTTTCATTTAATGTAATTTTTATATAAGTTACTTTAATGATCTCATTTTTTTATTGAATTCAATTTGAAAATGCTTTCTTTTTGTAAAATAAGCTAGTAAATACCCTTTTATTGATGAAAACAAAATAAAATTGGTGTACGTCGAATAGTTTTTTTGTCCACTGTAAATATGTCAATTGTTACTTTTATTATTTGAAAAAAAAATTGGACTTGTGATGATTTTTTTCTTCAAAATATGATTTTCTTTCCGACAAATGATGATTTTCTTCGCAAAACTTCTGGCAGCCCTGATCGAATTAGCCGGTTTTTTTTATTGTAAATTTTATATATAAGCAGAGAATCTCTACAATTTTTGGTTTCTCTCTTAAGAAAAGAAATTTATGGACAGCATTACCGTTTTTTTTAAAGGGGCGCAAAAAGGGAATTTTCAAAAAAAAAAAAGTGGCGCAAAAGGGGATTTCTAAGAAAATAAAGCGGAAACTTCAAAATGAAGAAAAACTTAAAAAAACAGCAATTTTTATTAAGTTATTTTTATTAAAAATAAACAAACACAAACAATAAAATCAAATTTCTCATGTATGTATAAGAAGTACAAATATATTCATTTTATGAAAACTCATATACTACGTTTATACGCACGTCTTATTTGCAAGTAAAAATTCTAACATAGGCCGGGTTTACATCTGTGTTTCATGTGCCCACTAATTACTGATGAAAAACTGTTTGGTTCAGACATGTATTTATTGATTTAAACAGTTTTCAATCATGTTGGATTTTATAAAATTGTCTATTAGTTATGTATGTATGTTAGGAAAACATTTCTTGCCATTCTCATGGACAAAAAAAGTGTCCTTTCAAAAATATATTCTTCCAGAATGTACATGGCAATATCAAATTATTAACCCTTTAACCACTAACACCGTCTTCAGAAGGTGTTTAAAAAAACTAACTTATATAAATTCTGTGATTCCTCCACTAAAGCATTCAAGTGCTTGCTTATTTTAAGTAAAATAACTTATACAGCAGTGTTAGTTTGAACATCGTCGCTCTGTTCGTGTGTGAGAAATAATCATTTGCAATCAGATTTTGGTGAAAACAGTCGAAAAAATTCAGTGTGATTTCAGTGAAAATAAATATATAAAAAAAACATATTTCCAGCACCTCAATTAAGTCGGGAATTTTTCTGGTAAGTATTAGATATATTTTTATTGATATATTTTCATTATTTTGATTTATGAGCAATAACTCTCTCTTAAATTTAGTTATTGGTGAACACCGTTTGTAGACGGTATTAGTTGCTAAGACGAAAATATTTTGTGTAACGTATTTTTAACGGATAAAAAATTATTTGTTATTACATACAGTCTTTTTGACTATAGTTAAAGGAGAACGTTTCTAGAATGTCAAAATAAAGCCAGAAAACTCAAGACTTTGAGAAAAAAAAAGAAATTTAAGCTTTCTTCATTGAATGATCAAGAAATCGCTGATATTATGGATGAAATTTATGAAGATTTTGAAGATTCTGACGATAGCTTTGAAGATCCAAATTATGAGTGCAACGAACTAACACCGGAAGATGACGTATTGATAAGCGATTGCTTAGAACAGCTAGATTCCTCATTATTTATAAATTCACTAAACAATGAGATAAATGTAAGCAATGTGAGTATGGATGAAGCTGAACCAGTAGAAGAATCTTCATTTAAAGCAAGAAAAAGATGCCGCTCACCATTGCCAACTATGGAAGTTACAGGACCACAAGCTACTCCATCATCTGGTGGCTTTACTGGGGATAGTAAGTATATTAAAATAAATGTCTAAAAATGAATTTCAGTTAGAATTTCTCATAAAATGTTTCAAATATCAACTTATATTTCAAATATTCAACTTATGTAGGGACTAAGCCTTTTCGAAGAACCAACTCAGTCGTGCAGCCAGCTAAAGTTGCGCGTTATAATCGGAAACATAAATCGTACGACAATATTGACTGCCCACAGATTATTCGCGAGTATAATGCGCATATGGGTGGAGTTGATCTCATGGATTCTTATATGGGCCGCAATGGGCTCAAAATTAAAACTCAAGATATGGCGACAATAATTTTTTACCATCTGCTCGATATGAGCATTACAAATGCTTTTATTTTAAATCGCAGGGTCAACGCCGAGATAGCAATCCAAAAGAAAAAGTATTGACTATGTATGAGTTTCGCTTACAGGTTGCTAAGGAACTGTGCATTTCAACTGAAAAACGAAATATCGGTCGTCCTTCTTATACTGAAGAACCAACACCTAGTAGCTCTGTTGGCAAGAAAGCAATTCATCCTCCTGCGAGCTTGAGATACGATAAAAATAACCATTTTCCTGAATGGGAGTCGAAAAAATCATGTAAACATTGCAAAACATCAGATACACATACGTTCTGTACAAAATGTAGGATTCATTTATGTTTTTCTAAAGCAAAAAACTGCTTTACAAAATACCACATTGATGGATAATTAATATTATTGTACTTTTAAGTCCTTTTGCCGAATTTATTAAAATAAACAGAGTTTAATATATAACCGCATTTTTAATATTTTTTTTCGCTTAACCACTAAGACCGCTTACAGACGGTCTTTCGTTTTTCTCACCTACTACTTTTAAAATGCACTTTATCAGCAAACCGACTTCAAATTCGTGTTTTCCTGGCTCATTGCACTCCAAAATCAAAATTATTAAAAAGAAATAATTCGTATTTGATTTTCAGTGGTTAAAGGGTCAAGTTTTAAAATTTTTGTTGGTGAACTTGAGGCTATAATGTTTAAGTTTTGAGCGATGTGTTAATGGAAACTTGCATACATAGACGTATTTTCATATGCAAGGGGGCATAAAAAGTGGCAAGGCAGACGAAAAAGGGGCAAAATGCGACACACACAACGGTAACGCTATTTACGGGCAGAGTCAGAGCTACCATTTAGAAGATCAGTTTTTTATTTTTACGTGAAACATCTGCACTTAAACAATTCTTAGGTATTTTTTACATATTTTTTTTGGGGGGGGGGGGGGAGGGATTAAACCTACGTCTATACCTGGTGTATTTTTATCATGACTTTATAATGAAACAAAATTTATTTTATGTTAGTGTTGTTCTGAAATACCATTTTCAAAATCTTGTTTTGGCAAATTTGAACTGTTTTTCCTTCACGTAATTTGACATTTATCATGATAAAAGTACGTAGGGTAAAGTAATATTAACAGACTACGTTTTTAATCATTTTGATTTTAAAACAATCCAGAGAATCTAACCATAAAAATGGACTCCGGTCACACTATTCCTTGACCGCTAGAGACCGAATGTAAAATTTGTACCTTTTACCATCTCAGAAGTCTCATCGGCATATGAGTCTCTACATTTATAAATTGAATAAATTTAAAAGGAAGTGTTTGAGTTGCATTAGGAGATATTTCACACAAAATTACTAATATTACACAGAGAAATTTGTTTTTTTTTTCGAATCAACCTAAAGACGTGAAGGGAGCAAAATTCAATAAATAAGGTAAATGAGTGGTGTGTTTTCTGTGAATTACATACTAAAATTTCGCTAGGAAAGTTCTGGAAAAATGTTAATGGCGTAAAATTCTGTGGGGTCTACCCTTTAATTTGGTATATATGTACATATGGATGTATTTCGTCGAGTTTTATCTCATACTAGCTTAACCCGGTGTGCTTCGCTAACCCTCCCCTCCCCGTCCGCAAAAAAAAATAAATATATATATATGTATATGGCATTGGTGGTGCAATATGAAAATTGGATTTTGCCACGCCCCTCCGCCCACAGACCGAAAATCAATAATTAGACTTCACAATTCACCCCATATTCTGCAGATTCCCTGAAAATTTCATCAAAATCGGCCCAGACGTTTTGGAGTCCATACGTTACAAACATCCTGTTTTATATATATAGAAGATAGAAGAAGATAGAAGACTCATTCCATAAGAGATCCAATTACATATTTTATTAAAGAAATGGTGAAACATGTTTTTCTTTTTTAATAAGGCAATGAGAATTGTTGGACGTAGGACGTCCTGTTCCCCGGGAAAAACTTCTCGCGGAATTTTTTTTTTCATAATTACCCTCATAAGAATAAAAGGGAATGAATTTTTCAAACTTATGAATTTTCCAAATGTTACTTTTCTTCCAAAACTCATATATGTACTTCTTTTTGATTTCAAAATAATTCTTAGTTGTATGTATGTATATTGATTGTAGCATCCTTGATGAAAATAACCGTAAGAAAGTAATTAATTTATTTTCACTTGCTGTTAATTTATAAGCAATTTTTCACGAATAGTCATTAAATTGTTAAAAGTACACGTATAAAATATTATGGGATTTCTAAATATTATAAAAAAAATACCATAAAATCAACGAAAATTTGAATTTAATGAATTTAATTGCTGAGAAATACCGGGATTTAATTTTACAAATCCCGGAATTCGGTGTTCAAAAACAAAAATTAAAAAAAAAGTATTCTATCCTATAGAAAATTGAAAAATAAGAAAAAAAATTGGCGGCGAGGCATAGTTTCCGAGTTATGGGCGTCTGAAATTCTAGTACAATATTGTGATTATACGGTGTTTTCCAACGAATATCACACATATTGGTATCATTTTAAAGCTTTTGAGAAAACCTTTCATGAAATTGTAAAATGCAGTCTTGGTCAGCCATGCAGGAAATCTTTATTAGGCAAGGAACATTGTTGTGAGGCAGAAAATCTTTATTAGGCTGCGCCGTGTCGGGAAATACCATGGTGCCCAGCAGTGCAAGAAAACGTTATTAAGCAAGGCAGAAAATATTTACTAGGCCTTGGAGTGTCAGGAAATACCAGGTTGGAGAAAATTCGTATGGCCTAATTCGATTCGATAGTTGTGTTGTCTTATTAATAGACGGAAAACAAGTCGCAGTTGTTGGAAAATACACCATACAATCACAATTTTGTATTACAATTTCAGAGGCCCATAACTCGAAAACTAAGCCCCCAATTTTTTTATTTAAATTGTATTTCTTATTTTTAATTTTTTTTTATTAATTTTTAAGAGGTGCCCCTAAAATTGATTTGTTCATTAAAAATCGAGTCTTCAAATCTTCTTAATAGTGGCTCCCGACTGCAAAAGTCACTATGTTCCGCACTACTGGACTTGTTATACCCTTTACCAAAAATGAAAAAGGATATATATACGTTTGTCATTCCGTGTGTAATTTCCATAATATTCATATGCGACCCATATTTTCGGTTTTCCGAAGCTCCCAGAAAAGCTAGAGACTTCGTTCTTGGACTGGTGTGTCAGAAATCGTCCCACTTAGATTGGTATTGGAAATCAGCTAAATCGAGCAGACGGTTTCAGAGCTGGAAAACTGAAACTTGATTTTGCCATATAAAAGTAACTAAATAACACAATTTTTTGTATTTTTTGTTAAATAAACTTATTTTATATTTCAGTACGAATAAAATTTGTATTACAAAAATGAAAAAAAATTAAAAAATCAAAAACGCGTTTCCAGGGTTGGGAACTTTTGTTTGTTATATAAAAATAACCTACTAAAACTATTGTTTCCTTTTTATTTATAAATTCAACATATTTTAAGTTCTTAAAAGAAAAAGATTGATGTAAGAAATCAGAAAATTTTAAATTATGATTCCAGGGTTGGGAAACGTACACTTTTCTTGATATACAAAATTAACTAGGTGTAATCATTTTTTTTTATATTTTTATATATAAATATATTTTATGTTTTGGAAAGAAAAGTTGGGTATAGAAAATTTGAAAAATAAAAACCACAGCTGGAAAATTTAAGCTTTTAAGGGTTCCGTACACCAATGGTGAAAAGCAACCCTATTATTTTCGCTACGCTGTCCGTCTGTCTATCACAGGGTATTTTCTCGAGAACCGTAAGAGCTACGGACCTGAAATTTGGACAGAGTGTGTAGACCCTTGGCCGCTACAACAACAAATACATGAGAGTTAAAAATTAAAGGGTGTTCCAAAACGAGCAACGAAAAATGTTAAAATCCCATGTAATATACATACATACAATTGCATGTATATACATTTGAAATTTGCAAGGTTAGTGTATTTTTATACAGACTACAACAATTAATACTAAAATTTAAACAGATTTAAATTAAAGGGTGTTCCATCAGTTTATGCAATTTTGACTATGTAATTTTGACAACTTGGAAACCGTAAGAGCAAAACTCTTGAAATTTTCAAAAACGGTAAAACTAAAAAATCAAAAAATTATAAAATCGCCAAACCGAAAAAAATCACCAAAAACAAAAAAAAATCGGCAAAAAAAAAGCACCAAATTAAAAAAATTTCTAATACTAAAATAAATCGCGAAAAACCGGAAAAATCGTCAAAATGAAAAAAATCGTCAAAAGGAAAAAAATCGCCAAAATGAAAAAACCCCAAAAACAGAAAAAAAATCGCTAAATGAAAAAAAATCGCCAAAATGAAAAAAAATCCCCAAAAACAGAAAAAAATTGCCAAAACGAGAAAAAAGCGACAAAATTAAAAAAATCGTTTTAACTGAAAAAAAAATTCAAAAAAGCCACATTAAAAAAGTCGCACTTAACTGAATTTATTTTGATATTAAAGTTACTAAATAAAACTAGTATTTTCTTTATTTTTTTTTTCTTTGTTCATTTAACATATTTTATATATTTTTAAAGAACAAGATTGATAAGGATAAGGAACGAAAAAAATCTAAAATGATGATTCCAGGGTTGAGAAAAGTACAGTTTTTTTATATATAAATAAAGCTAGTTACTTCTTTGATAATTAAATACATATATTCTATATTTTAAAAAGAAATAAATTAGTACTCCTATTAAAACCAGAAAAATTTAAATTATGGTTCCAGGGTTGGAAATTGAAAAAAAATTGGGTAAAAAATAACCAAAATTAATTATTTTTTCAGTTGAACATATTTCATATTTTAGGAAGATCTTTAGTTAAGCAAATTCCTTAGTCGAAAAAAAACAAGAGGTCACTTACTAAAAATTGCACTATAACAAAAAATTATAAATGTTATCACACAACAAATATGTATGTATGTATCTGTATACTACACATACATACATTGGTAAAGGGTGTATAAGATTCGGCACAGCCGAATATAGCACTCTTACTTGTTTTTTTTCTTTTTTTCAGTTTTTTTGATTTTTTAAATTTACATATTTGTTATTGAAAATCTAGTTTGTGTGCACTAGCGGTAGCACTGTACATACATTGAAAGCAGTGTTGCCGAATCGCGGGTAATTACCCGAATCAGGTGTAATTGTTTTTGTAATTGCTCTCAGGTGTACCCTGTAGTAAATAAAATAATCGGTTGACAAAAAACACTAACTTATAAATTAATTATTTTGCAAGTGACTACAAATGGGTTTAAATCTCATGCAGATACGAACCAAATATATTGAATAGAAGCACGCATTATTGTAAAACTAAATGATGCGCCTTCCATAATATGGTTGAAATATGCTGGCTAACTTATAGGTCTGCAAAAAAATTATTTTGCACTGGTTTGCGTATTTTTTGGAGATAAAATATTTTAGTCGATCAAAAAAGCAAATATTTTTTAGAGTTAGCATATTTTGTCGAGGAAGAATATGTTTTTTTTATTATATTTATTTTTAATCAATTTTTGAAATACTTTACTCAATACTAGATATACGAATTGAAAAGCTATGAGAAAAAACTTAAAATGCCATAAAAAATATAACTTAAGCCTGACTGAAAGCCTGTTCCATCTCCAGGTGGTCACCTTTGGCACTCTCTAACTCAATCTCTATTGTACCAAGGTCACTCTAAATTTTCAATTTCATATACATATCATTAACTATAATCGACCCATACATTATATTTCTATTTGATTGACAGTTTAAGAGTTATACATATATTACCAATTTTTTTTGCGCAGCCTCTATGTACTAATATGTTAAAAGCAGGGTAGGGAAAAATTCTCCTCGCGAGAACAATTTTTATTAACTCGCTCGTTTTAAAATTTGTGCTCGCGAGTTCAAAATTAGAACTCGCGAGCACAAATTTGATATGACTCGTACTCCTTTTGTGCTCATAAGCATTAAATGACTCGCCTTAAAATTTGTACTCGCGAGTTTTATTTTAAAACTCGTAAGCACAAATTTTAAAAGAGTGCAAAACGAGCATAAACAAATTCAAAATGAGTATTTATTACAAAAATTTTTTTTGTTTATTCGAAAAAGTATACATATGTATTTATATGCGAATTTGAAAAGCATAGTACTTACAAATGCATATATGTACGTATATAAAAATATACGTTCTTACTTCCATATCATGAGGTACTTTTCAAATGTTTTAAGGCTTCTGCTTCATGAAAAGTTATGCAAATGCTTACCTGTCAGTAATAAAATATAATTTCAACATTGCGACTAGAGATGCTAATCGGGACAGGTTTTTTGAAATCCCGGGCTTCGGGATTTAGTGATGGAGTCTCGAAATCCCGAACCGGGACCCCGGGATTTTCGGGACTTACAAAATCCCGAAAACATTGTGCACAAAAGAGCGTCTTTATGTTAAAAATAATTTTTTAATTTTACAACTATTTTTTTTCAGATTTAAAAGGTACATACGGACATTTCATTGTAAATTTTCATTGAAAAGTGCAATGTATGTAAAAAATTTTCCCAGAAAATAAAACGCAATAAGATATATTATGTACATATCGATGGCTTAATATAAAAAAGGCCTATCTCGAATTTTCGATATTTTACAGGAGAAACAAAAAACTGAAGAAAAAATAAAGCATTTACATGCAGAAATATTTTTTTAAGTTGCCGTAAGTCCTTGATTTTGAACTGTAATGTACTAAGTTCAAGGATGATGCAATTATACGTTGCCACCCAGAAAACATTAAAAACGTAATTTCGAAAAAAATTGAGTTAGGCCCTTTTTATATTAATCCATCGATATATACAATATAATATTATCTACTAAAATATTTATTCGAAGCAAATTTTTTATTTTAACTTTTTATAAAAGGGAGTTTCTAATAATTTTTATGCATTATTTATGCAAAAAACCGGGATTCAGATAATCCCGAAAATCCCGGGCTTTAAAATTAAAAAATCCCGGGCTCCGGGATTTGCATAGTCCCGAAAATCCCGGGATTTCCGGGCTCGGGATTTCCCGTTTAGCATCTCTAATTGCGACCTATAGAAAACAGAATTTGAGCAAACAAAATCGCGAATAATTCTTTTTAACTCGATTCGCGATTCGAGTTTTATTTTTGACTCTTAAAATTTGAACTCTTCTCGCGAGTCCTATTTTCGATTCTCAAAAATTAAATGCGCTCGCGAGTTATATTTTTTAACTCGCGAGCAGACAAGAGTAGCTCTTTTCAATACAAAAAAATAAAACTCGCTCGAATTGAATTCGTTTGCGAACGAGTTTAATTCGAGCTCTCTCCGCACTCTGGTTAAAAGTGACCATATCTCAAAAACTAGCCAAAGGATATCGAAATCCTTACGTGATTCGTTTTCAACATGCTAAATACAATCAGATATGAGGTAGATTTATAATAAACTACTTATTTTTATAAAAATTTGGGAAATTTATATGAGAGTTAGCATTTATTTTCATCAAAAAAATTATACTTTGAGATAGCAGAATAAAAAAAAATTATACAAAACGAGAAAAAATAATTTTTTTTAATTCAAAATTTCTATTACAAATAAATATTACATAGGGGAGCTTTTTGCCATCGGAAACTCATTTTGACCAAATTTGATTTAACGTATTTTTGAATATACGCTCTCGATATGTTACATTTCATTGCGGCTGATACCGAATCGTAAGTAGACCTTAAATAAGATTTTTGAAGTATGTCACTTATTTATTTTAATATTGAGTGTAATTCCGTTGAAATCGGGTAATTTTGGCTCCTTCGAGGTGTAATTTTGAATATATGTATTATTTATTTATTTATTTATAATATTTAAAGACATAATAAATTATAAAACTAAATTTTAATAAGGTACTAACTAGGGACGTAACGAATACCAGTTTAGCGAATGCGAAAGTGAATAATACATTTTAATTTTTGCGAAAGCGAATGCGAATGCGAAAGCGAATGCAAATATTACAATTCGTTAAAATATCACATGCAAATAAATTTATAAAAGAGCAAGTATATATAATAATTAAAAATAAGTTTACACAATGTTAGGCAATCCACCCATTCGTACTTTAGCCCTAAATCCTGGGGCCTAATTCCCCCATTCGAATGCGAGCGAGTTATTACTCGAACGTGCGAGTTTTTTAACTTTTGGAATTTTCTCATTCGATTTCGAATAACACATAACGAAATTTCTAATGACAGCATTCGATCACGTGCAGCCGTTCGAGTACAACCGTTCGTGTTTTTACTCGCAAGCAAAAAGGCATTCGAAATAACGTTGAACATAGAAAAAGCGAAGGAAAAGAAAATGTATGTCCAATATTTTACTTATTTATTTATATATGAATGTATGCACAAATGTACGGATAAAAAAATACAAATGTAAAGAATTTCTAGTTGACTTTAAATATAACAAATCACACTGATTTGGCGAATAATGTTCTGTCCAACAGTTGTCATCAGGGAAAATAAAATAATCAACCAACTCTGGGAGCATCTAAATAACAAATAAGCTGCTTCTGGTCAAGCAATAAAAGAATCGAAAATGTGGCTAGTGCTTTATTCTCTAACTTTACACTAATTAATTATTATTAAGTTAATAATTAAATAAAAATGAAAATACCATTTATGTATATTCGTTTCGTTTTTTGCATATACAGGGTGTTTTTTTAGAGGTATAGAACTTCGAATTGAAATAAAACACAAGAAAATCGTTTTAATGTCCATCAATTTGGCTTTATTGGAAGGATAATTTTATGCCATTAATGTTTAAATATGATTTCGGGCATGTGGCCGCCGCGGCTGGCTCGAATAAAGCCAATTCTACAGGTCCAATTTTCAACCACTTTTTCGAGCATATGGGGCCGTATGTTGGCAATAACGCCGCGAATGTTGGCTTCCAAGTCCCCTAACGTTTCTGGTTTGTTGGCGTAGACGAGCGACTTCACATATCCCCAAAGAAAATAATCCAATGGTGTCAAATCACACGATCTTGGTGGCCAATTGACAGGTCCATTCCGCGAAATTATGCGCTCATCGAATGTTTCCTTCAATAAATCGATTGTGACGTGCGCTGTGTGGCATGTAGCGCCGTCTTGTTGGAACCACAACTCATCCACATTCAAAATCTTCCATAAAGTTGATGGACAAAGCTCCAATTGCTGTGCACGGTGGCGAATCGATTCATTCGGGTCCTCTTCAACACTTTGCTCTACAGCGGCAATTGTTTCTTCGGTGCGCACTGTTCGACGTCTCTGCGGATGCGTATTATCACATAGAGTAAACGTAGTGCGAAAACGATCCATGGTTAACCGAATTAATTGCTCTGATGGACGATTATGTCGACCATAAAATGGACGGAGCTTGCGGTAAACTTCGCGAACTGAACCATTATTTTCGAAATAAATTTGCACTATTTGCAAGCGTTGTTCTTTTGTCAACCTGTTCATGATGAAATGGCAAACCAAACTAAATATTAATCACTTGACAGCTGACAAAATGGCCGCCAGTTAAAAAAGTGATGCCAACTTAAAGTTCTATACCTCAATAAAAAACACCCATTACATACGTGTGTATGTACGTACGTACATACGTATGTTTTTGCACACATACTTACATACAAACACATGTTTTTGCTTACAATTTATTCAGTGTTGGGAAATAAATTTATTTGCCTTTTCCCAACACTAAAACAAAAACTCTATTCGCTTGGTAGCGAGTGACATCATCGGAAAATTTCTTGCTTGCGAAATTAATTTTTACTCGAATGCAATTTCGTTCACGAGTGCAGGAATTAGGCCCCTGGTACTCTGTTCAAAATTTCATGTGAAATGCTGTTAAATACATATGAAAAAAACTTGGAATGAATTTTTCATGGAAAAATCTTGCCGAAGTAGTACTCTGTTCATCTTGGGAAAAACATATGAAATATATCTTCAACATTTTAAGTTTTCATGAGAAATAATATGAGTGGCACTTGTTTCGCGTGGAATTTACATCAAACAAGGACTATTTAATATTGTTTGGATTTGAAATTTGTTGTAATTTGCCTTAAGCAGAAAATATTTTCGCGCAAATCAAACACTGTCTTTTCTTTTTCAAAACTGAAAAATATTTCCAAACACCGCTGGATTTGGGTTTCATTTTGATACTTATGAGAACTTATTGATAGAAAAGTTTTCCGCTAAAAGATTAATGCTTTACATGTAAGTATATGTATCTTTTTCATGCTGGTTTAAAATAATTTTCTTCTTTAAACTTAAAATCAAAAACTATTTTCGTAAAAGAAATAAATTTTTTTTTGTCTTTAGTATTCGCAACCAAAATTTCACACAAATGGCCGTCTGCCTTGCAACTTGCATGTTTACCTTTTAGTGCAGAGTTGACCATAACATAAAAAAGTTTAATTTTAAGGGAACCAGATGGTATTGTAATTTATTCGTATTGTTTCAATGTTATTTATGTCTAAACAATTCATTAACTGCTTGATTTATGAATATTTAAGAAAAAAAAATTATTAAATTAGCTTTTAAATGTATTTAAAATGAGTAAATACTCATATAACATTACACTGAAATCCATTTAATTTGTGCTAACTTTCTAACTTTTACTTGCTACAAGTTCACCAAGTCACTGTCTTGTAAAATTCCTAGGCAGTTGATTTGGAAGTAGACTGCAAGTGCCGAAAGTGTAGATGTGTTAGTAAAAGAGTTTGAGTCTAGTTTTTCGAACTTGCACTTGCAAGTGTAAACCCTATGTAAAGAGGTTTTCGACCTTTGAATATATATTTTGGTAACACTGATTGAAAGTAATGAACGTGTAATGAACCAAGGCACATTCACAAGGTAGTAGCGGAAATGCACCTGAGCTATTTTTTTTTTCAAATTAAAGTTCATCCGAAACTTCAAACATTTTTTACGATAGAGAAATTAAAAGAAAATGTAAAAAAAAATTTCAATGTGAAAAATATTTTATTAAAAAAATTCTGTGAAAACACATCTAAAAATATGAAAAAACTATTAAAAAATTGTGAAAAGTGCTAAACCTTGCAAATTTTGTTAGTGGTAGCTATCGTGGAGAAATATTTTCAAATTTATGTGAATAATTTTTATTATTATTATGTTAAACAAATTATATTTTTGAAGTTTTGGATGAACTACGACCCATGTTGTTTTTTTTCATTGTTTTTGTAATCCTGATATTACCTGGAAATGAATCTGCCTTGGAATGAACAGTTGGTTGTAATTCATCGCCAACGTTACCATAATTTCTTTTTTAATTTCTGTTTTCATTATCTTCACCACAACACAGGGACAATCTTCGGCCAAAACAACATA
The DNA here is from genome assembly GCA_944452675.1 of Tachina lurida. Classification (NCBI taxonomy): domain Eukaryota; kingdom Metazoa; phylum Arthropoda; class Insecta; order Diptera; family Tachinidae; genus Tachina; species Tachina lurida. The sequence continues at coordinate 42,274,730 of OX101753.1, forward strand.
ACTTTTATATTACTACGTACTTATGTATGTTAACAAAAATTGAATGACATAAAAGCATTTCTACATATACATATATAAAAGTTCAAAATGTCTAAGAACACATACTACATACATACATACTTACATACCCACGGCCCTATGTATAAGCAAAAATTGGCATGAAGTTAGCATAAGTGACGAAATTGAATTAGATGTTAACGTGTTCCTCCATAAAATTTGGCATTACAAATGGTTGATTTACCTATTTTTAACTCACCTCTAAGTCCCAGCATGATTTTTAATGTGAAGTATAATTGCAAAACTATTTAATATCATGTTTAATTTTGCCACTTATGCTAACTTCATGCCAATTTTTGCCTAAAAATTAAATTGTTTTTATTCTAAATTCGTTGTCTAAATTTGAAAATGAAGCGCTTTATGAATATTTAATCAGGACGAGTTGTGCTAAATTTTACCACAAAAATACTGGGATCTAATCGTCGCTTTCGATAACGAGTTGATTAGGTAACGTTTTGCAGTTTCAGATTATGGCATTAGCTATCGAACAATGTAATCATATAGTTCGATATCGAATGCCATAATCTCAAACTGAAAAAAACGTGATCGAATCAGCTCGTTATCGAAAGCGACGATTAGACCCCTGGATTTGTTATACTGCTCGGAATGCGTCTTAACATACGCAAAACGCATCTCAATTATTTAATAAGGAAATAGCAATGTAGCCATTTACCTTTTTTATTCTCACATTCAGCTATTTCTGAAAACATTTTGCGGAAAAAATATGTTTTAGGTATTAGCGGAAAACTTGTTTAAGCTATGATTGTATGTACTTGTTAAAGTACAGTGAAAATATATATATTAAAATATTATTAGTGATCTCGCATATTACAAATTTCGGCAGTAATTTGCTTTAATGAAGTATGGACGATAAGCTACGTTAAAACAAACATATTCTGATAATTGCATTTGAGGTAAACAGCTTTGAAAGCTCTTACAATTTGTTCTTGCTTCTTTGCAAAGAAAGCAACAAGTATTATTTTCGTCGATATCTGATTGGCTGCTGCTGCACGCTCGTCGTTTTGAAAGCACAAAGCTGTTTTGTAAAACCTTGCACATTGTGCATACGGCACGCACGCAGCTGCATTAAAAGAATTTTTTCTTTATTAATATCCCAGCAAAAAATAAAATGAGTATGTACTTCTTTAAAAACCACTTCTTCATTTCTTCCAAAGTAGGTTATGAATTTTTTCTGGTTTAAGGAAAAATAAATTCCTTAAACCAGAAATCACATATCTAAAGTAAACTTAAAGCTTACGGGTTGGCAAAAACAAATCACTTCGCTCCAATGACACGCTAATGTAAGATTCACTACTTTTTGCTCGGAGTTTGAAATAGTTGTGGTGTTTTTTTTTACTTTTTCATCACTCTGCTGGGTACATATTGAAAATATTTATTTCCATTTCTTATCGTTAACTTGAAGTTATAACTTAGTTTTTAAAACAAATGCACTAACAATAATGTTATAACTTGAAAAAAGCATTAACTTGAGCAGTCTACACTTAACATTAACTTGAAGTCATTTTATGTCAGGTGGAGACCGCGAGTTAGGTTAGGTTAGGTTATTCCTAATTTACACTTTGCAAGTCTTGTTGCTAAGCTGATTAGTTTGTTAGGAGAGACAGAAGTCTTATTGCTAAGCTGATTAGTTTGTTAGGAGAGACAGACACGAGGGGAAAATAAACTAATCAGCTTAGCAATAAGACTTGCATAGTGTAAACTAGGACTTAGCATAATTTTACACTTTTTATTTTATATGTATGTTTTAATGTATTAGCATGCCTGATATCAACATAATATGAAACACATTTAAAAAATACTTTTCGCATTACAAAATTGATTAATTTAATTTTGTATTTTTTATTGTACGTCCTGGAGCCGGATTCCGCAAAGATGAATTTTGAAGTGTTCGACTCAGAAAAACATAATTTTGAATACTTATTTTCTTCTTAAAATACATTAAAGCGGCTATTAGACGCTCATACTCGGCATATATGTAAGCATTACAGACTTTCTTACATTTCAATAAACAATTTTAAAAATGCGCTATCTAACGAAGTCATCTTTACCCTTTCCCTACTCTACGTTTCCAAATGACATGAAATTTTGTTGTAAATTGAAGTTATAACTGCACTAACAATAATGTTATCACTTGAAAAAAGTATTCATTTGAGCAGTATATACATACTTAACATTAACTTGAAGTTTATGTTAAAGTGAACAATTTTATGTCAGGTGGAGACCGCAAATTACGATAACACAAATGCAATTTGCAGTGAATTTGACAGAAGATATATTAAACAAGTATGATGACAAACACAAAAATTAAAAATTTTTTAAAACCAAACCAAGCTGAAAAACACGAATTTTGCATTATCACATTATTCTCAAATACAAAGTATGACGCCTAATAGCCGCTTAAGACTTCTTTTGCTGTTTACATGGTTTCCATCATTATACATTTGCATAAAAATGATAATATACAATTCAAAGTATATTTATATAAAGTATATCATGATACAATTATACTAGGTACATGCACGACTACAACAATTGGAATTTTGTTGTATTTGTTGTTATAAACAAACGATAAATTGTCAGAAACAAATGTCTTTTGTTTATAAAAAATTGCAATTACAGGGCAACTAAAGTACAATTGCAGACGCGGCATTCCTGCATGATTATAGTTATTCAGTGTTGCCATTCTGTGTGTAGTTAAATAGTGTGTAATTTCTACTCACATGTGTAGGCCATGGAATTAAATTCTTGTATAATGTCTGTGAAATTCTACTTTGGGTTCTATTTGTATTTATTTTTCTTTTAATTTTAACCTACACAAAAGATGTGTAGTGTAATTTTCTTCAATGTTTAATTGCAGACACAGCCTTGTGTAAATTCATTGGCAACACTATAAACATTTTATTCACACACATACACTAACATTTTTGCAGCTTGTAAACAAAGTTTGACATTTATCTGCAATGTATACAGTAACAGGCTGGGCTTGTGCATGTACCTGTTATAATTGTATCATGAAGTATATGCATGTCTACAACAACTAAGAAAATACAAAAACAACATGCGCTTTGTTTGTGTAAAAATAATGGATGAATGTCAAAAACAGATGATTACAACCTGACCTGGGCAACTTGCATTACTTTTCATAAGCACTGATTGAAAAACCAAAATTTTAGTGAAAATTTAAATTTGATGTTTGTAGTGCACTATTTTTTGCTCTAAAATAAAATCTCTTAAAAGTAATGGATTAACATTGCATTAACAGTTAATCGTATGGCGAAAAATGCACTAATTTTGTATTGCCACTAAACACATCATGAAGTAATACAATATTATTGCAATATCACATATTGTACACAGTAAAATTATATAAAACGTAATCATATTTTTTATCAGATAGCACAAATAAAAAATACAGTAAAGGAACATTGAAGGCACCCGTATAAGTACGTGCATACAAATGAAAGATCAAGAACTTAGGTTTTCATTTTTTTTATTGTAAAGTTATATCTTAAAAAATGATTTTATAAACGGAATATACTACCGGTTGGAATAATTTAATCAAGTTTTGTCTTTCTCTTGAAAAATTATAAAAATGGTAGTGATATGATTTTTGCATTAAGTGGCGATATGTACATAGAAAAAAATTTACATATTTATGATATACGTATGTTTTTATGTATGTACACATTTACGTTCTACTTTTCGCCATGTGATTTGGTGCTAGCGCAGTATTAATAGCGGAATTCACGGTTGGCCTTGTAGATCTTTTATATATTGTAGCTGTGGTAAATTTTGTTAAATTTAAAGCAAAGCAAGAACAATTTAGCAAAGCTACAAGATGTAAAAGATATACAAGGCCAACCGTGAATTCCGCTAATGTATTACTTTGAAGAGATTTTAGTTTAATGCCAAAAAATTGCATTAATTATCAAACTTATGGCGTTTTCTTTTCTAAAAGAAAAGTGTAAAATATATGTTACATGTAATTTGGCAACATTTTTAAATGCTCACCTGATTTTTAAGAAGTGTTGCATATTTTGCGTTTACAAAAGAACAATTTTCCAACAAGTTTCGGCATAAAACAATGACGAACTATAAAATGATTCATTTTTTTCATAGACAATAACAAAAACAGCTGTTAATATAATGCTGCACTCATGCCCCTTTAATGAAAATGAGTGTTGAACATGTAGCATTTTTCTTGTTTCTTGTTTTGTGTTCAGAAAAGAACACAAAGAAATGTAAAACTCAGCATAAGTGCAGCATATTGCTCAGAAAAGAAAACGCCATTAGTTCTAATGTAATAAATTTGCATTTGTATTGATTTGGTTTAGTGTGGGAAAATGGTCAATGCATTTGTTTATTTAATGCAAGTCCCAGATCTGCATACAACAAAAAGGAAATTTATTGATAGACAAAACCAAATTAAAATTTATTAATTAATAAACCTCTATTACGTGAAATAAGTACATATTATAATAATTGTTATTTGAGTAATTAAATATAATTATTTTTAAATGTTTTGTAACACCTTTTTTAAGTAAAAATTTATTTCAACTTTTTCACTACACACAAGTGTGTATAACAAAGCAAAGCAAAACAAAATGGCGTACGAAAATTGTAAACAAACTTTTGACATTCATGCATTGACACCACACGAAAAAAAAATTAATCACCTGAGTACTTGCATATACTTTATATAAATTTACTTTGATACAATTAAAGACATTAATTGACAGATGTTTTTACTTGTATAAATAGAAAAGAATACATGAAATTTTTAAAATTAAAAATGCTAAATAATGCTAAGAAATTAATACAAAAATGCTGAAAAAATGCTAAATGCAAAATAAAAAATTCACTGCTAAATCAAAATACATAATGCTAAATTTAGCAGTAAAAATGCTAAAAGGGTCACACTGGTGAGAGAGGATGAAAGGGAAGGGATAGTGATAGAGAAGACAGGTGGTAGAGGACAGTGTCGTTCTTTTAACACTGCTTTGTTTTGCACGCTTATTTGCAGTGTTGCAGCGCCTCTGGTGGTGAATGAGGCGAAGCTGTGTTTAGTAGCCATTTTATTGGTTTTTTTACCTTGCAGGTCTAGCATCCGCTGAAGCCGATGTAGTTTTTCGTGAACAGTAACTTATACCTGCATCACGAGAACTTTTCCCACAACTGATACAAAGGACACTAATGCATGTACGTCTGAAAAATGCGTGGTGTTGTTATTTTTTAATGACTGCCGGAGACAGTGTTTGAACCCAGTACCTTCGGTTTTGTAGTCAACGTGCTAACTACTTCAGCCAACGTCACCCTCATTATTATCGTTTCTTCGTAAAAAAAATCCATTCAGTGTTGGTATTTTATTTTCAAACATCATCGGCAAAGAAAAAAAACCGAATTGCACTAGAATTTTTCTAAATTTGTACATACATACATATGTATGTATTGAAATTCGTTTGTTTTTTCCAAAGCTTTCACTTGTATATATGGGCAAGTCCCAAAAACAGTCTAACAGCCCAACATTTTTGAAACTAATCCAAATAAAGTTTTTTTTAATTTATTTATAAACATATATACATTAATAAATTGATTTATAAACATAAAATATGAATTAAATAATGTTATTAACAAAGAATATAAATTGATTCGTTAAAATAAATACGATGGTTTTTATTTACTATATACCAGGGACCGTAACTGTTATGACTTTTATCGAAAAAGTCAAGAAAAAAGTTATTTTTAACTTTTATTTTTAAGGCAGAAATTAAAAGTTATTTTTGACTTTTATTATTTTACTCAAAAAATAAAAGTTATTTTTTAACTTTTAATATTTTAAGGCAAAAATAAAAGTCATGAATTAAGTATTGCATAGTAATACGCTAGTTTTATTGCCTCCTATTTATAGGTAATAATAATTGATGTATATTACAGAAGTCTATACGGATGTTTTATCATTTATAGCATTGAAAGCAATAATAATTGCGTATTACTATGCAATATTGAATTCATGACTTTTATTTTTGCCTTAAAATATTAAAAGTTAAAAAATAACTTTTATTTCTTGAGTAAAATAATAAAAGTCAAAAATAACTTTTAATTATTGCCTTAAAAAATAAAAGTCAAAATTAAAAGTTATTTTTTGAATTTTATCAAAAAAGGCACAAATTTAAAAGTCATACAAAAATTTGCATGTACATCACCTATCAATTTTTTTGCAACTTATACCTGTTAAAAGAATTTTTTTATGGCATTCTAAAGTACACTCAAATCCCACTAAACACCATGTATACGTTAAAGGTATCTCTCTAAAAAGACCAAAAAATGTTTATATTTTAATCCAAAAACTCGTACGAATGTAGCGTTCGTCACGCAGGATTTAGCAGGTGTAGTCCATTTTAGATATTTCTACTCTGTATTTCGAAACGAAAGAAAATGCTTTCGAATTTGTATGTTATTAGCATTGCAATTCGAAAGCATTTGTTTTCGTTTCGAATTACTTATTATGTAATCCGAATCGAACGGAAATGTTTTCGAATTGTAATATCACTAACATATCCGTTCGAGCAGTTTTCTTTTCGAATTACATAATAGCCCCAGGGTTAATCGCATACATATGTATGTACATACCAACAAATCCGAAATCATTTTCTTTCAATTCGAATTATTGAATTGATTTCCCGATTCTATGCTTCAAGCGAAAATAATACTTTTGCCTGTTTAAAAATAACGTGATACTTAGTCCAAATTTACACTCAGCAAGTCTTATTGCTAAGCTGATTAGATTTTTAAGAGAGAAATACGTGGGGAAAAGAATCGTTTATGTTCCTACAAAATAATCAGCTTAGTCCTCGTCCATACAGTGAAACATTTGCTGCGAAACATTTTTAAATTCTCTTTTGAAACTGCATTCGTGTCCACACCATGAAGTTTTTGTTTTGCAGCTTAATATTTTTTATATATTTCTCGAGAATGAGGCGAGAATGACGTACTCAACAAGTACTTCGTGTACATGAAACAAAGTACCTTTTGCCATTCCTCTTTCCCCTCTCGTCAACAAACTCAAATGTTTTGTTCCAAATGTTTCACTGCACGGACGAGGACTTAGCAATAAGACTTGGTTAGTGTAAATTAGGACTTAAAAAACTTTTAAAATGTATTAAAGATTTTGGTGTAATACCACAAGCATTAAAATTTTTCATTTATATTTGTGGAATTCATATTTATACAAGTAATATCAAACCTAAGGATGAAACGAAGCCCCATTGCAGAACATAAATATATACAGTTGGGTGATGTAAAAATAAATACATAATTAATGAAAGTATTCCTCTTCAAATTTACGAAAATCTTCCTCTGTAAATATGGACTTGAGCTCAACTTTGGGAACAATTTTCTCGACATAACGTCCTCTGTGAGCACGTTGGACAATCTGTAAAATATGTAGATAATTACAGGTGACATAATTGTAATTAATTAACTAATTTACTTTTTCTGCATCCTCCACTTGAATAGAGTTCATTGACAAAGCCAAAAGACGTTTAATATTTTCTTCTGCTTTTTTATTTGAAGACTTCAATTCGTGCTTTATTTCCTGCATGCTCTTTTTGTTCTTCCTGGACAAATGTTCATCCGAAATTATTTTGTTTAACGTTTTATGCTTTTTGTTTTTGGTATTTGATGTTTGTTTACCTGAAACGGCGACAAAAATTAGTTCTCATTTTATTGATATGTAGTACATGGATATTACGTAGATCAATATATTTCACCTTTTTTTGATTCTGCCTGCTTAAGATCTTCTTCAACTATGTCAACACTTTGCTTTAATAATTTTAAAGACATTTTAATATAATTTAATTTAATATTTTTATAAGAACCAACAAAAAAAAACGAAACGCATGTGAAAAGAGCAGAGAAACAAGTCGATAAAAAATGTCGGCGGCGGCGGCTTAAGTCAACAAATGTCGGCGGCTGCTAAGAGTTGGCTGGAGCCGTTGAGAGACTTTGGGCAGTTGACTTTATTTTATCAGTTGGTTTCTGATTTGCGGCACAGTATATTCAAAATACATAAAGTGTGCAGCAAGCCAGAAACCAATCGATGATTTGTTTTTTAAGGAAGTGCAGCAAAAATGTAAATGTGACTGACCTTCTCCGAGAAAAGGGACATAGTGTGTCAAAAAAAAAACAGTTGTGCGTCAAAATCGTTAACAATGAGGAAAAGATTAAAATTTTAATTTTTAAATGCGTTTTTCTCAAAACTTCATTTTCAGACACTAGGTCCCTTTTCTAGGAGAAGGTCACAAATACAGTATATCAAGAAAATGTTTTGACATAGTTAAAATCGTTATAAATTTTGATTTTTATCATAAATATTTTTATTTTTCTTTGCATTATGAAATTTTTGGTTATGGATTTCATTTTATTTACATTTAAGGGCTAATAAATCAGTCAATGATTATTTGTATTTTATTTTTAAATCTTATTTAAACATAAAAATTTGTTTCTCACTGCACAATTAAATCAAACTTAAACAGCCAACACTGTAGACTTAAGTGTTGTTTAAATTTTACAAACACACCATATGTTTTGTGCATGTGTTTGTTTTTTGAAGGTACGTACATGAACATCATGTGGTCGTATTAAAATGAATTTCGTTTAATTTTCGCAAATGTACAACAAATGTAACACATATTTTCATATCATGAGATATATAAATAGAAAAATGCATTCTGATGCTCTTTTTGTATCATAAAATGTGTTGTTTGCTATTTCACTTTTCTGAAAATTGATATATCAACTTTCTTGTTTATATTGAACAGCTGTTTTTTGGAAAGCTTTCCATAATATTGTAGTGCTACCGTACTTTCAACTTAATTTGATAATAACTTTAATTAACCACTGAAAAAATGAAAGTGTATTTAAACACATTTTAATTTTTAATGAAAATTAACTCAAACTATATTTAAACATTCACTGATTTATTAGCTATAATAAGTGAACAAATAGTAGTAAGTTATACGCAAAATTAAAAAGTGAGAGCATAAAAATTACATGAAAGCCAAAAAAACTCAAAAATTTCTCTGTCAAGAAAATGTTTTTACATCCTTGTATTATATAGTAAGAAAATAGGAAAATTAAAAAGAATAAATTTTTTTTCCCCATTGGTATTAAATCGGCTTGCAAGACGACTTCTCATGGAAAAAAATTTTCTTTTCCAAATATTCCGCTGAAATTTCTCATGTTCCCCTCGTATTACTGTTTTAAGCTCCATTTAGTTCTTGAAATACCCTTTGGAAATACTATTTTTCAAATAAACCCATAAATTTTGAATAGGGTATAGATCTGGACCTTGAGATGGAGTATCCACAACCTTACCGCAATTGAAAGGACACCATGTTCTTACCCAAAGTGCCTCATGTTTGAGGTCAATACATTAATAAAAATTTAAAACTTCCATATTTACCAGCTGTAAAGCCAACCTTACTCGCGCTGTCAACGAAAAACCATTTCAACGTATTGATGTACCACTCACACAGTTTCCCATGAGACAAAGGCAATTGCTCAAAAGAATCGACTGTACTACAATAAATGGTCGGAAATCCCCGCTTTCTAGAGTGTAGCCCAAATAGCAACAATTGTCTTTTGTGATTTTGCATACTTACAAGCTTGATGGCTTCTACGATAATGTGATTTGCGGCGACGAAACCAAACTTCTGCTTTATTAGAATGATGGATCTAACAAAGTATGGAGGAAAAAAAATCTTTAAAAATATTGGAAAGTGAAACCGTAAACCCATCTGTAAAACTTAAAAGAGGTTGGTTGATGGATTGGAGGTATATATACTTACATATGTATATATATGGTGTAAAACGTGGGATAAATTTGCTTTATTGAGAACACCATGAATGCGGGGCAGTGCCTTAATATATTGAAGCATTTTTTTGGATGACAGCTCGAGTAAATTTGGGTTTATTGCTGGAAAACATGCAAGTTTCCAGTTGTTATCAATCTAATGACACCAAACACAAGGCACTTTCGGTAAAAACATGGTGTCTTTTCAATTGCGGTAAGGTTGTGGATACTCCATCTCAAGGTCCAGATCTATGCCCTATTCAAAATTTATGGATTTATTTGAAAAATTGTATTTCCAAAGGGTATTTCAAGAACTAAATGGAGCTTAAAACAGTAATACGAGGGGAACATGAGAAATTTCAGCGGAATATTTGGAAAAGAAAATTTTTTTCCATGAGAAGTCGTCTTACAAGCCGATTTAATACAAATGGGGCCAAAAAAAAAATTTATTTTTTTTATTTTCCTATTTTCTTACTATATAATACAAGGATGTAAAAACATTTTCTTGACAGAGAAATTTTTGAGTTTTTTTGGCTTTCATGTAATTTTTATGCTCTCACTTTTTAATTTTGCGTATAACTTACTACTATTTGTTCACTTAAATGTAAATAAAATGAAATCCATAACCAAAAATTTCATAATGCAAAGAAAAATAAAAATATTTATGATAAAAATCAAAATTTATAATGATTTTAACTATGTCAAAACATTTTCTTGACATAACGTATGTATATGAAGCATTCCGTTTTATGAAAAATTTTTATGAAAAATATGTGCATTAGTTTAAGTTCTTTTTTACATTATTTTTTTATTGCTCATTCATATTAAATTTTCTATCAAAAATCTTTGCAAAACAAACATCTTCATTCGATTTTTATTAAATTTTTATTTTTTCACAACCTTTTTCCAATTAATTAACTAATTAATTGTCACATAGGGTAACAACAAAAGTATTTACAAGGCGAAAGTAAAAACAAAATTTTCATGTTTATTTGTACATTAGGGAATAACTTTTTCAAACTTTTTGCAAATATCAAAATGGCCGTAGCATAGTCGAATAGGCCATGATTTAAAAAATAGTATGAAGGACAATAGGCATAAATTAGTTCGTACGTGAACATACATAGATCCGGCAGAATAAGTTCTCGTTCATACAGTGAAACATTTGCTGCGAAACTTTTTGATTTCTCTTTTGAAACTGCATTCGTTTCACTTAATACATTTTCTCATATATTTCTCATGAGAATGGCGTACTCAGAAAGAACTTCGTGTACATGAAACAAAGTACCCTTTTCCATTCCAATTTCCCCGTTCATCAACAGACTCAAAAGTTTTGCATCAAATGTGTCACTGTATGGACGGGGACTGACAAGAAAAATATTTCTTTATGTTCTTCTATGTGAGGTATATCAGAAGTTGTTCGAATAACAACAAAACATGAACATCAGCGGTTCACATTAGACACATTAATGTGCGAAAGAAAATTTGTAAGTTGTCCATACGTAATCGATGTATGTAAACAGTGTGTGAATGTCATTATAGCAAGAGGTCCCAAGTGCGCTTCGGCGGCGGCTTGGTTGCCAAAACATTTTCGGCGCCGGCTCAACGTCGACTTTTAGCCGACTTGTAGCTGATCGACTTGTTTCTTTTCAAAAGAGCAACAAACAAAAGTGAGGGCAACACATATTTGTAAATTCAGCGTTTTTTCTAATAGTATAGTATTGTGGTAATAAAACGCGTTATTTTATTACTAAACTATTATACCTGATAAAAATTTATCATAACAACTAACCCTACGTCTACACCTGATATATTTTTATCATAACAAAAGTCAAACTTTATATTGAAAAATATTTTTTTTTATGTTAGCTCTTTTTCCTATATGGAATTTGACTTTTGTCATGATAAAAATATATCAGGTGTAGACGTAGGGTAACAAAACAGAGCAGAGCAAATGTCAATTTTTTGTTAATGGTAGAATGCATGTGAATACGTTGTGGTTTTTTTGTTATGACAAACCACAATTTGTTTTTCGTCGTGAAGGTAAGTTGTCAAAATTTATTAGATAAATATATAGAAATATTTATTATCTAATTGTTTTTAGCAAACGAAATGGATAAAAATCTTCGAAATTTAATTGCTTTAAAGCAAATAAAAGATTTAATGGATGCATCGGATGAGGAGTTTAAAAGGGAACGTATGATGTGGGTTAATCCCTTTCTGGAAAAGAGGGAACTCCACAACTTGGAAGCTCATCTTTTGAAGCACATACTGTGGGAGGAAAAGGAGTATCGAAACTTCTGTCGCTTGGGAATTGGAAGCTTTGAAAACATTTTAGGATTGGTAAGTAAATCAAACAAATATTTTCCATTTAATTATGTGATGAAAAACAATTTACACAAAGCGGACTTGAAAACAATAAAAGTTGTGATCTGTTTGCTATAGTCGTTTTTTAAATCATTTTCAAATTTGTTAATTCATCCCATGCGTTTTTTTTTAGGTCTATCCTCTTATAATCGGAACTTTTGTAGTCCCAAAGATATGGAAACTGTCTGTAGAGTGATATAGCTTTAAGCACGTCTGCAACGTTCCACTCCATTGTCAAAGAACACAACCAAAAAATCACTCCTTTTCAAAAAGGATAACCTCTGCATATGTTGCGAATAAGTATATTTGTTATTAGTACTTTGTGTTTTTATTACAAATGTTATTAAATTTTAAAACAAATTATATTAAAAATAACTTTTTTTGCCTCGGTTTTTCCTTCTTAAAATTCAGCAACAATTATAACTTTAAGTACAAAACTAAACATCAATACGAATATGACAGCTCATTCACGTTTTTTATCAAGACAAAGTTGTCTGAGCTGAAGCTCTGACAATATTGTTAAGACACTGCAATACACTAATAAATACAGTCCACACCTGATAATTTTTTCTCTTGATAACGATTTGACTTTTATCATGATAGAAATTTATCAGGTATAGACTCACTGTTACAAAAGAATTGCGATTTATTTATTATATTTACGAACAATTGAAAAGTATTTTAAATGCGCTGATTTACACGGGATTAATTGTACTAGCATAACATGCCAGTTTGTGGATGAGAGAGGCAAAGAGAGGGGTTTTGTGTTTGGCGTAATTTTTCAACCAGCTACAACCCCGCATTAGCAGCACAAAACCAATACCCACACAACTTAAAAAACTGCAAATGTTAAATGAATACGAAAAACACTAACACACACAAAGCTATGTATACGTATGCACTTTAATGTTGGATGAATTAGTCTCGTGTGTTCTTAAAAAAACAAAAATTGTGCGGCATAAAAATTAGTCTCGTGTAAACTACCTCAATAATAAGAATTTCTTCAGCTGAAGCAGCAAACACAACTCGTGGAGTTAACTTCTGTTTTCTTCTGTTAAGGTGAAGTTACATAACACGCGTTAGTGCGCGTGTGAACTGTAGGCATCTGTCAAAAAAAGTTGAAATAGTGTTTTTGCATACGACAAGTTACATACCAAACTCTTTGACGCGTTTGCCGCAGAAAGTTGGTTAACTTTCAACTTTTTAACGCGTTGTGTTGTTTTGACAACTAATCAGCCGACAATAAAAAGAAAAAATTAAAAAAAATTTTAATCATGACGAAAAATCTTAATAAAGAGTTTGAAAACTATACAGTATTACACAAAAAAGGATTTGAAAATGTTCCAAGATCATTTTTCAATGTAAAAATTAATAAAAAAGCTGAAAGAAAAGGCGTTTGTAACGCGTGTTGTGTAACTTGCCATTTTTCATGCGGTAAAGTTTTCAAGCGCACGATATTCGTCGACGAACAAACGCCTGGTATGTATTTCTACCTTTAGACTTTTGGCAAGAGTTGCCAGATTCCAGGAGTCTAATTGTCGGCAAGCGTGGAGCTGCCACAATAGTACTAAAGGGCCAATAAGACTATTATACTTTGTATTAATACATGTCAAAAATTCAAATAATACGCGCAAGTGTGATATTGTGAATGCAAAATGTCATAACGAATGGTAAATAATAGGATAAAGGGTTGACATCCCATAATACTTCACCATTTTCTGAAAACTTTATAAACGATAATACTTTTCATCTGATCAGAGTTGCATTATTACAAAATCCAAACTAACAAGTATTCTGTTTAGACAACGATGCCATGCCGTCTTTTATGGTATATCTCTTTGTCTAAAATCGCATATAAATTTTGAATATGATTATCGTATTGAATAGTTTTTCATTTAAGGCGTGTCTGAAAGTTAACGAAACTATCATATTTGTTTTTTCTTTATCTTATTTAAATCAACTACTTTAACCGCCGTCTATTTTCAAAGGTCGGCACGACCACAGCGTGCATGAAACTGCTCTGCCGCCGGAAGTCAACGAATAATGTAGGCATGTTAATCCTCAACACCTGTTTGCTTTATACTTGTGTTTGTAATGTAATATGAGGTGTGATGGTGTGAACGTAAAATGTCAATTTAGTTAGATTTTTTGATAGTCGAAACAAATGTCTTTAGATTTCTTTTTCGTAAAGTGTGATGAAAGTCTTTATACATGTATAATAGTCTGAGTCAAGGCCTATTTATCAGGTCAACGCAATCGTCCTGATGATATTCTGTGTTTTCGTGTTTAAGCTGTCAAAAGTTATTTGCACCATATACTTTAGTTCATGTTTGTGTGTGTTTCTGACAACTTAAACATAAAGTTGTTTTTTGTATTGCTGTGTTTTTGTAGAGTTGCGTTGACCTGATAAATAGGCCTTGGTCTGAGTGACCCTTAAAACAGATAAGAATTTAATCTGCGTTGCCAGAATTGACTATTTAATCTAATGGTAGGTACAGACTTAGCAACGTGTGTATGCAACCTGCCATGTTGCATTGTCCGTCGCAAAGTCTGCAGTCTTGTTTATGGTTGCATTCGAAGTTTCGAAAATATCAAAATGTTTTGATGTTAATGGGTTGCATTGACGGTTGCAGTGTCTGTATAAAAATATTCGAAAACGTGTTGCGTAAGCATGTTGCAAAGTCTGTACCAGTGTAGCCAGTTTTTTTTCTAGAACTCATCCCACAATTTTTGATTTGTCATTCCCAAATTGGGTGTTTTTATTCAAACTTTTTCTTTTGTGAAAAAAAATTAATTTTTTTAATTTTATTTAAAAAATAATTACAAAAATAATATATTTTTGTAATTGTAATTGTAACAACTTAACTTTAAAACAAATTAACTGTTTTTTGGTATTCTGTATTACAACTAATTTTAATTGTATTCGAAACAATGCTCGAAAAGAAAAGGTTATTATCTATGCTATGTTTTTTAAAACCATAGTAGCCATCACAAAACGTTTTAAATAATTTTAGTTTTGGCCTTGTATTATTTTTTAAGATTTCATATTTTATGAACATGGCAACAATATTGGTTGATAAATGGGATTGGTTGGTGTCTTTAATAATGAAGCAAAACTAATGGCGTTTTCTTTTCTAAAAGAAAAGTGTAACATATATGTTACATGTAATTTGGCAACATTTTGAAATGCTCACCTGATTTTTAAGAAGTGTTGCATATTTTGCGTTTACAAAAGAACAATTTTCCAACAAGTTTCGGCATAAAACAATGACGAACTATAAAATGATTCATTTTTTTCATAGACAATAACAAAAACAGCTGTTAATATAATGCTGCACTCATGCCCCTTTAATGAAAATGAGTGTTGAACATGTAGAAAAGAACGCGTTGATTTTTAAAATATTACATACTTTTCAGAAAAGAACACAAAGAAATGTAAAAGGCAGCATAAATGCAGCATATTGCTCAGAAAAGAAAACGCCATAATACAATACCCGAAATAGAAACACTTACGTGTTTAACTCCTTATTCATGTTTAAGAGCTTAAACACAACGATTTTTAGATGTTTTGCCATACATTTATTTGTTTGGTTAAACATCTCAAAAACGGTGTTTTAAATTTAAACACTGCGATAAACTCGTATATGGAGTATGTTCAGCGCATTTTTCATAACTCCGGCAACTTTGTGTTGTTATTAAATGACGGCACGTGAAAAAAATTATTTAAGACACAACAATTACTCAAAAAAAATTTAAACTATTTCCAAAAAATAGTTCTTGTTTAAAAATAAAAAGCAAATATAAAAATAATTGTTCGAAATTTCTTACAAATACAATAATTTATTGACATAACGTCAACCTTAAACATCTCAAATGTAATGTGAACGGTTGTGTTTAGTTTTTAGAAAACTCGTCTTAAACATGTTTAAAAACATAAGTGTGAACATGGTATAAAATACAACTTTTTTTTTTTTTTTATTCATATGTTTTATTTATTGTATCTTCAAATATGAACTAACAATAAGTATTCAAATCTTAAATCTAAAATATAATTATTAGGCCCGACCACTGTCGGACATAAATTTAGAGATAGTTATAAATAATACATAAGTAGTGATAATCAAAAGGAAGAAAAAATAAAATTAAAAGTATTTTCAAGCAGTCCCATCTGGAGTGTTGAGTACAAGAGCTTTTGTATCCCTCTTTTTTAGGCGGATGTGTCCAGTAAAGTTCAAAATATGACGGGCAAGCGGATTAGGATGTGACTCGAGGTTTGTTAAATATTTGCCTGCATATTTTGCAATTTCTTCAATCACTAGTGGCATGTTTAAATCACGATGTATATTTGAGTTTTTGATGTACCATGGAGCCGATGTTATTAATCGCAAAATTTTATTTTGCCTTCGTTGGATTCTCTCGACATTGGAAGCTGAAGCAGTGCCCCATAGTTGAATTCCGTATCACCATATTGGTTTTAAAAGTGACTTTTATATCAAAAGTTTGCAATCTATACTGAGGGTTGAATTTCTACCAATCAGCCAATGTACCTGAGTTAATTTTAGTTTCATTTGGGTTAACTTAGAGTCAATGTGGTGTTTCCAAGTAAGCCGTCGATCAAGGTGTATACCAAGATATTTCACATGAGTATGTTGAGGGACAACTTGATTGTTAATCCGAATGGGTGAACAAGTATCTCTTCGTAATGTATATGTTACTTGAACACACTTTTGTTCGTTTACCTTAATTCTCCATAAGTTTAACCATAGTTCCAGCTGGGTAATGTGTTCTTGAAGATTTCGGGATGCCTCGTAAGGATTTTCATGCATACTAAGGCAGGCTGTATCATCAGCAAATGTGGAAGTGTGGATATTGCTGCTCAGAGGCATATCACAAGTATAAATAAAATACAAAACTGGCCCCAGTATACTCCCCTGTGGCACACCGGATGAGATAGTTTCAAGCATGCTCATAAAGTCTCCTTCCACAACAGTGAACTTCCCGGCAGTAATGTAACTTTCCAAAAGACTTATAACGTTTATTGGCAGGTGTTTTTAATTTTAAAATTAGGCCTTCATGCCACACTTTATCAAATGCCTGAGAAACGTCAATAAACAGCGCAGAACAATACTTCTTTTCTTCAAATGTTCTTCTTATAAATTGGACCAATCTATGAGTTTGTTCAATGGTGCTATACTGACTTCTAAAACCAAATTGATGGTCTGGTATGCACCCACTATTAACTAGAATTGGGGACAATTTTGTCATGAGCAGTTTTTCGAAAAGCTTTGACATTGTTGATAGGAGACTTATTGGCCTATATGACTTAGCCTTGGTAAGATCTTTGCCCGGCTTTGGAATCATTTTAACTTTGGCAAGTTTCCAGCTGTGTGGATAATACTACAGTCGTAAAATGGCATTAAAAATAAATAACAGTATTCTAATTGCAATACGAGGCAGCTTCATCAGCATCTGGTTACTAATTCCATCAAAACCCGGAGCTTTCTTCGGGTTGAGTTCAGCAATTAGTTTTTGTACATCACGCGTCTTAAACTTTATTTGTTGATGGGGTAGAGCGACTACATTTGGCAAATCAATTACACCAGTACATGTGTTTGGGGTAAATACGTATTTTAAATGGTCAGCAAATATGTTGCCTTTTTCAGTATCGCTTCTTGCCCAACCTCCGGTACAGAGGTGGTTTAAACTCAACTGGTGTTTTAAGCTTTCTAGCAGCGCGCCATAAAGAGTAATTAGATGCTGGTGTGACATCAAGACCTTCCAAATAATTTTAAGAGATGCAGTTTTTTGATGTGCAAGCAGCTCTTGGAGTCGTTTAGTGCACTCTTTAAATCTAATTTTATTCTGGGGTGATCTGTGCTGTTGCCATTCCCTTCTAGCTCTTCTTTTTTCACATACGAGACGTTCAATATCTGTAGAATATGGTCTATTAAATCCAGTCTGCGGATAGGAGGTAGTGGCATGTTTAGCAGCCTTCTTAATATTTTCGCTAAGATTGGCAATGTTAGATTCAACATCATCATGAGTTCTTAGCGTAATGTTTTCCGTGCAATGACTACTAAGATATTTTTTGAATCGCAGCCAATTAACACGACTGGCCATCTTCACATATGAGTAAGGTAGAGCACTTCTCAGTGGGCTACAGATTGTCACGATCGTGGGATAGTGATCGGACGATAGATCTAGGGAAGCTTCTACGTGAATTAATTCCCTAGAAATATTTTTCATGACGCGAAAATCTATAACATCCGGAACTTTATGTATGTCAGTAGGCCAGTAAGTGGGCTTCCCACTCGAAATAACGTCCAAGCCCATTTCGGAAATTGTATTGAACAACGCTCGACCTCTGGGAGTAATAAGACGCGAACCCCAGAACGTATGTTTAGCATTATAGTCGCCAGCTGCTACGAAACAAGGGCCGAGAGATTTGTAGAAATCCTCATATTTATCCTCAGTAATTGCGAATCTAGGAGGGGAGTAAATTGATGATATGACAAAATTTGTGCAAAAATTTTCGACACAAATATTCGTTGCTTGTAGATGTTCTTCCCAAAGTTTGTCAATAATAAAATGCTTGAGTCTTGACTTTATTAAAATTGCAGATCCTCCGCAAGCTCTTCCTCTTGGGTCCTTTGATTCATATAAAGTTTAGCCGTTAATTCTGAATAGACGTCTTGAAGTCAAATGAGTCTCAGAAACCAACATTATATCAATATTTTTTTCCGTGAGGAAGTGCTCAAGTTCATTTTTATGTTGGCGAATGCCGTTTGCGTTCCAGAAACATACAACTGACAAAAAGTAGTTGTCTCATGGTGAAAAAAGTTGTAATACATAATAAAAATTTTGAAAATACAACTCAACTATTAATTTAGTTGTAAATCATAAAAGGGGCGATAATTTTGAAATGTTTTACTATACATTGATTTGTTTTGTTAAACATCTCAAAAAAGGTGTTTCAAATTTAATAAATGGAGTATGTTCAGGGAGTTTTTCATAGCTCTGCCAACTTTGTGTTGTTATATAATTACAGCACGTGAAAAAAATTATTTAATACACAACAATTAGTAAAAAAAATAAATTATTTACAAAAAAAAAGTTGTTGTTCAAAATAAAAAGCAATTATAACACATAATTGTTCAAAATTTTTTACAAATAAAATAATTTATTGACATAACGTCAACCTTAAAGATCTCAAATATAATGTGAACGGTTGTGTTCAAATATGTAGAACTTTGGCCGCTACAACAACAAATACATGACACTTAAAAATCAAAAGGTATTCCAAAACCAGCAACGAAAAATTTTAAAATGGTATGTAAAATATACATATGTACATACAATTATATATAGACACTTGAAATTTGCAATGTTATTATATTTTTATACAGACTACAAAATTAACACTTAAATTTTAAAAAAAATAAAACTAAAGGTTATTCCATCAGTTAACGGTATTTTGACTATGTCCCATTTCACACACTTCAACTTTTGTTGATGGTGTGTGAACCTGGACTACGTAATTTTGACAACACCTGATGAATTTATTTATTTATTTATTTATTTATTAAACATACTATACAAAGTAAATTTGTATAGTATGGTGTTGCACTAATATGGGCGGAGTAACTAGACCATATGCCCAAGATGTTATTAACAGTATTTTCAAAAAAGTTCCGTGACTGACTGTACGACCTATGCCTTCACATAGAAAGTAGCAACGTGGTTGTTAAAGAAATTCCACAAAAAACCGCAAAATTATACGGTTATCCGTGCCAGATCAGTCAACCAGTGCGAGCGAGACGAAAAACTATCGAAGGCCTAACAACAGAACTAAGCCTGACCGCACTTAAGAAATAATTACGATGACGCGAAATGATGTTCTTCGACCCAGAGCTGCTTAACGACTGCTGATGAATTTATATCATGATGAAAATAGACTCAATTTAATAATATTATATGTCATTTTATGTGTTATTGTGAATTTAACGTTTATTTCTTAAACAGTTTTCATTTAAAAAGGCGGCAAAACAATTACTTGTACTTGCACCGTTTTAGATGCTTTTTGAAATTTTCAACGCGAAAAATTGTGAAGTTAGTGCTCCGTGCTTTTTTAAATTGATTTTTGGTGCATTTTATTTCTTGGCAGTGGCAGTGGCAAAATTCAAAAAGAGATTTCCTTATATATTTTTTGAAGAAGTCTATCATTTAAAAAACCTAAGCTCTGAAGTTAAATAGAGCATTTCAAAATATTCTAATAAGATTTTACAAAGCTTGGTTTAATAAATACGTGCCATATTGCTGTCAAACTTTCACATTTTAAGCATAATTGATGGAAACACTATTTTGCCACACGGCAAAGAACACATAATGGAAGTATAGTCTAATAGCGTAATTTTGTCTAGTAACTATATACTATGGATGGAGAATGATTCACTCAATGCAATAGAGAAATCTTGAGTCCGCTATCGAGTTTTGGGCAGAGTAAAGTCTTATAACGATTCATTTGATATAAACTCGTTTGAGGCATTATCGAAATTGCATTCCCATCAAACTTCTGTCAGTTCAATTTTTAAACGAAGAAGTTGGTCATGTTTTTCGTCTATTACTTTATTTAAGTCTAAAATACGTAACAGAATGTCCTCACACTTGGTTAACGTTTAGCTTTATATAAAAAACGTTCTAAAATGAGAAAACTGTGTTGTGAATAGAGCTGCGGTTTTTGGTTATTTATAACCAAAATTGGTAACTTTTTTCCAATGTCGAATATTTTTTGCATTTTCGCTACTTTTTTTCTAAAATAATAATACATATGTATACATATATATAATTTGAGAAACTTGCAAATTACTTTTAATTTTGTAACTTTGTTATTTATATAGCATTTGTTGCACAACACTTTTGACACTTTTTATTTCGTTCAAAGTTTATTATCTTTGTAGCATAGTTCAGCTGCAGCCGAGAGAATGTTTTCACAGCATAATAAAAACCCAATTTTGTCCAATTTTGTAAGTTTTGATTTAAAAAAAAGCTAACTACTAATACCATCGAGTTCAAAAACTGACCAGCAAGCCAGAAAGGATTGCCTATCGCTGCAATTTGACTAAGCTCAGGTGACTTGTTTCTTCGCTGACGAAAACAAATAAAATTTTTTATAATAACATAGATGCAGCTGAGGCTTCAAATTTGAAGTTTTAGGGATTAAATGCAACCAATTCCTATATTGTTTATATACATACTACATACATATTTATGTACAAAATTTGTTTAATATAATAAAATAAACTTAATTTAGTGCTTTTTTACTTAAATTACGCGTTTTTCCTGGTTTCAGTGCTTTTTGAAATTTAAAAGTTGACAACGCTGTTTGGGACCGTTATTTACTTCTTACAACTATGTAACTATGTAACTATGATGAATTTATATCATGATAAATGTCAAATAGATGTTATGATGAAAATTCATCACTTATAGACTTAATTTATTAATATTATATCAGCGCTATGATATAATCAGCAGAGCTCACGGGCTGATGAATTCATATTGATATCAAATGTCATTTTATATGTTACTGTGCATTTAACATTTATTTATTAAAAAATTTTCATTTAAAAGAGGCAGCACAACAATTATTTGTGACCAAAAAATTAAACAACACGCAAATTAGATATTTTTGAAATATTTATTTGATTTATCATGATATAAAATCATTCACGTCTACCCCTTTGTGTAGATTTAATGAAAAAAGTACAGTTGCTCTGTCGGCGTCATAGTACGTGTTAAGATATAAAATCATCAGGTGTGGACACTATGTTAAGCTAAAATATGACATATAATTGAGAGGTTAATTATTGGGCCTGACTTGGGGGCCACACGTTAAATTTTTTCCTTTCAATTCCATTAAATTTTCAATACAGTCACACTTTTTTACTCACACACTCAGCTTTTTAAATTGAAAACTAGATTGCTATCAATTTCACCTATCCATTTAAATGGCAATTTAATTTTCAATTTGAGCGTCTGGTCACAGCACACATTGATTGAAGCTACAAATTTGAGTTGTTTCTTCGTCGGTGGCATTTTAAAATGAAATTGACTATCAATTTGTGCAACAGCTATCAATTTCAAGGAATTTTGACAAACATTATATGTGATGAAATTGAAAGTGATTTATTGAACGTGTGGCTGCAGCGTAAGTCGCCAAGAACCGACATAATCGCCAAAATTAAAAAAAAACACCAAAAAGCAAAAAATTACATAAAACGAAAATAAGCTGTAAAGCTAAAAAATCGCTGAAAACACAAAAAAGAAACCAAAAAAACGTCAAAACTGAAAAAAAGCCAAAACTAAGAAAAACGCCAAAAAACGAAAAATATGTTTAAATTCGTATAGTAGTACATATCTACAGCCGTATTAATAAAGTTTTTAAACAGCATTTCATAAGGTGTTTAAGCAATATTTGCTAAAATTGTATTCATAATAGATTTTTAGCTTAAAACGTTTTTTAAACCTTGCGTAAATCAGCAAATTTTATAATTGAAAATCCCCCATGTTTAAACCAATTTTAAGATGTTGTTGTTGTAATTTTGCTTCGCTTGTATGTATGTACTTACATATGTATATGTCAGTGTTGCTTATTTTGTATTTTGCAGCTTTATAGTGCTTACACGCGTTACCGCGGTTAATAGTAAATTAAACTTGCCATATGTGTTAAATTCCATATTACTGCCAATGCTACCACCCATAAAATTGTAGTTGGAAGTATTGCCACCTAGCGATAGCAAATATTGACGAAAGCAACTCGAAGTTTAACGAAGAAATTTACACAATGAACTCGAATAAACTGAACGATAACATGTACGCCGCCATTTTCTCTTGTGCATTTTATGTCAATAGTTTACAATATCACGAAACAAGAGAATTTTCATTGCAACAATTTTATTAAAATCTGTACAATAGATGGTATATTTTTGCATAAATTTTTGAAAAAAGTTAAGAAGAGATTGTGGAAAATGTTTGGCTATATTGTACATTACGTAATTATGCAATTAAAAGTATTTTAAACTCAAAAGAAAATAATTTTCCCAAACATAAATTGTATGTAGTATGTAGTAGTGAGCGATTTGGGTTCGTTGGTTGTATTTTATATATATTTTTGTGGTGTGTTTTGTTGAGTGAGTGTAAAGTAAGAAGCAGCAGAGCTGGGCTGACTGGTTGGCTAAACCACCTTAAGAAAAAAGTGAAAAACTGCTGAAGCTGACAATTTTCAAATATTAATTGTGGTCAGTCAAGAAAAATACAATCTGAGCTTGTTGGGCGAATTGTTTTACAGGGAGACAAAAAGTCTCTTCAAGCAACAAATACTAAATGAAAATTAAGACATTGTAAAAAACTACTTACTACTTGGTCGTGCGTGATCGTCGTCGTTGCTTTAAATGAAAAAAGAAAATGAAAATTTACCAATAATAAAAATATCTGTAATTGTGGTGTGAAAAGGAAAAACTTGGGTGTTAATTGTAATTCGCTAAGAAAAAATAATATAAGTACATATTAAAAATAATACAAACGCTGACGTCTACTGCGCTGTACGTCCGGCTAAAATAAGGAAAAGAATATCTTGAAGGAGAAAAAAAAATCAGGCTTATACCTCCTTGTTCTTGACTGAACTTCGCCCTCAAAACCTGGAGTGTTTTGGGTGAGGGAGGCGAAGTGCACTTCATTCACGAGCAGTTGAATAAACGAGGGCGCTGCTGCACCTCTCCCTCTTCAATGTAAGTTTTTATTTTATTGCATTTTTTAATTCCTTGTCTCGTTTGGTTGTGCATTTGAGAGTTTATATGCATGTACATAAATATATACACATTTATATACATATGTAGATACGTATAAATTGAGTGTGGAAGCAGGGACTATATGTATGCATGTGCATAGTGTTGCCTTTATTATTGTTGTAGGTATTTTGTGTCTTTTATTCTGCATAAAAAGATCAGCATATGTATGCATTTAGATATTATATATTTATCTATATTTGAAATAAATCAGCTTAAAATGTTTGTTTTAACTTTCGTAATTCAATTTTCTTTTGGCTTTTCTTGCGTGTGCAAATTTTTTTTATTAGTTATTTGTAATCTTTTTGTTAGCAACAAGTTTTTGATGTAGCTCCTGCTATTTTTTTTTTCTTTACCTGCCTTCCATTTCTGGTTCTACTGGTTTTTCTTTTGTTAACAACATTTTCATATTGCTGTAACATTATCTTTCCACCAATATTAGATTTTCTGTAGTTATTCAATGAAAGCCTTTGTTGTTGATTTTTAATTGCATTCTTTGTTGGTCCTACTTTTATTGTAGACGCAATTGATGCTACATTATTGCTATCATCAACTAATGAATAAGTAAGAGATAAAATGGAAAACGTTCGCCAATTGTTTAATTATTTTTTAACATTTGACCCTTTTACTGTCAATCAGAATAAACAAAAACTGAGATGATGAAAAATTAAAAATAAACTATTCTACAACCATCACATGCTTTATTATATCAGATTAGAGGCACGTTTGCTTAAGTTTTTGCAAATTCAAATAAATAATTCTTAGATACCTACAAGTGATGTGCCGAATGTCAATTTTTGGTATTCGCGAATACGAATACGAATATTATATGTGAAATTTACGGCGACAAAATTAAATATGAAAAATTTTGTATGAAAAAGAAATTTATCCTCCATTTATCCTGTTCGCGTACATTAAAGTAAATAAAAACTATCCAAAATTAAGGCTTTATAAAGACTTTGAAAAAACTAACAGCCTTATTTATACAAATTATTAAGGCTTTATAAACGGTTCCTAAAATAAATTATCATGCAAAATATTTATTATTAATCTACCATTTACACATGAAACGAATTGCAAGAAAGTAGCAATATCACTAGTACATAAATGATGTAACGAATTTAAATTTTTGATATTCGCGAATACGAATATTTGAAACGATATTCGCGAATACGAATACGAATATTGTATGTGAAATTTAAGACAATATGAAATATTAAAAAAATTTTATGAAAAAGGACTTCATTACCCAATATTTTAATGGTCGTCATTAAATAATGTTTGAAAATGATACAAAGCACAAATTTCTATAAAAAATTTAATGGATTTGTACAAACTAATATTTTTAGCCATTTATGTATTTAAATATCGTTTAGCATTTATGCATTTATTTATTTAATTTGTTTGGAAAAATATTCGTATTCGAGTGAATTTGGCGAATACGGATACGAATATCTAAAAATGGCAATTCGACAATGTACATATGTATGCATGTATGTACATATGTATCATCAAAAACATTAAAATTGGGATTTTTAAATCTAAAGCACGGATAATAGAGAAGAAAAAAATAAAAATAATCGCATGTTAATAGTTATAATCGATTAATAGAGGCCCGGTTAATCGAGGTTTAACTTTTTATTTATTTATTTTTTTGATGTGCACAACATCTGAGCATCGAATGAGACCGATCCCATGCCCCAAAAGTGTCCCTCCCAGAGATATGCGCGTTTTATGAAATTGAAGTCGACGATTCTAAGGTTATGTGAAAAAATTTTCGTACTAACAGAGTGATATTCACGATTTAAAAGAATTATAAATGAGTATTTCTTATAATTCACAATTAATAATTTCAGAAAATAAACCTGGATTCGAAAAAACGCGAGCAAAATTGATATAAAACTCTTGGAAAAGCGCGCAAGGTAGGTCCCTTAGTTCCCTTTCTATTTTGCGCGTCACATATGCAGATTACGGATCTACCATTAACTCAAAACTAACTTATCTCGACTTAAGCACTTTTTCCTTTTCGCCACAGATTTATTGCTCATTCGCCATTGTATACAATCATTTGTGTACATAAACCCAGGTAGCATTTTGTATCATAATCCAATCGTTTCCGAATCAGCTTGAAGGGAAAAATAACCGTATATGAGCTCATTTTTCGATCATAAATGATACTCCCGTTGTGAGAAAATGGTACCCTACAGATGAATCATACCAAAGAATCAGTTATGATACGATTTGCTGATTATTTTTGAGCAATTTTCATATTAAATCATTTAAATCACATTTTTGCCGGCTTAAATCTAGTTTAGGGGCACCTCCCCAAAATTAAAAAAAAGTATCCCATCCTATAGTAAATTGAAAAATAAGAAAAAAAAATTAAATAAAAATATTGGCGGTGAGGCTTAGTTTCCGAGTTATGGACCTCTGAAATTCTAGTACAATATTGTGATTATATATACGGTGTTTTTCAACGAATATGACCAATATTGGTATTTCAAAAATTAAAAAAAGGTATGCTATCCTACAGAAAATTAAAAAAAAACTTTGCAATCCAGAAAATCATTACTAGGCTGAGCCGTCTCGGGAAACACCATGGTGGAGAAAATCGTTAAGCCCGGCCAAAGGCCGGCAGTGCAGGAAGACCTTATTAAGCAAGAAAACTTTGCAAGGCAGAAAATCACTACTAGACTGCGCCGTCTCGGGAAACACCATGGTGGAGAAAATCCTTAAGCCCGGCCGAAGGCCGGTAATGCAGAAAAATGTTATTAAGCAAGAAAACTTTGCAATCCAGAAAATCATTACTAGGCTGCGCCGTCTCGGGAAACACCATGGTGGAGAAAATCGTTAAGCCAGGCCGAAGGCCGGCAGTGCAGGAACACATTATTGGCAAGAACACTTTGCAAGGCAGAAAATCATAACTGGGCTACGCCGTCTCGGGAAACACCATGGTGGAGAAAATCCTTAAGCCCGGCCGAAGGCCGGCAATGCAGTAAAATGTTATTAAACAAGAAAACTTTGCAATCCAGAAAATCATTACTAGGCTGCGCCGTCTCGGGAAACACCATCTTGGAGAAAATCGTAAAGCCCGGTCGAAGGCCGGCAGTGCAGGAACACATTATTGGCAAGAAAACTTTGCAAGGCAGAAAATCATTACTAGACTACGCCGTCTCGGGAAACACCATGGTGGTAAAAATTCTTAAGCCCGGCCGAAGGCCGGCAACGCAGAAATAAGCTATTAGGCATGAAAACTTTGCAATTTTTTTTTTTAATTTTTTAAATACCAATATTGATCATATTCGTTGAAAAACACCGTATAATCAAAATATTGTACTAGAATTTCAGAGGCCCATAACTCGGAAACTAAGCCTCGCCGCCAATATTTTTATTTAATTTTTTTTCTTATTTTTCAATTTACTATAGGATGGGATACTTTTTTTTTAATTTTGGGGAGGTGCCCCTAAACTAGATTTGTTCCATTTCTGCCAAAAATTATCACCCAAATGCTAGCTGGGAAATTGAATGGAAAATGTGTGGCTGTGTGTGTGACTGTCTGAAAACATCCTTAATGTGTGTGTAAATAAAATAACTCTGTATTACGCATGTGTATTCTGTTTAATATTCAGAATATTTTTGTATTCAGAATATTTTTTATTCACACAGTCTATAAATTTAGGTGTTTTCGTTTGTGCCGGGTAATTTAAAAAATGTGTATACACATCAGTTGGTACAATTGTACCTTTTTTGGTACTATTCAAACTCGGAAAGTACAATAGTACACCAAGTACTAATTTAGTACATTTAAGGAATCTCCAAAGTTTCACTCCGCATTTTTTTTTTCAAACGCTCGCATGTGTCAATTTCCACTTTTGAACAATGACACATATTCTTCTCACTTGAAAACAGTCTGCAAAACGCAGCGAGAAAATCAAAAAATTTTTGCTCGTCCATTTCCAAATAATTTTTTTCTAAATGCTTTAACCATATGCTTTAACATCCCAACTTACAAGAAAATTTGTGAAAACGATTCGGTAGCCAGAATAGTGTCGATTATTTTTATAAAAACATAAAAATTGTATGTAATTTGAATTAAAAAAATCTTTTAGTACAATTAAAGCCAAAAAAGTACAATTTGTTAAAGTTGTTGGTAGAATTTTAAAATTCTGAATGCCATCCCTGATATACATAGTTGTTGGATGTTTATAGTTACACGCATTCGGTTAATCCGTGTTTTTGTATTTTGCGTGTTTTTATACCCTTTACCAAAAATGAAAAAGGGTATATATACGTTTGTCATTCCGTGTGTAATTTCCATAATATTCATATGCGACCCAAAAAATATATATATTCTGGGTCCTTATGAATAGGGAAGACGAATAAGCGATGTCCGTCTGTCCGTCCGTCCGTCTGGTGTACGTGAAATCGGTTTTCCGAAGCTCCCAGAAAAGCTAGAGACTTCGTTCTTGGACTGATGTGTCAGAAATGGTCCAACTTAGATTGGTATTGAAATTCAGCAAAATCGAGCAGACGATTGCAGAGCTGGAAAACCTAAACTATTTTGCCATATAAAATCAACTACCGAAAATAAATTTTTTTTTTCTAAATAAACTTATTTTGCGACTAAAATTGGTATTTTAAATTAAAAAAATATAAAAAAAATAAAAATACGTTTCCAGGGTTGGAAAACTTTAACTTTTTGTGTTAATTAAAATTAACTATGTCTAAAACTATGTCTGTATTTTCTCAAGAACCGTAAGAGCTACAGACCTGAAATTTGGACACAGTGTGTAGACCTTTGGCCGCTACAACAACAAATACATGAGAATTGGAAATTAAAGGGTGTTCCAAAACGAGCAACGAAAAATTTTAAAATCCCATGTAATATACATACATACATACAATTGTATGTACATATATATAGGAAAAAATAGCCAAAAAAAAATCGCCAAAGCGAAAATAAGAACCAAATTAAAATAAATGTCTAAGACGAAAATAAATAAGCGAAAAACCGGAAAAATTGCTAAAATGAAAAAAAATCGCCAAAATGAAAGAAAATCGTCAAAATGAAAAAAAAGCCAAAATGAAAAAAATCGCCAAAAATTAAAAAAAATCGCCAAAACGAAAAAAACTCCAAAAGCAGAAAAAATCGCCAAAATGAAAAAAACCCCAAAAACAGGACACAATTGCCAAAATAAAAAAATCGCCAAAATGATAAAAAACCTTAAATAAAAAATCGCCAAAATGAAAAAAAATTGCCAAAATGAAAAAAAAATCGTTAAAATAAAAAAACCAGAAACAATCGCCAAATTGGAAAAAAACCTAAAATACAGAAAAAAATAGCCAAAAAAAAAAAAAATTGCCAAAATGAAAAAAATCGCCCAAATGAAAAAAAACCAAAAACAGAAAAAAATCGCCAAAATGAAAAAACTCAAAAAAAAAAAAAAAAAATCGCCTAAATAAAAAACCCAAAAACAGAAAAAATCGCTAAAATGAAAAAAAAAATCGTCAAAATGAGCAAAATCGCCAAAATGAAGAAAAGCCCAAAAACAGAAAAAATCGCCAAAATGAAAAAACCTAAAAAACAGGAAAAAAACGCCAAAACGAGAAAAAAGCGACAAAACTGAAAAAATCGTTTTAACTGAAAAAAACTTCAAAAAAGGAAAAAATCTTCCTTTCGTGCGCGATTCAAAGTCGCACTATACTGAATTTTTTAATATTAAAGGAATTAAATGAAACTAAGTTTTTCCTTATTTCGTTTTTGTTTTGTTCACTTAACATATTTTATGTATTTTTTAAAGAACTAGATTGGTATGAATATTGGTTGGAAAACTCACACTTTTTGTGTTATGTAAAATTAAATAGGTATAAAAATTTTTTTCTTTTTCTTTATAAATTGAATATACATATTTTATGCTTCTGAAAGAAAAGTTTGGCGTATGAAATTTGAAAAATGAAAATTACAGCTCCAAAGATGGAAACTTTAAAAAAATTATAAATTTTTTCACAAAACAAATATGTAAAGGGTGTTTTTTATTGAGGTATAGAACTTTAAGTTGGCATCACTTTTTTAACTGGCGGCCATTTTGTCAGCTGTCAAGTGATTAATATTTAGTTTGGTTTGCCATTTCATCATGAACAGGTTGACAAAAGAACAACGCTTGCAAATCTTGCAAATTTATTTCGAAAATAATGGTTCAGTTCGCGAAGTTTACCGCAAGCTCTGTCCATTTTATGGTCGACATAATCGTCCATCAGAGCAATTAATTCGGTTAACCATGGATCGTTTTCGCACTACGTTTACTCTATGTGATAATACGCATCCGCAGAGACGTCGAACAGTGCGCACCGAAGAAACAATTGCCGCTGTAGAGCAAAGTGTTGAAGAGGACCCGAATGAATCGATTCGCCACCGTGCACAGCAATTGGAGCTTTGTCCATCAACTTTATGGAAGATTTTGAAGATTTTGAATGTGGATGAGTTGTGGTTCCAACAAGACGGCGCTACATGCCACACAGCGCACAATCGATTTATTGAAGGAAACATTCGATGAGCGCATAATTTCGCGGAATTGACCTGTCAATTGGCCACCAAGATCGTGGGATTTGACACCATTGGATTATTTTCTTTGGGGATATGTGAAGTCGCTCGTCTACGCCAACAAACCAGAAACGTTAGGGGACTTGGAGCCAACATTCGTGGCGTTGTTGCCAACATACGGCCCCATATGCTCGAAAAAGTGGTTGAAAATTGGACCTGTAGAATTGGCTTTATTCGAGCCAGCCGCGGCGGCCACATGCCCGAAATCATATTTAAACATTAATGGCATAAAATTATCCTTCCAATAAAGCCAAATTGATGGACATTAAAACGATTTTCTTGTGTTTTATTTCAATTCGAAGTTCTATACCTCTAAAAAAACACCCTTTATGTATGTGTCTGTATACTATATATATGTACGTACGTTGAATATAGCACTCTTGTTTCATTTTAAGCTTTTTTCGTTTAGGCGATTTTTTTATTTTGGCGATTTTTCTTCGGTTTGGCGATTTTATGATTTTGGGATTTTTTGTTTTACCGTTTTTGAAAATTTCAAGAAGTTTGCTCTTGCGGTTTCCAAGATACAGCAAGTTGTCAAAATTACATAGTCAAAATTACATTAACACCCTTTAAATACATTATATAGGTTTGTCATTCCGTGTGTAATTTCCATAATTTTAATTTGCGACCAAAAAATATATATATTCTGGGTCCTTATGAATAGCGATGACGAATAAGCGATGTCCGTCTGTCCGTCCGTCCGGTGTACGTGAAATCGGTTTTCCGAAGCTCCCAGAAAAGCTAGAGACTTCGTTCTTGGACTGATGTATCAGAAATGGTCCAACTTAGATTGGTATTGAAATTCAGCAAAATCGGGCAGACGATTGCAGAGCTGGAAAACGTAAACTATATTTTGCCATATAAAAGTAACTACCAAAAACGAATTTTTATTTTTTTTTAATAAATAAATTTATTTTACACTTCAGTACGACTAAAATTGGTATTTTAAATAAAAAAAATATAAAAAAAATTAAAAAGACGTTTCCAGGGTTGGAAAACTTTAACTTTTTGTGTTATGTAAAATTAACTATGTCTAAAACTATATTAGTATTTTCTCGAGAACCGTAAGAGCTACAGACCTGAAATTTGGACACAGTGTGTAGACTTTTGGCCGCTACAACAACAAATACATGAGAATTGGAAATTAAAGGGTGTTCCAAAACGAGCAACGAAAAATTCTAAAATCCCATGTAATATACATACAATTATATGTATATACACTTGAAATTTGTAAGGTTAGTGTATTTTTATACAGACTACAAAAATTAACACTAAAATTTCAAAAAAATTTAAATTAAAGGGTGTTCCATCAGTTAATGCAATTTTGACTACGCAATTTTGACAACTTGCTGTATCTTGGAAACCGTAAAAGCAAAACTCTTGAAATTTTCAAAAACGGTAAAACTAAAAAAACAAGGAATTATAAAATCGCCAAACGGAAAAAAATCGCGAAAAACAAAAAAATCGCCAAAACGAAAAATACCCCAAAAAAACATGAAAAAATCGCCAAAATGAACAAAAACCCAAAACAGGAAAAAAACGACAAAATGAAAAAAAAATCGCCAAGATGAAAAAACCCCAAAAAAAGAGAAAAAAATCGCCTAAATAAAAAAAAACCCCAAAGCAGGAAAAAACGCCATAATAAAAAAAAACCCAAAAACAGAAAAAAATCGCCATATTAAAAAAAATTTCTAGGACTAAAATAAATCGCGAAAACCGGAAAAATTGCTTAAATAAAAAAAAATCGCCAAAATGAAAGAAAATCGCCAAAATGAAAAAAAATCGCCAAAATGAAAAAAATCGCCAAAACGAAAAAAATCCCAAAAAACAGAAAAAAGTCGCCAAAATGAAAAAAAAGAAAAAAAAAACTCCTAAATAGAAAAAACCCAAAAACAGAAAAAAATCGCAAAAATGAAAAAAAAATCGTCGAAATGAGAAAAATCTACAAGATGAAGAAAATCCCAATAACAGAAAAAAATCACCAAAATAAAAAAACCTCCAAAAACAGAAAAAAATCGCCAAAACGAGAAAAAAGCGACAAAACTGAAAAAATCGTTTAAACTGAAGAAAAAACTTCAAAAAAGCCGTGCGCGATTCAAAGTCGCACTTTACTGAAGTTTTTAATATTAAAGGAATTAAATGAAACTAATAAGCAGATTTTGTAAAAAATTTTGTTTCTAAACGTTTCCAATTTTTTATGAAAAATAACGAAAATTCTTTTCAAAAAATATTTTTCCATACAAATTTCAAAACGAAAAAATCGTTTGAATTTACAAAATCTGACCTTAAGTTTTTCCTTATTTCGTTTTTGCTTTTTTCACTTAACATATTTTATGTATTTTTTAAAGAACTAGATTGGTATCAATAATCAAAAAAATCCAAAATTATGACTCCAGGGTTGGAAAACTCACACTTTTTGTGTTATGTAAAATTAAATAGGTCTAACAATTTTTTTCTTTTTCTTTATAAATTGAATATATTTTATGCTTCTGAAAGAAAATTACAGCTCCAAAGATGGAAACTTTAAAAAAATGATAAATTTTTTCACAAAACAAATATGTATGTATGTATGTGTCTGTATACTATATATATGTACGTACGTTGGTAAAGGGTATATAAGATTCGGCACAGCCGAATATAGCACTCTTACTTGTTTTTTTTACAGCCTGTTTGTAGAACACGACTCGTCGATAATAAGCGCTAACATGTTAGCATTATTTATTTTTTTGGGTTTTAGAACACGAGTGTTGACGATTTTTATTCAAAAACGTAACATATGTCAGTTTATTTGGGTTTGTACAACACGATTTGACTCACCATAAACGTCAAAGTGGGCGATTAAAAAATTGTTGTCGTGTTCAAAAAAGTGCACCAAAATAAACAAAATAATGAGAATATACTTGATTTCTCATAAATTTTACATACCTGTTTTTAGAAAAATCACAACACAAATTTTAAAGCAAAACACATTTTTTATTACACTAGCATTTTATTGGACCCAATCACAAATAAATATAAATTTTTACAATGAATATCCAAAATAAAATTATTTGAAGTGCTGGTTAACAGTGCCTTTCTTTAGCCTATTTAGCAGTGTTTCAACATCGGGTGCTAGGCTTTGCCAATCGAAGGATTCTATGCAGAAATATTTTCAACGCATAGTTTAGTATCAATACTCAGGTCACCAGGAGATACTTTTTTCAGAGGTATTTTCTTCGTTTTCACTTACAACAGCTCGGGTTTTCGGCAGCATTCTTTTGAGCGGTTTGATTATTATCATCATCAATAGCTTGCTTGCCCAAGATAACCAGATCAGAATTTTCGAAACGGGGATAGGTTGCAGTAAATTGTTATCTTTGCAGAAATCCCGACATGAATGCTTCGATCAGCGACTATGGCGCTAATGATATCCCGATACTGAGTTGGTCCAATGGAAACACCAACAACTTCATTTGCCAACTTTTTTTTTATTTTCACCGCTTCTTCCACAGAGTGTTTAAGACCTTCTATATAAAAAACACCACCACACGTTTAGCACCGACCAAAACACGAGTATATTTTTTGTATTTTTCAAAAGAATTTACTTAAATTTAATTAAAAATCGAAGCCAAAGAAGAGCTAGAACAAAATAATTTTTTTCATTCGTCAGTTGTGTTTTCATTTATGCACAAGAATAGGGTTGCCGTTTTATTTAGCTGAAAACACAATTTTGTATGAAAATATTTATTTATTTATTTATTTACATTTTATATTTCATAAAGTAAATTTATAAAATATAACCAAAGGCGCCGGGTAGCTAGACCATATGCGCACGAAAAATAATTAAAAACTTAGCGAGTTAAAGGATAGGTATGTACAGAAAGAAATTAAGTTCTTAAAATAGCAATATGTATGTAAATGCAGAAAAAAAAAATAAAATAAAAATATGACATGAAAAAAAAACATAGTGATCCAAAGTGAATTTGACATATGTAGGTAGAATAAATTAACAAAATCAAAACATAAAATAGAGAAAGATAAAATAACAGCAAAGTTATAACTAAATAGATGTTTTATGTACATATGTACAAAAATTAAATATGGATATTGGTTTAAATATCGCGAATACCGTGGTGTTGTAAACTATCCATTATCTTGGGTAGGTTTTTATTAGAAGTGCAGTCAAGAATTACGTTAAGAGGTAAGCCTAGGCTGTAATTGGAACATTCTGTGAGGATGTGTTTTACCGTAAGCGTGTCATTACAAAAACTGCATACAGCTGGATCAGATCTGTTGTAATAATGTTGCGTGGTGAAAACTGTCTTCCCAACTCTCAGTCGGCTTAACATGATGCACTGCGCACGTGTAAAAAGTTGGCAGTATTTAGGTCTTGCAGTTTCTAACGTTTGCTCTCTACAAATGGCTCGGAAAGGATTCGATAAGGCTTTGGGAAAGCATGGTATTAGGGATATTACATCAAATTCTAAGGCACGTTTTGCAGCTTTATCAGCAATCTCATTGCCATGAATGCCAATGTGAGCAGGAATCCACAGTAAAACAGTTGGACTACCATTTAGAGGGAGATTAGTGATGCCATCGTACAAGCCCTTATCGTTCTTTTTGATAGCCTTAATGGCACTAAGACTATCAGATAGAACAAGAGTTCTGGCCCTATTATTATTTGCGTGGTCTACTGCATCCTTTATTGCAGATACTTCGGATATAAAGACACCGGTGTGATCAGACAGGCGTCTTGTTAATATAATTCTAAATGTTGCGTTATCTAAGCTTTCTACCATGGAACAAGACGATTTTCCATTATGGAACGAGCCATCGGTAAACACCAGCAAGTTAGGTGCGAAGTTTAAAATTTTTTCAGACAATAATTTTTTGAAGCACTCGGGACTTGTGGAGTTTTTGTTGAAAATAGAAAGGCTGTCATCGATGACTAAACTGTTACCCGTGATTACTGGAGGCCGTGGCCTTTCTGGTGTTGGAATGCCCGAGAGCCTTAAAAGATCAATAGTTTTTCCTATAGCAGTCGGTGGTGTCACTGGAGAATCTAACCCACGCCAAAAAGTACTATGCAGGCCATCTGTGGTTATAGTAATTGCTCTTGATGCCATGGCGACCGCACATTTTCCACGGAGAGATTCGAAATCTAAAAAGTCGGCTTCAGTTCTTAAAAGCGGTAAAGGTGTTGCACGAAGTAACCCAGAAGCTGTTCGAAAGCAGTTGTTCAGTGCTGTGTTGAGTTTTTTCACATTTCTCTTTGATGTTCACCCATATAGCGTGATGCCATGTTGTAGACTACCGAGAGTAAGAGCCTTGCAGATGCTTAAGGCAGTTTCCAGATGAGGGCCTTTATTACGTGAACAAATTAGTTTCAATAAGTTGTTTGTTTTAATGAGTTTATTAGCCAAGTGTTTAATGTGTTTGTTCCAAAGAAAGTTTTTTGTAAACAAAATGCCGAGTATTCTCATCTCGTCTGCTATAAAGATGTTTGTACGTCCAATGCATATCGAACTGCAATGACAGTTACGTTTTTTACAGATATGTAGTAGCTCTGTCTTATCTGCAGGTATGACTGCCCCTCTCGTTGTTGCCCACTGATTTATTTTGCTATCAAGTATGTTAAGGTTTTCACGTACCTCTTGCGGTTCACCGGAGGCAATTGCAAAAATATTATCGGCATATATGCCTATATAGTCAATACCGGGAACATTTTCGACCGCCCTTGCAAGAGAATTTGCGTATATAGCATAAAGGACTACAGACAAAGGTGATCCCTGTGGAATCCCATTATCAAGTGGATATGTTGATGACAAATAGCCATCCACTCTAACTTGCATATTTCGATTGGTAAGAAAGGACTTTAAAATTCTCAAGATTTGTAATGGCATATTCCAATCTATAAGCTCGTGCAATATATATATATTTATGACTCGGTCAAATGCTTTCTCTATATCCTCCGAGAGCACTAGAGAATGCCTTCTATTTTTCAAGTTCAGTCTCAAAGATTCTTCTAGTTGATGGAAAATACTGTTAACGCCTCGCCTAGGTAGGAAGGCATGTTGATTTATATTAATTTTATCCTTAGAGTATTTCAAAAATCTTTTAGATAAAATTTTTTCAAAAATTTTGGAAGTGACCGGTAAGAGTGAAATGGGACGATAACTCCCAACCTGATTCGGATCTTTGTTTGGTTTAGGGATTGGACAAAGTGTGGCTGTTTTCCACTGATGTGGAAATATGCCGCTAGTCAGTATATTGTTATATAAAGCAATAATACGAGCTTTTATCCTGCAAGGAGAATTCCTGATCATGGCGTACGTGATTTTATCGTTTGCTGGTGTAGAACCTTTCAATGAACCCAAAACCTGTTCCAGTTCAAACATATCAATATTAGCCTTCATACCCTCAATTTCGTAGTTTGACTGAATTAGACTGTTGACGTTAAGGGTGTTCTTGTCAGCTATTATGCTGGAATCAAACGCGTTATCTGAACTTAGTGATGACCAGAAGTTACCGAAGCGATCTGCTATCTGTTGCGGGTGTGATAAAACATCTTCCCCTATGAATATAGTAGGGAAATTTTCGATTCTGTCAGTCCTTAAGTTTCTTACCTTTTTCCATAAATAACGCATATCCATGAAAGGGTTCAAAGAATTAAGAAAGTTGTCCCAAGTTAGCCTTTTCGCAAGTTTGCTTTCCCTTTTTACTTTGGCACATAATCTTCTATATTCAAGGGCGTTTTGTTGGTTACGAGTTCTCTTGAAGACTTTCCATGCATTTTGTCTGAGGCGAATTAATTTGGAGATTTCAGAGTTAAACCAAGCTGGGTTGCAATTCTGCGCTGGTTTACGACTTAGTGGAATCGACTCGTTCGCTGCGCATCTAAGTATACGATTGATTTGTGCCGCTTCCTTATTAATATTTGTAGATTTTTTGAATCTAACATCGAAAATTTCTGCCTTTTTACTAAAAAGTGTCCAATCGGCTTTTTGGTCTTGAAAACGTGGTATGAATTTTCTGGCTATTTGCGTGTTTACAATGTTCTCAACAACAATGGGGAAATGATCACTAACCTCCGGAAGTGCTAAACAGCACCACGTTAAACTGGGCGCAATATCCACGCAGCCCATAGTGACATCTACCGACGTTAGTGTACCCCTGGTATTAAATAACGTGGGAGATCCATCATTTAGAATTACGAAATTGTGATCATCCGCAAATTTCTCCCAGATAAACCCGCTAGGAGAGTTATCTGCCGAGCCCCAAAGGGAATGATGGGAATTAAAGTCACCAAGTAATACCTGATAACAGTTCGCTTTAAGCGGTATGTTTTCAACCATTTGCGCATTCAACATTATGTCGTGTTCTCTATAGATGTTGGTTAACTGTAGATCCTTTCGGCCTTTAATAGCGATTGTTTGAAATAACAAGTCACCAGTTGAAATGGAATGTTCTGTTACGTTAACGTTGTTCTTGACTAGAAAAGCTATACCTGCTTTTGCAAATGTATAGTCTTTGTTGTGATGAAAGATG
Source organism: Tachina lurida (assembly GCA_944452675.1). Lineage (NCBI taxonomy): Eukaryota > Metazoa > Arthropoda > Insecta > Diptera > Tachinidae > Tachina > Tachina lurida. The sequence goes on from OX101753.1 coordinate 42,312,999, forward strand.
GTAAAGCCTGGAAGATGGAAAAGATGTAAATTGTTGTGCGTTATGTGAGTTTCCTGTAGGGCTATAATATTTGGCTTAAGTTTGGCCACTATAGACTCTAAGGCGTACTTGTGATTTAAGAACCCTTGAATATTCCACTGAAGTATTCTAATACTCAAACCAATATCCATTTTTTATTTTTTTTTTTATTTTTTAGCTTGTTTTTTTTTTCTTTGGAAGAGTTTCTTTAAATGTTTTAGGTGTTATAATGGTATTTAAGTTTGGAAATTTTAAATAAAGTTGGGAGCAGGGCGATTTTTCTTCAGGCTCGTCTTTACTATCCCTTGTGGGTGTAGTAAACCCTAGGCCGTCAGTAATATCACTTAAAATTGATTCTTCAGTTATGTTCTTGTCTACAATCATGGCAGTTGATGCTTCTTTAAAATTGTATTCGGAATTAAAAAAATCTTCATCACTGGAAAACCCTCTGTCAATGTTATTTTGAGTTAAAGATATCTTGTCTATTGAGTGATTTGAGGCTTCGTCTGAAGGGTTGAGTAAAACATTTTGAGAGGTTTCTTTGTCAGTACTTTTATTTTGTTCTTGATTGGTAATTTCTGCATTCTGCTGTGTTGTTTTCTCTTGAGTTGTTTGTTTGATGTGATAGTGTGTGTTTGGCATGATGGTATTTTCTTGTGTGCTTGTATTTTTGTTATTGTTATTGAGTATTGGTTTTATTATGGCTGCTTTATTTAGTTGTGCATTAGTTGGAACTGTTGGTGATTCTATATTTTGCTTGGGAAAAGTTAGATTCGTGTTGTCGTTTGTAATTTGATTATTTTCAGATAAAATGTTTGCGTATGTTTTGTTTTTCTTTTGTGGTGGTTTGAGAGTGTTAACAGTGGGGTTATCGTTGAAAATGGTCCAAGCTTCTCTTGTTGTACATTTGCGTGTTATCCTTAGGTAATTAACCGATTTGTGTTTCCAAAAAGTTGGGCAATCGGGGTCGTACGATGTGTGATTTTCTGTATTACAATTTACACAATATTTGCGGCAACATTGCTCGTGAGGGGGATTAAAGCCACAATCCCTGCATTGTTCTATACTACGGCATCTTTTTCTAGTGTGACCCAGTCGCTGGCAGTTCAGGCATCTCATAGGGTTTGGGATGAATTCCTCTACTGCCACCAATTCCCAACCAAGTTTGATTTTCTCAGGGCGTCGTAGGAGGTCGAAAGTGACAATAGCAGCGCCAGTTGCTGTTATTTTATCACCCTCTTTCTTCATTATTTTGTGGATTTCAACTACATTTTGATCATGTAAGGACGTTAGCAGTTCTTCCTGTGGTATGTCGATAATTTTAAGGGAGAAAATACGGCCTTGGGTTGTATTTAGTGTTTTGTGAAGAGTTATCTTAACTGGGATATTGTCGATGAATGTTGCTTTTAGGAATTTATCAGCAGTTTTTTGGTCAGCTACTTTTATAAGTAGATCACCGCTTCTCATCTCGTTTACTTCAAGGCGGTCGGTGGAGATGTAATTCAGACCTCTTTCAACACGAAATACGTTGTATGATGCTAGCGACGGAGAGATGCCATTTTCATCAGCGTTAGTAGCCGTGGCCACTAAGTAGCGAGGCGCATTGCGTTCATTTGAAGGTACAGGAGGTAAAGGAACAAAGTCATCCGGTCGCGGCCGCTTGTTCCTGTTCGCTTTACTTCTCCCGTTGGAGGCAAGCTCCTGAAAACGGTTCCCGTTCGGAGGATGAACCCCGTTCATCCCGGCGAACAAAAACAAAAATTAAATGTACGGTACTTTCAATCAACACTTAGTAGGTATAAAACAAAGCGAAGGAAAATACAAAAGCAAAAAAAAAACTCTCACAAAAAAGTAAAGCAAGTAACACCGAAAAGTAAGCACAAATACACTCAAACAGCGCGTGAGAAAAACGTGTGCTCTCGGCAAATGCCTGACTAAGACTGAGTATGAAAATATATAAACTAAAACTATTTTTGAATATGTTGGCAGCAGTACGATTTAGTACATATTTGACATAAGGGCGAATTAACGTAAACTGCACGAAAAAGTCGAGTCGCGTTATACAAACGCTTTTCATTACGTAGTCGTCCATGAATTGGCTCGTCGTGAGTCGCCTTTGTCGCGTTCTACAAACAGGCTATTAGTGTTAATTGTTGTAGTCTGTATAAAAATACACTAACCTTACAAAATTCAAGTGCATATACATACAATTGTATATGTATATTACATGGGATTTTAACATTTTTCGTTGCTCATTTTGGAACACCCTTTATTTTCCAACTCTCATATATTTGTTGTTTTAGCGGCCAAAGGTCTACACACTGTGGCCCGTAGCTCTTACGGTTCTCGAGAAAATACGGACGGACAGACGGCCAGACGGACAGCGTAGCGAAAACAATAGGGTTTCTTTTCACCTTTGGTGTACGAAACCCTAAAAAATGGACGTATATTCGGGAATTCGAATACGAATATTAGCGCATCACAAGTACCTACATCATACGTTTTTTTTTTCATTTTAAGTAGGTACTAGGGTGATCAACCGGTTTTAAAACCCAGTTTTTTTACAATACTGTTGTCGGTTTTTTCAAAATGTTGATTTTTCGAATGTCGAATAGTCCGGTTTTTTTACAATATAAAAACCGGCTGAGTCGAATACTTTTCGATTTGTTTATTTTGCAATAAAATTGGTTTTTACTATGTTAAAAATGTTTCAAAATGTTGATTTTTCGACTTATAGCCTGTTTGTATAACGCGACAGAGGCGACTCACGACGAGCCAACTCATGGACGAATACGTAATGAAATGGGCTGAAGAACAGCTTCTTAATTGTACATAAAATAAAGCCAATTAAAAGTTTTATGCAAATATAATTGTTTTTATTTTATTAATATTTACGACTCATTTTATGTTGAAAGTTAAATGTGGGACTTAAATCTAGATATTTAGCAAATCAATTACACTATGTAACAAATTACGACTTCTTGAAAAACACACGAACTAGATAGTATAGGTTCGATAGCACTACCAAAGGGTAGTAAAACCCTATGCTCAGTTTGTTGATTTTGGTGACCAATTTTTTTATGGGCCTCCGAAGATTTCGAAAATTAGTGCGCCCCCAAAAAATGGTGTCATCAGTTTTTGGCCAACAGCTTATTCAGATTTGTTGATAGCTCTAAACTATATATGGCAATAATGTAACCAAGAGTCTACTGAACAAATCTAGTTAACATTTTATGCCAAAAAAATAAGTTTCTGCACTTTTTTCTTAAAAATTTAAGGTTAAACTTTTTTTCCACTTTCTTCAGAATAACTTTCAGAGACTTAATTTTTTGCTAACAAAGGCACTCTAAAAAAATATTCTTTCCTATATACATATATAAAAAAAATGCAGGAAAAAATTAAAATTTTTGCAAACTGTTACTGAATCTCACCTGAGAAGTGTGTACTTTATTATAGGATTTTGAATAAAAAAAAATTTATTGTCGAAAAATTGTGAAAACGACAATTTTCAAAGTAAAAAGTGGTATACATGAGCCTTTAGGGTACCAAGCCACGTTGAAGTAGTATTGATATGTTCAAAAAAGTTGTTCAACCGTAGCCACAACTTTGGCAAATATTGTTAGCAAAAAATTAAGAGTCCCTGTTAGTTATTTTTAAAAAAGTGAACAAATTTGTTTCCTTTACTTTTGAGAAAAAAGTGCAATATCTGATTTTTTTGCCAGAAGGTAATAACAAGATTTGTTCAGTAGACTCTTGGCTACATTATTGCTATATAAAGTTTAGAGCTTTCACCGGGTCTGAATTACATAGCTGTTGGCCAAAAACTGATGACATCATTTTTTGAGGGCGCACTAATTTTCGAAATCTTTGGAGGCCCATAAAAGAGCTGGTCGCCAAAGTAGTTGTAGGGTTTTACTACTCTCTGGTAGCACTATTGAAGATATACTGTCAAAATTGTGTGTATTTTTCACTGTTGCACAGTGTTATTCATTATTATTGTTATTTTTCTTCTTTTTATTGGGTTAACCCTCTCCATCTATTTCTTCTGCTGCAACAGGTGGTACGACTTCCTCGGAATTGTTATCTTCAAACATAGCTAAGAACACTTTCGATCAAGTCACCTTTCAAACAGAAAAAAGTAAATCAAAGCCGTTCCAGCCGTTAGGTATGTACATGGGCTCGTACAGACACACAGACACACACTACAAACTTATAACACCCCTTACTGCTACTAAACTGTTGAGTTCCTGCTGCCGAGTGTAAAAATTTCTCCATACATGCCACCAAATAGCTAAACTGCAGCCTTGTCATTTTGATATTTTAATGCTATAAAATTAAACAATCAAAACAAGAACAATGGTAGTATGAAGGTTTACTTACCTTTTTCTTGTTGGAGATTGCATTTTTTTGATTTTTTTTATATTTTTATTAATTATTTATCCTAAACACTAATTTTATGTGTTTTGGTGCACTATTTTTGTAAACACGAGTAGAATATTTTATTCGCCCACCTTGACGTTTATTGTGAGTCAAATCGTGTTGTACAAACCCAAATAAACTGACATCTGTTACGTTTTTTAATGAAAATGGATGGATGACTGATAATGAACTTTCGGTTAATCCTTGTAAGACTAAGGCTATGTTATTTGGTGATTGTAGAAGTGATAATTACACTATTGTGTTGAACGGTGTTTCCATTGAATTTGTTGATAAAATTAGATGCCTGGGCCTCATTATTGATGTAAAGTTGAATTTTGAAAGTCACATTAATTCGGTAGTATCGAAGGTTAACTTTTTATTGCGCCGGTTATACAGTTTGGACTTAGTATTACCTTTTTACATTAAGAAGCAGATTGTACATGCAATGATTATGCCATTGTTATTATATACTTTAGAAGTGTATTCTGGAACATATGGGTGTGTGCTCAGAAAAGTTAAATTAACATTAAATAGAGTTATTAGATATCTCTATTCTCTTAGATTGCGACAACATGTATCACCTTATGTGCGAAAATTCTTAGGATTGTGTTTTGCTGATTTTCTTAAGTATAGAAACCTACTACACTTTTACAAAGTTATTAAATTACAAGTGCCTTTGTACCTAACAGAGTTCTTCGAGTTTGGTAGGTCGCATAGAAATAGACAATTGAGGATTCCTAGGCTAACAACCTTATTAGAGCGATCATTTTACGTAAGAGTAGCAAGGGATTATAACGAATTGCCGGTTGTTTTAAGGGCTTTTAGCTGTTCTGTTAACACTTACAAGAGGAAACTATTTCAGGAGATACGACTGAGTAGCTCTTCCTTGTAGTGTTTCACTACGTTGAGTATCAGGTCTCAATATTAATATTAGTAAACTTATAGTTGTTTAATATTCTGTTGAATTTTAAATTTCTTATTATTTATAATGTTATCTATATTATTCGATACTAAATATTTTTAAATTTATTTTTTTTTATATAGATTTTAATATTGTTACAAATTATTTATTACATAATATTGTTATTTTTTTATTTTTTACATACATATTACACTTTAGTGATAATTGATGTAGATCTTTGTAGTAGTATAAGTGAAACCGATTATGGCCATTAGGCTAGGTTTTTCTATTTTGGATGAATAAATGAAATGAAAAATGAAATGAAAATCGTCAACACTCGTGTTCTAAAACCCCAAAAAATAAATAATGCTAACATGTTAGCGCTTTTTATTGACGAGTCGTGTTCTACAAACAGGCTATTACAATTTATATTGAAAACAAAAAGAAATTTTTATATTTTATTGTTGTTTTCAATATAAATTGTAAGTCAAAAGTTTTCTTTCGTTATTGTGAAACAGGTTATTAAAACCGGCAGAGTCGAATACTTTTCGATTTGTATATTTGGCAATAAAATTACTTTTTACTATATTAACTGCCTATTCCACTATGTCGAAAGGAAACCCCTGCGAAAGAAAACTAGTCGCTCGAACTTTAATAAATTTTCATTCCACTATGTCGTCAACTTTCTTTCGCTTATGATTACGTATGTCAATTTTTTGTTTTACGTGTTTGTTAATCAAAGTAGTGACCAAGGCGAATTCAGTATCAGGTGACCTTATCAGCCCAGCTGATTATCAGCTGTTGCTACCAAATTGAGCATTTTGAACCAAAACGTCAAAATTTGCTTAGAAATCTTCTGACAGATTGGTTTTGTAGCATAGCAAAGTACGTGTTGTTTTTTGTGTTGTAAAATTGTTGTAGTGATAAGGTCACCTGTGCCCATGTTCTGTAACTCCCGCGTCGAGAAAGTTTTCGATGGAATTGTGTGAAATGAATCAAAAATGCCATAAATTGAAACAAACAGCTGTTTTTCTCACTAAACTGTGTCTGTAACTTTTTTTGGCGAGTAAAAGCTGTCACGTAAGGAAATTATTCGACATTCTACAGAAAAAGTGTGTCTGTAAAATTTTCGTGAGAAAAGTTTCCGCTTTGTACTGTCAAATATACTCACAAATAAAAACGGGGTGAGATAGAACTTTAACGAAAAAAAACATGTTAAAAATGCAAAATGCAATGAATGATAATGCAAAAAATTTAAGAATTTTGCTCTGAAGTGATACTCGCAATGTTAAATTATTTTAACAACATATTTTATTTATTTTTTTCAACAATTTTGTAAACAACAATCATCAAAGTCGCACTATACATTATTTGGTATAGCCGACGATTGTATTTTCGCTGCCGTCGTTGAAAGTTTTTTACTCTTAGTGAATTATGGTCGCCGTCAAAGACATTTTTGATAAGCGTTCACCTAGTCTGCGATTTTAAGTCGGCTTTGAGTTGTATATTATGGCATTTCTAACGTAATAACGTAATCACTTTTGATGGTTTTCGACATGACTTACAGACACACTTTTTTCTCACTTTTCGAGAAACGATGGAATATTTTGTTTCACATCTTTTCGACGCAAGAAGTTCTCGCCAAAGTTACAGAACATGGGCACTGATACTGAATTCGCCTTGGTAGTGACAATTTGTAAATTTCAAGTACTTCTAGCGATTTTTGTAAATTTATATGAAAATAAATAAATATTGAACAATGAAAAATAATTCAACAAAATAGTCGCACAGCAACAGCATGTTATTACTGTTTAGCATTCCAACTACATTAGTTATGTTAGAAATATGCGAGTACTTTGTATAATGAATATAAAACAATAATCAAAACAAAAATGACCAATAACATTTTGATGAATATTTTATGACTTTTGCTGCCTACAAATAAAAAATTAATTCAAGTAATTGCTATTACAAATTGTTTAATAAAAATAAGCTTAAACAAAAGGATAAGTACAAAAATATATGCACAAGTTTTCTAAATAAAACTTAAAAGAAATATTTATATATACATATCGCACACTAAATCAAAAACAGCTCAACTCAAATCAACCCAGATGTTCAGGAATGGAAAAAAACTGTTCAAGAAGACTTTGCTGTAAAATAAATTTTTGTGGTCCATGAATAAACAAAACCATTTTCATAATTTTGAGTTGTGGCTGTAATGCGTAATGTATACATATACATATTTCTTTGCACAGATTTATTAGTTTGGTTAGTTACTGTATGTTTCTGAGAGTACAGCCATGGTTATTTATTATACGGAGTATAGAGAAACACGAAATATTGATGTTATACAAGCATTTCTGAAAATCTGTAATTTAACAGTGAAAATCTGCAAATCTCACTTTATGATTTTTGCAATGAAAAATCAGCAAAATGCAGAGAAATCTGCAAATCTGGCAACAGTGACCCTGAAGCGACTCAATCCGCGGGTTCAACTAAGCTCCGCGTTGGCCTTGGCTTTTTAATCAATATCTACTCCCTGCGACCCCTATGCTGAAACAGGGTTTTTGGGGTCGGGTTTGTCATCACTCCGGTAGATGCATAGTCTGATGCCCATAAATCTATAGTACACCAGACCTTGCGTCTCCCGGAGTAGAGACAACGTCTCCTTATTAAGGACCACGATCGCCTTTCTATGGGCAAGAACTGGTTCGAAGACCTTTACTACCTTCGAGTCATTGGTTGCTAGGACCGGGATTGCTTTCCTGAATAAGTCCAGGATCTTCGTTGGGTCATGTTCCGCCGGAGTGACAGTAATTGCTCTCGGCCTGCGAGGTATCTCACTGACCGGGACCAATTCCAGTCTCGCACCACACCACACTTCCCCTAGGGATAGGATGATATCCTTTAACTTGGATGAGTCCATAAATTGCGGCGAATGCCCTTGACTCATGTTAGTATCCTGCAGGCTGCATCGAGCAGCCCGTAATTCACCGGTGGGTTTGCGCGTTAGGAAGCTACGTTCACGCGTATTCTGTGCGTTCGAACCAGATGCAATTGACACTGTCGTGTTTACGCTCGAGTTCACTAGTAGTTATAAGTGCAACTGGCACGGCTGGTATTACTCCAGCTGGCTCACCTTTCATTTCTTTTTTGGGTGCATTTGGCACTACTGAGGATTTCCCGGTTGGCACACCCGAAGTTATTTTGGCTGATTTCTCAGCTCTTGATTCGGCTGCAGCAGATGTGCTTGGACTAACGTCCAAGGACACGCTACGAGTTAACCTTGCCCTTCCTAATGGAATGGCAGGGTTTGGTTTTTTTAAATTTTATTTTTCAATTTTGTTCCCACGAGTATGCGCGTAATGGGTTGGACCACCCATGCAGTGACGGCTTACATGGGCTAGGCAATCACGTTTTAACCGACACGTGTACTGGCGTCGGCTGGAGCTTTAGCGACTAGTCTACTTTAACCACTAACCAACCACCTTAATCTTACGAGTGGTTTAGTTTTGGTCCGCGGGTTCCATGCGTAGAGAAAACTGCAAAGGTGCTAAAGCCAAAATACAAATAATTTATAATTGTAAATTATGAGGGATTGCTCACAGCACTATATTTTTTCGTCTTATTACTTTAAAACGTGTTAATTTATGAGTACCATCTGAATAAACCAAATATATGTTATTGTCATAACTAAGTATTTTGCTTTTTACTTTTCTTTTTTGGTAAAATGCCCAATTATGTTTAAATACGTTTCGATTCTCTTTATAAAATTTCTACTAAAAATGTTATACATATGTTCATATATTGCAAAAATGATACAAATTCGCAAGTGATTAAAACAATAGAAAAAAATTCCCTAAAGCTGATTATAATGACCGCAAAAAGAGCAGTAACTCGAAAGTTTACTTATAGAATATACATAAATCGCAAAAACTTGTAAACGAATGCTAATATCTTAAAAAAAATGTCCAAAACCGCAAAAACTGTAAATGAAGAAACTCGGTTGATTTAAAGAATCAAAAACAATCTCATGTGCAAAAATTTGCGAGAATTCGCGAATAATTTTTTAATTGTAAAAACCTTAAAATTTAAAAAAGAAAACGATAAAATTTGAAAGGAATGCCAAAAAATTGGAAAACTTTGCGACAATGACGAGAATTCGCAAAAACTTGGTAACATCAAAAAGATATCAAAGTCTGATATTGATTAAAAATCGTTACCCTACGTCTACACCTGATATATTTTTATCATGACAAATGCCAAATTCCCTATAGAAAAAAGAGCTAACATAAAAAAATATTTTTCAATGTAAAGTTTGACTTATGATAAAAAAATATCAGGTGTAGACGTAGGGTTAAAAATGCTTAAAAAATAAAGAATTGCCAACAATCACTTTTATTTCGAAAATAGAGAAAATTCGCGATAAATTGCAAACACTGCCTAAAATTGCTTACAAATCCCTAAAAATCTAAGCCCGGGCTTACATCTGTGTGTCATGTACCCAAAAAGCGCAACTGAAAAACGTGTTTGATTCAGACATGTAGTTATTGATTGAAGTGAAAAATAAAAATAAAAAATGCTAAAAACTTAAAAAAAAAAAAAACCTCTATCAGACAATGGCCTGATTCGGACCTAATTTGTTAAAATTATGAGCAAGAGCAATAAGTTTAATTAACAGTTACCTGTTTCGCGACACTTACTAAAGTTTGCAAATAAATTGTTTTACTTCTTGCAAAAATTACAAAAATTAGCAAATAGTTTTCGGATACATGTAGAAGCCGTTGAATTATTTTCACAAAATTTTTCATGGTCGCACCCATGGTAAAATAATACAGGTAACCTCGAAGCGCCAGCTGATAGATTTTTTTATTAGTTTGTTCGTGATGTGATCTGCCAAATGTTGTTTATGTTTTACCAATACATGTACACAGTGCCTATTAAAACTGCACTAATACATATGTACATGTCACTTATTTTCTCTTGGTTTTTTGACAGTTGTCATCACAAAACAACAACAAAAATCCCTGTTGTTTTATTTGTTGTATATTTGTTGTAGTCGCACCAAACATTATTTTTTTTATTATTTTTTTATATTATTTTATTATTTTTTTGTAATATTTGTCCTCATTTGTTTTGTATTCACCCTTAACGGGAATAAAATTTTACATGAAAAGTGTTACCTTTCCTTAAAATTGTGATCGCCAATAATTGCGTTGTTGTGTCAGTATACTATTTTCTAATTTTGTTTAAAATTTTTTTGTTCGCGGGAAATATTTCACGTGAACAAAATGTTCGCCTTTTATTCCCGATAAGGGTGATTATCTTGTACCCCTTTTATACACGGAAAGTTTTCTTTGCAAAGTCTTAATTCAGCTGTGTGAAAGACAGGAAAGAGATAGTATTCTCTTTCTGACTTTTTCCCAGCTGAATTAAAACTGCAAAATAAACTTTCCGTGTCTAAAAGGGGTATTGTTTATGTTTCAAATAGCACACTAAAATATGAGGGGTTGTTCACAATTCTTATATATTTTTAACTTATGACATATGACTTTATTATACCCTGTGAATAGCCCAATTGTTTAATCATAAGTTTAAAATAATTATTAAATCCATAAAAAAAATCCATAAACTAATGATAATATTATGTTTGAACATTTTCAGCAGATCACAGATTGCAATAAAAGTAGCGCCCCGATCGAACAAGAAGGCTGCAGAATTCTTTTCGTTACCTAAAGATATATAAGACACATTTAGAATTACAATGGCAACCAGCGATGATGAGCCCATGCATTTGTATGAAGTATTTCAAAATTGTTTCAATAAAATAGCCAACAAACAACCTACTGGGGGTGCTAACACAGGTGGTGCAGCTGAACGCAATGGTGGTTATCAGTCTCCATATGGAGGACTGGGTGTAATGGAAAATGGTATGTATGGAGGGGATGACTTTAATCCAATGCATGATGGAGCGGCGGGAGGTGGAGTTCGCTTTTCGGGTGGTGCTCCGGTGGATCAATATTTTGACACGGGCATAGGAAATGGAGGTGGTCCTAGTAGCAGCGGTGGATGGTATGGCTCGCCGGTGCCTACAACAGGCGGATATGTGGGACAACCGAGCTATCAAAATAATGGCCCAATGGGTTCTCATCATTTAGGTGGCCCCCCACAACATCACGATCCTGATGGACATCACATGGGACCGAATGCGAGTATGGGCTTGCAAATGGATCCCCGACATGTTAACATGCATAGTCCAGCTACAACTTCACTCCCTCCAATGAGTTCTTTTCGTGGTAATCCTACTAACAGCATTCAACAAATTGGTGGAAATCCCGCCGCTCACTCACCCGCTCTTTACAACTCTCCTCAAGCGCACAACACAGTACATGGATCGATGTCGAACTCTGGTTCAGGCCATCCTGGCCATCACCCAATGGCCAGCCACCACGCGTCTCAGCATAGTCCCGCTTTACAGAATGATGCGTTTGGGGTTGGTGGCGTAAGTGTTCCAGGAAGTATAGGTGTAAATATTGCTTCGAAGACAACAAGTACTTCAGCTGTTATTGGAATTCCTGGACCGAGTGGGCCAAACAGTGCTTTGCGTCAGCATATGTACATGTCATCATCTACAGCTGATCAGTCCATTAGCAGTTTCAGTTCAAATCCCTCGACTCCTGTGAATTCTCCACCGCCACTCACGCAAAGTGGTCTCGTTGGTCCATCAATGTTGGTTGATAAGGGTGGTCCCGGTCCGTCCAGTTCCGGTTGGGGTCACACTGTTCTTAATGGTGCAGTGCCTACCAGCAATAGTAATTCAGTAGCAGGTAGTGCTACCGGCAACTATGGACCCGAAATGGTGCCAACTGGTCTTCATTCAATGGCAGATGTGTTTCAAGGGGCTCGTATGGAGGAACGTCTCGACGATGCACTAAACGTGCTCCGCAACCATTGCGAACCCGAGCTGCTGGGCGGCGTAGGTGCAGCACTCTCTGCCATGGATAACATTGATGGATTGTCCTCCTTTGTGCCAACTTCACCGTCCGGACACAGTATGGTAACGACCGGTGCCGTTCCATCAGTGCTTAACACAACACACGACGTAATGTCGGCGGGTCCGTCATCAGTGCAAAATGTGGGAGGCGTGGTGGGTACTCTGGCCCCACAAATAAAAATGGAGCGTAATTCAACGGCGGTATCAGGTACAACATCGACTTCAACACCGGGTCCAACAAAAGGAAAGAAACGAAAAGATCCTAACGCAAGTGTAGCTGCAGCAATTAGTAGCGCTGCTGGCGTTGGTGTAGGAAATATCCCTGGCAATGGGCCTTCAACGTCAACTTTAAATAGTATGATCGATGCCACCGACACAAAGCCCAGTAGCTCAATGGAAAGCACTCAACTCGGTCAAGGGCCTCCTTCAGGCAAGGGATCGAAGCGTCCTCGGCGTTACTGCTCTTCAGCGGATGATGACGACGATGCTGAACCAGCTGTAAAAGCAATGAGAGAAAAAGAAAGACGTCAAGCAAATAACGCACGTGAACGCATACGCATTCGGGATATAAATGAAGCTCTTAAGGAACTTGGACGCATGTGCATGACACATCTTAAGTCGGATAAGCCACAAACAAAATTGGGTATACTGAACATGGCCGTAGAAGTGATAATGACTCTTGAACAGCAAGTGAGAGAAAGAAACTTGAATCCCAAGGCCGCCTGCCTTAAGAGAAGGGAGGAAGAGAAAGCGGAAGATGGGCCAAAACTTGCAGCACAACATCATATGTTGCCGCAGCCTCCACCAGGAATGTACGTTCAACCTTCACAGCTACCACCGACAGCTCAAAGTGGCGCTCCTCCGGGGGGACAAGCACCACTGCAAACTCAACAACCTGGTGTTCAACTGCCGCCACACTTACAGCCCCACAACCAGGCACCACATTCACAATAGCAGGCGCCAAGCAACCATAACGATCCGCCCACTTCCCATCTGCCAACAGATATCGTCGGCGTCGCTCACCAGGCTAGCCAGCATCAACAGCCGCAGCAGCACCTGCAACAACCACCACATCTTCAGAGTTCTGGAGCTGATTTGGAACAGCATCTGCTAAATAATCTGAGTCTGTTTCGGCGGCGACATCCCAGTGCACAGACTGGATCTATGTCGACTACGCTGTCACAACAGCTCCCTTCACACTCGCATCCTCATCATCTTCATCACCAGCATCAACTGTAGGCAATCAATGCTGTTCCAGTCCTTCCTTGTCCTTTCCCAGTATAGCGAAATGTTATTGCTGCTGTTACCGTGGATGTCTATTTCACACTTCTTATCGTCCACTGAATGGTGTCTGTCGTCACACAAGAATTGTAAATACTAAATATCAAGTGATTTGAGTAAGATTTTAATTGTAATCTATCTATTTTTAATTTAATATTTTTCTGTTCTATTTACTAACATGTTTTTAGTTTTATTCTTTTTTTAGAGTTTTATTTTAACAGTAGAATTGTACTTTTAATGAACGTCATCATGCCATCATTTTGTTCTAATTTTATATATTTTTATTATTATATTATTTTCACAACTTTTTTAAAATTGTATTATATAGGACTTGATAGCTATTTTATAGACCCTCGTCGTAAGTTAATTTTTCTTTAAGTGTAGTGTCTGTGCTCTCTTTTCTGATTAGAATTTTCTTTAAATTTCCAACTAATTTACATAAATATTTTTCTAGAAATTTATCGAAAAAAAAAAACATTAGTCGATGTACATATATATTCTTCCCAGTTAATCCTTTCCGGACGTACATATGTGTATGTAATCCTTTCCTTATAAAACATTAATAAACTGATTTTTTATTGCCATTAAGTCTTTCCTATAATACCTGAACATCGATTGCTTTTTACCTCAATCCGATTTTACTTTGTCATACTAAAACATTAACCCCCATATTCATAAAATTTAAAATGAATTTGAAATGTATTTTATTTCAAATTTATCATACAAAATTTTCCTAAAATGGATTTCAAATTCATTTTATTTTTTATGAATGTGGGGGTTATTATTTATACTCTTATGCCTAATTAACATTATGCATTTTTTCATGAAATTTGTTGCCGAAACTTTTTCTAATGTCATGAAAAAAAATGCATAATGGAAATTAGGTATTAGTTTCAATGATTATTTTATTTTACTCATTTTTATTGTACATATCAATTTTGATTTGTTTAATTTCACGTTAAATATTTGCAAGTGTTTGCAAAAATTAAAAGTAAATTTATTTAAGTGCTGCAATGAATTATGTATATAGCTAATGGAAAAACTTTATGTGATATAAGATACTCTGTTCTTCTTTACTTAGAGCTACTTGTTGAGCTCGAGATTAATTATCTTTAAAGTTTATGTTTATTTGTTGTTTTTGAATTGTCGATTATATGGTATTTTTTTTAACCATTTCCTTTTAAGACACACAATACAATTTATGGCTCGATTATAGATGGCTAGTTGTCAAAATGTTATTATGTATGACAACTGATAACTAACAGCTAGCTGTTAACTTTATTTGGCAAATTGCAATAATATTGGCAACCACAAACTCTTAAGCGGCCCACCCACTTGCAATATAATTGTACAATTTTTCGTATTTTACAATAATATCACCAATGTCTATGTCATATTTTAAGGTGGTGGCACAATATGTTGGCAAATATCAAAATATTTGTGAGATTGAAATGGAAGTTTTAAAATTGTTGTTTGAAAAAAAAAACAAAAGCAAAAACAATTGTATTAAAATAATTTAAAACATTATGACACTATTACTACGTTTATACGCGCACTATTTGCTAATAAAACTATTTGCAAATAAATTAACTGACTGTTTATACGGCATAGCAAAAGTACACAAACTTGGTAGCACTTCTATAGAAAACTTACTTATGTTGGCAAAAACAATAGTGTAGATGTACAAAATATCAAATAATAGTTTGTTTAAATCGTCATTATTTACTTCTATAAATGTTTTTTGTTGCAATATTTGTCCATTTATTGTTTTTGTTATCAAAGATTTGTTAGCGTGGCAACCTTAAGCATTTTATTTGCAAATAGTGCGTTAATCGTGAATAGTTTTCTGAATTAGTAAGTCGCAATAAAAACAATAATATGGCAACAATTTATTGTTTTATTTGCAAATAAGCCCTGCGCATAAACGTAGTATATGACACTTAAGACTACCGTTTGAATGCCCCATGTGAGTTTCTCGATTATGGATGGCAACTGATTATGTCAACTTTCTCCAGTTGTCTAAAAGTTATCGAAAATACGATTCTGACAGACCGAAAATAATATAAACTAATCTTTGTCAAGTAAAAGTGTTAAAAAAACTGTAATAAAGGTGATTAGTTCAGTTGAATTGTTTTTCGACGAAGTGAAGTAAGTAAGAGGGGCAATTAAAATTAGTGTTGTCAATTATTCGTGTTTTATATTTGTTGGAATAAAACTTCATGTTCGTTTGAGATTGTGGCATTCGGTATCGAACAATGTAATAATATGGTTCGGTATCTAATGCCATACTCTCAAATTGACAAAACGTGATCGAATCAGCTCGTTATCGAAAGCGACGATTACACACCAGGGAGCAAATTACGGCATTCGATACGATTCGAAATTTTTAAACATTTCCATATAAACTCTATTGAAATATTTCGTAATTTCGTGCGATAACGTTTTACGGCACATTTGCCGACGACCATTTAACAAACAGCCTGTAAATTTTCTTAACCGTTTCTGGCGTCTTGGTAGCTCGTAAGCCCTCGTTTAAACTCTGCCACTCAATATTTTATATTCGTAAACGAAGAAGCAGCCTTCCCAGAATAGAGCCTTTCTCGACTTTTATATTCGTTGTACTGAAACCATTCAAATGAAAGAATTACATAACGGCGATCAATTTTTTCTATGTTTAAAAATTTACGGAGATCTTTAATTTTTGATGGCTCAAAAAATATATTAAACAACGTGCTGCATTGAAACTTAAAACCAATGCTGGCCACCGAGAGAAATGTATTCGCGTATGCCGATTGATGTTTGCACTCTGGTGCAAGTTTGGTCGGCTACGCTTAAAACACATATTTTAAAAGGTTGCCACCTAATAAGTTTTTTCAAATCGAACCATATTTTTTGTAGAGAAACGATAATTGAACCTGTTTTATAAACAGAATGCGAGTAAACTTCTTGTTTTTAAAACGAAGTAAAATTTTTGGTGTTTTTTAAACCGAATTCACATAGTTTTACTCGGTTTTATATCGAAAATACCTGGTCGAAAATAAATCGAATATGCTAATATTCCAATAACAAATCACTGAAGAAACATCAAAAAACAATTCGCATTTACAAGTTGAGCTCTTTTCTAACCAAATTATAACCAAATTGCATGCAGTTTAATACATTCAAGTCGAATTTTTTTTTTTAAATACCAACGTTTGTTTAGAGCTTGCTACATGTATGAAGAAAAATTATTAGTATGATATAATGACACCTTTTCTGGGAAATATTTAGAGATGCTTATTTTATATTTAAAATTAGATCTCTTTTATTAAAACCTGATTTTGACGTTCAAATCGAATAATTTTTAGAATATCAAATGAACATTTACTCGTTTTTAAAAACGAAAATTTTTCGAAATGTGTTTGGTGTTCAACAAAAATGGAATAAAATATTTGAACGACAATGTCAGCTGTTAATAAATCTTTTATGAAAAAAAGTTCTTTTATTCTTACAAATAATTTTTCCTCATACTTGAAAGCAAAACTGTAAACAACAGTTGCAGTATTTGTAAAACCAATTTTTACACTTAAATGTATCAAACTGCATGAAATTTGGTTATAAAAATCTCAATGCAAATTCTTTCGAATTTGTATGCCTATAACTTGCAAATTTGAAAACATTTCCTTTCGTTTCGAATTACAGAGTAGACTGTCAGGTATGTTTACTCGACAACACCAACGGTTTTACTTCGTTTTTAAAACGAGAAATTTATTCGAATTCTGTTTACAGAACAGGGCCGAATATAGAAAATTTTAATAGAAAAATTTTACTGATTTTCATATAAATTTCGTAGGCAATGTACATATGTCATGCCCCATGATCTCAAACTCAAAACTTGCCCTATTTTTCGACGTCACTTTGTATACTAGTTGTCTGCAACATTTGACTACCTTTGACAGCCGGTTGATTTTTATTCTATGGTCCTTAAATCACACAAATTTTCTCCATTGTTCTACCTAAAAATGTTAGCACTTATTTAATTATTACTTATTGTTTCACAATTTTTTTTTTATTTGCATACACTTAATTTTTGTATTGAAAACCAATACGATAAAATATTTAAAAGATGCCAATCGTAATATAGACAATGTAAAGACGTTGCTTGTTTGTACATTTTAACGTCACCGCCAGTTTAGTAATTTAAAATGAGATTAAAGTAAATATTTTTCTCGAAATTTGAAAGGGCCATATACATACATACATACATATATTAATATAAAAAGGAATTGTTTGTTATATTTACATAAATTTTAGGTCCTTGCAAATTAAAAGAAAAACCCAAAAATACCAGATATATAATAAAAATTATATCATAGTAAACATAAAAGATATACATACATACATATATACATACATACATACATACACAAATGAGACAAACACAAAAAGAAAACAAGTTAAATAATAAAATATACATACATATATAAATATATAAGTAATAAATAAATTATAAATATTGAAAATATAGTTTATTATATGCATATGAAATAAATACATACATATACATATAGTACATTACAATGTATATTTAATTAAAATAATAGTTATAAATTAAAAAAAAAAAAAACTTTAAGCAAAAAACCCCCAAAAAAGAGATAGTTATATAAGTCGATTTATTAGTATTTAAGCCCGCCCTCAAAGCCACAACAATCATTCTCTGCCAAGGGGTTTGATTGTACATTAGAAAATTCCAAGTATTGTCTGAAAAATAAATGAAACCACTTTTATATTTTTTACAGGAGGAACAAAAAACGTTACCAAACCAATAATAATAAAGTATTCTTGAAAGTTTTCTTCGAAATTTACATGTAGTATGGATACTTACATATATGTTTTTAACCATTTATTTCCTTTTTATGTATATTTAAGATTTTATCTTAGTTACGTTCCTTGCAATAAAAAATGGATGCATTCGCAATTACGTCCGTTTGAATTTCTTTAATAAAGTCGTAATTTTTGATAGCAGAGGTCTAAATATTTGTGTGAAGATGTAGTTTGATAAAATGTACCATAATCAATCAAAAAGTCGATTTAGAATTTTTGTGTAGTTACGTCCGTTTGCATTTAAGGTGACGATATATTCGAACTATAATGAATTTTTATTCAAGCAGTAATTTTTTAGTCTGCCTCAATCATATTAATTAACAAAAAATTAATTTCTAAAAATAAGTTTAGAAAAAAGAAGTCGACAGAGAACAACTTATACTGAAAACAAAAAAAAAAAAATCGTTTTTGCTTTTAATATAAGTAATCGCTCGAATGTAAATAAAATAAAAAATTTCGGCTTGCTTCAATATAAACTCCCACATGAACATTTTTATTTTATTAAAAAAAAAAAAACAAGCAATAAGAAATTATTCCTTGAATAAAATCAAGGCCCTTATTATGAGCAACTATCGATCTTCGACTGTAGTCGAAACTACTGATCGAACGAATTTTCATTTGGTATTATGACGAGCATTCTACAAAGAACTTCCTTGTTGTGAATATCACTCAAAGCGATTTTAAAAATTATAAACAACTTAGATATCTAATGTAAAAAACAATAGTTTATAATAATTTTTTATACTAAAATACTTCATCGAAAGCTAAATTCTGATCGATACAAAATTAGTTGCTCAACGAAATTTTTTTTTTGCTTATAATATGAATTGAACATTCGATTTTCGATGTTCGATAGCCAGCTAAGGTCGAAAATCGAATGCAACTCATAATAAGGGCCTAAATGCTTTTCCCATGTAAAGAATATTATAAAGGTACATCCACTTCTGGGAGTTATTATGTAATCCGAATCTAACGGAAATGTGTTCCAATTGCAATGTTAATAACAGTTTTCGTTTCGAATGGAATTACATAATAACCCCTGAATTGAAAACCAATTTTGACTGAAATGGGGGTTTTGGCGCTTTTTTAGGAATTGTTGCCAGACTACGAAAACAAAGAGAAGGAAATGTTTTCGTTTTGTTTTGTTCTTTGCAATGAGCACAAATAATTTTTCAAGTAAAAAAAACTAAATATTTTTAATTTCAATTTTATCAGCGTGTGCCCCAAACCCCAAATCATTTGTAGATTAATATTAAGACGAAAAGAGAGAATGTTTACCTTTATATTATTGTATCATGGTTTCAACTATTAAATGGAAATGAAGAGATTTTTTTTAAATTTAAATTGAAATTTAATAAAAGACCACTTCTTGTTATTTCTCAAAACTTTAACAGAATTTGTAATAAAGTCCTTTTGAAAGCTTGTCATATTTTTTTTAACTAATTTTAATTGGGATTTTATTACAACTTCTGTTAATATACATATGTCTACATATTGTCAAATTTAAAATAAAAGACAAGAATATGAAAGCTATAATTCTCTAAATGTAAATGTATAAAAAAAATGCACAAAATTAAAAAAAATTAAGCAAATGAAATAAAAAAGAGGAAAAAAATCAAATCATAAGTACAGCTTTACCTGGAATTTTCATATAAATTTGTATGTAGTTTAGACCAAAAATTTTTTTAAACAATAAATTATGTAACAAAATTTAAATAAAGTCCATTTATGGTTTTATTCATGTGTTTGTCAAATACCTACCATTGAAAACTGTATCATAGCAAAATTTCAAATTCAATGTGGCATTATAAATAATTATTTAATACTTTTTTATATAATTTAATTTTATTTTTTCCTTTAGTTGTTGAACAATTATTTCTATAAAAAATAATGAAAAAATAGCATACATATTAAATAGAAACAAAAAAAAAATTGTATACATACATTATTTTTTTTTATTAGGAATCAATCAACGTCGTTTTTAGCATGAATTTTGTTTAGAGTTCAATTATTTTTTTATTAAAATTTTTGCCTAAGTATTGTTTTATAAAAATTTGCAAAACTCACATTTTTATAAATGTATTTTAATGTATACATACAAACATATATTTTTTAATAACTTTTTAAATGTAATTATTGTTTAAATTTATTTTATCCTTATCTTATATTTTTGACGTTGTCACATTGCTCACCAAGAATGATGAAAAATAAAACACAAATTTTATACTTAATTTTATTTTAATGATTTTTTTTTAGTTTCTTTTTTACATTAAAATTATATATTTTTAAAACAAATAAAAAAAGCATACATATGTACATATATGTATATTAATTTTGTTTTTTTGTGGTCGGCAAAACCAAAATACCAACCACATTAAAAAAAAAATAATTTCAAATAAAATACAAAGCCAACGCAAATAATAATAAAAACCATTATGTTATATAATAAAAAAACGAAATAAATAAAATTTATAAAGTAATAAAAAACCCATGTATTATTAAATGCTATTAAAACTATTAAAAAAAATATAGTATACACATGTATATTCTATGTACTTAAAATGTATTACTTTGCGTCAATTTTGTAGTTTTATTTTAATGGGCATATACGGATCTGTCCGTAGAGTTTCCAGCTTGATAGGGTTTTCCACAAAACAGGACTTTTTCGCGATTGGCAGTGAAGATATCATATTGTGATTTCGAAATTCTTGTGCATTGAATGTGCATGAACGGCATCTGATCGCTTTGCTTTCCACCAACTAAATGAAAGCAGTAAAAGAAACACAAACAGATCACTTTTGTTGTGAATACAATTTCCATCGGATTTTGTTCCCTTTTCACAACTTCAATAAATTGATTAATTTGATAGTACGTACGCACTTTGCGATGTGCTTAGGCAACACGTTTACATTACATGTTGCATATTTTGACACAGACACTGCAACCTACAACCATTAATACAACCTATAAACATCAAAACACTTTCAGCCCAATTATAAATATCAATTCCCCGCGAGTTTATTCCCCTTTCACAATCCTCCTATTATGAATTAAAATTTCCCTGGGAAAAATCTCCCCGGGAAAAAAGTAGGTATTCTAAACAAGGGAGATGGAGAAAAAACTCCCCGGGAAAAAAGTAGGTATTCTAAATATGAGGGAGAGGGAGAATTTTTTGAGAGTTTTCTCCCCAAACATTTTGAAGGGAATTAATGCAAACATTTTAAAATCAAATTAATAAATGTTATGGTTTTATGTTATATATCTCTCTTGTTTTAGGCATTTTTATCCAACCCCTGCGCACATCAACTTCAAAAACATGAACTACTTCTGCCTGTAGAAATAATACTAAAACACTAAAAATTTCACGCGTCCTTTAAGTTCACATAGCAGGTAAATGGAAGATTTGTTTTCCTATAATATCAAGACTATGAAATTTACAATTTCCTTTGTATATATGTAATTGGAAAATTAATCCATTCGCATCTGCACCTGGGCAGTTTTAGCCTCCACTTTCCCATCATAAAATTATTCTGGTTATTATGGTTGTATATGGTTACGCTGTCTATTTATTTTTTATTTAAGCAAAAAAGATATTTATATTAACGTACTATCTTGTTGGCAATGAAAACACAACATTTTTATTAAATTTCTATTGGTGAACTCTTGCTTTATTGCAGAATAAAATGTAAACATTAAACAGCTGATTCAGATTTTCCTCTCTCCCGCATTTGCTTATTCCCCTGCTATTTAGAATAGGAGGATTATTCCCCGGGAAGAAATGATAGGGAAGAGAAAAAACTCCGCGGGAATATCCATAATTGGTCTGTTTAATAATTTTCAAACTTCGAACGCAACCATAAAGGTGTCTTTACATGGTAATACAATTATTAACATTGTACAATTATTGAAATGTCAAAAAATGCTGTAGAATGTACAAAATCTTATCATGTAAACGCAAAATATATCGAGTAGGAGAGAATACGGATAGAAAATTTGACAAGCGGTCGCAGTGTTACCAAAATATATATTCAAAATTACACCTGGTAGGAGCCAAAATTACCCGATTTCAAAGGAATTACACCCAATATTAAAATAAGTATTTCACACATTTCAAAAATCTTGTTTATGATTTGGTATCAGCGTCAACTCAAATTTTCTCAAAATGAGTTTCCGATGGCAAAAAAGAAGAGAGGTGTCGTAGGACACCCGGTTATAGCAATTGCTACTTAGCTATATAATACTTTGTTAACACTTATGTGTTAAACGTCCTATTCGTCTTTAGTAGCTTAAAAATTAAATCATTGGTTTTCTTGTTAACCAAAAAAAACAATTGTTACTTTATTGAATCAAAGAATATGACTGAGTTGGTTTACAAAAGTTCTTAATATTAAATACAAAATCAATAATAAGAATTTGACAGAACTGCACAAAAATTATTAAAGCAAAAAATAAATAAAAATACAATAAAGATTTCATAGAATTTTCATTACTAAAATTAATAAGTTCAACGTCTCTTAAGAATTTCGATCGTAAAAAATACATAGAAAGCAAAAGGGAAATGCACTTAAAATTCTTAAGAATTTGGTTACAAATATTGTCAATGGAAAGTATAAGAAATGCAATTTCAACTATTTCATAAACAAATAAAATTCGATAGAATTCTCAATACTAAAATTAATGAGTTCAATGCCTCTTATGAACTTCAAGTATTGAAAATATATTATTAAAAGACGTTGCACAAGATTAAGTGGAAAACAACAAAAGAACTTAGTTTATTTTAATTCATATATGTTTATGCATTAAATGTTAAAAACTAAAGTGTACATGTATGTATGTATACATACATGTATGTTTATATTAATATTTTGTGTGATGGTGCAGTGGATATCGTAACTCCCCCACCGTTAGCCTGAGGCTCCGACGAAGAAACTACATAAGTTCTGTTATTGTTTTTTATAAAAATTATAGTAATAGTACAAATAAAGATTATTAAAATTCCTATATTACTCCCAGTGTTTATTATATTATTTCTAAAAATATTATGTTTTACAGTTTTTATAGTGTCGTTAAAGTGTATTTCATTAAAATTTAGATTGGGGAGTGACATGTTACTTTCTTTAACTTTCAATGCTAGTTTGTTTATGATAAACATTTCTTTTACATTTATTTTATAATTTTCATAGATTTTCAAATTAGTTTCAACAAAGCAATTTTCATATTTTATCAAAAATGTTTTTAAATTTTCAAATATTCGTGCTTTTCCACAATTGGTAATAATTTTATCATGGTAATTCTTAAATATAAGTAAGCCTGGATAAATTTCCTTTTCTTCTTGATTTTTCATTGTAGTCATATTACAATTAGGTTCCAAATTTTTTACAATGTGTGTTAAGCAGTTATCATTTATTTTTGTTAATTTCTTATATTCTAAAGTGTCCGACTCATATATTTCATTTTTATATACCAGGACAGTATTTTCGTTTAATACTACAGTTTTATTTTGAATGTTTGGTAATGGCTCAAATACAACTTCAGTGAATGTTTCGTTTAGAAATTTTGGGATACTCAATGTCAAAAGTACTAAGTTTTCTTTATATGCAACGGTCACTTTTGTGTGTAGGTAAGATTCTGTTTGATTCATAAAATTGAATTCTTCGGTTGTCAATATGTCTGATGGAATTATTCCTAGTTTTGAATTAAATATAACATATCCTATTTCATTTACGTGGTCTATTAATAAGTTGATATCATTATTAATCTGAAAAATATTTTCGAGAAAATTTGTTTCGTCTTCTAAATTGAGGATTTTGTTCTGGATTTCTGATTTAAACTTATTTATATATTTTTGAATAGTTTTCTGTTGTTTGTTAATATGATTTGTGATATTTAATATTTTGTTTTCTATAGATCTCCCTAGATAATTCATTTCGTTTAGGGCAGTCATTGTTTCAGTCTTACTTTTTTCTAAAGCTTGAATTTTGTCCACAATTTCTTTTTCGTCATCACTATCCATTGTCCCTGCCACATATTTAAGTCCTTTCCCTATTACGTTTATCAGTCCTCGTTTTTGTCTAAAATTAGGAATCAAGTTTTTAATTTTTTCCTACATATGTCCATGCTTTTGTTAACACTCTCTAGTAGAGGAGTAACATTTGTATATGTCTCTGAAAGTTTATGTATATTGTCTTGTAAAATATTTACTGTTTCAAAGTATTGAGTAGTGTTAATAATATGTATTACTCTTAAATAGTTTTCGATAATTTCCATGTCCTTTAGCTTAATTGGTATATAACCGTGGTTGTTTGTCAAGTCTTCAACTTCTAAGTATTGTGCTCCTGTGTCGAGTAGCATTGATGCATAAAGCAATATAAGAAAAATCATCTGAAAAAGTGATATGTTAAGTATTTTGGGGTATTAAGTTATTTAAATTCTGAAAATTTTTATTTCTTTTAATGTGTGATTTATAATATTTATGTCCTCGATCTGTTATAACGTGTTCGTTGTCTAACGCGGTGACGGTTGTTTTTCGAAATTTAGAATGGTTTTTACCTCCTCTTTCATCTTTCAAATAAACAGGGCCTGTCTGAATTTCTACATTTTCGCGTGTTTTGTTGAGTTTATTAATAGTTTTTTCTTTATTTTTTGTTATACGTTCTCTAATTATTTGATATTCGTTTGGGCCTATATTTCCGTTTCTAAAACTAATTGGTTTCCTTCCTGTACTTGAATGGATTGTATTGTTATAAAACATAATTATTTTATATATTTTTTCTTCTGTATTTTCTGTATCTCTATCAGGGTCATGTTTTAAAATTCTAATATGTTCATTTATAGTGTTGTGTAGCCTCTCTACATCTGAGTTAGATGTATGATTATTATTTGATGTATAATGTATTTCAATTTCTTGTTCTCTAAGAAAGTCTAATAGAGGTAGAGCTTTAAAACCTAGTTCGTTATCCACGACCAATTTCCTTATACTTCCTACTGCTGACAAATACTGTGTTAGGGCCAGTTTAAATTCTATCCAGGATCTATTCTTAATTTTAATTGCTTGGGCAAATTTCGAAAATTTGTCTATAAACGTTAAAAATAATGTTTTCTGTAAGCTATAAAAAACATCTACGTGAACGATTTCTCCAGGTTTCTCAGGAGTTTCAGTTATTTTATATTCTTGTTTGATTGGGTGCCTATCATATTTTTCTTTGTTACAAATATCGCAGTTATTTATATATTGGGTTATTCGTATTCTTAGTTGGGGGTGATAGATTATTGTTTTCAATTCAGCGAAGTTTTCATTTATTCCTCTGTGATTATTTCGTTTGTGTTCTTTTTCAATTTTTTCTGTTAATTTGTTCTCGTCTACAATATCTTCCAGTAGCCTTTTACATCTAATGATTTTGAATTGTCCGTTTTCGCTAAAATATTTCTTGACCGTTTCATTAAATACATTGAATAAAGATTCTTCTTTAATTAATATGGCATTAGTCTTATTAGGGTCAAAATGATTTTTTATTATAGTTATAAGTGTTTGTTCGTCGAAGATTTTTGCAGTTATTGTTTTTCTTTTATTTTTAAAAATACTTTTGTTTTTTATTCTTAATGATCCCGATGTAGTTTTATTAAAAATTATTTGCCGTCGATAGAAATTTATTGGGCAATTAGTTTCCAAAACGATATTTTCATCCTGAGTCCTCTCATCAGTTTCATCCACTTGAATATTTTGGGTTTCTTCATTAATATTTATTTCGACTCTTGATAACGCATCTGCGTTACCATTTAAAACTCCTTTTTTATATTTTATTTCATAATCATATTCCTGTAAACGAAGTCTCCATCGGACCAATTTAGAATTCGGCTCTTTAATAGAAAATAGCCACGTTAAGGGTCTATGATCCGTTTCTATCAGAAATCGCCTGCCGAATAAATATGGTCTCAATTGTTGAGTTGCCCATACAATTGCGAGTAATTCTTTCTCTATAGTGCTATAGTTCTGTTCATGATCATTAAGTGTTCTACTAGCAAAACAAATAGGATGTCCATCTTGGGACAGCACTGCTCCAACTGCAAAGTTGCTTGCATCTGTTTGCAAAACAAACTTTTTATTGAAGTCTGGATATGCCAAGACAGGTGGATTAGTTAATAACTTTTTTAGTGTGTCAAAACTTTCCTTGTAATCAGGATCCTTAATATCAATTTTAGCGTCTTTCTTCAAATACTTTGTCATTGGTCGTGCAATTTTCGAGTAGTCTTTAATAAATTTACGATAATATCCTGCGAGACCCAAGAATTGTTTAATTTGTTTTTGGGTTGTTGGTAATGGAAATTTCTGTATGCATAAAATTTTATCTGGATTTGGCTTTATACCTGATTCGGTCACCACATGTCCTAAAAAACTAGTTTCTCTTTTCATAAATTCGCTTTTATCTAACTGGATCTTTAAATTTACTTCCTTTAAACGATTAAATACTTTTGTTATAGATTCCAAATGCTCTTGAAGTGAGGTTGAAAATATTATTATGTCGTCGAGGTATACGAGACAAATTTTATTAATAAAATCACCTAGGACATTATTCATCAGCCTTTGAAAAGTGGCTGGTGCTGTTTTTAGTCCGAACGGCATACGAAGGAACTCGTAGTGGCCGCCTTCTACGCTGAATGCGGTTTTTGGAATATCTTTTTCATTTATTTCGATTTGGTGAAAGCCCTTAGCAAGATCAAGGGTCGTAAAATATTGACATCTTCCCAACTTCTCCAAGATTTCGTCAATGTTGGGAATCGGGTATTTATCATCAATGGTGACTTCGTTTAGCTTACGATAGTCGACCACTAATCTCCATTTTTTCTTTCCGCTTGCATCCAGTTTTTTCGGTACAATCCATACTGGAGCTGAATATGGTGAATGGCTGGGTCTGATTATCCCACCATTCAACATTTCTTTAATTTGCCTACCCACTTCTTCTTTGTGGATGTATGGGTATCTATAAGTTTTTGTATTAATTGGAATGTTGTTCACAGTCCTTATTTCATGCTTTATTGCATTAGTAAAAGTTAAATCACTATTCTCTGTATAAAATATTTTTTTAAATTTGTTTATTAATTGTAATAATTTCTCTTTTTCCTCGCTATTGAGGTGCTCAACTCTTATTTGTTCCGAAATAGGAAGTTGTTGAGTTTCCTCTCCTATATTATATATGCAAAAATTTTCTGTGTTAGCGTTTTCAATTTTAAAAGGGGAAAATTTTATTATTTTTGGGGTGTCTCCGCTAAAATTTATTGTAGCTTTAATTTTAAAGTTATCTGCTTCATATACGCCTTCTAATATCTCTAGGTCTTTATCGGTTGAAAATTCTTGGTTCTTGTATACTAATCCTTCTTTGCATTCTACGGGCAATTTGACTTGATATATTCCTGGCTTCTCAAAATGATATTCTACTGGTTGATCTTCATATTTTAATGGTATTTTCTTCTCGCCCATAATGATTACGTCGTCCTTCAAATTTATTATTGCTCCCAATGGCTTTAAAATATTATTTCCTATCAATCCATCGTAAAAGTCATGAAAGTTACAAACAAAAAATTCAATTGATTCGTCCTTACTACCTAGTTCTTCAAAAAGAGGGATACGAACCTTTTTATTTATTCTGATTATATGTTGTAGAGTTTTAATAGTTATTTCATTCGTTGATATATTCCATTTTGGGTGACATATGCCTGGATTAATAATTGAATGTGAAGCTCCTGTATCAATTAAAAACCTTAAATAGCCTAATTTAGATTTTATTGTTATATGTGGTAATTTTCCCGTGAGGTTGGAAATTGAAAATTTTCATAGGTTGGTTGTTTTTTGACGTTTTGGAAAATATTTACGTCCATAGGTTCTGGTTGGTTATTTTGCTGGTGACTTATATTTGGTGTATTATATGAGCTATTAAAATTTCTTTGTTGGTTTGAATTATTGTTAGGCCTATATTGAAAATTTTGTCTATGATAATTTTCTTGTGAATTGTAATTAGGTCTGTGGTGGATATTTTGTCTGTTATAATTATTAGAATTAAAATTATGTTTATATTGAGGATTTGAATTTGGTCTTTGTGAACTAGAATTGTTTCTGTTATCGTTTTTGTAATTTTGTTTATTAAAATTTCGGTTTCTTGGCTCATTTTCGGTTTGTTTGATCTTGTTGCCATTGTATGCATATCCTGCTTGGAAAAGAATTTCCATTGCTTCCTCCAGCGTATTTGGATTTCGACAAGTCAATATAGTCTTCATTGGTTCAGGAATTTTTCCTTTAAAAATATTAAGTGCTGATTTCATGTTGTTTTTGGCTATTTCGGCTGTGCCAGGATTTTCTCCCATTATCATACTGGTTTTATTATTTAATCTCCGTAACCTATCTTTTATTTCGTTATAGAATTCTGTCGTATTTGTTCTGAATATTACTGCTCTCATATTATCATAAAGTTCCTCTAAGTTCAATCTTTCTCCAAAATTATTTATAAGGACATTCTTAATGTCTGCCCACGACTGTACATGAAAATTTATTTCCATTACTTCCCTAGCTCTGCCTTGTAACCTACTTTTTATTATATCAGAGAAGAAAAGTTGGGACATTTGGTCATATTGCGTTAGTATAGGGTGTATTCTATCTACAAGGGTAATAAAGTTGTAAAGGTCGTGTCGTGTTCCGCTAAATTCAGGTAATGTTTTGAGATATTTAATAGGGTCAAGGGTAACAGAAGGTGCTTGGGCCATGATTGAATAAGGTAAGTATAAGTAAAAATAAAATGAATCTATATATGTCAAACACTTAAAAATTTCTTACAATTTCACCCAAAAATTTCAATGATTCTCTTTCCTCTTTTTTTTTCTTGTCAAAAAGATTAATTTTGTGTAAAAAACTTATTTATAATTTATATGATTTTTTTTTGTTGTTCTTATTTTCTTTTTCTTTTCTTTTGAATAAATTTTTTTTTTTTAGTAATAACTTTATAAAACTTAAATATATGTATGTACGTATATACTTATAATATTTGCAAATAGCTCACTTTATATAAACGTTGTCTTCTTCGCTTTCCTTGTTGAAAATTGTTGATTTGTCTTCTTCCTCAATCGAAAAATATTGATGTGATGTCTTCTTTAAATTATTTGATGATTTGACTTCTTCTTCAATTGGAAAATGTTGATTTGATGTCTCCTTTAAATTATTTGATGATTTGACTTCTTCTTCAGTTGGAAAATGTTGATTTGATATCTCCTTTAAATTAATTGATGATTTGACCTCTTCTTCAGTTGCAAAATGTTGATTTGTTCACTATCCTTAATTTTTTTTTTTTAAGAATTTTTTTTTTTTCTTTTATTTTTGTTCAAAAACGATCAAGTCACAACCTTAAATTTTTTTTTTTTTTAAGGATTTTTTTTTTCACTTCTGTTCAAAAAATGATCAAGTCACAACCTTAAATTTTTTTTAAGGATTTTTTTTTTTTTTCACTTTTGTTCAAAAATGATCAAGTCACAACCTTAAATTTTTTTTTAAGGATTTTTTTTTTTTTTCACCTTTGTTCAAAAATGATCAAGTCGCAACCTTAAATTTTTTTTAAGGATTTTTTTTTTCACTTTTGTTCAAAAATGATAAAGTCACAACCTTAAATTTTTTAAGGATTTTTTTTTTCACTACGCGTTAATTATAAACATAAAAAAAATGTCCTTGATATTTCAGGGACATTTTTCCGCGCATCCCATCCTCGTCGCCAATTAAATCATTGGTTTTCTTGTTAACCAAAAAAAACAATTGTTACTTTATTGAATCAAAGAATATGACTGAGTTAGTTTACAAAAGTTCTTAATATTAAATACAAAATCAATAATAAGAATTTGACAGAACTGCACAAAAATTATTAAAGCAAAAAATAAATAAAAATACAATAAAGATTTCATAGAATTTTCATTACTAAAATTAATAAGTTCAACGTCTCTTAAGAATTTCGATCGTAAAAAATACATAGAAAGCAAAAGGGAAATGCACTTAAAATTCTTAAGAATTTGGTTACAAATATTGTCAATGGAAAGTATAAGAAATGCAATTTCAACTATTTCATAAACAAATAAAATTCGATAGAATTCTCAATACTAAAATTAATGAGTTCAATGCCTCTTATGAACTTCAAGTATTGAAAATATATTATTAAAAGACGTTGCACAAGATTAAGTGGAAAACAACAAAAGAACTTAGTTTATTTTAATTCATATATGTTTATGCATTAAATGTTAAAAACTAAAGTGTACATGTATGTATGTATTAGAGTTCGACCGATTAATCGGCTTCGGCTTCGGCCTTCGGCCAAAAATTGGTAATCGGCCAACATTCGGCCTACGGCAAAAATCGGCCGATTAGCCGAAGCCGAATATTTTTCATTCCAAGCTTTAAAAATAACATTATTTTTGGTCGTTGCTCGCCGACATTTTGTATTTTGTTTAACGTTTTGAAAGGGTTGCTTTGAAATACAACCCTGTTGCTTTCTATTTTCTTTTACTTGGACGTTCTTGTGAGTGATCAAATGAAAAAGCAATCTAGAAATTGCAAAATAGTTTTATTTTTCTTGTTATGTATCCAATAGATATTACAGCTATTTCAGTGATCTCAAAAAAGCAAACTTTTTTCTTAATTCATATAAAACAAGTATCATTTTTAAAATTTAAAACATTCGGCTTCGGCTTCGGTTTTGGCCGAAGTTTAGGATTTTAGCCGAAGTTCGGCTTCGGCTTCGGCCAAAAAAAACGCCTTCGGTCGATCTCTAGTATGTATACATACATGTATGTTTATATTAATATTTTGTGTGATGGTGCAGTGGATATCGTAACTCTTAAACACAAAATTTTTTTGATGTTTTACCATACATTGACTTGTTTTGTTAAGCATCTCAGATAACAAGTTTTAAAATTAAGTTCATCGATAAACACGTGCGTTTTTGATAACTCTGGCAACTTTGTGTTGTTATTAAATTACGGCACGTTAAAAAAATTATTTGGAACGCACAAGGCCTATTTATCAGGTCAGCGCAATCGTCCTGATGATATTCTGTGTTCTCGTGTTTAAGCTGTCAAAAGTTATTTGCACCATATACTTTAGTTCATGTTTCTGGCAACTTAAACATAAAGTTGTTTTTTGTATTGCTGTGTTTTTGTAGAGTTGCATTGACCTGATAAATAGCCCTTGGGAACGCAATAGTTGCTTAAAAAATATTACATTATTTACAAAAACGTGTTGTTTAAAAATAATAAAGCAAACAAAAAGCATAATTGTTCGAAATTTCTTACAAACACAATAATTTATTTATTCACAAAACGTCAACAATAATCATCTCAAATATAATCTGAACGGGTGTGTTTAGTTCTTAGAAAACTCGTCTTAAAAATGTTTAAAAATATAAGTGTGAACATGTATTAAACATTTTTAAAAACATAAGTGTGAACATAGTATACAACAAACTTAATGTGTTAAATACAATGCAACAAAATTATATTATATGATAATGTCAAATTCGCCGCAAATATTTAAAAACGTTTCCATTTATTTCCCATTATTATCTTTTCTAGCGGCGCACGATTAAATTAATATATTGTTTATGGCCGGTGGCGGCTGTTAGCCGGCTTAGAGTCGATCGGCTGTGTTATCTGGTTTGTGATCAGGGGAAAAACAATACAAAAACAAATTGAATAAGCAATGTTTTTTATTGTTTTTGTTTTGTTTTTTTTTCACTCACTTCAAAGAACGAAGCAAAACAAATTCAAACAATTTGCTTCGTTTATTTTCGTACGCTGCTTTTAAGTACACAGAAATCAAAACAAAAATAAATTTATAACTGTAATAGTGTCGGTTTATTTTGTTACGAAAATCATTTTCTAACCCCTGTAGCACGCCATAAATAGCAATAGCTATAAAAACTCTCTTATAAAATTTACTACATTTCATAGGTTTTATGTAATAATTTCAATTATATCGAGCCATATTTCGATTTTGCTTATAAGTAGAATATGAGTAGGAAAATAATTGAAGTTCATTTGGTAAGACACTGCAATTATGGTGTATTATTTTAAGAAAAGAGTGATCAACGAGAATTATATCATCGTTTCAGGAAATGCAGTTTCATTTTTTCCTCTGGCCATAAAGCTGTTTTAATAAAACAATTAGATTTTAGGTGTTTCATCTGAATTAAGATTTACATGAACATGGTTCAGTATGTTAGGTACATTCTGTAGCTCGTTTCTGTATTTCTCGCATCGTAAAATTTCCCGCATGAAACAAGGGAATCGTTTATTTATTTACTTTGCAAAAACTATCTGTCATTTAAACAAATTTCCAGCAATTATTGGAACGATGTAAAAAAAAGTGTTTCTGTAACAATATTTTGTGAAAAGTTTCTCGCAAGAACTGTCTAAATAACTCGCATTTTAAATTGGTGCGGGAACAACCAAATTTGTACAAAAACATGAAAATATGAATAATAAACTAGTTGAAAAGATATGCAATGAATTGTTGAACTAAAATTATTATTAAGGAGTCGGTATCATTATATTTATTTACAATTTTTTTGTGGAATTTTCTATAATAGAGACAGTTGCTAGAAAAAACTTATTTCAAACATTTTACTTTAACTTTCGGGTATGTTCTGCATTCCACGTGAAAATTCCACGAGTGGAATTGCCATAAAATTGTTGTTGGAAATATGTAATTATAACAACAATGCTATGGCAATTCCACTCGTGGAATTTTCACGTGGAATGCAGAACATACCCGTTTATATTCATGTTCATTATAAAATTTTATTTTTCTTGAAAATTATTATTTTTTTGTTATTGATGAAATAATATTTTTGTGACTTTTGTTTTCATTTGACACTCGATTACTGGAAATATTCCAGTAAAAACAGATTCAGTGTTGTCTGTTTTCACATTCAAATACTGAAACACTTTTTCTCACAAATCGAGAAACGATGGAATTTTGTGTTTCACACTTCATGTGAGAAATTTTACGATGCGAGAATTACAGAAACGAGTTACTGAACAACATAAGCCATTTCTTTTTAGACCGTATTTTATATGAATAAAACAATTTGATTTATAAAATCATTATTGTATTTCTTACTTACTTTTAAAATAGTTATAAGCGCTAAAAATTATATTTGTAGAGCTTTCATATATGCAGATGACGTTTTTCTATTATTTAAATGTGAACGTGTTTTTTCTGATGTGCTGGAAAGCAACATCAATTTCGGTTTACAACGTGTTCATCAATGGACTCAATCTAATTCACTTCGTTTAAATATTGCTAAAACAAAGGCCATTGGTTTTAGTAAATCGTCACGTTTTGTTTTTGATTTTGTTATAAGTTTAAATGGAATCACTATAGATTTTGTTGATAGCCTTTTGATGCTGGGTGTTATTGTTGATAACAAGCTTTCTTTCGTTCCTCATTTTAACACATTGCATGGTAAAGTCTTTGGCATTTTGCGTAGGTTATTCTCGACAAATTTATATCTACCGCTCTACATTAGAAAGAGACTGTCTCACGCCTTACTAATGCCTCTTGTTCTGTATGGGCTCGAGGCTGCATCGGGTGCTAATGCATCCAACGTGTCAAAACTTAAACGGATTGTCAACATGATAGTCCGTTTTATATACAACATTGGTTTTCGTGACCATATTTCTGAATTTGTATGTAAGTTTCTTGGCTGTTCATTTCAAAACTTTCTTGTTTTTAGGAGTCTAATTTTTTTCTACGGTGTCATTAGAAGTGGAAATCCAATCACTCTTCGTAATAGATTTGTATTCTCTCGGTCAGTAAGGAATCCTCAGGTTATTATTCCTAGAATATCTTGTAACGCTTTTGAAAAATCATTTTTAATTCGTGTTGCTCGATCTTTTAACAATTTACCAAGCCACCTCAGAAACTTCCAGTTAACGACTTATACTTATCGTCAAAAACTACTAGAACATCTTTTGAATACGTCAACCATGCAGACCACCGCTTAGTTGGACCTGGTTGTTATTATTTTAACCTTTCTTTTTTCTAATTTTAATTATTATGCAAACGGCTGGGGAGCCATGAAATGTAACGAAATCATATATTATTTTACATATTAATGTACATAGTTTTTTCATATATTAGTTTTTTAATATTCTTGGAACTTATGAAATCGAAGTTCTACTCTTTATTCTTTTTTGCTTTATTTTCTTTTTTCTGGTATTAATATTAAATATTATACTGGTATATCATTCTTACTAATTTTAATAAGATGTAGTTTTTCTGTGTGCCACCCTAATGTAATAAATTGTTCGGCCCTATAGGCTTTATTATTACTGAATTGAAAATAAATGAAATGAAAAAATGAAAAAAAAAGTTATTTCTACTTCAACATTTGAACATGGTAATGTTAATAGTCTTAGAGGAAATATTGACAGTATTAGAAATGGATTATGATTAGTTGAATTTCTATAATTATAAACTTCAATGCAAAATTGATCAGTTTTGAGCAAATTTTTCCATTTATGTATCCTTAAATTTCTGACACTTCGTTCTATTTCTTCAATTTCACCATCCCAGCAAAAATTACCGCTTCCCAGAAGAGTTTTTGTAAGCCAGCTAGAATCAATGCATTCAGTTTCCAAAAAGCTATTCATTTTTTGCTTTACTAGTTCGTTTTACAGAAGTAATAATGTGTAGGTTTTGTGTATTCAGATGCAAAAGTTACTGGTTTACATTTTTTTTTCACTTCTGTCCACTTTGTTAGAGAGCCTTACGTTAGTACTTTTCAGAAGCATTTTTGAAAGCTTTCGTTATCAAGAAAGCAATGCATTGTTTCCTTCAGTGGTTAGTAATTAGATTATTGTAATTAAGTTATTTTATAACGTGTTTCCAACGTGGTATCCTCTGTAATTTCTAGAAATATATTCTTTTTTCTCACTATGAAAGATAAAGTTTTTCTTCCTTCGTATTTCACCCAGCTGAATTAACATTCTGCAAAGGAAACTTCACATGTTTAAAAGGAATGAAAGCAGATAGTTTTTGAAAAGTGAAAATAAAGCCACCACACTTTAACAAATTAATATTTAATAGATTTGCAAAACGCACTAAAATCAAAGGTGGAAAGCACCAATTTAGTGCCTTTTTTTAGGCAACAATTTGAAAAATTCCGCACTGTTATGAATTAAAAAACTCTAAATCTAGTACGAAAAGCACTAAATTGGCATGCTGCATACGAAGCACTAATGCGTAGTCTAAACAACATGATTCATAAACAAGATTCAGAGAGCGAAGCAGGTGATTCAACTTGTCGTCTAAACATAGCATTACTAAGCAAAAAACTCGTATTTTTTTCACAAGACTGTTACCAAGGGAAACTTGTATTTTTTTCACAAGACTGTTAACAAGTGAAAAAAAATCGAAAAGGAAATCGATAACGTAAAAATCTAAAGTTTGAAATCATCAATTTCCAAATAGTGTTCTTCTAAATTCGGATGCTAGAACACATACTATTAATTTGTATTTTCTAAATTTCAACTTAAGCAGGCATAGCATGTGTTGTAACATCCGAACTCAGAAGAAAACATGTGAAAGCCAGAACACACAGGATTTCAAATTACCCGTAATTTACACCTGAGAGAAATTACCCACGCGCTACACTTGCAACATAAAAATTACACCTGATTCGGATAATTACCCGCGATTCGGCAACACTGAGCGGTCGGTAAATGTTTTGTTTTCTAAAACATTTTAGAAACTTAAGTATTCTCATCACACCAGAGGTGTATTTCAACAAAAAAAAAAAACTTTTACAAAAACAACCAAAATCAACTCAGAAAATTTTCATGTTGTTCTTGTAAATATTGTACAACTACAACCATCAGCTACTTAAAACAGGTAGTAAACGAGATGTTTTTTACGTTTGATATGCCAACTTTTCAACTCAGATGTAATTCTGCATGTCCGTCGAAATTGTTGTTTTACAGAAATATTGTAATATTCGGTGACAAACGTACATGTTAGTTGATCCTGATATACATAGTCTCTGTTTTTTAGTGTCTCTCTGTAAATATTTCGAACAGCTTTTATATAATCTAATGTCGGCATCCGTTTCAAAATGGTGTTGCCGCCACAAAACTTTTTCTTTTCGCCGTAAAAAATTTCAACAATTTTTAAGATTTTTTCTTCAAATTGGAAGATACCAAGATACCATGCAATGGAGCGCTATTTATATTGTATGTACATAATTGCTATTAAACAGTTAAAAAACATACATACGTATATCGGTGTTGTAACATACCAACTTCAGCCGTTTAATGCTTCCGTCAATAGTGAAAGGCCGCTACTTGTTTCTTAAGGCATAAATTTCGCACGACATATTTTTCATAATAAGAACAGCCGATGTCAGAAGAAAATAGAGCACGCTCTAAAAGTAAAAATACATAACACGATCTGTAGGCATCTGTGAAAAAAATTTGAAATAGTATTTTTGCATACAACAAGTTACATACGAAACTCTTTGACGCGTTTGCCGCAGAAAGTTGGTTAACTTCAACTTTTTAACGCGTTGTATTGTTTTGACAACTAATCAGCCGACAATAAATATGAAAAAAAAAATTTTATCATGGAGTAAAAACTTATTGGAGAGTTTGAAAAACATATAGTATTGGATAAAAAAGGAATTGAAAATTTTCCAAGTAAATTTTTCAATGTAAAAATAAGTAAAAAAGCTTATACAAACGGCGTTTATAACGCGTGTTGTGTAACTTGCTATTTTTCAGGCGGTAAAGTTTTCAAAAGCACGATATTCGTCGACGAACCAACGCGTGTATGTATTTCTAGGTTAGGTTAGGTTAGGTTAGGTTAGCAGGCTGCTGGTGAAGATTGAACAATCTAGGGGTCCAGCTCACTTGGGTCCAATACGACTATCCCTTTGTGCTACCTGTGAGTTTAAAGTAGTAGAATAAGATAGAATAAAAAAGAAGAGGAGAGAAGTGGGTCAGGAGAGGGTCCAGTACATACACATGCTATAGAGGTTAACGACTATACCAGCCGCTGCTCCTAATGTATAGACTTAGGTTTCTGAGTCCAATTTTCGATAACTCGGGAAGGCCATTGAAGGACATTCTGCCAAGGAAGCGTAGACGGAGATCATCCAAAGCGGGGCAGAAGCAGAGAAGTTGCGAAATGCTTCCTTCCTCTTCTTCATCATTGCAACTGTAGTAGTAATCATTACACGGGAGACCCATGCGCTTAGCGTTGGTTCCAAAAGTGCAGTGGCCGGTTAGTGTGGCCAAGAGTTTCGTCAGGTGCTTCCTGGTAAAGCTAATAAGGTTTTTGGTGCTGTTGATATTTAGGCGAGGCCAAAGGGTTCTCGTTATAACGCAGGGAGGCTCATTGCGCCGTCTGAATTGAGCTGAATTTAGAAAGGCATTATCGAAGCGTCTCCAGCAGGACGAGAGAGGGAGCCCACAGATATTGTCAATGTCGACTACTCCGAGTAGGGTTCCCCTCTTTGCCAGGTCATCCACAACTAGATAGTCCCGTGTCCACGCACCCAATATAGTGTGATGGATGAGTGCTGCGCAAGTTTATCCAGGACTGTGCAACATTATTGAACAAGGAATGATGTGGAATACACACCTGCGAGGTACTTGATCGCGGATTGGCTATCCGTTATTATCTGGATATTACTATTATGTATCCGATAAAAACTCAGCCAGTATATTGCTTTTAAATGCCTGTAATGTGCTAAATTCGTCCGGGAGTCTGAAGGACATTTCAATTCCGAATTCTGGAATATATACGCCCCCTCCAGCTTTTTCCCTCCGTTTTGAGCCGTCCGTGAAAACCAGCACGGCTCTCCAAAGGGGAGAACCCTTCTGCCAAAGAAGTATTAAATTTCCTATTGAAGTAGGGCTTGGGAGTGCAGTAGTCAATGTGTTCAGGTACATTGTTCGCTGTATTTAGAATACTAGCATGACCCCATGGTCTGTAGTTCCATACGCCTATTGCGTTCAGTCTAACGGCCGTATGTAGGGCCAGTTTTATAGCCATTAAGTCCACCGGAAGCCTATATAGCATAGCGAAGAGTGCCTTTGTCGGCGTGAATCTAAGGGCACCTGTTATCATAAGTGCCATTTTGCGGAGATTACCTTCTATTGCCCGCTGATTCTAGTGCTTTCCACCAGACCGAGATCCCTTAAAATAGGATAGGTTTTATGACCATCTCTAGTATCCAACCGACTCCTTTGGGGTTAATTCCCCAAGTAGAGCCAATTGCCTTCCTACAGATGTAAATTGCCATAGAGGCTTTCGTTACCCTCGCCTGAAGATTTTCTCTACAGGAAAGTTTACTGTCTAGGACAGGAATAAACAAATTTACCACAAATGACGCTATTGAATTTAAGTTTACGTCATTTGTAATAATGACTTCATTTTAACTCTACTTAAGCATGGTTAAGGTTTAAAAGGCAATCGCATCATTTGTGGTAAATTTTTTTTATTCTTTCGAGGTTAATATCAATTGTTGCCTTTCTAAGAACATATTAGACCATATTCGGATGTCATTTGTTGACGGCTTGCTACCGGAAATCACAGAATTTTCAAACAAGTTGACGACCTCGAACATTTTGCACGTATTTTTTCATGTATTTTATGCCTGTATGTAGACTTTTTTCCTATGGATTTTGAATATTTTTGCTTTTATTGTTATTATAATTATATTTTCATTTTTTACTTTTTGTATAAACATATTTATTAGCACCCTAAATATTGGCATAATTATTTTTTTTTAATTTCTTCCCAAGTTTCCTCAAACCCCAAAAATGATGGCTGTATGTACAGTTAATTCCTTAAGCGTATATGGTAAGTAACCATGGAATTACTAGGTCTGCGTTATGTTGTAGATCCGCCGGAATAATACCATCCGGTCCTGGAGATTTGAACGGATGGAAGCTTTTAATGGCCCATTTAACTTTCTATATAAGGCTATAAGGTTGACATCCCGGAAAATGGGTGTCCATTAGAACCTTTAGAGGATCGATACTGTTTGTGGTCCAGTCTCCATCATTATTTTGGATTTAGCTGGGTATCGATGGCTTTTTCGCAAGGATTTTACGCATTCTGCTAGTCTCGGAGTAAGATTATACATTACTGCAGAATTCTCTCCAAGTTTTGCGTTTCTGACTTCGTTCTTGAATTTATTTAATGAAGCTTTTCAAAGTGACCAGTCTCCTGTTCTTTTAGCTTCATTGAAAAGTTTCCTGCAGTTCTTCCTGAGTTTCTGCTATGTCTCTAGACCACCAGGGTAGTCTTCGAGTTGGGCGTTGTATAGATGCCTTGCAGGATGAGCCTGTGGCTGTTTTGAACGCATTTGTTAGCATGTTTAAGTCAATATCTGGCAGCCCCCTCTATATTCGGTGGGCGTTCAATCAAGTTGGTTAGGATTTGGTTTTATATACCCCAGTCCGTTTTTCGTCTATTAACATATAATGTCGAATTCCTATTTGATATACTAAATGTGAATGTCAAATAGAATGAGCAGTCTGAAGAGACCCTCCATTCACGAATCAAATGAACGTGTCTCGCACTGATCCGAGTTATGTCTAACACCTCCTATCTATTGGAGACTACCCTGATTTGATACTACTATTATTACATGGGTTCCGCATATCTTGGCCTCTTTGGCTAAATTTCTGACTATTAGATTGGGTGGAGGGTCCGTCTGATCGCGGGCCATGTAGCAGGATAGAATCCACTCTGAATTCCCCACGCCGCCGCTACTGTATCTACATCGCTAAAATTATATAGAATGAAGATATCTAAGTTGGTTTCAACAATAATGCAGGATCTAATGTTTTTGTTATTGTTACCTGAACTGTTCACATACAATAATCTGTACCCTTTTACGCCAAGTCCAAGAATTTCGCCGTTGGCAATCCACGGTTCTTGGATAAGCGCTATATGATGAATATTAATTTGTATTATATTTGCCATTTTCAGATGTCTGGGTCATAGTTGACAACGATGTCTGCGTCTACTGGGTTTGGGTCCAGAAGAACGTTTTCATCGTCCATGAAATTAAGTATTTCTAAGAGGTCCTCAATCAGACAAGAGTGTTTGGGAACAGCCCGAAGCGAATGATTCCGCTGGTTCAACTATGGCCTTCGACTTGGCGTTGGCTTCTTTACCAATTACTACCCCTTGCGACCCCTCTGCTGGAATAGGATTTTTGGGATCGGGTTTGTCATAACTCCAATAGATGCGTAGTCTGATGCCCATACAATCATAGTACAACAGTCCTTGCGTCTCCCGGAGTAGAGACAACTCTCGTTATTAAGGACTACGATCGCTTTCCTATGGGCAAGAACTGGTTCCAAGACCTTTACTACCTTCCAGTCATTGGTTGGTAGGACCGGATTCCTTTCCTGAATATGTCCAGGATCTTCGCTGGGTCATGTCGTTCCGCCGGAGTGACAGCAATTGCTCTCGGTCTGCGAGGTATCTCACTGACTGGGACCAATTCCAGTCTCGCACCGGACCACACTTCCCCTAGGGATAGGATGATATCCTTTAACTTGG
This sequence comes from Tachina lurida, assembly GCA_944452675.1. Taxonomy (NCBI): domain Eukaryota; kingdom Metazoa; phylum Arthropoda; class Insecta; order Diptera; family Tachinidae; genus Tachina; species Tachina lurida. The sequence goes on from OX101753.1 coordinate 42,354,081, forward strand.
ACGCAGATAGCTCTTCCATGCAGGAGACCAGTTTCACGGTCAAGAACAGCCCTTACCAGTGGGTTTCTTGCAACTTCACTGTAAGGTTTGTTTATATGTTTTTGCAGCTGCTTAAGGTTTGGAGCCGTAGTGTGCGGCCAAGTGAGCCTTTGCCCACGCCAGCGAGGATTTCTCCTTACTATTTAAATCCTTAAACTGCTTATCGCTCAACTGCTCGATATAACGTCGAGTAGCCCGTAATTCACCGGTGGCTTTGCGCGTCAGGAAGCTACGTTCATGCGTATTCTGTGCGTTCGATCCAGATGCAGTAGGCACTGTCAGCTTTACGCTGACTGGCGCATCCTTCTCGAGCTCAGTAATTATAGGTGCAATTGACACGGTTGGAATTGCTCCAGCTGGCGCACCTTTCATTTGTTTCTTGGGTGCAGCTGGCACTATGGAGAATTTCCCGGTTGGGACACCCAAAGTTATTTTGGCTGATTTCTCAGCTCTAGATTTGGATGCAGCAGATGTGCTTGGACTAACGTCCAAGGACACGCTACGAGGAAACCTTGCCTTTCCTAACGGAATGGCAGAGTTTGGTTTTGTTTTCTTTTAAATGTTTCTCTCAATTTCGTTCCCACGAGTATGCACGTAAGGGGTTGGACCACCCATGGAGTGACGGCGTACGTGTGCTAGGCAATCACGTTTTACCGACCCGTGCCCTGGCGTCGGCGTGTAGCTGTTAGCGACTAGTCCTCTTTAACCACTAACTAGCCATTCAGGTTCTCGGCACTGCTACCATCCACCTTAACCTTACAAGTGGTTTAGTTTTGGTCCGCGGGTTCCATGCATAGAGAAAACTGCACCATAAAGATGAGACACAACATGAATTCTAAAATGGACTCATGACCGCCTATAGGAGTATCATGTGACCCTCTTAGATTCATTTGGAGTAAGTACCCAACACGATCTCCTTCAAAGTTGGAAGGTTCATCATGTTAGATAGCATCTCCCCATCACGATCACATATATGGGTAGAATGTTTCTCATGATCGGGAGTCTCCACTAGTGGGTAGCTCTCCCATGGTTCTCCCAACCCTGGCGCCTTTTTCTCAAGGTACGCCATTGTCGGTGAGATACCAGTGGTGGATTTTTACCAGCATACAGCTGACAACGATCCTGCGAGTTCCTTAAAAAGCAATCCCGCAGATTCGTGCCAGAACCGAGACATGACAGCGACACAAATGACCACTTGTGCAGTGTATCACGAGGGTTGCTGATAATGTCCCTCCCCTATCCACCGCCAGGGGATGCGCCCGACAGGAGACTACTACTCCTACAGCATAGCTAGGTGCTAAACTAGCGCTGTTCGGGTTATGTATTTCTACCTTAATTAAAATTACAAAAGCAATGTTTTAAAGGAAACACGCGACATGTACATGCTTTACATTGAGAAATTTGACAAGTCAGACGTAAAAAACATGTTGTCTACGGGAGCATAACCCTTACAGAAAAACCAAACAAACTTATAAAAAAATTATATTTTGTAGTAAAATTACATTGAAATAATAAAATGTTTTCTTCAATATTTAGTTTTATTAGTACACATCTTTTTTATAATTAACTCAGCAGTTTAATATCTTTGCTTGCATTTTACTTACAGTATCAGGTGTGTTTCTTTCTGCACGAAAAGCGTTCCCGTTAGGATTTTTCCCGGGATCCCGGGAAATAATAAAAAAAATAATTCACAATTTACATATACAAAACTTTGGCATTGTGAAAATCTATTGCGAGCTGCTGTTTTTCTAACAAATTTTGCATATATCGATATATTTTGTCAAATATTAGATTGATATTTTAGGCAGGGACATAACAGTTTTAAGAGAAATGGCGAAATGTTCTTATTTAACCATTAACGATTTAATGAATTTAAATAATGGTTATAATCTAGGGTATTCAACTAATCGGGGGTTTGCTTTAATCGCTTAATCGTTCGATTAATTAACCGAAGTTTTGTTTTAATCGGTTAATCTCGGTATTAACCGGTTAACCAATTAATAAAGTTTTTCCATAAATAAAGTGTTTTCAACAAATAAAAGTTCATATATATTTTTTTTATTAATTTGAGTTTTAGTAAAACAAAACAAAAAACACACATAATAATTCTTAAACTAAATCATGCAAAAAAAAATCATATTGGGCCTTATTACGGTTCTCGAATTTTTCTATTCGACTTCGAGAGTTTGTACCGGATTAAAGAAAACACAATCTTTCAGAAAAATAATTTGGTTTAAATGTTTAGGATCTAAGCGATTCTCCTCATTAGTTTTGATAAAACCTGACTTGAAAAAATCTTTTAACTTATCTTAGATGTTGAGGAAATCGAAAGCAATCCATAATGCACAATATCTAGTTTCTCAGTCCTCTGCCTGGATTTCTCAACACATATAGTTAAAATTATCCATTATGCCACTAGAATCCTGTTTTATTGATTTTTGCAAATTTTCTTTGACCTTTTATTATTATGAATCTACTATTTTATTATTATTATTAATGTTATTATTTCCTGAGGTATTTTTATAAATAAATATTGTTAATTTGCTTATAGAAAGACCTCAAGCTTGATAAAATAGTTGATTCGTCCTGTTTAATTTATTATTTTTTTTCAAATTCTTAGAGCCCATTCACATTATGCCTTTTTAGCCTGCCTTCTTTGGACAATTTTCTTTTAAACCCCCTACGAAAAGTCAAGCACATTTACATTAAGACTTTTTTCTTCATGACTTTTTGACGTTTGTATACACTCTTAGTGCTGAGAGTACAAAAAAACAAAGAGATATGTCAAAAATCCCCTCGAATTTTCATTTCGTGCCTCTTCTTTTACTCCGCATGCTTCTCAACACCTCTCACCCACGAACTCAAAAAGCCTGCCTACACATGCAAGCAGAAAAGGCACAGTGTATATTGCGTCTTAGCACTTCTAATTGTTTCAGTTAATTTTGTTAGAACATTTCTTGTATTACTATCGATAGTTCCCTCTATTGGCAGGTCATCATCTGACTCATACTGGCAAGAAAATATTTCATAGTGTAGGTGTAAAATAGTTGAATTCGTCTCTCATTAAATCTCATCCTTAATTAAATCGTTGGCTTGTATAAAATTATTAAACAAAAACTTATAAATTCCCCCTAGTTAGAGTACCAGAGTCTTTACTAGACTTTTTTTATGGCCATGTCCAAAGATTTTGAAGTTTTAATTTAGTTAAGGCTGGAACAGAATATAGTAGTTATAGCAGTAGCTGAAGCTGGCGACGTAACTAGTAGCGCAGCAAGAAAAAATGTGAACAGAATATTGAAGCTTTCTGCATGGTTACTAAATATGTAACTTCTTAAAAAACTTGTAAGATTATGTGTTGTCTAAAAATCAATAAAAATTGCTAAATATCTGATAACTATCAAAAGAAAGGTGCGTTTCCTTAAGCAACGAAATTTCTAAAATTCGCAAAAATCGCAATATTGGAAAGAATCAATAAAATTTATTAAAACTCGGTAAAACTGTAAAGCAAGGAAACATATCGGAAAAGTCACGAAAATTATGAAAATTTGCACAAAAAAAACTTGCTAAAACTTTAACGATTGCAAAGCACAATATTGATTAAAATCCCTAAAAATATAAGATAAAAAAAATTTTGGGAAAATTACGACTGTCGCGAAAAGTTACAAAATTTTAAACAAGATATAATATTGATTACAAATCGGTAAAACTGTAATAAATGCAAAAAATTCGGTAAAAATCGTGAAAAAGACGAAAATTCGAAAAAAAGTAGCTAGCAGCGGGATGATAACAGTCTAATATCGTTAAAAATCGGCAAAAATTTTAGGACTCGGAACACATGCAAAACGGTGGATCATCTTGATTGAAATATTCTTTCAACGTATCGTACGGAATGCTTCGCGTGTATGGTGGTTCAAATACGTTATTAATATCATTCAAATTTATCATTTCCGTGTAACTTGTGCAATTAAAGTTTATATCTGGTTTTTTATAAACTATAACTTCTGTTGGGTCTTCAACATCGGTTCGATAGCACAATCTCGCTTTTCTTTTCTATCATCAAACAACATTGATAGCAAGATATTTTCCGAATGCGCATAATATGAATTACCTTTAATTACTTTATTGACAATACTGCGTAAATGAGGTTGTAGAAACCGTGACCAATTAATGAATTTGAAAAATAATGCACTACCGTACACGAACAGAGCTCTAATACTTGATATTGAAGTACATTGGCACATAACATTTAATTATAAATCTAACCAGAATCCGTAAATTTTCGGATGGATTTTCCGTTGTCGCATACAATCGTAATAATCTACCGGCCTTGGTAAGCCAGCGAGAATGTACAATTTTCCCTGGTTTGATGTTAGCCAGATCCACCAAAACCACGCCGCTAGAAATTGCATGAGCCATGTCATATAAGTACTTCGAATCGGTGGAAAATTAAATTTTTTCTGGAGCAGGGGGCAAATTTTTCAACTCAATTTTCTGAAAGCCATTCACCAACTGAAATATATAATAATAAAATAATTGAAGTGTAGAAGGCAAACGAATCAATGCAATGGTCTTTTTAACAGCAATTCGAATCGTCGTATAATTCCAAGGTGTGGGCCAGTGTTTGTTGGCTCACCGTCAGTGCATATGATAATTAATGCATCCAGTGATATATTTTTATCGTTGAAAAAATCATTTAATTTGATTGTTTTGTATTCAGCGCTTTCATGTTTCAGTCTTACGTAACCAATCAATTCAGAATTCGGTTCTCTCAAAATAACAATATGAGGTTCTTTTACCATCCTAGTATGATACTTCTCATCCAATTTATGTCTCGTTAAAGTATCATCTTTTCTGCCGTCGAATGAAAACGCTAACAAATTGGTATCATCTAACCGTTTGCGAAGCAATTCTTGTCAGCATTTCTCTTTTTCTCTGCTAACTTTCGATTTATCCATGATGAGAGATTCGCCATGCTTATCTTTCATTTTTAAATCTTGGAAAAGAGCTGTTCCTAATGCTGATGCTACTTTATCAGGCACACCAAATCTGTCACATATCAAGGCAAAGTTAAAACAATCGTATCTTTCTGTGTATTGTGAACTTGTGCTTGTATCCATATCTTGAACCGATGGCGGTGCTTATGTTGAATCATCGGGATCTTGGTATGTTGGCATTGATGACGTATACGTTGCTTCTTGCTCTTCAATTTCCATCATAAATGCAGCCACTGTTCTGTCTTCTCTGATTATGTTGATCGTGCATAAACTTTTTGAGGCGTTCTGGGACCAAGCCGCGTGCACATGGAGCTGGCTTCAAATCCCATTTACATGTTCCAATGTGAAAAATTCTTTCCAGAGATTTTAGAAACTCTGGAAATTTTGGGGGTTTCATTTTGCTTTGGATTTGTTCTTGATATTTGTCAAGCAATCTATTCAATTCAATATATAAACAATTTTTCGCCATTATTTCCACACCAAGTTTTTCCCAAATTCCAATCAACTTATTTTGTACTTCAATAGTGAATGATTTATAAGAAAACTTTTTTTTGGTCTGTTTAGCACGTTTGCTCAAGTAAAAATAATATCTCAAGATATCCAGATGGGTTGGTAACAGCGTTACCATATATATTTTTTAAAAAACTTCCTAAATCTGAAAAAAAAAACTTTTTTTCCAAACCAAAATTCTAAAAGAAAACAACTGATCGATATTGTTATGTGAAAAATAATGAAAATGGTTAGGCTAACTGAGACACTGTTGCAGTAATAAGGAAGTGAGAAAATATAAGATCATTTCATTGCATACAAACATTACTGAATATTTTCATTCAATATACTGTAAAAGTTCAATTATGGACATATTTATAAAAAAAACTTGAACAAACCTTATATTTAAAAAAAAAAACTGTTTGGCATCTCAAAAAACTTGCAAAAAAAAGGGAAAACTTGACAAATGGTAACGCTGGTTGGTAAATTAAGATCATTGAGGTAGTTTACACGAGACTAATTTTTATGCGGCACAATTTTTGTTTTTTTAAGAACACACGAGACTAATTCATCCGACATAATAATGTATACGTATTCACAGCTTTGTGTGTGTTAGTGTTTTTCGTATTCATTTAACATTTGCAGCTTTTTAAGTTGTTTGTGTATTGGTTTTGTGCTGCTAGTGCGGGGTTGTAGTTGGTTGAAAAATTATGCCAAACACAAAACCCCTCTCTTTGCCTCTCTCACCCACAAACTGGCATGTTATGCCAGCACAATTAATCCCGTGTAAATCAGCGCACTCAAATCAGTAGACACACCAAAAAAAGTAACATCATGCTTGGGTATATGTAGGCTTGCCAGACGTACTGTTTTCAGCAGTACGCGTACTTCTTTTAAATAATTGTACTGCTGTCTGCATAACTACTAAAGAAGTACGCAAAAGTACTTTTTTTTAGTTCTTGTACTTCTTTTGTACTTTTTTTTTTGCAAAGAAATAAAAAAATGTCTATGCATATGTATAGTACAAACAAGTAAGAGTGCTATATTTGGCGGCTGTGTCGAATCTTATATACGCTTTACCAAACAAACGCAAACGCAAGTTTTTGAGGGCACCCTGTTGTGGTATTTATACTTCTACTTTATTAAACATCTGCAACTAGATTAATGTGGCGGTTTTTTGCATTTTTTGCGAATTATCAATTCTAAAGCTTTTTTTTTGGCATTTATTGTCTTCATTTAAATATAATTTTTTTTACAAGGCGTTGTATTAAATTCACTTTCAATGCAAGGTAAGCAATGTTAAATTATTTGGAAATACAAAAATTAAAATTAAAGACTCTTAGAAATGGAGAATGAGAAAAATATTTCGGATGATACCAATTTATGTAGCTCCAGCTCAGAAGCTGAAGAAGTTAGCTACCAATCACCAGTAAAAAAAAAGAAAATTCTTACTCGACGAAAAAACAAATTTAAAGTTGGAAAAATAATTTTAATTGGATTGCTAGGGCAAACGAGGATACAATGGCTAAATGCACGGCTTGCGGACTATATTTTTCCATTGCATATGGGGGTTTATCTGATATTAAACGTCATCTGAAAACGGCAAAACATAAGCGGAACTATGAAAGCAGCAAACAAAAATCTCTTGGCTACTTCGTTAAACGGAATGCATATAACCAAACAGAAAGTTCAAGAAACTCTAGTGCAGCAGCAGAAGCCGCCTTTGCTTATCATACAGTGATGCACAGCCATAGTTACAAATCGTCCGATTGCACTAGCAAGTTAATTAAGCATGTATTTACAGATTCAGATGTGGCCTCAAATTTTACTTGCAGTAAAACTAAAATGTGTAAAATCGTGCGCAATATTCTAGCCAAGTATTCAATAGAATCACTATTAAAGGACTTGGAAAACTATCATCCATTCTCAATCTCCACCGACGCTTCCAACAAAGGTAATATTAAAACGTTTCCAATCGTTGTAAGATATTTTAATAAGGAAAATGGAGTATGTACTAAACTTGTAAGTTTCTACAATTCTGAGTCTGAAATGTCAATTGATATAGCAAATGCATTAAAATCAAAGTTGAATGACCGAAATCTTAGTTTAACAAATGTCACTAGTTTTTGCGCAGATAATGCCAATGTAAATTTTGGATCTAACAAAAGCGTATTCGTTGAGCTTAAAAAAAGCAACCCTAATATTATCGGTATTGGATGTCTTTGTCATATTCTAAATAATGCATTTAAAATTGGTTTAAAAGCATTAAAATTTGATTTAGAGAATATTGTGATTAAAGTTTTTAATGAATTTTCGACATCAACTAAAAAGACAGCAAACCTGAAAGACATGTTTGATTTTTGCGATTTGGAATGGTCTGAAATGCTGCGTCATGTACCAACTCGATGGCTTACTCTTACCCCAGCAGTAGAAAGATTATTGAAAAACTATCCAGCTATAAAATCGTACTTTTTGTCCCAAGATTGTTGTTCACCTGTTTTAAGGCAATTTTTTGAAAATGAACTTGCTGAAGCCTACCTTGGCTGTGTTCATAATATAGGAAACACTATATTATGTTCTATTAAAAAATTAGAGGAGAATAACACCCTTATAATAATTGAGATGTTCCAGATAGTAAAACAACTTCACGACAAATTTGAACAACAACAGAAATAAAAATTTTACGGTTTCTTAGCTGAAAGTATTTGTAACAACTGCGATAATCAACCGGATATTTGCCTTTTTAAAAAACGCGTAGAAGAGTTTCTGTCGAACATAAGAATTTATATACAACAGCGTTTCTCTCTAAACAATAATAAATTTGAAAAACTTTCCGTTTTTAACCTTAATTCCAACATTTCTTTTCATGATTTTGTAGAAGTAATCCAATTATTTTCTATTCAAAAAATTAACTTGGATCTACTTTTTAACGAATTTATATCGTTAAAAGCTTTTGCTGATAAGGTCGAAAAAGTAAAATCTGTAGAAAGTAAATGGAAAGAATTCCTACAAAGCGGGTCTTTTCCTAATTTCGAAAATATATGTAAGTTCATATTTTCACTTCCTCATTCAAATGCAGCAACTGAAAGAATTTTCAGTTCTATGTTTTCTTTTTGGAGAAAAGAACGAAGTAAACTTTTGATTGAAAACTTAGAAAGTGAATTAATAATAAAAACTAATTTTGATTACACATGTAACGAGTTTTTTAATTTTTTAAAAACCGAAAGAGGTAAAAATGCCATTGTTAATGAAGTACAAAAAAATGATAAATATTTGTTATGACTTAGTAGAACTGTCTGGTTTTTAATTCAAAAATTTGTTTGACTATTCTTTAGTTTATATAATATTATGTATAAATAGTATTTATGATCTCTTATTTTGTGTTCCTTACTTTATAAATTGTTATTGTTATGCAGTGAATTTTATATTTTGAGTTTTTATTAAATAAATTGTTTATTTTATGTATTGAATTTGAACTTAATAAAATAAACACAGTGTACTTTTTTTTCTTTAAATGTACTGCCTTTTTTTTCTTAATGTACTTTTTTTGAGGATTTAATATCTGGCAAGCCTAGGTATATGACTCATTGGATTTTCGATAGTTGTTGTGGCTTCAACTTGCGGTGTACAGGATGGTGGATTCATTGTAATATGATGATTGTTAAAATAATAAACTATGTAGCGTACGCTTTGAGTAGTTGTAAAATACTGAATTTTTACTATAAAAAATTGGACTTAAATATGAAAAATGAGAGCCTTAAAACTAAATAGTACATATGCGTACCTGATTTTAGGCATGCTCTTTACTGCATACAGCTACATATTGTAAGCACATGGAAGATATATTTTATTACCTAGCTATCAGGGATTACTAAAAATAACACAAGATTCTTGTTTGATTTACATATGTCCTGACTAAATAAATTTCTAAAGAGAAAAATAAACTCGAAAATTAAAAAAACATAGCCATTTCGCTGATTTTTTCTTGTAAAGTGCCAAAAATTGTGATTTTTTGAAATGTTTGTATGGGGAACCCATACATTTTGACTTGATTGAGGAACTCTAAATGGGTCAAAGTGAGATTTTTCAAAATTTTACCCTTCGGATCAAAAGTCGGGACATCAAAATACATTTTAGAGGTATAGTTCCCTCGGCAAAGTTTCTTATTTTGACCCCTAGAATGCGATTTTCCTTGTAATTTGAGCGATATACAATATATATATAATATACACTGCCGCTCATCTGATTAGGTTTAATATTATAAGGATTTATTTTATCAGCTCTCTCAGAAACTATCGCTCAAACTATAATATATATTTGGTTTTATTAGTAAATTCATGCATATCATGAAATCTGTGCAAAAAAGTTAATGGGAATATTAAGCTGTTATTTAAATACATCCTGCACAACAAATTCTGTCCAAAATTAATTATTTTTTTAGAATAGAGCTCACTCAAATTTTTTGAATCAAAATGCAGAAGAGACTGTCAGGATTAACATATATTTTTTTTTAGAATTTTAAAAATTTAATTTTTGAGATAAAGTTCCCAAACTTTAAATCACGTGACAGTGATCTTTGACCTTTCAGAAAAAAAGTTAAACCAAATGCAGCTTAAAAGCTATTCTCAGTACCTATTAAACGGGACCAATTTTGACCCTGTATCTTAAAAACTTTTGAAGATATGAGCAATAATGGCAGACCACTTATATGTGTTTTTAATGAATTTTTCATTTTTTGAAAAAAAAAACAGAAAAACAGAAGCTGGAAGTCCAAAATTTTATATTTATCTTAGTTAAGTAACGTGCAAACAGACAACTAACCCCCAGTTTTTGACTGGCTAATCAAACTGTAATTATTTTTAAGTTCTAATTAAATACGAAATTGCGTTTTTGAGTGCATAATTAAATAATAATTAAATAACCAACCTTGTGTAATTAAATACTACTTAAGTTTTATGAACGTACCATATGTTTTTATGCGTGTATGTGTTTATTGAAAACATACACATGACATCATGTGGTCGGGTTGAAAACATCATGTGGTCGGGTTAAGAAGAATTTCGTTTAAATTTCATAAATATATAACATATACAATACAAAGTTACATATTATGGAAAAAAGTAATAGAAAAATGTATTATAATGTTCGTTTGATTTCATAAAATGAGTTTTTATGCAATTTTAATTTTCTACATGTTTATAACCTAACTTTTTTGCTTATGCTAAACAGCTGTTCTTTAGAAGTTTTGCAGTGCTGCCGTACTTTCAACGTAATTTAATGAGAACTTTAATTAACCACTGAAAAAATGAAATCGTTTTTAATTACAACTTAATTTTAAATAAAAATTAGCTAATTACGTACTTAATTATTAAGTTAAAAACTGCGGGTAAGTTTCATAAGATTCAAAGGTGGTCGGGGAAATCCGTTCGTCGGTTATAAAAATTTTAACCCTTTTCAAAACAGGGTAGTATCGTTAGATTGTATGTTTATTATAGGAAATGTCAAACGCCACACAAAAATGAATATTTGTTAGGTGTTTATGGATACCCAAATAAAAGCATGTTTTTAGGCTTATACCTTCACAATCCAAATTTGACATTTGGCTTGGTATAATGACATTAGTCACATGGTGTAGTGCTGCCACCTAATAAATGCGCCTTGCTAGAAACATAGAAAAAATCATCGTACGAATGTACAATGTTTTTGGAAGCAACTTTTAAAGAGAGTTTAAAATAAAACAATATTTTTAAATCCTCGTATAAATTGGGCCTTATAATATTAAACCTAATCAGATGAGCGGCAGTGTACATAGATTATTTTGGTCACCGTAACCAATATAAATAAGAAATATAATTTTTTTGTTATGAATAACTATTATATCAACCATAAAAATTATTTGGTTACCACTAGCCATTATCGCACATTGTACATACATATCACACAGTAAATCATAGAGTCACAAATCAAAAAATATTCATATGCTGAGTAGTTGCAAACAACTGTTGATACTGCACAAATGACGCAAGTAAGTGACATAAAAACAAGCACAACGGTATTTTATATTCTTCAAGAAGACTGTATTGCAAAAGAAATTGTTGAGGTCGTTATAGATTTCTTAAATTAATTGGTTTATAAAAGAGCAAAAACACTTTTATAATTTTGAGTTGTGACTCTTTGTGATTTAGTGTGCGATATGTATATTTATAATATACTTGTAACTACTTACTGAGGCTCAGCACCCATAAAACACTAAACTTGTTTTTTTTTCTCGGGTCCCAGATACAGCAGAACATTGGAAGGACATCGCCAAGGATTTCAAAGATCTTTTGCAACTCCCACATGTATGTACTAGGTTAATTGGACGGAAAACACATACGAATTAAGGCCCCATCGAATACTGGACAAAAATTTTGCAACTTCAAGGGACTATTTAGTATTGTCCTTTTTGCAGCAGTTGATGCGCATTGTCGTTTCTCTTTTGTAGACATTGGATCGAATGGAAAAGCATCTGACAGTACAATTTATCAAAATTAGAAAACGGTAGCCCGAATATTCCAAAAAATAAGCAGCTTATTCCTGGTCGAGGCAATCAATTGCCTTATTTCTTTATTGGAAACGATGCGTTTCCCTTGGACAAGCATTTAATGAAACCATATTGTAGGTCTTCAAAATGAAACATTTCTCAGGAAATATTCAATTACCGACTTTGTTGAGCTCGATTGGTTGTGGAGTGTGCGTTTGGTAGATTGGCGAAACGATTTGGCATTTATAATCGGCCAATTGATGTTCTAACTTCAACAGTCAATTTAATTGTGATGACTACATGCGTTTTGCGCAATTATTTGACAAAAAAAAGGATCAACTCTATAACAACAGATATCACGGGTGAAGACAGCCAAACAACATTTTCATCTATTGGTAATCCAGAAATTAAGTCAAATAAATATGATTGCAGAATTAGGGATGACATTTCAACATACCTCAACGTACCTAATTACAGACTGTAATGTCGATTTCCAATGGAAAAAGTTAAGACTTGAGCATGTTACGCGATTATATAAATAAATAATTTTTATCACCATTTGAAACAAATAACTAAATTCAATAAATGAAATAACGAATAATAAATTCATTTATTCAAAACTTATAACGACAGCTTAAAACGTTTACATACTTCACGGAAACTAAAAGTATTTGGACTTTTCTTTGGTGAACTTTGACACATCACTTTGGGGGGGGGGTAATCTAACGATACATACATTATATTTAAAGCATTAAAAAATACTGGTTTTTAGTTAGAATAAAATACTAACGAATGTTAACATTCTTCATCGAATATTATTTCAGCTTCTCAGATTGCAGTGGTTAAAATATCGGACACTGGCGTAGAACATGATGCTGTAAAATGAGAACTTGTTGGGTGAAATTTTAGAGGATGAGTCTCATTATATACAGAGTCAAAGTCAGACTTTATCGTCCTAACTGACTACAATATTTTTGTTATTTTATAGTTTAAGGACAGAACAGACAGGAATGTCCTATTCGCCAATAAATTTAGTTTATTTTATTTTAATAAAAAATTATTTATTTTCAAAATTTGACGTATGAATGAATGCAGAATTCTAATAAAAAAAAGTAAAAGTAATAACAAAAATTCTAAGTCAATGTGTCCTAAATAAAAATTAAATTAAATTCAAAAATCACAAATAGAGTAGAAGTACGCATGAAAATTACAATGAAGAACAAAACAATGTATATACAAATATAAATAATTAAAATTAATAAAAGTTTTTAAATAAAATAATATACATTATGATGCGAATCTCTCCGTTACGTCGCTTTTAAATTTTGCTTTGTACAATTATGTTCTGGATTCATATTCAATTCATATCTGTCATCATCCGGAAACGTCTGCAATTGCTGAGCAATACTTACTCCAAACGCAGTAAATTTATTATCCTTTTCATTTATTATTTTTTCTAGTGCTTCATCAAATTTTATACTTTCTGTTTTAGACTCGATTTCCTCAAGTTGTTCACAATTCTGAGAATCAAAGGAAGCCTGAAATTAAAAATATATAAAAATGATTATGTTTACACAGAGGAACATGAAATTTTTCCTTTACCATATAGGTCAAAGTTTTCCTAGTAACTATAGAGGCGTCTATATAACTCGTTTCTTTAAACCACGGTTGTGTGGAAATGTATATTTCTTTTGTTCCTGAGCCGGATTTCTTTTCCAAAACTTTTTTATTTCCGCAGTATAATCTGATCGCAATGAGCGTATTTTTTTCTTAACGATTTCTGGCATCATACCCATTTCAGCAGCAATTTCTTCGTAAGCTATTGTTTTCAAATCATTGCGCCTGTATAGTATGCTGTTTATATTCCACAATAGGCTAAGTGGCCGATACAAATTAATTCAGCCTTATTACGTTTCTCGTATTCGAGCTTTAAACTTCTCGTTTTTACCCTATGGAACTACGTTCCTCGAAAGTCAAAAAAATAAATCGCTGTTAACAATTCTCTTACAATTTTTGTACTACAATTCTCGAAATCAAACGTCAAAAGTTTCAAAAATAGTCGTTAATTTTATTTCCTTAGACAAAGAAAACAAAATTTACAAGTTATTAAAGCATCAAAGGAGTAAAGCTTAAATTAGACGTGACATAGCCATAACCAAATCAAAATTCAATTGGTTTCTATGGTGAGAGTTATGGCAAGTCACGTATAATCAAATTCAGTGTTGCCCATTAGTTTGGTTCGAACGGCTGTTTTGTATGGCTATGGTTATGTAACGTCTAATTTTAAGCTTAATCTATGTAATGAGAATAATCTTAGATTGAAAATAACCAGAAGGAAGCAGTTAAAAAAATGCTTAAAAAAATACATAACTGGCACAATCGTTCCGCAATAGCATATGCAAAGTGGACACAAAGTCAGAATGGGTAGAAATACTTTAGAGCACCATCTTGTACGGGGCCTGAATGTATGAAAGTGAGGGCACACTATAAATATAATTAAAAGAACTTCTTCATAACAAAACTGAATGGCGTGCAACGGCTGGAGGTTTAAACAACCCATATATTTATATATCTACTACATATTGACACCGTTAAAGAGATACTCATCTTCATTACCAGAGGATGAAAATAAGGCACAAATCAACATTTTAATGTAATTTAATTTAAATTTATTTATCACAAAAAAATTAAACTTTTTAATTTTTGTTAGCACCAATTTATTTTTATTACTGTTATTATTTTTGACAGTTCGCAATAGACTGCTTCATAATATTCAACTAATTTTAACATTAGATGTGTTTTTTTTTTGCTTTTGCGGTAAAATGCAGTAAATTAGTAGTTACTGCGAAAATTTTAAAATTTACTCTCAAAAAGAGCTGATGCCAAAAAAGTACGCGAACGGAAAAATAGTAAAAATTAGTAAGATTAAAGAAACAGCTGACTCCAACTCCACATAGTGTTGAAAAATATATAGACTTTTGACTATTTAACTCTTTTAATTATTGGTACTCGATACAATATTTTAATAACACAAACAATATAAGAATAAATTTTGTAATTTGTTTCATATAATATTTGTAATTAATTCCTTTTTGATTTCCTTGTTTTGTTGTGGGTTAAATTGATAAAAATTACATGACTATTTGTTAATGTTACCGATTACCTTAACACCAAGTGCAATACCAAGTAACCATATACTTTAGAGTTTTACAACTCTGAGTAATTACACTGGGTCTTCACGTAGCAATTTCATTGCTGAGAACAAGCAATAACGTCGGCAGAATAATTTATTTTTTTTTGCTTCTTGCTCGAAGCGGCGAACACGTAGTGCAATTTTTTCCACAATTCTTACACATTCTTAGGGCAGGTTTGCCTTAAATACATATATATTTCCAATGTAAAAATACGAAAAATTTATGTTTAGTTTTTCTTATATTATGTTTTCGGATGATGTACTTTTATATTTTCCTCCATTTCACTGTTTTGCAAAAATTTATGAAAAATACAACAAAAGTGACAGCATATTGCTTGGCAATAATTGCTCGAGCAATCAGCACTGCAATCATTGCTCAATAGATTGACACTTATGGCAATCGCTCTCTACACGTAGGAAATTTCATGGAGGCAATAAAATTTGATAATTGCCTCAATCGATATTGCTACGTGAAGACCCAGTGTTAGAATAATTTGCAAAACAAAAGGATTTATAAAGTAAATTACAAAATATGTATATTAACTGCTTTTAATTATTATTCCTCATAAATGAATTGTTTTTAATGACTTTCGCAATTTTTATTTAACCTTTTCTCAAATTTTTACACTTTTCGTTTGCTTACTTTTCATTTGTTTACATTTTGAATCATATGTTCTTATCTTACTAAACTTTACTACGACAAATTTCTGCAGTAAAAATTTGCAAAACACTCAGCCAATAACTGTCACTTTACTCTCTCGATTTGTGTTCTCGTTTACTGTATTTTGGGTAAACGACCGCAATTTAGTAAAATGCCGTAAAGTTCTGTAAAAATATGTAAAAACTTTTGAGTACGCGAACGCAATTATTTTGTGTCACTCTCTTCTTTTTTATTCTGTTACAAATTCCTTGCAGTCGAAAATTTTACGTAGTACCACAAAGAAACAAATTCGAGAACCAATACGACAATAGTCGAAGAACATTTTCGAGAACCGTAGTAAGGCTGATTATTTATACCCATATCACTAGTTCTAATTATTATTAGCAAAATTAATCATTTAAGTTTCTGATCTCTTCAAATAATTATCTTATATATCTGTGGCAATAAATAATAATGGCTAAGTCGAAATTTTGTGTTTTGAGATATTAACGGCCGTATTATTCACTTTTGATAAAACTAGCTTGAAAACTAGTTTTCGTGAAAACTAGTTTTCGTGGAAAAAATCTGAAATTCATTCAAAGCTAGTTTTAAAAAAAAGTTGGTATTATTCTCATATGAAAACAAAACTGGTTTCAGTTTTCAAACGCATTGCTAGTTTTGTGATTAAAACTAGTTTTGTGCAATATTTTGCATCGAAACACATGCTATCGCAGGCAGTGTTTACATTTTGAGTGCTTAAAATCATTGCGGAAAACAAAATATTGTTTTAAATATTACTCGTGAGTTCGATTTGAATAAATATTGATTGTAATATGTGTTTAATGTTATTTATTTTGTTTTTAGTTCTATTTTAGCTACTAAAGCCTGGTACGGAGTTCATACGGAATTTCAGGTTCTCATACAAACTGTATGTAAAAAAAATTACGGAAATTCAGGTTGCTAAATTTGATAACGAAATTTCCATTTGCTAGTACGGACTT
Organism: Tachina lurida; assembly: GCA_944452675.1. Taxonomy (NCBI): domain Eukaryota; kingdom Metazoa; phylum Arthropoda; class Insecta; order Diptera; family Tachinidae; genus Tachina; species Tachina lurida. The sequence continues at coordinate 42,370,960 of OX101753.1, forward strand.
TCTAAAGAAAAATACACAAATTTTTTTTAAATTTATTGTCTATCTTGTGGATTTATAAATATAAGTGGAGAGTTTTTTCAGTCAACTGATACAAAAATTAATGTTCAAACAATTGTTTGGTGACGGAATTTTTGACATTTCTAATTTTCATCAAATTTTAATTAATTTTTATTGTTTTTGTGTGTTTCAAATTCATTGTGGTTTATAAATATGGAGCGTAATTCGAAGAAGCACACCAGAAATCGCAGCAGAATCAAAACTCTCTGCTCAGTGGTGAGAGAACGGCATCTGTGGAAGCACGAATTATTTCTACTTAATAGCGAGCACTTAAATATAGAAACTTACCGCCCTGCATTCATTTCATTCGAAATCGCTGACGAAAGGCCACATCGTCCCATTCATCAACTTCTGCATGGGTTCGTAGTGTATATGGTCGACGAGGGGAACGTCTTCATATTCTTCGTCAGAGTTGAAACTGGTATCATCGTCGTTATCTGTTAAGAATTCGGCCATCCCCATTTCTTGCAGTGCTGCTCGGCGAGCCATTTTTTCAAATTAATAATGTGAAACAGAGGCTAAACTAGTTTTATCTACCCCAAAGCCAGCTTTTTCTGGTTTTGACGAAAACTAGTTTTCAATAAAACTAGTTTTCAATAAAACTAGTTTTCAAAATCCGAGTTTTATCGCTCAAAACTACAATGAATAATACCAAATTTCTCAAAACTAATTTTTTAATTGCCTATAAAATTAGTTTTCACGTTAAACTAGTTTTCAAACTTGTCAATAATACGGCCGTAAGGGTTTTGTCTAAAAGAAATTGTGTTTAGTTTTTATACAAAATTTTTAGCCACCGAAAAAGATGCACATTTATTTAGAACAAAACTGTTTATTTTATAAAAAAAGAAATCGTTTTATTAGTTAATATTCGTTATTTTTTAGTTAACCTTCCTGACCATTTCGTCGGTTTGTGAGACCGATGAATCACTTTTGTGTTAATTTCACGAAAACAAAAAATGGCAACTCCGTCATTCTCTCAGTATCTTCATTATTTCTCATTATACAACGCTTAGTGTAACAAGTGCGTTTAAGTTGAAGTGTTGTACCGGTGATTGCTAATCAGACGGTCTGTGAGACCGACTTATAGTTAAGTGTTACATTTTCGTCAGGTAAGTTGGTTTTGCTAAATTAGTAATTTTTAGATGGAAATGGACAATTAACGATCAGTTCATATGATTTAATAAAATAATTATATTCAAAATTAATTATCGTGAGATTTTCTTTAGATATGGCTGATATTGAGCGTATAAGAGCTATTCTGAATGAAATTGATTCAGATCCAGATTGTGATCTGGAAAGTGGTACTGAATACGAAGATAATATTGATGTGTATGAAGCAAGCACTGATACTGAACAAGAAGACTCCGAGGAAAGTGATGTTGAAGCTTCACAGGATGCTGAATCCAGTCACAATCACTTTTTTATTGGAAAAGACAAAACTACAAAGTGGATGAAGTCCTTCCCAAAATCTTCAATAAAAACACGGTCGAAAAATTTAATAACAAAGCTTCCTGGAGTAAAAGGCACGGCATTGAACAGAAAAAGTCCTGGTGAAATATGGAATCTTTTCTTTTCCGAAAATGTTATTAATATTATAGTGGATGGTGCTAACAAATACATCGAACATATTGGCAAAAATGCACCTGATACCAACATTACAGATGCTTTAGAGGTAAATGCATTCCTTGGTCTCCTGCTTTTTGCTGGAACTCGGAAAAACGCTCGGCTAAATGCTAAAGATCTTTTTAAAACTGATGGTTCTTCACCCGAAATTTTCCGCCTTACAATGACTCTAAATCGATTCATATTTTTAATGAGCTGCATTAGGTTTGATGACAAAAACACGAGGACCGACCGGTCTTTGTTGGACAAGTTGGCTCCAATCAGAGATTTGTTTGACGAGGTTGTGTCCTCCTTTGGCAAACACTTCATACCTTCGGAGTTTGTAACAATTGACGAAAAATTGGAGGCCTTTAGAGGACGTTGCGGCTTTAGACAGTATATTCCCTCTAAGCCAAATAAATATGGTATCAAAATATATGCTCTTTGTGACGCCAAGTTATCATATACACTCAACTTGGAGGTTTATGTTGGCAAACAGCCAGAAGGGCAATATCACATTGATACGTCATCTTTGGCATTAGTCACTCGTCTGTCTCGAATGATTCATGGATCCGGGCGGAACATTACTTGTGATAATTTTTTTACGAGCGTTCCCCTAGCACAAAGTTTGTTAGAAAATTATAAGCTCACTCTAATTGGAACAATCCGTAAAAACAAAAGAAAACTGCCACATGAATTTCTTAACACAAAAGGACGTAAAGTAAAATCAAGCTTATTCGGATATCATCCAGACTGTACTTTGGTATCCTCTATTCCAAAAAAAGGCAAGAACGTACTCCTCATTTCAACCATGCATGACAATGACACTATTGATGAAGAAACTGGTAAACCTGAAATCATCATAGATTATAATATGACAAAAGGAGGCGTAGATACTGTGGACAAAATGTGCGAAGCCTACAATTGTGCCAGAGGTACAAATAGATGGCCACTTGTGATTTTTTACAGTCTAATGAATGTATCGGCCATTAACTCGTTTGTTCTACGCATTCAATAATCCAGAAGAAAAAAAATGTCGTCGCAAATTCCTTGAGGAGCTTTCTTATGATTTAATTAAGCCGGATATTATAAGAAGATCTTCTCTTCGACACACCGCACTACGTACAAAAGAAAGAATTCAACAAATATGCGGTCTTCCCTCCCCTAATATACCGTCAAGCTCCAACCTTGGTCGCTGCGTATACTGTGGGTCTAAGAAAAATCGAAAAAGTTGATACAACTGTAAGAAATGTTTTAAGTTCTTTTGTCTAGAACACGCAGCAATGGTTTGTAGTGAATGCTACGAAAGCTCTAACGACTGATTGAAATTTAGAAAGACTAACCTCAAAATGAGGCATATATTTTAAGCATTTTGAAATTAATTTTTTTTTAGTGTTCCTGTTTTTTCTTGAATTAATTTTATTCTTTTGTTTACTTTTAAGATATATGTTAAAAGAAAAACAACATTTTATAAATGTTGTGTTTTGTGAATGAATTTTTTTTTTATTTTTATATTAGGTCTAAGATCAAAAATGCCAAAATATTGTGATGAAATATAAATTGATGCTGTGAGCTAAAAAAACTTAATTTTATTGTTTTCTTACTTCAGTTATTTCAGATTAGTGTGTTTAATATGTCCACTGCACAGGTTTTTAAAATTTTAGAATAGTTTTGAGATACCGAGAAATACTTGAAATCGGTCTGAGAGACCGAGAAATGTGAATGTGTCGCACAAAAATGAAAATAGTCCGGAAGGTTAAGATGTTATGAAAAAATTAATTGTCAGAAAAATAAAAACTAAAGTGAACTTAAGCCCTTATATTGAAAGGCAAAATAATTTTTATTGATAGAACGTCGAGATATGTAAGTGCTTTATACTGAGACATGAATTTTTAATTGAGTCAATTTAATTTTAATTGAGCAATTGTAAATAGTGTTCACACATACTCAATTAGCTGACTCAATTATCATTTGACAGCTGGAAAAAACATTGTTTTTATTTGTTTTGTGAATATTCGTGTTTGTAAATTTTCAAAATGGATGCAAATTTTGGTTTAAAAGAAATTTTACTTGCATATAATAGAAATACGGAGCTCTTGGAGTCAGTGCGATAGATTTTTGATTCAAAATTATCAGTGTGTAAAAAAAAGGAAAAGAAAGATTCGTCAATTTTACAAAGTTTGAGAAAGCAGCAGCTATTTAAATTGAATTAATTTTTTAATTTAACGTGTACATCGCGCGGGCTGAATGGAAAGCTCAACTTCTGCAGCTCAGCATATACGTGACCTTTTTTTTCTCCAACTCACTGGCCTCACTCCACGCGAGCCTCTTCCTCTTAATTTTTTTTTCCTATTTATAAAAAATATTTGTTAATAAATTTATCTATGAATTTAAAAAAAAAACTTCTTAAAAAAACAATTACAAAACACATGAGCAAATTCAAATGCAATGAATCAAACCATTCACATATTCCATTTGCAATAAAGTTTCGTATATAAGGCAGACATCTACATCAACTGACACCACACACAGTGGACCAACACAGAAGAACGCTGATGAGGAAGGTTTAGTGGCCTTCGAAAACGGCTGGCTGTTCCGTTCAACTATGTGTTGTTGTCAGAATATTTACAACTAACTTTGATGTTATTTGTTCATTAATAATTATCACATGTAATTTGGCTTAAAAAGCGTGACGAACATTAGCCTATTCAATTCATAAGAATATAGAAAAATCTATATATATAAAATCATAGTGTGTGTTTGTTCCTAACGCATGATCTCTGGAACTATAAGAGCTGTGGAGCTGAAATTTTCAACACAGGTTCTGTTGAATACCCGGTAGTATATTCGTTTTATTTTTGACCCAACAAGTGACCACAGTGTGGAGTAATTAGTAGTTAAAAAAAAACAATTGATGATAGGACAACGTTTGCCGGGCTCAGCTAGTATAATAATAAAATTTAAAGCAATTTTTAATTCAAAAACATATTTATGTATTTCTATAAAAATAAAAAAAGTGTGCGTGTTTGCCTAAAAATGCGCAACGGAGGCCAAAAAATCCAAGAAGTTGTTATTTACAAAATTCACAATTGCACAGCTTAAGTTTACGAGTGAAAATCATTTGGCAAATTTAACACGTTTGTGTAAATAAATTCCCATACATGTTTTGACATTGGCGGCATTCGATGTTTGATGCAAATGGTCTTGCGTAAGTGCAAATGCAAAATATCGTAGCTTTTCTTTGAATTGTGTGTGTATTTTGTTGTTGAAATTTAAAGAAAAGCTACGATATTTTGCATTTACAATGACGCAAGACAATTTGCATCAAACACCGAATACCGCCATTCTCATAAAACAATTATTGATTTTTTTTCGATCAAAAAAGTTGATCGGTATTTGTAAACGTGTATGTATGTATGTATAATTATTTGAAAATACAAGAAACTATATCGATTTCTTTTCTGAAAACTATATTGCATATATGTTACATGTTTTACATTTCTGTGTTCGTTTGTACAAAAATTACAACTTTGGGAAAAATTTTCGATTTCTTTTCTAAATACATATGTTGCATGAAAAACGTGTAAATATGTTACATATTTTACCCTCATGCTATGTTTAGACGACGAGTTGAATCACCTGCTTCGCTCTTTGAATCATGTTTATGAATCATGCTGTTTAGATTACGCATTCGTGCTTCGTGTGCAGCGTGCCAATTTAGGTATTTTCGTACTAGATCTAGAACTTTTTATTTCATAACTACGGAATTTTTTAACTTGGTGCTTTTTAAAAAAAGGCACTAAATTGGTGCTTAAAAAATGTATCGAATCTTTTTTCCAAGCTTCTTTTAGTAGTGGTATAATAGGACTTAAATGTCTTAAATTGTTTACATTCAACCGATTTAATCTTGTTCTAACTGACATTAAGGTCGGCGAAAGTTTTCCATTGTAACAATTGTTGCCCTGAAGGTAATCTAAAGCTGTGGTAATAGGTTTCAAAACTACAATAAATTCCTCTAAATAGTCCAGTTCTATAGCCGCGAAAGTGCTCATCTTACTTAACTTACCAAATAATTCATTTGATTTGGATTTACTTTTCATAAGGTGTACTACAGAATCATAAAGAGAGTTCCATCTTGTGGGGCAAGGATATATTAATTTATGACCGAGGTAATCTTTATTATTTCTGCTGATTTCGGTTTTCATATTCCATAATAAAGTACACTTACCAATTGCTGAATAATGAATTCTACTAACATGTGAGCTTTTCATATGATTATTCATATTTGTAATTTCATCAGCTAATGTATTTGCTGGTAACAATATATCTTCATATAAAGTACTAGAAGAAAATGTTGTTCCTGTCATAGCGTCAAGATTATCTAAAATATATATTTGATTACTTTTCATGAAATATTTTTTATGCTGACATACATATACACACATACAAGTAGAAGGGCTCAAACTCATATTTTAACGAAATTGAGTTTTTCAGTGATTCCAATACATTTCACACAAATAGACCTCGTCACAAAATGTTTTTGCAATAATGTAAAAAATAACGCTTTTACAAGCGTTACTGTTTATTATTATGTTTTTACCTTCTCCTATAAAGTTACTAGAGTTAGAGCTTTTCTACTTGTGACCAACGATATGTACATCTGTTAATTTACAGTTACATACATATCTTTGGTCACAAGAAGAAAGGCTCTAACTCAAATAATAGTAGCTTTACAGGAGAAGCTAAAAGCATAACAATAAATAGTACAACTGCTTGTAAAAGCGTTATTTTTTACACTATTGCGAAACATTTTTGTGACGACGTCTATTTGTGTGAAATGTTTTGGAATCGTGGAATACGAGTTAGGGCCTCTCTACTTGCGATCATCGATATAACTTTTACCTTCATAAAACCGAATTACTTGAAGGCCTTTACGAAGTTTGACCCATTGTCAGTAGTGAATTTCAAATAACATTTCAGCAATCTTGTCATATGTACATATGTGCTCCTTTAAAGCGACTAAAAGACAATACACAACTTTTACATTCCAACGAATTTGTATTGATCTGAAATGAAAATAGCATTAAAATAAAATAAAATTCCAATTTCTTTTTAATCGTGAATACCGAAGATAAATACTAGTGAATTAATATTAATTATATACATATTTACACATATTATTACCCAGTGTGCAGTTACACCACGATAGCTCCTAGTTTTCGTTGACCATACATCTGCAGTAGTTGATATGTACTCGACATTACTTAAAATATTTACAAGTTTTTCCATGACTTCTTTATATGAAATTTCAATTTTTCTTCCTAGCGTTGTTCTTGACATTACATTTAACTTTTGCGAAAGGTCATTAAAAATTTTCATGAAATTGGGATCATAAACAGTACTTAAAGGTTTTATGCTCTGTACAATGTAGTTGACAATATTTCTATCGAGTTTTTTTTTTGACAATCTCTATCAGTCTGCGTTTTCAAGTTCAGTTTAGTTTGTTTCATTTTGTTTTCATCAATTAAAGGTAGTTTTGTTCTTTTACCACGGACTTGTAATTTGCTGCTTTCATACTCACTTAAAATATTAGGATGCTTTCTCTAATGTAAATCAAAAGAATTAATAAAAAGCTTCGCACTGTATTTGATTATAGCTTACCTTTAAATGTAGTCTGAAGTTGCTCGTCGCCTTTAGGCTTCCTTTGATAATGGCTTTGCATGCGACACAAGAAGCCCGAATATTATCTTCATCACTGCTTTCACCCTCACTGATCACTTTATGCGAATTCACTTTAAAATACTTTCCCCCAGTTAAAATTACCCAGCAAAAAACTTTGCCTACTAGAATGCAAAAAAGTGTATGTACTCCTCAGTCGTAAGTACTTACAATTTGACTGAATAACCCATTATTTTTGTTTGAGAAGTTCAAAAAGTATGCGGTACCCTATACTTTTTGCCTACAAACATGCAAAAGTTAATAGATTACTGATTACCTAAAAGTACTCAAAATTTAATGGGTTATTTTTTGCGTACAAATATGCAAAATAATATAGATTAATTTTTGCTTAAACTTATTCAAAATTAATTTGCTATATTTTATAATTTTTTTATTTTAAATTAATAAAATTTTGTAACAAATTTCTCTAGATATACATACATATTTCCTTAGTAAATGCGTTCAGTGTTGTTGACTATACAACAGTTCCTCCCCCATCAAGTAATCCTCATACCGCTTGGGAGCATTCCTTACTCGTACGGGGCGTGGAGGTGTTGCAGCCCGTTCAGAAAATCCGGATGTTTCAGGCGCTGGTTCTGGCAAAATGTGTCCTTCTGAAGAGTCATCCGAATCTTGCTGATCTTCCCTCGCACTCTGGCTCGGTGAGGCAGTGGACACAGGTAGTTCGCCCTCCTCAGTACGCAAAACTGGTTGCAATGGAATTTCATTTCCAGTAGGTGTATGTGTGTCAGAAACTCGACTTCGCAGCTGGTCAATATGTCTCGCCTGGATAATACCGCCCGCCATGACTTCATAATTGCGGGTGCCTGTTGTTTGTATGGTTCCAGGTAACCATCTCTCCCCTTTTCCGAAATTTCGGTACCATACGTCATCACCAGTCTTGAAACTCCTAACTGGTGTTTCAGGCTCAATTAGTTGCTTGTTTGGCTTACAGCCAGTGTATACGAGGTCCAAAACAGTTTTAAGGCTCCTACCCATCAAGATTTCGGCTGGACTTTCATTTAGATTTACTGTTGGTGTTGTACGAAGGCGTAACAATAAGTTGGCCAAATTCTTTGGCATGTTCGCAGATGGCATTTTCTTCAGGTGGTTTTTATTGTTTGCACCACTCTTTCTGCCTGCCCGTTTGAGGAGGGGTGGTACGGTGCTGTGCGAATATGTGTAATACCGTTTGATTTTAAAAATGATTTGAACTCGTCCGAGTAAAATTCCGTCCATTATCGGAGACAATGGTATCCGGTATACCATGGGTTGCAAAAACATCTCGTAACAATTCGCTGGTTCTTGATGAGCTGGTATTTTTTGTCATTTTCACCTCTATCCACTTACTATACGAATCGACTACTATCAGAAAGTTGGTACCCATAAATGGTCCGGCATAGTCGATATGTAATCTGGACCAGGGTTTCGAAGTTGTTGGCCATGGTTTCGCTGCTGTTGTTGGAGGGCATTTGCTGTTCTGAGCACATTTTATACATCGTCTGGCTGTCGTCTCGATATCCTTGTCGAGACCTGGCCACCAAAAATAACTTCGTGCTATGGCCTTCATTGCTGTCATGCCTTGATGCACTTCATGCAGCATCTCCAATAACCGGTGGCGTAGCTTTTCTGGAATTACCACACGAGCACCCCATAATAAACGTTGGTTGCTTACCGACAATTCATTTATTCTGGTAGCGTATGGCTTTAACTTGTCTGCATTATCGGGAAAACTATTACTTTTATTTTGAATGTGTCTAAGTACCTGCGCCAGCACCGGGTCCCTTCTGGTATGTTGTGAAATTTCTTGGGATGTTACCAAAAACTGGTCTTCCCCTTCGCCATTATACAAAATTTCGGGAATATCTGGAATCTGCAATTTATCGGCAACCGACTTAAAGCATCTGCGTTCTGGTGTTTCTTTCCCTCTCTATATCTGATGTCGTATTGATAGGCACGCAACATCAGTGACCACCGTAACATCCTAGGCGAGATGTGTTGTGATATTGGCTTCCTCGGATCGAAAAGCCCAACGAGAGGTTTATGATCTGTAAATATGGTGAACTCTCGGCCACTCAAAAACTGGTGAAACTTTTTTATGCCGAAAATTATCGAGAGGGCCTCCTTGTCTACGTGCGCGTAGTTCTTTTCTGCTGGCTGTAGGGTTCTTGACCCAAAAGCTATAGGTTATATTCTTGGCCATCTGGCATGATGTGAGCCAAAACTGCTCCCACTCCGTAAGGTGATGCATCTCCACATAATATTAGAGGTAACTTTGTGGAGTAGTGAACTAAAAGGTTCTCTGAAGTTAGCATTTCCTTGGCTTGGGCAAAACTGGATTGTTGTTCTCTACCCCAAATAAATTTTTCATCTTTAGTCAGTAAGCGGAACAGAAGTTCTATCAATCGACCCTTATGCTGGAGAAATCTATCATAAAATGTAATCAGGCCTAAAAATGCTTGCAACTGTTGTAAGTTGGTCGGTTCCGCTGCATGAGAAATTGCCTTTATTTTGTCATTTGTTGGTCGGATTCCATTTCCATCTATATGGAACCCCAGGAATGTTAACTCGTTTACCGCAAAAATACATTTTGATCTCTTTAGCTTCAATCCCGCCTCTTGTATATGCTTCAGAGTTAATTGTGTTCGAGTCCACATTTCTTCCTTACTGGCGCCCCCTATCAGAATGTCGTCCAAATAGACGACGACTCCCTCTATATTTCCTAAGAGGCCTTCCATTATACGTTGAAAAATGCTCGGTGCCGTTGAAACTCCGAATGGCAATCGGGTAACTTCAAAAAGACCACGGTGCGTGTTTAAGGTAAGTATTTTTGCCGAATTATCGTCTACTTTGACCTGAGTATAGGCACGATCCAAATCTAATCTGGAAAACCATTTACAATTTGATAAAGCTGAAAAAACCTCCGTGTTTGTTGGCAATGGATAAGTTTCCTGGCAAATCATTTGATTTACGGTGCATTTGTAATCACCACAAAGTCTGATGCTGCCATCCGACTTTTTTACAGGTACAACTGGTGTGGCCCACGCACTAAAACTAACGGAACGGAGTACCCCATCATTTATCATTATCTTCAGCGCCTCCTCAATCTTTGGCTTCAATGCAAAAGGGACTTGTTACAATTATCCTGCATTATCAGCTTAACAGGCTCGCCTTTATAGTCACCCATCTGATTATCAAAAACAGTCTGAAATTCTCTAATTTCTACCGGATTTTCAATGTGAATATTGCAAATGGGACTTGTCACTCGAATTCCCAACTTTGGAAACCAATTCCTCCCTATTAAGGCTGGTCCCTTTCCGCCACATACCAACAATTTTAGATTTTTCTCGTCCTTGCCGCACGACACTTGTACCACAATCTCACCACAAACCTTCAAATTTTCTCTCGCTCCCCACGCTTTTAGTTGCACTTCACTTTTTTTTAGTTTCAGGTCATATAATTTTTCCTTATATATATCTTCACCAATAATCGAGTAGCTGGCACCAGAATCAACTTCCATTTCTATTGGCTGTCGACAAATCATCATGGTTTTTCTAATGGGTGACATTTCGCTGCCCGTCACACACAAAACATACTCATTATCTTCGTTCTCAAGACCCGATACAATTTTATTTACCCTTGCGTTATTGTATCTCATATTATTTTTCTTCGTCTTCTTACCTGACTTCAATTTCGTGATGCAGGCTCTTTCAATGTGACCTCGATTTTTACAATAACGGCATTCGACTTCTTTAAACTTGCACTGCTCTGGCCGGTGGTCTCCATTACATCGGTAGCATTTGCGATTTTGGGGTTGAACATTTTTACTGCAATATTCATTTACATATGTATATTCTTGAACAAGAACACATAGGTATATACTACTTTTTGTTTGCTGGGTGTTTATCAGTATAACAAATTCCAATAAAATTCGCAACAGCTGTTCGAAGCATTGATGGGAGTTCAATATCTACACATTATTTTTGATTGTGTGGAAAAAGTACGAAAATTATATAAATGGTATCAAATCCTTATTTTATACTTACAAACAATGTTATCACTTTGATATTTAGTGAAATTACAATTTTAGCTTCATATGTATACATACATACATTACAACGTATTATAATTATAAAAATATTTATATTTTTATTATCATTATAATTGTTATGATTAAACGCACATATTATAATTTATTTTGGTATTATTAGATAAAAATAGTTTTTTGTGCGCTTGTATGGATGTTTGTTCGCACAAATGTACTATATATATATGTTACATATTCATACATATATGTATATGTATATTAACAACAAAATAAAAAAATACGATTGGGAGTCTATTTTTAGATTTTATAAAGAAAAAAACTTTATTAGAAAACTAAATTTATTAAATATGTCATGTACGTATACAAATTTAGCAACTCAAAAGCTTAAATTATCAAAAGAAACAAAAGGACCAAAATAGGGCTATTGTGCCACACTCTCATTCAATATACATACATCCCATTACTGTCTACAAATGTCACGTAACGTCATCATGAAATTCTATTTTCTGCAGGTTCAGACGTTACATTTACGTGACATTTCAGTCAGGTAAGCATTTGCATGGGTTTTCATGCAACAGATTCGATCAGCTGACACATTTACATTTACAGTTCTACATTTACAGTCGGGTAATTCTGCCTTAAGTTCAATAAATGTATTATCAGTAATTGAATATAATGATATAAATATAGAAGGTACTTCTATTCTCTCTTTGTTTTTAAAAATAAGTATATTTGAAGTTTGTATTTTAGGAGAAATGAAAAAATCGTTCCCACATTATGAAAAATTTTTATTTATTCCTAGAAATTTTTTACCAAAATGTGTAATTGTCTTAACAAAATTTTGACAATAAATGAAGTGATATAACTACACATCTGTGGATTTTTAGGAAAACAATAGAAGCAATATTAACTTTTTTTTTAAATTAATTTTTTTGAATAAAATTTAAACCCTGTTTAAGTTTTTGTAGCATTGTATCATTTTCATGTGAATGACAAAAAAGAGCTTTTATTTTTTCCATGTGTTTTTGGTTCTCATAAAAAGTATTCATTCGTAGTAACTAAAACATTACTGTCAAAATAGTCGATAGAAGAAAACCTTTCGCTTACAAAAGAAATAATTAAAAATTTTAGGAAAAGTTTAAAAAATATGGATTTGAATAATAATTTACACAACAAGATGTAAATATTGGCTGTATGTAGATGCATATACCTACATATATATGAAATAATATGTAATGTTGACCGATTTCAGAAATAGACGAACTACCTATGTTCCATTTCAAAAAATAGTGGACCAAATGGAAGTCTTTCCGCATCTAGCAACTGGCAATCCCGTGTTTAACTGCACAAAATCTGAAGTTGATACTGTATGGGATACAACTGCACAAAGCTTGAATTCCATAGGTCCACCAGAATGAACAGTGCTGGAATGGAAAAAGGTACCTGGGGGGTTACTCTCTATTACGATGCGAAAGAAAAATGGTACGAAATCTAACGATTGGTACTCTGTAATGCGTTTGCGCATTTACCTTTCGCATCTATTATTTTCCGTTTCGCAAGTCTGGTATCACCGTACTCTACAATGCAAAAGCGCCTGTCAAAATCGCTCGATAAGCGCAAATATCTTGCGTTAGCTAAATACCAAACGCAAAGTGAGAAAAACATGTAAGTACGTTGAAAAAAATTTTTATATATTGACTGTCTTATTCATAAAAAATATTTTTGTTTTATAAAAGATTTATTAAACAAGTTTTCTATGGAAATTTGATTACTAAACCTTTTATAAAACCAAAATATTTATATTTAAATCGTAGTTTTTAGGGTAAAAGCCAAAAAATTACAAACAAAACAACAACAGTTTGCAATTTCAGTGGATTGCATGTGAGCAAATGGCAAATAATTTGTGGACAAAATTGACAGACGACCTAAATTCTAATGGACCTCCTGTAAGGGATATAGCTGGTTGTTTATAATGAAATGTGACAATAATAGTACTTATAATATTACACATGTATGTTTATATGTATGTATTCATATTTGACTTAAAAAATCACACCAAGTGAAATGCGTAAAAATAAATTAAGCATTTCCAGCACAGGTGATGGTCCCACTCAGTTTTGTATTTTCTCAATCGCTACGTAGAGCTCTTTTAAGCGACGGGACATTGACTGCTGCTATATTCCTAAGGTATGGTCCTGGCCAATTTGATGTTGGTATCCACCTTGGTCAAGTAATTTTAAGGCAGCGGCTAGTTTTATAAACTTTCAGCTAGTGTTGAACAGCGTTTAGAACATACAGAAACGCAAATTTTGTACAAAGTTAAAATAAAGCAATATGTAATTAATAACATACCGCTACAGATTTTTTCTTACCTGCGGTCATTTAAGGAAAGTATACCGGAACTATCTCTTAAGCTTAAATTAAATGACATACCCATAATGCCATAGCCATAACCAAACCAAAATTCAATTGGTTTCTATGGTGAGAGTTATGGCGTTAAGGTTGTTTTCTATGGCTATGGTTATGTAACGTCTAATTGAACCTTTAAAACTCGTTTTGCAACTCTTTATACATGGACGTTTTCTGCATAAAACCATAATGCTAAAGAATCCATCACTTTATTTTCAATTAAAAGCTGTTACACTTCACTTTTTCTTAAATTTTGATTTTAACTGTCGTTTTTTTATACATATTTTGACATTTCAGTACTGCCAACCTTTGCCATATTTTCTTTTGCAATGTCCGTGTTGCCACTTTTTCAAGCAATTTTGCGAAAGGTTTTGCGAAAGTAATAGAGAGTACCAAATTTGCATATCAACGCATTTAGCTTTCGCATCGCAATAGAGAGTAACCCCCTGCATTTTTTTATTACTTTTGCCGTTGCCGCTAAAATAACAATTATTTCAGACTTGGGCAGACTTAAAAATTCGAACAAAGCAAAATATTGCCGAAAACAATAGAAGCTTTTCCGGAACTGGAGGAGGGCCTTGCCGCATAAAAACATTAACTGCGCTTGAGTTGCAGATTGACAGAATAAGTATGTCACGTGTCATCTGCAGCTGCACCACAGGGACCCGTGCAGGGTTTAAAGTGTGCATTCCAAATCCCATCACTAATCATGATGAATCTCCTCCAAGAACCAGCCACAAAGTAGCAGTAGTTACACCAACTGGTTCTAATGAACTGAATTTGGCACAGAAGAGCGCTTCATTGCCTTCAACTCGTATTTCTACTGTGGAAATATCACCAATTTATGTACCAAATTCAAATACAGCGTCAACAGCACTTTCAACTTCATCTCCAAAACAAATGTCGAAAATATTGAAAAGAAAAAGGCCCTTATTATGAGTTGCATTCGATTTTCGATCTTCGCTGGCTATCGAACATCGAAATCGAATGTTCAATTCATATTATGAGCATCGAAAATTTCGTTGAGCAACAAATTTTCTATCGAACAGAATTTAGCTTTCGATTAAGTATTTTAATACGAAAACTTATTAAAATTTTTAAAAATCACTCGTAAGTGATATTCACAATGAAAATATTCTTTGTCAAATGCTCGTCATAATACCAAATGAAAATTCGTTACCTCAGTTCTTTAGACTACAGTCGAAGATCGAAAGTTACTCATAATAAGGGCCAAAGAAAACATTACGAAGCTACGAAGGAAAATTATGAAGAACTTGAACTGTTACGAAAGCAAGTAGTAACACAAGAGGCGATATTAAGAGCAATGGAGTCTAAGGCAAGATCCGCGGAGTCGCAATTAAAATATGCAGAGTTGCAAGCAAAGTCTGCAGAAGAACAAACTAAAGCCATGAGAGATTTTGCAGAATTAGCCAAATTAAAACATTGCAATATTTAAACTAACTAATGTATTTTCTTTAAAAAATTAGTTATAGTGATTTTGCTTTATATATTGAACTTATGAAACAAGTTTTGTGTTTTAAGTTTCATTTTTTCAAATGAAACTTTTTTAATAACTTTATTGCAAATGTAGTGCCAATTGGTTTCTTACTGAGTACGCAAATGAACACTGTTCAGAATTGTCTCCAGTTACTTCATTTGTCAGATCAATATTAATTTCACTTGTCAATGAATATGACGGAGGCAATTCACTTCTATATTTAATGCAAATGTTACGAAGAGCGCAACAAGCATTCACAATTTTTGTGACTTTTTGTGGACTGTAAAATAGTCCTCTGGAACCAATTATGCAGCGGAAGCGGTTTTTAAGACTCCAAAACATCTTTCTATGATGTTTCTCATTTTGCTATGCTTTTTATTAAATTTTTGTTGCCACTGCTCGGTAGGATTTCCATAAGGGGTCATTAAATATGGGAGCAGTTTATAACCTGAATATATAAATAATTTCCATTTATACTTCTTCAAAAGCGAACAACCAAGCAACCAGCTGTTTCTTTCGCCGTTCAAAAACTGCGATTGAAAATGATGGTTGGCAGAAATGCTATTCTATACAAATGAGTATTGGTTGGTTCCCGGATGTCTAGCATCTACGTATAATATTTTCATATTGTGATCGCATATCTGAAAATAAATACTTAAATATGTAGATATCGTCACTTAAAATCCAAAAGGCCGTAACAACCAAAAATGTCAAAATAGCCTTTTTGATTGATTATGATGTGATTAACCAATATACATCTTTCCTTAAAATTGTACCCACATATGTTCCAAAATACCGATTTTATTCATTCTTCAATTTGGCACCTAACAAATAAATAGTCTTATGCCCTAATTCTGTTCGACGAATGTATCGTCTTGTCTATGGACGAAAAAAAGAAGCAGTTTTGATTCTTTAAAACGATTATTATTTATTGTCTATGGTAGAAGGTTCGTGTATTTGCTTTATGATTTTGTTCTAAACATTATATCCAACACATATTTTTTAATGTATTTTTCAAACTATTGTATAATGATTTAATTGAATTTTTATGTTTTAAAAACATGGCAATAATATTTATATTTTTCATTGTCAAAGACAACAACCATTTTTGAAGAAAATAATTTAGAGACTTCAAAGACAAAAACTCAGAAGCATTTTCAAACAAAAGCGTCCTAAATCTTCTTACTGAATTAGGGCATTAAATTTATTAGGTTTTTTGCTTCTCCTGTAAAAAAGTAAATAGTGTACTTACGGCCTTTTGGATTTTAGATAACGATATATAAAATCTGAGCTGGAAATATATATGTAAATACTTACAGCCATCACATTGATGCTGTAAAACCCCTTCCGATTGTAATAAAGATGATTTACATCATCTCCAGGTGATATTATTCGGACATGGGTCCCATCAACGCATCCTACCACACTAGGTATCCCACCTGCGTCATAAAAACACGCTTTTGATTCATCCTCTTCATTTGCCGTTCTCCAAATTTATCCACTTCGGGCACAAATACTCATCAAGTATATTGAAGCACTCATTAATTATTAAAGAAACTTTAGATTTCGAAATATAAGACGCTATTTCATTTCCAATTTAATGTTGGTAGCATCCTGTAGCAACAAACGACAAGAATGTTGCTATCTTGGTAATAGCAGGAACATGCGTGTTACGAAATGCCATTTTAATTTTGGGCTCCATTTCTTGCAGCAGCATGAAAAATACTTCCTTACTGACACGAAAATTAAAACAAAAGATATAAAAATTAAACTTATTCAATCAAATAATAAAGTTATTACAATAATTATAGAATTTAATGAAATAACTTCTCATTCAATAAAAATTCTATAATCATTTAATAAAAATAAAATTCCAAAATAAAATAATATTAAACTTAAAAAAAATAAAATTATAAAACTATTTTACAAATTGATAAATATTTCACGATTTAAAAAGAATTATCTTATCATTGATATCACAAATCAATATTTTTATTAAACTATTTAAATATAATCATAATAAACATATTTCACTTTTTAAAATTAATAAATTTAAAGGAAATCAATGCAAAAATAAAAGTAAAAATTCTCGAATTAAACCACCTCTAAAAGAATAAGTTCCAGAAAATAATTTTCCATGTTGTCTATAAGAATATAAATATAAAGTATAAGCAGCTCTAAAAAAAGATAAAAAAGATAATATTAATATAGAAACTCATGATCATATTACAATTCTATTGATTAAAGAAATTTCTTTTTCTTTCTTTCTCTTCCACAAACCTGGAAAGATCAGAACATACTTACCTACATGTATTTACTTTAAAACACAAAAATAAGTAATTTACTTACCTCTCCTCAGGACATTCTAAAAAATTGGTAGCATTCCGCAAATTTCGTATATCTATCCGTTTATTTTCAGCACTTCTTCTTGTGACTCTTCTCATTCTGACATTAAACGCGATCGTTCCAAACATTTTTACTGCTTTTAACTTTTTATTTATAAGTTTCAATTCAATTTTAACTTTTATGCTAGGAACACAACTGGGACGAACGACGAATTTTTCGATGCGAATTTTCGTCATAAAAAATAAAACACATGTGTGCATATGAAAATGAACACAACACCGCCGTACAACGAAATTCGTCGTGCATGACGAATTCTGAGATAGGTTTATTTCTAATTTGTACGCCGACGAACGACGAAAAAACAATTTTCTCTCTCTCACTCTCTGTCTTTGTACACACAATAACCAACATTATCAAATATAAGAGAGGAATTCGCTGCGTAAATTCGTCGTTATTGTGCTTCACACGACGAATTTACGCAGCGAACTCATATCGACGAATTCGTCGAGGTGGACGAAATTCGTCGTTCGTCCCAATTGTGTTCCTAGCATTATAGTTATACTATTTTTGTTTATTTATACGTTTTAGTAAACAAAAAGCAGCTGATTTGTAGGGTTGACACCAATTACCATAAGCTTACATACAAAAGTCACGAAAGTAAATATGTTGGCAATAATGTTCGTTCACGAAAGAAAAAAGCTCTTTTTATGTCAAAATGCAAAAGACGAAAGCTTTATAATATTTAATAAAAACCAAATTTTAAACTTTATTGTTTATAAACGAAACGTAAGTGAGAATGTGCTTATGTTTTCGAAAAACAAGCTGATAATCGAATACATTACTCTCGTGTTTCTCTCGGTAGCCAGGAGCCAGATTCCGCAAAGATGAGTTTTGAAATATTCAGCAATTTCAGTGTTCACAATTCACCACACTTTTTCCAGTGATAAATTTTGACGCTGGTGTTCACTATAACTATCAAAATTATTCATTCTCACCGTTGCGGATGCACAAAGCAACAAGTGTACACTGGAATTGGTGAACATTTCAAAATTCATCGTTATGGAATCCGGTCCCAGCTTACATAAATATGTATGTTGATGTTACTGATGCTGAATTGTTAAATAATAACACGTTGAGTTTTGAGGAATCGTTATGTGATCACGGAAATCGAAAACGGCTGGCTGTTCCGTTCAACTATGTGTTGTTGTCAGAATATTTACAACTAACTTTGATGTTATTTGTTCATTAATAATTATCACATGTAATTTGGCTTAAAAAGCGTTACGAACTTTAGCCTATTCAATTCATAAGAATATACTGATCACTTTTTTCATCTTTTTATTTGAACATACATATATATATATTTTTTTAAGTCTCAATTGAGAATTTAAATATCCAATTCGAAAAAATGTTCTACCTAAAAAAAATCTTTTAACTATATTTTCATATAAATTCGACGTTGATAAACTTAATAAATTTAACAAATAATTTTGCTTTGTTGACAATGAATTTCTATTAAGTTTAACAAAATAAAGGTTAGCCGCGAATAACGTTTTAAGTGACAAAATAATAATTTTGCAGGAGAGCCAAAAAACGTATTTTAAGGCAAGATTGTTTTTCTCCTTTACATTTTTTTAGCGTATCGAAAATAATGATAACTAGCATTATCTTTTCTTTTTGTATCTCTGCTACATTTATCAATTGTAGCATTGACTGATTGTAATTGTATTTTGACGGCGATCAGATGCATAATTTTGGATGGTTTGATGTTTGAACAACGCAAGAGAGTTATGTTACTGGTAATCTGTGAAAAAATTGGTTTTTTTTAAATTGTCTTTTACAACGTTATTCGCGGCTGTGCTTCAAATATTGAATTTAAATATTCCAAAGACTTTAAAAAATAAGGATTTGACTTGTATAACCCACCCTCAGATAACAAGTTTACTTAGCTATAATTTGTATCTTTTTCCTCCTATGTTCTAAAATCAAACTGTGTTATTTATATTATTTGTGAAATAATATATCCAGCGAAGTTTTCTAAACCATCCAATTCTATATCGTTTAAATTATGAACATCTTCCCAAAAACTTTCCCTTTCTGTTTGTTTCATCATTACATAGTATAAAGCAAAGTCGCTTTTTCTGTCCCTATATCCCCATGTATGCTTAAATCTTTAAAACTACGCAACGGATATTGATGCGGTTTTTTAACCCATTTCGCTCCGCTGTTCGATTTTTCGAACACTAGAAATCACCTTTTTTCCCAACAATTTTTTAATATGAAAAAGGTTCAATTTCATTTAAATTTTGTTATGAATGTTAAGTCTCACGTCTTAGCAAATAAAAAACTATATCCACCCCTGAGTACCCCTCTCCCCTACGATGCTAGCGGTAAATTTCTGCATCCCATATTTTTAGACACTTTTTAAATTAATTATTAAGAAAAATATAAAAAATTAAATTTAAAAAATAATCATGAAAAAATACTGCCAATGAATCTAACTATATAACAAAAAATAAAAACTATAATTTTCATGTAGATGCTTGACTTGACATATGTGTAAACATGACTGTTCGAAATTTCGAACGCTGGCGCTTATCTTATAGTTGCTGAGCGATTGCGACACTTTAATGATATTGTTTATTCTTTCTGTTATATTTGACTCGCATTATTTATGAAAAGACTCTTCTTTATTATATGTATTTCTCTTTTGTCGAGTACTTTTTACATTTTATAGTAAATTTTTTTAAAGAAGGGGTAAATATTTCATATATTATGTACCAGTTAATAGTGAATTTCGACTTTTGGTTGGTTTTATAATGTTTTTTATTATTGATGTGTCCTTTGCATAGGTAAGTATGACTACACGTAAAAAGATTTTGGTTATAAATTATGGTGTCTATGCTCTTCTTCAGGTAATAATGCTTTCATTCTGTGATAACAATTTTATTTCCGTAAATATATTATTTTCTTTGTATATAGGTTATCTATATTCATTTATACCATACTGTGGATCTCCTGACCAATATAACAATGTTGTTGGGTTGGGAGCTGATGTTCTTATGCGGTTGCTTTCCAATGGGGAACATCCAATGCGACATTAAGTTTATTTTGACAATTTTTTCACATCATACCATTTACTTTGCTTGTTGTCTGATAAAGGGTTTTGTGCTTCGGGAACCGATCGATCCAAACGACTTGCTGGTGGGTCTGCTGAATTAAAAACCGGTACAAAATTGCCAAGAGGTGATTATGACTATATATTTGATGTCACACAAAAAATATTGGTATGTAGGTGGCAAGACAACAAAGAGGTGACGATGGCAACAAATTTTGATCAGGTCTTGCCTTTACACAATATCCAACGTTGGAAAAAAGCATCGACATCAAAAAAGAACCCGTAAGCTGGCAAATACGTTGTGTATGGTCAGCCAGCCATGTTACATAATTATAACAAGGGCATGGGAGGTGTGGATTTGCATGACAATGCAATCCAGAACTACCGAATCAATATACGTGGAAAGAAATGGTATTGGTCTTTGTGGTGCACTTCTTTGAATTCGGCAGTTGGGAATGCTTGGAAATTGCATTGCATGATTGCAAAATACAAAGTTCAGAAACCTATGAGTCAAAAAGAATGCAAAATATTTGTAACAGAAGGTCTTCTTCTGGCTGAAAAGAAAGAAACTACCGATGATGATGATGTCAACGATAAGGAATATCGACCACAAAATCTTCCAAAAATTCAGGGAAAACACGTTGTAATAAGAAATCCCGAGGGAAAATATCGTCGTTGTCAATTGAATGGTTGTGTTAAGCCCACTATATATATGTGCGAGAAATGTAATGTTCTTGTGCATACAAAATATTTCAAGCAAAAACATGAATAATAGAATTTTCTTGCAACTTCTCTTTCAGCTGTTTCTTTTTATTTTACGTTTTATCTCAAATAGTAATATAAATTTAATAAAATACAATTTTAGCAACATTTCAAAAACTTTTGTACCATTTGATTAAAAAATAATAAAATAAATCAATAAATAGCAAATAAATCCAAATGTTTACTTGCATACGAAGCTATCTTATAGGATAAGAGCCAGTGTTCGAAATTTCGAACAGGCTTTTCTGGGAAAACGAAAATTCGGAAAAAATTTTTGACCAAAATAATGAAATCAGTGGTTTCTTATAACCCTAAAAACATACTTATAACAAAAAATAAAAATAAAAATTTAGTCTCGGGGCGAAATGGGTTAATATATAGAGTGATTGAAGAGGAAGGTTTAGATGTACGATTTTAAAATTTTTTTTTGGTTTGAAAGAATTTTACTTAAAGTTAGAAAAAATTTCGTTGGGATATTTTGAGCCCCCTCCACACACCGAAAAAAAAATTATTAATGTTTACATAACTTCTCTATATATGGACTGATTTTTAAAATTTTTTTCTTTTTGTTTCAATATTATTTTCATACTTGCGTCCGTTTTGTAATCTTTTGGATTGATTCATAGTATTGGAGTCAGTATTTTTGCCAGAATTATTTTGTCATTTACTTTTTACGACAAATAATGGCTTATTTTCGAAGCGATTTTAACCAGTACAGCATTAATCCTTATCTAACTAAATACCTTAAATACATTGTTGATTTCTTATAGAATGTTACTGCATATTGCAAAAGGCCCTACATCCTTTGCACAGCTAAGCTTTAAAAAAAGGTGAGATCTACCGTAAAAATTGCGTTAACTGTTGCGTTATCTGGCATTGTCGCTACGCTTTTGGAAGGAGGCCGAACCGCCCACTCTACATTCAACTCCCGCTGAAAATTGCCACCGATGACAATAACAGCGTCTGTAGTATTTCTAAGCAGAGCAATACAGGAAAATTGATGCGTGACTGCTCATTAATAGTCTGGGACGAAGCTACCATGTCAAACAAGACGTCTGTGGAAGCACTGGATAGGACAATGCGGGATTTGCGCAACAAAAATTCACCTCTGGGTGGATGTACAATTCTGTTCTCAGGAGATTTCCGTCAAATTCTACCAATTGTGACTCGAGGAACACGTGCTGACGAAGTAAAAAATGCTTCCTTAAAAAGATCGAACCTTTCGCGACATGTCGATAAATTAGAGTTTAAGACTAATATGAGCGTGAGAACAGGCTATTTCCAAAGATACTGCTGAAAGTTGGCAATGGAGAGTTAACACAAAGTGAGGGAAGGATTAACCTAGAAAACCTTTGTGTTTTGATAGACAACATCCTAGAGTTAGTCAACAATCTTGACATTGATAACATAACTTATAAGACAATATCTTGGTTTAAGGAATGAGCGATTCTGTCACCAACTAACGAACAAATAGATAAGGTAAATAACTTGATTCTTTCAAAGATTGATGCGCCAACGAAAATATACTACTCGGTCGATACTGTTCTCGATTTGGAAGAAACTGTTAATTTTCCTACAGAATTTCTAAACTCTTTGAACCCGTCTGGACTCCCTCCTCACAAAATGGTGTTGAAAGTAGGTTGTCCTGTTATTTTATTAAGAAACCTGAATTCACCTAAACTTTGCAATGGCACGCGTTTGCTGGTAAAATTACTGAAAACTTTCATAATAGAGTGCACAATACTCACAGGATGTGTTACCGGAGAAGATGTTTTGATTCCCTGCTCTGATACCATCGGACTTACCCTTTCAATTTAAACGTTTACACTTTCCGGTAAATACATCTTTTGCAATTATCATTAATAAATCGCAAGGTCCAACCTTCAACGTTGCAGGCTTAAATTTTAGCGTTGACTGCTTTTCAAATGGCCAACTGTATGTCGCTCTCTCAAGAGTAACTTCTAGAGAAAACATGTTTGTATTGTCTAATGACAAGAAAGCTGTTAACGTTGTATATAAAGACATTCTGTAATATGTTGTTAATTGTCGTAAAAATAAATTAAATAGGTAAAAATTTAAAAAGTAAATAAGTAAAAATGTAGTGTATGAATTTAGAATTTACTGCGGGCCACGGGCAGTAATGAATAAATCAAAACTACTAAATCGATTTTAATAATTTTTTCATTGAATGACATAGGCTATATATTTTATACCCGTGCGAAGCCGGAGCGGGCCGCTAGTGATCTATAAACAAAAATTAGTAAAATTACAGAAATTCAAACGGACGTAATTACGAATCCATCTATTTTTTATTGCAAGGAACGTAACTAACATAAAAGCTTATTGTTATTATTGATTTTGTAAGTTTTTTTGTTTCTCCTGTAAAATATATAAAAGTGTAGTTACGTCCGTTTGCATTTAAGGTGACGATATGTATGTATGTATTCGTTAAATATTTGCCTCGATTTCCTCTTCATTGGCGATGGGTATTTCATTTATTGCTTAATATTATGTCATCTTCAATTGACTTCAAAACCACTAATTTCTCTCCAGTGTTTTGGACATTTGCTTTTAGGCAAAGTATATTTTCGTTGCGACCTATTTTTTATGAAAACATGGTATGTACATGTATCTACATACATATGTATATACATACATATATCTATAACAGACTTATTAACAATTGTCGAATTATAGAAGTACCCATCGTCTACAAAATGATTTCGTAATAGTTTTATGAGGTGTGGAACATCGGCGAAAACGTAAACTAATTTGCTTTCATCGGAAGGATGATAAAAAAATGTTTTTGAAGAGAAATATCCATCGACTTCCAAAGCATTTGGTTTTCAGGTCCCAAGTCACTAACTGCAGCTACCACAGTAAATCCAGTTTTATAAAGTTCTATTATAATATTTAGAACAATGCTTTTTTCCATTCTGCAGTCGAAGTCATAAAATATTGGCTGTTTCCAGGTTCCACGAAGTCCCCGAATCATAGCCACTTGAACCATTCTTTTAGGTTTTAAAACAATGTCATTTTTCCTATCATACGTCCACTCTTCTCTGCACTTAATTTCATCGAACGCTAGAACGCATAACTTTTCTTCAATTTTTAAATCGCAGGCGGTTAAATGTAGTAACATTTCTACTTGTAAGCCTGGCTCTACATTGAATTTTGAAGCCCCCTGCGTAGCGTTGATGGCGAATTTTTTCGATGCACTTAATTTTGATAACGGGTCTTTTTCCTGTTTTTCTAATCAAGTTAATTGCAATTCTAAAGCAGCAATTTTTTTATTTAAATTACATTTTTCATTATCAACTTTTATATTGTACTCTTGAATTGATATGCTATAGTGTATGCAATAAAATTAAAGGGTTGTATGATGAAATTAATTTAACTTCATTAACTTACTCCGTTTGAGTACTAATACTTGTATAAGTTGTTCGTACAACTTTTCTTGATATTGCATTTATTTTTGTTTCTTGATATCTAAATTTAAGAATTAATTTTATTGTTTTTTTTAATACAATAAACCCACCATCAAGTTCTTCAATATATTCATCAAGGTATTCTTCAACCAAGTTTTCTTTTGCAACATCTTCGTTTAGGTGACTGAAATTATTTAATATAAAAACGTATAAATTTAATAGCGGTATTCACGGTTGGCTATTGTAGATATTTTTGGCAACAAGACTTGCTTAGTGTAAATTAGGACTAACGGTGAAGTGTTCAGTCATTAATATTACGTACATATGCATATATTCATAGATTAACTTGTGGTGATTGGTACGACTGTTCAATCTAATTCGTTTCTTTTTGGTCGTAATATCCTTTTCGAAAAAGTGTTTGGAACACATGATGCTTCACAGAGCTTGCAAGCTCCTAGCTACTGTTCACGAACTTCAGGTGATGTAGGGAACTTGAAAAATGCAACATTCGTATCTTTAAAACATTTTGTTTGTCCAGAATTTGGAAATAAACGCTCATTTTCGCTTTCTTTAATACAAACAACATTAAATTTTATCTTATTACAATCTCATTCATTGCTTACCTTTCCCACTACGTTTTTTTTCTAAATTTTAAATTATTTCAATTTATAATTCTGTATTTTTTGAAGTATGTATACAATAATAAAATAATTTTTCAATAAAATTTTAAAAACAAACAGGAAACAGAGGGGAAATATTAAATTAATACAGTAGCACGATTTTAGTGGAAACTTCAGAATACCTATCCTTGTCAGAAGGTGAATGTAAGGAAAAATGAGAAAGTGGAAGTACCTTCTATATTTATATCATGGTACATACTTATGTATGTATGTATGTCGTAAATTTTTTTTCTTGTTTTTCTCAAAAAGTGACGTATTGACAAGCCGCTTACAGTTTGTGCTGCAATTATTATTGCTATAATAAAAAAAAAACAAAAAAATATGGAAAGAAAAAAGCGTATTTGGAGGAAGGAATGGCTAAAAAATAAAAAGGTATTGGGTGACTATCAACTTTTAAAGGAGTTCAGTGCAGTGGATGATTTGAATAACTTTTTAAGAATGAATAAAACTAATTTCTATCAGTTGTTAAACGAAGTTACCCCACTTATTATTAAAAAAACAATAATGATGAGAGAACCAATTTCACCGTATCATCGGTTAGCTATCACTTTGCGGTTTTTAGCTAGCGGAAATAGTTTTGAAGACTTAAAATTTCTGGCGGCCCATGCTCCGCAAACATTTGGAAAAATTGTTATTGAGACGTGTGAAGCGATAAATAAGGTGCTTAAAAATTACATAAAGGTGAGTTAAATTAAAAATAGAGAAAATATAAAATTATTACTTCAAACTTTTCTAGCTTCCGAGCAATAGTGATAGTGGAAAGCAGAAGCTAATGCTTTTCACGAAATTTGGAACTTTCCTCATTGCATTGGCGCTATTGACGGGAAGCACGTTAACATTGTAAAACCGTCCGGATCAGGTTCTTATTTCTTCAACTACAAGAAAAATGTTTCCATAATTTTGATGGCAATTTTTAATGGTACATGTGGGTACTAATGGTAGAGCTTCAGATGCTAGGCTGTTTAGTGATTTGGCTTTTTTTGAAAAGTTGAAGAGAAATGATTTATATATTCCTGATCCTGAGCCATTGCCAGGTCTTACTGCAAACATATCATATGTATTTGTAGGCGATGACGCTTTCCCGCTGATGCAAAATTTAATGAAACCATTCAGTCACACAACTATGAACAAAAAAGAAATAATATTCAACTATCGCTTATCACGTGCCAGAAAGATAGTTGAAAATGGTTTTGGTATTATGGCATCAAGGTTTAGGATACTATTAAAACCCATTAATCTTTCACCAGAAAAGGTGTCTACTATCGTTTTAACCTGTTGTTATCTTCATAACTTCTTACGGGAAAAGAAAGATTTCAATAACGTCAACATACTTACAGATGAAGTTGAAGCTACGGGCACCAATTGTAAAGAAAATTTAGACAGCTTAACTCCAACTATCATTAAAAATGCAACCAATCATGCAAAAAACGTCCTACATCAGTTCTGTGAATATTTTAATATGGTGGGAGCCGTATCATGGCAAAACACAATATGTAAAGAGTAGTAACAAAATGTATTTCGTCATCTAAAATCTAAAAGGCCGTAACCACCAAAAAATTTAAAAAAGACTTCGATTGATTATAATGTGATTAACCAAAATACAGCTTTCATTTAAATTTAAGTCGCATATGTTCAAAAAAACCGATTTGATTCATTATTCAATTTTCTTCTGCAAAAAAAGTAAAAATCATTTACAGACTTTTGGATTTTATGTGACGATTTGTACATTAGCCTCTTTATATCAATATGAGCAATATTTTCAGTATTTTTTTAAATCAATCGATTAATGATAAAAAACTTTCACACACAAATATGTATGTATTTATATAAATGAAAAACACTTCTAAAATATTAATAAAAATGTTTTTTGTTTACTTTTTTATAAAATCTATTTATTTATTAAAGAAAATAGTATATCTACTGATCCTGCCTGATATAAAATATCTATAATTTTAAAAATAATATTAAATAAAAAGTCTATAATTTAAAAAAATTCAGTCTCAGATGTACAAAAAATTATACAATTATACAAAAATTTGTATTTATAGCAGGTATAGTTATTCTATTCTATTCGTTCGATGGTGCTATTTTCTTTTTGAAAAACTTAGATTGAAAATATAAAGCAATTAAATTCATGTTGACTTACTAATGTATAGTCTGTTCTATTAAAAATTTAAGAGTATCATATTCATACCTTGGTAAAGGGTATATAAGATTCGGCACAGCCGAATATAGCACTCTTACTTGTTTTTCCTGTGTTTGTTGTCAAAAAAATTACATTTTTGCATTTTTCCAACGAGAAAAACTTGAAATGATTACCTTTTATATTTAATCAGCCTTATGCGAAATGAAAAACTAATATGAACACAAAAGTGACAAACTTGTACATGGTGTTAACGAGTTTTGCCATAAAACTTTACGTTAAAAATTGTTGTATCAAGCAATAATATCAAAGGAAGGATGTAAGTTTTCTTTAAACTGTCTTTAAAAGAATTTGAAAACAGATTATTTTACTTATTCATCAACAAAATTAGTAACAAATTGCGCAATTGAAGACGGCATATGTTGCACCATTTCGGGTGCTATTACTTGATTGTAAAAATAACCGTGATCGTAGATCTAAGAAATGTTTGACTATGCTCTTGTGAAAATAAAGGTTGATCAATATACTGGTTTGTTGAGGAACATGATTGGGGAGATAAAGTATATTCATCAATATATGGTGTTGATGTGCGCGATAAGTATGATGTTTCTGTCTGTGACAAGACTCCTTTCAAAACATTATGTATATCTTCAACTGCTTTTTCAGTCAGCTTATCCAAATATCAATGGAAAAGTACATCGGAGAATATTGTTCTTGTAAAAGCTTTTTGTTCTTTTGATAGCTCCTCATACTGAGTTGCCCATCCTTTGGCCAAAACTGATGTTGAATCGTCACTACCAGCTAATTTCTGATAGGCTATTTTTAACAAACTATCCTCAGCAGACAGTTTTCGTTTTTTTTGCAGATGTTGTCAGTAATGTTTCATCGTTCGAGTCAGCCTGTTAACAAAATAAAATTATTGTTTGTATATTTTATAAATAATATTGTTTAACACATATTTACATTTAATGCTTCTGTGTCCATTGTACATTTTCCTTCTCTGGAACATTCCTGGTCCTCCAAAAATTTGAGTCTATCAAAATACCACAACGAAGATTCAAATATATCATCCAATCCTGCACCGGACTTTTCACTCATTTTTACTTTCTTTAAATCACGCTTTTAATTGGTGCGGAAAACATTAATTTTTTATAACTTTCTCTCTACTGGCATCAGGATCTATTTCTTTTAATTTTGTGGTCATTTTTTCGTAGCATTTAATTTTCAAGTCGAGATTACTATATTCGGAACTCTTTATTTTCCACAAATACGGCATTGACTGGTATAAGTCCAGAAATTCACCCAAAAATTTTTTCTCTTTTGTATTCATGTCCACGAAAACCTCAAATGTCTTTTATTTAAATAAAATCACAGCACAAGACAAGGCTGCATTAAAAAAGTATTAAAACAAATTGTGTTTACTCTTTGACAACTTTTCTCAACTGATCAAATTTTTCCATACACAATACCAGCAAACTGGTACCATCAGCAAAATATCAAACTCTATTTGACATCACTACAGCAAAACGTACAATCACACAAAATGCCCATACGCGACCCAACCGCTGGCACAAACACTTGATTGCGCATGCATGCTGTTGTAGTGTATGGGCCCCATTAGGAAGGGCTTACTAATTTTCTCTTCTATGTAGAGTTACTCACAGAAATATTTTGCTTATGTAAATCTCAACTAATTTGCAAAAAGAATGCTATATAAAAATGTCTTCTTTGAGAAATTCATGTTTATTTTTTTACATATTAAATAGGAGAAGTCTTAGCTACAAATATTTTAATTAAAATTAAAAAACAAAAAATTATTTTATGAAATTTTTAAAAAATAATGAAAAAATCGCTTATTTATCAATTCACAAAAGTATTTTGCTTTTTGAATTTTTTACACAGATTTTTCATTATTAAAGCAGAGCATTATGTTTTAATGTTTTGTGTGATATCCATTGTTAGAGATGACCACTTGCAGACGTCCTAACATAGATTCCACTAAATTTCGGAAATTTTTAGGTACTTTTTTATACCTTTCTTCTTCCAATACTCGTCCTAAGCATACTTTTGATATAATGCTATTTTCCCGGACTTTTTCCAAATAAGCCCAAAGATTTTCAATAGGACTCATGTCGAGACCTTGTGGTTTTATTGGCAGATGTTTGGTATTATAAAATAGCCATAATTTAATGGCCAGGGATATATGTTTTGGGTCGTTTTCATGTTGGAAGTAATACCCATTGACATATTGATCGATCTGTTCAGCACTGACATGTTTTACTGTTCGCCTTATATTCTTAATACTTAGTGATTTATTTGGCTTGCGCCGTCTATCTGACCCAAAAATTATAAATTTATTTCGTCGCTAAATATTATCGTGTTTCCGAAATTAGAAGTCTGAAATTTATGTAGTTCAGCAAATAACTAACGCTTCTGCCTATTAACTTCCGAAATCAAAGTTTTTTTCTAGCTACGATGCCGTTAGTATGGTTGGCTTTTAGAACTTTATGGATGGACTTGCCACTTAGGTGTGTCCGTTGTATGCCCGTAGGGTCCCCTTTAGCATTTCTTTAAGACTTGGTGGTTTCCCTATTTTTTTTAATAGTTTTCCTTGCGTTTCTCATCGTCAACAACTTTCCTGGACTTTTTCGTGGAATATTTTCAATATATCTGCGCTTTTTTGCACCTTTAAAAGTATTTTCTCTTGTTTTTCTACATCGACTAAACATATCACAAATATATTGGATTGATTTGTCCTATTATACAGATATGGAATGTTCTTATTCGCAGATGAATTTAATTCCTTTGCTTTAGGCATTTTTTTAAACAAAAACTTCACGTGTTGCACTCAATAATAATAAATTGGAACCAATTATCACAAAAAAAGCATAACAATATAATATTACAAACGAATAGCAAAAAAAGAACACATGTAACAACACAAATATTTAAAAAATAACGGGAACGCTAAGTCCTCGTCCATACGGTGAAACATTTGATGCAAAACATTTGAGTTTGTTGTCGAGGGGGGAAAGAGGAATGGAAAAGGGTACTTTGTTTAATGTACACGAAGTTCTGTTGAGTACGTCATTCTCGCCTCATTCTCATGAGAAATATATGAGAAAATGTATTAAGCTGCAAAACAAAAACTTCACAGTGTGGACACGAATGCAGTTCCAAAAGAGAAAACAAAAATGTTTTCCAGCAAATGTTTCACTGTATGGACGAGGACTAAAAGAACCAAAATAATTTGTGATTTTGAAATTGCGTAGTTGATACAAAAAAAAGCAACAAAAGTATAACAATTAAATTAAAAGTTGTTGTTTTTTGTGTATTTTCCATTCTGTAGGCTTTGCTTTCTCAGTTACAAAAAGAGCATCAGAATTAGGCTTGCCAGATATTAAATCCTCAAAAAAAGTACATTAAGAAAAAAAAGGCAGTACATTTAAAGAAAAAAAAGTACACTGTGTTTATTTTATTAAGTTCAAATTCAATACATAAAATAAACAATTTATTTAATAAAAACTCAAAATATAAAATTCACTGCATAAGAATAACAATTTATAAAGTAAGGAACACAAAATAAGAGATCATAAATACTATTTATACATAATATTATATAAACTAAAGAATAGTCAAACAAATTTTTGAATTAAAAACCAGACAGTTCTACTAGATCATAACAAATATTTATCATTTTTTTTTGTACTTCATTAACAATGGCATTTTTACCTCTTTCGGTTTTTAAAAAATTAAAAAACTCTTTACATGTGTAATCAAAATTAGTTTTTATTATTAAATCACTTTCTAAAAAAATAGCTTTAGAATTGATAATTCGCAAAAAATGCAAAAACCCGCCACATTAATCTAGTTGCAGATGTTTAATAAAGCAGAAGTATAAATATCACAACAGGGTGCCCTCAAAAAGTTGCGTTTGCGTTTGTTTGGTAAAGCGTATGTAAGATTCGACACAACCGCCAAATATAGCACTCTTACTTGTTTGTACTATACATATGCATAGACATTTTTTTTATTTGTTTGAAAAAAAAGTACAAAAGAAGTACAAGAACTAAAAAACAGTACTTTTGCGTACTTCTTTAGTAGTTATGCAGACAGCAGTACAATTATTTAAAAGAAGTACGCGTACTGCTGAAAACAGTACGTCTGGCAAGCCTAATCAGAATGCAACCGGGTGTCCTAACCCGGTTGTAGCTATGCTGCTTGGTTATATAAAACAAACTGAAGTGTTAAATAATAATGCAATAAAATTATATTATATAATGATTGTTTGTAGGTAAACATTTAATTAATTTAATTGACATTACAAATATTTTAATTGATGTTATAAAATTATTCATACCTATTACTTTTTTGTGTTTAGAATAGCTATAAAATTTTTTTTAACATTTATAGAAGTTTCAAAAACTCAATCATTATAATCTACTGTAGTAATAATTGGTTTGTGGTAGCTACATTTTGATACATATGTTTGCGATGGGAATTTTTCAAGGTGCCTTGAAAAAATTGCATCGATAGTGGTATTGCATTTTGTTGTATGTTGTAATGTATCATTGTTTATTTTTAAATCAAACTCATCCAAAAGAAATTTTACTAATGGCTCAGAGTTTCTTCTGAATTGAATCCTAAAGCATCAACAAATAAATATTTTTAAATTAAACAATAAATGATTAAAAAAGAGTCTGCAAAATTACACCAAAATCTTTTATTGGTTAAGCATATAAGTACATATGAATTTTAAAAGTAGACTTTTCATAAAAAGCTACCCATTTCAACTGTTGAAAAATCGTCCATTTAAAGGAAAAAATTGTCAAATCGTCATTTTGCTATTTTGGCACCAAAAATCGTCGAAATGACGACAAATCGTCACATCTGGCAGCTGTGGCTGTGTGTTTCAATCAGCGTTACCATAAATATTTTTAAAAAAACTTCTTAAATCTGAAAAAAAACTTTTTTCCAATACAAAAACTTTTTTTCTACAAAAGTACCAAAATTTTAAAAGAAAACATAAAATTGTATTTGGAGTTCATTTTATTTAAAAATATAAAACCGATTAAATTCAAATCCTTAACATATAATAAAAAAACAAAATAAAAAATTCATATTTAGTTTTAGATTTAGAGATCTTAAAAAAATATCACAACATTAATAAATATTAGAGCGACTCAACTTGTATGGAATAGAAAAAGTGCTTTTGTTACCCCTCTGAAAATAAGCTTTGACCATCCGTGAGCTGGACCATTTTTAAAAAAGGTATTTTTTTCAGTTTTTCGAATATTTTTGTACTTTGCTCCAAGACGACATAGATAAAATTTGGTATCATCGAAAAGAGTTTTTGAAGCACCATCCAATGGTATATAAAACTTGACCACTTATGACCTACTAATTGAGATATTTAACTAAATACATATTTTTGTTTCGGGTTTTCATACATCATCAAAAAAATTAGAAAGAAAAGGGAAAACTTGACAAATGGTAACGCTGGTTTCAACACTCACAGCCAGTGATGGGAAATGAGATTTGCATTTCGGTATCAAAAAAAAATTTTTTTTGAGTACATTATTGATCCCGAGAATACCATAAATTATATTTTCTATTTAAATTTTATTAACAAAAAAGTATACAAAATTCATTTACAAAGATATAAAATGGGAACATATAAGTACAAATATACAAATAGGTATAGCCTGGATTAGACTTAATACTGTGGGAACATAAGGCTTGCTAAAGCCAAATTCGATCCCTAAAATGCTGAACAAATAGAAAATTTAAAATTTTTGGCGATGACATAAAACAATACAATTTCGGCGAATTACGTTTTTAAGCCATTACATGATTTATCAATACATGTTTGGAAATTGCATTCGTAGCCGAAAATCGATAAATTGATTTTATAGATTTTTAGCTATAGAGATTTAGGTTTAGCGAGTTACAGATTACGAATGCTCTTCCTTTATTTTGTTTTCATGAGATTTTGGTAAGAGAAAATCCTTTCGACATTTCGACGGACAAAACTCTGATTTATCAGGAAACATGTATTCATGTAATGCGTTTTTATTTTCAGCCAATGTAGACCAGGGGTGTTATTATGTAATTCGATTCGAAACGAAAACTGTTCGAATTTGTATGTTATTAAAATTGGAATTCGAGCACATTTTCATTCGATTCGGATTACATAATAACCCCCCAGAAACTGCATATATTCTCTGTTGGTAATGCTTTCAGTTCTTCCATACAGTCAATGTTCTATATTGATTGTCCATATTTTAAAAAATTGTCTTTTCCCTGGGAACATTTTAATTAAAAGTGGTATAATGATGTTGATTTTACCAGATTAAATATTTTCAGGGGGAAACTTACTAAACCAAACTAACATTTCATTGTCAAAGTCCACTTTTGCCCTTAGAGCTTAATATAATTTTAATATAATTTTCAAATTTTCTTTAAACTGATTTAAAACAGATGTTACAATAGATAACCTTCTGTGCCACATAAAATATCATTGCGTGAAATATGTTTTTCGTTGATGTTTAATTGTGAAAGGTTACACTTTTCTAAAAGAGCATTACTAATAAAGTTTCGTTCCATTTTTCGAAAAAAAAATTAATTATTTTCAAAAACATATGCATGCGCGCGTCTTCTGACTGCATATCTAAGTTGTACGTGAGAGTATCAAATGTGTTACGGTCCTTTTTCATGTTAAATAGTATAGTAAATATAGATAGTACTAACTTTCCCATCACTGATCACAGCACACACTCAGTACTAGCAATACGAAATACACATGCACACATGCAGCACCAGCAATACGAAACACAAACAACTTTGTCTTACAAACAACAACAACAACAAAATTTTTTCTTAGACTTATTAGTTTGTTGTCGTTATTCACTGTATATACGCAAATGCAAAGCAAAAAAATTTTTTCTCTTTTCATTGAACAAATTGAGCAATCGTTTTCACTGCTTTTGTTTCTCTCACTCCAAAGAATTAAACAAAAGAAAATCAAACAATTTGTTTCGTTTATTTTCGTGCGCTGGTTTAAGTACAAGGATATCAAAACAAAAATAAATTTATAACTGTAATAGTGTCGATTATTTATGTTACGAAAATTATTTTCTAACCCCTGTATCGCCCCATAAGTAGCATAGCTACAAAAACAACTTTATGTTTAAGTTGTCAGAAACACACACAAACATGAACTAAATTATATGGTGCAAATAACTTTTGACATCTTAAACACGAAAACACAGAATATCATCAGGACGATTGCGTTGACCTGATAAATAGGCCTTGATTTATATATTTCATGATATGAAAATATGTGTTACATTTGTTGTACATTTGCGAAAATTAAACGAAATTCATTTTAATACGACCACATGATGTTCATGTACATACGTGCCTTCAAAAAACACACACATGCACAAAACATATGGTGTGTTTGTAAAATTTAAACAACATTTAAATCTACAGTTTTGGCTGTTTAAGTTTGATTTAATTGTGCAGTGAGAAACAAATTTTTGTGTTTAAATAAAATTTAAAAATAAAATACAAATATTCATTGACTGATTTATTAGCCCTAAGATTTAAAAATAAAATACAAATAATCATTGACTGATTTATTAGCCCTAACTGTAAGTTTGTCCAACAGTCGCTACGCTGTAGCAGCGTTACCGTTGAAAATTTTCGAAAAGGGGCACAAAAAGGGGATTTTCCAAAAAAAAGTGTCACAAAAAGGGGATTTAAAAAAAGGGGCAACTTCAAAATCAAGAAAAATTAAAGAAACAAGCATATTTATTAAGTTATTTTTATTTAAAACAAACAATATTAAAAAATTTCTCATGTATAAGAAGTTCCAAAACATTAATTTTATGAGAACTCATGTTCTACGTTTATACCACGGATGGAAATCATGGTACAATTGGAATTTTTATGGCACATTTTTGACCTCGTTGGTACCCTGGTACTACCGCGAGTTACTTGGTACAATTTAAAAATGCCAATGTTTCACTATATGGTAACATTAATTTTGCCTATGTTGTCTTAACTTTTGTTGTGTGTGTTTTATTTTAGACTGTCAGCTTCTCTGATTTTGTTGCAATGCTGTTGTCAAGGCAAATTCATGTACCAGGTGTTCTCAACTCTGCAACAAAAAATCTGTCTAGTCCTTAACTGTACCTGTTAACTTGACAGCACCTGAACTTGACAATACATGAACTCGCCTTGGCTGTGGTCATATTTATTTTTTAGTTAATTATTATTTTTCGAACTGTATTTGTTTCTTAAATTCTTATGAATTGAATTAAGCTAATGTTCGTAACGCTTTTTAAGCCAAATTACATGTGATAATTATTAATGAACAAATAACATCAAGTTAGTTGTAAATATTCTGACAACAACACATAGTTGAACGGAACAGCCAGCCGTTTTCGAAGGCCACTAAACCTTCTTCATCAGCGTTCTTCTGTGTTTTGGTCCACCGTGTGTGGTGTCAGTTGATGTAGATGTCTGCCCTATATACTAAACTTTATTGCAAATGGAATATGTGAATTGGTTTGATTCATTGCATTTTTCAATTTGCTCATATATATGTTTGGTAATGAAGGCTCAACAATTTACCATCTTTCATATATATTACAATAGTCTTACCATTGTCGTTTGTTCTTTACTAACTATGCACATGTTTGTTAATTTCCTTATTTTTGTTCTACTTAAGACAAACTTTTTTGGTTTGTTACTATTAAGTATATTTTTATTTTAATCAGAAATAATTTCTTAATCAGGCTTGAGTTCAGTAATTTCAATTCTTATTGAATGAAATATTTTTATTAATTAATGTGAGTATCTAAAGAGAAGAAAAATTAAACTAGACTTTATAGCTGGGGGAAATACCGATATTTTTCTGTGCAGCCACGCACTTCATCTGCACCCATGTCTATCTACTGGGGTAGAGATTATTATTAACATCAGCTATTTAACTTAAATTTCTATGAAATGGAATATGAGAATTGATTGTGTATACAATTATTGATTTACCTTTGGCAAACACATTTGTAAGTATCACTATTCATTTTCTGTTTTTCCATTTTCTATTTAGGTTAGCACGAAGTTATATCACTCTACTCACGATATGCAAATTTAAATAACATATAAAAATGGTTAATTTTGTGTTAAAAAAAAGTAACCAAAATGGAAAAAAAGTACACAAGTACACATTGGAAAAAAGTAACCAATTTTGGTTACAAGTAACCAAAACGGCAACGCTGGATTTAATACGGCTTCGCTGAAAAGTGATTTTCTGCGTGGAAAGCCTTCGACCGGGCTTTTATGTATGTCTGTTCATCAGCGGCTTCGCTGAAGAATGATTTCCTGCACTGCCGGCCTTTGGCCGGGCTTACGGATTTTCTGCAACATGGTTTCGGGAAATACCATGGTGGAGAAAATCCTTAAGCGCGGCCAAAGGCCGGAAGTCTAGAAAACATTATTAGGCAGGGAAACCTTGCAAGGCAGAAAATCTTTATTATGCTCCGCCGTTTCGGGAAATAACATGGTGGAGAAAATCCTTAAGCGCGGCTAAAGGCCGGCAGTCTAGCAAACATTAGGCAGCAAAATTTTGCAAGGCAGAAAATCTTTATTATGCTCCACCGTTTCGGGAAATACCATGGTGGAGAAAATCTTTAAGCCCGGCCAAAGGCCGGCAGTCTAGAAAACATTAGGCAGCAAAATTTTGCAAGGCAGATAATCTTTATTACGCTCCGCCGTTTCGGGAAATACCATGGTGGAGAAAATTTTTAAGCAGGGCCGAAGGCCGGCAGTCTAGAAAACATTATTAGGCAGGGAAACTTTGCAAGGCAGAAATTCTTTATTAGGTTCTTCAACAACAGTGGCTTCGCTGTAGAGTGATGTTTCGAAAACAAAGCTTTGTAATATTTTTCATCTTATTGCTCCGAGTTCTGTAAGGAACCATGGTGCCGTTGAATCCCCACAACAGATAAGGCACTTAATTCTCTTTGAACGATTATTGATAAAAACTGTGATTTAAAGAGATGGGCGATTGTTCACTTTGTGATTTGGGGGATTATTCAGAAAATTTTGGGCGATTTGCACTTTGTTTGGGTCTTTTTTCATTATGAACAATAGCCCAAAAATATTGGGCGATTGTTCATTTGGGTGATTTGACATTTTCCTCCACACAACTATTAAAAAAGCTTAATATTCACTATTTTATAAAAAACATAAATGTAGAATTGCCCAATTTGGGCCATTGTACATTTTTGTAAAATGGGTGATCGTTCATAATGAACAATCACCCAAAAAAATTTTTTGGGCGATTGTTCATTAGGCGATTGTTCGTGCAAACCTATTTTGCATGTCATGCTTGTAATTTCGAAAGAAGGTTTCTTAAATAGAAAATATAAAAATTAATACAGGGTTGCCCAAATGAGACCTTGTGATGCGTATTGTAGTCGTTGTTGGGGGTCTTGCGATAGAAGCCGTTGCACAATTTGAACTTTGTATGGATACATCTTAAGATCCAACTTTAAAATTCTCTGTAATGTTGTTCTGGGTATACCCAATTGGCCGGAACGGCGACGAGTTGAGACATATGGATCATTTGCAACACTCTGCTGTACAGCTTCCACGTTGTCTACAGTACGAATATTTCGATGAGCACCTCTTCCTGGACGGTCGGCAACTGAACCCAGTTCCTCAAAACGGCGAACTAAACTTGTAATCATGGAAGATGTGGGCGCTGATCTTACGTTAAAAAAACGACGATTATTTCGCTGCGTCAGAGCAATTGATCGTTGAGAAGAATAATAAAAATCGATAATTTTAATGCGTTGTTGTGGACTGTACGTATTCATTTTAAATTTGCAAGAGTTCAGTTATAATCTGCAAAAAGAAAAAATAAATTATGTTAAAAAATAAAAAAGTTATATGTGTTTCACACCAGCTGGTCTTATTTGGGCCACCCTGTATAAATAAATATTTATTTGAATATTGTGATTGTTTTAATAATTTTAGACGTAATTAGTGATGTCAATCTGTGTTCGAAAATCATAATAGTATGCGGAAAACCTCTCTAATAGCCTTAAAAATCGCTAAGGAAGTACATCATTACATAGTATAAAACAAAGTCGCTTTTTCTGTCCCTATATCCCCATGTATGCTTAAATCTTTAAAACTACGCAACGGATTTTGATGCGGTTTTTTTTAATAGATAGAGTGATTGAAGAAAAAGGTTTATATGTACAATAACATCCATTAAATAGGGGATAAATACTGTTATTTTTGAGGTTTCTAATGTGATGTCGTAAATAATTACATTTTTCCGCTTAAATTGCAAACACAGGCTGAACCCTACGAAATTTATCCAAATAATGTGCTAAGTATTGTACACATTGAAAAGGTCTACAGAAAACTCCGCTAAGGTATATGTCTATCTCTTATGGATATCACACAATAACATTTTTAACCGACTTCAATAAAGAAGGAGGTTATCAATTCGTGTGTATTTTTTTACTTTTTTTTAATGTTCGTACACGCCTAACTCGGTCATTTTTATACCGATTTTCGAAATTTTTTTTTTTTGTTTGAAAGGGTTTGCTTGCAGTTAGGTCCGATATTTTTTTTTTTAAATCTGCAGGAAAATTTCCTCCCCTATTCCATAACTCTGCTATTTGTAAACCGATTTCAAAATTCTTTTATGGCTTGAAAAAATTTTGCTTAAAGTTAGAACAAATTTCGTTGGGATATTTTGAGCCCCCCCCCACCCCCCACCAAAAAAAATTATTGATGTTTACATAACTTCTCTATTTATGGGCTGATTTTTAAAATTCTTTTCTTTTTGTTTCAATATCATTTTCATACTTCCGTCCGTTTTGTAATCTTTTGGATTGATTCTTAGTATTGGAGTCAGTTTTTTTTTTGCCAGAATTATTTTGTCATTTACTTTTACGACAAATAATGGCTAATTTTCGAAGCGACTGTAACCAGTACATCATTAATCCTTATTTAATCAAATACCTTAAATACATTGTTGATTTCATATAGAATGTTACTGCATATTGCAAAAGGCCCTACATCCTTTGCACAGCTAAGCTTTAAAAAAAGGTGAGATCTACCGTAAAAATTGCGTTAGCAGTTGCGTTATCCGGCATTGCCGCTACGCTTTTGGAAGGAGGCCGAACCGCCCACTCTACATTCAACTCCCGCTGAAAATCGCCACCGATGGCAATAACAGCGTCTGTAGTATTTCTAAGCAGAGCAATACAGGAAAATTGATGCGTGACTGCTCATTAATAGTCTGGGATGAAGCTACCATGTCAAACAAGACGTCTGTGGAAGCACTGGATAGGACAAGGCGGGATTTGCGCAACAAAAATTCACCTCTGGATGGATGTACAATTCTGTTCTCAGGAGATTTCCGTCAAATTTTACCAGTTGTGACTCGAGGAACACGTGCTGACGAAGTAAAAAATGCTTGCTTAAAAAGATCGAACCTTTCGCGACATGTCGATAAATTAGAGCTTAAGACTAATACGAGCGTGAGAACAGGCTATTTCCAGAGATACTGCTAAAAGTTGGCAATGGAGAGTTAACACAAAGTGAGGGAAGGATTAACCTAGAAAACCTTTGTGTTTTGATAGACAACATCCTAGAGTTAGTCAACAATCTTGACATTGATAACATAACTTATAAGACAATATCTTGGTTTAAGGAATGAGCGATTCTGTCACCAACTAACGAACAAATAGATAAGGTAAATAACTTGATTATTTCAAAGATTGATGCGCCAACGAAAATATACTACTCGGTCGATACTGTTCTCGATTTGGAAGAAACTGTTAATTTTCCTACAGAATTTCTAAACTCTTTGAACCCGTCTGGACTCCCTCCTCACAAAATGGTGTTGAAAGTAGGTTGTCCTGTTATTTTATTAAGAAACCTGAATTCACCTAAACTTTGCAATGGCACGCGTTTGCTGGTAAAATTACTGAAAACTTTCATAATAGAGTGCACAATACTCACAGGATGTGTTACCGGAGAAGATGTATTGATTCCCCGAATCGCTCTGATACCATCGGATTTAACCCTTCCAATTTAAACGTTTACACTTTCCGGTAAATACATCTTTTGCAATGACCATTAATAAATTGAAGGGTCAAACCTTCAACGTTGCAGGCTTAGATTTTAGCGTTGACTGCTTTTCACATGGCCAACTGTATGTTTTTCTTTCAAGAGTAACCTCTAGAGAAAACATGTTTGTATTGTCTAATGACAAGAAAGCTGTTAACGTTGTAATACGTTAATTGTAGTAAAGATAAAATAAATAGGTAAAAACGTAAAAAGTAAATGAGTAAAAATAAAGTGTATGAATTTAGATATTCCAAAGATAGCAGGAAGTCTTCATGGTTTAGGGAAAGAAGAATTGATTTACCCTAAATTTAACGCGTGCGGGCCACGGACAGTAATGAATAAATCAAAACTACTGGATCGATTTTAATAATTTTTTCATTGAATAACATAGGCTATATATTTTATACCCGTGCAAAGCCGGAGCGGGCTGCTAGTTAATGATAAAATATAACAGTTGTAAATAAAAGAAGATAATCTCGATAAATGTAAAATAAAATTTAAGTTAAAGTAAATATGTACTAATGAAAAACATTTTATGCGTCTGGTAAAATCCTACTTTTAACCAACTTTAACTTGTAATAATGGCCCTTAAAATATACTTTGTTTTGACTATGAATATGTACAATTATTATATAACATATTCATAAAAACTGTAGAATAAATTACTATTCTTATAAGTGATTAAATGAATTTTTATTTTTAATTTTTGTTATATAATTTATTTTTGTATATACAGGCATGTTTTGAAAATCACATTTTTCAAATCACCTGTGATTTTAAAAGTAATAATGGTCATGCAGATAGTTTTTCACTCTTTTATTTTAATGTTCCAGTTGTATAAAAGATCATACATGTATCATTTCTGAAAGAAATTTTTCGTATATGCTTTTAAAAACGTCTGCAGGACAACTATTACTTTTCAAATCACGTGATTTGAAAAATGTTATTTTTCGAATATGCCTGACAATTAATGATTATATACACTATTTTTCTTGGTTAATAAATGAATTATTTTTGTTCACATTTTATCAATTATTTCGCTTTTAATCAACCGAACAGCAGTTTTTCTTCCTATCATTCTGTACTCTGCAAGGTCTTTGCGAATTTCTTCGATAGGACCTTTTCTTGGGTTATAAGAAACGTTATCTTGGCTATCCGTGCTTACATATGATGTACCTGAATACGTTGTATCAAACTCGATAAGAAAATTGTGAAGAACGCAACATGCCAACATTACTTTTTGAACGGTTTCTACTTTTAGATTAATTTTTGTCTAAAATATTCTAAATTTATTGGAAAGCATCCCGAACGAATGTTCAACTACATGCCTTGCCTGTGATATTCTGATGTTGAATATCTTCTTTTTCCTGCAATTTGTTTAGTAAGGGTAGGGCTTTATAATGTGCTTTTGAAGGGGGAAGGCATCGTCCGCGACTACCACATATCGTTTTTTCAACCATTACTTCCAACATCAATAAATATAAATTTACAGCGGACGTCAACCAAAGCAAGCAATATAATGCTCTTTGTATGGTTATAGCTGTAGTAATATGCCCCGTCCTTTCGTGGAGGTTGGAAGTTGATGTGTTTTACCGTCCAATGCTCCGAGACAGTTGAGAAACTGCCACTGAAGGGCAAATTCTTTGCCAATGCACTCCCGGACTGGACGGAATCTGCAAATTAAAAAAATTAATACCGTCAATTAATGAAAAAAAAATATATTATACACCTATAAAAATTCCTCACGCAAATTGCGGTATATGGCATCACAAACTACAGGCATGGGCTTACAAAAAAAAAAAAAACGATGGTGATACCATCCAAGAATAATTCATACTTTTTTTGATCGACTCGTTGCAAGAAATCGAAGGGTTATCGCCAATCTTCCACAGAAATGGACTCATGAAAAGAGGCTTTATATAATTTCGGCTTTATCAACTCGACAAGTTTTGCGAACTGTACTTCATCCATCCTCATCTGGTAGAAGAAGTTCTTTGTTTAGAAAAGCAAAGAAACAATTTCTCTTGCGATCCTTTCGCAATGGTTAAATCACTAACCTTTTAGGCTTTTGCTTTTTTTATTAATAACGTGCGCATAGTTTTCACGAGAGCTTGAAATATTAAATACATGCATACGTAAATGATTAAATCGCTTATTTTAAAAATACTTACCCAAAGATACTTCGTCATCTTCATCGGAATCAGAATCGTCTAACACCAATTTTGTGCAGTGAATATGTTTTTCCATATTATTTTCAAAATTCATTTTTATTAATTTAATTCAAGGCACATTCACAAGGTAGTAGCGGAAATTCAGCTGAGCTATTTTTTTTCAAATTAAAGTTCATCGGAAACTTCAAAAATTTTTTACGAAAGAGAAATTAAAAGAAAATGTTAAAAAAATTCAATATGAAAAATATTTTATTAAAAAAAATTCTGTGAAAACAAATTTATAAATATGAAAAAACTATTAAAAAATTGTGAGAAGTGCTAAACGTTGCAAATGTTGTTAGTGGTAGCTGCCGCGGAGAAATATTTTCAAAGTTATGTGAATAATTTTTATTATTGTTATGTTAAACAAATTCTATTTTTGAAGTTTTTGATGAACTACAACCCATGTTGTTTTTTTCATTGTTGTATTTTTTCATTGTTTTTGTAATCCTGATACTACCTGGAAATTAATCTGCCTTGATTTAATTTTAACAAATTTGTCTAGTTTAAATGTTTTTGACAATTAAAATCTTCAAATACATCAACAACGAAAAATAACAAACAATGAAAAGAAAAATTTCTGCCTGTATATTAATTTCGCAATTGTAATTTCAAAAGATAATGAGAAAAATGTCTGCCTTTCAATTTCCCAATTGTAAAAGCGGACTATGGAAGTGACGGAAGTTTGACGGAAATAATAATGGCCTCTACCCAAAACTCGACAGTGGACTCAATATTTTCTCATTGCATTAAGTGAATCGTTCTCCATCCATTCTACACACTACACAAAATTTCGCTATTACACTATATTAGGAATGTAACGAATATACATTATACATTTATTTTTTTTGCGAAAGCGAATGCAAATATTACAATATCTTAAAAAATCACATGAAAATAAATTTGTATAAGAACATGAAGTTTTGTTGTGTTATACAAAACCGGCCCAGGCAAAGAGCCATGTGGTAAACCCAGA
Organism: Tachina lurida; assembly: GCA_944452675.1. NCBI lineage: Eukaryota > Metazoa > Arthropoda > Insecta > Diptera > Tachinidae > Tachina > Tachina lurida. Next base: position 42,415,119 of record OX101753.1, read on the forward strand.
AAAAATCCAGCTCTCTCAAGAGAACCCATAAGAAAGCTATCAACGATATGGCAAACGTTAAACCATCATTCCAAACTATAACAAAGGCCTTAGCAAAAGCCAAGCTTATAGTCAATGTCAGGCATCTTCTATTCAGACCCTGGTAGCATAGTGCGTTAGTATCACCAGTGCATGTGTTGTCGAAAATGCCGTTTAAAACCAAACTGAAAGTCATTCAATATGTACCTGTCTATAATAATGTCGTTGATCGCTGCCAGAAGGAAGTATTCAAATAGTTTTCCAAAGGCCGATAGTAAGGAAATGGGTTGATAACTTCACCTCATTCGGATTTAATCGTGGCTTCAAAATGGAAACCATAAGAGCTACCTTCCAAGGTTTTAAAAAATACACATATGCATAAACATACAGTGATTAAAACGAACTACCAGAAATCGCGACGTTGTGGTATCCGTCTTTCGCAAAATCAAATCAGGTATATACATACCATCAATACCAGCATATCTTTCGTTAGACCTTCTCATGTACTCTAAGATACGAGCAGATTGTGCAGGAAGAAACTACTCGCTAGTATATCAGCCATTCGAATTTTATCAGAAATGATAGCTCCATTAGAATCCACCAAAAACAGAACTACAGGACGGGCACATAAGGCACCCACTGGCTTCTCCATCCTACATCTCCGACTATTCACTCGTATAATCCGTAGAAAATCTGTCCGGTAGTCACGTTGGTAGTTGGCCGTCGATATTCCTTTTTTCTGCTCCACACCTCTAGGCAATGCTTGTCTCAGTCGTTTCTTTTGAGCAATGAAATTATGTGAAGTGGGAGTCTCAATAAACCTTTGCTCCATGGTAAACTCCCTCCAATTCCACAATAGACTGGTCAGTCTTAGTCTGTCGCATTTCTATTTAGTAGAAGTCCACAGTCCACACATGGACCTGTCATTGAATTTGCGTCTGTGTATCCGGACGTAGTCATATCTCGTGAGAGACTGCCCTGCCAAAAAGAGATCTGAAGAGAAAATAATTTCCACCGCTCTTTCGTCGGATTCATGGTCAAGAATCCAAAGTCGATCTGAAGTTACGTTTTGTCCACAGATGTTGTGAAAAGTCAATATAGGAAGATATAACCCTATTTGTGTTCAAAGTAGCCACGGGTTCATCCTGCAAGGCATCAATACAACGCCCAACTCGTATACTACCTTGGTGGTCTGGAAGCATATCAAGAAATGCAGACAACTTTTAAATGAAGCAAAAAGGAGAGGAAACTAGTCACTTTCCAAAGCTTCATTAAATAAATTCAAGATCGAAGTCAGGAACGCAAAACTTGGAGAAAATTCCGCAGTAATGTAGAATCTCCGAGAGTAAAAGACTGTGAAAAATCCTAGCAAAAAGGCCGTCGATACCCAGATATATCCAAAATAGGGATGGAAACTGGACCACAAGCAGTATCGATTCTTTAAAGTCCTAATGGACACCCATTTTCCGGGATGTCAACCTTACAGTGATACGCCAGAAGCATATCCCTCTCATGGCCAAGTAAATGTATTAATGGAGAAAGTCAAATGTGCCCTTAAAAGCTTCCATTCGTTCAAATCCCCAGGACCGGATGGTATTATTCTTGCGGATCTACAACATAACGTAGACCTAGTAATTCCATGGTTATTTGCCATATATAAGGTCGTATGGTCATATATTCTAATTGCATGGACTAAAAGTAATGTGATCTTTATCAAAAGAGGGAAGGCATCACACATCAAGGCGAATGATTTAAGACCCATGATCTTAACTTCCTTCCATCTAAAAACCCTTGAGACTTTCTCAATGGATGTTCATATTAGAACAGCCATAGATATCTTTCTTCTCTCAATCTCTCACATCTCGCTTATACCAAGGACAAAACGATTGAAACCACCTTACATTCGCTTGTAGGAGAAGCCTTCATGGACATTGAAGGTGCCTTTAATAATATTGATTCAAAGCAACGAGAGATTTATCAACTCATAGAAAATTTACTACTACGCAGAACTATCACTTCCACCATAGGCACGGCTACAATCACCAGGCAGGCCCACAGATGAACGCCTCAGGGTGGTGTGCTATCACCACTGTTGTGGAATGTGACGGTCAACAATCCGCTCCAAAATTGGAATCCTTAAAGATTAAAACCGTTGCATACGCAGATAATGTAGCGGTGGCGGATTTCAACTAGATCCGTTATCACAAAGGCTAGAAACTGCACTAGGAGCGGCCTCAGTGTCAAACCAATCAAAACAGAATTAGTACTCCTTACCAGGAGATACAAATTCCCCCACTTCAATCACCCAAGAATAAACGGCATTACCCTAACCCTGTCGGACGGTGCCAAATATCTCGGCGTTGTCCTTGACAGTAAATTTCCTGGAGAAAAAAATCTTTAAGCGAGAGTGCCGAAAGCCTCTATGGCAATTTTCGTTTGTAGGAAGGCAATCGGCTCTACTTGGGGAGTAAGCCCCAAACGATTCGATTGGATATTAAATTACAAAACCTATACTATTTTACGGAATCTCAGAATCAGCGGGCAAGCAGTCCCATATAGAAGGGATACTCCGCAAAATAGCAGACAAAAGATGCAGACCTTGGGGACATGGTAGAATTTTAAATACAACAATGAACATACCTGAACGCATTGACTATTATACTCCCAAACCTGGAAATTTAGTATTTCATTGACAGAAGGATGCTTCCCAATGGACAGAGCAGTGCAGGTTTCCACATATGGCTCAAGACAAAGAGGGGGGAGGAGTTGGAGGGGGAGCATATACTCCAGAATTCGGAATTGAAATGTCCTTCAGACTCCCGGACAAATGTAGCATAATACAGGCAGAGGTATCCACCATTAAAAGAGCAACACATTAGCTATTGGGTGCGTGGACATGGGACTAATTCAGACAACGTAGTTGTAAATTAACTGGCAAAGAGGGGAACCCTACTCAGATTAGTCGATATTGACAATCTATATAGGCTCCCTCTCTCATCCTGCTGCAGACGCTTCGATGCAGCCTTTCTCAATTCAACTCAAGAGAGATGGCTCAATGAGCCCACCTGCGTTATATTGAGAACTCCTTTGGCCTCACCTAAACATCCACAGAACTAAAAATCTCATCAGCTTCATTATCATGAAAACATTTTGCATCTCCTCTGCTTCTGCCCCGCTTTGGAGGACCTCCGTCTACGCTTCCTTGGCAGAATAACCTTCAATAGCCTGTGTGAGTTACCGGAAATAGGACTCAGAAACCTAAGTCTGTACATTAGGAGCAGCGGCTGGTATGGTTTTTGGCATGTGTGTACGCTAGACCCTTTCTTGATCCACTATCTTTTATTTTCTTTTATCCTCAATAATTTTTTCATCTATTGGACCCAAGTGAGCTGGACCCCTAGATTTAATTTTTCACCAGCAGCCTGCTAACCTAACCTAACCCTATTTATCCTAATCGGTCCTTCAGTATATCGTATTTCTAAGTCAAGACTTGAGAGATAAAATTCCCGAAGATTAATCCCACTCACATTCGAATACTGATCTCCCCAACAGGGATGCCTTGCATTGAGATCAACTTCTGTTGGTTTACTTTTATTCTCCACAAGCTTAACCATAGTTCCAGATGGGTAATATGTTGCTAAAGATGTCGAAATGTCTCATGAGGGTTTTCATGGATACTAAGGCAGGCTGTATCGTCGGCAAATATAGAAGTATGGATATTATTGCTCACATGCAATTAATTAAATAAAAAAGTGCCTCTGTGGCACTCCGGATGAGATAGGTTCTGGCGCAGTCCTGAAGTCTCCTCCCACAAAGCTTTATAATGTTTATTAGTAGGCCTTCATGCCACACTTTATCAAATGCCTGAGAAACATCAATAAAGAATTGGCAGAATTGACTCCTAAAACCAAATTGATGGTCCAGTATGCAGTTATCAGTTATAATTGGGAAGAATTTTGTCATGCGCAGCTTTTCGAAGAGCTTTGAAATTGTTGAGAGTAAACTAATTGGCCTATTTGACTCAGCCTTGGTAAGAATTTTGCCCGGCTTCGGAAGCTTCCGTGGTGTGGAAGCTTTGCAAGCTTTTAGTGTTTTTGATAATACTCTAGTCGTAATATGGCATTAAAAATAAATAGCAGGATTCTAATTGCAATACGAGGCGTATTACTTTGAGTTTTCTTCGGGTTGAGCTTAGCAGGTTTTGTACATCACGCATCTTCAATTTTAAGGGTTGAGGGAGTACAGCAACTACATTCGGAAAATCAACAAGAGCAGTACATGTATTTGGGGTAAATATGGAGTTTAAATGCTCATTAAATATGTTTTTCAGCATCGCCTCTTGCTCGACCTCCATTCGAAGTGCGCAGAGGTAGTTTAAGCTCAATAGCACTTTTAAGAGCGCCACAAAGAGTAATTAGATGTTGGTGTGACATCGGGACCTTCCAGAGTTTTTAAGAGATGCAGTTGTTTCAGATGCCAGCAGCTATTGGATTCGCTTTGTGAACTCTTTAAATCTGATTTTATGTTAAGGTGATCTGTGCTGTTGCCATTCCCTTCTAGCTCTTCACATACCGAGACGTTCATTATCAGTAGAATAAGTTCTGTTAACCCAGTCTGCTGGTTGGTGGTAGTGGCATGCTCTGCAGGCTGTTCAATATTTTAAGGATGTCAATGTTAGATGCAACATCCTCGGATCTTCTTAGCGTAATGTTTTCCGTGCAATGACTAATGAGATATTTTTTGAAACCCAGGCAATTTACACAACTGATCATCTTCACATATAAGTGAGGTAAATCAGTTCTTAGTGTATTACATATTGTAACGATAGTGGAAGAGTGATCGGAGGAGAGATTTAGAGAAGCTTCAACGTGAATTAAATTAAATAAATTAAAGAAATACTTTTCATGACGCCAAAATCTATAACATACGGAATTTTTGTATATCAGTAGGCCAGTATGTGGACTCCCCACTCGAAATGACGTCCAAGACAATTTTTGAAATTATGTTAAACAACGCCTGACCTCTAGGTCTAGGTCTGATAAAGATAATACTTAAAAAAAATTCACCGATTTTAAAAATACGCAATAAGAGTTTAAAATTAATTTAGATTTAAATAAATAAAAACATTTATATTTATTGCCTATAGTGCTACTCGAAGTCGGTGCCAATAATATTACTCACTTAACGTAGAAATATGTAAATGCTGAACTTGCTAACCTGCTATGCAGGTAACCCCAAATCATAAAGTATTTTGGTTCTTCTTTAAAAGTTGATTTTTTCAACTTAGTATGTTGTGTATAAAAACCTCAGAATTATTTTATATTAGAATGTGAAGAAATATATACATATATTTTTATACAGATTAATTTAAGATGATGGCTTTGAAAAATAATTTGATTTACACACATATGTGACCTGCTCCACGAAAAGGGACCTCTGCCCTGAAAAGAAGTTATTGAGAAAAACGCGTTTAAAATCGTTTTTCCGTGTTTTACGCATGGTTATGCAACTCTTCCTTTTTTCGGCGCAGAGGTCCCTTTTCGTGGAGCAGGTCACATATGTTTTTATGTATTGTATGAGTGCATGTATGTATGTACATATTTGTTAGAAATTATTAGAAAGCACATAAATGGAATATGGGCATTTCCACAGAAAAGCTCACATTTTGTCACGTTACGTTGCTTGGTGACGTAGCCTGTTTTTCAAACAAAAACATTGAGCAAAAATTAGGAAAAAATTCAACAGCATGGCTCTAAAATACAAAGCTTAATTGCTTGTTGACGTAACGTTGGGAGTTTTCGGTGGAAGGCCCTTATACATATGCATGCATGTGAATGCTTATTTATTTAGTCCTTCAAAATTTGTAAAAGTCTTATAAAGAAATTTTGTTTTTCAGGATACTCAGTACTAAATGATTGCAATATCTCGGTTAGATGATCGTTCATCTCCATTTGCTTTTGCAGTTGTGCTTGTATTGCTGTTTCGGAGCGTGGCAATCTCAATGGTTGGGTAGAGGCGGCCAGACGTCGATAAGACATTGCACGATATTGTTTTCGTACAATATTTTCGAGATTTTGATACTTTAATAAAAGGGCTTGATCAATTTCCTTGCGTAGATCAGTGTCTTGAGTTTCTTCTTGATTGATTTGGTAACGTATATCCTTAATTTCGTCCTGCAGGAATTGATGGTCCTTCTTCGCTTTTACTATTTGCTGGTCGGATAGTGCGGTTATACCGTTCTGCACTTGCTTGAGTTTATTACGCAAACTGTTAATTTTGTATTGGTTTGTGCTGCAGGATTGTCTAATTCGAGCAGGCTTTGATTCCACCGTCTGCCTTATCGAGGCTGATACAAATATTTGTTCCCGATGACCAACACAGTGATCCAGATCAACGATGAGTTTTTCTTGCACTCTTTTTAGTTGCTGATGGCGTATGAGCATACGATGAATTTCAGTGCGCATAGTGCCCAGTTCACTATCGAGAGCACTTTCCTCTTTGCGCCAACGCAATGTTTCCTCTATAAGTTTGTATTTGGTTTCCCATGACAAAGTTTCCCGATGTTTGTCTAATACCATGTCCTTATGACATTCGATGTCGTCTTGCAGCTCATTGATTTCTGCCTCCAAACTCAACACCTGCATTTCGTTATTCTGAAAGTTTTATTAGAAAATTTTATTTGAGACTGTATTATATATAACAATAACAACCTTAAGTCTTTGCAACAATTCGCCATGTTCCTTTTCACATTCACTTTCTTCCGTTTCGTGCTTTTGACGTTTCTTTGCCATTTTGGCATTTAAAAGCTGCACCTTCGATTGAAAAATTTGTATGTCGCGATTCAATTCTCTGGTACTGCTTTCGGATTGTCTTAGATCTTGGTCAACTTTGATTGATTTTTGCTTTATAATGGATAATTCTGTTTATTAAAAAAAATAATAATTATTAATGTTACGGAAAGAGATCTTTATAAAATATTACTTTACGTTTTTGGGTAATTTGTATTTCATTTATTTGGGCATTTCTTTTCTGGGTGAGTTTTACAAAATGATTTTGCAACATGATCCAGAATTGTTGGTATTCAAGTATTTGTTGCTCGGTCGTTTGTATAGACTTCTCTAATAGTTTGATCTGCAAATAAATATGTATGTAGATAAGAAATAGTAGTTTATTTCATGTTTTAATTTTAAATATGCAAAATTTTAAAACAATGTACTTATGACTGATTCTGGCAAAGGAGTGCAAATAATATGGTACGACATCGAATGCCATAATTTCAAACTGAAAAAACGTGATCGAGTCAGCTCGTTATCGAAAGCGACGATTAGAGCCCAGTTATATATTGGTTTTTATTTTGACTATTGTATTCGTTTTCTTTCATTATTCTAAACACCACCCAATCCAATTTATCAACCAATATTGTTGCCATGTTCAAAAAGCATAGAATCACAAGAAAAAATAGCAAGGCCTAAACACATAGCATAGATAAGAACCATTTCTTTTCGAGTATTCTTTTGAAGACAACTAAAATTAGTTGTACTTCAGAATACCAAAAAAACAATTTAGTTGTTTTAAAGTTGAGTTATTTCAGTTTCAATTCAACTTAGTTGAGTTGTAGGGCATTAATATCGCCCTATTATGTAAGTTCTTGAGGTGAATTAGCATTGGGAACCGCGTCACCCTTTTGTTTTCGGTTGAAGGCAGTTCTGGGCACAGTAGTTGTGCACATGTTTTTAAGTGAGGTGGCAAACACAAAGCCAAGCGTTTGAACTATAATAATACTGCGTTATATATCCTTAGATAGTACTTTAAGCATTTAAAATAAAACAGCTCTACCAGAAGATTCAATTAAGAAATTAATTAGTTTTACACACGTTTATAATACTATATGAATTTTACCCTATATAATCGGATATCTTACCTGATGTTGAAATTTTTTTTTTAATTTTAAGAACTCGGTAAATTTTTTTTTGTTTTTCTGTTTTTTTTTGCAATACATATTAGTTTTAGTGTTTCCTTAAGTTTTGGCGCTTTTGAGCGTTTTGGCGATTTTTTTGTTTTTTGGCGTTTTTTAACGGTTTATTTTAATTTTGTGAAAATCGAGCTGTTTTTTTTAGAGTATACCACATTGTTTTAAAAAAATATTTTCAATTAAAATAATTAATTGGTTTTAAAATTTTAAATTCATGCAAAAAAATACTTCGCTTAAAAAAACGTGGAACGCGTCAAGGAGGAATAATGTCACCCCTTCTTTGGATAATGAGGGCTATGCACCTGTCTGCTAAGCGCCCGATGTCACGGTTAAGCGACAAGGACCTTAACCAACTTTGCAGGGAGGCGGAAAAACTCTCAACATTTCGCTACACTGGGCTCGGCCGATAGGACTCAATATTAAACCAGAAAAAACGGAAATAGGTATTTTCCCTAATGTCATCCACTATATTGATCCTAGTTTCCAGGGAAAGAACATCACCTTATTCGATAGGATTAAATATTGAGGAGTGATCCCAGATCGGAAACTGTTGTGGCGACAAAACATAGAGGTAAGAGGCAACATTGCTAGCTCGTGCTGATGTTTGTCTGCAGAGGGGCCATGGGGTCCAGATGGGGACGTAGCCCTATTGCGACACACTGGCTCAGACCACTTCTTACATACGCATCGGTAGAATGGTGGAGGTCAACAAGCAGAAAGTGCTTGAAGGTTCAACGAATGTGCTGGCTAGGTATAAGTGGTGCTATGAGAACTACATCCACCAGAGTATTAGAGATAATTTATGTCCAACCTATAGGCATTCGTATAAGATACGAAGCAGCCCTTGCTGCAAAGCGTCTCCAAGTGATGGGGGGGATGGATCGAACAAGACAACATACCACACCCTCAGAATATACGGACATCACTGGACAGATACAACTAGTATTTGGAAATGGCCGACCGGTTACGTGAGACGAGTTATAGCTAAATGCAAGACATTGATACCAGAAAGACACTCCTGGGTCAATCGAATCCTAGAAATAACACTCGTGGGAGTTTGCTGCTACACGGATGCTTCGAAGCTAGGGGAATGAACGGGCCTAGGTATCTTCATAGAAGAACCCGAGACCGAGATTTACTTCTGCTTGTCTGACCATAATACAGTCTTCCAGGTGGAGATTCGGGCGATCAATGGATCAGTGTGAATATTAGACCCACAGAGTTCAATATATTTACCCACAACAAGTCGGCAATTAGGGCAATCACAACCGAAAGAGTAAACTCTAGGACCGTTTTACATTGCAAAAATATGAAAATCGATTACGCAGTACATGGCAACATTCGTCTGATATAGGTCGGCACTCATACGCCCGTTACGGCGTAACCGAAAATGTACGTGAAAATGAACTGCTGCAAAAGCCGAGAATCTTACGGACAGTAACTCTAACTAATGCGAAGCCTTTCAAGGCAGAGAAGATTAAGTTACAAAATTGGGCGAAGATGGCTCATAGGAAACGATGAAATTGTGATACTGTAGATAATCTAACCAAGGTTCTATGGGGCAACCCCGAGAAGACAAAACAAGGGTACTGTTGAAACTAAACAAACCCGAGCTAGAAAAGTTGACGGGCATCTTACCGGGGCACTGTAATCTACGAGGGAATTTGTACCGGATCGGAGCCACGAATGACAATGAATGCAGGGCATGTATGGAGGACATGGAGACAATAGAGCACTTCCTTTGTCATTGTTCAGCTTTCGCCCAGCCGAGGTACAGTTATTTTGGGAATGACACCTTACCGGAAATCACCCATTTGTGAGGTTTTAGCTGGACTACGTGAACGATACTATATATATGTATGTATATATCGTTAGCTAAAATGCAAAAAGGTGTAAAAAACTATAATTTTAAAGTAAAAAACTAAACAAACTTTCAGTTAAATCCCCTTGATTTTTGTTAATAAAAGCGCCGTTTTTCATCGCAGAAGTATAATATTTTGTCTAGACATGTAGTTTAATGGGAATCATAATAATCAATCAAAAAATAGATTTTGAATTTTTTCTTAGTTACACCTTTTTGCATTTTACCAAACGATATATATTCCCTTCGATCCCATAGGGAGCATAGGGCCTCAAACGAGCGTGAACGATACTGAGTTCGTATAAAAGTTGAGTTCGATTGTTAATTTACAAGAGAGCGAACAACAGCGCTGGACTGGCTTATGTGTATGTACCCGGACATGAGTGCAATGGCTCCTCTTTTCAACCTAACCTAACCAAACTTAAAAAAAAATTTTAATCCTACCAATTTTGAAGTGTGTTGAAGAAAATCCAACCCAAAGAAAATATGCGATATTCTGCATTTACACTCACGCAAGACCATCAATCACCGCATACGGCCGTTGTACTTTTGTATACAATTTGAAGATCAAAAGCAATACGATGCATCAGTTAATTTTTTTTGGTACAATAGACAAATGTTTCCATTTTTGGAAATTTAATACAACATAATTTTTTGACATTTTTGTATTATTGGTGTTATTATTTTATATTTCAATTAATATTTTAATTGAATTTTTCATTAGTTTTTTAATTGAATTTTTTTTTAATATTTAAATTTTAATTGAATCTTTAAAAATACATCAATCAAATTTTTTAAATGGATGAGTTAATACTATAATTTCCGTGAATACAACTGACATCTTTTTTAAGGCCTAAACGAGTAAGGAAGCGCATTTTTTTGGTATTATATTGACGTTTTGTGTTTGCTTTTATTTTTAACCGACTTTAAAAAAAGGACGAGGTTTTCAATTCTATTGTACTTGACAACACCGTCTAAGCTCTGAAATTGCCGCGATCTTACATTTAGATAAATGTGCGGAGTCACGCCTCAGCACACTTTTTTTAACAGGTTCTGACGTAAACTTTCAAAACGCCGATACAAGTACTTTGTGTTTGATCTACTCTGGCAGAATCAGTTAGTAAGAACTTCGAAAGTTTTCATATACAAATTTACGTAAATAAAAATTATATTTTTTACCTTCATTTCGGTTGGACTTGCTTCACCGCACTCACTGTTTCGCATTAACTCATCCAGTTGATTCATTAATTTGTCCATACGTTTCATTTTGATTTCGTTTTGCGTTTCCAAATATTTTAGCTCAGCATTACAGTTATTTGCCTTCGTTTCCAAATCAACAAGTTGTTCACTTAATTTCTCATTCTCTTGACCAATTCGGAAATTATTGGTCTTAACGCATTCCATATCCAGCAAAATGCCAGCTAATAGATTTTGCGCCTTAGATAAACTTAATTCCATGCTTCTCCTTTTCTCTTGGGCATTGTGGAGCATTTTTATGCGATATTCACTGGCCTTATCCGTGATCAGATGATCTTGAGCCAATTTCAGTATATTTTCTTCAACTTTGAACTTTTTGCTGTTCTGCTGATCGATCTTCCATTGGAGTCTCCGAATTTCCGTTTCCAATTGTGTACCTTCTTTCTGAGCCTCTTTTAAGTCTTTTCCAGTTTGCTCGAGTAGAAGTGGTACGTCAGAGAGTTTCTTTTCCAAGCCAAGCAAAATGTCAGATTGCTGTTTGCCTATATACATATGTACACATACATATATGTATTTATAAATATGTATGTATGTAGGTATTTTATGCGTAGTTACCCTGTCGGAAATTTGGTTAACTTTAAACTAACTTTAAGCTAACTATTTTGCAACTAGTACTGGATACTGAAATCAACTGACTATTCTAACATTGCGATGTCATGAGCGATAGTCAATTGTCTCACTCTGCACTACCTTCATCTAACCTAAAGTTGACTTTTTTAAATCACCTGGTAGTCAGTAAATTAAAAATTTTTTTCTGGGGTTCGAACATGTAACATCACACGTTGTGTACTCAACGCGCTACCACTCGGCTAAGCTGTCATCTAAGAAAACAACAGCAAAATGTTAATATAAAAATGAAATGAGTTTTAAAGTAGCTGAGAATAGATTTGTTGGCTCTCATCAAATTCGTTTACGTACTCAACTTCGTTCTGGATGACTTTGCAGCTAGCTTTTAGTCAGTATAAGAAAATTTAACTATAAGTTAACTATTTTTGTAGTCAACCACACATTCTCCGACAGGATATTTAAGCACATATATAATTTATGTGACTTTATTTTACTTACAGTCTTTTTTTAAGGTTGTAAAATTATCTGCTAATCGCTTTTTGAAAGTTTCCAACTTTTCATTCACAGCTAGTTCTTTTTTTATTTGTTTTTTAGTGGCCTCTATTTGAGCAGTATTTAATTTAATCGATTCAGTTCCTTTGCTAAAATGATAATAATGAAAATTAAAAGGTCAGATAGACAAAAATTGGGACAATAATTTAGACTAATTTCGATAAAAATTTTAAATCTTTTTCCAATGAATGTTTTAATAATTACACTGTGTGACAAATTTTGATGAAATCGAAATACCTGGGATGTGTTACTATTTTTCAGGTAGGTATCAGATATTGGCAATGAATCATGTTTGGGATATTCATACTAACTCATAAAATTTCAAATATAAGTGAGTAGACATTACAAATTCTGATTTACCAGCAGAAAAACTTAAAATAATAGAAGAGATTTCAAATCCTAAAGCAAGCCAAACGCTTGTAGAACTTGTTGTGCTTTAAGTGGTGGTGTAATCATTGGAGCAGCTATAGCATACCTTTCAGGAGCTTCTGCTTTAACTCCTGTTGTTGCTGTTGCAGTATTTATTGCAACAATACTCTGATTTACGCATACTCACGATGACATTGATTTGTAAGTATAGGTTGAAATAAATATGAATGCGACGTCAACATCATAGTCATACCACACTCACACTCATAAATCACCTCAGTTTGATTTATAATTTCAGCAAAATACTTATACTACTCATATTGATTCAGTTCACTCAACTCATGCAAGTATCTTTATTTAAAGTTTTATAGGCAGATTTTGTAAAAAATTTCGTTTCTAAACGTTTCAAATTTGTATGAAAAATAACGAAAATTCGTTTCAAAAAATATTTTTCCATACAAATTTCAAAACGAAAAAAAACGTCATTAAAGAGTTTGCAAGTAGTAAATAGGGTTGTTTTGCAATTCCTGCAAAACAAAAACTAAAAAAACAAGAGAGAAGCACATAACCTAATAATGAGAACCTTAATGTTCGTATGTGAAGTTCGCATTGTGAATCATACTTATTTTGCATCGTCCATAGGCATTGAGTTAAGGAGAGTCGAAATCGATGCGCACTTCAAACTTTCGAGTGAGTATGATTCATAGACAACATTGCAATAAGTATGAGTGCGCATAAGTACAAGAAATTATAAATCATGATTCAACTCTACTCACTTTTTCACTACTCATTGCGATTCTCTGGGTAGGTATTGTAGAGCATAACAATAATCTGTATTTGAAACACCCCCAAAATCTTGAGTTACGGGTAAGAAACTGGTTTTTTGTACCCGTAGGCACTTATCAACCTCTAACTAAGTTGAATATCAACCGATTTCAAATTTATAAACAAATTTAGAAAGAAGAGACTAAGAGCTTTTGAACCATACATATTTTGATTCAGTAAGTTTCAAATATGGGTATGTGTGTATTTTTTCACCAAATTAAATTTTTTCGGTTTTTTTCCGACACTTTTCTACTTTGGATTCATTCTTAGGCAGTATTTTTTTACTGGAATCATACTCTTGATTGATTTTATTTCTAAAAAATAATTGATTAAGAGTAAGTCGCAGGTTTCGGTTAAAAAGTTCTTTAGAAATTGGCTGAGTTATCAAATATTTTATTAGAAGACTTTTTGTTAAAAACAACCTGCATGATGTTTTTCTCGTTCAATTTATGCGTTTTTGGTGTATTTAAGCTTCCAGGATGATGAAAGTACAATTTAATAGGCGTATATCAACACATAATAAAAAATTGGTACAACAGTGCTCGCCAAACTATTTTCTTGAAAATCAAATTTTTCATATTCACCAACCTTAATATTCCGCAAAATTATAATTATAGTATATTTACATGAGTTAAGCTCTTTTTGCAAATTTTTGATGCCACTGTAACTTGAATTTAGTATAACAAGCCAAACTGTACCAATCGCATTAATTATTATAGGTATAGGATACTAACTGGATATTAAGATACAATGCAAATAAAATACCAGGTATTTTCCATTGCAGTATATCAAACAATGATGTCCATACCAAAATAAACATTAATTTGGTGTAATTTAGCGAAATGTATGGTTGGTGTATGTGAAAAATGTGGCTCTCAAGAAAAAAACGTTTGGCGACCACTGTTGTACCAATTTTGTACTTTACGTCTATTAAACGGTTTATTTCGAAATAATTTTTTCGATTTTGTTCAGCAGAAAGGAAAATAACTCGTTACAAGCTGTCAACGAGAGATCGTCGATTTGAAACAAAACTGTGCTGAGGGCATAACGAGCAAGATGACACAAACCTTAGTTTATATGTACTTAAAATAGATACGCCTATAAAAATTTAACATGTATAAAAAATTATGACTTAATTAAAATTTTAAAATTTCCAACCCTGGAACCATAATTGATTAATTTTTCTGGTTTTTAATACCAATTTATTTCTTTCTAAAATATAGAGTATATTTAATTATGAAAGAAATAATTAGTTTTATGTCATTAGTTTTATATACTAGAAAAAGTTTTAAGTTTTCAAGGTCTCGAGCGCCCGCGCCCTTCTTCAAGTCTTCTCACAACGAATAACGCAAGGCAAATGACGTTTTTTGTCAATCAGCGCCTCGTTTCTGTAACCCTACGTCTACATCTGATATATTTTTATCATAACAAAAGTTAAATTTTATATTGAAAAATAATTTTTTTGTGTTATCTCTTTTTTTCTATATAGAATTTGACATTTGTCATGATAAAAATATATCAGGGGTAGACGTAGGGTAAGGAATGTGAAAACCTTTCGAGTCGAAAAAATTGTTATCATCCTGTGAAACACAGGGTGATTAAGAAAAAAACTATATTTTTTGATATTTTACAGAAATGGGGTACAGATTTGGAGACGATCAAATAACACTAGTTTACAAAATAAAATTTTTTTCATGTACATTTGATGACATATATGAATTCGAAAATCAACGTTAAAATTTTTTTTATGGACCAGTTTTCGAGATATTGTGATTTTTTCAGTTTTTCGACCTTTTTTCACTTGACCTATCATATCTCAAGCTAGAACTGTCCGATTGGCTCATTCTTGGTATTAAAATGAAAGGTATTGAGATGACAAATAAATATGTATAATCGGATCTTTAATTGGTATAGCGGTTCAAAATATATCGATGAAAATAGGTCACATTTTCAAAAAAATCATATTTTACAGTGATTACATGCTGACAGAAAAGTACAAATCGTTACAAAAACGTCTGGTTTCTGTTCATGTACGTAAAGATAATACTTTTATGTAAGAACTAAGACCAACCAGAGGAAAATCGACCGAAAAATTACAAAGTTATAAGCAATGGATTGAATAAATCCAAAGTAAAAATACATAAAAAAAACAAATAACACAGGTCAACAAAATGAAATTTATTATGCAAGGTCAAAGGATTCATAGTAAATTTGTATATACTAAGTACTGTGTATCAATCCGTTTAAATTATTTTTTTTGAATTGACTGTATCTCGAGATTTTCCGTTATAAAAAAAGAGGATGCTGTATCACATAATTGGCATTAAATCGAGAACCAGTTCTTCGATTCAATAAAAAATTACACAGAAGGCTAGGAAACAAATTGACCTTTAAATTACATTTTCATGAATTTTTTGACAGTCTTATAGTTTCAGAGATATTCAGAAAGTTTTATACAAAAAAATTTTTTTTTTTTAAAATTTAGAAAATCGTTTGTTTCTTAAGAGACTCATTAAAATTTTAAACTGATGAAAATTTTATATTTTATTACTAATTGCGATACATTCATATGTTATAAATAAAACGAGCCAAATTTATTAAAAATCATTCCATGAATGCTGAATTTATTCACAATTAAGTGCTAGCATACGAGTATATTTTACAGAACAAAATAATAATAATAAAATAAATAAAAATTAAAAAATTCCGTAAAATATACTCGTATGCTAGCATATCGTATAACGATATGCGTTACATACGTACATACATAAGTACATATCGATGGTATCAAGTAGAAAGGCCCTAAATCGTATTTTTTACGAAAATGATTTTTTCAGGGATTCCAATAGCTTTCACACAAATACACCTCGTCACAAAAATTAATTACAATAGTGCAAAAAAAATAACGCTTTTATCGGCCATTTCACAGAGTTCAATTCCGTTCGGAATCGGAATTGAATAAACCTCAAAATATCAAGCCCTAGCTGTAGCATACCCCAGCGTACAACCGCCTCCCACAGTCTGGACACACCTGACAAATTTCCGTATTTTAGTTTTTTTTTTAGACACCATCTTCTACAAAAATTGGGTGGATTGAATTCCGATTCCGAACGGAATTGAACTCTGTGACATGGCGGTATAAGCAGTTTTACATAAAAAAGTTACATATTGAATATTACAGTTTCTATTATATTTTTACATTTTCCTGTAAAGTTGCAATTATATGAGGTAGGGCCTTTCTATTTGAGATAAACGATTAGAATTTTTGTTTTCCCTATTACTTGCCATTAGTTGGAATTATTCCCCGGGAAAAATTTCTCACGGAATTTTATTCATAATTGGCTTTATAGTAAACTCGCGAAAACGTGAACAATCGAACAACATGAGCGACCCGGAAACGTGAACACCTTAATTTTTGCATTGACTACTCTAAAGCGTGAACAAAGTTTTGTTTAGTTTTTTTCGTTTTATTTTTTAATTTACTACAACAACGTCATAAATCTTTTGTTCTTAAATTCACACAATCGAAAGTGTGAACAAATTTGAAAACGTGAATATCCTTGGTAAAAATTAGTTCACGCTTTCGCGCGTTCACTGTATGTATAAGCTTTTGAAATCAACAATGATAATAAAATAATAAAAACTTTAACTTACTCCATTTCGACTTTAACTTGATGCAATATACGATCACGCAGTGAAATTGCAGCAATCACTTCGGACCACGCTTGTGTTAAGCGACTGTGCTCATTTTCAAGTACTTCCAAGTCGGCATTCGCATTCGAAACACTCATATTTAATACTTCCAACACCTCAGTCATGTCTTTTATCTCATTATTGATCATCTCTAATTCCTTTTCGTTCTTCTTCACTTCCACATCCAAGCGGTAGACAAATAAATCAGACTTTTTCTTCTCCTCAGACAAATGTTGTTGCAGTTGCGTGTCACGGCTAACAACACGTTTTGCATTTTTCACTTCTTCCTCCACTTCATTGGTCCATTTGCGTATATTTGTCTCCAGCTCCTGCATGTGCTCAAGCTCTGCCAAACGTTTGTTATAAAGAGTTTTTTGTTGCTTAGTTATTTGAGCCTTTTCCTTATATTCATCTTTCAGCTGGCTAACAGCTTCTTCTTCACGATGGCGTTGCTGAAGATTTTCTTCAATTTGTTGAGCAAATTCTTCCAATTGCTCGTTTTGCCGTTGGATATCCTGTTGCCTGTCATATAAAATTGCTCCCTGCTGCTCACGCTGTTGTTCCTTCTCCTTAACGCTATACTTTATTTCTTCAATTTCATTGAGGAGTTGATCTCTGGCCCGCAGGAGAAACTCTTTCAGTGATTGTTGAAATTTTGCTAATAGTGGATGATCGGGAGGCAACAGTGCCAAAGATGTCTCATTTTGTTCTTTGGATAATAGCTCGTCACTTCCGTTTTCATGATTACACGGCTCTCCCGCAGCTTGATCTATATTAATTTCCTTTAAGTCGTCGATATTTGAATTGTTTTCAGCAAATATATTATCTTCTTCAGCTTTTTCCATCTCTAGGCCAAAATCAGACATCTCTAGCAACAATAGTGACAAATACAATAGCCTCTTATTTGTTTGTGTAAATGGTTTTTTATATAAAATATATTTATTTCAGCTTCTAGTTTTTAGATTAATTAAATGCCAGACCAAATACTTTTTATAGACAGTTATAAATAAAATTTTAATTTAAAACTTTTCTGGCAGGTGCTTTAAGACTTGGAGAGTGATTGTATCCAATGATTTAATAGTTTGTTCTTAGTTACAGACAAGGTTCCTTATTTATTTATAGACAACATAATATATTCGCTAGTTACTACACAATAATGTAATAACTTGTAAGGTTTGTAAGTAAACAACCCTCAGTATTTTTATAAACGCTTTTAAGCACATCGTAAGTACACTTTTTAGTTTGTTATGCGAGAATAAAAATAAAAAAACAGAAATTTTGATACCGTTACTGCTTAGCGATAATGAGTTCGATAGTTAAGCTTAAGTTTAGCTAAAGTGAAGTGTAAAATATTCCGCTAAAGTGAACATCGAAAATATTTTGTTTTAACATATTTTCATAGAGAAGCAATCAAATTGAATTAATGTAAGCCACTTTTACATTTATACATAACCAGGGAAACCGCAAATATGCAATTGCATGTTTTTTTCTTGTATCACGTATTAATGCGGCGACAAGATATTTGTACGTTTCAGAACTTTTAATGAATTTTGGCATCGATTTGTTAGTGCATATTTTTGCATATTTTACCCTTTAAATCATGTTTATGCATATATCAGTTTCACACGCATAATTTTAGCATATTTTCGAATTTTTAGAGCATAATTTACGCTTTTAAAAAACACCCCATTCCGAAAAAAAATTATATGAAATTTTTTTTTCTAGCAACTCATTAAAATTTCATTTTCGAAATAAAAATTTAAGTTTTAAAGAAAAATTCTTCCCTGCGCTATCTGGGTTAATATGCTTACAAATTAAGGGTTTGGTCCACATTTTTATTTTTATTTTTCGCCATCTAAATCTCTGTTCCAATGTTCCATGTAGTGTATACATTTTTTTTTTATATATAACGCAGTTTTACGGATGTTAGTTGCAATACAAATTCAGATGAGACAGAAACGATTTTTGTTTGAAATTCTAGGCCAATATTTTGTTATTTATTGCAATAAAAATTATAAATTAAAATCTTGTCTTATTTATCCAAAATACAGTTCCAAAGCCTTAATTCTGATATCGTGACCTTTTGAAATTAAAGTTAAATTCTTATGCATCCAATAAAAATTAATTTGTATTATTTGTTTTAGTCAAAATTTTTATACTACTAATTTTGTTTTAACCTGCACTTCAAACTTCTTTGTTAATTATGTTTCCTTTTTTTGTTTATTTTTTTCTTATTTTATATGCAATTGTTGTTGAATTTTTGATTAAAATATATATATTTTTATTTACAAATAAACCAATTTATTCTATTTTTAAGAGCATATTTTTTGACTTTTAAGTGCATATTTACAAGTTTTTAGTGCATATTGAATGCGCATAAAACACTTTTGGAGCATATTTTTGATTTCCCTGTACATAACTCTGTGATTTTCATTAATAATCACCAGCGAAACCAGAAATATGCTGTAAAAAAAGTGTTTTATGCACATTCAATATGCATTAAAAACTTGTAAATATGCACTAAAAACTAAAAAAAATATGCTCTTAAAAATAAAATAAATTGGTTTATTTGTAAATGAAAATATATTTTTAATTCAAGACAAAAATAAAATAAACAAAAAAGAGGTAACAAAAAATTATCAAAGAATAACTGCCGCACGTAAGTTAAAACAGAACTGCCATACACATTTTGACCAAAGCAAATAATAAATTATTTTTAGTGTTTTTATGGGAATTGTTAAAATTTAAGTTTAAAATTTTTAAACGCACTAATAATCCCAAATTATTATTTTACTTATTAAGTAAAATATTTTTTATTAAAAATACATTGAAATTGATTATTGAGGGGTTTAGCTGGATCCTATGCGCATTTCACTGTTGCTAATGCAGATCATCAGGGAACCTTTACCCAAATTTCTTAGAACAACTAGAGTTATTATGTTATAAACTTTCATTTAAACAAATGAGAAGCCTAACAACAAATAACAAAGTTGAAACAAGAACTCAATAATCAACATGTTTTTTTATTTTCTTACTTTACCATTGCTACATTGGCTGACTTTTTTTCAGCTTCAAATTGTAGTTGTAAGAGTATGTAAAAGAAAATAAATGTAAATAACAACAACAGCTATTAAAGAATAGAGTGTTGCCACACAAGTATTTTTGACCGGGTGCAGTCAAGTTAATAATTAGTGTTTTTATGGGAATTGTTAAAATTTAAGTTTAAAATTTTTAAACGCACTAGTAATCCCAAATTATTATTTTACTTATTAAGTAAAATATTTTTTATTAAAAATACATTGAAATTATTTTTGTTTATACTCACGCAAAAATTCAATTCAACTTCAAAAGAGACCTCGATATCAGAATTAAAACTTTAGAACTGTATTTTGGATAAATAAGACAAGCTTGTTAATTATAATTTTTATTGCAATAACCAACAAAATATTGACCTAGATTTTCAAATAAAAATCGTTGCCTGTCACATCGAAATGAACTTTTGTACATTGACAATGTTCCTCCAACATCTACTCGGGGCAGAGTCCGCAAAACCATATTTTTATTGAAACTAGCGTCCGTAATAATTGCTTATATAAAAAAAAATTATACATTAACTACATGGACCATTGAAAATGAGATTTAGATGGCGAAAAAATAATATCTATAACAAATTTTGGTTTAATATTAAAATGAAAATATTCTATAAAGTATCAAAATGTGCCCTAAAAGCCTAAATCATGCTCTAAAAATTCGAAAGTATGCTAAAATATGCATGTAAGACTGAATTATGCAAAAACATGCTTTAAAGGGTAAAATATGCAAAAATATGCACTAAAAAATCGATGCCAAAATTCATAAAAAGTTCTCAAACGGATAAATATCTTATATCCGCATTTATACCTCACACGAGAAAAAATACGCAATTGCATATTTGCGGTTTCCCTGATAATAACGTATGTTATATACATATATATTTCTAATTTCGAGCTTATTTATGATATCAAATTGTTATATATTAAAAAATTAAAAAAAAATATTTTTTTCGAAAACATCAACACAACTTCTACCTATTTTTAAATAAACTTGAAACAGAACTTTTTTGGCTCCACTGAAAGAATTTGATTTTTCGAAATACGCTGTTATTAATGAAAACCACAGAACTTATTTCGAGATATTCGAATGCAAAGTCACAAAATCGCAACTTTTTTAATTCGATATTTCTTCTGCACATTTGTTTTGATTCGCCTTCTTAAAGAGAGCCATTTGTAACCTGGTTTTGTCGTCGACTGAGGTAGCTTAGCTGCGTCTTGAGTCTACTTACGGATCCACGAACCGGTTGACTGTTCTCACAGCGGCTTCGGCTGACTGTTCCACTAGGCTAAGCTATTATTGCATGTATTGTAAATTGTAGAAAGTATGTTAGTCCCGGTCCACACCTGCAATTTTTTAATGTGTGGGAGTGTGTTGAAATAGAAATAACTATATGTGAGGCGCAAAATACAAAGGGACCTAGGGGCAAAAACCGGTTTTGTTCAGGAGAGCCATTTTAAAGATTTAAATACGTGTATCTTTGGTGTACCATCACTGAGCGTGTTGGTATTGGTCTCATTTCAAAGCGATACATCTCATGACGTCAGGAACGTGTTGGTCAACCTTGAAAACGCTCGTAGGTCGTCCCCACCTCTTGTTTTGTGTAGTTGGTTTTTACTGTTTTCTACCTAGCGCGCGGTTTCCATGAGTTTGATATCAATTTTGCTCGCGTTTTTTCGAATCCAGGTTTATTTTCTGAAATTATTAATTGTGAATTATAATAAATACTCATTTATAATTCTTTTAAATCGTGAATATCACTCTGTTAGTACGAAAGTTTTTTCACATAACCTTAGAATCGTCGACTTCAATTTCATAAAACGCGCATATCTCTGGGAGGGACAACTTTTGGGTCATGCGATCGGTCTCACTCGATGCTCAGATGTTGTCCACATCAAAAAAAAAGAGTGAACATTGATTTTTTTACCCTTAGGTCCCTTTCTTTATGCGCTGTCAAATATACATTTTGTATTCCTTTTTAGCTCTTTTCACTAAAAAATAGAAAGTTGCCACAAAAATTGCAAGTGTGAACCAGAACTTATGAAATTAAATTTGCTTTTAGATGAAAAATGTTTCTTTTAAAATTGCCGTATTACCGATATCATAAAATTACATGCCGACCACACGAGCAATAATCTTGGCAATTATTGCCGTGGCAACTGTCAAATTCGGTTGCCGACACAAGATAATAGCGTGTGGACCATATGAATATGTGTTCAAATATATATTCAGCAACAAATGTCAAAATACATTGCTGAGCAATAATCTCTTAACACATGCTGTCAAAATGAAATAATATTAATTTTTATTCAACAAAAAAGTAAAAAAAAAAACGTTTTAACTACATAAAACAAATAAAATTTCAATTTACAATTAGAAAATTATCTATTTATTGATCATTTAAGTGTTTATATGCATAAAAACAAAATATATTTGAATATACGTGTTCACCACCTCTAAATACATTGTTGAAACCAAGCAATTTGACGTTATCGCTCTGCCGGCGTTATTGCTTGTGTTAAGATACATCAAATGGCTCGTGTGGTCGTAGTGTTAATGAAAAATATATTTTCTTCAACAACTTTTTTTTTTCAAAATGCATGAAGTTCATTTAGATGCGCTGTTGAATAGTTGTATTATTTTTATTTTTCGGTTTTTTTTTATAAAAACGCATGAAATCTGCAATAACCAAAAAAAAAAATTTTTTAAACAAGAATTTTGTGTTTTCGTATTAAAAATAAATTATTTTAAAAATTACAATGTCATTTATACGTGCACAAGATCCAGCAGACTTCAATTAAAATCTTTATGAAAATCTATACATTCTTTGACATTTATTAAGATTTTTTCATCCAAAACAAAACCCATTAACTGAAAATTTTACGAAGCTATAACCAAACCACTGACTTTTTTATGCAGACCGTAGATAATTTACTCACCTTTCATATAAATATGTTGTACAGGGTAAAAAAAAAATAAAAAAATATACTCACAAGATTTCGTTTTGTATGGAAAATCTAGTAAAAAGCAGCTAGATTTAGGTGGAAATCTCATAAGTATGTACTAGATTTCGAGACAATGTAAACGCCCTATTATAATGTTTATATGTCACATTGTTATTTTTATAACGAAACAGTTTTAAAACACAAATGTTCGATTTAATTTAAAAAATAAAATTTATTGTTAAATATTTTAAAAACAATAATGTTTTCTTATTATAATAAAAATTATAATTTTTAAAATTATAGTGAAAAAGAAAAAGTATTAAGACCAAAAATATAAGTGTAATGTATCATGATTTAATTCTTTTAAATCAATAGCGTGAATGCTCTGCTTTACAGACATGCAATACCTAAAGGATGTGTCAGATGTCATCGAAAACTCAGACGACACTTGATACTTTTGTTGTGCCTAGGGATGCCAGTCCCGAAATCCCGATCGCGAAAATCCCTGGATTCATCGAATCCCGAATCCCGGGATTTCAATTTTTTAATTCCGGGATTTTCGGGATTCAGTCAATCCCGAAATTATTTGCCAAGTTTAGTTTGTTTTATAAAAATAAATTCATCATGACGAATATAGTAACAGTGGCAATCTTTTTATTTGTTTGTTTCCAAACAATTTATTTTCTCCTTTTCCTTATTAATTTCAATCTATTTGATAATAATAAGCAATATTTTTAACAGTTTTAATAATAATATATTAAATAATAAAGATATTCACGTCAACTTTTGCAACTGTGTAAAATGCATAATTGCACTTTATGACGCGAGTAACCCATTTTGTTTAGTTGTCGAGAAAGTCAAACACAATATGTACATCAATATGTTTATATACTATACTCGTATCTTTCTTGATTAGTAAAATATTTTGTTGAAATGCTGAAACGAAGTATAAAAACTTCGCTGAATAAATCTGAAATCAATTAATTCTTTAACAAAATTCTATGTTATAAGCCATAGGTTTTTTTTTTTGAAAACAATAAAATTATGTGTTTGTTATCCTAAAATCTAATTTGAAAATTACTTCATAATTTCTATATTTTCACTAGTTAAGAAGTTTTACAATATTATGAATTTTATAATTTTTTAAACAGTTTTCTGCGTTATAATTTTGTGTATAGCTATTTTTATAAGTACTTTTTGTAATTTTTTTTTGGGTTGGCAGTGTCATTAAAAGTTTACAACCTTGCAAAATTTACGCTGATAATCTTGTACTTACTCAGTGAGACCCTGATAATTTTGCATAATATGTGCAAAATAATTTTCTATCTGGTTGTTGTGATAATTTTTTAACTTTGCAATTTTGGTTTTCCATAATAGCGCAACTTTTGACCTAAATACTTTTAATATTTAAATAATTTTATTTTTTAATTTTACTTTTTTATGAATAACAAATATTTTTGTTATATTTAACTATGTATATAAGGGGATTATATTTACATATGTAATATAACATGAATTATAAAACTTTTGGTAGTTAACTTCTTTCAAAGACGATTTTTTAATAAATACCTAAAAATAGCATGTAGCTTTCAATCTTCAAAAAACCCAGAGTCCCGAAAAATCCCTGAATCTCAAAGAATTTCGGGATCCCGAAAAATCCCGGGATTTGATTTTTTGAAATCCCGAATCGCGGGATTCGGAAAATCAGTTCCGATTGGGATCCCTAATGGCAACCGAACTTCAGTTTTCCAGTTATGCTAGGAACACAACTGGGACGAACGACGAATTTTTCGGTGCGAACTTTCGTCATAAAAAATAAAACACGTGTGTGCATATGAAAATGAACACAACACCGCCGACGAACGACGAAAAAAAAATTTTCTCTCTCTCACTCTCTGTCTTTGTACACACAACAACCAACTTGATCAAATATAAGAGAGGAATTCGCTGCGTAAATTCGTCGTTATTGTGCTTTACACGACGAATTTACGCAGCGAACTCTTATCGACGAATTCGTCGACGTGGACGAAATTCGTCGTTCGTCCCAATTGTGTTCCTAGCATTAACTAGCAACACAACTGAACTTAAAATTGGTATTATGTATGGCAACTTCCTCCAGTTGCCAAAAAGTTATCGAAAATACGATTATGGCAGATTGGCAACTGAAAATATGTAAACAAAAATTTAAAATATAAGTGCTAAAATGAAAGTTATTAAGTTAAAGTGCTTAAAACATCAATTATAGTATTAATTTTTGATGAAGAGAAGGATGTACAAAATGTTGAATTTCTTAGACCGCTTTTTAGAATTATCGCATCTACAGTGAGTAAATGTTATTGCCTATAATAAGTTTTAACAACGCCTTTTTCAGCTTTTAATCATATTTTCTTTAAATATGCAAAGAATAAATTCACATTGTGATTTTTCGGTTCATAGTGAACAGACGTGTACGGAATAATAATAATAATTTTCGTTTTGTGAAAAATTTTTTTTTATCAGTCATTTTGAGCTTGGCTTTCAATTGTTTGAAAAAAATTAGTTTTCATAGAATTAATTTTCTAGAAGAAATTTTTCGGGCACTGCCATCTTTGTTTTTGTTTTATTGGACAATTTGTGCGTCGCCTACTAGAATTTTTTTCACAATTTCTGGGAAATAAAAGATAAAGAATTTTGTAATCCCTTGGATTTTTGGGATTTTATTTTGATTGCTGTTGGACTAAATAAATCATTTTGAATTTCAAGAGGAGAATGGATGATGCCGGAGGTGGTGGTCCTCCGGCACAAAATGTGAGGAACCATAATGCTTTCAAGAAGTCAGGAAATGATGGATCAAATTGCGACCAGATGGACACGGTTACTAAAGGTAAGTCAGATCAGATTAACGTTACGGACTTAGGTATGGACAAAGATAGGGTTGACACCAATCGTGACCAGCCGTTATATCGCTATGATGAGACTCATAAGGGACCATTTATGGTATATGTGGACGCTTTTGACAATTCGGGTATTAGAAGATATTTAAATGGCATCACAGTCAGCAGACTGCTTGTTACATTGCAAATAAAAGATGTTATTGAAGTTGCAAAATTGTTTTTAAAAATTATCGTGCAGCAAATAACTTTGCTGGTGACAAGAGATTGTTGGAAAATGGCCTTACTGTCAAGATTTTTGATCATTTTGTCTCCAAGGTGGCTATAGTCTTCGATATACCTACGGATATCACGGAGGAAGAATTTTTGAATGGTATTTCGTCACCAATTGAAATAATTCGTTGTATACGTATGACGCGGAGAACAAAAGGTGTAGATGATATTGAAGAAATAATAAATTCAAGGAATATGAATGTTATTTTTTAGGGAAATGAAATTCCACGCGAGATTTTTTTGGTTACATCAGAATTCCCGTTAAACATTTTATATCTTTCGCTCAGTGTTACAAGTGTTATCGTTTTAATCATTTTGCACAACATTGTAAGGCCAATCAAGATATTTGCAGAGATTGCTTTAACCAACATGCTAAAGAAGCTGTATGTGGTGTTGTTGTCTGTGTTAACTGTAAGGGCAATCATTCACCTACATATAAACAATGTCCAGCTCGTGCTAAGGCTTTTGCTATCAAGAAAATGATAACAGTGGAAAATCTATCGTTAAAAGAAGCTCGTGATCGTTATTCCAGCGTTTTTTCAAACAGTTTTTCAATTTTGGATGATGATGACAATAATAATTTTCCTCCATTGGTAAAAAATCAATCTGTAGAGACTCGTGACAACCATCGTGACGCAGTAAAAGATGTTCATAAATTTTTGCCGTATGCCAGGGTTGCCAAGCTTAATATGAACCGCTATAGGGAAAATCTAAATGCCCAAACTCAGATCCAAAAACATAAGGATATTTTGAAGGACAATGATTTTCCTCTCTCGTATAATTTACCTAAATTAGGTGAGATTGATAACTCTCATGGTATGAAGACACGGTCAAAAGCAAGACATTCAAGATCACTACCTACTATACAAGTTGATGATGAAAATCATAATAAAGCAATAAATTATTTATTGCAAACTTCGCAACAAGCTACAGCATTTTTAACAGACACATCAAAAGATATTATTGACATGGAATCAGTTAAGAAATGTTTGATCTTTCTTAGAGATAATGTGAATATTAGCATGAATTATTTGGATGTTGACAGAGTAAATCGGTTGCCTCCGAAAGTTTACTCACAAATTTAAATTAATCAAGATGGATATTTTACAGTACAACATTCAAAGTCTAAAACACCCCGGGAACAAGGAATTACTTGATTTATTTTTAGCCAGAAATAATATAAGAATTGCTGCACTTATGGAGACTTGGCTGGTGGATAATTCTTGCACCAGCCTAGCAAATTTTAACTTTGTTTGCAAAAATAGAAATTATGGTTTTGGTGGAGTGGGTTTTTATGTACATAAAGAAATTAAATATAATATTTTGAATTACACGACAAATGCTGATATTTTGGCGATCTCAACTCTTAACTTGAAAAGAAACTTTAACATTATTTGTGTTTATTGTCCACCTAGTATGCGGAATGACACTTTTTCTATGGAAATGAGAAATTTGTTTTTGTATGTAAGTTCCTTACAAGGTGTTTCCTTAGTCTGCGGTGATTTTAATGCTAAGTCACACTTATGGCGTGTTGGCAATGAAAATTCAAGAGGTGTTGCTCTGGAGTGAATTGTAAATGAATTTGGATTTTTATGTCTTAATAATGGCAGTGCTACTTTTTCCATCGCTTCTTGTACACCATCAACGTTAGATGTAACCTTTAATGATCAAACAGAATTGCGTCATAAACACATTTTCCATACAAATTGACACAAAAAATTAGCACCAGAAAGCAGTCGATAGATAGAATCTATTTTATTTTGACAACTTTTTTTCTTATGCTCTCACATATAAATACTTAATCTCTCAAACATGTTACCACACTTTCAATAAATTTCGTATATTTTGTGAACAAAACTACAAAGAAAAATAAACACAAAAGAAAATAAAACTAAAATTATAGAGCATTTGAAGTTACTGCCGTAGATTTTATTATGGGCTTTGTTAATTTGACAACGATTTTTCCTGAAGTTGCGGACATATTCTGTTTGATCATTTACTTACAATTTTCATGGCGAATATTCTTGGTCTGCAGTGGACACTAATATAACGAGCAGCAATCATCGTCCTACAGTAATTTCTCTTAAAGGAGAGTTTCGCACGGTTGGCCGGATTAATTTTCTAGCAAAAAGAAGTTTTACAATGAAATTTACAACATGAACGTTGGCAGCAATTTAACTGATTTTCAAAACGAGGTTGAAACAATTCGTAAAAGAAACACTGTTCGTACAGATGTCAGGAATAAATTTATTCCAAAGGTTTGGTGGGATGCAGATTCAACAAAACTTTTTCGTTTGAGGAATGCAGCTAGGAAGAAATATTATTTGACTAAACAAATGTCTGACTGTGAGCTTTATATTGCTGCAGAAGACAATTTAAAGGCTCATATAGCTGAAAGAAGAAAACAATCGTTTGATCAATTATTGGATGAAATTTCACGACCAACCAATATGAATATTCTCTGGAAGAAAATGGCAAATTTGCAGATATACAGAGACAAACTAAATTATTGGCACAGTGAACACTTTAAGCTCCACGATTGATTTAATGGTCTTATCGAAGATTTTTTTAATAAACTAATATTTTTCCTAGATAGAATAAAAAATTTTCTTTAAAATTCAGTTTGTTTCCTTCCAAAAATTTGATTATCCGACTTATTAAAAATAAGAGAACAATAAAAAATACCCACTTTTGCTGAACAAAATTATTGGCACACTTACCCCCAGTTTTTGACTGGCTAATCAAACTGTAATTATTTTTAAGTTCTAATTAAATACGAAATTGTATTTTTGGGTGCATAATTAAATAATAATTAAATACCCAACCTTGTGTAATTAAATACTACTTAAGTTTTATGAGCTTACCATATGTTTTTATGCGTGTGTGTGTTTATTGAAAACATACAAATGACATCATGTGGTCGGGTTGAAAACATCATGTGGTCGGGTTAAAAAGAATTTCGTTTAAATTTCATAAATATATAACATACACAATACAAAGTTTCTTATCATGGCATAAATAAGTAGAAAAATGCATTATGATGTTCGTTTGGTTTCATAAAATGAGTTTTTATGCAATTTTAATTGTTTACATGTTGATAACCTATCTTCTTTGTTTGTGTTAAACAGCTGTTCTTTGGAAACTTTGCAGTGCTGCCGTACTTTCAATATAATTTAATAAGAACTTTAATCAACCACTGAAAAAATGAAATCGTATTTAATTACAACTTAATTTTAAATAAAAATTAGCTAATTACGTACTTAATTATTAAGTTAAAAACTGCGGGTTAGTCGTGTTCTCTAAATATTACCGATCTGGTAATATTTTTTTTCACTCGCCGTTATTTATATTTCATAATATTGAAAGTTATCATATATCAACGTGCAAAAGTCAACGAGCCTTAAACTAAAAAAAAAATTATTGATTTTATTCAAAACGGGCAACAAACAGAAGGAAACCACAGAATCTCATCGTAAAATTATTCTATATTTGCACAATCAAGGCAAATCCTATGCTGAGATTGGGTAAATGATGGACAGAAGTCGCTACACCATTCGAAGCATCGTGCAGCGTTTCAAGGAATCCTCAACATTTGAAAGTGCTAAGCATTCAGGTCGACCTAAATGTTTAACCAGCCGAGAATGCACACAGATAATCAGAAAAGTCAAACTAAACCCAAAAATATCATCAACACAGATCGCTGCCGAGATTAAGCAAGAGTTTGGAAAAGATGTTCATCCCATTACGGTCCAGAGAGCACTACATGAGGCGAACTACAACTGTCGCGTTTGCAGACGTAAACCATTAATTTCTTTAGTTAACCAAAGGAAGCGTTTAGTATATGCCAAAGAGTATTTGCGTAAGCCAAATGGTTTTTGGGACCAAGTGCTATTCTCCGATGAAAGCAAATTTAACATTTGTTGCTCTGATGGCCGCCAAACGGTGTGGAGAAAGCCCAACACAGAGCTTAAAAAACAAAATCTGCCTGCAACTGTAAAACATGGTGGTGGAGGAGTGATTGTGTGGGGCTGTATGTCCGCTGCAGGGGTAGGCGAGCTGGTATTTATTGAGGGCATTATATATAAAGTAAAATATATGGATATTCTAAAGGAAAACCTGAAAAAAAGTGCCGAAAAATTGAATTTACCATCATCGTTCACTTTTCAACATGATAATGACCCGAAGCATTCAGCTCATGTTGTGCGTATGTGGCTTGAATATAATGTGTCGCATGTTCTACCACATCCGCCACAATCTCCAGACCTCAATCCGATTGAGCACTTATGGGAAGAGTTGGATAGGAGAGTGAAAAAGAGAGCAATAACGAATAAGAATGAGTTGAAGCAGGCACTGGTCGAAGAATGGCAAAATATTGGAACAGACATCACGAAAAAGTTGGTCAATTCTATGCCACATCGATTGGAGGCCGTAATTAATCAGAAAGGACTAGCAACTAAATATTAATATTCGCAAGTAACCACAATTTTATAGTTTTTAAAGAAATGTGCCAATAATTTTGTTCAATGAAATGAAGTACCTTTTGTTTGTTTTTTATTATTAATCAATAATTGCATAAAAATGTTGGACTCAAATAAATTGCAAGTTATGGAAAAGTTATTATTCTATCCCACAAAAATATTTATTCATGAAAAATTTATTTATCGATGCCCTTATATTAATAGATAAGTTGAAAGTGTTTGCTGTGCCAATAATTTAGTTCGTCACTGTACATACAAATGTGATAAAAAATGTAATAATTCGTGGACTCCTGTGGAAATAAAGAAATTTTTAGATAGATTGTCCGGTATTCCCAACGCATGTCAGGCTGTAGTTAACATTGTACATAATAACGAAATTCCACCGCTTTGTTATGGGGATTTTGTGAGTTTCTTGAAATCTAGAAATCCTGATTCGGCTGCAGGTCTTGATGGTATTTCATATCATATTTTATCTGGTCTATCCGATATTAACAAGAAATCAGTGTTTTCATTTATGGTTCATTGTTTTAAGAATTGTACATTTCCTGACATTTGGCGTAAGATAAGAGTGTGTCCAGTACCGAAAAAGAATAAAGATCCTGCTTTGTTGGAGAATCATAGACCAATATGTCTTATGTCGGTTGTATTGAAAGCACTAGAGCACCTGATTAAATTGCATATAGAAGATTTTATGAATAAAATCGATTATCTTCCTGAGAGGTCATATGCGTTCAGAAAGAAAAAATCTACTACTCATTGCATAAATGATGTCATTAATACTGTCGAATTATTGAAGAAGAAAGGTTATTAAACAGTCGGAGTATGTCTAGATATTGACAAAGCATATGATGTTACTGGTCGTGCTCTATTATGCAATTTACTCTTGAGACTGAATTTGAACTCTCATTTGGTGAATTGGTTAAAGTCTTTTTTGGCAAACAGATTCCTAGTTATGGGAAACCAATCTGTTGTAGCGGACAATGGCTTGCCACAGGGCAGTTCATTATCACCCTTGCTTTTTAATATTTTTACTGCTGCTTTACATAAGATTAATTCAGAAAACACCTTACTATTTCAATTCGCCGATGACTTTTTCCTAATTTGTTTTGATTTGGATTTTGATCACGCCAGATTAATGCTGCAACACAGCTTGACTCGTTTTCATGATATGTGTAAAGATCTAAAACTATCATTTAATCCAGAAAAAACCAATGCAATTCATTTCAGTAGAAGACCTAGAGCTCTTAATATTTCATTAAATGCTACAAACATTCCTGAAGTTTCATCAATCAAATATCTTGGTAGAATTATTGCCTCGAATAACTCCTCAGCTGAACATGCAACATATATTGTTAATAACACTAGAAAATCTTGCAGTTTTATCAACATACTGAGTAGCTGTCGTTTTGGCATTACTCTATCAACTGTATAAAGTTTATGTTCGTACGAAAATTGAATATGCTGTTTCTTCGTTTTCTAACATATCAAAAAGGGCACTGAGCAAGTTGAATGTTTATTTGCATGAAGTCCTTAGAAGAAGTCTTGGACTTATCAGATCCACACCAATAAATGTTATATATCATATGGCCGCTGAGCTGCCACCCAAATATCGTTTTTCGTTCACCACTGCTAAGGAAATTGCAAAGGCTTTTACTTTTGGTTTTCCTATTGCTAAGTCGCTTATATATTCGGATGTGATTCTAGATACAATCAAGTTTTTAATCAGTTCAAATTTATTTTCACTCACATGGGCTCAATAATTTCATCAACAACTCGTAAGGATAAATTTTCAATTGATGTGGATTTCTTTAAAGGTGTTTTTGGTTCTAAATCTGAGACTAATCGGATTCAATCAATGGCAATTTTTCTGGAAAAAATAAATTATCTCAGAGAAAAGAACTTTGAATTAATCTATACTGATGGTTCGGTCGGTGAATCAACCTCTGGATTTGCATACGTTTACATGGAGGATAATATTTCAAATTCCTTTTTCACTCGTAAAGTTTTATCCTCTATGACTGCTGAGATGCTGGCTATTGAGAAAACAATCGATTTTGCAATTGCTCGTGAATTAAGTTATGTTGCAATCTTGATGGATTCTAAAGCTGCACTTCATACAATTGCTGATATTGACAACCCGAATTATATTGCATAAAATATTTGCTCTAAAATTTGTTCATCAAATATTACGTTTACTGAGTTTCATTACATTCCTGGTCATGTTGGCATTGCTGGCAATAAATTAGTGGATCAGGCTGCCAGAGAGGCACGAAGGGTTGGTTCTTGCGTAACGGTGGGTTGGACGTACACGGACGCAATTTGTGCCATTGTTTCTATGCTTAATATTGATTGGCAGAGAGAGTATGACACAATTCGTACGACAAAGGGTATTTTGTATGGGCGACTTTTCCCTATTGTGGGGAAAATGCCATGGTTTTTGGGTACTGACTTTGACTTTTCTAAATTCGAACTGGCTGATCTGAAACTGGCTAATAGAATCCTATCTGGACACGCTTTCTGCAATCAAACTCTTTCAAAGATGAATCTTGTACCATCCGATTTTTGTGAAATTTGTAATGTTCCTGAGGACGTTTCACATGTAATTTTTCATTGCGGTTTATATGCTCTTCAAAGAGCGAATTTCCCTACTATTTGTAATTCAATCTCCTTGGAAGATTTTTTCAAAAATGGCAACTTCAAAGATATTCTCACTCTGACTGAATTTGTAAAAAATATTGGCGTCAAGCTGTAATTAAAAAAAAAAAAAACAAAAAAAATTCAATTTTCAACAAAATTTCATTTTATCAATCAACTTTCCTTTTATTGGATCGAACTAATTCTTTTTTGATATTATTTTCATCACGGGACAATTGGTTGTCCATAATTGGTGTTGGCGTTTTTCTTTCGACCAAATAATTCAAAAATACAAATGATATTGCGCTAGCTTTTTAATTTTTCCAATTTTTTTCTTCAAAAACTATGCAGCAACTACAAATTTGTAGTTGCCAATATGGCAACTGAAATTTCCAGCTGTTAGTTGCCATTCGTAATACCATTTCGGCAACTAGCAACGCAACCAAAGTTCGGTTGCCATCTATAATCGAGCAATTAATTGTTTTTTAAACAAGAGCTAACCTAAAAAATGGTTAGCACCATTGGATTCAGCCTACTCGAATTAGGTTTACCCAGCAGGTCTTCCGCTTGTTTAATTTTTGAACTAGCACAGCGTAATTGATAGCAAATATGGAACATTGGAATACATAATTAAATATTTGTTGGTCCAACAGATTTTTAACCAATCTCATCTCTCTGTGCGGAATTTAATGAAAAGTGATGCAAACAATCTTTATTTTTGTACACTATTAAATAAGAAAATAAAAATGTTATTAATATCTTTCTCACTTTAAACGCATAAGCTGTTTGCTGGTCATGACTCTTCCACCGGGACCATTAGAGTAGGCGCAGTAATGACCGAATCGACTTCAAATCATTACCTAACATTTTAAAAATCATTATACATCCCAATAAAAAATAAACTATACCATATTTCAAGGGATATTTCCTCCTTAGAACTACCATAATATTCCGCTGGAAGTAGGAGCGGAACTGCTCGATATACAAAATTTCAGTTGTCTAGCTACATCCTGTGATTTATTGCCTAAAAAGCAATGCAAACAATGTATTAGTTAATGCCTGCAGAGCCATCAATAATCAACCTCAACAATGAGGAGGACCATTTTGAGTCGAAAATCATCATGAGCGACGAGGAGCACTTACATTTAAGCGGTTGCATCAATAAACAAGATCTTCGTTTGTGAGACACTGGATGCACGGAAAGCCGTTACATTATCTCAAATCGACTGCGTGGTGCGGCTTTAACGCGGGAACAGTGATTGAATCGCATTTTTTGAGGACAACATCTACAATACAGTAACAGTGCCATAATTGAATGAGCGGGACTTGTTGAGCATGTGGTTTCAACAGGACGGTGCAAACGCACACAGAGAAGGAGCCACAATGAATATTGTGAAGGACGCGTTTCCTGGTCGCATAATGTCCAGTTTTGTCAATTTGGCATGGTCAGCAAAATCCCCCGAATTAATCATTCGAGATTTTTTTCTGTGGAGCTATTTGAGGTCGCGGCTTATACCTACAAGCCACAGATAATCATAGCGTATTAATATTATTAATTAAAGTTGAATGATTAATTTTGCACCACCTTGTATGTATAACCTTCCAGTTGTAATGGATCTTATACTCCATTTATACACTTTTTTAGCGTTCTTACGTTCTAGTATCCAATCAAAGTCCTAGTTCGATATGCAAAGGACTTCAACGAGTATTTCGGTTTTTCATTTAGAAGCTGTTTGTATAGCGATTCGGTATCAAATTTGGGGTTTCGGGAGACGTGGGTTGATAGCCCTCGTCCCCTAGATTGGTGCTGCTAAATTCCCGGATTGAGGAGCGTGCGAGTTTGATGCGAATGGTTTCCGTCTACAAACTTTTTGGTATTACGTCGTTCTATCTCCAAAAAATATTCTATTTCCTAAGGTTCTATCTGCTTTCATAAAATCTGAGATTGCGATCATTAGCGGCGATCCAAAGAAAAAAAGTTGTAGATGCATATGTATAGTTTAGTTTTATGAAAACAATGAAACATAATTTCATAGAAATCTTTAATATATGGAATAAGATTTGTACATTTTGGATAAATTTATATACAAAAAAAGTTATAAATTACAAAATATAAACTAATGTTGTTATGATGGAATGATGATAATAATGAGAAGACCGGGCACAAAACTTAATGACTGCTTAACAATTACATGAATTCTCTTTCAAAGCATTTTCCCTCAATAACCGTTCATCTTCAAATACATAGTATTTGTCATTTTCCCTATCGGAATAAAATTCATTGGCCAGCTCGGCTGCTTCGGATTGGCACACGGCCTCATTAAATGCTCCGAACGTTCGCAAACCTTGAGTCAATATGGAACGATGATGTCTAATTTTTTCCTCGCTATAGTCGATGTGCATTACGTGACAGAGCGGTAGGTTGGCAGCCAAACTAACTAGAGCCATTGGATCACCGGTATTGACGACAACATCAACACCGCCCTTATTCGCCCACTGCATAATCCAGGAGACAACAAAGAAACAGGCAGCATTTGTGGGAAATGATCGTATCATAGTCGAATTTATTCCACGAAAGAAAAATTTCAAGCCGTCCGATCTATAGCCCTGTCGTATGCAATCCATGTAGCTTTTATATTTGGGATTTTGAGGATTGTCGGCTTGTATGCAGGTTTTGACAACATCTATCGGATAACAGGCCATCCAAGAACACATACCAGCCAGACCGCCAGCACATAGTGTATACGCCATATTATTTTTTTGTGTCTGACGCATCATGTACTCATAACTAACGAAGTAGGTGGTAAAGCCTTTAAGGAATCGTTAAAGTGTACGCTTTAGTTTTGGTTTTACTCTGTTGAATAAAAGTTTCGACTTACCTGGTACATCACGTGCCGCAGTTGATAGCAACCCTCTCATGGTGCCGCGCAAACCTTCATGTTTAATAATATGTCTCAAGCAATCTAAAGGACAGTTAAACTTCGGGCCCCTTGATGTTGCATGTTGCAACTGCAATCTGGTTTTTGCCAATTCCATGGGAGCGCAAACAACACTCTGAGCGAAACCTGCTATACTGCCTGCCAACGCATGCGATGTTAGAGAATTGGGATTTTGGGTATTTCTCTGCACATTTCCGTAGACTCCGAAAACTATGGCATTAACAAATCCAATGCCAGCAATGGGACTCGTAATACCACGATAAAGACCCCTTAACTTTTCCTGTTTCGCTATAGATGTCATACAGTGCCAAGTTCCTCTGTACTTGGGATTTTTTGGGTCCTGAGTTTGTAAATGTACTTTGACGGTATCTAAAGGATGCCCAACTAATACGCCAGCGCAACCTGGAAATAAAGTTTTTTTTTTTAAATAATACACATCGAGGAACTATGTGGGCAATGACTGTTATATGTACCTCCAATACAACCTGCTAAAAAGTCTAGTGACATATTAGAATTCCAGGAATTGTCAGCTGTTTTCAAATCGACTTGATCTTCTGTGCTGCTTGCGATTTGTTGTGGTCTTAACTGCAACATACATATATAAAAGAATACATAAGTAGAAGGAAGTGATTATTATAGTCTGCTAATTAATCTTTGTAATCAAATTTTATTTTAGAAAAAATAAAATATTTGGGGGGAGAACACCGAACTATTATGCAATTAATTTTATTATTAAAGAACCAACTCTTATCAAGCAATAGTGTGACTACTGACCTCCTCTTATCTATGAAATTTACAAATAGAGATTTCAAACATTAAAAATAGAAAATTACTAGCCAACATTAAATATTTTTACCATTTGCACGTCGCAGTAGTTAGTCCGATTCTTCTGCATGTATTGTTACTCGTATTTATGTTCAACTAGATGAGTGGGTGATGAAAAAATAAAAAAATACTAAGACATTATTTGTTCTCTTGTCTCAAATGTCCGGTTATGTAATAAATAATTGTTTTGTGCGGAAGGACCACGTCCACTAGCTCGATCTTTGTACTAAATAAGAGCTTACAAGGTTTGACGGCCTAAGCTAAAATTATTCTTAAGCACACAAGAAATCTAATTTTCTTTGGGTGGAAGGTAGCGAAGCCTTTTTCTCTCTATATATCTCGTGCTTTTTGTATCTCAAGTTCTATGTTTGCTAGGTAGTGTACTGGCCAATTTGTCGAAGTGCCATGGGCTCGATTCTTAGGCAAAATTATAAGGCCACAACCTACATACATAGTACATCATTGTTTCATTTTTGCATTCTATAGAGTAGATAATGACAAAAGTATCGTTTTAAGTACTCTTTGAGCATTAGCCGTCAATCAACTATGAATGCGTACAGTTAAAAATAAAAAACACGCAAAATTCAAACACACGCATTAATTTGAAACCGAATACGTATAACTATAAATATTCAACGACTATGTTTATAAACATTTTTAAAATTACGCAGCACAAATGACAGTAAGTAAAATTTATAGATTGTGTGAGCTACAATCACAAGCATGAATATAAAAATACTCTAACTATAAATTGACTACACATGTGTGAATACAGGGCTGTTTTATTTAAACACACACATCATAAAGCATGTTTTCAAACAGCCACACACACAATCACACATTTTCCATTCCATTAAAATGATTGCATACTGTGACGAATAATGCATAAATATCCCGAGTAACTTGAGTATAAACATACTCAAACTTTTATTTTTAGTTGTAGAGGTGCTCTTGTATGTTGGAATCGCCTTTAGTCATAGTTGCTTGAGAGAATATGTGTGAGCGTACAAATTGTTTGCACTACAATTAGGATTATGCACAGTCCCTAAAATTAAGACTATTTACTTATGTACATATAGGTTTTTTTGAGTACTCATTCTCTGCTATATACTCGTACGACACAATAAAAAAAGTTTTTTTCAAAGCTCCATTGCGCAAAAGGCGTTTTAAAGGTTTTGCTGCCACTAGCCCGTTTCTGTATATCTCGCATAGTAAAAGTTCTCACATGAAGTATGAAGCAACAAATTGCAACATTTCTTGTTTTCGCAGAAAAATGTGTTTTTGTATTTCCATGCGAAAACAGACAACAATGATTCAGATTTTACTGGAATATTTCCAATTATCGAGTGTCAAATTAAAACATTGCGTCACCAAAAGAATATTGCAATAACAAAAAAAAAATTAAATTAAATTAAAAATATTTATGAGAAAAATAATTAAAACAATAAATATGAAAAAACTTTACTAAGGGGTAGATTTAGTAAATACAAACGATTTTGTCGTTTCGAAATTTGTATGTAAAAAATATTGTTTGAAACGAATTTCTGTTTAAATGTTTAGAAACGAAATTTTTACTAAATCTGCCTATAACAATATACAAGATTAGCGCTTGAAAGAAATATTTTTATATGCAATTTTATAATAAATTGTCACTATATAACGCAATGAGCCCAATTATAAAAGATTCCTGGGAGTTCTTTCTCTTTCCAGTCATTTGTTTCTGGGATAAAAAATCCTCCTATTCTAATAAATAAGGAGGGTAAAATATTGATCAGCTGTTTAACATTCAGACAATGAATGCCTACTACCACTACTAGGTGTTACAACTCTGCTTTTTGCTCCTTTTTATTTATTTTAAGTTTTAAAGGATGTGTTGCAGCGCCTCTGATGAGGACATTATTTCTTAAGAATTTTAAGTTAAGCTTAATCCATAAAAATCGGATAATTTTTCTAAAAGTTACAAGATTCAGAATTTTTTTTGAGTCCCATGTGGTCAACTTAGGCCCACTGTAACTCCTGTCCAGCTTAAGCCAGAAGGCTGTCAGGACTACGG
This sequence comes from Tachina lurida, assembly GCA_944452675.1. Lineage (NCBI taxonomy): Eukaryota > Metazoa > Arthropoda > Insecta > Diptera > Tachinidae > Tachina > Tachina lurida. Next base: position 42,454,340 of record OX101753.1, read on the forward strand.
ATTTCGAAGTTCCAGATTTATTACCATTTATTTTGCAAAAGTGTAAGACAAGCAAACTAATTTTCATAAATACATACCACCATAATGCTTGATGAGTATTTTGATAGTTTACAGGCGATTTAAAATGCGTCTTGTTTTTACAGTTCTTGTGAGAAACATAAAAAATAATAATTATCACATGCTCCCAGAAATCCTTGTGTGGCTAAAACCATTGTTTGTTTAAGTTTACAACACATTTTATTTTGCAATTCACCCGTTTCTGGCGGGAAAATTTAAGATGCAAAAACTAGATGTACGCTTAACATTAGAGCCAATAATTTAACGCGTATGTAGTATGTATAATTTTGCGCATATTCGAAAAAACTCTCTGGATCCATACAATACTGCACAATTAAATAATATGACAAACATTTGCAAAAATTTTATACAAAGCATACTTTCAATCCGTCATATCTGCTATTGAGGGGCTCAGCAAACGAAATTGATGTCGCTAAGGCACAGGCAAGCTATCCTTCATTAAAAACTATTTTAAGTGCTGAAACTGTTGAACAACTTGAAACTTGAAAAAAAATTAATAATGTGTTGGAACCAAAACAGAAATTTCACATATCTGCCAAAAGAACTTTAATATATTACAGATGCACTTCGACGGCTCCATTCTAAAACATGCTAAGTCAAAAAAGCTAGTTTTGAGATAACCGCCTTCAAAGTTTATTGATGATATCTCGGGAATGTTATGAGATAGAAACTTGAGACTTTTTGTAATCATATAATAATTGCAATATAATTTTTCTTTAGTTTATTTGAACTTTATAAATTTGTTGTAGATCATAGTTAAAAGTGACTTAGAATACTTATGTAAGATTGTCCTCTTAGTAGACTTAGCATCTATCTGTTGGTCCTTTCTCATCTACAATGGCCATTAAGTACATAGCATGTTTTAGTTTGGAGAAAAATTTAAATTAATTTTAATAGGGAGGTTTTTTAAACTTGACAAATTATGCTAAGCACATTTTTGCTCATAACTTTTGTTAAAATAGTCCAATTACTATCAAAATTTTACAGAATCAAAGTTAATAAACGATGAATTCAGAAATGCTATTCTCAGCATAACATGCTATGTCGACTTAGCATGTTTTGGAATGGGCCGTCGACTTGATGTCGATGATGACAAAAGTTTTTCAATATATTAACAGATAAGCGTAAATAATTTTGCTTTGAGAATACAAACACAAAATAAAACATTTGATAATGTATTGCAACTCGCCCCAAATTGATTAAAACAAGTTTTTGAGTAATTTTTTTCTTAGTGTTCTTGGGTTATTTTGAAAAATTTTTTATATTTTCCGTCATCAAAATTGGAAAACTGGCTCTAACAAACAAATAATTTTTTACTATTTTTTTATAGCTATTCATTTAAAAAAAAAAATTGAATTGAACAAATTACTTTGAAAACTTACAGCCTTATACATATATAACAAGTAAGAGTGCTATATACGGCTGTGCCGAATCTTATATACCCTTTACCAGCGTACGTACATATATATATAGCATACAGACACATACATACATATTTGTTTTGTGAAAAAATTTATCATTTTTTTTAAGTTTCCATCTTTGGAGCTGTAATTTTCATTTTTCAAATTTCATACGCCAAACTTTTCTTTCAGAAGCATAAAATATATTCAATTTATAAAGAAAAAGAAAAAAATTTTTAGACCTATTTAATTTTACATAACACAAAAAGTGTAAGTTTTTCAACCCTGGAGTCATAATTTTGGATCTTTCTGATTATTGATAGGAATCTAGTTCTTTAAAAAATACATAAAATATGTTAAGTGAACAAAGCAAAAACGAAATAAGGAAAAACTTAGTTTCATTTAATATTAAAAAATTCAGTAAAGTGCGACTTTGAATCGCGCACGAAAGGTAGGTTTTTTTTTGCTTTTTTGAAGTTTTTTTCAGTTTAAACGATTTTTTCAGTTTTGTCGCTTTTTTCTCGTTTTGTCGATTTTTTTCTGTTTTTGGAGGTTTTTTTCATTTTGGCAATTTTTTCTATTTTTAGGCTTTTCTTCATTTTGGAGATTTTTCTCATTTTGACGATTTTTTTTAATTTGGAGATTTTTTTCTGTTTTTGGGATTTTTTTTATTTAGGCGATTTTTTCTTTTTTTTTTGGTTTTTTTTCATTGTGGCGATTTTTTCCTGTTTATTGGGGTTTTTTCGTTTTGGCGATTTTTTAATTTTGGCGATTTTTTTCTGTTTCTTAGGCTTTTTTTCATTTTGGCGATTTTTTTTTCATTTTGGCGATTTTCTTTCATTTTGTCGATTTTTTTTTCATTTTAGCAATTTTTCCGTTTTTTTGCGATTTATTTTAGTCTTAGAAATTTTTTTTAATTTGGTCCTTTTTTTCGTTTTGGCGATTTTTTTTTTGTTTTTGGCGAGTTTTTTCGGTTTGGCGATTTTATAATTTTTTGTTTTTTTAGTTTTACCGTTTTTGAAAATTTCAAGAGTTTAGCTCTTACGGTTTCCAAGATACAGCAAGTTGTCAAAAATTGCATAGTCAAAATTGCATTAACTGATGGAACACCCTTTAATTAAACTTTTTTGAAATTTTAGTGTTAATTTTTGTAGTCTGTTTACAAATACACTAACCTTAAAAATTTCAAGTGTATATACATATAATTATATGTATATTACATGGGATTTTAACATTTTTCGTTGCTCGTTTTGGAACACCCTTTAATTTCCAATTCTCATGTATTTGTTGTTGTAGCGGCCAAAGGTCTACACACTGTGTCCAAATTTCAGGTCTGTAGCTCTTACGGTTCTCGAGAAAATACTAATATAGTTTTAGACATAGTTAATTTTACATAACACAAAAAGTTAAAGTTTTCCAACCCTGGAAACGTCTTTTGAATTTTTTTTATATTTTTTTAATTTAAAATACCAATTTTAGTCGTATTAAAGTGTAAAATAAGTTTATTTATTAAAAAAAATAACAATTTGTTTTCGGTAGTTACTTTTATATGGCAAAATAAAGTTTAAGTTTTCCAGCTGTACAATCGTCTGCTCGATTTTGCTGAATTTCAATACCAATCTATTTTGGAAAATTTCTGACACACCAGTCCAAGAACGAAGTCTCTAGCTTTTCTGGGAGCTTCGGAAAACCGATTTCACGTACAGACAGACGGACATCGCTTATTCATCTTCCCTATGCATAAGGATCCAGATTATATATATTTTATGGTTCGCTTATTGATATTATAGAAATTAGAAACGGAATGACAAACCTACATATATATACCCTTTTACCATTTTTTGGGTAAAGGGTATAAAAATTATCAAGGCTTTATAAAGTGTTTTTAAAATAAATTTTCATGCAAAATTTTTCCTATTAAGCCTTTATAAAGCCTTAATAATTTTTATAAATAAGGCTGTTATTCCTTAAATAAATCATTTACGTAAGTACTTTATTGTTTTAATTTTTTTATTTAGAATATTTTCTTTGTACTCGTACATGTACATATCTGTGGCAATATGGAATAGTAGCTTAAGTAGACTTAAGGAAATTTACCTTTATTATGCTGTATTATGTTCCAGTTGGAATTCGCCGTGCTTAAAATGATACATATGGAAAGAAAGCTTCTCATGAAAGTAGAATTCTGCATTAGAGCCTTTTAATCTCTTACCGGTAGCTTCAAAAATTCTGAAAAACACTGCTTTGCTTAAATCTACTTAAGCTGTTATTCCATGTTGCCACAGATATGTATGTATGTGTACACTTTAGAGTTTTACTCAAAATATTTCTTTTATTGAAGAAATAAATAATAATAATAATAATAAATATATGTATTTAAATAGGAATTTAGCTAATACATGTTCATTTAAATTTAAGTTGTATTTAAATACGGTTTCAGCTTTTCATTCGTTAATTGAAGTTCTCTAATTACATAATTATATTGGCAGTATGGCTGCACTGTAAAATTTCCAAATATTTGCGATAAGCTTTCCAAACAATATCTGATTAACAAACATAACGTGTAGAAAGTCTAAATAGCAAAAAAAAAAAACAGGACTTTCTATGAACCTAAAAGATCATCAGAAAACATTTTAATTAAAATTTTAATTAAAAAAAATTGGTCTGCCACAGACAAACTCATCGATATATTATACTTTAATATCTGAATGTAAATACTGAAAGCTATGACAAATTTAAAAAGGTGACCCCTACGGTCTGGAACAATGAATTTATAAAAGCATTTTTTAAATAGTTATGCTATAATTATCGAAATACTTTCTTAGCAAAAGTTTTATGATTTTTCGCGAGCTATAAATTTCTAACATTAGTGTGTCACATTAGGGTGGTAGAAAATAAGATTTGGGGGATAAGTACAAGAACGGTGCACTTGAGGTCAATGGACCTAAGAGCAAAAATATTGTCCTCCCTGAGATAAAAAAATTCGCTATATCAAACTTTAAGATCGGACTGTAAATATGGCAGATATAACGAAAAAACTACAAAGGCGACCCCTACGTTCGGCAAAAAAAAAGATAAAATTTTTTTTTGAAATGTCCTTGGAACTATACTTTATATTCACCGGTGTACGGAGAACTTTTTTTTGTTGCCTGATGGGCGAGACGCTCTAGTGCACAACTTCTGTTCGAAAAAAATTAAATTTTGTATCAAATACTTGATATTTTTTTAAATATTACAAAAAATTAAGAATACTTTTCTCAAACATCGCGACCTTAGGACAACAAGGTTCTAACTTACATTTTTTTCAAAAATGAGTTATATATCGCATCGCTCTAAAGCGGCTACGCTCTTTCGATTGGCGTTCTCAGTTTTTTTCTATCTCTTACAGTTTCTGAGATATTCAATACAATACAGGTTCTAACTACGCGTTTTTGGTTTGAGATTCAGTTAACATGGTTCTAACAGACTGATAGAACCTTGTTAACCGAGAAAGCTTATATTATTTTGCAGATAGAACCATGGGGAAACTTTAATTGCAAATAGAACCATGTTGCTCAGATTCAAAATTGTATATTGTACAAATAGAACCAACTGGAATGTGAAATATATGTTTTAAGAAGAGCTCGCAAAATATGTTCAACAAAATGTTTATGCGCTGTACTGTCCTGTCCTGTCGTTTTATATCTGAGATATTCGAATTTAAGTTCCGTTTATGTCTAATCATAATATAGGTTAACTTAATTTACTAAAAACAATAATATTAATGAATTTAAAAATGTGACTAAGTCTGATTTTTTTTAATTAATAGGAAAACTATTTATTTTAAACACCTTTTTTAAAAATACAAAATAAAACCATAAAATTTTTTAAAAAAATATTGACACTCCTATTTCATTATGCTTATGTTTATTACTTTTTTAGCATTTATAATTAGGCACATGGTTCTATCTGCAAGAAAATATTTCTTACCGTCACACAAAGTTCTATTATGTAGGTACTTAGAACCATATTGTCCTACATTCATGTGCCTCATCGTTGAGCATCAGAGTTCTATCTGTTTTTTGAGACTCAAATTGTGGCAAAACTAATATAGTAGCGTGGATATTTTTAAAAAATAGTAATATTTCAGGTGTAAATTCAAATTTTTCAAGAACAGTTTTTAAGTTAAGTGGAAATGGACTAATTAAAACGATTAACAATATTCAACCTTAGTTCCCTCAAAAGTAGTGTTGGTGCAAATAGAACCTTTATGTCCTAAGGTCGCGACATATAAAATTTTTTCATATTTTTCCAATTGTACCTTCATAGTGAACAGACGTATTAGCGGAATTTTTTTTTTTTTACATACAAACAAAACAAAACCCTACAAAAAATATTTGTAGTACATAATATTCGTTGTACATTAACTTTGATAAACAAGCTTTTTTGCTTTGCTAATATTTTTTACATAGACAGTAATAACTAAAACAACAAAAAAACAAAAACAACCGTAAACAAAATAACTCAAAGTGCCCTTGAGGAATACACTAACAAAGTGCCCTTGAGGAATACTCTATATGAGTACCTCAAAAACAAATAATTGTGAAGTGAGTTATAACGGTAGAAATGCCTATCTTACTGTGAACCCTGATGATCTTAATGATAACAATAAAAATAAAAAATCTGATAATAGACTTACTGTGAGTTCAGATGATCTTAATTTAAATAAAATAAATAAAAAACCTAATGATATACTTTTTTTTAACGGCTAAGCCAATTTTTCGTCAGCGATCAACTTCGCTTTGTCCAATGCCAACTAGCGATTCGTTAACATTACAGTTGCCTACTACTTCATCATTTAAATCAGCAATATCATCCGATTCATCACTTACCCAATCTGTCACTATAAATAAGAGTAGCCCAAAACCCAAGGTCCAAGTCGGAATGGACCGATATATAATTGTCGGAAAGCGCGGGCGAAGCCCAAATTCTACTAAAATTGCATCTGCTTCAAAGGTATCTAGGGATAACAGCGCATCCTCCACTAATCGTTTTCAAATATTGCAAGATGACAACGAAACACCTGATATATCCGCGAACAAAACCTCCAAGCCGCCACCAATCTATTTGAGAGAAAAAAATTCAAACGCTCTTATTAAGAAATTAATTTCGGTCATTGGTGAGAATAAATTTCACATTGTTCCAATAAAACGTGGCAATATCGATGAAACGAAATTTCAAATTTATGACGAAACAGAATTCCGCAAAATGGTTTCAGAGTTTGAAAAAAATAAAACAAGTTTCTACACATACCAGCTCAAGAGTGCTAAAGGCCTGCAGATCGTATTGAAGGGCATAGATTCTTATGTTGTTCCCGAAGAAATAAAAGATGCACTCGTCCTCCAGGGATTCAAGGTAAAAAATGTTTCAAATATAATAAATAGGGAGAAGATCCCCCAGCCTCTATTTCGCGTTGAACTTGAGCCGAATGATATAAAATTGAGAAAAAATGAGACGCACCCAATTTATAATTTAAAATATCCTTTATACCGAAAAATAACAGTTGAAGAACCACACAAGCGTTCTGGATCCGTACAGTGCCATAATTGTCAAGAATATGGCCACACAAAAACTTACTGCAAATTACCTACAGTTTGTGTTATTTGCGGTGAATTGCACGGTACTGCTAGTTGTACTAAACCAAAAGATCAAGCAGAAAAAAATGCAGTAATTGTGGAGGTAATTACACCGCTAACTATAGAGGATGTCCTGTATATTCCTTCGTTAAAAAGACTATGGGGTAAAAACCTAAAGTAGCTCCAGCACAAACAGCAAACACTTACTCCGCCACTCTTGCCCAAGTGAGCCAACCAGTTAATTCACGTGTATCGTATGCCGATGCTGCAAAGACAAGCTCTATTCCCACACAAAATGTTTCACGGCCAAATACTTCAACAAATACAAACTCAGGCTTTAATTTTAATCGCCTTGAAGCTACTTTTGAAAATCTGGTGCAAACTATAAAAAATTTTACAACAAATATGACTAGCATGTTGCAAGAAATGCTGCGAATGCAGAATACATTGATTCAAGCTTTAGTTAACAAACCATAAACACGTTAAAAATATGTTTCTGGAACGCAAACGGCATTCGCCAACATAAAACTGAACTTGAGCACTTCCTCACGGAAAAAAATATTGACATAATGTTGGTCTCTGAGACTCGTTTGACTTCGAGAAGCCTTTTTAAAATTTATGGCTACACCTTATATGATTCAAAGGACCCGAGAGGAAGAGCATGCGGTGGATCAGCAATTTTGATAAAGTCAAGACTCAAGCATTATATTATTGACAACATTTGCGAAGAACATTTACAAGCAACGAATATTTGTGTCGAACATTTTTGCACTAATTTTGTCATATCATCAATTTACTCCCCTCCTAGATTCGCAATTACTGAGGACCAATACGAGGATTTCTACAAATCCCTTGGCCCTTGCTTCGTAGCAGCTGGCGACTTCAATGCAAAACATACGTTCTGGGGTTCGCGTCTTATTACACCTAGAGGTCGGGCATTGTTCAACACAATTTCAAAAATGGGCTTGGACGTCATTTCGAGTGGGAAGCCCACTTACTGGCCTACGGACATACAAAAAAGTCCGGATGTTATAGATTTTGGAGTCATGAAAAATATTTCTAGGGAATTAGTTCATGTTGAAGCGTCTCAAGATCTTTCCTCCGATCACTCTTCCACGATCGTTACAATTTGTAGCCCACTAAGTAGTGACTTACCTCACCCGTATGTGAATACGATCAACCGTCTTAATTGGCTGGGGTTCAGAAAATATCTCAGTAGTCATTGTACGGAAAACATTACGCTAAGAACATCCGAAGATATTGAATTTAACATTAGCAATCTTATCAAAAATATAAAACAGGCTGCTGAACATGCGACTACCTCCTACCCGCAGACTGGATTTAATAGAATTTATTCTACGGATATTGAAAGTCTCGTAAGTGAAAAAAGAAAAGCTAGAAGGGAATGGCAAAAGCACAGATCACCTCAACTTAAAATCAGATTTAAAGAGTGCACTAAACGACTCCAAGACTTGCTTGCATTTGAAAAAACTGTATCTTTTAAAAACTATCTGGAAGGTCTTGATGCCACACCAGCATCTAATTACTCTTTGTGGCGCGCTGCTAGAAAGCTTAAGACACCTGTTGCGTTTAAACCACATCTGCGCACATCTACCGGGGGTTGGGCAAGAAGCGATACTGAAAAAGGTAAAATATTTGCTGAGCATTTAAAATCAGTATTTACCCCTAACACATGTACTGGTGTTATTGATTTGCCGAATGTAGTGGCGCTACCCCCTCGACCCATAAAATTTAGAACGTGTGATGTACAAAAACTAATTGCTGAACTTAACCCGAAGAAAGCTCCGGGTATTGATGGAATTAGTAATCAGATGCTAATAAATTTGCCTCGTATTGCAACTAAAATCCTGTTATTTATTTTTAACGCCATTTTACGACTGGAGTATTATCCAAATAGCTGGAAGCTTGCCAAAGTTTTAAAATGATTCCAAAGCCGGGCAAAGACCTTACCAAGGCTGAGTCATACAGGCCAATAAGTCTGCTATCAACAATGTCAAAACTTTTCGAAAAACTGCTCATGACAAAATTGTCCCCAATTCTAGTTAGTAGTAGGTGCATACCGGACCATCAATTTGGTTTTAGAAGTCAGCATAGCACTATCGAACAAACTCATAGATTGGTTCAATTTATAAGAAGAACATTTGAAGAAAAGAAGTATTGTTCTGCGCTGTTTATCGACGTTTCTCAGGCATTTGATAAAGTGTGGTATGAAGGTCTTATTTTAAAATTGAAATCATATTTACCAATAAATTTTCTGAAACTATTAGAAAGTTATATTACTACCCGGAAGTTTACGGTTGTGGAAGGAGACTTCATGAGTGTGCCCGAATCTATATCATCCGGTGTGCCACAGGGGAGCATACTGGGGTCAGTTTTGTATTTGATTTACACTTGTGATATGCCTTTGAGCAGCAATATCCATACATCTACGTTTGCCGATGATACAGCCTGCCTTAGTGTGCACGAAAACCTTCACGAGGCTTCCCGATATCTACAAGAACATATTACACAGCTGGAACTATGGTTAAATTTATGGAGAATCAAAGTAAACGAGCAAAAGTGTGTCCAGGTAACATTTATCCTGCGAAGAGTACTTGTTCGCCAATTCGAATCAACAATCAAGTTGTTCTTCAACATTCACACGTAAAATACCTTGGTATACATACACCTTGATCGACGGCTTACATGGAAGCCCCATATTGACTCAAAGCTAACACAAATGAAACTGAAATGAACTCAGATACATTGGCTGATTGGAAGAAATTCAACACTCAGTCTAGATTGTAAACTGTTAATATACAAGTCGATTTTGAAACCAATATGGTGCTACGGAATACAGTTATGGGGCACTGCTTCAGCTTCTAATGTCGAGAGAATCCAACGAAGGCAAAACAAAATTTTAAGGTTAATAACATTGGCTCCATGGTATATAAAAAATTCAAATATACATCGTGATTTAAATATGCCACTAGTGACTGAAGAAATTGCAAAATACGCTGGCAAATATTTAACAAAACTCGAGTCACATCCTAATCCGCTTGCCCGTAATATTTTGAACTTTGCTGGACACATCCGCCTAAAAAAGAGGGACACAAGGGCTCTTATTTACAGCACTCCAGATGGGACTTCTTGAAAATACTTTTATTTTTTTCCTTTTGACTATCACTGCTTATGTATTATATATAACTATTACTAAGCTTATGTCCGACACTGGTCGGGCCTAATTATATTTTTAAATTTAAGATTTGAATACTTATTGTTAGTTCATATACGAAGATACAATAAAGAAAAAATCATGCATTAAAAAAAAAATATATATTTTTCCAAATTGCAAAATTATTCCTTTCTACAATTTTCGAGATATGAATTTGAATGAAGTTTTCTTTTAAAAACAACAAAACAAAACAATTTTTGCTAGATTATAAAGATGTTATGTACTAAACGCTTACAGTTTAGGAAATATTCGAGAAAAAAAATTAAATTTTGGCTTTTTTACCAACCTTGGTCCACTGTTCTGCTAATGCAGAAGTCAAATCTTGTTCGATTTGAAAAAAAAAAGCTTAGTATGGATTAACCACAAAATGTTTAACATTGGGCCTTATTACGGTTCTCGAATTTTTCTATTCTACTTCGAGAGTTTGTATCAGATTAAAGAAATATGTTGTGTGTTTCTTTAATCTAGTACAGCAAGTTGAAGTCGAATCTAAAAATTCAAGAACCGTAATAAGGCCCATTTAAAAAAAAAAAATTTGGCATCAAAAGCACAACTAAGTCCAAAGTTGCACCCAATTTAAATTAAATGTTTGGAAAAAGTCGATTTTTTGCCGTGGGTTAATTATTTCGCTATTATAAAAAAAATATGGCAAGAATACCAACCCCATATTTTGATTTATTCAAAAGGAAATACCATAAGAAACATTACAAAGAAATTTTTTGTTCAAAATTTTCGTTATTAAAGGTGGCAGATTGTTTCGAAATTGGGTTAATTTTTGTTATAAATATAAATGTAAGGCCTTTTTTCTCAAATTCCAAAGCTAGAACCAAAAAAATTGTCACAGCACCTTTAAGCATGATATGTTTCCTAAAATAGTATCTGCGCCCGGCGAAAAATATGAAAAATACATCAAAAATACCCAAAAATCCCATTTTTGGGATTGTACAAAATCTTTTTGGGAATTTCCGACAACTCAAAAGCAAATTTGTTTTTACTTTTTGTGCATTAAATGCATAATTTTTCACTTAAGAGAGAATTTTCAGCCGAAAATATTGATAAATAAATAAAAAAAAATCATAAGAAAATTTTTCAAGTCAAATAATTTTGAAACTGTAAATCTCAGTCCAGACTTGCAGTTTTTGTTGCAGCAACTTTTTATTTTTTAGTGCAAAAGAGCGAGAGAGGAATACAAAAAGTATATACAGGCAAATCCCGGTATAACGAATGATATAATGTCAATTCACAAAAAGTATATATGTATTTCTACTTCAACACTCTCACACACATTCAAGAATTGCTGTAACAAAAATTGCAAGTCTGGACCGGCACTAACAGATAAAACTAAGATCTAAGATATTTTTTAATATCTTCAGACAGATGTATGTAAATAATGTAACAATTTCACGGGAATTCCGCAAAATTTCCATTCGCGTAATCCCGGGAATATATCGCGGGAAATTCTTATTAAGGTATGTTGAGTGTTTATTTTTTTTAGAAAATTCTGTTGCAAGTTAAACATTCTTCGGGTAAATATATCAAATACAGAATTTTCATGCAAATAATTTATATGGATGATAACAAATTTTATTTATGGGATTAATTTAAAAAGATAACACCATATCCTGCAGCTTGCTCGTTGAGTTTCAAAACAATTACTTGCAAAGAAAGGACTAGAAGTTGTCTGATTCGACAACTTCTAAACAATTAAAAGGTGTTGAACCCAATGAGAAACCTCCCGAGAAAGCACGTTAACCTCAAACGACAATTTAACAAGACTCTAATAACAAAAATAGAAGAGAGGTGTCTTAGAACATCCGGTTATAGCTACGCGGTTTACGGCCCTTTTCACAATGTACAATTAAAAGCTAACATATACTTCAACGGCAAGTTTAGTATGAATAACTGTCAGTTAAAGTTCACGTTAACTCTTAATCATACATTGTGAAAAGGGACGTTAATTATATATAAATATTTCAAAACGTTTCCATTTATTATTAAATTAATATATTGTTTGTGGCCGGTGGCGGCTATAAGCCGGCCTACAGCCGTTGGGCTATGTTTTCTGGTTTGAGCTCATGTGCAAAAATAATTCAAAAACAAATTGAGCAATCGTCCTCATTATTTTTGTTTTGTTTCACTCACTTCAAAGAACGAAACAAAACAAAATCAAACAATTTGTTTCGTTTATGTTCGTACTCTGCTTTTAAGTACAAAGAAATCAAAACAAAAATTAATTTATAACTGTAATAGTGTCGATTATTTTTGTTACGAAAATCACGTCCTAACTCCTGTATCGCGCAATAAATAGCATAGCTATAAAAAGAAGATATAAATGAAATTTGCGGTTTTTAAGCGCTATCAGCTGTTGATGGTTTTTCCATTGGATCTATAACAAAAAGTTTATTTATAAGAGAATCTAATAATAATTTTTAAATGCATGGAAAAGTGGACTGATGACTGATAATCAAAGGATAACTGATGAATCAGTTAATGCACTGTCGTTGTTAAAAATTACTATAATTACACTGTCAAATAATAATCAAAGTGAAATCTCTTAATATTTTCGTTTGACGATAGTACGTAAATGAATGTACCTTTCTATATTTTATTTACCTTTTATTCCTTTTTGTTAATAATTTGTACATTATTGGAATTTCAAATAATATGTACATACGTTTTAAATTAAAAAACAGATTGAAATTGGATGCATTCAGAAGACGTACATAGCTGTTGTGCAACCGTTGAGTGTTTGTCTTAAGCAAGCCACAGACCTTGCAACTGTTGGTACAACATGAGCAAGTTGTGAATAAGATTGTATAGTGTGTGGGGTCGTCGTATGAAGTTGTGTATCGGTTGTACGAAATATTAAAAAGATTTGATTTTTTGGCAAGTTGTATAGACAGGTTGTAAAATTTAGGAGTGTGTTGTACAACTTCATTTCATTTTGTTCTTATTTTCGTTGTGGTCATATGAAAAACATCGCGCTCGAATTCAAATTTGCGTATAAAATGGAGAATTCAACAGAAATAAGTGATTTTATATAATTGTATGAGTTTGCGCGGAAGAATTGCTTTTGTATATGCATCGGAACTTTTGACAAAAGGTCATTGAATAATTCGTCTGACACCCAGGTGTAATTTTTATAGTCCAGTGGCTCACTTGCTTTTAATATTTCCAAAAGTTTGTTATTAGAATACGTTTTTTTTATATAAATCACTCCTTTAAGCAAATTCTTTTTTTCTGTCCTTTTTTACGTTCTTCTTCTTATTTTGTCACCAAAAAAAACCATCCATTACAATACGCGACATAACACCCGATGTCATGTTTACTCCAAAAAAAAAATTAAGAAATGAAGTTGTACTCTAATGTTGTACACGTTGTTGTAAAGTTTGTGGGCAAAACACACAACTTGTTAATCCAACGTGTTGTACCAACGGTCGCAAGGTGTATGGCTTGCATTATTAGAAACGCATAGTTGACTATTTCCGCTCCACTCAACAGTTGAGTAATTTTCCATCAACCTATAGTCAACACGTTTTGCTGAGCCTGAACAGCTGATCGAATATGCTTTGTTAGGTGACAGGAGCAAATATTTGTTAAATTTTACATTACAAATGCGATAAAATAACGAAATAAAGATATAAAATTAAATCATATCGATCAAGCCGTTTCTAAGACGTAACTGTTGCAGCAAACAGTTGCAAACAATTTCACAACTGTTGAGCTCAACAGCTACGTCTTATGAATTCACCCATTATTTGCTTCAAATGGGAATCCCCGGGATCCTGGGAAATTTGAAAACCAATCCTGATTTCATGGGAAATAAAAAATTGCAGGAAAAGAAAAACTCTAATTATTATTATTAATATCATATCTATCTTTCATCGGTCAAAAATAAGTTTATGTAAAATATTGCTTTGATTAATTGTTCATTCTTAATTAGACCGGACTTACACTACATATGTTGTTTTCATGTTGTTTTGCTGCACGAAACTCATTTAAATTATTTATTGCAGCAGCAGTCGCAAGTAAAGCGAAAGAATATTCTAAAAGATTTTTCTTGTTGCAATTGTAGACGACCTATATTAATTCTTCCTACCTACAAATGAAAAGAAAACTTCATTTAAAAAGTTACCCGCTTTATATAAAGAATTATTTATGCCATTTGTAGCTAAAAATATTGTAAAAACCTCTTTATATAAATAAAAATTTCCACTTGGCTTTGCCTCATTAATTAATTAATCTTAACATTTTTATTATTTATTATTGTTTCTTTTTTGTCTTAAAAATCTAATTTTTTTCCTTTACCTTATCTTCAACAAGTGACCGACCTTTTTAATACATATTTTAATGTGGTTTATTCATGAGTGCTATCTCTTTTATTTCGAATAGCTGCTGCCCAAGGCAATCACGATTATTAAATTCGAAGAAAGAACGCTTCATGCTGATAGTGAAGAAAGCATCGTACAATTTGAAAATTCAACACGTGATAAACTACTGGCGGCGTAGAAATTGAACTTTGAGAGTCTTATAATTCGATCAACAACTTATTTTATATATAAAGCAAAAAAAAAAATTACGTGATAATTTTATGTTGTTGCAATGATATAAAATGTACAAAATCTTATTTCTGAGTTCTGCATGAATAACTACGCAACAATTTAATCTTTTTATTTTTATTTCATTACCTATTTATAATTAGATGATGACAATACATATGTGTATAGGAAGTCGTCTGCAAGAATATTGATTAGACCAAGCCCTATTTATCAGGTCAACGCAACTCTACAAAAACACAGCAATACAAAAAACAACTTTATGTTTGAGTTGTCAGAAACACACACAAACATGAACTAAAGTATATGGTGCAAATAACTTTTGACAGCTTAAACACGAAAACACAGAATATCATCAGGATGATTGCATTTACCTGATAAATAGGCCTTGGATTAGACCTTTTAAGACTGCAAAATTAGCTCATAATCTGGTTCTACACAGTAAAAAAATTAGAAAGAACTACATTTTCATTGCTTCCAAAAACTCGATATATTTAATTTGCCGATAGTTAGCAGAAAACCAAACACTAAAATTAAAAAAAAAATTAATTAAAGGGTGTGCCATCAGTTAATGCAATTTTGACTATGTAATTTTAACAACTTGCTTTATCTTGGAAATCGTAAGAGCAAAGCTCTTGAATTGAAAAAATTATAAAATCGCCAAACCGAAAAAAATCGCAAAAAAACAAAAAAAAAATCGCCAAAACGGAAAAAAGCACCAAATTAAAAAAAATTCCTAAGACTAAAATAAATCGCGAAAAAACGAACAAATCGCCAAAATGAAAAAAAAATCGGCAAAATGAAAAAAATCGCCAAAACGAAACAAAAATCCCAAAAACTAGAGCTGGCAAGCTATCGATAGTATCGATAGTTTAATTTCCATTAGACTATCGATAGTTTTTTCTCGATAGCGATACTATCGTTGAAAAAATTTATTACCAAATTGGCAATAAACTCGATAAAATTTAATATATTGGTTTTCTTTTATTGAAAATACACTAAGTACAAATCGCTCATTTACTTAAATAACGTCATAACTCAAAGTAATAAATTTATGGACTTAGTAATACATAATACTTCCTGTGTAACGGATCATTTCTTGGTAGAAGAATACTTTTTAATATCTCCAGTGAATTGCATGTAAATTGAAAACTAAACTCATTTGAAAATTAAATTTAACATTCCTAACTCTTCGTCTCCTGCTAAGATGAAATGACTTACTTTAACACTAACTGCAAGTAAGCAAAAAAAAAAACGCTGTAAGAGTTTTGCAGAATTGATGGTTGTGGAATAGAGACCGAATATATCCTTTTGTGTGCTATATCCTTTTTTATCGTCTCTTATTTTAACTGAGTTGTGTGAACAGATTTCTTAACAGCCATGTTAGGTTAGGTTAGGTTGAAAAGAGGGAAGATTATTGGGAAGATACCTCATTATAAACATTAACCAAACATTAACATTTTAAGTCTTCACTTAACATTAACTAGAAATTAATGTTAAAGTTAGTCATTTTAAGTTACGTGTAGACCTCAAGTAAAATAATTCGATACTATCTATAGTATCGATAGTTTTCCAACAAACTATCAAAAATATCGAATGGCGTGACTATCGACAGTTTGCCAGCTCTACGAAAAACAGAAAATGAAAAAAAACCCCAAAAACAAAAAAATCGCCAAAATGAAAAAAATCGCCAAAATTAAAAAAAAAAATACAAAAACAGAAAAAAATGGAGTGTCTTTTTTACTGGGAGTTATTTAGCCGTATTATAAATAAAAATTTCAGATGTAAACTTACGAACTTGTGAACAGTTGTTATCACGAATAAAATGTGTTGTGGAAATTTGCGAATTTAATTCGATTCGAAAGGAAATATTTTGGAATTGTAATGTAAGTAATATACACAAAAATTTCTTTCCTTCATTCACTATTACATAGTGGTACACCTCAGCCAGACGAGGAAGCCGTATGTCGAAAATCATAATTAAATTGAAATGTCAAAGAATTATCTTTCATAGCAATTATTATCATTTATCTGTGTATTATTTAAATTTAAAATTCTCGGCCCCTAAAAAACACCCCGTGCTATGTTAACTTTCAATGTTAACTGGTACTTTTAAACTTTTTTCCTTTAAAATTTTCAAATCGGTTAACAAATGAGGGAGCTCTGAAGCAAGGTGTCTCTAACTAGGCAACGCTACTTCAGCTGATAATTTTTTGCTCTATGTGCTTTGTAGCTGAAGAATGTCAAAAACTTCGATTTTGTTTTCGTTTTGGTACAAATATTTTTGTGCTTTTGACATTCTTCGGTTCTTTACACAGCTATGGTTGCCGTATTTTCGTATAACAAATCCTTACGCAGTCACCTGTATAATTACACCGTGCTCTGAAACTCCCCATTTTTGAGTTCGACTAAAAATAATTTTTTTTTTATATATTTTTTAATAGGGTTCACAGCACGCTGAACAGGCATAAGTATATGTATGTATGTATACAGCAACCAGCGTTACCATTTGTCAAGTTTTCCTTTTTTTGGAAGTTTTTTGAGATGCCAAACAGTGTTTTGAAAATATAAAGTTTTTTCAAGTTTTTTTATAAATATGTCCATAATTGAACTTTTGCAGTATATTGAATGAAAATATTAAGTAATGTTTGTATGCAATAAAACGATCTTATATTTTCTCACTCCCTTATTACTGCAACAGTGTCTAAAGGCTCAGTTAGCCTAACCATTTTCATTACTTTTCACATAACAATATCGATCAGCTGTTTTCTTTTAAAATTTTGGTACTTTTGTAGAAAAAAAGTTTTTGTTTTGGAAAAAAGTTTTTTTTTCAGATTTAGGAAGTTTTTAAAAAAAATATATATGGTAACGCTGACAGCAACACGGTTTTATTGCTGAATATCGTTGCATATACTGTAACAACTTACAGGCAATTTGGAGAAGACGACAAAGTTGAAGCGCGACGAGTCCCTGCATAGACGACTACGTCCATAGAACACGCGACGATTTTGTCGTGCGACTTACGTTGTCTCGCCCACAAGCACATTAACCCTGTTGCCAACGTATCCAAAAATACTTTTTGCTTATTTTTTCCATAGAATATTATCGGCCTGTCCCCAAAAAACAAACAACAACAAATTTTCTAATGTTATTGTTGTTTGCAATACAATTTGTCGATCGAATGATTATTCGTGACATCGTAGGACAGGCCATATATCGTCGCCTGATTTCTGGTTTGCTGCAGACATGATGTATTTGGTATATACTGTGCCGCAAACCAGAAACCAACCGACGATATGTATTTTAAAATTGAAAAAAATTGCAACCCTATTCTTATGGTAAGAAAACACAATTGACAAGTGAATGAAAAATTATTTTGTTACAAAACTTAATTGTGTTATTTGAAGAACAAAAATTATGATTTTTCTGGAAATATGTAAAATTTATGTGAATGTCTGTATGTATGTTTATTGTCCGAATATAATTTACTAGCGGACCGCTCCGGCTTCGCACGGATATAAAATATATAGCCTATGTCATTCAATGAAAAAATTATTAAAATCGATCCAGTAGTTTTGATTTATTCATTAATGCCCGTGGCCCGCACGCGTTAAATTTTGGGTAAAATAATTCTTCTTTCCCTAAAACATGGAGATTTCCTGCTATTGGAATATCTAAATTCATACACTACATTTTTACTCATTTACGTTTTACGTTTTTACCTATTTATTTTATTTTTACAACAATTAACATATAACAACGTTAACAGCTTTCTTGTCATTAGACAATACAAACATTTTTTCTCTAGAGGTTACTCTTGAAAGAGCGACATACAGTTGGCCATGTGAAAAGCAGTCAACGCTAAAATATAAGCCTGCAACGTTGAAGGTTTGACCCTGTGGTTTATTAATGGTCATTGCAAAAGATGTATTTACCGGAAAGAGTAAACGTTTAAATTGGAAGGGTAAATCCGATGGTATCAGAGCGATTCGGGGAATCAATACATCTTCTCTGGTAACACATCGTGTGAGTATTGTGCACTCTATTATGAAAGTTTTCAGTGATTTTACCAGCAAACGCGTGCCATTGCAAAGTTAAGGTGGATTCAGGTTTCTTAATAAAATAACAGGACAACCTACTTTCAACACCATTTTGTAAGGAGGGAATCCAGACGGCGCATCAGTCTTTGAAAGAATCAAGTTATTTACCTTATCTACTTGTTCGTTACTTGGTGACAAAATCGCTCATTCTTTAAACCAAGATATTGTCTTATAACTTATGTTATCAATGTCAAGATAGACATTGTTGACTAACTCTTGGATGTTGTCTATCAAAACACAAAGGCTTTCTAGGTTAATCCTTCCCTCACTTTGTGTTAACTCTCCATTGTCAACTTTTAGCAGCATCTCTGGAAATAGCCTGTTCTCACGCGAAGATGACAAAACCCTCATATTAGTTTTAAGCTCTAATTTATTGACATGTCGCGAAAGGTTGGATCTTTTTAAGGAAGCATTTATTTCGTCAGCACGTGTTCCTCGAGTCACAACTGGTAGAATTTGACGGAAATCTGCTCAGAACAGAATTGTACATTCACCCAGAGGTGAATTTTTGTTGCGCAAATCGCACATTGTCCACAGTGCTTCCACAGACGTCCTGTTTGACATGGTAGCTTCGTACCAGACTATTAATGAGCAGTCACGCATCAATTTTCCTGTATTGCTCTGCTTAGAAATACTACAGACGCTGTTATTGCCATCGGTGGCGATTTTCAGCGGGAGTTGAATGTAGAGTGGGCGGTTCGGCCTCCTTCCAAAAGCGTAGCGGCAATGCCGGATAACGCAACTGCTAACGCAATTTTTCCGATAGATCTCACCTTTTTTAAAGCTTGCCTGTGCAAAGGATGTAAGGCCTTTTACAATATGCAGTAACATTCTATATGAAATCAACAATGTATTTAAGGTATTTAATTAGATAAGGATTAATGCTGTACTGGTTAAAATCGCTTCTAAACTTAGCCATTATTTGTTGTAAAAAGTAAGTCACAAAATAATTCTGGCAAAAAAAACTGACTCCAATACTAAGAATCAATCCAAAAGATTATAAAATGGACACAAGTATGAAAATGATATTGAAACAAAAAGAAAAGAATTTTAAAAATCAGTCCATAAATAGAGAAGTTATGTAATCATCAATAAATTTTTTTTTGGTGGGGGAGGGGGAGCAAAATTTTTTCAAACCAAAAAAGAATTTTGAAATCGGTTCACAAAAAGCAGAGTTATGGATTAGGGGAGGAAATTTTTCCTGCCGATTTAAAAAAAAAATTATGGGTCCTAACTGCAGGCAAACCCTTTCAAACAAAAAAAGAATTTCGAAAATCGGTTTAAAAATGACCGAGTTAGGCGGGTACGAACATTAAAAAAAAGTAAAAAAAAATACACACGAATTGATAACCTCCTTCTTTATTGAAGTCGGTTAAAAATGTTATTGTGCGATATCCACAAGAGATAGACATATACCATAGTGGAGTTTTCTGTAGACCTTATCAATGTGTACAATACTTAGCACATTATTTGGATAAATTTCGTAGGGTTCAGCCTGTGTTTGCAATGTAAGTGGAAAAAATTTAATTATTTACGACATCACATTAGAAACCTCAAAAATAACAGTATTTCTCCACTATTTAATGGATGTTATTATACATATAAACCTTCCTCTTCAATCACTCTATCTATTAAAAAAAACCGCATCAAAATCCGTTGCGTAGTTTTAAAGATTTAAGCATACATGGGGATATAGGGACAGAAAAAGCGACTTTGTTTTATACTATGTAGTGATGTTGGTGTACTTTTTTGAACACAATTAAAATCTTTTAATATCCCTCCTTGACGTTATGATAAGTCAAACCGTGATATACACATCCAGAACTCAAAAAGAGGTTTATTAATCGATAAGGGCCTTGGACCTTATCAAAAATTATCAATTTCACAGAAACCTTGTTTTTCATACTCATTATCACTTTCTTCGAGTTCAAATACTGCCCTAAAAACAGATGTGTGAGATTGAGATGTATCGGAAAAAATCCGGAAAATATGGGAAAACATCCGCTAAAATAGCTTAAGCGACTTATTTTTTTGACTTCGTTTTTTTACGAAAATCGACTACGATCGCTTATAATCGCTATTGGTCAAAAACTAAAGTCAAAAAAATAAGCCGCTTAAACTTTTTTTGTGGTTATGCCACGATATGTTTTTATTTTAATTACGGTTGATTCAATTGCAATGCAAGGTGATTATATTGCGAGACAGTTTTACGTAAACTGAGTTTTATTTTCGAACGGGAAAAATAAAACTTCTGAAATGAGTTTTATTTTATGACGGCAAAATAAAACTCTCTCTTTTGGAGTTTCATTCGACCTTTTATTTTTACGTTGAAAAATAACTGTTTTAGAGAAAGCTTTACTTTTAATTCACAAAATAACTGTTATAAAATAATTTTTTGATATCGATAACTGTTATTTACGGTCCCTGATTTTTAGGGTTCCGTACACCAAAGGTGAAAAGGAACCCTATTGTTTTCGCTACGCTGTAAGTCACAGGCTAGTTTCTTGAGAAGCGTATGAGCTACGGACCTGAAATTTGGACAGAGTGTGTAGAACTTTGGCCGCTACAAAAAATACATGAGAGTTAAAAAGTAAAGGGTGTTCCGAAACGAGCAACGAAAATTTTTAAAATCCCATGTATATTACATACAATTTTATGTATATACTTGAAATTTGTAAAGTTAGTGTATTTTTATACAGACTACAACAATTAACACTTAAATTAAAAAAAAACTAAATTAAAGGTTGTTCTATCATTTAATGCAATTGTGACTATGTAATTTTGACAACTTGCTGTATCTTGAAAACCGCAAGAGGCAAACTCTTGAAATTTAAAAAAACGCTAAAACTAAAAAACCACAAAATTATAAAATCGCCAAAACAAAAAAAAATTGCTAAAAACCAAAAAAAAAAATTGCCAAAAACGAAAAAACCGCCAAAATAAAAAAAATTCGCCAAAATGAAAAAAACGTCAAAAACCGAAAATGTCGCCAAAACGAGAAAAAAAGCGACAAAACTAAAAAATTCGTGTGTACTGAAAAACACAAAAACGCCATATTATTCTCAAAACCGAACGTACGGAACCCTTCGTGCGCGAGTCAAAGTCGCACTTTACTGAATTTATTAAAAAATAATATACCAAATATGAGCAAAACCATATGCTATAGCAGAGCTGCCAATGCTGAGAGTTAATAGTTTGATAGGGTTACCATGCTTTGCTCATACTAAGAACTTTAGTTAAACAACTCACTGTGAATGTAAAGCATTAGTTAAACAATAGTTATCAATTTAGTTTACTAATAATTAACTAATGACTGTAAATTTGGCCCTTAGTGTTACCGAGAGGAAAACTTATTGTCCTCGTGGTCAACATTTTGGCATTACCACTTAGCACGCAATATGGAATTTTTTTACGTATAAAGTAGAATTTTGTGAATTTTGCTATTAGAAGAGACTGCACCACCCAAGGGTATCCTTTTGAAAAAATGGGGGGGGGGAGTGCGAAAAATCCCCAGGCTATAGTCTGTTTAATTTCACTTTTTGAGGCACTGCCTTTAGTATTGTTACCCAATCCCTGAAACAACAGAATAACGGATGTCCACATATTTGTTACAGCAAGTAGCTTGGCTACGTGTCTAGTTCAAAAGACGATAAAAGGATAGCCCTCTGGGGTGAAGTGGTGGCATCATTCGTTCTAACTTCATGAGGCTTAATAAATGTATTGAACGGTGTTTGCTTGTGGACTTCACTCGAACTCCTGTAAGACGACTGACGATGCGTCCGGCGATTGGTGTCCTCTTCTTCGGGAGAATACGTAGCAGCTGTGGGCAACCACAGACGCTGAGAGTAATTTGGGAGCAGCATACGACTGGCTGTGGTTGCTGCCAAAATCGCTGGGAAAAGTGTCTTGGATGTCTAGTGGTTGGTCGGCCGCAGTAAACCTAACAGATTTATATGTGCTGCTATCATTGCACATATGCTGCTTTTGATGGTGGTAGATTTTTTCCAGTGTAGGGCGATGTCTTACACAATAGAATTTTTCTCGTTTGGCTTACCCACCCGAATTAGGGTCGTAAACCTCTTACGCCGTGCCAGATTAGATGACTCAAGGAACCTTAACAAGATGCTTGCTTATAGCCAGGGATAACTATGTCCAAAGATTGCATACTATTTGTACTTGGCAAGTCTTTGTACGCTTAGGGGCTTGCTAAGCACTTAAGTTAATTAGTGTTAAAAGCACCATAAGTTGCGGCTGACATTGCAGATACTCACATTAATCTTCGACACAACTGTTGCACCAAGCACATCGTTTGTAACTGAACCTGATATACTGAAGCAAATGTTTATGACAAATGTGTCCCATTTTAGAATACTCGGCGAATGTAACTGGCAAAATTACAAATTTGGGAAACGGAGTTTTGACATGAGATCCTGGGAATATCACGTATGACCACGAAATTAGTATTTGGGCTAGCGTTCCGTTTTTCTTAAGAGAAAGTGAAACTATTACGGATCTGTGATGTTACAAAATGTGCGGCATTGAAAAGCCACTCAGATCTCCAGATTTGATCCCCAAGACTTTTATGTGGAGTTATCCTAGAACCACAGTGTGTGCCTCAGACGATTGATGAGATCAAGACAAATATTCTTGCCGAAATCAATACTACTCCGCCCGAGATACCAGAAAATATTATGAAAAATGCAACAAGAAGGGGCATATAAATTGAAAAGTACTAATGAAGCTTAACTTCAGGGAGTGTTTAATGTTACTATCAAAAAGTTTAAGTAATATAGAAACAATGCGTAAGAGTGTTGGAGAAAGTCCAGCAATATAGTGAATTGCTGTGGCTTCTAGCCTGATGGTAGATAATCGCAATCTTTCTGGCAAAAATGAATGACTCTGATAAGAACGTCATGTGGTTAAAAAGTAGAACGTTGAGACATGTGTAACTTTTCACTCTTTTGATGATCGCACTTTAAAGCTTTGGATGAGTTTCTATATAATTATTGGAAGTGTATGTACATTATTGCATTGTGAACTTAAGCCTGTAGCAAACAATTTTGCACTTATGCCACATGGCCATAGAAAATTTTTAAAAGAAACCGCTTCAGTACCATGGAAATCATTTGCTAAATAAATTATTCCACATATGTTTAAGGCTAAACTAATCACAAATTCATCGAATTGGACTTCCGAGCTGATGTGTGTTACAACTAGAGCTGTTAAATTTCGATTACGATTAGTAATCAACTAGTAACATTTTAAAAAGAATTGTAATGATTATATAATTGCCTTCAAAAGAATTGCTGATAAATAATTGATTACGATTACTAATAATCGAAAAGTAAAGGATAAAGGATTACTTTTCATTCTTTTTGATTATTTATTAAGCATCAAAAGTAATTTTTGAAAGTAGTTGGATTATTTTTTGATTACTTTTGATTCTTTCTGATTATTTTCGGTAATTTTGGGTAATTCAGATTACTTTTCCATTATTAGTAATCGTAATGAATTAGTAATCGTGCGAAACTGAATGTAATCGTAATTTAATCATTACTTCACTCTTGAAAAAAAAGTAATCAAATTAGTAATCATTACGATTAGTAATCATTACTTAAAAGCTATGGTTACAACTCTACCCTTCCTAACCTAAGGCCATACTATGCATATAAAATCTGTACCGAAAACACAATTTAAAAACAGGCATAAAATACGTTCTCTATTTTATTTAAATCTAGCACGAATTAAAAAAAAAAGTATTGAAAATAAATTAATTTAAGAAACCCCATTTCATAGGCAATGAAAATCAGCTCCATCTATTCATCAAACTAAATGATGAAGAAATAAAAATAAACTTTAGACTTAGTAATAATCAAATTTGTAAATTACTAAATCATTTCTTCGTATAATCATTATTTAAATAATAATAACAAATGAACTCATAAATGCCAATCGCGTCAATTCATTGCAACAAACACAATAATCCATACTCATAATCAAAACATAAATAAATAATAAGAAATAAACTGACACTTGTCAATTAAATATTCCATTAAAATGGCACACAATTGTAATCACATCGAAGCATATGTAACCTGGCATCGTTCATGCAACTGCGATAATTTTGAACAATGAAAAATAAATGCATTCAATTCAAACCCATTTCAAACTTACACTTTTGTTTTGCTTTATTTGTTTGTCTTCAAAATACGAATTCGTGCAATTTAAAATCTGTTTACCCGGTTGTGGAAATTCCACTAAATACAATAAGGCAATAAATAGAATATAATATATGCATACTGTTCCAAAAAATTATTTTAACACAATACATAAATTTTCTTTAGGAAAAACGTTTAACACAACTTCCGCGGATTTCACTTAAATATTTGTTTACAATAGGCGAATGTCTTCCGCGTGTATTTACAAAATATTGAATTTTATTAATGCAAAAACAAAATATTTTTCAAAAAACCGAACACTTTTTTTCACTTCCAGAGCTCCAATACGACTGAGTTTTTCCACATGAGAAATATAAAATCATTTTATTACTTTTTTTTAGCTTTTTGCTAACTTAATTTGTTTCAATAACAGATCGTCAGATTTAATCTCTTCTATACGCAGCATTAAAACTATGTACGTCTACGTAAGTCCGATTTGTACATTATATGTACAAAGAAATAAATTTTCTGATTTTAAAAATGAAACAGATAATGAACTGTATTGATGATGAGAAAGCGTTTTAATTTAATACACGATTAAACATCTACACCTTCGATCTGCATATCGCTATATCGCTGCTTTATTGCAACACAGTTCTAATTCAAAAAAGTCAAACGAGCTTAAAGTTTTCAATTTACATACTACATATAACACAATGAAAGTACAAAACATTTTTCTTCTTTCATGAGGTAAGTGTACAAGACAATTGATTGAAATTTTTATAATGGATAAAATGCAATATGACGAGTTATTCTGCACTATTAACTTCGAAAATGCATTTTAAGAGATATTACTATGTTGTAATAAACGAGAGATATGTATGCATGTATGTATGTATACACATACATACGAGGGCGGTTCGGAAACTTCTTAGCCTAGCACAAAAAGCGTGGTATAAACAGAAAAAAGTTAAGTGTTTTGGAAACTTCCATCTCTGCTATGAACACATGTTAAATTTTGTTTCGATCTGGCAACTCCTTCATATAGAAACAGGTGTTCACAAAAGACGCATCCGCGATTTTTTAACAATGGAAAAATTAGAAATGCGTGGTGTCATTAAATATTTACATAAAGAAGGTTTATCGGGACAAGAAATTCATAATGATATGGTGAATGTGTTAGGTGAAAGTGCTCCTTCATATGCAACAGTAAAAAATTGGGTTGCGGAATTTAAACGTCGTCGTACAAGCATTGAAGATGAACCACGTAGTGGACGTCCAAAAACAGCAACAACAACAGAAATTGTAGCCAAAGTGCATGATATGGTATTAAATAATCGACGAATAAAAGTGCGTGAAATAGCTAATATCATGGGCATCTCAAATGATCGAGTCCATTTAATTTTGCATGAAGAACTACAGATGAAAAAGCTTTCTGCAAGATGGGTGCCGCATTTGTTAACAGTCGACCAAAAACGCATAAGAATGAACATTTCTCAAGCTTCTTTGGATCGTTTTAAGCGAATAAAATGGATTTTAAGCATCGTTTCATAACTGTTGATGAGACATGGATCCACCACTATACTCCAGAGACAAAAGAACAATCCAAACAATGGACTGAAGCTGGAGGAAGTGCCCCAAAGAAGGCAAAAACAATTCAATCGGCTGGTAAGGTTATGGCAACGTTTTTTTGGAACTTCAAAGATATTTTATTGATTGACTATCTGCAAAAGGGTAAAACAATAAATTCAGAGTACTATTGCAACCTTTTGGATCAATTAAATGTACAAATTCGAGAAAAACGTCCTGGCTTACAACACAAAAAAATAATTTTTCATCAAGACAACGCACCAGCACACAAGAGTGTTTTAACAATGGCTAAAATCAACGAATTAAAGTACGAGTTGCTTGACCACCCCCACCTTTTTCTCCTGATTTGGCTCCCAGTGGCTTTTACCTGTTCCCAAATCTAAAAAAATTCCTTGCTGGCAAGCGTTTTACCTCAAATGAAGATGCAATTACAGTTGTAAACCACTATTTTGAAGACCTTGAGGAAAACTATTTTAATCAAGGGATAGAATTGCTAGAAAAGCGTTGGACTAAGTGTATTGAAGTTTCAGGAGATTATATTGAAAAATAAAAATATTTTTGAAAAATTAACTATTCTCTTTAATTGATAGGCTAAGAAGTTTCCGAACCGCCCTCGTATGTATGTGTATAGGCCTGAGCTGCCCAAAGCAGCACCAGATTACCGAACATCAATCGGCTTCTTATACAAATGAATACACAAACGCGAACTCATTTCTCTCGTGTTTCTCTCGGTGGCCAGCTCTGGCATAGGCAAAGTTTCCCAACAAACCAAAACGGTATGGAAATAGTTTATAACAAACCTAAGCTTAAATTATTGGTTTATATAGTTATGGCTATGGCGTTATCCCTGCAAATAACGCGACTAGTCCATACACACATGTAAGTATTACTCCATGAAGGACCAGGACTAGTCCAAATATAATCCAAATGTAAGGATAAAACATGGTCGATTTAACATTGCGATGACTAAGGTTGGGCCAGATTGTCCAAATTTGTATTACATCGGACCATCATCAAAACTACCCTATATGGAACAGTTATAGACTACTCGCATACAATTTGTAAGTGCCTAAGAAGAACGATCATAATCGTTTAAACTCGAACACTTATCATGCAGCATTGAATGCTTGTGTGAAGACGACATGGTCCATAACTGCATTACATGAGAACATGAATGTAACTAATCTGTTTCATCTAGTTTGGACCACGTAGTCCAATATCATTTGCAGGGATAGCGAGTCACCTTTAATCCAATACAGTGTTGCCCATTAGTTTGGTTCGAACAGCTGTTTTGTATGGTTATGGCACGTCTAATTTCAGCTTTACTACCATAAGCCTCAAGCTTAGAAAAGTGTATGTGAATACTATTGGGAAATATTTGTTAACAATTATTTTACCTACATATATAAAGAGAATTGAACCCTTGCGATAATATTGTTAGCGTTTACTATACAACAAGCTTAGAATTCTAATTATAGAATATGCTTCCAGGAAAATAGTTTTCTAATCATGTTTGTAGTAGGCATATTTACAAACACAATTTATATTCTAATATTATAATTACTCTTTTTAACCCCCTATCAAAAAGAGGGGTGTTATAAATTTATAGTGAGTGTTTGAAGAAAATCGGTCCAGTCGCTTAGAAAATATCACATATTTTCTAGATATATCGAGGTTTTTACAATTTTTGATTTAATATAACACCCCTGACCAAAATTAGGGGTGTTATAAGTGTGTGTGTGTCTGTGTATCTGTGTGGGTGTAAAGCAAGCCACAGACCTTGCAACTGTTGGTACAACATGAGCAAGTTGTGTATAAGATTGTATAGTGTGTGGGGTCGTCGTATGAAGTTGTGTATCGGTTGTACGAAATATTAAAAAGATTTGATTTTTTGGCAAGTTGTATAGACAGGTTGTAAAATTTAGGAGTGTGTTGTACAACTTCATTTCATTTTGTTCTTATTTTCGTTGTGGTCATATGAAAAACATCGCGCTCGAATTCAAATTTGCGTATAAAATGGAGAATTCAACAGAAATAAGTGATTTTATATAATTGTATGAGTTTGCGCGGAAGAATTGCTTTTGTATATGCATCGGAACTTTTGACAAAAGGTCATTGAATAATTCGTCTGACAACCAGGTGTAATTTTTATAGTCCAGTGGCTCACTTTCTTTTAATATTTCCAAAAGTTTGTTATTAGAATACGTTTTTTTATATAAATCACTCCTTTAAGCAAATTCTTTTTTTCTGTCCTTTTTTACGTTCTTCTTCTTATTTTGTCACCAAAAAAAAAACAATCCATTACAATACGCGACATAACACCCGATGTCATGTTTACTCCAAAAAAAAATTAAGAAATGAAGTTGTACTCTAATGTTGTACACGTTGTTGTAAAGTTTGTGGGCAAAACACACAACTTGTTAATCCAACGTGTTGTACCAACGGTCGCAAGGTGTATGGCTTGCATAAGATCAAATGGTTAAACCAGTGTTGCCAGTTTTTTTCTCGAGCTTATCCCCAATTTTTGATTTGTCATCCCCAAATATCCTCAAATTGAGTTTTTTTTTTATTAAAAAATTTGGTTATCATCTCCAACAAATCCCCAGATCCCCAATACGAAATTTTCATCCCCAATCGCGAAAAAAATCCCCAATTTGGAGACAAATCCCCTAAACTGGCGACACTGGGTTAAACCGATTTTGATTAGTGTCTTCTCTTTGAAAGGTGACTTTAGCGAAAGTGTTCTTAGCTATGTTTAAGGAAAATCCGTGCAGCCGCTTAGAAGATATCACATCTTTTCTAGATATATTAAGTTGGATCTGTGGTTTCTTGGTTTCTTTGACGCCGTAGCTCCCATGCGGCAAGACTGATTTACATTTTGTTTTTTCTGTTGGAATGGTGACTTGATCTAATATCTACTCGCCTATACTTGAATAAAATTTTTCCAGTTGTTTGGTCTGTAGGTCGGGGGTTCTTAAATGTTTTAATTTTTGTTATAAAATTATTTTAAATATAAATTTATGTAGAAACACCACTGAACTTTAAGACGCTGTACTCATTAAAGAGGACAAAAAAATACAACTTTAACAAATAATATAAAATGCACTCGTTCAAAATAACGGTACACCATAAGCAACTAAAAGAACTTGCAAACATGGCTGCCACTTACAAAAAACGTGTTTATGACAAGCTTATTCTCCTCTGCAGTTATATTTAGCTTATGGAGTGGTTTGTTGGGTTCTCACAGAACAACATTTCATCGTCATAGGTTATCAATACTTGATACTAGGGATGTAACGGATACCAGTTTAGCGAATGCGAATGCGAAAACGAATAATACATTTTAATTTTTGCGAAAGCGAATGCAAATATTACAATACGTTAAAAAAATCACATGAAAATAAATTTATCTAAGATCATGAAGTTGTGTTGTATACATAGATTTACTTGAGTCTTGAATTCAGCAAATATTTATTAATTTATTAGAAAAAAAAATTTGTTAAACTGAAAGAAATGAAATCATATTAAAATAAGTATAGATAATAATTCAAAATAAATTTACAAAATGTTAGGCAATCAACCCATTCGTACTTTGGCCCTAAGTTCAATATTTCCTGTAAAATGCTATCAAAATACATATTAAGAAAAATTGGAATGAATTGTTCATGAAAATTTTTTCCAGAAGTAGTACTCTGTTCATCTTGGGAAAAACATATGAAATATATCTTCAACATTTTAAGTTTTCATGCGAAATAATATGAGTGCCACTTGTTTCGCAAAAAATTTACAACAAAGAAGGATGAGTTAATATTTTTGCATTTAAAATTTTTTGAACGAAGTAATGATGTGCCTACCATTTTTCAAAAGTTTTAACAGGTTTTTCTTTTTCAAAAACTGGAAAATATTTCCAATATTTATGTCTTTAGTATTCGCTTTAAATATTCGCATACATTTTAGCGAATGCAAAAGCGAATGCAAATAGCAAAAGTAAGCGAATTATTTGCGAATGCGATAGCGAATGCGAACATTCGTTACGTCCCGACTTGATACACTGTGCTAAAGTCTTTTAGGCGTATGCTTCAGCCCTCTTTTCATCTGTTTGGTTAAGCTCTCTGTATACGTATGCAGTGCGCGCATGCAGGGTTTCTTTAAAATATATATTTTTTTAAACAGTTCTTCAAGCTGGTTTGAACTGGTAAATTTATTTAGTTGTTTTTTCTTCTCACAATTCACATAAGAATACTATAATTTAAACTGTACATACTTTTCTTATTGAAATACATATAAAATTTATAGTAAACAATTCTGCATCACCCGAAGCTGATCTATAAACCTGAAAAAATGCTACTATATAGGCACGTGCTTCATAAAGAAGTGCGCTAATCACACCATGAGAGCTATGGCTCTACGTCACTCGCAGTGTAAGTAGCAGAGCACGTGTTTACATTCAAAATATAATTGATATGTTTAAATATACTGTAAATACGTAGCCTGCGGCTTATGTAACGCTTGACGATCTAATTTAGCTTGTTTGGTTTTAAGAGTATCAAAAATGTAGTGTACGCGGACGATGTGGTTACACTGATATCGGTGATATTCTTGCACATGATAACTGATATCATAACCAACACTTTGAGTACGCTCAGCCACTGGGCCACAAAATGTGAACTAAGAGTAAGGCCAAGTAAAACCAAGCTGGTACTATTTATAACATAGGAGAAGCTACAAAGGCTTGAACTTACACCAATGCAGAATTATATAATAACACTCTCCGATAGGGCAAAATATCTGGGAATCATTATGGATTCTGGGTTTTCTTGGAAGTAAAATGTGCAACATAGGATCAAAAGAGCTACGGCTGCTTAATACGCCTGTCGGCGGACTACAAATTGGAGCTTATACCCTAAGATGGTAAAATGAATGAATATACCAGTTACACGTTCAATTCTGATATAGGAACCGCTACAAGTCAAAAATATGTGGTAGACCAAATCTATAGAGTTCAAAGATTCGCCTGCATCGGAGTTTCGGGGTGCTTACGCACTACTTTTTCGGATGCAGTGAATGCTATATTGAACACTATCAGAGCAATTTTAAATAACATCTCCCAGAGAGTTTATTCCCTATTCTTTGTTCCCCAATTTTAAAAAGTATTTTGCAAGATTTCAGTTAAAATAAAACAAATGGAAAGAAAATTTCTCACATCGAAAATTAAAGTTCTCCCTCAAATTGAATTTTTGGCTCAATCTGGTGGATTTTAGATAAAAAACGGAAAAAAGAATTCCGCGGGAATTATTTCCGTGGGAATATTTAGAATTGGGCTATATACTCATTGAGTTACGTATAATGAGAATATCGCCAGGCAGTACTGCAAAAGTGGTGCAAATGGCTGGTGGAGGTCAAGTACTGCGGACACGTCAAAATTTTAAATCGGTTGCCTTCAGACTTAAAGAAAGCTCCCTGATTATATGGCGCCTAAAACAGACTTTAATATATATTTCAAAATCCTCTTCCCATCCAGAAGGCAATATAAAATGAATGAAACAGGGGATTTTTACGATGCCAAAGTCTACTCCGACGGATCAAGAATAATCTGCGGTATTGGGTCTGGAGTTTATTCAAGTGACGTGTAGCTTTCTTATGCCGAGTCATTTTCAAAATATGTGCAACGCCGTCCAAATTATGTTTTTTATATGGAAAGCAATGCCACACAATGAAAAATATCGGAAATGACAAACGTTGTCACTAATACACACTATTATGATGTCACAAAACGCCATAGTGTGTACTTGGCGTTGCCGTGTTCCTAATTATGCTAGCGTATTTCAGGCTGAAAGACTTGCCATAAGCACAGCAGGCATAATGCCGTGCAGCATATGTTACGCTAAAACTATCCAGAACATCCATAAGCTTAATAAGCGAACACAAAACGGTGCTATCCGGACTAAGTCGCCACTCTTATTCTGCTATTATCTACGCCCCAGCACATATTCTTCGACAATGAGTGGGGAAACGAACTGTACAGGACTGGATACGCTGATTCGGCACTGTTAAGAACAATATTGGCAAATATTTTTTTCTGAGTACGTGTAGGATGGCAAAGAGAACATGACTGCGCTTCTACGATAATCGTTTAGAACAAATAATAAAAAAAAATAAAAAGAACATCTAACGGCTAGTCGCAGTATTGACGAGCCACTTGACTATAGGTAGACATGCTAGTAATACACATTCTGCAGAATCTGTCAAGAATGGGATGCAGAGACATTTTTTCACTTACCCTGTGAATGACCCGCATAACTCACAACGCAACACATTGAGGTATGAGCGATATTAACCAAAAAGTTTTTGTATTATGTTCAACTTCCATAATTATACAATCTTTTAACCTGATTTACTTTTTTAAGTTATTATTATGATTCCACTTTTTAACGTTCTCATATTTTCTCTCTTTTCTTTGTTCAGGAATTATTCGACTGAATTACTCTTTTACCAATTGCCTACGGTATATTTTTGTGATACTGAAGTCGTATAGCTTGTCACATTCTGTATAATCTTTCTGAAATTTTTATCCGCGTTCAAGTGAACCGTACTATTGCTATTCTATTGATTAATCATCCATTCAAATATTATGGGCTTGTGGTTGCTTCCTGTGATTTTCAGAATTATGCTTTTTTAGGCTGACATGTTCGTAATATTTTTAACTAAATTTAGGCAAATAGCCGATTCATTGTTTGATCCCAAAAAGATGTCTTGGTCGAGAGAGCTTTATATTAATATTAGATTTTGTTGTTTTTCTGATTTTAGCAATTTTTTCGATAATTTTAGCCATTTTCCCGTTTGGAATACTAAGGTTCTCATGAACCATTATTCTTTTTAGACCAAGTTCATTTGGGCGGGCAATTATGGTCAGTTGACCGAGGAGTCACAGCTATTATCTACATAATGTCTTGTAAACGCTTACAGCCAGACTTCTGTCATATTCTTTTGGAAATTATCTGGGTTATTACCTTATTAATTACGCTTAGCAAAGTAATGCCGCGCTAGTTATTAGGGCCTGCGAGATCTCCTTTTTTTCGGTTTGTTTATGTGCCCTTCGTTAGTTCATTATCCAGATGTTCAACATCCCAGAGTTTCCGAATGATTGGGAGTATTATTTCAGCAATCGTATGCGGGTCAGACTTTAAGACCTCAGCATGAATTCCGTCAGTACCTGGTGATTTCTTATCCTTAAGACTACTAATTGAGTACTCGATCTCCTCCATGGTAGGACATGCAGAATTGATATTTGGGTTATCCACATGAGACTCACATTCGCACTCAGTCCGTATGGAGTGGTTATTCTCCGCCAGTATACCACTATAGTGATCCGCCCATTCTTCAACTTGTTGATCCGCTGTGGTCGCAAGCTTACCATTGGCACCTCTTAAAGGCCTATGAGATGTTGGGTGATCATTTGTGAGATTCCTCAGCGTCCTATGCATATCACCGGTGCGATTCTTATCCGCCTCCATTTGAGCATCTCTGCTGGTTCCGTCCAGCCATTTCCTTTTGTCACCACGAGCACTACGTTTCACTTGTCTGTCTAAATCATTGTAGCGTGTCTACAGATGTAGTTTAGCTCCACGAGTTCGCGTTCTATTAATTTCACATTTCGTGCTTTTCCGTAGTTCAATTGTACGCCAGGTTTTCTCTGAAATCAATTCCTTCCTCAGACGTTCCTTGTGACCAAGAAATCTAGTGGCAGGATCCATAAATATAGAATTTACCCTATTCCATTTCAGTAGCACACCTTCTTGATAGGCCCCTACAGCATTTCTCAATGCTTCGGTAAAAGCAGTGGCAGTTACTCTGTCTTTCAGCTTATGCACGTTGACAGGTCGCATGATGTCTCTATTTCTGGTATTACGAATAGCTGCAAGCTTGATGCGCTTATCTGCGACAAGAAGATGGTGAGTGCTTGCCATGTCTGCACGCCTTCGACAGCGTACATCCAATATAGCGACCCACCTACTATCAGATTGTATGCCGCACACATGCCTAGAAAAAGCCCAAGTGCGTGAGATCCCATTATGGATTTTATGTTAGTGTTGTCAGAGCCAATTTGCGCATTAAATTATCCCATTACGATCATTATATCACCTCATTTGCTCTCGCTAATTGCTTTATCAAGGATATTATAGAATTCGTCCTTGCTTTCGGGGTTGGAAGCTTCGGTTGGGGCATAACATTGGATGCAAGTACTATTGCATGCACGAGTGCAAAGCCTGGCAGATATAACCCTGTCCGAAAACAGTTTCCAAGTTACAAGAGCTTTTTCCGCACTCCTGGCTAAAAGAAATCCAACACCACTCCATCTGGGGAGAGTATCCTGCTTGCCTGAGTATAGAAGCGTCAGTACATCATGTGTTGTGTGTTCGCCCACGCCAGGCCAACGTGTCTCGCTTATGCCTAGAAACAGTAGTCCGTATCTGTTAAATTCTTTACATAGTTGAGCTAGGCGAGATGGTTGAAAAAGCGTCCTTACATTCCAGGATCCAAATCGTGTTCTATTTTTCATGCTAAAGGTCATCAACGTTAAATCAGATTGTTCATGCAAATTATTTGAGGTTTCATTAATCAATTAGTTCCAGATAAGCAGGTGATTGGCCTACTGTATCCTATTCTTATGATGGGGCTGCCATCTAAGCCAAAAGACTGGCTGAGTAAGTAACACATTAATATAGCGAACAGCTTATTATAAGAACAAACGCCCGCTTGCCTGCCACTCCAACTGGGAGAACAGACGCTGCAGTCGCCCCACGAGGAGGTTCGTGAGTCAACTCGAAGTACAATTAATAAGGATCACTCTGGGTCTACCGATCAGAAGCTTTGCCTTATCATTATACCCCCTGACCCCTAAAAACCTAAACATAACTTGTATATAAAGCTGTCTCGACCAAGACCTCAACCACTATTTTTTGTAGGAGACCTCAGCACCAAATCCTCTGCATGGGAAAATAACATCACCAATAGAAGAGGGCTTGCATTGTTGGTGGTTAGTGATGGATCAAAGATAAAACAATGAATCGGCTATTTGCCTAACTTTAGTTAAAAATATTACGAACATGTCAGCCTAGAAAAGCCTAGTTCTGAAAATCACAGGAATCAACCACAAGCCCATAATGTTTGAATGGATGATTAAGCAATAGAATAGCAATAGTACAGTTCACTTGAACGCAGATAAAAATTTCAGAAAGATTATACAGAATGTGGCAAGCTATACGACTTCAGTATCACAAAAATATACCGTAGGCAATTGATAAGAGTAATTCAGTCGAATAATTCCTGAACAAAGAAAAGAGAGAAAATATGAGAACGTTAAAAAGTGGAAACAGCATAATAACTTAAAAAAGTAAATCAATCAATAAAATAATTATGGAAATTCAACATAAAACAAAAAGTTTTTCGTTAATAACTAGAGTTTTTCCCCCGGACTTTTTCATTTCCCGGGAAAGCGGGAAAGTTTTTCATATATCCCGGGATCCCACTCCATAGAAATAATAAACATTAACTTTGCCAGGCTTTAACACAAATTTGATTAGAAAGCTTAAAACACTAAATAAAACACATCTTGTATACATAAATATTCCTATGTTAATCCAAATTGGGTTTTAGAACAAGAAATTTATTTTATTTTAACTTTTAGTTTTTAAATTCCTTAAAGGTTTTTTCCAACACGAAAAGTTTTGTTATATGAGATAAAAAAGTAAGCTTACAAATATAAGTAATAACATAATAGTTAATAAAAACAAACATAAAATAAAAATACTCGAGGTTTGAGATCGAAAACAGATCAGTAGACTTGTTTTTAAAAAACGTCCATAGAATTGAGTTTTCCATGTAAAACAAACAAACAAAGAGAATAATGCTTTCAATAAATTACTTTAAAACTCGGTACCGAAAATAATTGTTATATATTTTTTTTCTGAAGAAAATGCTACTAGTAAATAACCATTATCTACTTTAGGTTATTATTAACCATTATAATGAGTTATCCATATATTATTATGACCGTTTTGTTAACTTTTCCAAAGACATTTCTTGCCCTAGTAATGCATCCAATACGATGTGTATTCTTGTAGCGATAACCGAAAACTAAAATTACTTTCGACAATGGTCATTGGTAACCAAAAAACTATCGATATTTGCGAAAATAAATATCGGCTATATATATCGATACATCGATTCTTATTTGTTAAAAACTCGAAGCAAAAGTTTTATCTGACATCTCCTTTAGTTTTTAATTTCTGTTCTGTTACGAATCAGCTGACTCTTTTTGGTTCATAGAAATCTAATACAAGTCGTTAGTTTTTCTGTTTCGTTCTGTTCTGTTTCGATTCAACCTATGAAAATCAAAAAATTGTTAAATAATTATAAGTGACAGCATAAATTAAATAAAAATATTTTGAAATAAATTGTGATTGAGCTTTTAGAATGTAAAAAATTGAATTTTTTAAAAGAAAAACATAAAATTATATTGAAACTTAACAATGGACGATGCAAAACTCATCACTTTAGTGGAAAACTGCTACCCTTCTGATCAGAAACAGCTGATAAGTTACTACAGAAAAAGTAAGTACTCAAATTTAGAAGCAGAACGGCACAGCACAGAAAAGCAACAGAAAGTAAAGACTAATGAAGCCTTAAGGAGCTATCAGCTGTTTCTGAGCTTTGCGTCGTTATTCAATGCACCATCGGTGCATAAATTTAAGTATTATTGTAGTGGCTTTGTGTTACTTTGTTTTTGCTTTCTTCAGTTGATTTTGCTTTCCAGCATTCTGAACTGTGATTGCGAAGTGAACATATTTTTGTCACGTGTCCATGATGATTTAAGTGAGACATATTTAGATTTAATTGAGCTTTAGTGAATTTTAATCAGAAATAATCAGGCTTAAGTTCAGTAAAATATCGGTATTTCCCCCAGCTAATAAAGTCTAGTTTAATTTTTCTTCTCTTGTTTAGAAATTCTCATTAATTAATAAAAATATATAGAATTGAAATTACTGAACTTAAGCCTGATTAAAAATTATTTCTGATTAAAATTCACTACAGTTCAATTAAATCTAAATATATTTCAATATAATTTTATGGTTTTCTTTTAAAAATGATTTATTTCAAAATATTTTTATTACGAATCAGCTGACTCTTTTTTATTTATAGAAATCTAATACAAGTTGTTAGTTTTTCTGTTTTGTTCTGTTCTGTTTCGGTTCAACCTCTGAAAAAAAAATTTTTTAAGTAATTGTAAAGGCCATTTCAGACTATAATACAGGTATTACATGGCATTTTCTTTTCTGGAAAAAAATTTTACACTTATTACACTTTTCAATGAAAATTCGCAATAAAATTATTTTCTGAAGTAATCATTTTATTAGAAATTAAAGGTATTCATTTAAGTTTTTTTCTGTTGAAAAAATGGAAAAATGTAATTTTTTTACAACAAACACAGGAAAAAAAATTCCACCAAAAGTTGAATTTAAAATTTCAACTTTTGGTGAATTTTTTACCTGTGTTTGTTGTAAGAAAAATTAAATTTTTCCAACCAAAAAAACTGAAATGAATACCTTTATTATTGTAGCATCCCTTGCGAACTTAAACTTTATCTTCAAACGAAAGCTAAATTGTATTTTTTTTTAATAAAAAGTTTAAAAATATTACACTTTTTCCAGAAAAGAAAACGCCAATAAACGAATGAGAAATATCATGTGATGAAGTGCATTTGGTACTTGATAACCTTTCATTCATCATTGATTTGTCGTGTAAACATAAGTTAACATTTATTTTTTTGTTTTCATTAAATTTCAATGGTATTGATTGATACCTCTAATCTACAAATAAATAACTGCGTATTTAAATCTATAAAATCTATAAATTTTTATGCTAAATATCGACAGTCAGAATTTTATGTAATTATTTAACTGTGGCATATAAAAGTAACTAGATAACACATTTTTTTAATTTTTTTGTTAAATAAACTTATTTTATATTTCAGTACGAATAAAATTTGTATTAAAAATATGAAAAAACAAAATAAAAAAATCAAAAAGGCGTTTCCAGGGTTGGGAACTTTAACTTTTTTGTTATAAAAAATAACCTTCTAAAACTAATTTTTCCTTTTTATCTATAAATTTAAAATATCTTAAATTCTTAAAAGAAAAAGATTGGTGTAAGAAATCAGAATAATTTTAAATTATGATTCCAGGGTTGGGAAACGTAGAGTTTTTGTGATATATAAAATTAACTAGGTCTAATATTTTTTTTTATATTTTCATTTACAAGTATATTTTATGTTTTGGAAACAAAAGTTGGGTAAAAAAAAATTTAAAAATAATAACCACAGCTCCACAGCTGGAAAATTTAACCTTTTTAGGCTTCCGTACACCAAAGGTGAAAAGGAACAACAACAAATATATTAGAGTTAAAAATTAAAGGGTGTTCCAAAACGAGCAACGAAAAATTTGAAAATCCCATGTAATATACATACAATTGTATGTATGTATGTATATACACTTGAAATTTGTAATGTTAGTTTATTTTTTTTACAGACTACAACAATTAACACTAAAATTTAAAAAAAAAATTTCATTAAAGGGTGTTCCATCAGTTAATGCAATTTTGGCTATGTAATTTTGAGAACTTGCTGTATATTGGAAACCGTAAGAGCAAAATTCTTGAAATTTTCAAAAACGGTAAAACTCAAAAATCAAAAAATTATAAAATCGACAAACCGAAAAAAATCGCAAAAAAACAAAAAAAACACCAAATTAAAAAAAATTTCTAATAATAAAATAAATCGCGAAAAACGGGAAAAATCGCCAAAATAAAAAAAATCGTCAAAATACCTAAAAACAGAAAAAAAATCGCCGAAACGAGAAAAAAACGACAAAACTAAAAAAAATCGTTTAAACTGAAAAAAAAAACTTCAAAAAAGCAAAACGCCATAGTAAAAAAACTCGTGCGCGAGTCAAAGTCCCACTTTACTGAATTAATTTTGATATTAAAGTAACTAAATAAATTTGAAATTTATTTGCTGGTGGTTCAGCGATGTCTATATGCATTTCATTGTTGCTGTAACAAATCGTCAGTAGACTTCAACCACACATTTTGAACAGTCACAAACCTCTTATCTTATGTACAGACTTTCAAAAACTATTTGAGAATTCACAAATAATAATATTTTTGAAAATCACAAAAGAAAAATAAGCATAGTAGGCTTAGTAACTTATACAAAACCCAGCAAATAATTTATATTCGATATGAATCCATTCTATTTTTCTACACCTTTATACAATTAGAAATCCTTTGGATAGAAAAATAGAATAGATTCATATCGAATATAAATTATTTGCTGGGTTTTTGTATAAGTTTCTAAGCCTACTATGCTTATTTTTCTTTTGCGATTTTCAAAAATATTATTATTTGTGAACTCTCAAATAATTTTTGCAAGTCTGTACATAAGATAAGAGGTTTGTGACTGTTCAAGATTTGTGGTTGAAGTCTACTGACGATTTGTTACAGCAACAATGAAATGCATATAGACATCGCTGAACCACCAGCAAATAAATTTCAAATTAAAATAAACTTGACAATATGTCGAATAATAAATTTCTTAAATGTAACTAAATAAAACTAGTATTTTCCTTATTTCTTTTTTCTTTGTTCACTTAACATATTTTATATATTTTTTAAAGTAGAAGATTGATATAAGGAAACAAAAATATATAAAATGATGATTCCAGGGTTGGGAAAAGTACACTTTTTTTTATATATAAAACTAACTAAATAAAGCTAGTTATTTCTTTGATAATTTAATATATTCTATATTTTAGAAAGAAATTATTATTAAAAAATTAAATTATGGTTCCAGGGTTGGAAATTAAAAAAAATAATTGGGTAGAAAAATAATCAAAAATATTTATTTTTTCAGTTAAACATATTTCATATATTAGGAAGATCTTTACTCAAGCAAATTCTTTAGTCGAAAGACACCAAGAGGTCACTTACTAAAAATTGCACTATAACAAAAAAAAATTATAAATTTTATCACAAAACAAATATGTATGTACATATGTATGTACTTATGTATACATCTGTATAATACATATTCATACGTTGGTAAAGGGTATATAAGATTCGGCACAGCCGAATATAGCACTCTTACTTGTTTTTAAATTACATTGTTAAAAAATCGCATGGTGCGTGCAAAGTTTCACACGAATTGGTTGGATAGAAGTATGTAGATGAAACCTTATGTTAAATTTTAATGGTCTTGGTGCTTACCACTTTTCTAAACATGCGTTTGTAATATTCCAACGTTCTGAGATGTGTTATAACATACTGGTATTATGTTTCGAAAAAATCGCTTGGAGTGAACTACATGTAATGCAATGTTAAATTTAAGATGGTGTGTTAATATCTTAAATGTATGTAAGTTTATAAATACGGCATACATTTTTTTTGTCGTACACTTTTAAATATCTTATCGTACACCAATATTGGTAAAACATATATGGTTCAAAAGGTAGTTTTGTGCACAAATGCACAATATAAATGTTTTTGCAAATTGTTTGGATCAAAAACTGTAAAAAGCGATTTAAATTTGCTTGAAAAAAGACGACTTTCTTCTTTGTCATTGTGTCAAATGGTCTAATTTAGACCACCGGCTGGTTCTAGTTCTTATAAGTATGTCACTCGATCTAACGGTGTACGCTTAAAGTCGTCATTATTGACGAACTGACTTGTTAATTCAAAAATTTGTTTGGTAGGTCAGATGACTTTGTGAGTTTTCTCAATTATAGCTCACCTGAGAGTGCGTGATCTCTGGGAAGTTCTAGCATGAGGGGCACAAATAATTTTGTTAATTGTAATTTCATCTCAAGCGTGTTCAATTTAAAATTTGTCGATAGACCTTCAAATATTTGAAATTTTTCTTCACCTCCGCAGATATCACTCAAGAAACGTACCCTTTTTATGTGGAAGAGACATATTGATGTCTTCAAAGGCATTTTTCGACTTCCGTTGAAATTTATTTTTTATTTAACAAATAAAATTGTTTATTTTTCTTTTATATATTTCAATAATTTAGAATTTCCCCACACAGAGTGCCGACTTAAAATTTAATTCTTTTCTTTACGATTTGTACATATTCGATGTTCGATTAAAGTTTATCAAAACCAAGTGTGAGAAAAATATCGATTATAACGTTTTTTAGTGTCTGTTTGGGGGGAGGGGAGGGGGTTTCATTGAAAAAATATTTATTATATCTATAATTTTCTTTTATAGCCCATTCTGGCTGATGCCAAATTAAGAAATTTCGTGATTTTGGCCGAAGTCAAATTCAAAT
This sequence comes from Tachina lurida, assembly GCA_944452675.1. NCBI lineage: Eukaryota > Metazoa > Arthropoda > Insecta > Diptera > Tachinidae > Tachina > Tachina lurida. The sequence goes on from OX101753.1 coordinate 42,496,457, forward strand.
TAGTTAATTTCTGATATACGTTTACATTTGCCAAATTCGCTTCAACCAAGGTACATTCACAAGGTAGTAGCGGAAATGCATCTGAACTATTTTGTGTTCAAGTTAAAGTTCATCCGAAACTTCAAACATTTTTTACGAAAGAGAAATTAAAAAAAAAATTAAAAAATTTCAACATGAAAAATATTTTATTAAAATAATAGTATGTTTCCACCGACTATAAATCAAATAGGTTTAAGTAAATCACTTCAAAGTGTTTCCACCGAGCTTGTGAGTGATTTGTTGTTCGAATTTTCGTACTCAATTTATGCACGTGCTTTATAAGGTGGGCGGAGCAGGTGTAATGTGAATTTTATTCACATGTGGTTGACATTTAAAATTGATTAAATATTCCTTAATGTAATTTTTTCGAAATTTTGAATCACTATTGATGGATGACCCAGGGATGGAGTTTGTAATTTTAAAAGCAAGGCAGGGTTGCATACATAAATCGAGTTCGAAAAATAGTATTTTCGACATTATTTAAAATAAATCAACCACTTTGAGGTGATTTATTCATATGCAAAATGTATGGTAAATCATGGTTAAATTAACATGATTTGCACAAATCATCATGATTAGTATAAATCATGCCGGTGGAAACATACTATAATTCTGTGAAAACAAATTTAAAAATATGGAAAAACTATTGAAAAATTGTGAAAAGCGCTAAACGTTGCAAATTTTGTTAGTGGTAGCTGCCGTGGAGAAATATTTTCAAATTTATGTGCATAATTTTTATTATTATTATGTTAAACAAATTCTATTTTTGAAGTTTTGGATAAACTAAAAACCATAAAAAAAACAATAAAAACCATGTTGTTTTTTTTCATTGTTGTATTTTTTCATTGTTTTTGTAATCCTGATATTACCTGAAAATGAATGTGCCTTGACCTCGACGAACTCAATGAGTAATTACAACAATTTAGTACAAATTTTGTACTAAAAATTACTTTTTTTTCAACCATGAAGTTATTTACAACCATGCGAAGCAACAACAAATTCAAGGTGTTAGATATAATTTTTTTTTAAATTCAATATTGGGCATATGTTCTAGTTACTCCGCCCATATTCGTGCAAAACCATACTATGCAAATTTAGTTTGTATAGTATGTTACAATAAATAAATAAATAAATAAATTCAATATAAAATTAAAGGATGATTTAAAATGATTAACTTTATGGCGATTTTTGTGACAAAAATATGTATACATTTAGCAAAGACTTTATTTAAGAAAAAAAAAATTAGTCCAAACGCGCCAAAATGAATCACATGCTTGGGAAATTATTTAAAATGTCATTTAGTGCCAGTGTGAACACTTTTGATTTCGTTCATAATTTCCGCTAGAAATGTCTTAATTTCGTGTCGGATTGCTACTGAATTTCCAATAACTATTTCCAAGTTGCATCATTTACAAATTTCTGTGATTTGGAGGCTGCGTCGTATTTGTTTCAGTTTGCGTGGCATGACTTCGATTTCCGTCGTTAACTAGAGCTGCAAAACTATCGATAGTCGTCCCACTCGATAGTTTGGTCTAAAACTATCGATAGTATCGAATGGTTTTATAAATTATGCAACAAAAACGACATTTAGCATAGTTAATATTTCATTGGCTCGAAAAAATCCAGAGTCCTCAAAATTTTCAATTAGTATATGAAAATATATGTACACACAGAGAAAAAACATTTAAAATCAATAAAACCATATTAAATTAGTAAGAAACATTAACGAGAGTCTAGTCATGTTGGAATTTCTTATTTCAATATGGAAAAATATTAATTTACAGTATTAATTTATTAATTTTATTTATTTTTAAGTATCTCACCATACATTTTTTATTATATTGAAAATCATTGAATTAATGTGACGCGTTGTTATTTTTAAGTTGCCGGTTTTCCCTGAGTGTATTTGTTATGTGATAAAATCTTTAATTTTTTATAGTAAGTAACCTCTCGGGTTTTCAACTAAAGAATTTACTTGAGTAAAGATATTCCTAAAACATAAAATATTGTTACGGAAATGGCCGTCGGTTAATATAAGTGTTACGCAAGAATATTCGAACAGGGCTAATATAAAGAAACATCCAGAAGTATTTAAATAGATAACTAAACGTCCACTCGTATTCACATACAAGCACTATAGCAAACAACTATATACACATGCGTAGCACATACATACGTGATTAAACGTAAACAACCAACAACAACTACAAGCGTCTGCTTATTAAGAAGGTATACATAGCTACATGCATACATACATACATGCCTGACAATTCCAACTAAAGGCAGAAATAAAAGTAAACAACCACTTAATGATGTATGCATATACACACGTATGTACATAGTTACCACTTGAACTTAATTACGCGCTTTGTAAACAACATTGAAGATAATGATGATTCGGTCTAGACTTTGCATGAAAATTCTAGTGGTTGTTGTGCGAAGTATAAAAAGGGGTTGACGCATCCAACAGCAGTTCAGTCGCGATCAAAAGTTAGTTGGGAATAAATCAGTTGCGAAGAAGCTCAGTTGCTAATAAGAAGTCTGTTGTTAATCAAGTGAGTTGACAATTAAGTTGTGCGCAGTCCGTGATTTGTGATACAACAGTGAGTTGATATTTGAGTCTGTGCTTTACAATACGTGAGTTGGAAATTGAAGAGACTATAGTACAGTCTATAGCGACAGTTAGAGTCTGTCGTGGTTTGAGTTTATTGTGGAGTCCCTTGAGTGAAGAATAAGGGAGCAGCGAAGCTGATAGACGTGTAAGTGAAGCCAGCGAGTCTTGATTAGTGTATCAACTGTGAGAGTCTGCCATAGAGTTGTTATTGGTGTATCAACTGTGAGTGTCGGCAGAGTGAGTCTTGTGTGTGACGAGCAACAGAGAAAGCAGAATTGTGTCAACACTAGCGCAGCCAGTGGTCTAAGACGTACGTATACAACAGCGAAGAAGGCATAGTGGTAACCAGTTGTGAATATTGAAGTAACCTATGTGTTTGTATTTAAGCTCTTGAATTTAGATTAGTGGTATTTATAGATTTAATAAAGATTGTATAATTCTTAACCCTAATTAGTACACTGGGGTCTTTTATTTATTGCAAATCTACGAATCTACGGAAAAGCGTTTTTAACAGAGAAAAAAAACGTAACATTTGGTGTCAGAAGTGGGATTTGCAAATAAAAGCGGCACGTTTAAAAAAGGTTAAACGTAAAGTAAGAGTGATACGAAAAGGACAACCTCACACGTTTGAAAAGGTTAAACGTGAATAAAACCACATACGTTTGAAAAGGTTAAACGTAGCAGCAATTGGTTTTGAGGAAAATGAAATATCAAGAGCTTAAGGTGGAGCAACTCAAGGAAGAATTGAGTAAAAGGAAACTGTCGACAACTGGTGACAAGGTAATACTACAGGAGAGATTACTGCAAGAGTTTCAGCGGCGCAACATCGACATAGAAAGCTATGAGTTCGATGAAAAAGAAATTGAGGTATGTACTCGTGCAGCAGCACACAGTACAGACATTAGCGCAATGTTCGCTGCTATGATGAGCGAAATGGAGGCAATCTACGAAAATTCTAAAGCCAACAACGAGAGAGTTCTAGCTGAAGTTAAGGCCACAAATGACACCATTGACAAATGGAAGGCGAAGATTATGGTGAACGTTCAAGAATCGTCTGAAGCAATCTATGAGAAACCCCAGGAAATTGCTGAAGCCGTAAACAGACGGACAGATGGTGCAGAAATGCAAGTCAGTAAATCGGACGAAGAGATTTTTGACTTGAGAAACAGTGTCAACGAAGACATTTCTGGCACAGAGGAAGGCGCTGACGAAAAACAGAAAGTTGAAGATGAAATCAACAGTGGTCAGTGTCGACAAGTTGGACGTGAGCAAAATTTGCCAGAAGTTTCCAGCAAAGCAAATGAAGCTCGTGACCTAGATTATAGTCCAGTGGTGTGTGACACAGCGGGAATAGCTATCTTTGAAATGGTCTCATTTGTTCAAAGTAAAGAAACTGCTACAGTATACAAAGCGAGCAGCATAAAAGCAGTAAGGAAGAAGAAGACAACTTCTATACAGAGCTTCAAGCGTGTGGTAAGGCCAACTCTAGTCAAGGGACAAGGTAGAGTCGCAGCCAAAGGCCATAAATGTGGAATGGTAAGGCAAGCTCTAGTCAAGGGACAAGGTAGAGTCGGAGCCAAGGACCATAAATGTGGAATGGCAAGGCAAGCTCTAGTCAAGGGAGAAGGTAGAGTCGGAGCCAAGGACCATAAATGTGGAATGGTAAGGCAAGCTCTAGTCAAAGCCAAAGGCCATAAATGTGAAAGGAGTAGTCATCTCCAGAGTATGGCAAGGCAAGCTCTAGTTGAGAGACAAAATAGAGTCAGAGCCAAATACCACAAATGTGGAAGAAGTTGTCACCTAAAGCGTAAACTACGGCAAACTGTAGAGGAAATACGAAGCAGATTCAGTATCAAGGGTTGCAAGTGTCAAAGAAGGTTTCATCTCCAGCATACGGCAAGGCAAGCTGTAGTGGAAATACAAAGCAGAGTCAGTACCAAGGGCCGCAAATGTCAACAAAGTAGTAATCTCCAGCGCATAGTAACACAAGTCCCAGTTGAAAGCCGAGGCAGAGCCAGAACTAAAGCCAACAAATATGGAAGAGGTAGTCGTCTCCAACGTAACTACAAGGCGTATAGAAAACGAAGAAAAAGAAAGGCGATGATGTGCCTATTCGGGACGAATAGGCTTAAGTGGGCGGCAGTGTTACGGAAATGGCCGTCGGGTTAATATAAGTGTTACGCAAGAATATTCGAACAGGGCTAATATAAAGAAACATCCAGAAGTATTTAAATAGATAACTAAACGTTCACTCGTATTCACATACAAGCACTATAGCAAACAACTATATACACATGCGTAGCACATACATACGTGATTAAACGTAAACAACCAACAACAACTACAAGCGTCTGCTTATTAAGAAGGTATACATAGCTACATGCATACATACATACATGCCTGACAATTCCAACTAAAGGCAGAAATAAAAGTAAACAACCACTTAATGATGTATGCATATACACACGTATGTACATAGTTACCACTTGAACTTAATTACGCGCTTTGTAAACAACATTGAAGATAATGATGATTCGGTCTAGACTTTGCATGAAAATTCTAGTGGTTGTTGTGCGAAGTATAAAAAGGGGTTGACGCATCCAACAGCAGTTCAGTCGCGATCAAAAGTTAGTTGGGAATAAATCAGTTGCGAAGAAGCTCAGTTGCTAATAAGAAGTCTGTTGTTAATCAAGTGAGTTGACAATTAAGTTGTGCGCAGTCCGTGATTTGTGATACAACAGTGAGTTGATATTTGAGTCTGTGCTTTACAATACGTGAGTTGGAAATTGAAGAGACTATAGTACAGTCTATAGCGACAGTTAGAGTCTGTCGTGGTTTGAGTTTATTGTGGAGTCCCTTGAGTGAAGAATAAGGGAGCAGCGAAGCTGATAGACGTGTAAGTGAAGCCAGCGAGTCTTGATTAGTGTATCAACTGTGAGAGTCTGCCATAGAGTTGTTATTGGTGTATCAACTGTGAGTGTCGGCAGAGTGAGTCTTGTGTGTGACGAGCAACAGAGAAAGCAGAATTGTGTCAACACTAGCGCAGCCAGTGGTCTAAGACGTACGTATACAACAGCGAAGAAGGCATAGTGGTAACCAGTTGTGAATATTGAAGTAACCTATGTGTTTGTATTTAAGCTCTTGAATTTAGATTAGTGGTATTTATAGATTTAATAAAGATTGTATCATTCTTAACCCTAATTAGTACACTGGGGTCTTTTATTTATTGCAAATCTACGAATCTACGGAAAAGCGTTTTTAACAGGGAATAAAAAACGTAACAATATGTTTAAATAAACAAAATATTATTTTTGGTTATTTTTTTACCCAAATTTGTTTTTTTTAATTTCCATCCCTGGAACCATAATTAAAATTTTTCTGGTTTTAATACTAATTTATTTCTTTCTAAAATATAGATTGTATTTAATATATAGTTTGTGTAATTTCGTTCCAAGATTATACACAAGTAAATTATTTAATTTAGTATCTTCATTTCATTTAAAAAGAATTTTACTCCGGAAATTTACGAATTTTTATAATCTTTTATCCCCATATTCATAAAAAAAAATAAAATGAATTTTAAATTAATTTTAGGAAAATTTTGTACAACAAATTTTAAATAAAATACATTTAAAATTAATTTTAAATTTTATAAATATGGGGGTTAATGTTTTTGTTTGGCTATACTTGTCTTGGAGATGATCTTTTTCTTTTATATTCGAACTGTTCAGCAGAAAAATTTTCCAGCAAATTAAAATTAAAAAAAACTTACATGAAGAATAAGTTGTCGTCTGGTACCATCTTGTCAATATTTTTTGCATATGAAGGTATATGACAATATTGAGGCGACCATTTTCAACCAACCAAAAATATGTTGAAAATGTAATATTGGAATTAAAAATTGCAATATCCCAGCAAAAAATTTTCCATATTTTGTAATGGGTAGTACTCTTTTAATGGCTTACAAAGTAACGAGTGGTACTTATTTATCTAATTATTATATTTGCATAATAATGACTGTCATGTAATGAATAAAATAAGAACTTATTTATATCACTACGTGAAAGTACTTATTGTAGTACTTTGCAGTTAATAAGGAAATATGTATATCTAGAGAAATTTGTTACAAAATTTTATTCATTTAAAATAAAAAAATTAGAAAATATAGCAAATTAATTTTGAATGAGTTTAAGCAAAAATTAATCTATATTATTTTGCATATTTGTACGCAAAAAATAACCCATTAAATTTTGAGTACTTTTAGGCAATCAGTAATCTATTAACTTTTGTATGTTTGTAGGCAAAAAGTAAAGGGTACCGCATACTTTTTGAACTTCTCAAACAAAAATAATGGGTTATTCAGTCAAATTGTAAGTACTTACGACTGAGGAGTACATACACTTTTTTGCATTCTAGTAGGCAAAGTTTTTTGCTGGGATATCGCAATAATATCTAATTTACATTAAGCATTTTTTCACAAAATTAATTGCATGAAAATTTTTTCATTTGTTAACAGAAGGCCGGAAAAACAGATCAGATAGAAAAAGTTGCTGAAAATGCTTCAGAGATTCATGTCACGTTATTTTTTTTTTTTTTGTAAATCACGCTCTTATATAACGCTGCAATTACCGAAAAGAAAAAGTTTAGTTGTTGGCATTACGGTATCTTTATTGACACTGGCCAATATAACAGCAATATTCTCCTCAGTGCGCACTCTGCATATTTATTTATTTTTTTTTTAACAAACACAGCCCGCGAAGTAATAAGCTTGTTTGCAGAAAACACCCAGGGTCTATGGCGGGCATCGAACCCACGACCTCTGGACTGAGAGGCTACCATTCAGCCACAGGGGCTGATTAATGTTCAAAAAAGTAAAACTGGTGCAAAATTAAAATCACAATATCTTGAAAAGGTCGATTGGTTATGACGACCATTAAATGGACATAATTTACGAAACACATTTCTCAGACAGCACGAATTTTTATAATAAAATTCAATGATTTGAAAGTGTTGTTCGCTTGTAAGTGTATTCAGGGTGAAATGGCAAACCTTACTGAGCATTTTTGGAATTGTTTACGAATACTTTTTTTTTTGCAATAACAAATTTACACTGAAAAAAAAAATTGTACAAAAATCACTCGATATATATTCTTTTATAGAGAGCAGAACTAATTATCAAACCAGAGCTGTTAAATTTTGATTACGATTAGCAATCAATTAGATTACATTTTAAAAAGAATTGTAATGATTATATAATTGCCTTCAAAAGAATTTCTGATAAATAATTGATTACGATTACTAATAATCGAAAAGTAATCTGAATTACTTAAAATTACTAAAAATAATCAAAGATAATAAAAAGTAATCAAAAAGTAATCCGACTACTTTCAAAGATTACTTTTGATTCTTAATAAATAATCAAAAGTAATCATTAGAAGTAATCGGATTATTTTTTGACTACTTTTGATTCTTTTTGATTATTTTTAGTAATTTTAAGTAATTCGGATTACTTTTCCATTATTAGTAATAGTAATCAATTAGTAATCTTGTGAAACTTAATATAATCGTAATTTAATCATTACTTCACCTTTAAAAAAAAGTAATCAAATTAGTAATCATTACGATTAGTAATCATTACTTAACAGCTGTGTATCAAACACAAAATTTATTTTGTGTAATTTATAGCATTTTGGATAATTTTGAAGGTTTGTCTGTGTAAAATTCAATTAAGATTCCGGCAACGCTGATGTATACCCAAAAAAAGTTTTAAAATCAAGAAGAACCAATTTGATTTTAAGAACGTAACCTTTATGAAATAGAACTAAGTTCGTTTTCTATTCTTTTAAAAATGTTCATTCTTGTTTTAAAAATAAAAAATATTTTGAAATAAAAAAAAGAATAATAGTGTCTAGTTTAATTTTTCTTCTCTTCTTTAGATACTCACATTAATTAATAAAAATATTTCATTCATAAGAATTGAAATTACTGAACTCAAGCCTGATTAAGAAATTCTTTCTGATTAAAATTCAATACAGTTCAACTAAATCTAAAAATGTCTCAAAAAAAAGAATATTTTTTGTTTGAAAAAGACAACAACCTTGACATAAAGTTGAACATACTCAAATTAAAAGATAATAGCGCGTAGTCATAGTCAAAACAAAGTACACTTTAAGAAGTTAAAACCAGTATTACCATACAAAATACGGGTTTCAGTTTCTTAAAGTGTATGTACTTTGTTTTGACTATGACTACGCGCCTATGTTTTTATGTTAAGAATGAAGTATTCTTGAAGTAATAATGAAACATTTTTATTCTAAAACTTATTTTTATATTAAAAATTTTGCGTTTGAATTAATATTTTTTTTTTTGTGTTACTATTTATTTATTTATTGTATCTTCAAAAATAAATGAACTAACAATAAATAATCAAATCTTAAGCCTATATATAATTAATGGGAACGACCAATGCCGAACACAAATTTAGTGCTTGTAATTATTTATACAAGAATGATGTACAAAAATATTCTCAAAAAGTTTCATCTGCGGTGTTGCGAATTAGAGCCTTAGTGTCCTTCTTTTTTAAGCGGATATGTCCAGTAAAGTTAAAAATATAGGTTGAGTGTTGAATTTCTGCCAATCAACCAATGTAATTGAGTTAACTTAAGTTTCATTTGAGTTAGCTTAGAGTCAATATGGTGTTTCCATGTAAAGACTTCGATCAAGGTGTATACCAAGGTATTTCACATGAGAATGTTGAGGAATATTTTGATTGTTGATTCGAATGGAGGAACAAGTATATTTTCTTAGGGTAAACGTTATATGAACACACTTTTGTTCATTTACTTTAATTCTCCATAAGTTCAACCATGTTTCCAGCTGAGTAATATGTTCCTGGAGATTGCGGGATGCCTCATAAGGGCTTTCAAGCATACTCATACAGGCCGTATCATCGGCAAATGTAGAGGTGTGTATGTATATTATTGCTCACAGGCATATCACAAGTATATATTAAATACAAGACAGGCCCCAGAATACTACCCTGTGGTACACCGGAAGATATAGGATTCGAGCAAACTCATGAAGTCTCCTCCCAGAACAGTGAACTTCCTATCAATAATATAACTCCTCAAAAGTTTTTGTATGTTTATTGGCAGAAGTGTCTTTAATTTTAAAAATAGGCCTTCGTGCCATACTTTATCAAATGCTTGAGCAACATCAATAAAAAGGGCAGAACAATACTTGTTTTCTTCAAATGTCCTCCTTATAGCTTGAACCAATCTATGCGTTTGCTCAATAGTGCTATGCTGACTTCTAAAGCCAAATTGATGGTCCGGGATGCACCCATTATCAGCTAAAATTGTGGACATTTTAGTCATGAGCAGCTTTTCAAAAAGCTTTGAGATTGTTGATAGTAAGCTTATAGGACTATATGATTCAGTCTTGCTAAGGTCTTTGCTCGGCTTCGGAATCATTTTGATCTTGGCAAGTTTCCAGTTATGTGGAAAATACTGCATTCGTGAAATTGCATTAAAAATAAATAGCAGGATTCTTATTGCAACATGAGGCAAGTTCATCAGCATCTTCTTACTAATTCCATCAATACCTGGAGCTTTCTTCGCATTAAGTTCAGCAATTAGTTTTTGTAGCAACGCGCCACAAAGATTATAATTACTCTTTGTGGCGCGCTGCTAGAAAGCTGTAGGTGTATCCATAAATTTTAAAAAGGCTTCTCGAAGTCAAATGAGCCTCTGAGGCCAACATTAAATCAATGTTTTTTTTCCATTAGGAAGTGCTAAAGTTCATTTTTTTTTGTTGGCGAATGCCGTTTTCGTTCCAGAAACATATTTTTAACATGATCATGGCTTGTTAACTAATGCTTGAAGCAGAGTATTCTGCATTCTCAGCATTTCTTGCGTCATACTAGTCATATTTGTTGTAAAATTATTTATAGTTAGTACCAGATTCTCAATAGTAGTTTCAAGGCGAATAAAGTTAAAGCTTGAGTTTGCATTCGTTGAATTATTTGGCGGTGGAACATTTTGTGGCTCTTCAACTGTGATTTTTCGGTGTAAGATAAACTTTACGCTATAAATTGGATGGGTTTCATTTTTTTCCAATTGTATGTCATTCGGCTCCAGTTCAACCCGAAATATGGGTTGGGGGACCTTTTCTCTGTTAATTATACTGGTAACATTTTTTACCTTAAATGCTTGGTCGATAAGTGCACATTTTACTTCTTCGGGCTCAACATATGAATCTATGCCCTTTAATACTATATGTAGGCCCTTAGCACTCTTAAGTTGGTATGTGTAAAAATTTGTTTTGTTTTTTTCAAATTCACTAAAAAATTTTTGGAAATCTTTCATCATATATTTGGATTTAAGTTTCATCAATATTACCTCGTTTAATTGGAATAATGTGAAAAGTATTTTCACCAATGGTCGACAGTAGTTTTTTTAAAAGCGCGTTAGAATTTTTTTCTAGGTGGTGGCTTAAAAGAATTTTGCGATGATACAGCAGGCTTGTCGTTATTGTCTGGCAATATTAAGAAGCGATTTTGACGATTGGTAGATGATGCGTTGTTATCTCTAGACATCTTTGGAGCAGATGCAATGTTAGTAGAATTTGGGCTTCGCCCGCGCTTTAAAACAGTTATATATCTGTCCCTTCCGACTTGGACCTTTGGTTTTAGGCTACTGTTGTCTGTTGTGATAACTGGGTTTAGTGATGAATACGAGCCCGAAGCGAATGATGTCACTGACTTATATGACGAGGTACTAGGCAACGTTAGTGTTGGCATTGGACAAAGCGAGGTTGATCGCTGACCAAAAAGTGACTTTGCAGTTGGAAAAAGTCTTTCATCAGATTTTTTATTTTTATAGTTTTTAACAAGAGCTTCAGAACTCACAGTAAAATAGGTATTTCTGCCGTTAGATCTCACTTCACAATTTTTTTCCAAGGTCCTCTTTCACACACGTCAGGTTTACCTGAGCAGTTTTTGTTCAATATTATTTTGAACCTGCATTCGTGTTCATACACCCCGTCAAGTCAAGTCATCAAGTCTCATCAATTTGCGTCGTCGTAGAGTATTACGAATGACAAAACAAAACGAAAAAGCAAACTTGACTGGTACGGTCAAGTCTTTACCCCTCTCCATTCCCTTTTCCTCTCTCTCCTAAAAACTCAAGACTTGACGAGTCAGACCTGACGTGTGTGAAAGGGGACAAGGGCACTTTGTTTGTGTTTTTTGTTTGCGGTTTTTTTTTTGTTTTCGTTATTTCTATGTAAAAAAAATATAGGCAAAGCAAATAAAGCTTATTTATTAAACCCAATATGTATTACGAATACTTTTTTGTATTTTTTTTTGTTTAGGGTGAATGTAAAAAAAACACCGCTACGTCTGTTCAGTATGAAGGTACAACGAGAACTCATGCAAAATTATTAAATTAAGAATGAAACGTCCTAAATTAATAATAGAGAGTTTTTTAATTAAGAATGAAACGACTTAAATTAATAATGGAGCGTTTTTTAATTAATAATAAACATTTCTAAATTAATAATGGAGCATTTTTGAACTAAGAATGAAACGACTTAAATTAACAATGGAGCATTTTTTAATTAAGAATGAAACGTCCTAAATTAATAATGGAGAAATTTTGAATTAACGATGGTTCGTGTTTAAACCAAAAATGTTAGTTTTAATTTAATGGTGCTTCATACTTACAATATACTATGGAATCCAAAAGTACACGCAAAAATCAAATAATATATGTGACCTGCTCAACGAAAAGGGACCTCTGCGCCGAAAAGAAGTTATGCTATAAACACAATCAAGTCCACCGACCATCGACTACAAGATGTCAAAAATAGAATACATGCGTGCTTATGAGAATAATTCTTTTAGCCGCTACACGACTACCGACTACACGGCTACTTTTGTAGCCCGTAGCCAACTTAGGCTAATTTCTATTTTTCTTGGCTACAAAAAACAGATTAGTGCTGCTAATACAATAAATGCATGAAATGGTGGTTTTAAGAACGCAATACATTAAATATCGCTATTAAAAACGCGAAAAACTTATAGTGGCACCATTGAAAAATAATAATCATCTGTTCATTTGTTTCATTTATATTTATTTTTTGGTTTTTTTTTATTGAAATTGGTAAGTATATAATAGTCATTTTTACTGTTTATATGTATTTATTATATTGTTTAATGTAATGATGTTTAATGTAGTGATGTTTATTTTTTGTAGTTAGTGGTCGGTAGTCGTTAAAAGAATTAAGTGGCTGGCGACTTGACTATTTTTGTAGCCAGCTACTTTTGTAGTCGGTAGTCGATGGTCGGTAGCCTTTGATTGTGTTTATAGCATTATTCAGAAAAACGCGTTTAAAAAAGCGCTTCATTTTTTCGTGTTTTACGCATGGTTATGCAACTCTTCCTTCAACCTGATCATCTGGCGATGTATTTCGACACTCTGGTACTTTATACGATGTTCACTATGCAGTTTTGCCTCTATAAAAACTATTTCTAACAGTTAAAAACCTGTTTTTGCTAATTTTGTTTGCAAAATTACTAGAGATGTTTTATTCCTTATCAAATTATCAATGTTTTGGATTTAAGCCGATAGAATTGAGTCTATTATTTATTATATCTATTATTTAATTAATTTCAGGTTAACATAAATCTGAAAATAACAAAAAAAAAACTGGAAGAACTTCCTAAAAAAAAATCAGACAAAGGTGAAAAGCAGCAAAATACAGAAGAACCACCACAAAAACGTGTTAGGAGTAAAAAAGAGTAAAATTTTGATATTTTTGTAATTTTGTACCTTTGATATTGAACTTTTTTTAAATTTCAAATATTATATATATTATCTGTTTATATCACATTTTTAAATTTTTTCATTAATTATGTTCATCTTTACAGGTGATTAGTAAAAAAAACTAAAAGCCATAGAAACTTGCGGTTTGCGGCATTTGAATGAGCGTTTTTTTCCTATAAGAATCACTCAAAAAGTAAAAAAAAAATTTTCGGCGCAGATGTCCCTTTTTGTGGAGCGGGTCACATATGTGATTTTTTTATTAATTTTCATTTATTTTAAGTTTGTTATATGTTTACAAAAGTTATATCCCAAAAAGTAATTAATTAAGTTATACGTACTACATACATATATACCTATATAATCTTAAAAATATTTTGGCCCAACATATGTTTTGGCATTGTTAATTGTGTAGAAATGTAATGGAGGACTAGGAAATGTTTTAATGTTCTTGATATGTAAATTTGTATCCCCTTCACCAACTTCATAAGATTGGAAATGTTAATCAAATTTTTTTTAAGCTAACAGGAAAACATAAAACGTAAATGTTTTCATTATGCAACTGAAATAAGTTTGTATGAATAAACAAATAAAAATTCGATTAATAGGAAAGTCCTCTATAAATTAATTCATTTATATGTTTAACATTATTATATTCGAACAATTCTGACTAAACTATGTTGGGAAAGCAAGGTTCATTTTTTAATTTAATAGTTTCGTATGAATCAAAACTAATTTCAGGCTCTATTCCATTTTCATGGTCTAATAAAAATTTTTTAAAATTTGAGGTAAGATTTAATTGCTGAGTGCGGACGATTTCTTCTAGATGCTATATTGTTGAAGTACATTTTTGCTTTTTTATGTTTGGCCTCGAAACGCATTCCCCATATACTTTTTAACGGTCCACCTAACTTAATTGCTGAGGGGCAATGAACTAAGAAATTATGTTTGAGTTTTAGTTTCCCATAAAGCTGTGTGTACAATAAATTTTGCTTTTCTATTAACATTTTCAAACTATTTACCTCTTCAGATGAAATTTCGTTTTTTAATAATAAGTCAATAATTTGCAATAAGATTGTAAAGAGATTCCAATGTACATTGCCTATAGGAATTATACATATGTATCTCCGATCATTATGCAAGCCATACACCTTGCGACCGTTGGTACAACACGTTGGATTAACAAGTTGTGTGTTTTGTTCACAAACTATACAACAATGGGCCTGTTCGAAAATGCATCTATGCGCTGCATCTGATGCGCCAGTGTGATTAATTTGCGCAGCTGATACAAAAGAACTTATGCAGATGCGCACACAAAAAATTTCATTTGATTACAATTTCGAACGCGAGAATATTAAAAGTGGAAAATTAATAATTAACATATTTTTTGACTTTTATGAATGCAAAAATGAGTTGAAAGTATAATTAAAAATAATATTAAAAAAAAATTATAAGAAACAATAAATAAATAACAAATCAAATATTTACTCATCTATTGCATCAGCAATTTTTGTGATTAGTTTTTGATGTTACTTTGCGCATCATATACATCAGGGATGCATTTTAGAACTCAACACTTTTGAAGTGTTGCCATCTGATGATTTTCAGAACGCACGACGCATCAGATGCAGCGCAGTGATGCATTTCCGAACAGGCCCAATGTGTACAACATTAGTGCACAACTTCATTTCTTACTTTTTTTGGAGTAAAGATGACATCGGGTACTATGTCGCGTATATTAATGGATGGTTTTTTTGGTGATAAAATAAGAAGAAGGACGTAAAAAAGGACAGAAAAAAGAATTTGTTTAAAGTAGTGATGTATATGAAAAGAAACGTATTCTAATAACAAGCTTTTGGAAATATTAAAAGAAAGTGAGCCACAATGGCCTTTTGTCAAAAGTTCCGATGCATATACAAAAGCAATTCTTCCGCGAAAACTTTTATACAATTACATAAAATCACTTATTTCTATTGAATTCTCCATTTTATACGCAAATTTGAATTTGAGAGCGTCGGTTTTCATATGACCACAACGAAAATAAGAACAAAATGAAATGAATTTGCACAACAAACTCCTAAATTTTACAACCTGTCTGTACAACTTGCCAAAAAATCAAATCTTTTTAATCTTTCGCACAACCGATACACAACTTCATACGATGACCCAACACACTTTACAATCTTATACACAACTTGCTCATGTTGTACCAACAGTCGCAAGGTCTGTGGCTTGCTTTAGCGGTAAAAAGTGAACAAAGCAAAATGTTTCACTTGCGGTCATTTTCAAATTGAATGATTTCCTTTATCAGCTGGGCCAAATTGAAAAAAAAAAATTTTTTTACAATTCAATATTAAACCTAATAAAACATAAACGTCATAAACACAAACTCCCTCAAATATATCGTGCATAATATCGAAGCTGAAGTTTTCTGTCACATGAAAATAGTTGAGTTGGTTAAAAATACTATCAGACCTAATTCCTGTTTCTTTATAATTATTAGATTGCACATGGTTTGTATAACTGCTTTTACTTCATAAATATTCATCATATTGAATTGCATCAAGTTGCATTTGTTCTTTTGTTCTTTCGCAAACACGACAATATTTTTTGAGAGTTAAAAGATTGAAATATGCTATTAAGAGCTAAATTATCACCAACTATAACTGTCAAAATGAAATAAACTTAAGGATTTTATTTTGAATTTTAACATCTACACCCTTTTCTAGTTCCTTCAAATCTTCAACAAAATGGCAAAACACTTTGTCATTGCCATTTTTTTTTTAGTTTATATATATTATATTTCACACGCAACATTTTAAAACATGTTTGTAAGCAACCGAGGAAAGAATCAAACTTGAACAAATTTTCCGAGAAATATATATAAAAACCTAACAATTCACCATTCGAGTGACCTTCACGACTAAAATAGGTTCAATTGAACTATTGTCTAAACAGTATTTATTTGCTA
Source organism: Tachina lurida (assembly GCA_944452675.1). Taxonomy (NCBI): domain Eukaryota; kingdom Metazoa; phylum Arthropoda; class Insecta; order Diptera; family Tachinidae; genus Tachina; species Tachina lurida. Next base: position 42,512,904 of record OX101753.1, read on the forward strand.
ACGCATTTAATTTTTCTCCATAGTCATCGATTGACGAAACTCTTATTGCAAAACTTTTGTTGGCGTCGCAGATTGTTATTTTTACCTGAAAGGTGCAGTAGTGCATGGTAAAACAGCATTCAATAATATTCAAGTTATGTAATCTTGCGTATCTGCAATGAAAAATTAGAAAGTCTATGTGTATAATTCTTTTCTGTATATTTATTTAACGTCTTACTTTTGTTTGTTGACGATTTTGCAATTTTGAATTGAATTGTTTGCTATATTCGTTTTTTAAATTCTCTTCGTAATATTTACGAATTTTATCTTTGAATGATTCTCATTTTAGTGTTATCAAATCATTCTTATATGGATGCGACAGCTTGAAGTCAATATCAACCTGAAAATATTTTAAATGAAATCATTTATGTAAAGGTATAAAAAGTTAAAGCAATAATATAAAAGAATTGTTACCAAACTTGTAAATCTTGAGTCTTTAAGTAATGGCCAAGCTATTAACAATGCATTTATTGACATATGTTTTACATAATTTTTTCGCAAAATAAATGATTTTTCCCATTTGTCTACTATTTCAGGCCAATTATCTCTTTCTTTCCAAAGGAAATCCTTTAACTCGTTAGCAGCGACCTCATCAAGCTCAACTATGCCACACGAGTTTCAGCAACTGCAAAGTTGTTTCCTAATTTTTTTCTTTTTTGAATTCATATTAACATATTTTCAATACAGTTTCCCGGATGGATTTTTTTTACCTCGTCGTGGTATAAAATAGTATTCCTAATAGGTTGCATGAACTATTTTACGATCATTCATATACATATTTACATACATAATAAATTCTGAAAATTGTTTGCAATAAACTTACTTGGGCATTTTTTTCTGTAGGAAAAAGTGTACAAATGTTTTCTAATAAATGTGAAAAATCTCTCTGGAGAAAGATTTTTGCCGCTAAATAAAACATCTTCGACTATTATATTTATTATTATGTCATTTCGTTTTGAATCGGAAAGACAATTTCCTTTTTCGTAATGGCTTAAAACTGATTTGCCTTTTGATGTCTCCATCAATAAGACTTTCAAATTCTATAATAATAAATGTCTGAGAATTTCGACAACTTTGCTATGGATAAACTTACTTTGTCGAAGGAAAAGCTTGAATTGCAAGATGAAGATACTGTTTCGGAATTTTGCAAGCAATCCTTCAATGGCAGCGACAAATATTCGTAATCAATCCCGTATTCTTTCTTTCTCCATTCAAATAATTTTTCGCGGAACTCTGCCCTTTGGCGTACCGAAGGCATAACTTCTTTTAAGTCGTCATTTCTTAAATATTTGAGCTTCTTGAAAGAAATATCTGCATCTACAAGAATTACAAAAAAAAATAATATACGATGCGAAGAATATTTTTAAATATCTCAATTTGATTGGCTGGTCGTACAGCTCAAGAAAACAAACTTCCAATGACACGTCAATGCAAAATTCTTTAGTTTTTAACCTAAATTTGAAGTGGTTTGATTCTACTCCTTTTTCCTCCTAATGGCCTGTCACACACGAGACTAATTTTTATGCCGCACAATTTTTGTTCTTTTAAGAACACACGAGACTAATTCATCCGGCATAAAAATTTATACGTATACATAGCTTTGTGTGTGTTAGTGTTTTTTGTATGCATTTGATATTCGCTGTTATTTTAAGTTATGTGTGTATTGGTTTTGTGCTGGCGATGCGGGGTTGTAGCTGGTTGAAAAATTATGCCAAACACGAAACCCCTCTCTTTGCCTCTCTCACCAACAAACTGGCATGTTATGCCAGCACAATTGTTCTCGTGTGTGAAAGGCCAATAAGGAGAATCGTATTTCGACTTCGACTACAACGATTTTGTACAACATTGAAGAAAAAATGTTACAATGATCTTTAGTCTAGTACAAAATTGTCGTTTTTGAAGTCGAAATACGACTGCAATAAAGTCGTAAACAAATCCAATTATAATATTGCAATAACTTATGTACCTTTCAAATATGGCAATACGTTGACCATATCGAATTGTTTTAATAATTCCATTAAGGAATTACTTTCATTATGTACTTATATCCGTGACAACAGGTTCACTAAATTCAACTTCAAAAATATTAGTTATTTCTTCCATTAAAATAAAGTATTTTTAGCACAATTTTATTTTTTATTGACTTTTTGTTAACACGCTACAAAACATATGAATAAATTAATTCACAGGACACAAATATACAAGGTTACTTGGATAAAAAAAATGATTTTTATAATAGTGTTTTCACACTGACTTGGTTTTACTAAATGTTGGTTTTAACGTTAAAACCAACTGTTAAAACCTGGTTTTACCATACAAATTGTTTTTGTTAAATCCAACTTAAAACCATTTCTGAATTGGTTTTATGAAATGTAGTAAATTCAGTGCTGCCAAGTTAAAATGACCGGCAGCAGCTGGTAATGTTTATGCCAGTGAATAACAATAGATGTCGCTTGAAAGATTTTCAACTTAAAAATGGATGCAGCAGCAACAATAATAAAAAAATTATGGAAAAAAAAGAGTTTTTGGAAAGGAAAACAACGAAAATATTTTCATCGACCTCTGGAAAGTGAAAAAAGACGATGTGATTGATATCGACCCGCCGATAAAAAAGTTTTATTTTGTGATTTATTTGTGCATTTTTTATATGAAATTCATTTTGTATTACTAGTTCCATAATTTTAAAACATTTATTTACAAAATATAAAATAATTTATATTTTAGAGCGTATTGGAAAGTTTCTTAGTTTTTCATACAAACAGTTGTTGTACAGTTTGTCAAATAAGTGTTATAAAAAGCAGAAAAAATACAGCAACAAACACACGCATTTCTCCAGAAGAGTTATTTAATTTTGAGCAAATTTATTAATTAGACCGTCTGTGAGTTAAAACCTGAATTTAACAAACTTGCAGTGTGAATTAAAGTCCTGCACAAGACCATTTATAAGAACTTTCAAGACATGAGGGATTTTTCAAATGCTTTACTACAGCGAAGTCTTCTAAAACAAACGCTAAGCAACACTGTTTGCAAGAATTTGTTTCAGTTATTGCAAGTATAGGAGTAAAGAAGAAAGTACTTCGTTTTTTTTTATATAATACATGATATTTATTTATTGTATCTTCCTATATGAACTAACAATAAGTATTCAAATCTTAATTCTAAAATATAATTATTAGGCCCGACCACTGTCGGACATAAATTTAGAGATAGTTATAAATAATACATATTTAAGTAGTGATAAACAAAAGGAAGAAAAAATATATAAAAAATAAAAATTATTTTCAGTTAGTCCCATCTGGAGTGTCGAGTATAAGAGCCCTTGTATCCCTCTTTTTTAGGCGGATGTGTCCAGTAAAGTTCAAAATATTACGAGCAAGCGGATTTGGATGTGACTCGAGTTTTGTTAAATATTTGCCAGCGTTTTTTGCAATTTCTTCAGTCACTAGTGGCATATTTAAGTCACGATGTATATTTGAGTTTTTTATATACCATGGAGCCGATGTTATTAATCGCAAAATTTTATTTTGCCTTCGTTGGATTCTCTCGACATTGGAAGCTGAAGCAGTGCCCCATAGTTGAATTCCGTAGCACCATATCTTTTTCAAAAGTGACTTGTATATCAAAAGTTTGCAATCTAGACTGAGGGTTGAATTTCTACCAATCAGCCAATGTACCTGAGTTAATTTTAATTTCATTTGGGTTAACTTAGAGTCAATGTGGTGTTTCCAAGTAAGCCGTCGATCAAGGTGTATACCAAGATATTTCACATGAGTATGTTGAGGGACAACTTGATTGTTAATCCGAATGGGTAAACACGTATCTCTTCGTAATGTATATGTTACTTGAACACACTTTTGTTCGTTTACCTTAATTCTCCATAAGTTTAACCATAGTTCCAGCTGGGTAATGTGTTCTTGAAGATATCGGGATGCCTCGTAAGGATTTTCATGCATACTAAGGCAGGCTGTATCATCAGCAAATGTGGAAGTGTGGATATTGCTGCTCAGAGGCATATCACAAGTATAAATCAAATACAAAACTGGCCCCAGTATACTCCCCTGTGGCACACCGGATGAGATAGTTTCAGGCATGCTCATAAAGTCTCCTTCCACAACAGTGAACTTCCGGGCAGTAATGTAACTTTTCAAAAGACTTACAACGTTTATTGGCAGGTATGTTTTTAATTTTAAAATTAGGCCTTCATGCCACACTTTATCAAATGCCTGAGAAACGTCGATAAACAGCGCAGAACAATACTTCTTTTCTTCAAATGTTCTTCTTATAAATTGGACCAATCTATGAGTTTGTTCAATGGTGCTATGCTGACTTCTAAAACCAAATTGATGGTCCGGTATGCACCCACTATTAACTAGAATTGGGGTCAATTTTGTCATGAGCAGTTTTTCGAAAAGCTTTGACATTGTTGATAGGAGACTTATTGGCCTGTATGACTCAGCCTTGGTAAGGTATTTGCCCGGCTTTGGAATCATTTTAACTTTGGCAAGCTTCCAGCTATTTGGATAATACTGCAGTCGTAAAATGGCGTTAAAAATAAATAACAGTATTCTAATTGCAATACGAGGCAACTTTATTCGCATCTGGTTACTAATTCCATCAAAACCCGGAGCTTTCTTTGGGTTGAGTTCAGAAATTAGTTTTTGCACATCACGCGTCTTAAACTTTATTTGTTGAGGGGGTAGAGCGACTACATTTGGCAAATCAATTACACCAGTACATGTGTTTGGGGTAAATACGTATTATAAATGGGCAGCAAATATGTTACCTTTTTCAGTATCGCTTCTTGCCCAACCTCCGGTAGATGTGCGCAGAGGTGGTTTAAACTCAACGGGTGTTTTAAGCTTTCTAGCAGCACGCCATAAAGAGTAATTAGATGCTGGTGTGACATCAAGATTTTCCAGATAGTTTTTAAGAGATGCAGTTTTTTCATGTGCAAGCAGCTCTTGGAGTCGTTTAGTGCACTCTTTAAATCTGATTTTAAGTTGAGGTGATCTGTGCTGTTGCCATTCCCTTCTAGCTCTTCTTTTTTCACATACGAGACGTTCAATATCTGTAGAATATAGTCTATTAAACCCAGTCTGCGGATAGGAGGTAGTGGCATGTTTAGCAGCCTGCTTAATATTTTCGTTAAGATTGGCAATGTTAGATTCAACATCATCAGGTGTTCTTATTGTAATGTTTTCCGTGCAATGACTACTAAGATATTTTTTGAATCGCAGCCAATTTACACGATTTATCAAATTGGCATATGGGTGAGGTAAATCACTTCTTAATGGGCTACAAATTGTAACGATCGTGGGAGAGTGATCGGACGAGAGATCTAGAGAAGCTTCAATTTGAATTAAATCCCTAGAGATATTTTTCATAACGCCAAAATCTATTACATCCGGAATTTTATGTATGTCAGTAGGCCAATAAGTGGGCTCCCCACTTGAAATGACATCCAAGCCCATTTTGGAAATTGTATTGAACAACGCTCGACCTCTGGGTGTAATAAGACGCGAACCCCAGAACGTGTGTTTAGCATTATAGTCGCCAGCTGCTACGAAACAAGGACCCAGAGATTTGTAAAAATCCTCGTATTGATGCTCAGTAATTGCGAATCTAGCAGGAGAGTAAATTGATAATATGACAAAATTATTGGAAAAATTTTCAATACAAATATTCGTTGCTTGTAAATGTTCTTCACAAATGTTATCAATAATATAATGCTTGAGTCTTGACTTTATTAAAATTGCTGATCCACCGCATGCTCTTCCTCTCGGGTCCTTTGAATCATATAAGGTGTAGCCATAAATTTTAAAAAGGCTTCTCGAAGTCAAATGAGTCTCAGAGACCAACATTATATCAATAATTTTTTCCGTGAGGAAGTGCTCAAGTTCATTTTTATGTTGGCGAATGCCGTTTGCGTTCCAGAAACATATTGTTAACGTGTTCATGGCTTATTAAGTATTGCTTGAAGCAGAGTATTCTGCATTCGCAACATTTCTTGCATCATGCTAGTCATATTTGTTGTAAAATTGTTTATAGTTTGCACAAGATTTTCAATAGTGTCTTTAAGGCGATTATAATTAAAGTTTGAGTGTGTATTTGTAGAATTATTTTGCGGTGAAACATTTTGTGTCGGAATAGAACTAGCCTTAGCAGCATCTGCATACGATACATGGGAAGTAACTGGTTGGCTCATTTGCTGAAAAGTGGCAGAGTAAACGTTTGCTGATTGAGCTGGAGCTAATTTAGGTTTTTGCACCATAGTCTTCTTTACCAAAGAGTACACACGACAACCTCTGTAGTTAGCGGTGTGATTACCTCCACAATTACTGCATTTTTTATCACTTTGATCTTTTGGTTTGTTGCAGCTAGCGGTGCCGTGTAATTCGCCGCACACAACACAAACAGAGGGTAAATTGCAGTATGTTTTTGTATGGCCATATTCTTGGCAATTATGGCACTGTACAGGACCTGAACGCTTATGTGGCTCTTCAACTGTGATTTTTCGGTACAAGAGGTATTTTAAATTATAAATTGGATGCGTCTCATTTTTTTTCAATTTTATATCATTAGGCTCAAGTTCAACACGAAATAGGGGTTGGGGAATCTTTTCTCTGTTTATTATATTGGACACATTTTTTACCTTGAACCCCTGGAGGACGAGTGCATCTTTTATTTCTTCGGGGGCAACATAAGAATCTATGCCCTTCAATACGATCTGCATGCCTTTAGCGCTCTTAAGCTGGTATGTGTAGAAGCTTGTTTTACTTTTTTCAAATTCAGAAACCATTTTGCAGAAATCAGTTTCGTCATAGATTTGAATTTTCGTTTCATCGATATTGCCATGTTTTATTGGAACAATGTGAAATTTATTCTCACCAATTACCGAAATTAATTTCTTAATAAGAGCGTTTGAATTTTTTTCTCTCAAATATATTGGTGGCGGCTTGGAGGTTTTTTTCGCGGATATATCAGGTGTGTCGTTGTCATCTTGCAATATTTGAAAACGATTAGTAGATGATGCGCTGTTATCCCTAGATACCTTTGAAGCAGATGCAATTTTAGTAGAATTAGGGCTTCGCCCGCGCTTTCCCACAATAATATATCGGTCCATTCAAATTTGGACCTTGGGTTTTGGGCTTTTTTTATTTTCAGTGACTAATTGGGTAAGTGATGAATCGGATGATATCGCTGATTTAAATGACGAAGTAGTAGGCAACTGTAATGTTAACGAATCAGTTGACATTGGACAAAGCGAAGTTGATCGCTGACGAAAAATTGGCTTAGCCGTTAAAAAAAGTCTGTCATCAAGTTTTTTATTTATTTTTTTTAAATTAAGATCATCAGAACTCACAGTAAGTCTATCATCAAATTTGTTATTTTTATTGTTATCATTAAGATCATCAGAGCTCACAGTAAGATAGGCATTTCTGCCGTTATCACTCACTTCGCAATTATTTGTTTTCGAGGTACTCATATAAAGTATTCCTCAAGGGCACTTTGTAAGTGTATTCCTCAAGGGCACTTTAAGATATTTTGTTTACGGTTGTTTTTGTTTTAGTTATTACTGTCTATGTAAAAAAAAATATTAGCAAAGCAAAAATAGCTTGTTTATCAAAGTTAATGTACAACAAATATTATGTACTACAAATATTTTTTTTTGTATGGTTTTTTTTTCCATAATTTTAAAACATTTATTTACAAAATATAAAATAATTTATATTTTAGAGCGTATTGGAAAGTTTCTTAGTTTTTCATACAAACAGTTGTTGTACAGTTTGTCAAATAAGTGTTATAAAAAGCAGAAAAAATACAGCAACAAACACACGCATTTCTCCAGAAGAGTTATTTAATTTTGAGCAAATTTATTAATTAGACCGTCTGTGAGTTAAAACCTGAATTTAACAAACTTGCAGTGTGAATTAAAGTCCTGCACAAGACCATTTATAAGAACTTTCAAGACATGAGGGATTTTTCAAATGCTTTACTACAGCGAAGTCTTCTAAAACAAACGCTAAGCAACACTGTTTGCAAGAATTTGTTTCAGTTATTGCAAGTATAGGAGTAAAGAAGAAAGTACTTCGTTTTTTTTTATATAATACATGATATTTATTTATTGTATCTTCCTATATGAACTAACAATAAGTATTCAAATCTTAATTCTAAAATATAATTATTAGGCCCGACCACTGTCGGACATAAATTTAGAGATAGTTATAAATAATACATATTTAAGTAGTGATAAACAAAAGGAAGAAAAAATATATAAAAAATAAAAATTATTTTCAGTTAGTCCCATCTGGAGTGTTGAGTATAAGAGCCCTTGTATCCCTCTTTTTTAGGCGGATGTGTCCAGTAAAGTTCAAAATATTACGAGCAAGCGGATTTGGATGTGACTCGAGTTTTGTTAAATATTTGCCAGCGTTTTTTGCAATTTCTTCAGTCACTAGTGGCATATTTAAGTCACGATGTATATTTGAGTTTTTTATATACCATGGAGCCGATGTTATTAATCGCAAAATTTTATTTTGCCTTCGTTGGATTCTCTCGACATTGGAAGCTGAAGCAGTGCCCCATAGTTGAATTCCGTAGCACCATATCTTTTTCAAAAGTGACTTGTATATCAAAAGTTTGCAATCTAGACTGAGGGTTGAATTTCTACCAATCAGCCAATGTACCTGAGTTAATTTTAATTTCATTTGGGTTAACTTAGAGTCAATGTGGTGTTTCCAAGTAAGCCGTCGATCAAGGTGTATACCAAGATATTTCACATGAGTATGTTGAGGGACAACTTGATTGTTAATCCGAATGGGTAAACACGTATCTCTTCGTAATGTATATGTTACTTGAACACACTTTTGTTCGTTTACCTTAATTCTCCATAAGTTTAACCATAGTTCCAGCTGGGTAATGTGTTCTTGAAGATATCGGGATGCCTCGTAAGGATTTTCATGCATACTAAGGCAGGCTGTATCATCAGCAAATGTGGAAGTGTGGATATTGCTGCTCAGAGGCATATCACAAGTATAAATCAAATACAAAACTGGCCCCAGTATACTCCCCTGTGGCACACCGGATGAGATAGTTTCAGGCATGCTCATAAAGTCTCCTTCCACAACAGTGAACTTCCGGGCAGTAATGTAACTTTTCAAAAGACTTACAACGTTTATTGGCAGGTATGTTTTTAATTTTAAAATTAGGCCTTCATGCCACACTTTATCAAATGCCTGAGAAACGTCGATAAACAGCGCAGAACAATACTTCTTTTCTTCAAATGTTCTTCTTATAAATTGGACCAATCTATGAGTTTGTTCAATGGTGCTATGCTGACTTCTAAAACCAAATTGATGGTCCGGTATGCACCCACTATTAACTAGAATTGGGGTCAATTTTGTCATGAGCAGTTTTTCGAAAAGCTTTGACATTGTTGATAGGAGACTTATTGGCCTGTATGACTCAGCCTTGGTAAGGTATTTGCCCGGCTTTGGAATCATTTTAACTTTGGCAAGCTTCCAGCTATTTGGATAATACTGCAGTCGTAAAATGGCGTTAAAAATAAATAACAGTATTCTAATTGCAATACGAGGCAACTTTATTCGCATCTGGTTACTAATTCCATCAAAACCCGGAGCTTTCTTTGGGTTGAGTTCAGAAATTAGTTTTTGCACATCACGCGTCTTAAACTTTATTTGTTGAGGGGGTAGAGCGACTACATTTGGCAAATCAATTACACCAGTACATGTGTTTGGGGTAAATACGTATTATAAATGGGCAGCAAATATGTTACCTTTTTCAGTATCGCTTCTTGCCCAACCTCCGGTAGATGTGCGCAGAGGTGGTTTAAACTCAACGGGTGTTTTAAGCTTTCTAGCAGCACGCCATAAAGAGTAATTAGATGCTGGTGTGACATCAAGATTTTCCAGATAGTTTTTAAGAGATGCAGTTTTTTCATGTGCAAGCAGCTCTTGGAGTCGTTTAGTGCACTCTTTAAATCTGATTTCAAGTTGAGGTGATCTGTGCTGTTGCCATTCCCTTCTAGCTCTTCTTTTTTCACATACGAGACGTTCAATATCTGTAGAATATAGTCTATTAAACCCAGTCTGCGGATAGGAGGTAGTGGCATGTTTAGCAGCCTGCTTAATATTTTCGTTAAGATTGGCAATGTTAGATTCAACATCATCAGGTGTTCTTATTGTAATGTTTTCCGTGCAATGACTACTAAGATATTTTTTGAATCGCAGCCAATTTACACGATTTATCAAATTGGCATATGGGTGAGGTAAATCACTTCTTAATGGGCTACAAATTGTAACGATCGTGGGAGAGTGATCGGACGAGAGATCTAGAGAAGCTTCAATTTGAATTAAATCCCTAGAGATATTTTTCATAACGCCAAAATCTATTACATCCGGAATTTTATGTATGTCAGTAGGCCAATAAGTGGGCTCCCCACTTGAAATGACATCCAAGCCCATTTTGGAAATTGTATTGAACAACGCTCGACCTCTGGGTGTAATAAGACGCGAACCCCAGAACGTGTGTTTAGCATTATAGTCGCCAGCTGCTACGAAACAAGGACCCAGAGATTTGTAAAAATCCTCGTATTGATGCTCAGTAATTGCGAATCTAGCAGGAGAGTAAATTGATAATATGACAAAATTATTGGAAAAATTTTCAATACAAATATTCGTTGCTTGTAAATGTTCTTCACAAATGTTATCAATAATATAATGCTTGAGTCTTGACTTTATTAAAATTGCTGATCCACCGCATGCTCTTCCTCTCGGGTCCTTTGAATCATATAAGGTGTAGCCATAAATTTTAAAAAGGCTTCTCGAAGTCAAATGAGTCTCAGAGACCAACATTATATCAATAATTTTTTCCGTGAGGAAGTGCTCAAGTTCATTTTTATGTTGGCGAATGCCGTTTGCGTTCCAGAAACATATTGTTAACGTGTTCATGGCTTATTAAGTATTGCTTGAAGCAGAGTATTCTGCATTCGCAACATTTCTTGCATCATGCTAGTCATATTTGTTGTAAAATTGTTTATAGTTTGCACAAGATTTTCAATAGTGTCTTTAAGGCGATTATAATTAAAGTTTGAGTGTGTATTTGTAGAATTATTTTGCGGTGAAACATTTTGTGTCGGAATAGAACTAGCCTTAGCAGCATCTGCATACGATACATGGGAAGTAACTGGTTGGCTCATTTGCTGAAAAGTGGCAGAGTAAACGTTTGCTGATTGAGCTGGAGCTAATTTAGGTTTTTGCACCATAGTCTTCTTTACCAAAGAGTACACACGACAACCTCTGTAGTTAGCGGTGTGATTACCTCCACAATTACTGCATTTTTTATCACTTTGATCATTTGGTTTGTTGCAGCTAGCGGTGCCGTGTAATTCGCCGCACACAACACAAACAGAGGGTAAATTGCAGTATGTTTTTGTATGGCCATATTCTTGGCAATTATGGCACTGTACAGGACCTGAACGCTTATGTGGCTCTTCAACTGTGATTTTTCGGTACAAGAGGTATTTTAAATTATAAATTGGATGCGTCTCATTTTTTTTCAATTTTATATCATTAGGCTCAAGTTCAACACGAAATAGGGGTTGGGGAATCTTTTCTCTGTTTATTATATTGGACACATTTTTTACCTTGAACCCCTGGAGGACGAGTGCATCTTTTATTTCTTCGGGGGCAACATAAGAATCTATGCCCTTCAATACGATCTGCATGCCTTTAGCGCTCTTAAGCTGGTATGTGTAGAAGCTTGTTTTACTTTTTTCAAATTCAGAAACCATTTTGCAGAAATCAGTTTCGTCATAGATTTGAATTTTCGTTTCATCGATATTGCCATGTTTTATTGGAACAATGTGAAATTTATTCTCACCAATTACCGAAATTAATTTCTTAATAAGAGCGTTTGAATTTTTTTCTCTCAAATATATTGGTGGCGGCTTGGAGGTTTTTTTCGCGGATATATCAGGTGTGTCGTTGTCATCTTGCAATATTTGAAAACGATTAGTAGATGATGCGCTGTTATCCCTAGATACCTTTGAAGCAGATGCAATTTTAGTAGAATTAGGGCTTCGCCCGCGCTTTCCCACAATAATATATCGGTCCATTCAAATTTGGACCTTGGGTTTTGGGCTTTTTTTATTTTCAGTGACTAATTGGGTAAGTGATGAATCGGATGATATCGCTGATTTAAATGACGAAGTAGTAGGCAACTGTAATGTTAACGAATCAGTTGACATTGGACAAAGCGAAGTTGATCGCTGACGAAAAATTGGCTTAGCCGTTAAAAAAAGTCTGTCATCAAGTTTTTTATTTATTTTTTTTAAATTAAGATCATCAGAACTCACAGTAAGTCTATCATCAAATTTGTTATTTTTATTGTTATCATTAAGATCATCAGAGCTCACAGTAAGATAGGCATTTCTGCCGTTATCACTCACTTCGCAATTATTTGTTTTCGAGGTACTCATATAAAGTATTCCTCAAGGGCACTTTGTAAGTGTATTCCTCAAGGGCACTTTAAGATATTTTGTTTACGGTTGTTTTTGTTTTAGTTATTACTGTCTATGTAAAAAAAAATATTAGCAAAGCAAAAATAGCTTGTTTATCAAAGTTAATGTACAACAAATATTATGTACTACAAATATTTTTTTTTGTATGGTTTTTTTTTGGTTTAGTATGTAAAAAGAAATTCCGCTAATACTTCTGTTCACTATGAAGGTACAACGAGAACTGAAAGTACTTCGTGACTGAAAAATTTGTGATGCTTGGTTCTTTCTACGCATGGGCGCGTATACAAGCGTCATGCATGTACATACACACACACGTTGTGTGTATGCTCTTTTATTTTTCTGCACACAAACAAACGTTCACATGCATTTACATTAGTTGCGTGCGCTTGCTTAAAAAAAACCTCCCTTAAACACATTGTGGTGAGTGACAGCACTAATGCTAAAAAAGTACCTTTTTGTACTACGCTGAAATGCAAACAGCTTAAGTTTGATTATTACCCGTCCAGGGGGGTTACTCTCTATTACGATGCGAAAGAAAAATGGTACGAAATCGAACGATTGGTACTCTCTAATGCGTTTCCGCATTTACATTTCGCATCTTTTATTTTCCGTTTCGCAAGTCTGGTATCACCGTACTCTTCAATGCGGAAGCGCCTGTCAAAATCGCTCGATAAGCGCAAATATCTTGCGTTAGCTAAATACCAAACGCAAAGTGCGAAAAACATGTACGTTGAAAAAAATATTTATATATTGACTGTCTTTTATTCATAAAAAATATTTTTGTTTTATAAGAGGTTTATTAAACAAATTTTCTATGGAAATTTGATTAATAAACCTTTTATAAAACCAAAACATTTATATTTAAATCGTAGTTTTTAGGGAAAAAGCCAAAAAATTACAAACAAAACAACGGCAGTTTGAAATTTTAGTGGATTGCATGTGAGCAAATGGCAAATAAGCCGCAAAGAATTTGTGGACAAAATTGTCAGCGACCTAAATTCTAATGGACCTCCTGTAAGGGATATAGCTGGTTGTTTATAATGAAATGTGACACTAATAGTACTTATAATATTACACATGTATGTTTGTATGCATGTATTCATATTTGATTTAAGAAATCACACCAAGTGAAAATGCGTAAAAATAAGTTAAGCATTTCCAGCACAGATGGTGGTCCCTCTCAGTTTTGTATTTTCTCAATCGCTACGTAGAGCTCTTTTAAGCGACGGGACATTGACTGCTGCTATATTCCTAAGGTATGGTCCTGGCCAATTTGATGTTGGTATCCAGCTTGGCCAAGTAATTTTAAAGCAGCGGCTAGTTTTATAAACTTTTAGCTAGTGTTGAACAGTGTTTAGAACATACAGAAACGCAAATTTTGTACAAAGTTAAAATAAAGCAATATGTAATTAATAACATATTCCGCTACAGATTTTTTCTTATCTGCGGTCATTTAAGGAAAGTATACCGGAACTATCTCTTAAGCTTAAATTAGAAGTGACATACCCATAATGCCATAGCCATAACCAAACCAAAATTTAATTGGTTTCTATGGTGACAGTTATGGCGATAAGGTTGTTTTCTATGGCTAATTGAACCTTTAAGACTCTTCTTGCAACTCGTTATACATGGACGTTTTCTTCATAAAACCATAACGCTACAGAATCCATCACTTTATTTTCAATTGAAAGCTGTTACACTTCACTTTTTCTTAAATTTTGATTTTAAATGTCGTTTTTTTTTATACATATTTTGACATTTCAGTACTGCCAACCTTTGCAATATTTTCTTTTGCAATGTCCGTGTTGCCACTTTTTCAAACAATTTTGCGAAAGGTTTTGCGAAAGTATTAGAGAGTACCAAATTTGCATATCAACGCATTTAGCTTTCGCATCGTAATTGCTTTCGCATCGCAATAGAGAGTAACCCCCCAGCTCTCGTTGCAAATAGACTCGTTTTTTCCTTTGCTTTTCAATAAAACTTTTTGTGTAAAATATAAGTAATCTGTAATTTTAAAAATAAATAAATTGAATTTTGTAATTACATAATTGACTATTAATACGAACACCCCCACAAAGTGGTGACCCCGTCGATTGGTTAAAGAATATTTCAGGATGCAAGACAATATTGGTGGCAGCACGCAGCAAGGCCCGACGCCGAGCACATCAAGTACCGAGCCAACAACCGTTAATCGTGTAGCTGTAAAGGTTCCACCCTTTTGGCCCGATCACGCTGAAATTTGGCTGGCGCAGATAGAAGCACAATTTGCTGTTGCCGGCATAAGTGGTGACACATCGAAGTTTAATACAGTCATCGCCGCAATAGAATCGAATGTTCTCGTGCAAATATCAGACGCTATTTTAAATCCACCGGAGACCGATAAATACACAAATCTTAGAAAGTGCATAATAGAACGCTATTGTGAGAGCGAACAAAAAAAGACGCAAAAATTACTATCGGAAATTGATTTGGGAGACAAGCGACCGACACAACTCTTAAATGAGTTAAGCACATTGTCAAAGGACAAGGTAACAACTGATTTTTTGAAAACGCTATGGTTGCAGCGTTTGCCAGCGCAAGTCAGAGCAATCTTACAAGCGTCAGATGCTAATCTGACCGAGTTAGCGAAGTTGGCAGACAAAATTATGGAGGTGGGAGAGTTTCAGCATTTATCTGTGGTATCTACAATGCCACAAACTTCTAAAAGCGAATTTGATAGACGACTCGATCGCATAGAGCAACAGATAAATAGCCTTTGTAACAAGAACAATAAAAATGTACGTCGGTCACGATCAAGTTCTACACGACGACAAAAAACAGATGCCACTCCAGCAAAGCAAGTGAGCGACCATTGCTGGTACCATCGGACATTTGGCGAAAAAGCCACAAAATGTCGTCAGCCATGTTCATATCAACAAAATTTGTCAAAAAACTAAATTCATCTTCCGATCTGGCGGGCGGATCTCGAGATGAATGCCAAATAGCCCGTCTTATAATTAATGACAGCATATCGAAACAGAATTTTTTAATCGACACTGGTGCCGACGTTTCGGTGTTACCAGCTGGTAGTGTTGAGGGTTTGCGTGTAGGGATTTTTAGAAAATTGTTTGCTGCTAACGGGTCCCCCATCAAAACCTTCGGTGAGAAAACGTTAAGCATTTCTTTGGGTCTACGTCGCAATTTTACATGGACTTTTTTGGTAGCGAATGTCAACTGTGCTATTATAGGCTCAGATTTTTTGAAGCATTACGATCTTTTGGTTGACATCAAGAGAGGTAAGCTTATCGATCGTACTACGCTGCTTGAGGCAAGGGCACGTCCCGCACGTACTGCCTATGTTCAGATTTTAGCATACGACAAAAAAGATAATTACGCCCAGCTGTTATACGAGTATAGAGAGTTAGGTACGATTAATGCCAACAAGCGCCCAGTGGACTCTACGGTCACGCATCACATTACCACAAACGGTCCTCCCACATACGCTAGCGCACGTCGACTCGCGGGGGATAAGCTCCAAGCTGCAAAAAAAGAGTTTGAGTACTTGATGGAAAAGGGTATATGTAGACCGTCAAAAAGTAATTGGGCCAGCCCACTACATTTGGTAAAAAAGCCAAACGGGGACTGGCGCCCATGCGGCGATTATCGTGCCCTTAACAGCATCACTTTACCCGACAGGTATCCAATACCATTTTTACGTGACATAACGAGTATTATGCACGGAAAGAACATTTTTTCCTCTATCGACTTACAAAGGGCTTACCATCAGATACCCGTGGAGCCATGCGATATACCTAAGACAGCCATAATCACGCCGTTTGGCTTATTTGAGTTTTGTTTCATGACATTTGGTCTACGGAACGCGGCCCAAACGTTCCAACGTCATATTAACGAAGTCTTGAAGGGAATCGATTTCGCTTTTGCATACATCGATGATATCCTCATAGCGTCCGAAACAGAGGAGGAACATGCAAAGCATCTGCGCATCATATTTGATCGCCTTCGCCGATTCCACTTGTGCGTTAATTTCGATAAATGTCAGTTTGGTAAGCGTGAACTCGTATTTTTAGGCCACAAAATTAGCCCCAAAGGACTTACGCCGCCTGAAAACAAGGTCGATTCGATCCGAAATTTTGAAAGACCAATGATTGTGAAGAATTTAAAAAAATTTTTGGGCATGCTGAATTTTTACCGCCCATTCATACCGCATGCAATAAAAAATCAAAAATTATTGTTAGAATTGACTCCTGGCAATAAAAAAAACGATAACACCATAATAGAATGGACACCTGAAGCAATGGCTGCTTTTAATGCATGTAAAAACGATATAGCAGAAGCTACTTTTTTGAATTATATGGCTCCGAAAGCATTGATAACGCTTACGACAGATGCTTCAGATGACGCCGTAGGGGCAGTACTGCATCAGATAGTCGAAGGGCAAGTACAACCATTAGGATTTTACTCCAAAAAGTTGACACCATCACAACAAAACTACAGCGCGTACGATAGAGAACTCACGGCGATATACCAAGCAATTCAACATTTCAAATACGCAGTTGAAGGAAGAGAATTCGTCGTTTTTACAGACCACAAGCCAATCATTTTTGCTTTTAAGCAAAAAAGCGAGAAGGCATCACCGCGAAGGATTCGGCAATTAGACTTTATCAGCCAATATACGACGGACATACGACATTTACCTGGGGCTGACAATAACATAGCAGATTTACTCTCCCGCATCAACGCCATAGAGGAGCAAGTAGTAAATTTTGATGAAATGGCCGAGCAGCAAGGCAATGATATTGAACTGCAGGCACTGCTGGACAGCAACACAAACACGTCATTACAGCTCACTAAATTAGCCATCCCACAGTCGACTAAAGAAATTTACTGTCACGTTTCGAAGGATAGAGTAAGACCTTATGTTCCGAAAAATTATCGTCAGGCAATCATACGCAAGCTTCATTCGCTTTCGCATCCAGGCATAAGAGCAACAAAACAATTGGTTTTAAATCACTACGTTTGGCCATCTATATCTGCAGACGTCGCTAGATATGTGCGCGCGTGTATTCCTTGTCAGAGAGCAAAAGTACAACGTCATACAAAAGCACCCTTATGTAATTATGCAGCAGTCGATGCCCGCTTCGAACATATAAATATAGACATCGTGGGACCGTTGCCATCATCAAACGGATTCCGATATTGCCTCACGTGTATCGATCGTTTTTCGAGATGGCCCACGGCGATACCACTGATAGACATAACAGCTTAAAGTGTTGCAAGTGGCCTTATGAGAGGATGGATTGCTGTCTACGGCGTCCCCTTGCGTATTACCACCGATTTAGGAAGACAGTTCGAGTCAACCATTTTCAGCGAATTAACGAAGTTACTGGGAATTAAGCATTTGCGGACAACGGCCTACCACCCACAGGCAAATGGCATAATTGAGCGATGGCACCGTACACTAAAGACAGCCATTAAGTGTGCTGAAACAAACGACTGGAGTTCTGCACTTCCGCTAATTCTTTTGAGCATGCGATCAACAATAAAAAGTGATATTGGGCTAAGCCCAGCAGAAATCGTTTTCGGCGCTTCTTTAAGAATACCTGGAGCGTTTCTCATTCCTTCAGGAAGAAATATTACGGAAACCGAGTTTGTACAAACACTGCGTAGAACCATTTCAAACTTACCAACTACCCAACCTGTCCGTCACGGGATGCAACGATGTTTCGTTCAACCAGCATTGGCTGACTGCAAGTTTGTATTTGTGAGGGTAGATCATGTGCGTACACCATTGGAGCCCAGTTACGAGGGCCCTTACGAAGTTTTAAACAAACATGATAAGTATTATATTGTAAAAATACGCCAGCGAGAAGCGAAAATCACAATAGATCGCCTAAAGGCTGCGTATATTTTTAGCGAGGACGCTGTGCCAGCTGAAGCGCCACCAACAGAAGGTGGAAACGAATCCGAGAATTCAGAAAATGTTTCAACACATGTGGACACAGACACGTCTCAGGAGACTACCATGCAAAAACAACGCCTTACGTCATCCGGGCGTCACGTCAGAATTCCTCTAAAGTATCGTTAAAGTCTTAACTAGGAGCAGGGTATTGTGGTGAGTGACAGCACTAATGCTAAAAAAGTACCTTTTTGTACTACGCTGAAATGCAAACAGCTTAAGTTTGATTATTACCCGTCCAGCTCTCCTTGCAAATAGACTCGTTTTTTCCTTTGCTTTTCAATAAAACTTTTTGTGTAAAATATAAGTAATCTGTAATTTTAAAAATAAATAATTTGAATTTTGTAATTACATAATTGACTATTAATACGAACACCCCCACAACATAACAGCTTACCATATACACATATTACACACACACTCAAACGTACAATATGGAAAATAACAAGCATACACGTATCAACACTACTTTGTTGACTGTTTATTCATAACAAGAAGTTTTCACGACATTGCTTGTTAGCACTCATATACACGCACACAAATGCATCTATCGTGCTTTGCTTATAATACGACAGCATTTATTATTGGTTTAGTATAATGCAGCCACGAGAATACATTTAAAAAGCAAGACGTATTTACATTTCAAGACTATTTACGCAGGTCTTTAGTGTAAATGCAAAATCAGCTGTTTATGGTTTTGACGTTAAAGCCAGTTTTTAACTTGCAGTGTGAAAACACTCTAAAATTCAAATTCTTGATAGGTATAATAATAAAATATTTTTGGTTAAAAGAATTTCTGTTTAATAAGCAGAAACACACATTTTTGTTTTAAAGCTGCTTCGTTATAAAAATAAGAATGTTATACCTACATATATTAATGTTATAAGAAACATTCTTATTTTAACAATTATTTTTAAAAATTCTGCATTTTTAAAACGAAAACGCAAATTGCTTGTTTTAAGAATTTGTTTTTGGTTCAGTGTATAAAAAGATTTATAATTGTATCAAAGATTGATTGCACTCTATGGCACACATGAATACATAAGTACATACATACATATGTACATACCCAGCGAGCATTTATTTTTAAATAATTCGGCCATAATTCAATCAGAAAATTTACATAATGTAAATTACATTAGATGCCGAATTCGTACGAACCATACATTTGTGGAAGTTCATTAGTCTTTTACGATATGTTCGAGAAAATTATATACGAGTTCTGCATGAGTTTCCTTCCTAAACTCTAATCGGATTTTTTTATTAGACGTTTTCGGAAATATTCTTCTGTATAAAATTCTGATTAAAAAAAATCATTGAAAACTGTTAAAATTATTTTTACTTTTAGTACACGCTGTATTGCATTGTTTATGCAATGCGCCCTACAAGCAGGTCTGTCAGATTTATTTTCACCTTTTTCGCCAAACCCAATGTCAAAAATCGCCAAAGCCTCTTTTTTTAGTTTTCGGCAATGAAATATATATTTGATAAATTATTAAAAATATATTTTATAAATTATAAAAAATTAATTTGTTCCGAATCACTAAAATTCGCCAAAAATGGAAAAAAATCGCCATTATATATTTTGATACATGAAATACCGAAGTATATTAATTTGACATTAAGTCTTTATTTATTTAATTTGAAAATTTAGCTTGTTTTCATGGTTAAGCAATTGTCTATATGCATTTCGTTCCCGCGGGAACGAACAATGTAAAAATGATGAATCAACATAAAAAGGTACAATGTTTGATATAAAATAATTTACAATGGTCTGGTCTACGTAAAGAAGATTTTGCGGTTAGTATTAATCAAATATTGGATATACATATGTATGTATGTATGTACATTTGTATGTAGTTGCAGTTCTGTTACATATCTAAAGCGCTATATACTTCATCGTCAAAACATTCCACATATCTTGCGAAGATATAAAAGAAGTGCAACATGTGCATTCACTTTAATATGATAGCAAAAAAAGCTGCCAGATTACAATATTTATATAAGAGTAGACGCTAATTAAAATGTTCTTAGCACACCATCTACACGAGACAAATACCAGAATAAAAATAATATTTAAAGATTTTCAAGCCAATTCATGGCTCTGTTATTTATTTTTAATGCCATTTTACAACTGGAGTATTATCCGCACAGCTGGAAACTTGCCAAAGTTAAAATGATTCCAAAACCGAGCAAAGATCTTACCAAGGCTGAGTCATATAGGCCAATAAGTCTCCTATCAACAATGTCAAAGCTTTTCGAAAAACTGCTTATGACAAAATTGTTCTCAATTCTAGTTAGTAGTGGGTGCATACCGGACCATCAATTTGGTTTTAGAAGTCAGCATAGTACCATTGAACAAACTCATAGATTGGTCCAATTTATAAGAAGAACATTTGAAGAAAAGAAGTATTGTTCTGCGCTGTTTATCGACGTTTCTCAGGCATTTGATAAAGTGTGGCATGAAGGCCTAATTTTAAAATTAAAAACATATCTGCCAATAAACGTTGTAAGTCTTTTGGAAAGTTACATTACTGCCCGGAAGTTCACTGTTGTGGAAGGAGACTTTATGAGCATGGCTGAAGCTATCTCATCCGGTGTGCCACAGGGGAGTATACTGGGGCCAGTTTTGTATTTGATTTATACTTGTTATATGCCTCTGAGCAGCAATATCCACACTTCCACATTTGCTGATGATACAGCCTGCCTTGGCACGCATGAAAATCCTTACGAGGCATCCCGATATCTTCAAGAACACATTACCCAGCTGGAACTATGGTTAAACTTATGGAGAATTAAGGTAAACGAACAAAAGTGTGTTCAAGTAACATATACACTACGAAGAGATACTTGTTCACCCATTCGGATTAACAATCAAGTTGTCCCTCAACATACTCATGTGAAATATCTTGGTATACACTTTGATCGACGGCTTACTTGGAAACACCACATTGACTCTAAGTTAACCCAAATAAAACTAAAATTAACTCAGGTACATTGGCTGATTGGTAGAAATTCAACCCTCAGTCTAGATTGCAAACTTTTGATATACAAGTCACTTTTGAAACCGATATGGTGCTACGGAATTCAACTATGGGGTACTGCTTCAGCTTTCAATGTCGAGAGAATCCAACGAAGGCAAAATAAAATTTTGCGATTAATAACATCGGCTCCATGGTATATAAAAAACTCAAATATACATCGTGATTTAAACATGCCACTAGTGATTGAAGAAATTGCAAAATATGCAGGCAAATATTTAACAAACCTCGAGTCACATCATGCACGAACATAAATGTGATTTATTTCTGATGACGAAAGTTCGCAACGAAAAATTCGTCGCTCCTCCAATTGTGTTCCTAGCATAAGATGAATATTTTATTTATTTAAAACATACTTTGCAAAGTGAATTTGCAAAATATAGCTGCACCAAACTGATGATTGTAGCAAAGACCACATGCCCATGATATTAATAACAAATAATACATTTGTAAATGTATTTGTGAAGCAACAGCGTTGTCCGCAGAAGTATACAGTTATTTGAAGCAAACAAATCAACCACTGCGAGGAAGACGCAAAACTATCGAAATACGCGCCTGAATGCACTTAAGAAATAATTACGACGACGCGAGAGCTGTTCTCCCGCCCAGGGCGTCTACTCTCTAATGCGAAACGAAAGCAAATGTTTTCGAATTGTAATATTAATAATATACAAACTCAAATTGCAATGTTAATAATATATGTACAAACTCGCAGGCATTTCCTTTCGCTTCGAAACACAGAGTAGACCCCAGAGCTGCCTTACGACTGTTGGAAGTTTTTTCAGTACTAGAAATTTTTATTGAATTAATATTAATTGTTACTCAAAGGATTGTGTTCTCATGCAGAGCAATAACTGATGTAAAAAAAAGTATATTAAAGCTTTGTTGAATATTTACCTTGGGAAATGAAAAGAATGGAATTGCAACAATTAAAAGCAACACGCCACACAACAAAAAGCCACCCCACCACATGCCGACCCAACGACGATCTCCTTGATCTAAAAGAAAACAGAAAGGAAAAATAAAATTCAAATTAAAAACATGCTAAAATTTATAACAAATTAATTTGCACAAAACCAGGACATGCATAAAAACGTTCATACCATTTTCACTTTCCGTCCACTTCTACTGTAAAGCGATTTACTTACCAATGGAAATTATAGATGAAGAAAGCGAATCCATGTGAAACGATAATAAATATGCACCCAATAGAAAACCAACAACGGGACCAAAAGCCGCCATACTGTACATGCAACCAATATACATGGAAGAACTTTCCGTTTTGACATGGTCATCAACATATGTCGTGCCCAAAGTAAATAAAGGACTGCCACCGCAACCCAGCAGCAGCTGGGCAATGACAAACAGCAATACGGGGCCGAATGTGGACAGTTTGCCTTCGAGACAATTATCTTCGCGTAAAGTGTGGGGTGCCAAGGGAGGATTCGAAAGGCCACTTGAAAGTCTGCCTAAATCCATATCTTGACTACGCACTAAAGCGCTACGGCATATATTATCGCTCGTTTCATTAGCAATAGAAACTCCTGGATTGGGTTCACTTGTGAAATGAGGTACCATAAATACCAATGAACCAATACCCATTATGACGGCACCTTTACAAAAAAAAATTCGTACGAAAAAATACTTATTATTTGTTTTATCATAACTATATTTAAATACAAACCCACCTATGCCAATCCATACCGGTATGTGGCGTCGGCTGCCCAAATAACTTACAAATATCACGGTGATTACATTACCAATTTCATAACTGGACGCTATTAGACCCGAATAACTGGAGGGTATTTCGAAACGTTTCTCTATCGTTGTTATCACGGAATTAATATAACCCGAACTTAAAGCCTGCTGCAGCATTATCAACATGGACAGTAATAGAACGAATATTTTTATGCGGGCAAATTTCTGTATACCCCCGGGCCGACATCCCAAGATTCCACAGTCCTGTGAGCGCAAGTCATCATCATCGTTATCGTTAAGGCCACATGTTGCAGGGTTATTGCCTATCGCATGCAAATTACTATGATTATGCTGCGCATTACCAAGTACAGCCGAAGATTGGCGACTGTGACATTTGATAACGGTATCGGAGCAGGAGGACGTTTTAGCATGTAAGTTGCGGGTATTATTTGCGATAACATTTGCATTAGCGGTCGTCATTGGCAACAATGACGATGCCGTCGTCGTTGTCGCTGTACTGCCAATTACATTTGAAGTTCCGATTTGATCTTCAGCTAAATCAATGCTGCTGTCATCGCCACTATTAGTTTCCGAGTAGAGGCCGGTCATCTGATACATTGACTCTTGACGTCTGTAATAGGAGAAATAAGATAAAATTTAGCTCTTTTGAATTTCGAATCAAGTGTTATTTAATTTAATAAATTGTATTGCGAGCAATGGGTGTGACGTAGTTAATGAAAGTAAGTAAAAAGTATTTAGCTTTAATTTCACTTTCTGTTCAGATGTTTAAAAAAGCGTATACATAGTGCAGGCTCTATTTCAGAAGGGAATTGATCCAATAGAAAGCAGATCAGGTAATCGCGCGATGACATGGAGGGAATAAAAATTAATTTTTATGCCAAAATTAGGAAAGGAAAGCTAGGCAAGTCCGAAAATATATTGTTCCACCGAAAACATTGAGATCACTAATGTAGTTGCACACTGTATTGAAAGATGTGTTTATATAGCTCTTTTGATTTCTTTCCTGCTTTTGATTTTGACCAATGTGTTATAGCTTGGATATGTGACTTAAAAAGATGCATAAATTGCGATAAAATGATAAGATGCAGAACGTGTCCAACGATTCCGCATGAGTTACAATCATACCCGGTCTACTTAAAATTATATTTGATGAAATCTTCAAACCATTCGACTACGTAGTTTCCGTGAAAATATCATAGAATATTATGAGGATAAAATAATATCTAAACTTTCCTAATAACCGTCCAGGACTTGACATAAACTGGGAAAAATAGAAATTTGCTTGTTCACGACAAAACGGAAAGTGTCCGTATTTGAATAGAGCAATACAATTAACCAAACAAGTAGTAATTAAAAAAATTAAAAAAACCCGACGGCATTCAACTTTGAACCGTTAAATATCCTAAATGGTCATTCGAAATGAAAAATCATAAGAAAAACACAAATATGATTTTAAAATACCTTTTGAAGGATACCCCCAGGGGAGTATATTTTTGACTACGGGGTTGGCAACCCCGGGGCCCCAGCTGGGATAAAGTGGTTTTTTCCATTGACATACCTTTGGTACATTACCCATAGAGCTTATGTGTTACTACCCGATCTCTGGCAACAGAGCAAAGGATGTGCACATATTTATAAAAGGAAGACAGGTTCCTGTTGATGTCAGTTAGGTGCAGCGTCACCTACAACTACCCTGAGTTCAAAAGATGATAGAGGTGAATCCTTTATGGTGGAACTTCGAGGTATGACCAGATGCTTGTCTCTGGTACCCCGGTGCCGGTTGTTGACAGCTCTGAAGTTTTGAGGGTATGTAGCGGTCGTCAGGATCCTTTGCTAAAACGCCGAGTTCGTCCTACCCCACGGGGTTTAAGGGATGATTTTGGTATGTGTGAAGTAGGCACTGGATTTTTGGCGACACAGGCATGCGTTCATCTCTGATGAGTGGTTGAGCTGTGCCGGCAATGGTTGAGGTATTCTCTTAGGGACCCCGCTGTGAGTGTAAGAAACTACATTCGCAGCGTGAGAACTTTGAGAATTAAACGTGGTGGGTATTGGTTGCCACCAAAACCGCTGGGAAAATAGTCTTGGCTTTCCAGTGTTAAATGTTAGTGGTTGGTCTGACGCCGTCAGCCAGACACTATTCTAGGTGCTGTTGCCATTCAACAGATAGTGCTGCTTTGACAAAGTCATTACGGCATAAAGAGTTTAGATAGCTCTGAGCAGCTCAGCAAGGTGCTTGACGTAGTACAGGGATAACAACTATGATCGAAGATTGCAACCTAAGTGCCTTGAAGCATGGGCTCTAAAAGGGTGCAAGGGGACGATGGTTAGCCGGTTACACGGTGTTTAGACCACCGTGAGATAAGGCCGTAATGGCAGGTGCTCACGATAATCTGATACACAACTGTGACGCGGCAGTTAAGTATACGTTTGGATAAAAAAAAACCACTTTTTGAAAATATGTATATTAAGAAAAGTGGTGTATGGACCACAAAACGTATTTTTACTTTTACAATAAAGTAATATTAACTTCTAACTTAATTCATGAAAGTTCACAAAAATTTACATTTTTCTTCAAAACATGTATCGGAAGCAGTGGTGCAAATTCAAAAGAAATCCATCGGGTATATTTTGAGAAAATTTTATGGAAACCTTCTTTGTCGTTTTTCTCCACTCCAATTTTGTGGCATATGGGATAAAACTATTCTGAGGCGACGATATGTGTGACTATTTTTGGTAAACAAACATGATAGCTGGGTATATAAAGCAGAAATATACATCAACTGACACTGACACCACACACAGTGGCCTTCGAAAACGGCTAGTTGTTCCGTTCAACTATGTGTTGTTAGTCAGAATATTTACAACAAACTTTGGTGTTATTTGTTCATTAATAATTATCACATATAATTTGGCTTACAAAGCGATAGGAAGTTTAGCCTGTTCAAATAATAAATATAGAAACAAATGTAGTTTGCATAATAATTAAAATTAACTAACGACAAATATTGAAGCTGAATATTGACGTGTCTAGCAACCGCTTTACCTGCATGTGTAAATGAAGCGTAACTTCGACGAACTCAATGGCGGTATTCAGTGTTCGATGCAAATTGTCTGGCGTCATTGTAAATGTAAAATATCGTAGCTTTTCTTTCAAATCCAACAACAAAATACACACACAATCCAAAGAAAAGCTACGATATTTTGCATTTGCACTTACGCAAGACCATTTGCATCAAATATCGAATAACGCCAATGAAAAATTACAACTGACAACGTTGTTTTTGTACTAAAAAGTACTTTTTTTCATCCAACAACAACTTAAAGGCGTTAGATATAATTTTTTTAAATTCAATATAAAATTAAAGGATGATTTAAAATGATTAACTTTATGGCGATTTTTGTGACAAAAATGTGTATACATTTAGCAAAGACTTTATTTAAGAAAAAAAATTAGTCCAAACGCGCCACAATGAATCAGGTGCTTGGGAAATTATTTAAAATGTCATTCAGTGCCAGTATGAACACTTTTGATTTCGTTCATAATTTCCGCTGGAAATGTCTTAATTTCGTGTCGGATTGCTACTAAATTTCCAAGAACTATTTCCCAGTTGCGTCATTTAAAAATTTCTGTGATTTGGAAGCTGCGTCGTATTTGTTTCAGTTTGCGTGGCATGGCTTCGATTTCCGTCGTTAACTAGAGTTGCAAAACTATCGATAGTCACCCCACTCGATAGTTTGGTCGAAAACTATCGATAGTATCAAATGGTTTTATAAATGTTGCAAAAAAAAACGACATTTAGCATAGTTAATATTTCATTGGCTCGAAAAAATCCAGAGTCCTCAACATTTTCAATTAGTATATAAAAATATATGTACACACAGAGAAAAAAGATTTAAAATCAATAAAAACCATATTAAATTAGTAAGAAACATTAACGAGAGTCTAGTCATGTTGAAATTTCTTATTTCAGTATTAATTTGCAGTATTAATTTATTAATTTTACTTATTTTTTAGTATCTGAATATTAGTGTTTTTCATACGGGATTTCCCGGGAAGAATTTCCCGGGATCCCGCACATTTTCCGGGAAAGAAATCCCGGGAAATTTGTGCGGGAATTCCCGGGATTTTTTGATTTTGTTATGGCAACTTAATTTGTATGTACACATTCCTTGATGAGTGTCGTTATTCACTTTATTAATGCGATGGTGCAATAGTAAGGTGATGACAATATCACAATAGCTAAAGCAAACAGAAATGAGCAAGGAAATAAAAGAAAATTACAAATAATTACAGATTCTCTTTGGTAAATAGTACGGTTAACAGCATTAAGAGCTTATTCTGTACTAAAGTCCTATTTCCAGAGAAATATGCCCTTATGCAAAAACGATTGTAAAAGTTAAAGCATGCGTTAAAACTGGTTTTGCCATACAAAATTCGTTTGTTAAAATAATTTTAAGTTTAACAATGATTTTTTCATAAGGGGGATATTTTGTAATACTTTTTTTAATAATACTCGTATAATTTCTTTTTTATAATATTGGTATATATGTATTTCTATTATATAAAGAATGGAAACGGTATTAATTTTTGAATAATGTGTGTATAAAACGTTATTATTTAATCGATCTCATGAATTATAATTTGTTTTTGTTGAAATAAATTAAATTTAAAAATATTTTGTATTGCTTTGCACTGGGCGGGAATTCCCGGGATTTCCCGGGAAACCGAAAAATCTTTCCCGCTTTCCCGGGAAATGAAAAAGTCCGGGAAAAGAAAAACTCTACTGAATATACATTTTCTATTATAATGAAAATTATGGAATTAATGTGACGCGTTCTTATTTTTATACCCTTTACCAAAAATGGAAAAGGGTATATATAGGTTTGTCATTCCGTGTGTAATTTCCATAATATTCATATGGGACCCAAAAAGCATATATATTCTGGATCCTTATGAATGCAGAAGACGAATAAGCGATGTCCGTCTGTCTGGTGTACGTAAAATCAAAGCTCCCAGAAAAGCTAGAGACTTCGGTCTTGAACTGATGTATCAGAAATGGTCCAAAATAGAGTTCCTTTTAAAATCAGGAAATTCGAGCAGACGGTTTCAGAGCTGGAAAACTTTAACTTGATTTTGTCATATAAAAGTAACATCGGGAAGAATTATCAACTTCAACGCTACTCAACCCAAAAGCCAAATAATAAATACAGCAAAAAATTTTATCCAAAGAGTACTTGACATTAGTGACCATCGATTCCACACACAGAATTTTAAAAAAATCACTAATATATTAACAGCCAACAGTTTCCCTATTAATCTAATAGAATTCCTTATAAAAGCATACAAAAAGAAAAATTACGGAGAGCGTGGCAACCCTAAGGAAGATGATAAATGTTTTTACAGTGTAAAGTACATACCTGCTGGTCTCACTGATTCGAAGAATATGAGAAAAATAATAAATAAAAATAACATAAGCTTTGCATATAAACCCAACAAAACATTGAGCGAAATATTTACTAATACTAAAACAGCCATACCAAAGTTACAACAAAACAACCTTGTTTACGAAATTCCTTGTAAAGGGAATGACAACAACAACTGCAATTTAGTTTACATTGGAACCACAAAAGGAGTTTAGAAACAAGATTAAATGAGCATAAAGGTGATATTAATAAAAATAAAGAGAGCACAGCGTTATCACAACACATATTACAAACTAATCATAAACCTGACTTCGAAAATGTAAAAATACTTAATAAAGAAAACAATGTGAGAAAGAGATTTATAACTGAAAGCTTAAGAATACAACAAAAAATTAAGAGAACAATGAACAAAAAAGAAGATACCGACAATTTAAGCGCTAACTACAAAATTATAATAGAGAACAGCTGATTAGTTTGGAAAAAATTTTTAGTCGTTTGTGTTACACCTAATTCACACGTTGATTTTTCAATGATTTTTTGAAACACGATTTTTGTAGTTTGTAGGCGAACGGTATAGAAAAGCAAAGGGGGTAGAAAAAAAATCACATTTTCCGTTTTCCGAGTTTTTTTTTTTCAAATTTTCTTTACACATATTTTAATATTTTGTATGTTGCTTTATTTTATTTTTTCATTCAATGCGACAAGAGCTTTTTATAATAGAAAACAGTGTTACCTGTAGGTTATTTTGTCGCTAATATATGAGTATAGGGAATATCGGACAAATATTTTATTTTGGACAAAACGTTTCTTTATTTATAAGTATTAATAATACTTTGACAAAACGTAGGTATTTTTTATACTCAGATTGCATTTTTTGTATATAAATAAAAAAAAACTATAATTAATGCCCCTATCACGGTTTTCAACTTTTAAAATAGTTTGGTTGTGATTGATAAATTTGCATTACCATTCTCCACTAAATTAACAGTTGAGTTTTCAGTTGTGTTTTGGTACTATCATTTACAACTATGCGTAAGTTTGGTTGAGAAAAACGTTGAGTATACACAACTGTTTTCAAGTAGTTGAGTCGGTGGTTGGGTTTTTCTAGTTACAGGTAAGAAGTAGAAAATATGGAAAAATCGTAACTAGAAATATTGATTATGATTCATAACAAAATTTTCTTAACATTCCAAAATTATTTTTTAAAGAATTCGTTCCCTATTTTGATTATTCCTTACCTTGCATTGGGTAGTTCATGATGGTTAGAATCATCACGAATTTCTTTCTTTCTTTCGATACGTAGTACATCTACATATATTTGCGACTTCATTTTCGTCGTCATAAAATAAATCTACATATATTTGTATCCATTTAGTATGATTTGTTTGAACTAAATCATACAAAACAATATTTTTTCTAAAACTTTGTATTTTAAATTTTCACACAAATTAATTGCTTTCTGTCAAACTTGATATTTTAAGTTGGCAACGCGATGACAATTTCAACTAAGAAACAGTTGTGGTTCATAATACTAAAACACAGTTTGGTCGTGTGTAAGTTTGGTCTACTCTTAGGCGACCAAACTGAGTTTAGTTGAAAACCGTGATAGGGGCATAAAATATATTTTTGCTCATAAACCGTTTCAAAATTTGATTTTGGTAGAAATTACACAGACTTTTATCTAATGGCAGACACATCAGGAAATAGAATATGGGCATCAATTAACCAATGATTTAATAATTAAAGAAATTACACTTATATCTATCTATCTTAAGTCTTAATAAACTCCATTAATGGAGAAATCTCAAATACAGCTTTATGTTAAATTTGTATTATATATAAGATAATTTCTGAAAATCTGTAGAGAAGTATGCATTAATTTCGAACGCAGAAGTAGCCACTTTAAATAATTTAATACACAAGAACTACATATGTATGTTAAAAAAAGGACTTAAATGTTTTTAATTAATCTTTTTTTAAATTAAAATTAATGAAATTTTAGATTTTCATATGGGAACATTTTTTTAACATGTTCCCCTACATACGATTTTTTAAAATCTACTGGCAACACTGATACCATTTTTGAAGGCAAAAAAAATCAAACCTAAAAACATGGAAAAAATCATCGTATGAATGTACAATGTTTTTGGAAGCAACTTTTAAAGAGAATTTAAAATAAAACAAGATTTTTAAATCCTCGTATGAATTGGGCCTTACACCTAATTCACACGTTGATTTTTCAATGATTTTTTGAAACACGATTTTTGTAGCTTGTAGGCGAACGGTATAGAAAAGCAAAGGGGGTAGAAAAAAATCACATTTTCCGTTTTCCGAGTTTTTTTTTCAAATTTTCTTTTCACATATTTTAATTTTTGGTTTGTTGCTTTATTTTATTTTTTCATTCAATGCGACAACAGCTTTTTATAATAGAAAACAGTGTTACCTGTAGGTTATTTTGTCGCTAATATAGGACTATAGGGAATATCGGACAAATATTTTATTTTGGCCAAAACGTTTCTTTATTTATAAGTATTAAGAATACTTTGACAAAACATAGGTATTTTTTATACTCAGATTGCATTTTTTGTATATAAATATAAAAAGAACTATAATTAAAATATATTTTTGCTCATAAACCGTTTCAAAATTTGTTTTTGCTCGAAATTACACAGACTTTTATCTAATGGCAGGCCCCTCAGGAAGTAGAATATGGGCATCAATTAAACAATGATTTAATAATTAAAGAAATTACACTTACATCTATCTATCTTAAATCTTAATAAACTCCATTAATGGAGAAATCTCAAATGCAGCTTTATGTTAAATTTGTATTATATATAAGATAATTTCTGAAAATCTGTAGAGAAGTATGCATTAATTTTGAACGCAGAAGTAGTCACTTTAAATAATTTAATAAACAAGAACTACATACTTATGTATGTCAAAATGAGGACTAAAATGTTTTTAATTAATCTTTTTTTAAATTAAAATTAATGAAATTTGTGGATTTTCGTATGGGAACATTTTTTTAACATGTAGGGGAAATGGATTTTTTTAAATCTACTGGCAACACTGATACCATTTTTGAAGGCAAAAAAAAAATCAAACCTAGAAACATGGAAAAAATCATCGTATGAATGAACAATGTTTTTGGAAGCAATTTTTAAAGATAATTTAAAATAAAAAAAGATTTTTAAATCCTCGTATGAATTGGGCCTTAGATACTTTTGTTTTGCTTTATTTATTTAAAATAACATACATACATACGTACATATACATACATATATGGATGTATGTAACTTGGAATTTGTTTAAAAAGTTTTAAGCATGTATATAAAAGTTTTCTTATATATAAATTAATAATTTTTATTTGTAAGTAAACAGTATGCTTTTGTTATATATTGTTATAAATTGTTAAACTTACTTATAATTTTTGATGTTTTTGATTTATGGAATAAATAGACGAATCCCTGGAAAAAGTGAACAAAACATTCACGAAACGTCGGGAAATATGAAATAAAAAATTGCTTTTTTATTGTCATAGAAACACGTTAGGCCTAATTAGCTAAAGGAAATAGTCTTCAACTCAAATAAAAAAGTAACTATGTTTTTTTTTATACACACATATATTCATTTATTGTATCTTCAAATATGAACTAACAATAAGTATTCAAATCTTAAATATAAATATAATTATTAGGCCCGACCAGTACCGGACATAAACTTAGTTATAGTAATTAATAATACATAAATTTCGTATTAAGCACAATAATTATTTTCAAGAAGTATCATTTCGGGTGCTGAGTATTAGAGCCCTTGTGTCCCTCTTTTTTAGGCGGATGTGTCCAGTAGAGTTCAAGATATTACGAGCAAGCGGATTAGGATGTGAGTCGAGTTTTGTTAAATATTTGCCTGCGTATTTTGCGATTTCTTCAGTCACTAGTGGCATATTTAAATCACGATGTATGTTTGAATTTTTGGTGTACCATAGAGCCGATGTTATTAACCGTAAAATTTTATTTTGCCGTCGTTGGATTCTCTCTATATTTGAAGCTGAAGCAGTGCCCCATAGCTGAATTCAAAAAAGCGACTTGTATATCAAAAGTGTTGAGTTTCTGCCAATTCAGCAATATATTTGAGTTAACTTAAGTAACTTGATAACACACCCCCCAAAAAAGGGGGTGTTATAAGTTTGTAGTGTGTGTCTGTCCGTGTCCACGTACAGCCGAAACGGCTGGACCGATTTTGATTTAGTTTTTTCCGTTTGAAAGGTGACTTGATCAAGAAGGTTCTTAATTATGTTTGAAGAAAATCGGTCCAGCCATTTAGAAGATATCACATCTTTTCTAGAAATAGCGGGGATTTTTAAAATTTTAAAATTTTGTTATATTTCAGTACGAATAAAATTTTTATTAATAACAAAAATATATATATATATATATATACATATATATATATTTTTAGTTTTTAGTTCTTAGAAAGAAAAGTTTGGTATAGAGAATTAGAAAAATAAAAACAACAGAGCTGGAAAATTTTAAAATTGTTTGATATTAAAGTAACTAAATAAAACTAGTATTTTCCCTATTTTATATATTTTTCAAAGAGCAATATTGGTAGAAGGAATCAGAAAAATATAAAAGAATGATTCCAGAGTTGGGAAACGTACACTTTTTTTGATATATAAAACTAATTAAATAAAGCTGGTTATTTATTTGGTATTTAAATATTATCTATATATTAAATATAATCTATATTTTAGAAAGAAATAAATTAGTATTAAAACCAGAAAAATTTAAATAATGCCTCCAGGGCTGGAAACTGAAAAAAATTAGGTAAAAAACAACCAGAAATGATTTTTTTACATTTAAACATATTTGATGTTTTAGGAAGATCTTTCTTTACTCGAGCAAATTCTCTAGTTGAAAAGCCGAGAGGTCACTTACTAAAAATTGCACTATATCAAAAAATTATAAATTTTATCACAAAAGAGCAACCTGCAACTTAAAAAATAAGAACGCGTCACATTAATTCAATAATTTTCAATATTAAACAGGCTACTGAACATGCCATCTACCTCCTATCCGCATACTGGCTTTAATAGAATTTATTCCACAGAAATTGAATGTGAAAAAAGGAGAGCTGGAAGATAATGGCAACAACACAAATCACCCCTAAATCAAATGAGACTTAACTAGCGTTCTCCACTAGCCATGAATTTGGTATGGGCATCATGTCGCACATCGCAAATGGCTAATGGAGACCGCTCATGTCCAACTGTCGTCCATGCTCTGACATGGATGCCAAAACATATGTCTGAGCAACAATGTGCGCCATGAGTCCGCAACCGTTTGCAATAGAAAGAAAAGAGACTGAATAAAATTGGTAAATATTCCATCTTTATTGCAATAGCGCAATGAGGGTGGCGTTGGCTGAAGTAGTTAGTACGTTGACTACAAAACCGAAGGTCCTGGGTTCAATCCCTGCATCCAACAGTCATTAAATAACAACACCACTCATTTTTCTGAAGTGCATTAGTTTCCCTTTATATCAGTTGTTGTAGGAAAGTTCAAGTGATTAAGGCATAGTCACTGGTCACTGAACTATACCGACTTCGGCAGATACTAATCCTACACAAACAAAAACATCCTCATAGAATCAAACATTATAATGTAACATCGGAGCGCCGTCCTTCGTTGTGTAGCAGAATCATCGGCGAAGTAAAATAATCAATAAAATGGCTACTAAACACAGCTTCAAAGAATTAATACGCCTGATTTAACATCAGAGGCGCTGCAAAACTGCATTATTAAAAAAAAATAACGTGCAAAAAAGCAGAGTTGTAAAAGAATGAAGCTTTCCTCTATCTCTTCCTTCACCACCTATCTTCTCTATCACTATCCCTTTCCCAAAGAAGGTAACACCTAGTAATAGTAGTAGGCATTAATTACCTGAGTGTTACTTCTTAAAAAAAAACACTGTGATATGTCTGAACATGGACACACAATAAAGAAGTTGATGATTTTTTCACAGTTGCTCTGCTGGCGTCATGTTCATGTCATGCCCAAGTCGGTGGCTAGTGGAGACGTAGGGTAAAGAATGTACTAAACGGCTCAAAGAGCTGCTATCGTCGGAAAAAACTGCATTACTGGAAAAGTATTTAGAATGTCTTAATGTCACTTCAGCATCTAATTACTCTTTATGGCGCGCTACTAGAAATCTTAAGAGACCCGTTGATCTTAAATCATTACTGCGCACTTCGACCGGAGGCTGGACAAGAAGCGATAGTGAGAAAGGTAACTTATTTGCTGAGCATTTAAAATCTGTATACACTCCCGATTCATGCACGAGTTCTGCTGATTTACCAAGTGTAGTTTCTCTACCTCCTCGTCCCTTAAGTTTTAAGATGAGTGAAGTAATAATTGCTGAACTCAACCCGGAGAAAGCACCATGTGTTGATGGTATTAGTAACAAGATGCTGATAAACTTGCCTCATATTGCAATAAGAATCCTGCCATTCATTTTTAATGCCATTTTACGAATGCAGTATTTTCCACATAACTGGAAACTTTCCAAAATCAAAACGATTACAAAGCCGGGCAAAGATCTTACCAAGGCTGAATCATATAGGACTATAAGCTTACTACCAACAATCTCAAAGCTATTCGAAAAGCTACTCATGACTAAATTGGCCAAAATTTTAGCTGATCAATCAATGATCAATTTGGTTTTAGAAGTCAGCATAGCACCATTGATCAAACGCATAGATTGGTCTAAGTTCTAAGAAGAACATTTGAAGAAAAGAAGTATTGTTCTGCTCTCTTTATTAATGTTTTTCAGGCATTCGATAAAGTATGGCACGAAGGCCTAGTTTTAAAATTGAAGACATACCTACCAATAAACATACAAAAGCTTTTGGAAAGTTATATTATTGATAGGAATCTATATCTTCCGGTGTGCCACAGGGTAGTATTCTGGGGCCAGTCTTGTATTTAATATATACCTATGATATGTCTGTGAGTAATAATATCCACACTTCTACATTTGCCGATGATACAGTCTGTATGAGTATGTCCGTGAGTTCTTTGTTAGGGCGGCTAATCTCGTGACCGCCCTCGTATATTAAATAAATTGCATAGAAATTATAAATTTTATTAAAATTTGGTCAGTTGTTCTATTGTGCGACGTGAAATTTTGTTAACATGTTAATAATTAATTAATTAAATTAAATAGTCAGATAAAATCCCATTTTCGAAGCTTAACTGCCGCTTGCATAACAACAATTTGCATCGGTCCTAAGTGTATAAAAAAACTACTCATGACCTACTAAATTTGGAAAAAGTTGCCAGTCAACAATACAAGAATTATTTCCTTTAACACAAATTGGTAACTGAAAAATACGTAATACACGTGATTATAATGTGAAGTGCATACTCACTTGCCCATTGCATACATATGTACATTCATACGAAAATGTGACTATTTATTGGTAATGGAAAAGTTTTTTTTGGCTTAATAACAAAAGAAATTATGCAGTTATGAATACCAATTACGAATTTTAAATTTATGTGTTCAACCATTTAGACCTGTGAAAAAAGAAAGTGATCTGAAGAAATAGCAAATATTCGTGCAAACTGACTGACACATTAAGCTGACGACAAATAAAGGGTGATTTTTTTTTGCTATATATTTTTTCAGTCTAATTGCCAAAAATGCTCCAATCAGACGTGCCATAACATGGCAATAACCATAAATATACATATGTATCTGTGGTTTTCATGAATATCAGCACATGTCGAAAAATCAAATTTTTTTTCAGTAGATCCCAAAAAATTATTTTTGAAAATTTTTTTACCAAAGCTGGAAATTGTTTTAGAAAAAAAATGATGTACATACATAAACTTCTTAGACCTTTAAGAAATTTATTATTCGACATATTGTCAGAAACTTATTTTAATTTGAAATTTATTTGCTGGTGGTTGAGCGTTGTCCATATGCATTTCATTGTTGCTGTAACAAATCATCAGTAGACTTCAACCACACATTTTGAACATTTTGTTATCTAGAATAATAAAAGTGCAATTTCATAGACGTATATCAACACAGAACCACATTTTTCACATATACCACCTTAATAAACAAAATTATTATTAATTATAGCATTTTTACATAAATTAAGCTCTCCTTGCAAATTTTTGATACCACTCTAACTTAAATTTAGTATAACATTGATTTGCAACTTGCGGCCCTCAAGCTATATAAACCGTATTAATTATTATAGGTATAGGGTACTAACTAGATATTAAGATACAATACAAATAAAATACAAGCTATTTTCCATTGCAGTATATCAAACAACGATGCCCACACCAAAATAAATTTTAATTTGGTGTAATTTAGCTGAATATATGGTTGGTGATGTGAAAAATGTGGTTCTCAAGGAAAAAAGTTTGGCGACCACTGTTGTACGAATTTTGTACTCTGTGTTGATATACGTCTATGAAATTGTACTTTTAAATACAAAGGAAGCGTAAAAATAGAACGCGAAATGCATCATAGAGGTAGTTTTTTTTACAAAAAGTCTTCTAATAAAATGTTTAGTAATTTTAGTAAATTTCTAAGGAATTTTTTAACACAAACCTGCAAATTCCTCTTATTCAATTATGTTGATCGGTTGATATTTACCCGGGTACGAAAAACCGGGTTTTTTACCAGTAACTCAGGATTTTTGGTGGTGTTCGGAAAATTCTAAGTACAGATTGTTGTTATATTCGACAATACCTACCAGAAAAATAGTAACACTACGCAGGTATTTATTTTTTGTCACACTGTCACTCCAACGTTTCTTTTTTTCGTTGGAAAAATTGAAGAATTCGACTTGATTGACATGGCGACACCATAAATTTATGGACAGGCAGAGCAGTCCATTGGCATTGCAATTTGATTCCACTAGAATATTTTTTGTGGAGATACGTGAAGTCTCTCATTTACAGATACAAGCCAGCCACAATTCCAGCCCTGGAAGGGAACATTTCAGCAGCCATTGGGGGCAGCATTTACATGAAATACTCTTTAACAAATAAATGGCAGCATTCGTTTATCGCTAGAAATAAATATTACACTTGTTTACAAATTTTCTGAGTTTAAAACAATTTTAAAAACTAAACGGTTAAAAAATCACCCTTTACTAAACAAGAAAGTATTTATGGACATATGTACATACATACGCATATACAAATTTATCTTCATATGTGCAACTTAAATAGGTATTTGTGCACATTTAATTTTAAAGTGCTTTTGTATGAAAGTGTGTGTGCCTTAAAGTCTTTATTCCCCAATTCCGGCATTTTTAGTAAGCCATACTTTGTGTAATTATTTGCTTGATACCACAAGATTTTAATTACCCTATTAGCTTTAAGTTCAAATGATTATGACGTCTGTAGCTCGTTAAGTACGCATTTGCTCGCATTCACTGTCGCCCAACAATCGAACAATAATTCGCATGATCACGTTGAAAAAAAAAGCAAAACAAAATTTTAATAAATAATAATAAAACTTACGTTGCACAGTGGCGTGAAATAAAAAAAAATTGGTAAAAAGTTCGCAACTTTTGAACTAGTGATGAAATCAACTGTTTCGGTTTTTCTTAACTCTTCTCTCAGAAACAATCAAGGTTTTTAGCAAATACTTAATAATTTTTTACAATATTCCAAAAAAATTAAAAATACTTTTTTCACAAAATATACAAATTTTTCTCATAATTTAAAAAAATCCAACTTGGAAAATTATTCCTTGCTACCATTTTTGAGATATTAAAAAAAGTTTTTTTTCATATGAATTCTAATGAAGTTTTCTTTCAAAAAACAATAAAACCAAATGATTTTTGCCAAGTAATAAAGAAGTTAAGTACTAACGATTAAACAAAATGAGGGCCAAAATAAAAAAAAAAAATTCAAGTCAAATAACTTGTTCTAAGTATATTTTTGTTCCTTAATGTTGATTGTACCGCTCTACCCGCAGTTTCCCACTTTGAGGCTCTTTGGACAG
The DNA here is from genome assembly GCA_944452675.1 of Tachina lurida. NCBI lineage: Eukaryota > Metazoa > Arthropoda > Insecta > Diptera > Tachinidae > Tachina > Tachina lurida. The sequence goes on from OX101753.1 coordinate 42,551,671, forward strand.
GGTGCCTGCAAATATACTTTCTCAAAAGTTCAACACTGCTTCTTTCCAAAACAGTTAAGCTATGCACAGATGGTTGTCAGATCTTACAATGGGTAGTATGAATAAAAAAGTATTTGCTTTTTACTTAAAACTTTTTTTAAAAACACATATCTACATATTTGGGGTTTTAAAACAAATTTTTAAGGAAAAAGCAAATACTTTTTTTATTCATACTATCCAATGTTGCCAGTAAAATGTGCTAAAACTTTCTTACAACCGTGTGAACTGGCAATTTTTGTCAGACGTCGTTGCCAGAAAAAAACATTGTCAGTCCATTGCAAGACTAGCAGCTGGTAACAAATTGTCAGACATATTACAATCGTGTGAACACATTGAGGGCAATTATGAATAAAATTCCGTGAGGAATTTTTCCCGGGGAATAATTCCAACTAATGGCAAGTGATAGGGAAAATAAAAAATTCTAATTAGAAAAGGAAGAAATTTCCCTCGGAATTTTATTCATAATTGCTCTGATTGTAAAATTATTGCCAGCTATTTGTCAGACATTTTAATATTATCAGATGTGCGAAGTTTATACATCTGACAATGGCGTCATTGTAAGAGAATTCTTACTATGATTTTAAAGAAAAAATATATAATAAAATATATGCAGCCAAAATCATTGCAATTGCTTCTTTATGGTCGATAATAATTTATATTTTTACTTTTTACATTTAACACAACCACAAACGATTGACATTTAACAATTTCTAACAAATGCTTTGAGTATGGCAACGCTTAACTACAGACTACAATTTTTGCATATGACAACCATGTAAACGGACAATTTTTCGACTGACTATTCAACCTTATTCCAGTTGTCGACATCGACGTCACTTTAAACACAATACCAAAAATTTGGAACTAGTATACCTGTTGTCGAAAACAACTAAACTCCTCTTGGCAGGTTTATGCTAATTTCTAGACCTTAGGGAACGGAAATAGACTGTCAGTAGCACAAAATTGTTTTCGAGAGCGAGTAAACAAGCACCAATTTTTTGGTATTGTGATTAAGTGACGTCGATGTCGACAACTGGAATAAGGGTGATTTTGTCAGATGAATTTATTGCCATACAACCGTTTGGCAATAAATTGTATGACTTCCTGACAAATTTGTTACAGCCGTGTGAACTGACTATCTATGTTGTGCTGCTGGCAATTTTTGATTGCCAGTAGATTGTCAGCACATTCCCAGATCTGACAATATTGTAAGAGCTTACAATCGTCTGTACATAGCTTTAGTTTCATCGAAATCGGTCCACTAGTTCAAAAGTTGCGGACTTCTTACCACTTTTTTTATCATTTCACACCACTGTGCGTTGCCACTAATACACACTTTTGCCATGTAAAAAATTTCCATAATGTGTACTCAGCATTAATTTATGTGAAGATGTTTGGTTTCATATCATGACTTACTCATTTTATAGATTTTTATTCAATAAATTAGCTAAGACTATTTTAAAGCTATTAAATAAATTAATTTAATTATAAATAAATCAGTATTCGTCTAAATTATACTAAATGTTTTTTTTACACAATTCCGCACTCCCAATGTGAGATGCTTAGAAAACATCATCATCGAAGATACCTCCCAGGGCGGCCTCACCGAAATCGCCGCCATCAGCACCATCATCGAAATCGCCCAAACCAAAGAAATCAACGTCGGCATTGGGTGGCACAAAGGCACCATTGAAAACACCCTCCAGACGTTCTTCCACCCCCATGGTAGTGGCCAGGCCGTATATAAAACGCATCACCACCAAGCGTATGAAATCGGGAGTACTTGTTTCACTACCGATCCCCTTTAAGAATGGAAACTGTCTGCTGCTGTTGTTGTTTTTGTTGTTGTTGTTGTCAGCACTATGGGCAATAGCATTCTCTGTTTGTACACTATTTGATTTGACCAATGTTTTGCACTGCACCATGTTCAAAGAGGTCATTAGCAACAACAGCAACAGCATCAAGGCGCAAATAAATGTTTTAGTCACCGTTATGCTGTGCAACATACTTATTGAATTTTTATTATCGTTTTATCTTTGATATTCTAACACAAATTCTGTAATTATTTGCTATGCACAGTTTGTTTAATATTTATCAATTTATTTATGCAGTTGATTGATAGTTTGACTGATTGCACAACAAACATGTGAATGAACGAACTTGATTGATCAAGCTAATGAACACACTAACGAACGCATGCGCCCCGCTTACGTAAAAATAATTTCTTTAGACGTCTTTCTTTATTTGTTTATTTTCTTATACCACTTCTTTTGTTTTATTGTTTCGAAATAAATTCTGCGCATAAGACTAGATTTCTTGAATGCTCTCTCCACTATGACTCCAACTAAACTGACCAGTAACCGCTAACTACACTTGAAGTGTGTGCCCGTCATGTTTGGAGTCTATACTTTAAGCTAACGGCATCTGTTGTTAAACGCAACTGCGGCTTCTCTCTGTCTCTCCAACATTCCATATACTACTTACAACACATGTTGTACGTGCGTTTTCGAACAAGAAGCTTTTTTTATGAGGGGCTATTAAGCACATAAATATGTATGTCTAATAAATAACGATTAAATTACAGTACTTTGCAGCAGAGTAAAGTACCAGTACCAGAAAAAGTACCAGCCATAAGAGCACACAGCATAACTGAGTTGAAGAAAGTGACTTATGAAAAAAGTCGCAAATTTCGTGATTTGCAAACTGATAAAAAGGGTAAAAAGTAGGGTGCTTGTTATTAAATTTTTCACAATAATCACAAAATGTATATGTACCTTGTGAAATGAACAAGTGAACATAATATCCAGGCAATGTAGTGATTTTCGTCGATTAACTACAGACATTTTTCATATTGCTAAGATCTGGAGAATATGGAGACCAATTTAAATAAAATAAATAAATAAATCAAATAAATTTTTAAATTGTGGAAACACGCATTCAAATATACTTTTGCTCCACTAATTTATTCCGTTTCCAACAACAAGTTAATGGTGGCATGCTCTGCCTTCCCTGCTGTGTCCTTATTGCAAAAATATTGTTTTCTGTCTCGAGTAGGGGAAATAAAAAAATTATTAAACTTTTTTTTGTCAGATATATGTACATATCGCACACTATAATAGTATGTTTAGACGGTACGTGCTTCGCTCTCTTTTCATGCTTCACGCCCCAATCATGGCCGAATCCACTTGCTTCGCCATACAAAATTATGAGAGCGAATCAAGTAGATTCAATATGAATCTACTTGCGAAGCACGTAAAATTGGTATCTTCTCTAACTTTTATCGCAGTTAATCGCCACTTTATCTGAACTAGCTATCAAAACAAAATAGGTATATGTGTATGTGTGTGTTTGTAAACAAATGAAAACAAGCCAAAAAAACATAGATGTGAGTTTAATATAAATAAATTTAATTAAGTTATGAATAATATAAAAAGGAAAAATAAGAAGAAAATATAGAGATGCCTTCAAAAACAAGATTTTGCTTGAATCGAATTTATGTAAGTATGTATGCATGCATACACGTGCGTATGATACGTATGTTTGTGTGAATATACATAAAAAAATGCCACGCGAACAATGATGCCTACTTTTTCAGAGCAAAAATCACTGTGTGTTCATAAAAAAGCACTAAATGCAATATATTTTTTATTTATATTTTTATATTTATCTATTTATTTTCAATACAGAGAAAGCCCACATGGATAATTATATATGTATTGAATGAGTAGAAATTAAAAATTTAAGTTAACTACAATTTTAAATTTACTACATTTCATAGGTTTTTGTAATAATTTCAATTACATATATCGAGCCATATTTTGATTTTGCGTATAAGTAGAATATGAGTAGGAAAATAATTGAAGTTCATTTGGCAATGCACTGCAATTATGGTGTATTATTTTAAGAAAATAGTATCAACGAGAATTATATCCTCGTTTCAGGAAATGCAGTTTCATTTCTTTCAGTATGTTACATTCTGTAGCTCGTTTCTGTATTTCTCGCATCGTAAAATTTCCCGCATGAAACAAGGGAATCGTAACAAAAACAGTGTAAATTGAAACACAAAATGGCTTTTCTCATATAAGTTTTTCTGTACATTTACTTTGCGAAAACTATCTGTCATTTAAATAAATTTCCAGCAATTATTGGAACGATGTAAAAAAAAAGTGTTTCTGTAACAATATTCTGTGAAAAATTTCTCGCAAGAATCGTCTAAATAACTCGCATTTTAAATTGGTGCGAGAACAACAAAATTTGTACAGAAACATGAAAATATGAATAATAAACTAGTTGAAAAGATATGCAACGAATTATTGAACTAAAATTATTATTAAGGAGTCGATATCATTATATTTATTTACAATTTTTTGTGGAGTTTTCTATAATAGAGACAGTTGCTAGAAAAAACTTATTTCAAGCATTTTACATTCACTTTATATTCATGTTCATTATAAAATTTTATTTTTCTTTAAAATGATTATTTTTTTGTTATTGAAATAATATTTTTGTGAATTTTGTTTTCATTTGACACTCGATTACTGGAAATATTCCAGTAAAAACAGATTCAGTGTTGTCTGTTTTCACATTCAAATACAGAAACACTTTTTTTTCACAAATCGAGAAACGATGGAATTTTGTGTTTCACACTTCATGTGAGAAATTTTACGATGCGAGAATTACAGAAACGAGTTACTGAACAATATAAGCCTTTTCTTTTTAGACCGTATTTTATATGAATGAAACAATTTGATTTATAAAATCATTATTGTATTTCTTACTTACTTTTAAAATAGATATAAGCGCTAAAAGTTATTTCTACTTCAACATTTGAACATGGTTATGTTAATAGTCTTAGAGGAAATATTGACAGTATTAGAAATGGATTATGATTAGTTGAATTTCTATAATTATAAACTTCAATCCCAAAATTGATCACTTCTGAGCAAATTTTTCCATTTATGTATCCTTAAATTTCTGATACTTCGTTCCATTTCTTCAATTTCACCATCCCAGCAAAAATTACCGTTTCCCAAAAGAGTTTTTGTAAGCCAGCTAGAAGCAATGCATTCAGTTTCCAAAAAGCCATTCATTTTTTGCTTTACTAGTTCGTTTTACAGAAGTAATAATGTGTAGTTTTTGTGTATTCAGATGCAAAAGTTACTGGTTTACATTTTTTTTTACTTCTGTCCACTTTGTTAGAGAGCCTTACGTTAGTACTTTTCAGAAGCATTTTTGAAAGCTTTCGTTATCAAGAAAGCAATACATTGCTTCCCTCAGTGGTTAGTAATTAGATTATTGTAATTAAGTTATTTTATAACGTGTTTCCAACGTGGTATCCTCTGTAATTTCTAGAAATATATTTTTTCTCACTATGAAAGAGAAAGTTTTTCTTCCTTCGTATTTCACCCAGCTGAATTAACATTCTGCAAAGGAAACTTCGCATGTTTAAAAGGGGTGAAAGCAGATAGTTTTCGGAAAGTGAAAATAAAGCCACCACACTTTAACAAATTAATATTTAGTAGATTCGCAAAACGCACTAAAATCAAAGGTGAAAAGCACCAATTTAGTGCCTTTTTTTAAGCAACAATTTGAAAAATTCCGCACTGTTATGAATTAAAAAACTCTAAATCTAGTACGAAAAGCACTAAATTGGCACGCTGCACACGAAGCACGAATGAGTAGTCTAAACAGCATGATTCATAAACATGATTCAGAGAGCGAAGCAGGTGATTCAACTCGTCGTCTAAACATAGCATAAGAGTGCTATATTCGACTGTGCCGAATCTTATATACCCTTTACCAACGTACGTACATATACATATGTATGTATATCCCAGCCAGCATTTTGTGAAAATAATGATAAAAAAATAGTCACATTTGAATATTCTAGATGATTAAAACCAAAGTATATTTATATAAAGTATATGCAGGTCTACAACAACTAAGAGAATACAAAAACAACATGCGCTTTGTTTGTGCAAAAATAACGGATGAATGTCAAAAACAGATGATTACAACCAGACCTGGGCAACTTGCATTACTTTTCATAAGCACTGATTGAAAAACAAAAATTTTAGTGAAAATTTAAATTTGATGCTTGTAATGCACTATTTTTTGCACTAAAAAAAATATCTTAAAAGTAATGGATTAATATTGCATTAGCAGCTAATTGTATGGCGAAAAATTCACTAATTTTGTATTGCCACTAAGCACATCATGAAGTAATGCAATATTATTGCAATATCACATATTGTACACAGTAAAATTATATAAAACGTAATCTTATTTTATCAGATAGCACAAATAAAAAAATACAATAAAGGAACATTGCAGGCACCTGTATAAGTACGTGCATACAAATGGAAGATCAGTAGCTCGTTTCTGTATTTCTCGCATCGTAAAATTTCTCACATGAAGTGTGAAACACAAAATTCCATCGTTTTTCGATTTGTGAGAAAAAAAGTGTTTCTGTATTTGAATGCGAAAACAGACAACACTGATTCTGTTTTATTGGAATATTTCCAGTAATTACGTGTCAAATGAAACAAATGTAACAAAAATATTATTTAAATAATAAAAGAAATAATTTTCAAAGAAAAGAATATAAAATAATGAACAAGAATATAAAATTAAATAAAATTATTGAAATAAAAAGTTTTTTCTATCAACTGTCCCTACATAAGACAATTACACAAAAAATTATAAACTAACATAATCATATCGACTCGCTAATAATAATTTTAGTCCAACAATTCGTTGCATATCTTTTCAACTAATATATTTTTTATATTTTCACACACAAATTAAAAAATTCATGTGTTTTTGTACAAATTTGGTTGTTAAAATGCCAGTTGTTTTGACAGTTCTTGCGAGAAACTTTTCACAAAATATTGTTACAGAAATAATTTTTTTCACATCCTTCCAATAATTGCTGGAAATTTATTTAAATGACAGATAGTTCTCGCAAAGTAAATATACAGAAACACTTAGTATGTGAGAAAAGCCATTTTGTGTTTCAATTTACACCGTTTTTGTTACGATTCCCTCGTTTCATGCTGGAAATTTTACGATGCGAAAAATACAGAAACGAGCTACAGAACTTAAGTTTTCGTTTATTTTATTGTAAGGTTATATCTTAAAAAATGGTGATTTTATAAACGGAATATACTACCGCTTCGAACAATTTAATCAAGTTTTGTCTTGCTCTTGAAAAATTATAAAAATGGTAGTGATATGATTTTTGCCTCAATTGGCGATATGTACATAGAAAAAAGTTTACATATTTATGTATGTAAGTATGTTTTTATGTATGTATGTACACATTTACGTTCTATTTTTCGCCATGTGATTTGGTACTAGCGCAATATTAATGTATTACTTTGAACAGATTTTAGTTTAATGCCAAAAAATTGCACTATAATTATCAAAGTTAGATCTAATGTAATAAATTTGCATTTGTATTAATTTGGTTTAGTGTGGGAAAATGGTCAATGCATTTCCTTATTTAATGCAAGTCCCAGATCTGCATACAACAAAAAGGAAATGTATGGATAGACAAAACCAAAGTAAATTTATTAATTGATAAACCTTTATTACGTGAAATAAGTATAATAAAAGCTACATATTTATTTTAATAATTAAATATAATTGTTTTGTAACACCTTATTTAAGTAAAAATTTGTTTCAACTTTTTCACTACACACAATTGTGTATAACAAGGCAAAGCAAAACAAAATGGCGTACGAAAATTGTAAACAACTTTTGACATTCATGCATTGACACTAAACGAGAAAAAAATTAATCACCTGAGTACTTGCATATACTTTATATAAATTTACTTTGATTAAAACAAATATGCAATCATTTTCTAATCATAAATGATTATGTCATCGGGAGAAAATGGTACCCTGCATGTGACTATTCCTGAATAGTCATTTATGATCTCTGCTTTAATGTAGTTTTCATGTACATTTGTTATCATATGTGATAATATTTTCTGTTAACTTTTTAGTTGAATTTGCAATCATTTTATGATCACATTCTGCTTCATTTTCGACCCATTTTTGAAATCGTTTAATGATCATATTTTGTATGATATTCGATCAATTTTTGAAACGAATCTTACCATAATTTGAAGTCATATTATGATCATATTATGTATAATATTTGACCCTTTTTTTAATAGAAATCAGACTATAATTTGATATAGTTTTATGATAAAATTTTTATTATAATTCAATTCTTATGCATTTACAAAACAAAACAAAATAATAAAATAACTTCTTAAATTCATTGCTCTTAAGTCTAGGGGAATAAAATTATGTTATATATACATATACTATTAATTAAAAAACAAAATAATAATAAAATAATTTCAAGAATTCATTTTACTTACTAAAATTGCGTGACATAATTTTTTCAGCTTCTCTTTTAGCAATGCGTCTAATTTTTTTGGCTGACATAATTTCACTTAATTTTTTAAATTTTCTAATTTTTTAATTTATTTTAAATAGTTATTAGTATTTTGTTTATTATAATTATTAACTTTTTTTAATTTTTTCAATAAAAAACTTTTTTATTACAAAAATAGACACCAATTCTCACTTTAGCGATCAAACACAGGACTTCTCACTATGCAATCAAAATACAATATATAATTTTTTCTGCATTGATTTTCCTTTGACTTGTTGGTTAACGGGAACTTGTTTACAAGCTGATCACTTTTTGTGTTTGCGAAATGGTGGGGGTAAAAGAGTAAGTAAGTATCACATTTTGGTCACCAAGAATAGTCAAAAAGAACTCAAGCAAATGATAAAAATAATTGTAATCAGTTTTTAATCATAAAGAATAGACAAATTTGACTGTTGTTCTTGATGAATTGTATGAAAGCTCAGTTTTTAATTTTATACTTTGATATCAAAAAAATTCAAAGTTTCCATCTTTGGAGGTGTAATTTTCATTATTCAAATTTTATACGCCAAACTTTTCTTTCAGAAGCATAAAATATATTTAATTTATAAAGGAAAAGAAAAAAAATTTTTGACCTATTTAATTTTACATAACACAAAAAGTGTAAGTTTTCCAACCCTGGAATCATAAGTTAGGATTTTTCCAATTCCTTATACCAATCTTGTTCTTTAAAAATACATAAAATATGTTAAGTGAACATAGCAAAAAGGAAATAAGAAAAAACTTAGTTTCATTTAATTCCTTTAATATTAAAAAATTCAGTAAAATGCGACTTTGACTCGCGTACGAAGGGTTCCGTACATTCGGTTTTGAGCATTTTTAATGTACCTTTTTTGCTTTTTTGAAGTTCATTTTAGTTTAAACGATTTTATCAGTTTTGTCTCGTCTTGGCGATTTTTTCAGTTTTTGGGATTTTTTTTTATTTTGGCGACTTTTTTCTGATTGGGGCTTTTTTCATTTTGAAGATTTTTTTCATTTTGGCGATTTTTTTTTAATTTTGACGATTTTTATTTTCATTTTGGCGATTTTTTTCTGTTTTTGGGTTTTTTTTCATTTTGGTGATTTTTTTTGTTATGGGGTTTTTTATTTTGGTGATTTTTTTTCTGTTTTTTTGGGTTTTTTTTTCGTTTTGGTAATTTTTTTTTTCATTTTGGAAATTTTTTTCATTTTGGCGATTTTTTTTATTTTGACGATTTTTTCCATTTTGGCGATTTTCTTTCATTTTGGCGATTTTTTTTTCATTTTAGCAATTTTTCCTGTTTTTAGTTTTTTAATTTTGGCGATTTTTTTTCATTTTGGCGATTTTTGTTCTGTTTTTGGTTTTTTTGGCGATTTTTTTGGGGCTTTTTGGTTTTGGCGATTTTTTTATTTTAGCAATTTTTTTTTTCATTTTGGCGATTTTCTTTCATTTTGGCGATTTTGTTTTCATCTTAGCAATTTTTCCGGTTTTTGGTTTTATTTTAATTTTGGCGATTTTTTCTGTTTTTTTCGTTTTGGCGATTTTTTTCATTTTGGCGATTTATTTTCATTTTGGCGATTTTCTTTCATTTTGGTGATTTTTTTTCATTTTTAGAAATTTTTCGGGTTTTTCGTGATTTATTTTAGTCTTAGACATTTTTTTTAATTTGGTGCTTTTTTCATTTTGTCGATTTTTTTTTGTTTTTGACGATTTTTTTCGGTTTGGCAATTTTATAATTTTTTGGTTTTTTAGTTTTATCGTTTTTGAAAATTTCAAAAGTTTTGCTTTTACGGTTTCCAAGATACAGCAAGTTGTCAAAATTGCATAGTCAAAATTGCATTAACTGATGGAACACCCTTTAATTAAAATTTTTTGAAATTTTAGTGTTAATTTTTGTAGTCTGTTTACAAATACACTAACCTTACAAATTTCTAGTGTATATACATACAATTGTGTGTATATTACATGAGATTTTAACATTTTTCGTTGCTCGTTTTGGAACACCCTTTAATATCCAGTTCTCATGTATTTGTTGTTGTAGCGGCCAAAGGTCTACACACTGTGTCCAAATTTCAGGTCTCTAGCTCGTACGGTTCTCGAGAAAATACCCTGCATAGTTTTAGACATAGTTAATTTTACATAACACAAAAAGTTAAAGTTTTCCAACCCTGGAAACGTCTTTTGAATTTTTTTTATATTTTTTTAATTTAAAATACCAATTTTAGTCGTATTAAAGTGTAAAATAAGTTTATTTATTAAAAAAAATAAAAATTTGTGTTCGGTAGTTACTTGTATATGGCAAAATAAAGTTTAGGTTTTCCAGCTCTGCAATCGTCTGCTCGATTTTGCTGAATTTCAATACCATTTCAATACTATTTTGGAAAATTTCTGACACACCAGTCCAAGAACGAGGTCTCTGGCTTTTCTGGGAGCTTCGGAAAACAGATCTAACGTATAGACAGACGGACAGACGGACATCGCTTATTCGTCTTCCCTATGCATAAGGATCCAGAATACATATATATTTTATGGGTCGCTTATTGATATTATAGAAATTACAAACGGAATGACAAACCTATATATACCCTTTTACCATTTTTTTGGTAAAGGGTATAAAAAGATTTGATTACAAATGGGGGATTAGACTAATATTATGTAATTAGAAAAATTACATTTAAGTTAAACTGCAATAAAACATTTTAGATACTTTGTAGAATCTGATTTGTTTAGCAAGACCAATTCTGAGATATATTGTAATCTAATAGTGTTTTCACACTGACATGGTTTTAATAAAAGTTGCCTTTAACGTTAAAACCAATTGTTAAAACCTGGTTTTACCATACAAATTGTTTTTGTTAAAACCAAATTAAAACCATTTTTGTATTGGCTTTAAAGGTCGGAGCACAATGAATGCGTCATACGTTAAACTTAGCCTTTTTCAAATGTCATTAACGCAACGACGGAGAAGGTTGGCACAATGAGTACTTTATTGATGGAAGCATTTGAAAACCAACTGTTAAAAGCTGGTTTTACCATACAAATTGTTTTTGTTAAATCCAACTTAAAACCATTTCTGAATTGGTTTTATTTTGGTTTTATGAAATGCAACCCTGTTTTCGCTGTGGTAAATTCAGTGCTCCCAAGTTAAAATTTCCGGCAGCAGCCGATAATGTTTATGCCAGTGAATAACAAGAGATGTCGCTTGAGAGATTTTCAACTTAAAAATGGATGCAGCAGCAACAATAAGTAAAAAATTATGGAAAAATAAAAGTTCTTTGGAAGAAAACAGCAAAAATATTTTCAATGACCTCTTGAAAGTGAAAATAAACGATATGACATATCGATAGAACGATAAAAAAGTTGTATTTTGTGATTTATTTGTAAATTTTTTATATAAAATAACTTGATTTCCAAGCACTTCATCACTTTGTATTACTAGTTTTTCATATAAACAAAAACAGTTGTACAGTTTGTCAAATAAGTGTTATAAAAAGCAGAAAAAAATACAGCAACAAACACACGCATTTCTGGAGGAGATTTATTTTATTTTGAGCAAAGTTATTAGATAGTCTGTGAGTTAAAACCTGAATTTAACAAACTTGCAGTGTGAATGCAAAATCAGCTGTTTATGGTTTTAACGTTAAAACCAGGTTTTAACTTTCAGTGTGAAAATGCTATTACGGCCTCACTTGAATGTATACACAAATATTCATTCAAGTCGATCCAGCCGGTTAGTTTCAGTATAGATAAATAACCTAAATACCGTCTGCAACGCCATCAATCGCTGATTTTTTAATCTGATTTTTGAATCTAGATCATTCATTCAAATCGGTCCAGCCGTTTAGGAGGAGTTCAGTGACATTCACACGTACAGTAGAATTATATAAGTATATGTATAAAGATAAAATTATTTCCATAAAAGTAGCTCTAACTCTGTTGTACAAACAAAAATAATGTCGTATCGATTTCGTACCGACATATCATGTCGTTGCGATTTCTTACCAACATTTCGTTACGATTTAGTAACTACATATCATTGCGAAGTCGTGTCAACCATTTCATACAAAAATCGAAGCATTTGGTTTGGTGGGTAGGTAAGTATTCAGGGCAATCATGGGTTCTTAAATTTTAACTATTTCTGGTACTGTATATTGTTTGTTTTCTTGGTAATGTCGTATTAATACAAATATTAGTAAATTTAATTTATACATTCCATTCACAGGTAATACATTTATGCATACTCCTTTAGGGGAATGAAGTGAAAGATTAAAAATTTTTTTGTTTGTTTTTATTGCCTGGAGAGATTTTAGTTCCACACTGTTTTTTCTCTTATACACAGTAAAACTTGCGGATTAATTTTGAATGAGAGAATTTAGTCTTACATATAAACTATTTCGGAATTAATTTCAAATTTAATTCCAAGTTATTATATAATGAAAACTGCTGAACTTAAAAATAAAGAAACAATTTTTTTTTGCTGTGTATAATTATTAAATAATTCATATGGCTCTGAATTAATGCCGGATAACTAATAAATTCATCTGGTGTCTTTGGTGAATTTACATATATTTAAATTTATATAATAGGAACATTATGTAAATATGGAGATATTTTTGCTTTGATTTCTTCTATATGTAAATTCCAATTAGAATTTTTTTATTCTTGTTCATATACCAGCATATGTTATGGCAAAATAATAAGCAACAGGTTATTGAGATAAAATTCTTAAAATGTACTGGGTAGTCCGAAAAAAGCGTGCATCCGGTTTATATAAGCACAGTAGAGTACTACCTGTATTTATACATATGATATATCATGATAGTAAAGAAGTGAGCGGCATTAAATACAGATTTTATGTTCTTCTTACGAAACTAAAACTATGAATCCTTGCACATTGTGTACGGGTATGGTATCTTATAATCGGCCATGTCACAGAGCTCAATTCCGTTCGGAGTCGGAATTGAATAAACCTCAAAATGTCAAGCCCTAGCCGGAGCATACCCTAGCATACCACCGCCTCCCACAGACTGGACACACCTGACAAATTTCCATACTTTAGTTTGCTTTTTTTAGACACTATCTCCTACAAAAATGGGGTGGATTGAATTCCGATTCCGAACGGAATTGAACTCTGTGACATGGCCGAATGACACAATTTCGCGACAAGAAATATGGGCGTTCAATTGAATTCAACTCCTTCTCATTACACTAAAATGCTTTGAACTATTTATTCTTGTGCCGTATATATCCTGACAATGAAAATAAAGAATTTCTGCAATTGTTAAGGAGAACTCTAAGAAAATGAACCGTTGAGAATAATAAAATCAATTCCGAAAAAAAAATGCACACACAAGGCAAAAAAAATATTCCTGTACCGAGTTTTGATAACACAGTGATTATATAGGTTCTACAGCACTACCAAAGGATAATAAAACCCTTTACTCAGTTTGGTGATTTTAGTGGCCAAGGATTTCGAAAGTCAGTGCGCCCTCAAAAAATGGTGGCATCAGTTCTTCAGCAACAGCTAACTCAAACTTGGTGATAGCGCTTAACTATAAATGAAAATAATATCGCCAAGAGTTCACTAAATAAATCTTGTTAACATTTTCAGCGAGTATTTTTAAAATTTGCACTTTTGTACCTCCATATCTCAGAAGCTTTCATTGTAAAACCTTCAAACTTCACCCGTGAGGTTAACTTGATGAGGTCTCCTTAAGTTTCATCATTCATAATTTTACGTTCTTCCGGTAAAAAGGGCACGGTCAGCATCGTGTAAATATACATACTGTGTGCATAGGCAGGAACTTGCCTTCGTGCAATATCGGACTCCTCGATATTTCGTCGGGGTTACTGGTTTGCCGCACAGTATATTAAAAATACTTTATTGCTGCGGCAAACCAATAACCGCCTCATAATATATGTACATATGTTGTATAAATATTTCATATTATTCTTATTTCATTTGTTGTTTATTACTGAACAAATTTATGAACGTAATAGGAAACCGGTATCAAGTTTAGAAAAAAAGTACCAACCACAAGACCATTTCAAAATGAAAACATATACAATTCTGCACTATTCCGTAGTTATGTATACTCCAATAATAAAAAATGACAATGTGAACTTAAAAATACATTAAATAATAAAATAATTTGAAGAGATGAAGATGTTGTAAAATTAATAAAAAATAACTCTTTTTGTGTTAACCATTCATTCAGATCTCCAGGTGCGTCATGTAATTTTACGTTTGTCTTACAATTGTTTCTTTTACTTGTTGTACTATGTGCGAGTACAAGTGAAACTTAAATAAGATCTCCCATTTGTTAACTGGTTGAATTAATAATAATAAAGTTAAAAAATCTCTTAGACGCTTTTGCCAGCCAGCAGAGGATTGCCGATTTAGCGAATTTAGTGCTACTAGTTCATTCAAATTAGTCATAAAAATGATGATCAAATTACAAACAATCCGACAGAGCTAAATTTTGGTGGAGACCTTGGGTACACTAATAGCAATAAAGTGTCAAAAGTCCCCATTGATCCCATGTGTGATAAAAAAGTTATTCGGGGTCGAAGCTTGAGGTTTTTTGGATTTTTTTTCTGATAACGGTACGTTTTATCAAAAATAAGCCAAGACAAAAATTATAGATCTTAAGATTGTCTACAAAAAAGGCCCTAATACTTTTTTTTCTAAGAATTGTCATTCCTAAGATATCACGATTCTAAAAGTTAAAGGAGTCACGTTCTGTATAATATGCACATATCGTCGCTGTTAACTAACTGACCTAACTGACATTTTGTAAATTTTACAGGAGAGGAGCTTTTATGATTGTTTTCTACATATATTCTTATGGATAGGTCTGAAATATTTTTACTGTTATAGGCACGATAGTAATGTTTACAGTCATAAAAATTGTGGACAAGATCTATTATGATTCATAAAGTCTAATAGTGGACCTAACTCATTTTTCAAAATTATGTCAGTTAGGTCAGGTAGTTAAAACAGCGACGATATATGCCCGGTATATACATAGTTAGGCACTTAATACAAGTACTCAGTAAGTACACACGAAAACATGGAGAGAAATTTCTGTATTCTATTCTCTATTCATTCATACGTAAGAGAGAACGCAAAATCTAACGGTAGAATAACGACTGGATTATTTTTGTGTATTCGTAGCAGAGCTATTTCTCGAGTGGAATTTTAGTGTTAGACGTTCCTTTCAAGTGAATATACGTAGTTATTACTAGTGTCTATATAGTTTGTGCTGATCAACATTTTTAAAAAATGTCTCAAGTTTCCTTTATTTGCATTAAACTTTTGACTTATGGTGAAACTGTTATAGTTAGTCGTGGAATGCAAACTTTGATCAATGCAAGTCAAGAAATGATGAGTTTCCTGATTATTTATGAAGTGACAATTCACGTGGATTGCCGAAAATCGTATACCCGGAAAACTTCAATCGATGCAGTAAAAAGACAACGTGAGGATGAAGAGGCCAGTACTTCAAATGCAAGTCCAACCCGTAGTAGAGAGCAAGTAAGTGAATACGATTTTTGTTTTAAAAAATACTGCTTATTTAATGGCGATGAAGCGAATGAAGAGGCTGAGAAAAAACGAGCGCAGAATATACGCAGACAAATATATAAAATTACTTCACTTACATTCAAAGAATCCCTTTTTAAAATAGCTAAAGATCGTTATGATGATGTATCAAAAGCTGTGATTGCACGAATTAATTTTGAGTATGATTTAGTTGCTGCTGAAGCTAAATATCATGACAGTTGCTATAAATCATTCCTGAGACCTAATACTGGCGGTCGAATTGGATACGACATCAACAATGTTAGGAAAGGGTAAAACATCAGTATTAAAATTATTTGAAAAAAAGATCTGATTGATTGCGCTAAAGTACTTACAGAAATTGATTCTTCACCTAAAACAATAATCACAAAAGGATTTCGATTTCTCCTTGCTGTTTATGGCGCTCCAAAAAAAATTTATTGTATGGATAAATATATGTAGATATTTAACTTTTGTAAAAAATACACGAAACAAAAAACAAGTACAACTATCTTGTCTTCCTCCAACATCGGCTTCTGCTAATCAACACTTGTATCGAGTATACTATCAAGTTCGGACATGTCTAGGCAATCAGTTTAACCCAGAAGATTGGGGTTGGAAATTAACAGATAATACTTTAGAACCGATTCAAACTTTACTCCCACCTGCTCCGGAAAAACTCGTAAACACAATTTTTTGCAATTGCAAGAAAGGTTGTAGTGATAAATGTGGCTGTAGAAGAGTAGGGTTACTATGTTCTCCAGCGTATACTAATTGCCAAGACCAGTCTTGCTCAAATGTCCAATTGAACACAACAGACGGAGATTCATGTGATTTCGATGAAGAGACAGCTGATTCATCTTCATTTGAACAATTTATAAATATCCAGCAAGAAGAAGATATGACTGTTGAAGTCGACTTTGAAGAGTATGAATCAGATTAAAATATCAAAAGAAATCAGAACTACAGTTAAAGTCAATAACCAATATCAATATCATTAGTCATCATGCTGTTAAAAGAGTATTGTTCCTCAAAATTCCGTCAAAACAGTTTGTGGAGTAGGCCTACTGGGAAAACCACATTAAAAAAATGCGCCAAACTACACTACCTGGCTTCTTTTTGATAGAACTTGCCGTTTTCGAAAAAAAAACCAAAAAACCGCACACATGGGATCAATGGGGACTTTTGACACTGTTTTTCTAATGGTGTACCCTAGGTATCCACCAAAATTCTAATCTGACGGAATTTTTGTTATTTGAAATGTCTATTTTGGCCGGACTATACACTTTCTGTGCAACGGAAACTTTGCTCAGTTGACTCTTTTTATTTTGTAAGTATGTACATATATTATTTGTGGTCAGTTTGCTTAATTTTTAAGATACAAATAAAACTGATTTATTTCATATTTTTTTAGCCCCTTGCCAGAAAAGGGATTTAATAAGATTGTAATGTGTGTTTATGTCACAAAGTATACCAGAGTTGAAGAAAGCGACTTATGAAAATGTTCATTGTTAAAAAGGGACAAATATAGTGTGTTTGTTATTGAATATTTTTAGTATAATAATCAAAACAAACAACAGATAATGCACACTTAGTGAAATGAACAATTGAACATTTTTACAAAACGAAATGAAAGATTTTGTAGTGTTTAACTAAACAACGCAATGTGCAATATATTATTAGTATTATAAAAGTGATTAAAATGAGAGTTTCCAAATGATTACAGACTTAAATGCTTAAAGCATTTTCGTTCACAAATATTAATTTTTACCATTTATTTACAAAAATCAAGCAGCGAATACCATGCGAAAGAAAAAGTAAAGAGGATTTGATGACTGTGTGAGCGAGACCGCCAGAAAACAAAATTATCTTCTGTCTCGTGACATCTCTGTAAGTACTTTATTTATGTCTATGTATGTGTCAGACCAAACGACTGAACAAATTTTGATTTTGTTTTTTTTTTTTCATTGAAAGGTGACTTGATCTTATATCTTCTAGCCTACACAGAAAAAATTAGACCAAAAAAAAATCTCAAACAAATGTTTTTGTTTGAAATAAAATTCAATTTCAGTAAATATTTTTAATTGTTCCAGTAAATTAAAAACTGCTCTATACCTATATAGAGCAGAAACAGGTCACGACAACAGGAGCACAACAGCACAAAGGATAAGTCAGTTTCTTCAACTCTGGTATCCTCTGTGACAACAGTACGTTGCAAACAGAGTTGCCATAATATTTTTTTATATTTGGCATTTTCATAATTTACATTACTTTTGGTATTATTATTATTTATTATTATTATATTTATTATTATTATTATTTACATTACTTTTGGTATTATTCGCTAAAGGTGGAAATACATAACACGCGTTTGTTCGTCGACGAATATCGTGCGCTTGAAAACTTTACCGCATGAAAAATGGCAAGTTACACAACACGCGTTACAACCCCCTTTTCTTTCAGCTTTCGTGTGTTTTAGTTAAGTCCTTAAAACTTTTTTTTATTCTAAATTTGTAACCTAAAATAACTGATTCTTATGCATTTTTGTCCACTGATTACGAAAATAGCATTATTTATTTTTTCTAGACCCTCCCTCTACTTTCAGAGATATATTTATTTTGCACTAATGGTAGTTATGCCGGAGGCATAATTCGTACAAAATTTCATCAAAATCGGAAGCAAAATTTTTTTAAATGTTACTTTTGCTATTTGGCTAGAAATGTTTTTACCCAACGAATAGCTTGATTTTGATGCCTCTCGGCGGGAGCTAGATTTTGATTTTAGACCCCTAGTTTCTTGGGGTAATATTCTTAGAATTTTGTTTAGATATAATTTTTTCTAGGCGCCTGTTGACAAAAAAATCTACCCCTTCTAATGTACATACTTTTTTTAGTTTGTTTTTGTTAATTGATTCTTTAATTACTTTTCTACCTGATACCCAACTAATGCTGAGTACACATCTGGCATTTCTTGTTGTGTCATTAGGTTTGATCCCGTACTTTTTGGGCAAAGTTCGGTAAAATGAGAACAAGCTATAATTTCTCTCAATAATACAAAAAACTTACAAAAGTACGGGAACAAAAAAACCAAAAATATTTACCAAAAGCCAAAGCACAAGCAGATACATACTTACACACATACACATGCAAGCGTTCACTTACATGCTGTGGCATAACTAGAACATTTTGTTTCTTAATTTTACATTAAAACTGATTAAACTTAGTTCACCACTTGTTTATAAACCTTTTTGATACAACTTTTCAATGTTTTTAGCGTTTAGGACAATTTAATTTTACTTTGTTATTGGTTATTTTTCAAACAGCTGATCGGTTTTCGGCTTGCCCAAACTAGCCCAAAGAAAAATTACGGGCTGTTTCGTGCAAGAAGAAGAAGAACATTACTCTCTCAAAAGCTCCCTTACTTGCCCAAACTTTGAGTACGGGAACAGTTTTCGGTAAAATTGGGATCCCGCGGGCTCCCAATGTGGAGTACGGGATCAAACCTATTTTCAATATGTGTTTTTTATAAGGAAAGCAATGCCGCACAATGAAATATAAAGGAAATGACAACAATGGATCGATTTATGTATTTGAACCTATTAAAGGATAATTTGAGGGTGTCACTAACCAAAATGGGTCTACCTGCAAGTTGGTACTACCATCAAGATAACGAGACAAATCATACAGCGGTCAGTTTAAGGAATTGCTGTTGTACAATGCGCCAAAACAACTGGATTTTCTTCCCCAGTCGTCTTATTTAACCCCGTTGAAAATGTATGGGACGAGTTGGACTGAAGAAAAAAAAACGCGAAAAAGGACCAACAGAACCCAAAAATTTCTTTATCAAAGAATGGTACACAATTTCTTCGGAAACCCCCGGTAAACTGGTATATTGTATGAAACATTAATTAACTGTCTTATTAGAGAGCAAAGGAGGTGCAACAAAATATTAAAATATTAATATTTTTTATAAACTAGAACAATAAACTATGGGGTGTGTACACTTTTCTGTGTATTAAATACTGAATTTTTTAATACATAGTTCCTTTTTCAAACATTATTTGTTTCAAAGTAGTTTTAATGATATAATGTAGTTTTTTTTATAAGTCTTGCATAAAATGCATTTTTTGGGAGGGTATGTACAGCCATCTGTGCCATTGTATAATATATTTTCCATGTATAATCCTATACGTTTCCATACATGGATTCATATAAAAAAAACTACCCTTATTTTCTGTTTTTGAACTTTAAGCAATAGTATACAATAAAAACTGACTGCTCCAAAGTATTAAAATACAAAATACAAGTCGGTGTTTGAATTGAGCAATAGTTTTTCTTAACTCGGTCTTTTTTATTTATTTTTTATTAAAGTAACAGAAATTCGTATGTAACAAATAATGATTTATAACAAATTTAAGTACTAGATATTTGGAACTAGAGATGTCAAACAATAGATAGTGGCAATATCGAAAAATATTTGAAAAAAAAACTATCATTAAGTACATATTATATATATATGTATATCGGTGGTAGTATTGTGAACTATCGGTTTTACAGTTCTCGGAGCAAGAAAACATTTTGTTTTAACGCTCCGTCTCCACCTGACATGAAATTTTGTTGTAACTTTAAGTTACAACTTGAAAAAAATTATTAATTTGAGCAGTCTACACTTAACATTAACTTGAAGTTAATGTTAAAGTTAGTCATTTCATGTCAGGTGGAGAATGCAAGTAACAAAGCAAAAACTAGACATTTAAGGCCCAGAATCGAAGGTGAAACGGTGCTGCAACTTCTAGTTATTTTTGAGCTTCATTTGAGTTTATGAAATACACTCCTTTGAGAGAACACACATAGCTTGACCATTTGGAACACTGACAGGAAACTCGTGTTCGCGTTTTCTTTGGCAGCCGGAACATACAACAGTGGATGGAGGGATGTATCCACATAGATAGTTCTTCTTTTACGCCTCTTTCTTTCGTCGAAGATACACAATACTTAGTCCTAGTTAACATTATGCAAGTCTTATTGCTAAGCTGATTAGTTTAAGGGAGAGATAGACGAGGGGAGCAGGAATGTTTCTTTTCCTCTCGTCTCTCTCTCTCTCTCTCTCATCTAACAAACTAATCGGCTTAGCAATATGACTTGCATACTGTAAACTAGGACAACGTTCGACTTATCGCACACTTGCATTTAAAACAAAAACAAATTTAAAATGATTTTTTTTACCATTTATGTTGCGGGATGTGTGGAAAACGATTGAAACTGGTTTCAAAGCAATAACTTCAAAATTATTTCGTTGCGTTTCACCGTCTGTTCAGCGCCTAAGCAAAAACCAAGCTGAATTGTTAAATCTGTACTGAAATACTGTAAGCAAATATTAGCTGATAAGCATTCGGTTAACGCTAATGTATTGTTTAATGGGTTGGTAGTTCATTAACTATCGATAATGAAAAAATATCAACGGTTTTTAAATCGATAGTGAAATCGATGTTTTGACACCTCTAATTGGAACTTTTAAAATCTCTCCCCTTATTTATCCAATCTAACTACAATGCTTTCGGTTGGACCGATTTTGAAATCTCCAAAATATATCTTATCACTTTCAGCCGATCCCAGCAGAATATGCCCGCTATAGTAAATGGATGTCATATCCATTGTCAAACGTTTTTGGCCAAAATTGGTGACTGACACAAACGTATTGCGACGAGGATAATTGCGTTCCACAATCAGAATATCATCGTTACTGCGTCGTATTTCAGTGTTGGCTAGGGCAGTTTCCGTTTTACAAATGGAATTTTTGTAAATGGAGGGAGAACGGTTTCGTAAATTCACCATTTTTGATATGGACATAAATATGTCTAGATCTGCAGGCGGTGATTGCGGCAGCCAGTAAAGAATTTCGCGGTTGATGAACTGTTGAGTGAAGTTAAGAGGAAACTGCATGCTGGCTAAATGATGCAATCGTTTGGTTTCATTATGTTCGTTCAAATGATCGTTGGCAGCTTGTAGGGCTACTTCATCGCCATAAAATATATTGGGAGTTCCTGGCAGCATTAATTGCATGATCGTGGCCGCTAATGTATAATTGGCACTTTGTTTATTGTGTGTAAGACGATTGTGGTCAACACCAGCTAATGACCAATGAATAAATATGCCGGAATCAGTGGGCCCTAGATCGGATGCTAGAATAGAATTGATACGATTTTCCATTTGCTCGGTGCCATTGAAAATATTCAAATGGACATCCACCAAATCAATATGCGAAAGAGCTAATTTTCTCTGTGTTCCTTGCAGTTTTGCAAATATTTTCTCATTCACAATTAATACACGATTGCTGCCAATAATATCCTTCCATTCTGCCATATGATATGACAAGTCCTCCAGATCATCAAACTGCTCAAGACCTTTAATATAAAAACCATCTACACCCAGTCTTACCCAGTGCTGTAAGGCCTTAGTTATCGAATTTTTCGTAATAACTGGTCTAGGTGTTGTTGTAGGCATCCCTGTCTCAGAACTATTTACTTGTGCACTGCCCAAGATCTGTACAGTTGCAGCTCCATCCGATTTACCCAAAACTTTTAAGATAGGATACAGTGGTATGTCTAATATTAATGATATATTACGAGCATGCAATGATTGACTGAGCTTGCGAATGTCTTCCAAAGTACCCAGAACATTAGCAACTTCCATTAATGATGTAATATTTTCAAAGTTGTCTGGGTAATCAGTAGTAGACGGAAATATGGAATTTAGACGTATGGCTGAGACGCCGAGTGCCTTAAGATAATCAGTTCTTTTCACAATGCCGCGCAAATCTCCAATGCCGTCATTATTGGAGTCTTGGAAACTAGCTGGAAATATTTCATAGAATACACTTCCACGATACCAAGCAGTTCTGCAAATATTTGATTAAATGTAAAAACTTTTAGCGCAAAATTCAATTTAAACTTACTTGGGATTGCAGGTATTCGGTAGGGTAACAATCATGGCCACCACCACTGCACACATGGCCAGAAAACTAGACATGAAGATAAAAAATGTGCATTTACGTATGAGCGGCCAGTTCCAAGATACAAATGACGGTGTGTCGTCAGAATTTTGTAGATTTCCATTGAAGCCGTGGCCATTTGAATCCTTGTAAGAGATCAAATTAAAATTAAAATATTATATTAAGTTTTAATATTTTTATCGCACTTTTTTCCCAAAATTAATATTTAAGTTGGCACAAAGCAGTGTATCAATGAACCTTTTCTAGAGCGTCGATACCATCTCCACCTGGAGTATTAAAAAGGCTGAAAAGAGGCAATATCACATTTTATGCCATCCTGATTGAACATGACTTTTGACTTGACGAAGGACTCTCATGTTTTATATAAAACACTCACTGTATAAAACATGAGAGTCCTTCGTCAAGTCAGCATCACTTTGAAGCTTGAGAATCTAGTGAGGATTTCAAAACGTAAACTTGCGCAATCACCGTCGTGAAAACCCTTACGGCCTGTCCCACTATGTCACCAGAAATCGTTCGATCGACAACTTGTATTGCAGACAACAACATTAGACAATTTGTTGCTGTTTTCTATCAGGGCATTCATGAATAAAATTCCGTGTGACATTTTTCCCGGGGAACAATTCCAACTAATAGCAAGAGGGAAAACAAAAAACTAAATTTTTTTGTTTTTTTAAAGAGAAGTAACACTTAGGCAATTAATGCCTACTACTATTACTAGGTGTTACCTTCTTTAGGAAAGGGAAAGTGATAGAGAAGACAGGTGGTGAAGGAAAAGATAGAGGAAAGCTTCATTCTTTTACAACTCTGCTTTTTGTACGTTTTTTTTAATAATGCAGTGTTGCAGCGCCGCTGATGTAAAATGAGGCGTATTAATTTTTGAAGCCGTGTTTTTGTAGCCATTTTATTGATTATTTCACTTCGCCGATGATTCTGCTACACAACCAAGGAGGGCGCTCTGATGTTACATTAGGATTAGTAATTGCTGAAGTCGGTATAGTTCAGTGACCAGTGACTATGCCTTCATCAATTGAAATTTCGCAAATGCGAATTATATTTTAAAGCAAAAACAAAATTTCGAAAATATTAAAAAATTGTTTCGACATAATTATCACTTTTTAGGGAGTTCTAAGCGTTTATAATTTCCGCACCTTCTTAAGGATTACAAGAAGTGAATTCATGTTTAATGCTTTCCTAAATCCGAATAATTTCGTCATTATTGATGTGATAAAAACTAACATGAAAAAAGCTTTGAAATCAAGGAACATGCACTGGTTCACCACCGACTTATAAAAAATATTTTTTTTTAAATTAAAAAATATCTTCTAATCAGAATATGGATCATGCGTTGGTTCGATTCAATAATTTTAATGTGTGCAATTTATTTAATTTCTTACACAAACACATCTCTCCAATGACATTCTAATGTACAAGTCATGCACGTTTCCTCCAAATCGAACCACTTCGTTATCACTTAAACACATGAATCAACTCTATTTTTTAGCTTTTTAGTGCCTATTTTTGGAGTCGGCTATAATATTTTAAGCCGGCATTTTATTTGCAATGGTAAATTTAACTTTTAATTTATTCCTTATTAGTTATTTATGATATCTAATGAACATAACATAGAAAAAGTTATATTTGGACATAAACTTACATAAAAGTAAAAACTTAAGGGTGCCTTTTATAGGAGAATAATTATAACTCGCCATATTTCGCAAGAATCGATTGAGATGTATAACCTTAAATTTTAATGGGCCCATTTTTTCGACAATAAGACCAAATAGCAGCTAGAAAGAAAAATATTTTTAAGCGCAGCCAGAAAAAAATTGGTTGGAAAATGGTTTGGCCAATAAAATATTATTTGAATAAACTTTATTTCAATTCACTCTATCAATTTTCTATTAATCCAAAAAGCAATCCAGATGATCGAATTAAAATAATTTTGTTGTAAAGTAAGGACTATTGAATAATTTCTTAATCGGGCTTAAGTTAAGATAAACAAGAATAGTTAAACATACCTAGCTAGACTGATACAACTTCGTGATAACCTGTAGAGCTGTGCCAAATCGTTCATTCAAGTGACCGCTCATTTTCGTTCATTTTCTAAAAAAGAACGAGTTTGTTCATTTCGTTCATCCGCTCTTTTCAAGAAATAGAACGAAGGGAAAACAAACAAGCAGTTGATTCGGTACATAAAAAGGGAAACATGCACAATGCATTTTGTTTTGAATTGAAAGTAAAGAAATGAAAAAAGATTCATATCGCCAAAATAGCCATATACTTGTACACAATAATGAAAATGAAAATAAACTGTATATATCTAAACTAATTTTGTTAAAAAAACTATTAATACCTACATATGTTCTAAAAGCTTAATGGCAATTTAATTAATTTCATAATTGCCACAGTGTTAATAAAAGTATGTAAAGTCAAATGAAAACAAGAATATGACAACAAATCTCACATGAACAAAGAAAAAGCCAAACAAAACAAAAAAAAAAAGAGCCAAATGTGTTCGGTTGTTCATTTCGTTCAATTGTACCACAGTTTTGTGATTGTACTTTTTATCAGTACTGCTGAGCCAAAACAGCTCAGTAAAGTGACCGACTCACTTCGTTCATTTCACTGATTCGTTCAATTGTACTCGTTCGCTCATGAACGACACAGCTCTAATAACCTGAATAGAAAATGAAAAAAAAAAACGGAAAAATAGAAAAATGAATAGTGATCACGGTTGCCAGAAATGCAGATTTATCTGGATTTTGCAGATTTTTATCCTCCAAAAACACGAAATCCAGATTTGAAGATTTTTGGGCTAAAAACCCAGATTTTTCAAGTCCAATTACAGTGCAATTTTTTTAAAATTTTCCTAATACTGCTACTACTTCTTGTTTCTTTCATGTGTGAACGACTCATAGTTTAGAGAGTTAAAATTTTTGAACTTAGGAAACATCGTAGAGAATATATTATTTTCTCTTCAAGACTTTGCAAAGTAAACCTTGCGTGTGGAAAATTTGCTTTTCCTCATCAGCAGACTTCAACCAGTGCGGCAGCTAATTGTAAAAAGGTAATGAGAAATTAAAAATTTATTCGAAATCGAAGATGTTAGCTTGTAAAGATTTTTGCTTGAAGCCTTTAAGCTTATTCTGCCGTATTCATAAAAAATAGTTTTAGTTTACGAAAACTTTACAAAACGAATTTTTCTTTGTTAAACATTTTGTAACCCAAAATAATATTTATTTAATATTACCTATTAATAGCTAATAAATCAGTGAATGTTTAAATATAGTTTGAGTTAATTTTCATTAAAAATTAAAATGTGTTTAAATACACTTTAATTTTTTCAGTGGTTAATTAAAGTTATTATCAAATTAAGTTGAAAGTACGGTAGCACTACAATATTATGGAAAGCTTTCCAAAAAACAGCTGTTCAATATAAACAAGAAAGTTGATTTATCAATTTACAGAAAAGTGAAATAGCAAAAAAACACATTTTATGATACAAAAAGAGCATCATAATGCATTTTTCTATTTATATATTTCATGATATGAAAATATGTGTTACATTTGTTGTACATTTGCGAAAATTAAACGAAATTCATTTTAATACGACCACATGATGTTCATGTACGTACCTTCAAAAAACACACACATGCACTAAACATATGGTGTGTTTGTAAAATTTAAACAACACTTAAATCTACAGTGTTGGCTGTTTAAGTTTGATTTAATTGTGCAGTGAGAAACAAATTTTTGTGTTTAAATAAGAATATTACCTATTTTGTGCTATTACGCTTGTGTAGGTAATTCTTAATAACATATTTTGATAGTCATTCTATAAAAATATATGTGTTGCACATGTACATCCATATTTATGTAAATTTTTTTAATAAAATATAAAAAAAAGTTGTTTAAAAAATTGCTTTGAAGATTTTTTGAAGATTTTAAAAATAAAATGCAGATTTTGCAGATTTTTTCGTGAAACATTTTTGAATTTTGCAGATTTTATCCTTAGAAATTCTGGCAACACTGATAGTGATACTTACAAATAT
Source organism: Tachina lurida (assembly GCA_944452675.1). NCBI lineage: Eukaryota > Metazoa > Arthropoda > Insecta > Diptera > Tachinidae > Tachina > Tachina lurida. Next base: position 42,578,765 of record OX101753.1, read on the forward strand.
ATTTACCAAAAGTAAATCAATCGGCCCTGTCCTGTAGACTGATCGATTTGAAACAGGGAAGGAAAATGACTTCTTGGATTTTGTACCAACTATGAAAACAAAATGTACTTTTTGGACCTTGACAGTACCATTTTTTTAATATATATTAGGTGTGTTCATTTACTTTACTAGTAAAAATTAGTAACGAGAGAGTAACAAGAAATTTTTCAAAACTACTCTCAAAAATGTGAAAAAGTAAATGAATACTTTACTAGCTAAAATTTGCAAGTTAAAGTAGTGTTGTAATGTATAGGTATATATGAGTACTCAATAACTACCCCTATGTTTTCTGGACATATTATACATATGTACATATATGTACAGGGTGTTTTTTTTAGAGGTATAGAACTTCGAATTGAAATAAAACACAAGAAAATCGTTTTAATTTCATCAATTTGGCTTTATTGGAAGGATAATTTTATGCCATTAATGTTTAAATATGATTTCGGGCATGTGGCCGCCGCGGCTGGCTCGAATAAAGCCAATTCTACAGGTCCAATTTTCAACCACTTTTTCGAGCATATGGGGCCGTATGTTGGCAATAACGCCACGAATGTTGGCTTCCAAGTCCCCTAACGTTTCTGGTTTGTTGGCGTAGACGAGCGACTTCACATATCCCCAAAGAAAATAATCCAATGGTGTCAAATCACACGATCTTGGTGGCCAATTGACAGGTCCATTCCGCGAAATTATGCGCTCATCGAATGTTTCCTTCAATAAATCGATTGTGACGTGCGCTGTGTGGCATGTAGCGCCGTCTTGTTGGAACCGCAACTCATCCACATTCATGCCATCCAATTCGGGAACAAAATAGTCGGTTATCAGCTCCAATTCCTGTGCACGGTGGCGAATCGATTCATTCGGGTCCTCTTCAACACTTTGCTCTACAGCGGCAATTGTTTCTTCGATGCGCACTGTTCGACGTCTCTGCGGATGCGTATTATCACATAGAGTAAACGTAGTGCGAAAACGATCCATGGTTAACCGAATTAATTGCTCTGATGGACGATTATGTCGACCATAAAATGGACGGAGCTTGCGGTAAACTTCGCGAACTGAACCATTATTTTCGAAATAAATTTGCACGATTTGCAAGCGTTGTTCTTTTGTCAACCTGTTCATGATGAAATGGCAAACCAAACTAAATATTAATCACTTGACAGCTGACAAAATGGCCGCCAGTTAAAAAAGTGATGCCAACTTAAAGTTCTATACCTCAATAAAAAACACCCATTATATTATTATAAAAATGATGTGATTATGGTCATTTATATTCACCATTGTCGTGACTAATAAATTATGTGTTAATTCAAATTTATTTGCAAATATATATCTGAACTAATCGAATTATTTGCCTGCTTAGTGCCTATTCAAATTATGCCTTTTTAGCCTGCCTTGCTTATACAATTTTCTTCTAATCCCCCTTCGAAAAGTCACGCACATTTACATTAAGACTTTTTTCTTCAAAACTTTTTGACTTTAATATACATGCTTAATGCTGAGAGTACGAAAAAACAAAGATAAATATCAAAAACCCCCTCGAATTATCATTTCGTGCCTTTTGTTTTACTCCGCATGCTTCTCAACACCTCTCACCAACAAACTTAAAAAGCCTGCCTGCACAGATAACCAGAAAAGGCCCAGTGTAAATATCGTCTTAGTGTAAATTACCGAGTAGCTAGGTACTCATAATATTTACAACACTAAAAATAACAGCTGGTATGTGAAAATTAAAGAAAAACAAAAACATTTCAGAGGCTGTAGAAAAATATTAATGCATATATATATTAGTTCAATTTCATTAGACATATTATTTTGCTTCTGTTGTTGCTAGTTACACAAAAATAAATTTTTTTATCTTTTTAATACTTTTTATCGTCTTAAAAGTTTACATTTACTTACAATTTCTTAAATTTTCCAAAATATTTTTATTTTCAACTTAATTTAGAAAATTGTTTTGCAAACACAATCATAAAACAGCTGTTTGAAAAATTATTACAAGTAAAAATTTTACTTGTAAAAACTTGCAAGAATTTTTCTGTCTCTCAATTTTTTACGCTCTTTCGACGCTCTCTCGTTGCAAATTTTTTGGGTTAATGAACACTTTCCAGTAACAATTGTTACAAATTCGTAAAAATTTTTAGTAAATGAACACAACTATTAATAAGAACAGAAACGTTAAAAAATTCAGAAGTAAACAATAAACAACAGAAACTTAACAAAAATGTGTATAAAAATTCAGTATATTCAGCAGACTTGACACTACCTGGTGCATGAAATTGCCTTGACAACAGCATTGCAACAAAAACAGAGAAGCTGACCGATTAAAACAAAACACACACAAAAAAAATTAAAGACAACATAGGCAAAATTAATGTTACCATATAGTGACATTTTTAAATTGTACCACTTAACTGGCGGTAGTACCACGGTACCAACGAGGTCAAAAATGTACCATAAAAAGTACAATTGTACCATGATTTCCATCCGTGATTTGAAATCGCACGATTTTAGAAAACTACTCCGACAATAGAAATATTTTTGTAGCTATGCTACTTATGGGGCGATACAGGGGTTAGAAAATAATTTTCGTAACATAAATAATCGACACTATTACAGTTATAAATTTATTTTTGTTTTGATTCCTTTGAACTTAAACCAGAGCACGAAAATAAACGAAACAAATTGTTTGATTTTCTTTTGTTTAATTCTTTGGAGTGAGAGAAACAAAAACAGTGAAAACGATTGCTCAATTTGTTCAAGGAAAAGAAAAAAAATTTTGTTGCTTTGCATTTGCGTATATACAGTGAATAACGACAACAAACTAATAAGACATAGTTGTTTGTGTGTTTCGTATTGCTGGTGCTGCATGTGTGCATGTGTATTTCGTATTGCTAGGACTGTGTGTGCTGTGAGCAGTGATGGGAAAGTTGGTACGATCGTACTTTTTTGATACTATTTAACATGAAAAAGGACCCTAACACATTTGATACTCTCACGGACAACTTAGATATGCAGTCAGAAGACGCGCGCATGCATATATTTTTGAAAATAATTAATTTTTTTTTTTCGAAAAATGGAACGAAACTTTATTAGTAATGCTCTTTTAGAAAAGTGTAACCTTTCACAATTAAACATCAACGAAAAAAATATTTCACGCAATGATATTTTATGTGGCACAGAAGATTATCTATTGAAACAACTGTTTTAAATCAGTTTAAGGGAAATTTGAAAAAAAATTATATTAAGCTCTAAGGGCAAAAGTGGACTTTGACAATTAAATGTTAGTTTGGTTTAGTAAGTTTCCCCTGAAAATATTTAATCTGGTAAAATCAACATCGTTATACCACTTTTAATTAAAATGTTCCCAGGGAAAAGAACAATTTTTAAAATATGGTCAATCAATATAGAACATTGACTGTATGGAAGAACTGAAACCATTACCAACAGAGAATATATGCAGTTTCCGGAGGGTTATTATGTAATCCGAATCGAACGGAAATGTTTACGAATTCCAATGTTAATAACATACAAATTCGAACAGTTTTCGTTTCGAATTGAATTACAGAATAACCCCCTGGTCTACATTGGCTGAAAATAAAAACTCATTACATGAATACATGTTTCCTGATAAATCAGAATTTTGTCCGTCGAAATGTCGAAAGGATTTTATCTTACCAAAATCTCATGAAAACAAAATAAAGGAAGAGCCTTCGTAATCTGTAACTCGCTAAACCTAAATCTCTATAGCTAAAAATCTATAAAATCAATTTATCGATTTTCGGCTACGAATGCAATTTCCAAACGTGTATTGATAAATCAGGTAATGGTTTAAAAACGTAATTCGCCGAAATTGTATTGTTTTATGTCATCGCCAAAAATTTTAAATTTTCTATTTGTTCAGCATTTTAGGGATCGAATTTGGCTTTAGCGAGCTACGGAATATGCTGTTCCCACAGTATTAAGTCTAATCCAGGCTATACCTATTTGTATATTTGTACTTATATGTTCCTGTTTTATATCTTTGTAAATGAATTTTGTATACTTTTTTGTTAATAAAATTTAAATAGAAAATATAATTTATGGTATTCTCGGGATCAAAAAAGTACTCAAAAAAATTTTTTTTGATACCGAAATGCAAATCTCATCTCCCATCACTGGCTGTGAGTATTGAAACCAGCATTACCATTTGTCAAGTTTTCCCTTTTCTTTGGAATTTTTTTGATGATGTATGAAAACCCGAAACAAAAATATGTATTTAGTTAAATATCTCAATTAGTAGGTCACAAGTGGTCAAGTTTTATATACCATTGGATGGTGCTTCAAAAATTCTTTTCGATGATACCAAATTTTATTTATGTCGTCTTGGAGCAAAGTACAAAAATATTCGAAAAACTGAAAAAAATACCTTTTTAAAAATGGTCCAGCTCACGGATGGTCAAAGCTAGAACTACAATATTTTGGGAATCATCATAAAACATATCAAACTTTATTTTCAGAGGGGTAACAAAAGCACTTTTTCTATTCCATACAAGTTGAGTCGCTCTAATATTTATTAATGTTGTGATATTTTTTTTTAAGATCTCTAAATCTAAAACTAAATATGAATTTTTATAGCTATTGCTATTTATGGTGAGATACAGGGGTTAGAAAATAATTTTCGTAACAAAATTAATCGACACTATTACAGTTATAAATTTATTTTTTGTTTTGATTTCTTTGTACTTAAAAGCAGCGTACGAAAATAAACGAAACAAATTGTTTGAATTTGTTTTGCTTCGTTCTTTGAAGTGAGTGAAAAAAAAACAAAACAAAAACAATGAGAAACATTGCTGAATTTGATTTTGTATTGTTTTTGTCCTGATCACAAACCAGAGAACACAGCCGATCGACTGTAAGCCGGCTAACAGCCGCCACCGGCCGCAAACAATATATTAATTTAATCGTACGCCACTAGAAAATAAAATAATGGGAAATCAGCGATGCCAACTTAGCTATTTTGGAGCTAGATTTAGCTCTTTTTGATTGCTTCTCGAAATTTTTCCCTTTAGCTCTTTTTTTAAAAAAAGAGCTAACACAACTCTTTTCAATTGTAAAAACAGCACGTTTAGCACTTTTCGCATCTTGTAGTAAGTTTTCTCGTTTTTACCCTATTGTTTCGGGTTTGAGGCATTTACATTTTTGGTAAATATGTTTTTTGCAAATGCAGATACTTTTTTGCAACTATGTAAGATATATTTAGTGTGTTCGTTTCTAAATAATTAAAAAAATTTTGACAAATTATTGTAATGGATTCTTACTGCCAAAAATATAGGAAAGCTTAGAAATCAAATTCCTCGTTTAACAATTGGATTAAATTAACAAAAGATCCTTCTAAAGCTTTGTGCAAATGTTGCAATTCAACTATAATATCGAAATATTTTGATTGAGTACGCCGTTCGAAAGCATAAAAAATGTATGGCTCCATTTAACGATATTGTGCTATCCTATATAAGTATATAATTTTCCATATAAGTATATAATTTTCACCAGAAGTTCCCACACAAACGCAAATTGCGCAAGCGAATCTTGCATTATATGCTTCAGTACATACACCGTTTTTAGCAATGGATCTTTTATTTTTTCTTACTATTATTTTTATTTTTTTATCTTGAAGTACAAATCGAATAATAAATACATTCATAGATTTAAAACGGAAAAATCTAAAATTTTTAGATAGCTCTTTTTAGCTCTTTTTGACTACTCCGTTGGCTCGTTTTGCCTCTGAATTGTTGGCATCACTGTGGGAAATAAATGGAAACGTTTTAAAATATTTGCGGCGAATTTGACATCATCATATAATATTTTCACAATGTATGGTTACAAGATAACAGACACTTTAACGGCAAGTTGTGTATGAAGAACTTGTAGTTAAAGTTCTAGTTAACTCTTAACCATATATTGTGAAAAGGGACGTAAGTTTGTTTTATACTATGTTCACACTTATGTTTTTAAACATTTTTAAGACAAGTTTTCTAAGAACTAAACACACTCGTTCACATTATATTTGAGATGTTTAAGGTTGACGTTTTGTGAATAAATTATTGTGTTTGTAAGAAATTTCGAACAACTATGCTTTTTGTTTGCTTTATTATTTTTAAGCAACAAATGTTTTTGTAAGTAATGTAATATTTTTTAAGCAATTATTGTGTTCCAAATAATTTTTTTAACGTGCCACTATTTAATAACAACACAAAGTTGCCAGAGCTATCAAAAACGCACTGAACATTCTTCATTTACGTGTTTATCGATGAGTTTAATTTTAAAACTTGTTAACTGAGATGCTTAACAAAACAAGTCAATGTATGGTAAAACATCACAAAATTATTGCGTTTAAGCTCTTAAAGATGAATAGGACGTTAAACACATAAGTGTAAACATATTATTATATAGCTAAAGGCCGTTTCACACTATAATACAAGTATTAATACTTTTGTGAAAAATACAACTCTGACATGTTGAGTTGTTATTGTCTTTTGAAATTTTTGAAACAGAAATTAGATTAGGGATGCATTTTCGTCAAAAGTATTAATACTTGTATTATAGTGTGAAACAGCCTTAAGTAGCAATTGCTATAAACGGGTGTCCTAAGACACCTCTCTTCTTTTTTTATTTTGTTTTTTTTTATTATATGTTAAGGTTTTGATTTTAATCGGTTTTATATTTTTAAATAAAATTAATTCCAAATACAATTTTATTTAAAATTTTGGTACTTTTGTAGAAAAAAAGTTTTTGTATTGGAAAAAAGTTTTTTTTTCAGATTTAAGAAGTTTTTTAAAAAATATTTATGGTAACGCTGATTGAAACACATAGCCACAGCTGCCAGATGTGACGATTTGTCGTCATTTCGACGATTTTTGGTGCCTAAATAGCAAAATGACGATTTGACAATTTTTTCCTTAAAATGGACGATTTTTCAACAGTTGAAATGGGTAGGTAGCTTTTTATGAAAAGTCTACTTTTAAAATTCATATGTACTTATATGCTTAACCAATAAAAGATTTTGGTGTAATTTTGCAGACTCTTTTTTAATCATTTATTGTTTAATTTAAAAATATTTATTTGTTGATGGTTTAGGGTTTTAATTCAGAAGAAATTCTGAGCCATTAGTAAAATTTCTTCTGGATGAGTTTGATTTAAAAATAAACAATGATCCATTACAACATACAACAAAATGCAATACCACTACCGATGCAATTGTTTCAAAGCACTTTGAAAAAATCCAATCGCAAACATATATATCATATTTTAGCTACCACAAACCAATTATTGCTACAGTAGATTATAATGATTGAGTTTTTGAAACTTCTATAAATGTTAAAAAAATTTTTATAGCTATTCTAAACACAAAAAAGTAATAGGTATGAATAATTTTATAATATCAATTAAAATATTTGTAATGTCAATTAAAAAATTAATTAAATGTTTACCTATAAACAATCATTATATAATATAATATTATTGCATTGTTATTTAACACTTCAGTTTCATTTATATAACCAAGCAGCATAGCTACAACCGGGTGTCCTAAGACAACTCTCTTCTTTTTTTTTAGATATTTTTGCATTTGTTTTTATTATATATGTAAATAGATTCTCAAATATCATATTTGAAAGAAAATTATCGTGTATGATTTTAAACACGCCGCAGAACAAAAGGTGCTTTTTCGCATTTCTCGAAAAATTGGTTTCTTTGGTATTTTTATAATATTTAGGTTGAAATCTTGTAAAAACAATCAAGTTAGCATCATTATTATTTTTTTAGAAAGTAAATGGGTTCTAAAAAATTGATGCTTAACAAAAGGTGCTTTTATAATATATTAGATCAGGTTGAACCACATTCAGTCAAAATTTTATCGTCATATATGTGTATTCGCATTACACAATGTACTTTTTCCTTCTATTAACAAACCGTGCTTTTTTAATTTTTTTGCTTAACAAAAGGTGCTTTCTTGCTTTCTTTTTTGCAAAAGGTGCTTTTTCCGAAATAAAAATGGAATTATATAAAAAATCCTTAACATTTAATGGGATAAATTATGACAGTTAGATGCATCTGTAGATAAGTAAAAGACTTGTTAGCATTTCCAGGTTCTTGCAGTTTTTTAAAGGGGCGAAAAAACTAAATGTCGATTTCCCAAAAATTTTAAATGAGCAAAAAATCACCTTTTGTTCTGTGGCTCCTCAATGTACACAATAATAATTTCTCATATCCCATTTCATTCAAAAATAATAATAATAATAACAACCAGTGCCCAAGTAGATAGACATGGGTGCTGATGAAGTGCGTGGCTGCACAGAAATATGCCCATTTCCCCCAGCTAAAAAGTATAGTTTAATTTCTCTTCTCTTCTTAAGAAAATCACATTAAAAAATACTGAACTTAAGCCCCATTAAGAAATTACTCCTGATTAACATTCATTCTACATACATATGTAGTAGAAATCGACCGAAGGCGTTTTTTTTGGCCGAAGCCGAACTTCGGCTAAAATCCTAAACTTCGGCCAAAACCGAAGCCGAATGTTTTAAATTTTAAAAATGATACTTGTTTTATATGAATTAAGAAAAAAGTTTCCTTTTTTGAGATCACTGAAATAGCTGTAATATCTATTGGATACATAACAAGAAAAATAAAACTATTTTGCAATTTCTAGATTGCTTTTTCATATGATCACTCACAAGAACGTCCAAGTAAAAGAAAATAGAAAGCAACTGGGTTGTATTTCAAAGCAACCCTTTCAAAACGTTAAACTCAATAGAAACTGTCGGCGAGCAACGACCAAACATAATGTTATTTTTCAAGCTTGGAATGAAAAATATTCGGCTTCGGCTAATCGGCCGATTTTTGCCGTAGGCCGAATGTTGGTCGATTACCAATTTTTGGCCGAAGGCCAAAGCCAAAGCCGATTAATCGGTCGAACTCTAATATGTAGTTCAATTAAATTTAATATGTAAAGGTTTTATCAATTTGCAGTTTTTTTAAGCAAAATTTGAGATTATTATAAATTTTAGGTGTGTTGCACAAGATTTCGTTAAAATTCGGACTAATGAGAGTAAAATGAGAGTAAAAAGGAAATTACTCTCTGAATGTGCAAAAGTTATCCAAAATAAGGTGCGTTTGAGTACGTTTCCAGTAAAATCCAGTAACTGAGTAAATACTGAGTAATTTAAAGAAATTACTCTCAATAAAAAAGTTTGCATATAAAAGTACGCGAACGGAAAAATTGTAAAATCCAGTAAAATATATACAACAGCTGACTGACAATTTTGGCGGTAAAAAAATTAGTTCGATGTAATGCAAAGTTGTACCATTTAGTCCAACCCTAGGACATCAACCTCCTTGGAGTATTTGGAGTATTCCTACTCCTCTTTAGAGTATTTACATAAGTGTATGGATTAGTCGCATTATCTGTAGGGAATATACAAAACTATACATACATATGTATGTATAAAATATATACATATGTACATACATATCGTCGGATAAAATTACTGCTTCCCAGAAGCGTTTTCGTAAGGGAGACAATGTTAGAGAATCACTTGCTGTTGCAATGAATGAATAAGGCGTTTTTTGTGCGAGATGAATCAGTTATAAGCAATAAATTCAACTTCCAAAAAGCCGTATTTGTTTGCCTTACCAAAGTGCTTCACAGAAGCAGTAATATATAGTTTTTGTGTACTCAGATACAAAAGTTACTGGCTTGTAAATTTATTTACTTTTCTTCACTATTTTGTTAGAGAGCCTGCCGTATGTTAGTGCGTTTCAGAAGCAGTTTTCGAAGCTTTTGTAATCAAGCAAACAATACATTGCTTCCAAATCAGATTTTTTTCTGGGTAGTTACTGGCCAGCCGCATGGAAAAATTTTGCGTGTTTGAGAAAATCGTTGAATAATGTTTTTTAAAATATTTTCTTTAATAATAAAAGTAATAGATACATATGTTTTTATTTGAACTTACGGGCCTGGCCCACGATGTCGAAAATAAACTTTCCTATTTTGTTTTCAATATAAGTAAGCGATAGAAACTTTCTTGTCGACATCGCGGGTCAGGCCGTTAAAGTTTCTATGCTTTTTACGCTCAAGGTGAAAGTGATTAGGATGTACAGAAAAAGACAAAAATGTTTGTTGCCGCTTATACCAATCACGACAACAATATTGTTCACTTCCTTGCAAGTATGTCCAATGAGAAATATAAAAGGGGAAAATAACTTTATATATCCTGATATATTCAAGATATCGAAGAACTGAAAACAAATTTAAGAAAAGTTCACATTAATCATATGTACATATGTATATAATCGATCAATAACAAACTTTTTTTAAATGTGGGGAACCAGTAACCGTCCGACGATATTTATAAACAAAAATTCAACTATAAAAATCTATTAACTTTATTCGCGTTTAAAAACAATCGATTATGTTCTGCATTCCACGTGAAATTATATCGTTCGGAAATTGTTGTTATAAATACATATTTCCAACAATTCTATGAAAATTCCGCATCCCCTAATACTTTTCTGGCATCAAACTTAAATAAACGTAATATTGTTTATAACTTAATACACTTATTTTTTGTTATTTTTAAAATTTCATCAAAAAACAAAAATTTTTGTTTCCTTTTGCTTTTGTTTGTTTATGTTCAAAAACATAAGGTTTCATTTTACTGGATTTTACTGGCAAAAATTTGTCCAGTAAAAATTTGCATTTACTCAGTAAATTAACTGTCATTTTTCGCTCTCAATTCGCCCTCTCATTTACTGGATTTTTGTACGCGAACGCAATCCAGTAAAAAATAGTACAAATTTGTACAAATTTTTGAGTTCTCGAACGCACTTATAGTTGGAACCAAGGCAGATTCATTTCCAGGTAGTATCAGGATTACAAAAACAATGAAAAAATACAACAATGAAAAAAACAACATGGGTTGTAGTTCATCAAAAACTTCAAAAATAGAATTTGTTTAACATAACAATAATAAAAATTATTCACATAACTTTGAAAATATTTCTCCGCGGCAGCTACCACTAACAACATTTGCAACGTTTAGCACTTCTCACAATTTTTTAATAGTTTTTTCATATTTATAAATTTGTTTTCACAGAATTTTTTTTAATAAAATATTTTTCATATTGAATTTTTTTAACATTTTCTTTTAATTTCTCTTTCGTAAAAAATTTTTGAAGTTTCCGATGAACTTTAATTTGAAAAAAAAAATAGCTCAGCTGAATTTCCGCTACTACCTTGTGAATGTGCCTTGGTTGGAACACAAAAAACCAGTGATGGTATTTTGGTGCGTTTCGGGTATTTTTTGGTGCTTTGTGCCTCTTCATAAGCGCGAAATTTTGGTTAATAAATACCCTTTTTTAAAAAGCGGGTAATTACAGTGCTTTTTAACAATTTCTCACAGTGCTTTGGTACTTTTTTGTAAAATAAAAATATATTTAATTTACAAACCTAATGTACTTTTAAGAGCTAATAGCAGCATCTTTTGACTGAGCCTTCTTAAATTGTTTTTAATGATAATAACGGGAACTATGTTAAAAACAATTTAGAAAACGCTTCATAATTGGGATTAAAAAATTAAAATACTTCTTGCAAAATAGAAAGCGGAAGTAACTGGAAAGTACCACATAATTCTCTGCATAATAATTTATTGATAGTAGAACAATTGACAGCATGAGGTTGTCAGTTGTCTTAGACAAGGGTTGCCAAGTCCCAATTTTTTGGTATCGTATTGACGTGCTATCAATGTTGGCAACTGGAATAAGTGAATATCGCAAAAACAATCACCCTTATTCCAATTGTCGACATCGACGTCACTTTAACACATTACCAAAACATTGGGTCTTGTGTACCCGTTTTCGAAAACAACTGACTCCTGTTGACAGGTTTATGCTATTTTCTAGACCTTAGGGAACGGAAATAGATTGTCAGTAGCACAAACTTGTTCTCGAGAACGAGTAAACAAGCCCCACTTTTTTGGTATTGTGTTAAATTGACGTCGATGTCGCCAACTGGAATAAGGGCGAATAACTTTTAAGTTACTTAAGGATAAAAGTGATGCTTTTGTATGTTTAAAATATTTTTCAGTAACATACATATGTATCTTAATCTAAGCCTAAACTTCACCTACCAAATAACTAACACCGATCATATAACTACTAACATTTTGAGAAATTTATAAAGGTTTTCATGAGAACTCTTAAAATTGTCATTTGTGCAATTGGGGAAATATGTTTCATGAAGCCCCTTTGAATTTTTAAGGCAATTTGAATGAAATGTCAAAAAAAAATTAATTTAATAAAAATAACACAAGAAAATTTCAAGCAGTTTTTAATTTCATATACATATTTCATATATTAAATATTTTGAGGCAAAAACTTGAAATTATATTATGATGTTTGCACTCCAAACTCTCCTTTTTTAAGTGGCTTAAAGTATTAAAATTAAAAAAAAATGTTGGTGCTTTTTTACCCTCTTTTTCGTATTTTTTTGCGCTTTTTACCCTTTTCGCAATAGCTTAATGAGCGTTTGCTCTTCGTAGAGATACCAACACTGCAAAAAACCATAATAAAATACTAGTGCTGCTTACATTTTAAATTAAATTTTAGTGCTTTTAGTCGTTATGCATTACATTATAAAAACAAAAGATAAATAAAAAAATCTGCAAAAAGTAGAATCTATCGGGTATGTTCTGCATTCCACGTAAAATTAAAACGTGCGGAATTGCCATAACATTAGGTGTGTTCCACAAGATTTTGTTAAAGTTCGGACTAATGAGAGTAAAAAGAAAATTACTCTCTGAATGTGGAAAAGTTATTAAAAATTTCTGGAACGCAAAAAACCATAATTGACTATCTTGAAATACTAGTGCTGCTTACTTTTTAAATTAAATTTTATTTTAGTGATTTTAGTCGCTTAAAACGCATAACATTATAAAAACATAAAATTTGCATCATTGACAACAGCTGCAAAAAGTAAATGAAAAAAATCTCCAAAAAAAGTAGAAGTTACGTGAATTATTTAAAAAATCATAAAAATATTTTTTTTTATATTAAAGAAATGGAAAAATAAGCACAAATGTACTTACAACTTATGCTTTATTTCAAAAACCTTCCATTTTGCTTTTTAATAAATCTGTGTGTATAAACTTTTTTTTCTATATTTGCAAATTTTCTGATTAATATTTCAGTTTCATATGTAAACAAAAAACAGCTGATTATTCAATTCTTGTCCGAACTTACCCAGAAGAAAAAGTTCGTACTAGTTTGTACAGGAAATGAAAGAAGTTACTCTCTCATTCGCTCTCAAAATTGCACAAAAATTGCTATCTGGAACGCTTTTGGATTACTTTGTACAAGTTCCGACTGTTTTGTTATGCATCTGGAACAGACCTATTGTTGTTATATATTTCCAACAACAATTCTACGGTAATTCCGCACGTTTTAATTTCACATGGAATTCAAAACATACCCGTATGTAAATTATTTAAAAAATCATAAAAATATTTTTTTTGTATTAAAGAAATAAAGAAATATGCACAAATGTACTTACAACTTAAGCTTTACTTTAAAAACATTCCATTATGCTTTTTAATAAATTTGTATGTAAAAACTTTTTAGCATTATTTGCAAACTTTCTGATTAATTTGTCAGTTTCATATGTAAACAAAAAACAGCTGATTATTTAATTCTTGTCCAAACTTACCGAGAAGAAAAAGTTCGTACTAGTTTGTACAGGAAATGAAAAAAAATACTCTCTCATTCGCTCTCAAAACTGCACAAAAAATGCCATCTGGAACGCTTTTGGATAACTTTGTAAAAAGTCCGGACTGTTTTGTTATGCATCTGGAACAGAGCTTTTATTGGAATTTTTTTAAAACTTAGTTCAAAATTGTTTTCCTTATATCTATACTAGTTCTTACCCGCCGATCCGCTCGGTTTAAAACCGGTTAAACAATCAAACCCGAAAATTCTCCTAACCAGCCCACAAATGTGTTTTTCGGAAAAAATTCGTACCAAAGATAAAAAACCGGTTCCGAACGGGGTAAATATATCATATTTTTGATACTGGTAATGTAGCTTTTCATTGGTGAAAAAATATTGAAAATCGGTTTAGCCGTTTGGGTCCGACATGTATTCATTGATTTAAACAGTTTCAAATCATGTTGGCTTCTATAAAATTGTTTATTAGTTAATAAATACGTGTCTGAATTAAACAGTTTTTCATTAGTAATTAGTGGTTACGCTTTTTTGGGCACATGGCACACATACATATCGCACACTAAATCAAAAAAATTCAGATGCTGAGTAGTTGCAAACAACTGTTGATACTCAAGGCCTATTTATTAGGTCTATGCAACTCTACAAAAACACAGCAATATCTCACAGCGAGTATCTCTCACTCTCACCATAGAAATCAAATGAATTTTGGTTTGGTTATGGCGCTGTGGCTATGTCACGTATAAGGTCTGTTCCAGATGCATAACAAAACAGTCCGAACTAGTACAAAGTTATCCAAAAGCGTTCCAGATAGCAATTTTTGTACAATTTTGAGAGCGAATGAGAGAGTAATTTTTTTCCATATGAAACTGAAAAATTAAAATAACTTTTATTTCTGCTCAAAAAAATAAAAGTCAAAAAATAACTTTTATTTCTACTCGAAAAAATAAAAGTCAAAAAATAACTTTTATTTCTGCTCGAAAAAATAAAAGTCAAAAATAACTGTTATTTTTGCTAGAAAAAATAAAAGTCAAAAAATAACTTTTATTTCTGCTCGAAAAAATAAAAGTAAAAAATAACTGTTATTTTTGCTCAAAAAAATAAAAGTCAAAAAATAACTTTTATTTTTGCTTGAAAAAATAAAAGTCAGATTTTTAAAAAGCATCGTATTTTCTGACAATTTGGTCCAATACTTGCAAAATGGTATACTTGGTTTCATTCTCCGACATTTCCTTGAGGTTGCTTTTTTTAATCAAAAATTCAAAAATAACAGTTATTTTCGGTCCCTGCATTTGACAGTTCTAACTTGAGTTAACTGAGCAATGTTGCTCGATTAAACCTAGATTATTAACCAGATAACCTTTATCTGGAAAACAAAATTTTAAGTTTAAACTACAGTTAACTGACAAGTAGAGTTTATCTTTATGTGAAAAACTAGCTCTTAATATGCCAAAATTAGTTTATTTGCAATCACTGTGCAAGCAACTACATACATACATACATACATATGTATGTACATACATATCGATGGTCTCAAATAGAAAGGCCCTAACTCAAATAATTGTAACTTTACAGGAGAAGGTAAAACATAATAGAAAATGCAATATTCACAATGTAAATTTTTTTGTAAAACTGCTTGTAAAAGCGTTATTTTTTACACTATTGCAATATATTTTTGTGAGAACGTGTATTTGTGTGAAATGTATTGGAATCACTGAAAAACTCAATTTCGTAAAAAACACGAGTTAGGGCCTTTCTACCTGAGACCATCGAAAAATGTACATATTTTAAAGTTTAAATCCCTCAAACTTGTTGAACACAAATTTTTACTTAAATTTATTTGCATTTGTTTGTTTGTTTTTTTACCTGTAGTGTTGAATTGTTCTTTGGCAGATGTTTGTACGTGTGTTTGTTAAAAAGGGCCGTCGCTGTGCCATCCGGAACATTTATTCCAATGCCACAACTGCTGTCTGAAGATGAACTTGTTTCGACCTTGGCGTCTTCATTGCAAAGATTGGCCGACGTATTGCTGTCATTGTCATTATCAATGCAGGGCGTTAGCGGATGGGAAAATGTCAGTGGTGTTGTGGTGCCATTTGTATTTGACGAAAGTAATGGACAAATGGAGGCGTCCTCCTCAGGTAAAAATGTTGACACCGATGGCGATTCGATTAGTGTGCGAGGCAATTCAACATCCAAAAGTGCGGGATCCGTTGAGATGGCCATTGTGTTCATGGCTGCTGGATTTGTGTCAAAGCTTCAAAGCAAATATTTGTTAATATTGATTGTGGGTCGGCAAAGAGGCAAATTAATAACATAACCGCAAAATAAGTAGATTTAATTATATTCTACTTGAATAACCTCTTCGCTTTGCTGTGTGAAATTGCTTTATTTTTATTTTCGAAGCTTCTTTCTTTTTTAATTTTTTGCAAACTTATTTTAAAATCAAAAATGCTTTCTATGCGTTTTTTATTGCCGTTCTGGTTGTTTATAATTCTTGTCTACTCCAATGACAAAATCCAAATACGCCACAATCTAATTGTAACCGCAGCAACGAGTGTCAGCAGCACACATTTTTTCATTTGCTAAGAATATTAAACTTCCAGCAGTTCGATTTCAGTTTTAATTGATTTTAATTAATCTATTTGCAATAAATTCAAATATTTACATATTTATTTATTTCTTCTTTATAGTAAATTTCTTTTTGATGGCAAAAAACAAGCTAAATACTTTTAAGATGAAAAAATTAATGAACGAACGAGCGTACGAACGAACGAACAAACGCACCAACAACAAACTCGCGTATATTGAAACTGTAATAACAAAATGTGAAAAATGTCTCTCCTGCATCTGCGCAAAACATTTGTATCCACTTGTAATCCATGCAATACAAATGGAATGAATTTTGGCTCCTAATAATTTCAATACTAATGCTCAATGTTAACGTCAGTATTGTATTGAAAATTCTGTGAAAATATTTAAATTTACTACTGAAAAATACAACTGCGCGTTTATTTGCTTTGGAAATTTACTTTTACGCTTTGAATCAAGGACCATTAATAGCAAGGCGAATTGATTTTACAGGTTATAGACAGGGGGCAAATTACGGCACTCGATACGATTAAAAATTTTTAAATACATATTTCCATATAAACTATTGAATTATTTCTTAACTTTCTTCGATAACGAGTTCCGTAATTTGCCCCTCATTACTAAATTACAAAAATTCAAAATGTCTTTGTCGTTGCACAATAAGTATGTCAAAAATAGAAACAATAAAAATTTTATATTTAATTTAATAATTTAATACAAATTGTTTTTGAAGTTGGTAAAAATTTTTGTCAAGTTTTATTTTAAAATTTTTAGTGCCAATTTTTTACTTTCAGAGGCAAACATCAATGTCGGCTCACTTATCTAAATTCAACGTGGCTTAATTTTTAGAGTTCAAGGTGTGTGCCAGGCTTCGCAAAAATCAGTCAAGCATAGGGTCGGGCAAAATTCACCAAGGGGTTTATGTTTTAACTCTTTTAATTTTTAATTAATTTCTTTTTTACAAAATAATAAAATATAGTAAGTAGAGATTTTTTGGATTTGGTTGTGAAAGATTACGTCACGTAAGTGGTCACCATTTTCAGCCTCGCAAAGTTGAGCTCTTGTAATAGCATTTTCCATGACACGAGTCAGAGTATCTGGCTGCAACTCTCTTATTTCGGCTCGAATATTCTCCTTCAGCTGTTCAAGGGTTCTGGGTTTATTAATGTACACTAGGGTGATTCTCAAAAAAAGAAATTGGGAAATTCTCTGTAAACCTTCATTTTTTTAAGCAAACATCGTTCTTCACACTATATAAATAATACATTTAAGTTGAAATATACCAAAGTATATATAACCTTAATTAAGCTATTATTCCAAATGAGATTAGAAGTATAAAAAAGATAAGTCGCAAGTAATTTTGCTATAACTTCCTGAAAAATCAGACAAATTAATTAAGATTTTGACCAGGAGTACTTTCGAATATGCAGATTACAGAGGTACCATTAACTCAAAATCAGCTTATCTCGACTTAAGCACTTTTTCCTTTTTGCCACAGATATTAATGATGAGATGGTGCGCATCGCACTTTGCAATTTCCCATACGACTTACATGGTATAAATTGATTTTATTCATTTTGATTGTCATAAGTGAAGAACGGAATGTCCTATAGTAAATTTCTTCGAACGCTTTTGTAGAAAATTGAACACTCTACAAGAAATATGGGAAATCAAAAAGTGCGATGCGCACCATCTCTCATTAATATTATGAGCTGATATTTTAACAGGCCTATTTTTTACCTAAGCAAAATTTTGAAACCTGGTTCTGAGGAAAAAACGAATTTTTTTTTAGGATAACCCTACTGTGCATACATACTATAGGTCTGCACAAATATAACTATTTGCACCAGTTTTACGTGTGTTGGTTCTGGTGTGTACAGATACTGTATGGTATTCAGAGTTTCTGTTACTAGTCATGTTTTAGAATAGATTGTTTTTCTTGAACCAAGTCTGAGTTTATGAAAGAGAAAGCGAAGAAGAAAGAATGGTGGTACTGATTTGCTTGCACCGATGATGACTAGTAACAGAAACGCTGAATAACATATATACCTGTACATACCAACACACGTAAAACTGGTGCAAACAGTTACATCTGCGCAGACCTATAATACATACCTATTTAAATAAACAAAAAATTAAAAAACTACGAGCGAGCATATAACCAATAAAAAATTTTGGATTCTCAGTAAATATTCATCGGAAGATTAGAGATATTTTTTAACTGTAAGATGCATTTCTGGGTTGTCACCCGTTTTCTTTTCCCTGGACACAGTCCCCTTTTCGGGGCGTCCAATTTCCTTTTTAACAAATTCCCGGAGATTTCTTGGCTTAGTTATTTTGTTTTTTTATTAATAGTTGTTTTTTTTTTGTTACATCTAGCTGCTTATGCTTCATAAATGTTTGATATGTCAAATTTTACTTTACAAAATTGTTATGTAAAGGTCATCGGCTAATGGTGGAAAGTCGTTTGATTTTCGAAATACATACAAGGAAAAAATAGCACAACCCGTCGAAAAATTTTGGTGCCACATAGTTTCCATCAGCTCTAATTTGAAATTTCATAACAAATATGTAGTTTATACAAATATTGAATTATAAAAAAACAGAACCCAAACAAAATGTCATTTCTGTACCACAGGAGCATAGAATATGTTCTTCACAAAAACGGCAAATGATTATTAGATTCGATTGATAGTGAATTGTTTTTTATTCTGATGTTTTTGTTTTAATTAATTTATTTAAAAATCTCCTCTTTGTACCTTGAAAAAAGTCTACACTCTTATCCAGAAGTTGACTGTCGGTGTCGAAATAGATTTTCATAACAAACGTGATTAACAATTTGTTTTCAAAATATCAACATATAAATTCAAAAGTTTTATTGTTAACTGCCGTCTGCTGTTCTATTGTGCATACATAAAATAGCTTTTAAGTATTTACTGTTAGATAAAAGCTCAGAACTAACATAGAAGCCTCAGTAATTCTGCAACTGTGATGGTAAATTTAATATTATTGTACTCTATAACTTTTGGTACTTTTTACACGATATGAGGATTAGTTCTGGAATTTTTGGGTTATGACGTTGAAGTAAATGAGGAATGACATTCTTATTACTGCGTGCATCTTATCTACTTCGCAAAAAGTTATTTTAAATTTAAATTTAAGCTGTTGTGTAAAAATTCATTTAGAACTCAATTATAAATATTCCCTGGGAATATATTCATAGATTCGCTCTGAACAAAAAAGAGTAATAAACAGGGACAAGGACTTCATGCATTTAAAAAAGGAATTTTAGGCGTCGAAAATATGGCATTAAAAATGCAAAATATGCACTAAAAACAATTAAATATGCACATATTTTAATAATTTTTTTTTTATTTTTTTTTAGTTTAAATACAACTAATGGCCTGTTTCACAGTAACGACACGAAACTTTCGACTGAAAATTTATATTGAAAACAACAATAAAATATGAAAATTTCTTTTTGTTTTCAATATAAATTTTCAGTCGAAAGTTTCGTTTCGTTATTGTGAAACAGGCCATTAATAAAATTATAAAAATATTTTCTTTTCTCCAGAGGTGAAAAAGGCTTGTACCTTATTTACATTAAATTTTTGCACAAGATTAAATATGATATGAAAATTTTTTTCTGCATTATTAACTCCAAACACGCATTTGTCTTCTGATTTATTTATTTTCATTTAAAATTTTTATTATTTTTTATATTTTCGAATGTGAAGTTCTATCAATTTATTCTTAGAAAGCTTTAGTGAATTGAAAAAGCCGTGTGGATGTAATCGGCTCCAATTTGAATAATTATTTTTATATGATGCTGTATATTTAGTTAACTCAACCATTACAATGAATTGAATACTAGCTATTAGATTTGTTTTTTAGATCTGTTGTCAACAAACAATATCAAGTTTACTTTCGGCTTTAAAGCAGACAATTTCATTTTGAAATCATCAAAATTACGATTTTCATCAAATGTGGTAGATGTGTGTGCTTGTACAAGTCTACAATCCAATACACGCGAATAAATTTGCCAAAAAAAATTGTCTTGCATTAATAATTTGTCAACAATAATATTTTATGAAATTTAAATTTTTGACAAAATATGATACAAAACCATGTAATTATACCAAAATATGAGGCAAAAATATGCATTTATGACCAAATTATGCAAAAATATGCATTTTCAGCAAAATATGCACTAACAAATCGATGCCATTTTTAAGCAAATTCATTGTTTCGTAAAGATATTTCGTTGTTGCTATTATCAGGGGTAAGGGAAAAAACATGCATTTGCATGAAACCCCTGTCCCTGGTAATAAATGACATCATCGCATTACGACATTTTGTTTTCTCCCTTTTTTTGTTTACAAGCATAAACAAAATTATTGATTCATTTTTACATCACAAACTTAAAAAAATAAATGTACATTTCTAGAAAGTTTAAAAATTATGTATTCCAGCATTATTTATGTTTTTCGAGATACAAGAGCTATAAAATACTATTTTCTTTATATACATTTTGCTTTACTGGAGTATTGTTTTTTTTTAATGACTTTTCGTTTGTTTACATTTTGAATCATAAGTTAGAAACCGAAACAAATAACGGTATCGGTATTGATACCGGTACAATTATTTTTAAATTTCGGTATCGGTAGCGCTACCGATATTTTTTTTATTTCGGTATCGGTATTACCGGTACATACAGTTATCGAGTTTATAATACCGGTATACCGATATTACTGATAAATTTATTATTTCAGGCAGTGGACATAGCAAAAAAATTTTTTTTATTAATTATATCTATAAAAGCATATATACTTATTTGTTTCTATATATGTTTTTATACTATTATTAAACAATAATTTATTAAAAAAGGGACACAAAGAGACTGCAGTTCAAACTTTACATACATATTGGTTAATTAAACAAAATAGTAAAAATATAAGTTTTGTCTATACTGATAAATTACACTGTGTGGCAAACTTTGATGAAATCGAAATACCTGGGACGTGTTTCTATTTTTCTGCTAGGTATTGTCGAGTATAACAAAATTCTGTATTCGTAATTTTCCAAAACCGCTTTTTCGTACCCGTAGGCACTTATCAACCTCTAACTAAGTTAAATATCAACCGATTTTAAATTAATAAACGGATACAGAAAGAAAAGACCAGGACCTTTCGAACCATATATGTACGTACATATATCTTGTTTCAGTAAATTTCACATATACAAATATGTGTGTATTTTTCACAAAATATAATTTTTTCGGGTTTTTCGACACTTCTATACTTTGGACACATTCTTAGGCAATATTTTTGTACTGAACCCATATTGTTTATAACTTTCTCGCCAAATTCAGACAAAACGAACATTTGAATATTTCAATTCAAAGAATAAACAATATTCTTGTAGCCAACCTAAAAACCAAGAAAACAATCTTCTTGTACAATTAACATTAAAAAACTTAAAGCTGGTACTTTTCTTCACCTCACGAGAGGAATCTTTAACTTCAAATATAAAAGTTTAGACGTTTTTTCTCTACCAACCTTGTTTATTACGGTGAAGTGTGTAAACAAGAACATAACCAAAGAAAGAAAGTTAATTGAAATATATTTTTGTTAATTTTTCCCATATTACGGTTTACAGCTCAACTAAGTTGGATTGAAACTGAAACAACTTAACTTTTAAACAACTGTTTTTTTTTTGGTATTCTAAATAACAACTAATTTTAGTTGTCTTCGAATTAATGCTCGAAAAACAAAGGTTCTTATCTATGCAATGTTTTTTGAAACCATAGTATCCATTACACAACATTTTAAATATTTTTAGTTCTGGCCTTGCTATTTTTTCTTGCTATTTGAGATTCTATGTTTTATGAACATGGCAATAATATTGGTTGACAAATGGGATTGGTTGGCGTCTAGAATAATAAAGCAAAACGAACACAATGGATGAAATAAAAACCAAAATTCAACTGAAAAAAATCAGTTGTCTCATGGTTAAAAAAGTTGTAATACATAATAAAAATTTGGCAACTACAACTCACCTAGCATTTATTTTTGGCTGAAATCGGTATACCGGTACGTACCGGTATAGACGTAAATGGTAGTCTGGATACCGGTATTTTCTAACGGAAATGGTATTTTCTAACGGTAACGATACAAAGTATCTAATTTTAGCGGTATTTGAATCGGTATCGGTATTTTTACGATACCGTTTGCCAACCTTAGTTTTTATCTTACTAAACTTTACTTTTCTGCAGTAAAAATTTGCAAAACACTCAGACAAGAACTGCAACTTTACTCTCTCAATTTGTGTTCTCTTTTACAGTATTTTGGGTAAACGAGTGCAATTTAGTAAAATGCAGTAAATTTCAGTAAAGTTTTTTAAAAACTTTTTGGTACGCGAACGCAATTTTTATTTATAATGATATAAATACTTTTTTGTTGGAAAACTTTTTTGTCAGACTTTTGTATGGAAAAGTCAAGAATTTTTCTCCCTATAGGGATAAAAAAATACCAATGTAAAATCACCATGCAAAAAGTTTGATTCAAATTCATTCAAATCACATTAAATTTACAAGAAATTTTATTTTGTTTAAGTGTGTTGGTGTTTGTTCGCGTTGTTCATACCCTGCAGTCAAGGTGAAGTTACATAACACGCGTTAGTGCGCGTGCGAACTGTAGGCATCTGTCAAAAAAAGTTGAAATAGTGTTTTTGCATACGACAAGTTACATACCAAACTCTTTGACGCGTTTGCCGCAGAAAGTTGGTTAACTTTCAACTTTGTAGCGCGCCGACAATAAAAAAAAACAAATTAAAAAAAATTTGAATCATGAAGAAAAATCTTAATAAATAGTTTGAAAATTATACAGTATTGCACAAAAAAGGAATTGAAAATGTTCCAAGATCAATTTTCAATGTAAAAATAAATAAAAAAAGCTGAAAGAAAAGAAAGAAAAGAAATTCTAGTAGCAGGTACATTGTCTACAATTTCTCTTCTATTCGTCAGTATTAAAGAAAGAGAGAAAAGAGATGTGGTGTATTTCTGGTGGATCTTGCAACAACTTGTCAAGATTCATATATTTTTATGTACGTAAGGTATAGATATGTACCACTAAATGTCTGGTTGGTATGTATCCATGTTCTCATAAGAGCTACGTAGTCACTACCTAGTCAATTAATTTAGTGTTACTAGTAGATTTTCTATGACAAGCACATTCTTAATGTCTATAATTAGAGAGTAGTACTGGTGACAAAGTCGAAAGCGAATCAGTACATTTTCACCATCGACATTTCCTTCAGGGTAGCTACAATATATTTTGTGCTTAGTTGTGTGAGTTGTTTTTTTCATGTTTGTAAACAGCCGACAAACTGTTGCTGGCTGGTACTAGTCAGTGTACTAGTCTTACAGTCGGAGGATCGCAGGTTCGAATCCTGGAGTCAAGTCAAAGTATTTTTTTGTTAAACGATCAATGAAATAATATTGAATTAAAAACTAATTAATGATGGTACATATTTAAAGTTGTTGTGGCTGCAGCGACAAGCACAATGACTACTACGAGATGAGTTCCGAGTTGAAATCTTGGCCGGGGAAGCCAACACAAACAACAAATTTTCCGATGCCTATGTCAACCACACGTAAGTTAAATAATTAATAAAATACATATACTTCATTAAATTAAATTCATGTTATTCCAACTTGAAATAACTTTCATTCAACATTATTCTTCATTTTGATTTTAACAGTACGTAAATGTTAGATCAACGTGAAATAAAGTTATTTCAAAAGAAAAATTTCCTTTGAAAATTACTATAAATCATGTTAGATTAACATGAAGCATTTATGAAGCAAAATCGTTGCCGAAAAAGATTGGATTAATCTTGTTTACGTAGATTTTAAGTTGAAATTTTTCTGTATGTACCCTAACTCTATTCTAAACTTCATTCTGTTTTGTATGGGAAATATATTTAGTGAAAAAATCAAGTTTAAGTGGGTTCATAATACCTGCTTTTTTTTGCTGGGAGTGTTTTTATACCAACATTTGGTAAAAAGGGAGAAACAAATTCATAACAGGAGAACACGAAAGTGAAAAAAACTTCCTCGGAATTGTTATTCATGATTGGGCTGATAATTATTTTTTAGTTTTCAGGCAGCCTACAAAAGTGTAAGTTAATAAACTTCTCAATCATTTTCTGAAGTAATACTTAGACTTCAGTTTGCCTTACGCTACATTTACACATGAAAGTCCATAAATTTTTTCTCAATCCTTAAGCAGATAATTTACAAATTGAACAATATAATGTTTTGAATGAATTTACCTATAAATTTTTTTTGAAGTTACAGTAAAGTTACTATGAAATAAAGTACCTCTAATCGATTTACATATCTGTAACGAGCTTTTGGATTAAATTTTATGTAATAACTTCACATTGTTTGGGTTACTCAATTTCGCTGATGGGTGAAATTGTTTAATCGTCGAAATTGCTTCGATTTACCAGTAAATATTTGCTGTATACCTAGCAAAACGTCATCTGTCAAAATGAGATCCATAATGTAAAAAAGTACCTTTTTAGTTTAAGTCCGTTTGCCACCTTCCTGCTGCAGCAGCAGAACGAACTTGCTCACCTTCTTTTTGCCGATTTGTATCTCTGCGTTTTAATTCCGTCCTTGGCATATATCCCAGTTGGCCAAATCGTCGCAGACGACATTGTCTTCGACGATTTCTGTGCGACATGTCGCCTGTCGACTAGGTTTTCTAATCGACAATTTAAAAGAAATCGTTGTTCATGACTATCTGAGCGACAATGTCACACGTTTTGTCTTCAATAAAACTTTGTTGAGGACAATCTGAGCGACAATGTCCCTCATTTTGTTTTCAATAAAGCCGTGTTGACGACAATCTGAGAGAAAGTGTCTTCAGTATGTCTTCTACGACTTACCATTGTCTTGTACCCCGTCGTCAAAGATGTCTTAAGGACGTGGCCAACTGGGATATAATTATATGTACATACATACATATCCGTGCTTGTGTTTCGTATCTTTGTACGTATGAATCAGTGATGGTATTTTGGTGCGTTTCGGGTATTTTTTTGGTGCTTTTTGCCTCTTCATAAACGCGAAATTTTGGTTAATACCCTTTTTTAAAAAGCGGGTATTTACAGTACTTTTTAACAATTTCTCACAGTGCTTTTGGTGCTTTTTTGTAAAATAAAAATATTTTTAATTTACAATCCTAATGTACTTTTAAGAGCTAATAGCAGCATCTTTTGACTGAGCCTTCTTAAATTGTTTTTAATGACAATAACGGAAACTATGTTAAAAACAATTTAGAAAACTTTTCATAAAAAATTAAAATTCTTCTTGCAAAAGAGAAAACGGAAGTAACTGGAAAGTACCACATAATTCTCTGCATAATATTTAATTGATAGTAGTACGCAATAAGCATTTGTTAAAGTTTACACAAATATCTAATCATCCTAGAACAATTGACAAGATGAGGATTTCAATAGCAGTCAGTTGTTTTAGACAACGGGTAGCCAAGTCCCAACTTTTGACGTGCTGTCAATGTTGACAACTGGAATAAGGGTGAATAGTTAAGAAAAAAGTGTTGCTTTTAATGCATTTTGTATGTGTAAATGATTTTTCAGTAACATCTTTATCCTAATCTAGGCCTAAGCTTCACTTACTAAATGACTAACACCGATCATATAACTACTAACATTTTGAAAAATTAATATAATTAATATTAAATATTTTGAGGCAAAAACTTGAAATTATATTATGAGGTTTTACACCCCAAACTCTCCTTTTTTAAATGGCTTAGCTCCGTAATTTCTACAAGTAGATATCTATTGGTGCCTAGATATCTATCGTGTAAGTTAAATTTTATAAGGCAAACTCGTGGGTAAAAACCTTAGGTAAATTTCCTGTGTGTAGAAATTACGGGCATTAATGTATTAAAATTAAAAAAAAAATTGGTGCTTTTTTACCCTCTTTTTCGTATTTTTTTTGCGCTTTTTGCTCTTTTTGCAACAGCTTAATGTGCTTTTGCTCTTCTTAGAGATACCATCACTGGTATGCAGCGTTACCATTTGTCAAGTTTTTCCTTTTTTTGGAAGTTTTTTGAGATGCCAAAAAGTTTTTTTGAAAATATAAAGTTTTTTCAAGTTTTTTTATAAATATGTCCATAATTGAACTTTTGCAGTATATTGAATGAAAATATTAAGTAATGTTTGTATGCAATAAAACGATCTTATATTTTCTCACTCCCTTATTACTGCAACAGTGTCTAAAGCCGAAGGTCCATACCATCCGTTCAATGCGTAGTTCCGTTTTATGCATGTGTCAAAAAGTAGAATCAAGGCAATTGTATGTGGCAAGTTACAGAACAAAATGCAAAGAACGTATAGACGCATAGGACTGATAAAGTAGGTTTACTTTCTACTTTTGTATCCGTCCATGCATCATGCTCTCTTTTATAGCCAAATGTTCGTGTGGTGAATTTAAATTTTTTCTCTTTTTGCATTAAAACAACAAAAATACTTGCGCATAAGACGTATTGCATGTAACTTGAATTTAGAATCGGAGAGAATGTACAGAAACGCATACCACGCATATGCAAAGAACGGATGGTGTGGACCTTCGGCTTAAAGGCTCAGTTAGCCTAACCATTTTCATTAATTTTCACATAACAATATCTATCAGATGTTTTCTTTCTAAATTTTGGTACTTTTGTAGAAAAAAAGTTTTTGTTTTGGAAAAAAAGTTTTTTTTTCAGATGTAGGAAGTTTTTAAAAAAATATATATGGTAACGCTGCTGGTATGAATATATTATATTTTCTAGGAGTAAAGAAAAAAAATTAAGATTACTTCTCAGCTCAAGTCAAGCTACTGCTTATTATTGAATGAACGATTCGAATACGATCAGTTCTTTTCAGTTGCTTCAACTGAGCGGTTGCTAAAAGCGAAAGAAATTGTGCTGATTTTCTGGGATAATTCTCGTAGAATTTTGTTTAACTTTAAATAATTGTGAGTCTTAAAGTTTAAGATGAATTGGGTACTTAGAATCAATCATATTCATTCGTGCAAAAAACAATTATGGTTTCAGTCAAAGTTGGCTTTGAAAATTGTTCGCAACTTAAATCAACCTTAACTAAATTAATAAAAAACGCAGCCTTAGCGTTTAGTACGAGTAGTTTGCTTGACAAAAAAAAAAAGAAAACATTTTGCCAATGAATTGCGTTTTAACGGTCATACGAACGTGAAACTAAAAAGTCAAGTTCGATGGAAAAACCAGTTTGTTATACTGTTTTTTAAGTCTTTTAAGTTTCTGTCAAGTTTGGTTGGATGTTTTTTTTGCATTTTAAAGTTTTTTTGTTCTTTTGGCAATATTGAATTTTGGCTGTGAATTATAATATTAAATAAAATAAAACTTTTTTATGTGAACAATACGTTGTTTCTGCATTAGGAATTCTCATAATTTTGTAGTTTATTTTAATTTTTTTTTATAATTTTCTGTGAATAAATTAATTTTAAGTGATATTTGATCACACGTAACCGGTACATAGACGGACAGACATTAGGTTAATTATAATGACTTTTTATTATTTAAAAATAGACGTAATTTTAGTTTTTGTTAAACACTTGAATATTATTTATTTTATTTATTAATTTTAAGCAAGTAAGAGTTTGTTTAAGTTGAGTGGATGTTGCCCAACATCGAATAAATCTTGACAAACCGTTTGTCAGTATATCAGATCCGGTTTGGTGTTTCCCGTTTGTAACGTCAAGGAACTTGATTTAGTACATTTTTTTTTAATAATCTAGTTCATTTTAACTATAATGGCCATAGTGAAATTGTCGATGATGGTAATTGTAAACAATAGTTTTTGTTTATTGTATAAAATCTTATTCAGTTTTATATATTCTGGCTGGCATTTCTTTTGCCAGCAACAGTGTTACCGTTTCCCAAGTCCATATAAAATGATTAGAGATTAAACTACTTAAGGCCCAGGCACATAGAATCCGTCATACGCTAAACTGCGCCTTTTCAGTTTTTTTTGGTATGTTTTGATTTAGGATTTGTGAGCAAAAATAAAATAAAACAAGATAAATGAACGAAATAAATAAAAAAATTGTTGAGTTTAATAAATAAAATGGAGAAGCAACCCATTGAAACTGTTCAAATGCCTATTGAAACTGTGCCAACCTTCCCCATTGTTGCGTTAATGTCAGTTGAAAAAGATGAAGTTTAACGTATGACGAATTCTATATGCCTGGTCCTTTAGTGCCATTATTACAACTTACAAATAGTTAATATACATATATGTACATACATATGTATATAATAATATAATATTTATCTGAGATAAATATATTTCGATTATTTCAAATTAAGATGAACATAAAAAGTGACCAGCAGCTGGCTAATTCCTGCATGCGATTCAAAATCAATTTCTATAGTAACAAATTTTCTGATGATGTCACTAGATACCAAGCGAACCGAGCTTTTAATTCAGTGTTGAAAAAAAGTCAAATAAATTCATTTCACAACACTGAATAAATGGTAAGCAAAAATATATCGATAATTTACTTCAATAATGTCACAACTCAAAAAATTTGTTTTTTGAGTTAACAATGCAGAATAATGCGGCATTTCGTATTTTATCTTGTGTAAGAATTTCATATAAATGGCTTGTACCATCACCTCCCGAGAGAAGAATATTTTTCATGTCTTCATTGAGTTGTAGGAAAGCTTAAAATGCGTTTTATGCAAAACTGGTTTTTTAGAGTTATGACACTATTGAAGTAAATGAGCGATATGTCCGTATGTACATATGCATTAGGACTAGTGTTTTTCATACGGGATTTCCCGGGATCCGCACATTTTCCGGGAGAGAAATCCCGGGAAATTTGTACGGGAATTCCCGGGATTTTTTGATTTTGTTATGGCAACTTAATTTGTATGTACACATTCCTTGATGAGTGTCGTTATTCACTTTATGAATGCGATGGTGCAATAATTAGGTGATGGCAATATCACAATAGCTAAAGCTTTACAACAACTAAGGCCGAGTTACATCTGGCACAAATGCGTTCTGAGACTTAAATGTCTTTATTTGGAAAAAGCAGAACGCGACGTTCAAAATTTAATTCTACAACAATTCATAAAAGTAAAAAACAGAAATGAGCAAGGAAATAAAAGAAAATTACAAATAATTACAGATTCTCTTTAGTAAATAGTACGGTTAACAGCATTAACAGCTTATTCTGTACTACTCGTAAAGTCCTATTTCCAAAGAAATATGGCCTTATGCAAAAACTATTGTTAAAGTTAAAGCATGCGTTAAAACTGGTTTTGCTAACTTTAAGTTTAACAATGATTTTCTCATAAGGGGGATATTTTGTAATATTTTTTAAAAATAATATTCGTATAATTTCTTTTTTATAATATTGGCATCTATGTACTACCCAGCAAAAAATTTCAAAAAAGGTAATCGGGTTTGGAATTAAGCATTTTTGGTGGAAGCTGTTCCTTACTGGATTACCATCTTAATGATTTTAACAAGGCGTGAGGCTAAAATAATCGATTCTTGAAAAGTACTTACTTTATTTATTTGTTCACGTAATCCATTTCATCTAAAAAAATTATTCTCCTCATTTAGCAACTTGTACATAATTTTTTTAAATTTTAGGTAATGTGATTTGTAAGCGAGTAATGAAATTTGGTAATCAGAAAAGTAAGTCATTATATGGCAAGTAGTTCTGATGGTAATGTGTAATTTTTTGCTGGGTACTATTATATAAAGAACGGAAAAGGTATTATTTTTTGAATAATGTGTGTATAAAACGTTATTATTTAATCGATCTCATGAATTATAATTTGTTTTTGTTGAAATAAATTAAATTTAAAAATATTTGGTATTGTTTTGTACTGGGCGGGAATTCCCGGGATTTCCCGGGAAACCGAAAAATCTTTCCCGCTTTCCCGGAAATGAAAAAGTCCGGGAAAAGAAAAACTCTAATTAGGACCTAATTTACACTCAGCAAGTCTTATTGCTAAGCTGATGACTTTTATGTTCCCTTCGTCTCTCTCTCTCTCCTACAAACTAATCTTGCTTAGTCTAAATTAGGACTAGCTATGGCATAGTGTTATATGAGAATTCTTAGTAACGAGATTTGGACTTGCAAGAGATTTGGACTTGTGAGGTTCGGAAAAGAAATATTTGAACCAAAAGAATGTGGTGGTCAGGTGGGGGCAAAGGTCTCCTCTTCGTGCTCAAAGTTGAGGGTAAAAGCAAAAAAAAAAAAATACAAAAAATCATATAACTTTACCGTGGTCACCGCTATAAGGGTCAAATGTATGACAGGCACTCATTAATTTTCTCCGCCCAATATCTTTTGTTAACAAGGTGACATAACGTGACCATTTTTTTAGTAACTCAAAGCGGGACACAGACAGGGACACCACAATAATAACGTACGGAACAAAAATTTTTAACTTTTTTACATTTTCAAACATGTATATTATGCTATTATATTATGAGACAAATTCCCATTTCCCATTTTTCTTCCGGGACACCGGGACGGTGAACCGAAAATCGGGACTGTCCCGCCGAAAGCGGGACGGATGGTCACATTAAGTATACAGATTAGAGATGGGCGGGTTTCGAATTTTTCCAACACGACACGCACGAACATCATGGCATTCGTGTTCAACACGTACGAAACACGCACGCCAAAAAATTTTCCCAACACGAAACTGCACAGCACGCACGAAATCAAATACGAGTGCAATAACAAAAAATCGTTTTTTATATTCAAAGACATATTTTTGTTTTATTTTATTGTTTCATACAATTGTATGTATGTATGTGTGTACAATGTACACACATATTTATGTTCTATTCGTATTTATTTACATATTTTTGTTGAGAAAAAGTAAGTTATCAACAGGGAAACCGCAAATATGCAATTGCATGTTTTTTCTTGTGCGACGTATTCATGCGGGGACAAGATATTTATTCGTTTCAGAACTTTTTATTAATTTTGGCATCGATTTGTTAGTGCATATTTTTGCATATTTTGCCCTTTAAAGCATATTTTACCCTTTAAAGCATGTTTTTGCATTTATCACTCTAACACGCATATTTTTTAGCATATTTTCTAATTTTTAGAGCATAATTTACGCTTTTAGGGCATATTTTGATATTAAATAAATAAAATTAAATAAATAAAAAATTTTATTTTAATTTGCTTACAAGCTTAAGTGTTCACAAAATTTTTATTTTTATTTTTCGCCATCTAAGTCTCATTTTTAATGTTCCACGTAGTGTATAAATTTTCGTAGTTATTACGGACGTTAGTTTCAATAAAAAATTCGGTTTTTCTATTTGTGACGGACTCTACCCCGAGTAGACGTTGAAGGAACATTGTCAATATACAAAAGTTTATTTAGATGTGGCATGCAACGATTTTATTTGAAAATCTATATTGACCTATATTGTTGTTTATTGCAATAATTATTATACATACAAATCTTGTCTTATTTATCGAAAATATAGTTCCAAAGTTTTAATTCTGATATCGTGATCTCTTTTGAACTTGAAGTTAAATTTTTACGAGATTATCAAAAAAATAATAATTTGTATTATTTGCTTTAGTCAAAATATGTATGGCAATTTTGTTTCAATACAGCAGTTATTCTTTGTTAATTTTTTATTGTTTGCTTTTGTGCTTATTTTATATGCAAATGTTGTTGAATTTTTTAATTAAAAATATATTTTCATTTAAAATAAACCAATTTATTTTATTTTAAGAGCATATTTTTTGAGTTTTTTGTGCATATTTTCAAGTTTTTAGTGCATATTGAATGCGCATAAAACACTTTTTTTAGAGCATATTTTTGGTTTCCCTGGTTATCAAGATTTGCGCTCAATAATCTTGTGCGACGTTCGCTTAAGATTAATCCAGAAGTGCTAAATATTCACTCACTAGTCGCGAAACTTACAGGCAGGGTATTCAAAACGAGTAGTTATTACAAAAAAAAATTTTTTGTTTATTCGAAAAAGTATATATACATATGTATATATATGCGAATTTGAAAAGTATAGTACTTACAAATGCATATACATATATAAAAATATATGTTCTTACTTTCATGTCATGAGGTATTTTTCAAATGTTTTAAGGATTCTGCTTCATGAAAAGTTATGCAAATGCTTACCTGTCAGTAATAAAATATAATTTCAACATTGCGACCTATAGAAAACAGAATTTTAGCAAACACTCGCGAATAATTCTTTTTAACTTTTTTTATTTTTGTCTCTTAAAATTTGAATTCTTCTCGCGAGTCCTATTTTCGATTCTCAAAAATTAAATGCGCTCGCAAGTTTTATTTATACCCTTTACCAACAAAAATGGTAAAAGGGTATATATAGGTTTGTCATTCCGTTTGTAATTTCTATAATATCAATAAGCGACCCATATAATATATATATTCTGGATCCTTATGCATAGGGAAGACGAATAAGCGATGTCCGTCTGTCCGTCTGTCCGTCTGTCTGTACGTGAAATTGGTTTTCCGAAGCTCCCAGAAGAGCTAGAGACTTCGTTCTTGGACTGGTGTGTCAGAAATTTTCCAAAATAGATTGGTATTGAAATTCAGCAAAATCGGGCAGACGATTGCAGAGCTGGAAAACTTAAACTTCATTTTGCCATATAAAAGTAACTCCCGAAAACAAATTTTTATTTTTTTTTAATAAATGTACATATTTTACACTTCAGTACGACTAAAATTGGAATTTTAAAATAAAGAAATACAAAAAAATTAAAAAGACGTTTCCAGGGTTGGAAAACTTTAACTTTTTGTGTTATGTAAAATTAACTATGTCTAAAACTATATTAGTATTTTCTCGAGAACCGTAAGAGCTACAGACCTGAAATTTGGACACAGTGCGTAGACCTTTGGCCGCTACAACAAAAAATACATGATAATTGGAAATTAAAGGGTGTTCCAAAACGAGCAACGAAAAATTTTAAAATCCCATGTAGTATATATACAATTGTATGTATATACACTTGAAATTGGTAAGGTTAGTGTATTTTTATACAGACTACAAAAATTAACACAAAAATTAAAAAAAAATTTAAATTAAAGGGGGTTCCATCAGTTAATGCAATTTTGACTATGTAATTTTGACAATTTGCTGTATCTTGGAAACCGTAAGAGCAAAACTCTTGAAATTTTCAAAAACGGTAAAACTGAAAAAATAAAAAATTATAAAATCGCCAAACCGAAAAAAATCGCCAAAAACAAGAAAAAATCGCCAAAACGAAAAAAAGCACCAAATTAAAAAAAAATTCTAAGACTAAAATAAATCGCAAAAAAAACGGAAATATTGCTAAAATGAAAATAAAAATCGCCAAAATGAAAGAAAATCGCCAAAATGAAAATCGCCATAATGAAAAAAATCACCAAAACGAAAAAAACCCTAAAAAACAGAAAAAAATCGCCAAAATGAAAAAAAGCCAAAAACAGAAAAAAAATCGCCAAAACGAAAAAAAGCACCAAATTAAAAAAAAAATATAAAACGAAAAAAAACCTAAAAAACCGAAAAAAAATCGCCAAAATGAAAAAAAATCGCCAAAACGAAAAAAAACCTAAAAAACAGAAAAAATCGCCAAAATGAAAAAAAAAATCGCCAAAATGAAAAAAAATCACCTAAACGAAAAAAAACCTTAAAAAACAGAAAAAAATCGTCAAAATGAAAAAAAATCGCCAAACCGAAAAAAACCCTAAAAAACAGAAAAAATCGCCAAAATGAAAAAAATCGCCAAAAAAAGAAAAAAACGTAAATAACAGAAAAAAATCGCCAAACCGAAAAAAATCGCCAAAAACAAGAAAAAATCGCCAAAACGAAAAAAAGCACCAAATTAAAAAAAAATTCTAAGACTAAAATAAATCGCAAAAAAAAACGGAAATATTGCTAAAATGAAAACAAAAATCGCCAAAATGAAAGAAAATCGCCAAAATGAAAAAAAATCGCCAAAATGAAAATAATCACTAAAACGAAAAAAAACCTAAAAACAGAAAAAAATCGCCAAAATGATAAAAAAAATCGCCAAAATGAAAAAAATCACCAAAACGAAAAAAACCCCAAAAAACAGAAAAAATCGCCAAAATGAAAAAAGCACTAAATTAAAAGAAAATTTCTAAGACTAAAATAAATCGCAAAAAAACGAAAAAATTGCTAAAATGAAAAAAAAATCGCCAAAATGAAAAATATCGCTAAAAACGAAAAAAAACCCTAAAAAACAGAAAAAACAGAAAAAATCGCCAAAATGAAAAAAAATCGCCAAAAAAAAGAAAAAAAATCGCCAAAACGAACAAAAAACTAAAAAACAGAAAAAAATTGCCAAAATGATAAAAAATCGCCATAATAAAAAAAAAAATCACCAAAATGAAAAAAAATCACCAAAACGAAAAAAAACATAAAAAAAAGAAAAAAATTGCCAAAATGAAAAAAAATCGCCAAAATGAAAAAAATCACCAAAACAAAAAAAAAAACAAAAAAAGCCCCAACAAAATCGCGAAAAAAACCCAAAAAAAAAACAGAAAAAATCGTCAAAATGAGAAAAATCTCCAAAATGAAGAAAAGCCCAACAACAGAAAAAAATCGCCAAAATGAAAAAAACCTCCAAAAACAGACAAAATCGCCAAAACGAGAAAAAAGCGACAAAACTGAAAAAATCGTTTTAACTGAAAAAAACTTCAAAAAAGCAAAAAACCTTCCTTTCGTGCGCGATTCAAAGTCGCACTTAACTGATTTTTTTAATATTAAAGGAATTAAATGAAACTAAGTTTTTGCTTATTTCGTTCTTGCTTTTTTCACTTAACATATTTTATGTATTTTTTAAAGAACTAGATTGGTATCAATAATCAGAAAAATCCAAAATTATGACTCCAGGGTTGGAAAACTTACACTTTTTGTGTTATGTAAAATTAAATAGGTCTAAAAATTTTTTTCTTTTTCTTTATAAATTGAATATATTTTATGCTTCTGAAAGAAAAGTTTGGTGTATGAAATTTGAAAAATGAAAATTATAGCTCCAAAGATGGAAACTTTAAAAAAATGATAAATTTTTTCACAAAACAAATATGTATGTACGTGTCTGTATACTATATATATGTACGTACGTTGGTAAAGGGTATATAAGATTCGGCACAGCCGAATATAGCACTCTTACTTGTTTTTTTATATTTTTTTTTGCGTATATGTAAATGTATGAAATAATTTAATACATACATATAAGCTCTTATTGTACATGCTTAATATAAAAAATTTCCATATAAATATAATTTTGTTACATAAAATATTTGGTATTTTGTAGTTTTGTTTTCCTCGTTATTTTCTTTGGGACTAATGTTGTTGACTCGAAGAGCTAAAATATTGCCATATATCATATTCTTGTAAAATAATTTTTTTTAAATATAGTCATATGCAAAAAATTACATTGAAAAATGGGCTTGATGGCCAACTTTGAGGGCGGACGCCCCCCCTAAAACACATCTTATCGCTATAAATTGTTTTTTAATTTTCTTTTTACTGAACTGATTTGGGGGAGAATATAAGAAATAAAAAAAAAAATAATAACGGCCACTCTAATATACATATATATACATATACGTATATAAATATGTTTATAAAGTCTAGATCCCACATCGTGGGCTCACTGAAATAAGTTTATAAGTATTAAGCTAAATTGGCCGTATTTTTCAACTGATTGAAATATAAGGACATAATTTCCCCACACTGCATTGGTAATGGAGCCATATAGACTTATTACGGAAGTAATTGAGAAATAAGGCAATTTTGGTTTATTACTGACGACTTTATTGCAGTTAGCTGACGAAAATCGGTACATTGTGCCGATAGTGGGATCCCGGCTTAAGACAATACTATGTTGCTATATTTTGTTGTATAACAACAAAAACTAAGTTTAAATATTCAGTCGATTTTGGATTATACCTATATTATATATTTTCTTTTGCATTTTATTAAAAAAAAACTAAAATATAGAACTGGTATTTAATTAAACAAAAATATGTTTTAAACATATTTTTTATCAAAACAATAGGAAGAGAATTTGAGAATATAAAGAAAAATTAAAATGATTTAAACTCCATTAATTATTAATTAGATATTCATGAATTTGTTAAAAACTCGCAGAAGCGAAAAGACCGCAGATCGAAAAAAATATTGGATATTTATTGTTTTCATGAATATTTATTAAATAAAGAAATACAAAATGATATCAGTTAAACAATATTTTGTGAACAACGACGGTTCATTTTCTAAATGATTGTTAAATTAATTTTCTTCCGAATGATTTGTGTTTACGTGAGCCACGTCGAATTTTTGTCTAATACTATTTTGTTCTAACTTAGGTCCAATTCCACGTGGAACAGGCCCTTAGAGAATACTTTTGCACATTTCTTTTAACATAACTAGTACTAAATAGGCGAACACGAGAACTCAAAAGACATTCCCAGCTGGAAAAGTACGCATTAATTACATAAATAATGGGAGAAATAAGGAATTATTTTCCAAAGCAAGACAATGCATTTCCTTAGAAACGAGAGGGTAATTTTATCAAGTTATAAATAGTTGGCATCGCTGTTTACAAATGTATTCACCGATGGTAAATCAATAATTCTATACACAATAATCATTTCTCATATTCCATTTCATTGAAAATTTGCGTTAAACAGCTGATGTTAATAACAATCTCTACCCCCGTAGATACACATGGGTGCTGATGAAGTGCGTGGCTGCACAGAAAAATATCGGTATTTCCCCCAGCTAATAAAGTCTAGTTTAATTTTTCTTCTCTTCTTTAGTCCCAGTTCACAATAGTCAAGTCTTATGGCTAAGCTTATCACTTTTTCTTGTTTGAACTTTCATCGGCATTCACACAATTCAAGTCTTATTTTTCAGCTCATATTTTTTATGCATAGTTTTGTAGTGTAAACTAGGACTTAGAAACTCACATTAATTAATAAAAATATTTTATTCAATAAGAATTGAAATTACTGAACTTAGGCCTGATTAAGAAATTATTTCTGATTAATAATCATATCGTTATTCATGCTGTGTAAAAATTTCATACAAATGTCTTGTATACTCAACTCTTGAGTGAAAAATAAAATTTTTGTTTTCCTTTAAGTATTTTGTAAATTCAAAATGACGGGATGTTGAAATTCTAAAGTATCGTATTTCAATT
Organism: Tachina lurida; assembly: GCA_944452675.1. Taxonomy (NCBI): domain Eukaryota; kingdom Metazoa; phylum Arthropoda; class Insecta; order Diptera; family Tachinidae; genus Tachina; species Tachina lurida. The sequence goes on from OX101753.1 coordinate 42,616,452, forward strand.
TTCAATACATTTTAAGCGGTCTAGACACGATGAAAATGTTATCAATATTCTTGCATTGTTATTTTATCGTATTTTTAGCCGAGATCCCATTATCAGCCCAATGTACCAATTTACATCGGCTCACAGCAATAAAGTCATAAGCAGGGAAACCAGAAATATGCTCTAAAAAAAGGGTTTTATGCGCATTCAATATGCACTAAAAACTTGGAAATATGCACTAAAAATTAAAAGAATATGCTCTTAAAAATAAAATAAATTGGTTTTTTGTAAATGAAAATATATTTTTAATTCAAAAATTCAACATCATTTGCATGTAAAAACAAGACAAAAATAAAATAAGCAAAAAAAGGAAACAAATTAAGATGAAAGCAAAATTGCTATACTAATTTTGACTAAAGCAAATATGTAATACAAATTAATTTTTTTTTGCATACTTTGGTAAAAATTTAACTTCAATTTCAAAAGAGATCGCGTTATCAGAATTAAGGCCTTGGACCTGTATTTTGGATAAATAAGACCAGATTTTTGTTTACAATTTTTATTGCAATAAGCAACAAAATATTGACCTAGATGTTCAAATAAAAAACGGTGCCTGCCACATCTAAATAAACGTTTATACATTAACAATCTTACTTCAACGTCTATTCGGGACAGAGTCACAGAATATTTGAAATGAGTTTTAGATGGCGAAAAATAAAAATTTTGATCAATAGATAAGCTTGAAAGCATATATGTATGTATAAATAAAAAAATTTCTATAAAGTATCAAAATAAGCCCTTAAATTGCAAATTATGCTTTAAAAAGTAGAAAATATGATAAAAAAAAATATGCGTGTAAGACATATGCAAAAACATGCTTTAAAGGGTAAAATATGCAAAAATATGCACTAATAAATCGATGCCAAAATTCATAAAAAGTTCTGAAACGGATAAATATCTTGTCCTCGCATTAATACGACATACAAGAAAAAACATGCAATTGCATATTTGCGGTTTCCCTGGTAATAAGAAATAAACCAAAATGGCGTTATTTGTCAAATAACTGAAAAATAATTAGGTGTGTTCCACAAGATTTTGTTAAAGTTCGGACTAATGAGAGTAAATAGAAAATTACTCTCTGAATGTGCAAAAGTTATCCAAAATTGCTGGAACGCAAAAAACCATAATTGCCCATCTTGAAATACAAGTGCTGCTTACTTTTTAAATTAAATTTTATTTTAGTGATTTTAGTCGCTTAAAACGCATAACATTATAAAAACAAAAAATTTGAATCATTGGCAACAGCTGTAAAAAAAAAATCTCCAGAAAAGTAGAAGCTACGTGAATTATTTAAAAAATCATAAAACACATTTTTTTATATTGAAGGAATGGAGAAATATGCACAAATGTACTTACAACTTCAGCTTTATTTCAAAAACATTCCATTATGCTTTTTAATAAATTTGTATGTAAAAACTTTTTTGCTTTATTCGCAAATTTTCTGATTAATCTTTAAGTTTCATATGTAAACAAAAAACAGCTGGTTATTCAATTCTTGTCCGAACTCATCCAGAAGAAAAAGTTCGTACCAGTTTGTACAGGAAATGAAAAAAATTACTCTCTCATTCGCTCTCAAAATTGTACAAAAATTGCTATCTGGAACGCTTTTGGATAGCTTTGTGCAAGTTCGGACTGTTTTGTTATGCATCTGGAACAGACCTTTTATGTGGTTGCACTACAGCGCAGTATAGACTTAATTCGAAATTCATTGAGGAGAAATGCTATTTCGGTTTATTATGATAAAAAAATTGCATTTCAACAATATTTCTGCCTTGTATATATTATCACTTTAAGTTCTTATACACCTAAAAAAGCAAGTCCAAATCACAAATAATTTAATATAATTGAAATGACCATATCTACGTCAGAAAATATGGCATCTACAATTGCTTAAAGTTCGCTGTAAAAATGACCATCAGGTGCCTAATTCCCGCATTCAATTACGAGCGAGTTATTGCTCGAACGTGCGAATGTTTTAACTTTTGGGATTTTCTCATTCGATTGCGAAGAATACATATCGTGGCAAATTGCCACTTTTTCGACTGCCTTGTCACTTTTTGTCCCCGTTTTTTTTTAGAGTGAATTATATAAAAAAAAATTAAAAATTAAAAGTTTTGTAGTTTTCTCGTTTTTTTTAATTTTGCCCCTCTTTTTTGATAAATCCTCTATTTGGTGCCACTTTTTGAAAAATGTCATCGGTCACCCTGACAACAGCATTGCAGCAAAAAACAGAGAAGCTGACCGTCTAAAATAAAACATACACAAACAAAATTAAAGACAACATAGGGCAAATTAATGTTACCATATAGTGAAACATTGGCATTTTTAAATTGTACCAAGTAACTCGCGGTAGTACCACGGTACCAACGAGGTAAAAAATGTACCATAAAAAGGACAATTGTACCATGATATCCATCCGTGTGACAGATATTGGTTGGTTTTTTTGGTATGTTCTGATTTAGATTTTTGTGTTTTGTGGCAGCAAAAATAAATTTTTTTTTTAATGCATGATTTTTATTTATTGTATCTTCATATATGAACTAACAATAAGTATTCAAATCTTAAATCTAAAAATATAATTAGGCCCGACCAGTGTCGGACATAAGCTTAGTAATAGTTATATATAATACATATGTAAGTAGTGATAATCAAAAGGAAAAAAATAAAAGTATTTTCAAGAAGTCCCATCTGGAGTGCTGTGAATAAGAGCCATTGTATCCCTCTTTTTTAGGCGGATGTGTCCAGTAAAGTTCAAAATATTACGGGCAAGCGGATTAGGATGTGACTCGAGTTTTGTTAAATATTTTGCAATTTCTTCAGTCACTAGTGGCATATTTAAATCACGATGTATATTTGAATTTTTTATATACCATGGAGCCGATGTTATTAACCGTAAAATTTTGTTTTGCCTTCTTTGGATTCTCTCGACATTAAAAGCTGAAGCAGTACCCCAAAGCTGAATTCCGTAGCACCATATAGGTTTTAAGAGCGACTTGTATATTAAAAGTTTACAATCTAGGGTGAGGGTTGAATTTCTACCAACCAGCCAATGTATCTGAGTTAGTTTAAGTTTCATTTGTGTTAGCTTAGAGACAATGTGGTATTTCCATGTGAGCCTTCGATCAAGATGTATACCAAGGTATTTCACATGTAAGTTTTGAGGAACAATTTGATTATTGATTGTAATGGGGGAACAAGTGTCCTTTCTTAAGGTAAATGTTACCTGAGCACACTTCTGTTCGTTTACCTTTATTCTCCACATGTTTAACCATACTTCTAGCTGAGTAATATGTTGCTGAAGATATCGGGAAGCCTCCTGAGGGTTTTCGTGCATACTAAGGCAGGCTGTATCATCGGCAAATGTAGATGTGTGAATGTTACTGCTCAATGGCATATCACAAGTATAAATCAAATATAAAACTGGCCCCAGTATACTCCCCTGTGGCACACCGGATGAGATTATTTCAGGCGTACTCATAAAGTCTCCTTCCACAACAGTGAACTTCCGGGCAATAATGTAACTTTCCAGCAGATTTATAATGTTTATTGGTAGGTAAGTCTTTAATTTTAAAATTAGGCCTTCATGCCACACTTTATCAAATGCCTGAGAAACGTCAATGCACAGCGCAGAGCAATACTTTTTTTCTTCAAAAGTTTTTCTTATAAATTGAACTAATCTATGAGTTTGTTCAATGGTGCTATGCTGACTTCTAAAACCAAATTGGTGGTCCGGTATGCACCCACTACTAACTAGAATTGGGGACAATTTTGTCATGAGCAGTTTTTCGAAAAGCTTTGACATTGTTGACAGCAAACTTATTGGCCTATATGACTCAGCTTTGGTAAGATCTTTTCCCGGCTTTGGAATCATTTTAACCTTGGCAAGCTTCCAGCTGTTTGGATAATACTCCAGTCGTAAAATAGCGTTAAAAATGAAGAACAGGATTCTAATAGCTATACGAGGCAACTTCATCAACATCTGGTTACTAATTCCATCAATACCCGGGGCTTTTTTCGGGTTGAGTTCTGCAATTATTTTTTGTACATCACGCGTCTTAAATTTTATTGGTCGAGGGGGTAGTGCAACTACATTTGGCAAATCAACAGCACCAGAATTTTAAATGCTCACCAAACATTTTACCTTTTTCAGTATCGCTTCTTGCCCAACCTCCTGTAGATGTGCGCAGAGGTGGTTTAAACTCAACTGGTGTTTTAAGCTTTCTAGCAGCGCGCCACAAAGAGTAATTAGATGCTGGTGTGACATCAAGACCTTCCAAATAATTTTTAAGAGATGCAGTTTTTTCAAATGCAAGCAACTCTTGGAGTCGTTTAGTACACTCTTTAAATCTGATTTTAAGTTGGGGTGATCTGTGCTGTTGCCATTCTCTTCTAGCTCTTCTTTTTTCACTTACGCGACGTTCAATATCCGTAGAATAAATTCTATTTACCCTAGTCTGAGGACGGGTGGTAGTGGCATGTTCAGCAGCCTGTTTAATATTTTCATTAAGGTTGGCAATGTTAGATTCAATTTCATTATGTGTATGACTACTAAGATATTTTTTAAATCGCAGCCAATTAACACGATTTATCAAATTCGCATATGGGTGAGGTAAGTCACTTCTTAATGGGCTACAAATTGTAACGATCGTGGGAGAGTGATCGGACGAGAGATCTAGAGAAGCTTCAATTTGAATTAAATTCCTAGAGATATTTTTCATAACGCCAAAATCTATTACATCCGGAATTTTATGCATGTCAGTAGGCCAATAAGTGGGCTCCCCACTCGAAATGACATCCAAGCCAAGGAAATTGTATTGAACAACGCTCGACCTCTGGGTGTAATAAGACGCGAACCCCAGAACGTGTGTTTAGCATTATACTCGCCAGCTGCTACGAAACAAGGGCCCAGATATTTGTAAAAATCCTCGTATTGATCCTCAGTAATTGCGAATCTAGGAGGAGAGTAAATTGATGATATAACAAAATTAGTGCAAAAATTTTCGACACAAATATTCGTTGCTTGTAAATGTTCTTCACAAATGTTGTCAATAATATAATGCTTGAGTCTTGACTTTATTTATAAAATTAAAAAAAAAAAAAAAAATACAAAAAGTTGAAGTTAATAAATAAAATGGAGAATCGACCTATAGAAGCTGTTGAAATGCTTCCGTCAATAAAGTACTCATTGTGGCAACGTTCTCCATCGTTGCGTTAATGTCAGTTGAAAAAGGCAAAGTTTAACGTATGACGGATTCATTGTGCCCCGGCCTTAAATAAAAAAATACCAATATAAAGAATTTCTGGTTGAGTTTAAATATAAAACACGCTGATTTGGCAAATAATGATTTGCCCAAGAGTTCGTCGGTTTGTTTCTGCTTTGATGTATGGAACAAAAATGTGTTTTCGAGAAAATCGATGAAAAATGTTTAGTTCATTAGTTTATAGATACATATATATATTTTTTATTCAAACTTAAAGTTGATAATCTTTTTACATCCAACATGAAAAGTTATTAGGACTTAAAGAAAAACTTATAAAAATCTTTGTCAACGCATGTCACAATCATAACAACAATACTGTTCACTTCTTGTTCAAATAGGTTACAGTAGTATATATTTAGTAGATATAAAAGGTGAAAATATCAGTTTTATTCATATAACATGACTTTTAGAGGAAGAATATATCCAATAAAAGAAATTTTATTATTAAGAAAAATTGTGTTTATTGTGTCTTATAGTTCTTGTATTTTGCTTTATATTACGTTCTTTAAGTAGAATATGCATCATAACAGATGCGAATAACAATATTAATAATTTTACGTGGGAAATGTGCCACATACCCCAAAAATTTTCGATTGCCGTAAAACAGATTTTAAAATTTTCAACAATTGTGGAAATGACGCAATATTGCAGCTCTCTATCTTTTGATATTATTGATTCCGCACGGAAAGGAAAATTCGACGAAAAAACTATCGATCGATATGCAAATTGCAATTATTCATTCCTGCGGTATACGCTTTCCGTGAAATTGATTTAATGTCATTGTGTCGGCCGTTGTTAAAAAAGCATTTTAAAAGATATACTTACGTACATTACAAACACGCATATGTAAATACATACATACATACATATTTCAGAATTTTTGAAACGTAAAAACCATAAAATATAGAAAGAAGAGTTACAGATTAATCATAAAGAGTAAGTTCGAATAAAGAAATTTTAACATAAGTAAATTAAATTAAACTAGAAATTGCTTCTATTTGATTCCTTTTATTTTCTTATAAAAATAAAACAAACAAATTTAATTAAAATAAGCTTTAATTTTGCAAGTTTTTATATTTTTCTTACAATTTAGTTCTTTCCGTACGCTTTCCGTCAGAAAATTTGAGCGTAAGCAAAATAGAGAAAAATACCGCAGCAACGGAGTACATAATTGCAAATTTTTCTTCCGCAGAAAAATGCTTCCCGCAATCGCGGAACGGAATGAATAATTAGACCCAATAACTCAATTTTTTTAAAAATGTTTCATACATCAAAGCAAAAAATAAAAAAATTATAAAAATTTCCCCTTTGTAAGGGTGACCCTATATATAGTAAATACGTTGGTAAAGGGTATATAAGATTCGGCACAGCTGAAATACTACTCATACTTGTTTGTGTTACTCATGGAATTTTCTAGCTAAACACAATAATGCATCATTCAAGGATCAAAACATACTAAACCAACATCCAGTGCTAACATTTAAATTATATAAAAAGTGGTTTGGCACTATTTAGAAACAGATTCGGCACGAAATCAAGATTTACATTTCTCATCACTGATACGAATGAGTTTAAACTGGGAATTGAGTAATAAATTTTTTTGGGTAGGATTGGTGAGGGAAGGGGATTTGTTTGCATAAAATTTTATGAATAACAAACTTTAAACCTGTTTTATCATTTGGTTCGTTAGCGTATCCATCATAAGCCTGCTTTGTAGTAAAGTTATTTTCGATGTGTAAATAAAATCATCAATTTTTATAACATTTGTTGGCTTAATAAAAAAAGAGAATTCTGCTGCAAGCAGATAAGTTTTTTAAATTATTTTTGTTAGAAAATATAAGATTTTTTTTCGTATATTTTAGCATAACTAAAAAAATCGGATAACGACTTATACGATTTTGTTACACAATACACACATTAATTAAAAATTACGTGGTGAAACAATAATATTTAGCCTTAATGATTTGAACACAGTATGAAAGTATAATAGGTACCTTAGCTATGGCATAGTTTATATGTGAATTCTTAGTAAGGAGATTTCGACTTCCAAGAACCCCTCATTTTGTGAGGTTCGGAAAAAAAATATTCCAGCCAAAAAATGGTGGCGGTCAGATGGGGGCAAGGGGCTCCGCATCGTCCTCAAAGTTGAGGGTAAAAGCAAAAAAAAACTACAAAAAAACATATAACTTTCCCGGGGTCACCGCTACCAGGGTCAAATGTATGACGAGCACCCATTAATTTTCTCCGCCCAACATCTTTTTTAAACACACCGGCCGCCTAACTCCTCTCCTTAAGCGGGCTCCCATATAAAGGGAAAATTTTTTATAAAATTTACTCGCAGGGCTCTAACTGCCCCTAGGTCGTACTTATCGAAGTCAAATGTATGATTGACCTCCAATATTTTTTCATTACAAAGATTTTCTCTGAACATACTTATCGTCTATCTTCAACCATTAAGGTGGTCCCCATACAAAAAAATAATTTTTTGAATAATTTTTTTAAAAAATCCGCTTTTTCCAGTTTTATGGTGCCTCCTAGGGGGTAAAATGTAAGACCGACTCGCAGTGATTTTTCATCTTCAACTTTTCCTCCGAACATACCTATGTCCTATCTCGACTCATTAAGGGTGCCCCATACAAAGGCGAAATTTGTACACAATTTATTCGCAGGGCTCTAATTGTTCCTGGCGCGTTCCTATCGAAGTCAAATGTATGACCAGCCTTCAATATTTTTTCAATACAAAGATTTTCTCTGAACATACTTATCGTCTATCTTCAACCATTAAGGTGGTCCCCATACAAAAAATAATTTTTTGAATAATTTTTTTAAGAAATCCGCTTTTTCCGCTTTTATGTTGGCTCCTAGGGGGGTAAAATGTAAGACCAACCCACAATAATTTTTCATTTTCAACATTTTCTCTGAACATACCTATATCCTATCTCAACTCATTAAGGGGGCTCCCATACAAAAGCGAAATTTGTACAAAATTTACTCGCAGGGCTCTAATTGTCCCTGGCGCGTTCCTATCGAAGTCAAATGTATGACCAGCCTTCAATATTTTTTCAATACAAAGATTTTCTCTGAACATACTTATCGTCTATCTTCAACCATTAAGGTGGTCCCCATACAAAAAAATAATTTTTTGAATAATTTTTTTTGAGAAATCCGATTTTTCCGCTTTTATGGTGCCTCCTAGGGGAGTAAAATGTAAGACCGACCCACAATAATTTTTTATCTTCAACATTTCCTCCGAACATACCTATATCCTATCTCGACTCATTAAGGGGGCCCCCATACAAAGGCGGAGTTTGTACAAAATTTACTCGCAGGGGTCTAATTGCCCCTGGCGCGTTCATATTTACGAACTGCTATTGAAAGAAGTGTTCGATGCTAAATTCGGCAAAATGTCTGGGCCAGGAGTGCCATTATTTGCACCTTTTAAAGATCAATGGGAAAATATTAAAACTAAACCATATATTCCTGGCATAGAAGATAATGAAGTACTTCTGTGGCAGCTAACGTAATTCGCTTCACACCTGTTAACCCAATAACTGGGCGAGAACAACCTTTCTCTTCACTGGTGCCGCTATTTATTTTGTCGTCTTTTGGTCAAATAATGCGAGAGCAACAGGTTCATCTCTAAGGTACCAGAGATGTCCACAAAATTTCTTCACCAAACGCTGCGAAACTGTATTATCAATTGCATCATAATGAGCAATGGCTTTTAAAAGCTCAAATCGGTATTTGAAGCACTAAACCAAGTTTTTACATAAAGTGTGACGATGAATATACTAACCTCGCGGACTCCATCAAATTCATTCTTGGTTAAACCCAGATATTCTCGAAATAAGAAAATTTTAAAGCAGTATATCCTTTTCACCATCCAACGAGCATGACTGATGGGTCCTGGTGGTGCGAAGTGAAACTTTTTTATACCTTCACCTAGAAACAGTAACACCATTTCAAGAAATTCCTTGTAGTCGCCTCTGGGTTGTTCGTCGGATTGAGTACGACAAAACCTCTTGATTTCACTTTGCACTTCTACTGGAATTTTGGCTGCTACTTCATCATCTTTTATGCCAGGAATATATGGTTTGGTTTTAATATTTTCCCATTGATCTTTAAAACGTGCAAATAATGGCACTCCTGGCCCAGACATTTTGCCGAATTTAGCATCGAACACTTCTTTCAATAGCAGTTCGTAAATATGAACGCGCCAGGGGCAATTAGACCCCTGCGAGTAAATTTTGTACAAACTCCGCCTTTGTATGGGGGCCCCCTTAATGAGTCGAGATAGGATATAGGTATGTTCGGAGGAAATGTTGAAGATAAAAAATTATTGTGGGTCGGTCTTACATTTTACCCCCCTAGGAGGCACCATAAAACTGGAAAAAGCGGATTTCTTAAAAAAAATTATTCAAAAAACTATTTTTTTGTATGTGGACCACCTTAATGGTTGAAGATAGACGATAAGTATGTTCAGAGAAAATCTTTGTATTGAAAAAATATTGAAGGTTGGTCATACATTTGACTTCGATAGGAACGCGCCAGGAACAATTAGAGCCCTGCGAATAAATTGTGTACAAATTTCGCCTTTGTATGGGGCACCCTTAATGAGTCGAGATAGGACATAGGTATGTTCGGAGGAAAAGTTGAAGATGAAAAATCACTGCGAGTCGGTCTTACATTTTACCCCCTAGGAGGCACCATAAAACTGGAAAAAGCGGACTTTTTAAAAAAATTATTCAAAAAATTATTTTTTTGTATGGGGACCACCTTAATGGTTGAAGATAGACGATAAGTATGTTCAGAGAAAATCTTTGTAATGAAAAAATATTGGAGGTCAATCATACATTGGACTTCGATAAGTACGACCTAGGGGCAGTTAGAGCCCTGCGAGTAAATTTTATAAAAATTTTCCCTTTATATGGGAGCCCGCTTAAGGAGAGGAGTTAGGCGGCCGGTGTGTTTAAAAAAGATGTTGGGCGGAGAAAATTAATGGGTGCTCGTCATACATTTGACCCTGGTAGCGGTGACCCCGGGAAAGTTATATGTTTTTTTGTAGTTTTTTTGCTTTTACCCTCAACTTTGAGGACGATGCGGAGCCCCTTGCCCCCATCTGACCGCTACCATTTTTTGGCTCGAATATTTTTTTCCGAACCTCACAAAATGAGGGGTTCTTGGAAGTCAAAATAGAAAAATCGTAAATAACGCCATACCTAAGGTACTCATGATACAATTATACTAGGTACATGCACGACTACAACAATTGGAATTTTGTTGTATTTGTTGTTATAAACAAACGATAAATTGTCAGAAACAAATGTCTTTTGTTTATAAAATATTGCAATTACAGGGCAACTAAAGTACAATTGCAGACGCGGCATTCCTGCATGATTATAGTTATTCAGTGTTGCCATTCTGTGTGTAGTTAAATAGTGTGTAAGCCATGTAGGCCATGGAATTAAATTCTTGTATAATGTCTGTGAAATTCTACTTTGGGTTCTATTTTTATTTATTTTTCTTTTAATTTTAACCTACACAAAAGATGTGTAGTGTAATTTTCTTCAATGTTTAATTGCAGACACAGCCTTGTGTAAATTCATTGGCAACACTATAAACATTTTATTCACACACATACACTAACATTTTTGCAGCTTGTAAACAAAGTTTGACATTTATCTGCAATGTATACAGTAACAGGCTGGGCTTGTGCATGTACCTGTTATAATTGTATCATGTAAGGTACTTATTAGAAAAACAAAATCCAAAAGGAGTTCGGCAAGGTTAGTTCGAAAAAAAAGTTATGGCTTCTAGAAGTTTGTAATTTTTTTAAGGTTAAAATAAATTCTATCTTTATTGATTTCCTTTTATACGAACTTAATTTTTGTATATTCTTTTACAAAAGAAAACTATCGGGTATGTTCTGTATTCCACGTGAAATTAAAAGTAGTGAAATTGCCATAGAATTGTTGTTGGAAATATGTATTTATAACAACAATTCTATGGCAATTCCACACCTTTTAATTTCACGTGGAATACAGAACATACCCGTATATAATTTTTTTTAACTGTACGTTCAGTACCATTTCAATTTTTTAATAAAATACATATCTCGTCACAAATTTGTCAAGAGTACCTTTTGGTTTTAGTATAAATGAATTACAATATGAAACAAAAACCAAAGTGCATGCATAAAATATTGTTGTAAATTTAGTAAATTTAAAATCGTTTTAAAAAATAAATTAACTAAAGTGTGACTTTGACTGTCACACAAAGGGTTCCGTAATTTTTGGCGATTTTTTCGGTTTTTGCCGCTCTTTTAGTTAATATTGATGGTAGGTACACACTTTGCAACGTGCTTACACAACACGTTTACATTACATGTTTCATATTTTGACACAGACACTGCAAACTACAATGCAACCCATATACATAAAAACATTTTAATATTTTTGAAACCTCGAACGCAACCATAAACAAGACTACACACTATGCCACACACAATGCAATCTCCCTGGTTGCATAAACATATAGCAAAGTCTGTACCTACCATGATGTTTTTTTCAGTTTTGGTGTTTTTTTACTTTTGATAATTTTTTTTTTCAAGAGTTTGCCTCTTGCGGTTTTCAAGATACAGCAAGTTCTCAAAACTACTACATAGTCATAATAACATTAAATGATATAAAACCCTTTAATTTTGATTTTTTAAATTTCAGTGTTAATTGGTGTTTTCTACATAAAAATACACTAAACTTGCAAATTTCAAGTGCCTTTATATAATTGTCTGTTTATTATGGTAGAATTAGTCGATTCGTATCGTGAGTTGATGGATCAGCTGACAAAATCTGTAACATAAATAATGCATATCGCTGTTTATTTAATATGTATCGTAATGTATGTGAGGTAGAAATCTACAGAAAATAGATTTTTACGTCAACTTCTCTCTTACATATGTACATATACAAACACCTATAAAGCGAAGAGAAATACAATAACAGATGACACGTTAGCTGGCAGCCTCACGTTTTTACTAACTAGCATACAGATTTAAAATATACGACCACTTCCAAAGTAACACGATACGAATCGACTAATTCTAACATTACATTAGGATTTAAAAATTTTTCGTTGCTCGCTATAGAAAATCCTTTAACTTTTAACTGTCATATATTTGTTGTAGCGGCCAAAGTTTTGCATATACTGTAAAAATTTCAGGTAAGTAGCTCTTACTTTTCTCGAGAAAACAATCTATGGCAGACGGACAGACGGATGGACATTGTGGCGAAAGTAACAGGGTCTCTTCTCACCTTTGAAAAACTTCGAAGAATAAAATAAAATTACAGTTGCCCAGGACAATTAAACTAAATACAAGTTATTCCCCTTATTTTGGTTGTATGGTTTGCTTAAATATATTTTATTTGTATGCATTTTTCTTAGATACGTTAAATAATTTTTTTTAAACTTAACTTGCTTATCTGTGATCAAGTGCTTTATTTATTTGACAAATCGACTTTTGTAAAAGTTCGGAAAAGTATTTAGTTTAAACTAAAAAGACCGTGAGCTTGACGAATTCATCAATAACTATATAAACAAATTCTTCCCTAAAACGACAGTTAATCGTATTCAGAAAAAATTATTTTGATTTACAAAACAAATTTTGTAAATTGTTTTTGTTTAACCTTTTTTAAACAAAAAAAAATTTTTTTTTTTCTGAATAAGGTCTTAAATATTTAATTTAACTTTAAACTTTTTTCCGTAAATTTTATATATTTGCAACAAAAAAGCGTTTTCGTATAAAACTGACATACTTCAGAAGGTTATACTTTCATAGTATGTTCAAATAATTGAAGCAACATTCGATGATTGAAAATTTGTTGCACTGTGTTACTGAAGTTTGTACATTTTTTTAATCGACTCAAAAAATTAGGAGTTTATCAATTCGTCTGTATTTGTTTATTACTTCATAACTCCGTAACTTTTAGACCGATTTTGAAAATAATTTTTTTTGTCTGAGAGAGTATGGCTTCCATTTTGCTCATTTGGTGGGTGGCAACACGTCCACTATTTTTTTTTTGGGTTTTGTGATATTTTACTTATCCGATTATTACTAAGGTTAGCGTAAACTTTGGGTTCTAATAATGACACAATGTTAGAGTTAAAAAAATGGGTGGAGCCTTGCGTATTATAATTTAATATAATATTTCAGGGGGGAAAATCATGGCATTCGATACGACTCGTAGTTTAAAAATATTTCCATATAAACTCTATTGGAATATTTTTAAATTACGAGTTGTATCGGATGCCTTGATTTCGTCGGTTGGTTTCTGGTTTGCGGCACAGTATATTCAAAATACATTATGTCTGCAGCAAACCAGAAACCAACCGACGATTTGCCCTCAGGCGTTTTTACATCCTGCACACTTAAAAAAAGGAATAAAGTTTAGTATTAAATTATATGTAAAGGGTGTTTTTTTTTATAGAGTGACACAAGTTTAAATCATAATAAAATAAGGAAATATATTCTTAATATAAATGAAACGAGCTTTATTTGAAAGAAAATTTTATGAAATTAATGTTTAAATATGATTTCGGCGATGTGGCCGCCACGGCTGGCGCGTAGAAGGCCCAATCTGGAACACCAATTGTCAACAACTTTTCGCAGCACGCCCGCTGCGTGGCATGTGGCTCCGTTCTGTTGGAGCCACATTTCAGCAAGATTAATGCCACGTAATTGAGGTACGAAAATATTTCGAATCATGTTCCTATATCGTTCACCATTGACATTCTGACCATCATCGTTTTTGAAGACATATGGGCCAATGACTTCGCCAGCCCATAAAGCGTACCAACCAGTAATTTTCTGTGGATGTAATCGTGTTTCGACAAAAGCTTGTGGATTCTCCTCACTACAAATGTGACAATTCTGCTTATTTACTTACCCATTCAACCAGAAATGGGCTTCGTCGGAAAATGGAAGAAGTGCACAATGAGTTTGACAAATAGAACAATTATTTTGATTAAAAATTTCAACAATTTGCACGCGCTGCTTTAGTGTAAGTCGATGCATAATGAAATTTTAAAGCCAAGTAAACAAAAACCAACTATCAGGTGATGAAATAAAGCAGTGATGCCAACTCAAAGTTGTGACACTCTAAAAAACCCCCTTTACTTCTACTTATCTTATTGCCTCGAAACTTGTATTAGAAAGAAGTGGGGTGGGTTATGCTCATCTTAGCTTGAACGATCGCAAAAAACTAAAACTCCAGTTCTTAATAATTTTCCATGCCCTCCACGATTTTACCTTGGGAGGTATGATATTTGCAAAAAGTTATGACGTAGACAATTTTTTTCGGATTTTGGTGATTTTTCTAGTTTTAGCGGTTTTTCTTATTTTGCCGATTTTTTCGCTTAAGGGATTTTTGGCGTTTTTTAGTTTTGGTGATTTTTTTTTCACTATTTGGCGCTTTTTTCGGGTTTTGACGATTTATTTTAGTTTTAGAGATTTTTTTATGTTTGACGCTTTTTTTCGTTGTGGCGATTTTTTCTGTTTATGGCGATTTTTTTTAATTGTTGCAGTCTGTATAAAAATACACTAACTTTGCACATTTCAGCGTCTATATATCGTCCCTACCATGTCAAACTATCCAATATTCAAATTTGTACTTTTCAGTCAAATGCAAAGAGTCGTCAAATGTGAATTTGAAGTCTGCGTATTTCTAAAAACGTCAGTCTTAAAGTATTTCTTTACGAGTTATCTATCGTCTATGAGAATTTCAGTATTTTGAAACGAGTTATGTATATCCTAAGAAGTAGGGTACCAAAGTAACGAATCTAAAAACGAATTTAGCATATTGGATAGTTTAACATGGTAGGGACGATATATAGTTGCCTTGTATATAACATTAGGATTTCAAAATTTTTCGTTGCCCACTTAAGAACACCCTTTAATTTTTAACTGTCATATATTTGTTGTAGCAGCAAATGTTTTGCATATTCTGTAAAAATTTCAGGTTCGTAGCTCTTACGGATCTCGGACGGGCAGGGTAGCGAAAACAATAGGGGTCCTTTTGAACTTTGGTGTACGGAACGCTAAAAATTGGCTAAAGTTATTGTCAAAATGCAATCAAATTCCTCGTGAGTGAGATAAAAAATGTTGTTTTAAGTTATTGTTAGAAATAATGATTTCTGCCACGTTTGTGTGAAATAAAATTTTGTATTGTA
This sequence comes from Tachina lurida, assembly GCA_944452675.1. Taxonomy (NCBI): domain Eukaryota; kingdom Metazoa; phylum Arthropoda; class Insecta; order Diptera; family Tachinidae; genus Tachina; species Tachina lurida. Next base: position 42,631,976 of record OX101753.1, read on the forward strand.
TTGTAATGCAGTAATACTCGTATAATCGATACATTGTTAAGATGCACTTGCTAATTTTATAACTTTGTTTAATAAATTAACTTTTTTTTATGTTAAAATAAAATAAAAATGAAGGGATAGATTTAAATGAAATAAATAGCGGTTTACTCATTGATTTTCATTATACATATCGTCGATTGGTTTCTGGTTTGCGGCACAGTCTATTCAAAACACATTGTATCTGCAGCACACCAGAAACCAACCGACGATATGTACATACTTTGTGGCTGATGAATTTTGGCACTTAAAGAAATGTTAATAAATTTTTTTTTTAAAATAAATGTATAGTTTTATTTTATTAAATACTTTTAATGATTTTTTAAAATAATTGCTTTTAAATGAAATCCACGATTAACAAAAAGTTGTTCTTGACTGGATTGAATTGAATCTTTTGCTTTAAATCATTTAAATTTTATCATTTCTATTTATAAACTATATGTGTGGGGTTACCCACAAGAAAAAAAATCTGCTACAGGTGGATCTTGCGAACACGGAGGTCAACGAAACGTTGAGTCTGTTGAAATAATTTCATTTGAAAACTTCAATAACTCGGAGGAGATAGGCAAGTGCGAGGTTTAGTTTGCTTGTGATTCAAACCTTTGTTGAAAATTACCCGCAGGGACAGTCGACTAATACCTATGTATCTGAGCATATAAATTTCTTGTTGAAACACTTGTTGCATGTTGAAACACGGTTACAACTGTAATTTTTTCTTGTGTCCTAATTGTCTGATTTCACTGTAACATGCTCAGCGAAAGACCTTACAACCTCACTATTACCCACCAGATGTCACCGTGTACAGCATCCTAGATTTGCTTATCACCAGATTATTATAATTGAAAAATGAAAAAATTTGATACCCATATTTCCTATATTAAAAAAGGATTTATGTGAATAATTACAACAAAAATAAATTAACATTATTTTAAAACAGATTCAATTTGAAAAGCAAAAAATTATTTCCAAATACGTAGAATTTGTACGAAAACCCGAAACGAAAATATGTATTTAGTTAAATATCTCAATTAGTAGGTCGCAAGTGGTCAAGTGGTATATAAAATCGGATGCTGCTTCAGAAACTCTTTTCGATGATACCAAATTTTATTGATGTCGTCTTGGAGCAAAGTACAAAAAAATTCGAAAAACTGAAAAAAAGAAATTTTTTAAAAATGGTCCAGCTCACGGATGGTCAACGCTAGAACCAAAATAATTTGGGAATCATCATAAAACATATCAAGCATTATTTTCAGAGGGGTAACAAAATCACTATTTTTTGAGTCGCTCTAATGTACTTATGTGACGAAAAACGATTTAGATTACAGTCATCAGTTAACTAGTAGCAATAGTTTAACCAATAATATTTGATTCACAGCTCTTTGTTTACCATTAGTTTAACCGTCAAATGTCATTGGTTAACAAATAGTTAGACAACAGCTGATTCGTTGTAAACCTTATTAGTATTGTTGTAGTGTGAAAATTTTTATACACATTTCACACATACATACATTATCAAGCATCTTCTTTGTATTTAGCTATAGCACATTCTTTTTATTTTATTTTCTATTATATTTTGGTTTTTCCGAACAAATTTCAGCACTAATTCAATATCTTGCATGGTAAAGTTAAACGAGCGATCACTGTTTTATCAATTTTTCAGAAATACTACAGCAAATGTAAACAAAAACCATATGGTATAGCAGAGCTGCCAATAGTGAAAATTAATTGTGTGATAGGGTTACCATTCTTTGCTCATATTAAGAACAATGCGCTGTGAATATGAAGTATTAGTTAAACAATAGTTATCATTTTAGTTTACTAATAATTAACTAATGACTGTAAATTTGGCCCTTAGACACAAAACTGCCCCCGTATTCTGTAAGTCGCTAAAGCTAAATCTCTATCGCTTAAAATCTATAAAGTCGATTTCTCGATTTTCGGCTACTAATACAATTTTCAAACGTGTATTGATAAATCATTTAATGGCTTAAAAATGTAATTCGCCGAAATTTTAGTGTGTTATGTCGTAGAAAAAAATTTTTAATTTTCTATTTCTTCAACATTTTACCGATCAAATTTAGCTTTAGCTTTAGCGGCTGATTTAAAAGCCACTAAAGGTGAAACGTATTTCATCAAAAAAACCTGTATGCATCTTTGCAAATAAATAATAAAAGTTATAAATGTCTGTCTCCAGCTTCCGATTTTTTGCGTTAAAAAAAAACCTGGCGAATTTTGTAGTAAGAAGACAAACTATGACTCAGCCAAAAAATTTAGGCTTAATATTATTATTTACCTTTAAAAAAAAGTTAAAAACGAGTTCCAACAAATTATCTGTTTTATTTCATTTGTGATAAAAGAAATTAATAAAGATATGTATGTAGGTCATCCTTTTTATTAAATTTTGTCAACAATTTTATAACGGATTATCCATTTGTCACTTTCAAAAGTAAATTTAAATAAACCAAATATAAAGCTATTATTTATTTAAAACTTTTATTTAGTTATAATGCTTGGACCGTGCCATTACGTACAGATTACAAAATGCCTCTAGATTGGCTGCAGCAGTCGATCCTTTTTGTCACATTTCGGGTGATATGTCGGCGGTAACCTGACGAATGTCGGCTTTTAAATACTAAACCGTTAGAAAATGGTCTCCGTAGACACGATCTTTGCAGCACCACATAAAATGTCTGACGGTGTCAAATCGCATGATCTGGGTGGCAAAAATGTGAAATTATGAGTTCTGGAAACTTCCCATGCAATAAAGCCAAATCGCTCGTTATGTGTGACTCGTGGCACTAGAGTTGCCAGTTTTATTTTTCGAAAAAGCGCCACAAGTTAAAAAAAACTCAAAAATCACGGGATTTTCAAAAGTTTCGCGGTACAAAAATTTTTTTTTTTAAATATGTCTACTTTGAAGTATATATTTATTAAAACAAATTAAAATTTTACAAAGCATTTAAAAATGTACACACATCTTTCTTATATCAATTAAAAATTAACGAATTTAAATATAACAGTTGGATTTGAAACCAAAGCAAAATAAAAGAAATTTATTGGCAAGCATTTTAACATTAATTTATAGATAAAAGATCGATTTTCAGTACCCAGGCGAATATGTTAAGATGTACTTATTCTTTATACGTTGAAAGTTGCTGGTGTTGAATTAAAAATCATCAAATAAAACATGAAAAAGCGGGATTTTTAAAAAATCGGCACAATCCCGCGAAAAGCGGTACGAATGGCAACACTACGTGGCACCATCCTGTTAAAAGCACATAACATCCAGCTCATAACCTGCAATTGCAGGCCAAAAAAGTCGTTATCCTACTGCCATAGCGCTCTCAGTTGAGGGTAAGGGAGGATTGTCTTCTTTGCATAGTAGGTCGATTATGATAGTAGTAGGGAACTGGGGCTCCGGCGACAATTAAACTTTTGAAATTTTAAAATTTTAATTACCCAAATTTTAAAATTCTTGGAAATTTGTGAAATTTGATACCCTACGAGGGTGGGTCAATAAGTCCGTCCAACTTTTTGTTTACATAAGGAATTTTTTGTTTACATAAGGAGTTTTTTTGTTTACATTAACTTTGTGTGAACGGGTGATTTTTTTTTGAGGTGGCATTAATTATGTGAATAGGTGATTTTTGGGGGGGTGGATTAAGGGGTTTCATAAGATTAGTATTTCATAAGTATATATGCCGACGGGAAAATCATGCAATGATTTTTCCTAATACTAATGGGTGTGAAATTGTGAAAATTAATTTTTCCTAATGCCTACGGCAATATATGAATATTTTTCCTAATGCCTACGGCAATATATGAATATTTTTCCTAATGCCTACGGCAATATATGAATATTTTTCCTAATGCCTACGGCAATATATGAATATTTTTCCTAATGCCTACGGCAATATATGAATTTTTTTTCAAATGCCTACGGCAAAACATGATTGTTATTTTTTCCAAATGCCGACGGCAAAACATGATTATTATATTTTCCAAATGCCGACGGCAAAACATGATTATTATTTTCTAATACCAAAGGGAAAATTGCCAGTGTTGCCAGACTGTAGAAATTTGTTATCGTAATACTATATCAGTAATATCAGAGAAAATATTTATTTATGTGTTCACATGTATGTGAACACCCATACTTGTGTTCACATGTATGTGAACACCCATACTTGTGTGTGGGTGGTCCAGCTTGATAGTCGCGGGTAATTTAATATTTTGTGTATTTGTTTAAGAAATATGTATGTATGTATGTATGTGTATATGTATGTATGTATGTATGTGTACATGTATGTATATGTATGTGTGCATGTATGAATGTGCGATCGTGGGTATTTGTGCGTGGAATATTTTGTAGAATACATATATATTTTGCAACGTAATCATTTTCTTTGTCTACGATTATTTTAAAGCAGCAAACTAAGTACAGTCAGCAGCAGAGAAACAAAAAGTAAAATTTAGGAATGCTGCGAGGATACTGCTTCTAATTTTAGTATAAATACGCCAACATTTCTAACCAACACATCAGTACGTTATTGTATTTACAAGAAGTGTCATCAACAATTGTGTTAAAGTGAAATAATAATAAAATAATTAAAAATGAGTTCATCAGGTTATCAGTGTAATACATGTAATAAGGTATACAAATACCAAAAGTCCTTTTTGGAGCATGTTAAAAACCATAGTGTACAGAATCAAGTGGTCGTAAGCCGGGGCATAAATCCAGAGCTACCGCAGACATCTCTTCAAAATCACCAAAATCCATCATCATCATTTATTCATCAACAATATCCTTCTCTTCAGTATCCTCAATATCAGTTACCATTGAATTTTCAACAATACGGTATGCCATGGAATAATCAGTTTTTGGGATACAATTATAATCCCAATGTAATGCAATGGCAGCCTCTTAATTATCATCAACAAGAGTACCAGCATCAACAACAAGATCATCAACATCAAGCTCAACAACAACAACAAGCTCAACAACAGGGTGTGGGTATCCTTGGAGGTAATTTATTCGACGATGCTATGGACATAAGCTTACCGGAAAGTGATGGAGAAGTAGAAGAAAGAAGAGAAGAAACTCTGCCAACTCCAAGGAATACTTCGCATGCTAGAACAGATGAAGTAGAAGAATTGGGATATTATAAAATATCTAAAGCATTCAAAAACCATATTGCCACTTATGCAATTTTAAACAAAAAAGATCAACTTTTGTTGGAAGAATTTGTTGAAGAAAACAAAAATGTTTTTATGGAGAGACTTCAAGTGAATTTAAGTAAGCATGCAATAATTAAATTTCATGTAAGTATTGTGGCAGAATATATAAAAATTGTTGGAGAAGAATTGGAGTTGTGCATAATATCACATGTAGCCAAAATGAGTTTGCTGACGAAGGCAGATAGCATTGAAGAGTTATTCCGTAAGCAGGTTGGGGAAATTTCAACCAAAATGTCCGAATTTGAAGAGCGAGATTCTGGTTGGACTTTGTCACGCATAGTCCGAGCAGAAATTAACATCAACAAATCTTCGCTCGTCAAAGGATCGAACTGGATATCCACACCTGGAAAATTAGCAAGAAAATTTGCTTGCATCAACATTGAAAATAATGATGACTACTGCTTCAAGTGGTGCCTAATCGCTGCCGTTGATAGCACAACATACGCTCAACCAAAACGTTGCAGTTCTTATAATATTCAAGACATTGCTGCAGAGACGATTGTTACGCGAAATGGTGTAGCGTTAAATTTCAAAAATTTACGCTTCCCATTAGAATTAAACAAAATCAAAGAGTTTGAGGTGAACAATCCAGCAATAAGTATTAACGTATTTGGCTATGATGAGGGGGCCAATCAGATTATTGGTCCTTACTATATCACCAAAGACGAGAAAATTAGTCATGTAAACTTGTTGCTTTTGGAAAATGGTGAAGTTCATCACTACATTTTGATAAAGAACATATCAAAGTAAGTTAAAAAATTATACTACACTTTAATTTAATGATACATATACTTCTTTTATATATTTTATAATATATACGTTTTACTTATAAACTTTTATTTTACTTTTTATTATTTACAGACTTTTGACAAATCAGACTACAAAACACAAAACTAAGTTACACATCTGCAATAGCTGTCTCCAATATACTCATACGGACACCATCATGAATACTCATAAGGAGGAATGTGGGAAGATAGTCACAACTATGCCATCAGGTGAGGATGCCATTCTTAGTTTTAAGGGACATCAACGAAAAATGGATGTCCCTTTTGTTATTTACGCGGACTTTGAATGCGTATTAGAGGATATAAGTAATAGTGTAAGTAGTAAAACAAATTTAATAAAAAAGCACACACCTTGTGCCTTTAGTTATTTTATTAAGTGTATGCATAGTAATAATTTAGATACGCTTAGAATATATACGGGGGAAGATGCCTCCAAAAAATTTGTAGAATATTTAATTAAGGATTGTGAAGATATATATAATAACTATTTAGTTAACAATAGACAAATGGATACTTTATCCCCTTCAGATACTTATAATTTTTATAGTGCGGTGAATTGCCATATTTGCCAAAAATTTCTAGGCAAAGATCGTGTTAGAGATCACTGCCACATTAGTGGCAAATTTAGAGGCGCAGCCCACAATAAATGTAATTTAAATTACCAAATTCCCAAATTTATACCAGTTTACTTCCACAATTATTCAAATTATGACTCACATCTTTTCATTAAAGAATTAGGTGAAATTTCATTGCAACTGAAAGTACTCCCTCTCAATAAGGAACTTTATATATCCCTCTCCCAATTCACAGAAATGAGTGATGGCCATAAGCTTGAAATAAGATTTCTTGATACTATACGCTTTATGGCTGAGAGTTTGGAATCATTAGCCTGCAATTTGTCGGATAATGATTTCAGCACTATAAGGTCCTTATTTCAATCAGAAAAAGAATTTCAGCTTATTAAGAAAAAAGGTATTTTCCCATATGAGTACCTAAATTCATTCGAAAAATTAGATGAATGCCAGCTGCCTTCACGCAGTGATTTTTTTAATAAGTTGAATAATAAAGAGTGTTCTTTAGAGGAATACTCACATGCTGTAGAGGTATGGAATACTTTTGGTTGTGAAACAATGAAAGATTACATGGAACTTTACTTAAAAACAGACGTCCTCTTACTGACAGATATTTTCGAGAACTTTAGAAAAGTTTGTAAGGGTATTTATGAGCTCGATCCTTGCCAGTATTATACAGCACCTGGCCTTTCCTGGGATGCAATGCTCAAATATACAAAAATTGAATTAGAATTATTGACAGACATAGACATGTACAATTTTATGAAAAAAGGTATACGTGGGGGGATAGTACAGTGTAGTCAAAGATATTCGAAAGCAAATAATAAATATTTGCAAGATTTCGACAAAGAAAAGCCCTCAGAATTTCTCGTCTATTTAGACGCTAACAATTTGTATGGATGGGCGATGTCGGAATATCTTCCTCATGGTGGGTTCAGATGGTTATCACAAGACGAGTTGAATCTGGATCCAAACAGCATAGCTGATAATGGAACAGACGGTTATATTTATGAGGTTACGTTGGATTATCCCTCTCATTTACACGACTTGCATAATGATCTTCCTTTTTGCGCTGAAAATAAGAAACCTATGCAAGCGAAGTATAGCAAGTTGATAACCGATTTCTCTACAAAGCAATCATATGTGATACACTTTAGAGTTCTAAAACAGTGCTTAGAATATGGTTTAGTTTTAAAGAAAACTCATCGTATTCTAGCATTTAAACAATCTCCATGGTTAAAAGGCTATATTGACCTAAATACCAGACATAGAGCCACTGCTAAAAATGCTTTTGAAAAAAATTTTTTCAAACTACTTAATAATGCAGTGTATGGTAAAACCATGGAAAATGTGGATAAGAGGAGAGATGTTAAAATTGTTAATAATTGGGAGAGGACGAATTGCAATCATTTAGGAGCCCAAGATTGGATATCAAAACCAAATTTTCATAGTTTATCTATATTTTCTGAAGATCTTGTAGCAATCGAAATGACTAGAGTCAAAACCTGCTACAATAAACCAATTTACTTAGGATTTTGTGTACTCGAGCTGTCCAAATGGAAAATGTATAATTTCCATTACGGGTACATGCAACCTAAGTTTAAGACAAACCTCTCATTAAACTATATGGATACTGACTCTTTTATATATTCAATAAAGACTGACGACTTTTACGCTGACATAAAAAATGACATACATGAACAATTTGACACATCGGACTATCCTACAGACAATATTTATAATTTCCCAATAGTAAATAAAAAAGTAATTGGTATGATGAAGGATGAAAATTGCGGTAAGATAATGACAGAGTTTGTTGGGCTGCGCTCAAAAATGTATTCATTTAGCGTAGAAAACCAAGATGATATTAAAAAATCGAAGGGGGTAAAGAGAGCCATATTAGATAAATATAGTTTAGCTACATATAAGAATTGCCTATTTAATAAGATTAATGTGTATGATAGTATGTTAACATTTAAATCTAAACTACATCAATTATATACTAGTGAACTAAATAAGGTAGTATTAAGCTATGGAGATGATAAGAGAAAAATTAGATCAAATAATATAAACACTTATGCATGGTATCATTTTCGTATTAAGGAAACTAACCCTGAATACGAACTTGACATGTTGCTAGATGAGATTGCTAAAATGCAAGAAAATCTTAGTTAATTAGTTAAGAAAAAATATTGTATATAAAATCCTATTTATTAAGAAAAATTGTTGTATATAAAATCTTAGTTAATAAGAAAAAAATATTGTATTTATATCCTATTTAATCAGAAAAATTGATGTATATAAAATCTTATTTAATAAGAAAAATTATTTTATTGTTGTTAAAATGAATGTAAAAAAGTCTAAGAAATATTTTTGTATTTAAATCCTATTTATTAAGAAAAGTTATTGTAAATAAACTATTGAAAAAAGAATGGAAAATGTGAGTGGTTTTTTTATTTCTTTATTGGCTTTACTTCGTTGGATAAAAAATTTTTGTTTTGTTTATTTGCAAATTCTTGTTTTCATGTCGCTTAAACATGCACAGTCTTGTTTTCAGGTTACTTAAACATGCACAGTCTTGTTTTCTTTGAGAGGTTCTGCACAAGAGAAATTGAATTTCACAATATTATGAAATTCAATTAGATATTTTCATAAAGAGAAATAATTTAGATAATCGGATAAAATCCTCATATTTTTTCACTACATACAAGTTTCTGTTATTTTATATTCGAACAGATGATTCCTAGTTTTCCTTTAGAAAAAAATAATACAAATCAAGGAATATTTTTATAATTCAATTTTATTTTATTATTTATACAATTTTATTTCATTTTTATTTAATTTATTTATAATGATGGAAACATTTCGTAATAGCCAATTATTAGATGTTCTAGTATATTTTTTCTTAAAAAATATATGGTACATCTGCAAGTATCAGGTCCCTCCTCAAACTCAGGATGATACCAAGGACAGCTGGGGAAGTGTCCTTCAGTGTTGTCTTCATCTTCCATGACACCATATTCTTCGTTCTCATCCAGCATATTTTGGAAACATTTTATCATCTCCCAATGATCAAAAAGCCTGAAGGTTTCAAAATCTCTTATAAATTGATTAAGAGTACGTCTAATTTGACTCATTTTATTTGCTGATGAATGAATGATGATGAATGTTGGAAGGTTCCTTTAAGACTAATTTGTTCTGTAAATTTTTAAAATATCTATATGGTCTTTAAAATATCTATACTACCATCTCTATGTCATATTTCTTTTTAGCAGTCTATCTCTCTCTAACCCTTTTCTCTCTATTCCATATTTCTTTGTAGCACTCTATCTCTCTCTAACCCTTTTCTCTTTATTCCATATTTATTTTTAGCACTCTATCTCTCTCTAACCCTTTTCTCTTTATTCCATATTTATTTTTAGCACTCTATCTCTCTCTCTAAACCTTTTCTCTCTCTATAACTATCTCTTTCTGTCTATCACTATCCCCCACTTATTCACTATTTCACCACAATTATTTTCGATTAGCCTTTTTGAAGTCATCATCGCTACTTTTAAGATCATTTCCAGTTAAACATTCAGAGTGACAAGAAGTATCTAAATAAAATATAAAAAATAAAAAAATGGACTCCACAACAAATCTAATTGCAAAATTTAATGCTCTAAATAACAAAACTTTAATCCACGTAAAGGAGCTTGATTCTTCAACGAAATATACTATTAGAAATGTGTTACGTGTAACAACTAAATATGGACCAACCCTAAAAGTTGAAATGAATAAACACATAATGTTCCTGCCGAAACGATATAATATTTTAACTGATGACGATATCAAAGATCTCTCAAGCGGATCATATTGCCTAAGTAGAGAAGGTGAAGAAAACCTAATTGTCGAGAGTGAGCTGAGTGAATTTCTAATTCAAAATTCCCAATTTCCTGTTTGGCAATAATATATTAATTATGTATTTTAAATTATGAATAAAAAGACATTAAAGAGTTTTGTAAAATATAAATTTTTGTGTTTTATTTAATATTTTCAGTTATTTCATAAAGAAATTTAAGACATAAATGTCCACAGGTAAATGTATTGAAATTCTGATGCTGATTATAGTTGTATTTTATATTTGCACCAAGATATTTGACTACTTCCCAGGGAGGTTGTAAGTTTCCAAAGCTGTCGAAATATTCTTTTTCATTGTTGTTTTTATAGTATGCTACCCAATGTGTACCAGGTCCTGTTGATACATCTAAGTTGATTATTCCACATTCAATTTTCTTTGTTCGTTTTGGTAGAGTATTCAACATGAAAACTCCTCTAAAATATGGAATTTTTATAGAGAAACGGTTTAGGTCCACATCAGATAGTGGTCTGTTGGGCAGCATCTTTAAGAGTTTTTTGATTCCTCTTTGTGAACTAAACCATAACCTTTTTTATATGGTTTTAAGTAAAGTCCTTTTCCAACTGCTATAGATTCCATCGCTTTATTATGTCTAGTTGCTTCATCGAGTTGATTTTTTGCATTCTTTGTTGCATTTACAGCTTTAGCTATGGCAGCACCTCCAGTTGTTAGACTACCAATTGCACCCAGAGCAGTTAAAATCGGTATTAGAGGTAAAAAACCACCGATTTTTGGAACACGTATTACACGTGGAACTACAATTTGAGACTTTCTTCCTTTTAATGATTTGTTAATAGTTTTTCGTGCAATTTTAATAGCTGAGTTAATATCTAATGGTTTTTCCTTCTTTAGTATTTTTGTTGCAGCTCTAATTGATGTTCTAAACAGTTTTTTATCATTTGGCTTGTTCTTTTTAACATTTTTCTTTTTCTCCACACCCATACCAAATTTAGTTTTGGTTTTCATTGCGTTAGTAACCATATATGCAAATGATTTTTCTGCAAGACTACTGTCTTTTGCTAAAACTCGATTCCAAGCTGAATTTTCAAGTATTTTATCAGCTTTATGTCTAGTACTTAAATCCTTATTTTTTGAATACGCAATATCGTGATTTTTACAAGCAGAGTCCAATAAGTTAATACCTTTGTCACCTCGATTTAAACGTTTTTGTAGTTTTGTTCCAGGTCCACAGTACTGATACCCCGGAAGATGAAGCTCAACAGGTAGAGAGTTTATTATTTTATCTACTATACCTCCTCCAACGAAGGTGTTTTTATGACTAAACGTTTTCTGATATCGTATAACCATATTATCTAATTTTTTCTATAATAAGAGGTAACATTTATAAAATGTATTTAGTTACAAAAATGCAGTTAGTGAAACAACATAAAAATATTTTAGTTCGTAATATTGACGATTCAGTCAACATCACTTCAAAAATAAAGCATAGCCCCCTTTTACCAAATTCTATTCGTGCTCTAATAGTTGGACCATCCAATTGTGGAAAGACTAATGTTATGATTGGCTTACTAGAAAGTCCTAATGGACTCAAGTTTGAAAACATCTATTTATACTCAAAATCTCTATATCAACCCAAATATGAATACCTGAAGAAACTAATTTCACCAATTAAAGGAATGGGATATTATACATTTACAGATAATAAATCAGTTATTCCACCTGACGAAGCTAAAACTAATTCAATTATGATATTTGATGATGTTGCATGTGAAAAGCAGAATAATATACGTACATATTTTTGTATGGGGCGACATAGGGATGTCGATTCATTCTACTTGTGTCAAACTTATACTAGAATTCCCAAGCATTTAATAAGAGACAATGCCAATGTTATTATAATGTTTAAACAAGATGAGACAAATATGAAGCATGTTTATAGAGATCATGTTGGTGGCGATATGAGTTATGAAAAGTTTCATGAGATTTGTCGAGAGTGTTGGAAGGATAAATATGGATTTTTGGTGATTAGCAAAGATAATGAATTAAATGATGGACGCTACAGAAAGCAATTTGACTATTTCATAACTATATAAACTACTCTTCATAAACATTTACTTCAGTTATTAATCTAACTTTAAGCTTGATACATCTATTTGCTATAACCTCATCTGATACCTGATAAGCTGATCTGAAAACCAGACCAGCTACCTAATAACCTGATTTGATACCTGATAACCTGATCTGAAAACCAGACCAGGTCCTGAAAAGCTGATCTGAAAACCAGACCAGGTCCTGAAAAGCTGATCTGAAAACCAGACCAGGTCCTGAAAAGCTGATCTGAAAACCAGACCAGGTCCTGAAAAGCTGATCTGAAAACCAGACCAGGTCCTAAAAAGCTGATCTGAAAACCAGACCAGGTCCTGAAAAGCTGATCTGAAAACCAGACCAGGTCCTGAAAAGCTGATCTGAAAACCAGACCAGGTCCTGAAAAGCTAATCTGAAAACCAGACCAGGTCCTAAAAAGCTGATCTGAAAACCAGACCAGGTGCTAATAAGCTGATCTAATAGCTGATACCTCATCTAATAGCTGATACCTTTTATTTATTAAACATGGATGAGAAAATTTTAAAACAGTTGGTGTTGACAAGAAATGTCTTGAAGAAAAAGCTTCGTAGTATAAAAACTGGTGAAATAGATACACGTGAACAACTAAGAGATACATTTAAACCTATAACAGAACCACTGAAAGAATTCATAAATAGTTCTAAAAAAATTAAAAGAATTCCCATTAAAGAAGAAAATAAAATGAAGACAGAATTTGAAAATAATACAAGTTTAAAGTCTGAAAAACCATCACTCAAGATAGAGACAAGTACACCAAAGAAACTAGCAGAAGGAACAATATCTGATAGTACCATATTATTTAACGAAACTAATACTAAAAATGATGATGATGATGATGAAGATGATTTTTACTCACAAACTTCCAATACAGAAGATACTTATACTGATTTATCAGTCTTGGAAGGAAGAAATGAATTAGATACAAACTATGGTCCACATAAAGATTTCAATAATGAATGGAAATTCGGTGATAGTAAACTTACACTTAGTGAACATAAAATACAAGTTGGTGGTCAAATATGGGCTCTAACACCAGGACTATTTTCTCTAATGTTTCATAAAATACCAAAAAATTATGATAAATTTGAACTCGAAATCTATAAAAAGATTTTAATTACTACTAATGCATATAGAAGAGACTATAAACCTGATGGTCAAATTAAGGGTACTAGAGGATATAAATATAAACATATTATTAAGAAATTTATTGACGAGAAAAACCAGGATAATTTACCCGAATCAACAGGATCTAAGCCAAAAGGTAGCTACTTAGGTGATGGAATGATGGAATTTAACATCCATAAGCCCAACTATATATACTGGGATGATCCAAATGAGCTAGTAGATCGACTTCGACTAGTGCTCGCATCACAAGCTGAAGGTCATAATAATCACAATAACGAGATTATATCAATTATTGAAGAACTACGTGAAGCTAATATAATACATTAAGTTTAATAAAGTATATAAAGCATGTCTGTTGATAAATTTGGACATTATTTAAACGATACTAGCAACATAGTTTCTTTGAAAAATGCACCTAAACTGCTGGGGTTCTTTGTGGATATGAACAACAACATTGATGTCCAAAACAAAAGGATCAAAAATGTTGCAAAAGCTGTGGAGGAAAACGATGTTATCAATAAATTGTTTCTGCAAACTCAAATCGAAAAACTAGAAGAGAAATTATTAGCATACTTTAAGAGAGACAGTACTATAATTCAAGAAAATATTCAAATGCAAATTGAGGATCTACATCGCGAAACAAAATTAGATATAGAAGAAAATTATAAAATTGAAAAAGATATTCTAAAAATTAAAACATCCTTTGAAGAACAAATTGAACAGCTTAATGAGAAAATTTATAGATTAGAAAATTACATGTTTGTATCAATAGCTGAAAGTGCTTCAACTAGATCACAACACTCTTCAAAAAATCTCTAAAAACAACTTAATGTCTTCAAAAAGAAATTTAGTAAACGAACTCCATAAGCAAGCACGAAAACATTTTGTGCGTCGCAGAGTTATAATGAAAGGAATAGATGATCTTTGGCAAGCTGATTTAGTTGAAATGGGAAACTATTCAAAAGAAAATAGAAATTATCGATTTTTGCTGACTATTATTGACACATTCTCAAAATTTGCATGGGCAGTACCGCTAAAAACAAAAACTGCACTTGAAACAACCAACGCAATGGAAAATATTTTTGAATTGGGGCGAATACCAAAAAACATACAAACAGATGATGGTAAAGAATTTTTCAACAAACACTTTGAAAAATTAATGCATAAATACAACATTAACCACTACTCAACATATAGCATTATGAAAGCATCAATAGTAGAACGATTTAATAGAACACTGAAAGGAATGATGTGGAAAGAATTTAGCTATAATGGTTCTTATAAGTGGATTGATATATACAAAGATTTACTTAATACCTACAATAGAAAAGTTCATCGTACCATTAAAATGCCTCCAATTAAAGTCAACTCAACAAATGAGGAAAAGCTGCTAAATACAGTATACAGTCATATGAAAATGTATAAAATGTCAAAATTTAATGTAGGAGATCATGTACGCATAAGCAAATATAAGCATACATTTGAAAAAGGTTATACTCCAAATTGGACTACAGAAATTTTCACAATTACAAGAGTTCAAAATACAAATCCTGCAACATACATATTAGAAGACTATCTTGGTAATCCTATTAAAGGTGGATTCTATACTGACGAACTTTCAAAAACCAGATTTCCAAATACATATCTAGTTGAAAAGGTGCTTAAAGTTAAAGGGAAGGAGGTATATGTTAAATGGCTGGGATTTTCTAATCAACACAATTCTTGGATAAGTAAAGATGAAATATTATAGATGAAAGAAAAACTAAATCAACAACAACATCATAGCAAAATAATAATAGCATTAATATTAAGAAACTAATGTTAATTTTAAAATAAGAAAATGAAATAAATATGTAAATTATGCTTATAAACCATACTGTCTACTAAACTTTATTTAATTGTAATCAGTCTGTTATAATGTCAATAACACTTACTCTGAGCTCTAACTCATCAGAATTATCTGCTAGTTACTTTTCTCCTATTGAATTACATGGTGCATATGAGTGTGCTCTAACTGATTTTCATTCATACAACAGTGTTCCAAATGTAGACACCTACAACAATATGTTTCATATAGGAGAACATACAATAGAAATACCAATTGGATCCTACGAATTAAATGATATAGTTGATTTTATAGAAGAGCAATACAAACTACTCTGTCCAACAAATAAGATTTTTATTGAAGCCAATCACAATACAATGCAAGTTAAAGTTAATAGTTCCAAGGATACTGTATATTTTAATAAAGACAATACAATTGGAAAACTTTTAGGATACAATAGCAAAATCCTAACACCAAACAAATATTATTATTCAGATCTTCCAGTTAATATTTTTAAAGTAAATCTCTTGCGAGTTGAAAGTAGTATCGCTATTAACACATATATGAATAACTCCAAATCGCATACACTTCATGAATTTCCGATTAATGTGCCTCCAGGCTATAAAATAGATGAGGTTCCAAGAAATCTTATCTATTTACCTGTGAACACCAGAGAGATAAGTTCACTAGCGCTGCGCGTAGTTGATCAACACGGTGATTTAATTAATTTCCGAGGAGAGGAAATTACAATACGAATACATTTAAGGCCAACTAAATAATGCTAATATACAACACAAATACCTTAAAAAATATAGCAACAAGAACAACATCAACATTAAAGCGATCAGTACAACAGAAAGCATTAACAACATCAAATAAAAATTTTCTAAAGTCCTTGAATTTTAAATTGAAGACAAAATGAGTTCAATAATAGATGTCTTAGATAAGCCCTTGTCTGATGAGAATATAATCAAAAAGGACTATCATACATATGTACCATACTTACAATCTTACAACAATAATGATGAAATTAGAATTTCAATACAAAATCAAGATTTGTACGTGCTACCCAGTGAAAGCTACATTTATGTAGAAGGTTTTGTTGCTGATGATAATAACTCTAAATCTTCTTCATCATCGGACAACTTTATATTAAAAAACAACTTTGTGGCATATCTATTTGATGAAATTCGCTATGAGCTCAATGGAATTGAAATTGATCATACAAGATATTTAGGAGCCACAAGCACCATAAAAAATTTGGTTTCTATGTCACCAACAGAAAGCAACGTGATGCAAAATGCTGGATGGAACAAAATTGACGATGTCACTCTTGTAAATGGCTTTTTCAATTTCTATGTACCTCTAAAAATGCTTCTAGGATTCGCTGAAGACTACAACAAAGTTATACTAAATGGAAAACATGAATTGATACTCTTGCGCAATAAGAACGACGAAGATCTTGTACGCTCGAGTGTTTCTACTAAAAAAGCTAAACTTACAATTTCACTAATCTCATGGAGAATCCCACATGTTCAATTATGCGACTTTAGCAAATTGAATATGATTAAAATTATTAACAATGGTGCTTCTATACCTATGGCATTTCGCAGTTGGGATTGTCATGTCAATCCACAATTAAATATGGGAACTAGCCATATTTGGAATGTTAAACTAGCTGCAAATAGAGAACGCCCTCGTTTTGTATTGATTGCTTTTCAACAAGAAAATAAGTTTGTTCATTGTGATTTGACTAATTTAAAAGTACATTTAAATTCAGTCTCATATCCATATGATGATCTTAACATAAAGTTCAAAAATGAACGATATGCAATTCTATATGATATGTATCTAAGATTTCAACAAAGCTACTATATGAAAGAATCTCAACCGCTTCTAACTGCATCAGAGTTTAAGACAAAAGCTCCTATTATTGTAGTAGATGTCAGTCATCAGAATGAATCACTCAATAATGGACCGATTGATATAAAAATAGAATTTGAAACAGCAACTAATATTGGAGCAAAAACATCAGCTTACTGCATTCTTATTCATGATCGTATATTAGAATATGTACCTATCAAAGGACAAGTGCGAAAAGTCTTATGAATTGACTAATATGGAAAACAACATATTTTTCATAGACGTACAAGGTTTCAAAAATAATTCAAATGATTTCATCGCAAAAGAAGTAGCAATTGTTTTCAACAATTATGAATATAACAATTTCATTATAAAACCCCCATTTGATATCAAATGCTTATCAATAGAAAAGCAAAGAGAAGCAAAGTGGCTAACAAAAAACTATCATCACCTAAGCTGGACTGCTGGATCAGTTTCATTTCAAAGCGTTTGCAATTTTATAAAAGCCAACGCAAGATGTTCTAAAATTTATGTAAAAGGTGAAGAAAAAAGACGATGGTTGGAAAAAATTTTATGCCGAAAAATTTTTAACGTTGAGGATATAGGCTGCATCAACTTTAAACAAATGGAAATCAAGTATCCAGAATATTTTTATTGTAATTATCATAAATTTGGTGCTTGCGCACTAAAAAATGCTATTTTACTAACAAAAGAAATGTCTTGCTTTAATTAAACTTTTTCACTTTTTAAAATATGAATGTATGTATTATTATAAAATTTTATAAAATTTTAAACAATAAATGTATAAAAAATAAAATGAAATAAAATGTGTTTTCTTATTTCAAATAAAAACTACATAAAGGAAAGAGAAGGAAGTGGGGAGAAGGAGAAATTAACTTTTTTGCTTACTTGCAAATTCTTGGTTTTTGTTTCTCTGCTGTTGAGTGTACTTAGTTTGCTGCTTTAAAATAATCGTAGACAAAGAAAATGATTACGTTGCAAAATATATATGTATTCTACAAAATATTCCACGCACAAGTACCCACGATCACACATTCATACATGCACACATACATGCACACATACATACATACACATACATACATACACATACACATACATACATACATACATATTTCTTAAACAAATACACAAAATATTAAATTACCCGCGACTATCAAGCTGGACCACCCACACACAAGTATGGGTGTTCACATACATGTGAACACAAGTATGGGTGTTCACATACATGTGAACACATAAATAAATATTTTCTCTGATATTACTGATATAGTATTACGATAACAAATTTCTACAGTCTGGCAACACTGGCAATTTTCCCTTTGGTATTAGAAAATAATAATCATGTTTTGCCGTCGGCATTTGGAAAATATAATAATCATGTTTTGCCGTCGGCATTTGGAAAAAATAACAATCATGTTTTGCCGTAGGCATTTGAAAAAAAATTCATATATTGCCGTAGGCATTAGGAAAAATATTCATATATTGCCGTAGGCATTAGGAAAAATATTCATATATTGCCGTAGGCATTAGGAAAAATATTCATATATTGCCGTAGGCATTAGGAAAAATATTCATATATTGCCGTAGGCATTAGGAAAAATATTCATATATTGCCGTAGGCATTAGGAAAAATATTCATATATTGCCGTAGGCATTAGGAAAAATATTCATATATTGCCGTAGGCATTAGGAAAAATTAATTTTCACAATTTCACACCCATTAGTATTAGGAAAAATCATTGCATGATTTTCCCGTCGGCATATATACTTATGAAATACTAATCTTATGAAACCCCTTAATCCACCCCCCCAAAAATCACCTATTCACATAATTAATGCCACCTCAAAAAAAAATCACCCGTTCACACAAAGTTAATGTAAACAAAAAAACTCCTTATGTAAACAAAAAATTCCTTATGTAAACAAAAAGTTGGACGGACTTATTGACCCACCCTCGTAGGGTATCAAATTTCACAAATTTCCAAGAATTTTAAAATTTGGGTAATTAAAATTTTAAAATTTCAAAAGTTTAATTGTCGCCGGAGCCCCAGTTCCCTACTACTTATGATGTTCATGCTAGAAAAGCGGCCACGCTGGAAACACTATTTTTGTAGAAAGTTTCTTCGGTTGTTAAACAATTCATATTCGTAAGCGGCAAACTTTCACTAAATAAATAAGACTTCAGACGACGGATATTTAGCAGCTGACAACTTTGCCAGACCGGCGGTTTTGAAACCGCTAAATGGACAACCCTGTTGATATACGATATGGTAGGAACAGACATATTGCATTGTCGGTTGCATAGTCTGTAGTCTTGTTTATGGTTGCATTCGAAGTTGCATTCGAAGTTTCGAAAATATCAAAATGTTTTGATGTTTATGGGTTGCATTGTAGGTTGTAGTGTCTAATATTATTTCAAAATATTCGAAAACGTATTGCGTAAGCAAGTTGCAAAGTCCGTACCTAGCATTAAGAACGAAAATTTACAGGAAGTTGCAGTGGTGTGTGTTGTACCAAGCAAGAGCTCCTCAGGCTTTGTTTTATTTTGATCTTATTGCTCTTAATGGCCGAAATGTTGGGATATGAACCTTGGCCTTGTTTTTACATTTATGCTTTTGTGTTGATTTTACTTATTTTTCCATAATGCAACATTATATTTAATGATCATGGCTGTACCCAGTTTTGTGAGTAGAATAGTATGTCATTGCAAGAGTTTCGTAAGAATCGATTTTGCACAAATACTCAAAATTAGGGATGTAACGAATGTTCGCATTCGCTTTCGCATTCGCTTTCGCATTCGCAAATAATTCGCTTACTTTTGCTATTTGCATTCGCTAAAATGTGTGCGAATATTTAAAGCGAATACTAAAGACAAAAATATTGGAAATATTTTCCAGTTTTTGAAAAAGAAAATGCAATGTTTGAATTGCGCGAAAATATTTTCCACTTAAGACTAGTCTGTTAAAACTTTTGAAAAATGGTAAGCACATCACTAATTCGTTCAAAAAATCTTAAATACAAAAATATTAACTATTCCTTCTTTGTTGTAAATTTTTTGCGAAACAAGTGCCACTCATATTATTTCGCATGAAAACTTAAACTGTTGAAGATATATTTCATATGTTTTTCCCAAGATGAACAGAGTACTACTTCTGGAAAAATTTTTCATGAACAATTCATTCCAATTTTTCTTAATATGTATTTTGGTAGCATTTTACAGGAAATGTTGAACTTATTTCAAGGTTTTAGGGCCAAAATACGAATGGGTTGATTGCCTAACATTTTGTAAATTCATTTTTAGGGCCTGTTTGTCTAAATGCGAACGAACGTTTCTTTCGAATATTAGTATTGGAAACAAAAACAAATCTAATTAATTTTTTGTTTGTTCGCATTTAGACAAACAGGACCTTAATTATTATCTACACTTATTTTAATATGATTTCATATATCTTTCAGTTTAACAATTTTTATTCCTAATAAATTAATAAATACTAGATATACCAAACGGACGACACAATCGTCCGTATTCTAAACAGGAACAAAATCTCTTTATTAAACCTAATTCAATTTATTGAACTCTCTTCCTATAAGTTTTATGGCTCTCATACAATAACAAATAAGAAAAAAAAAATTGGAATAGCAAGAAAAATACTAAGCTACCCAGTAAAAAAAGACACTCCAAAAAAGTCATGAAAATGTAGAGTTTGCGATCTGGAAGTAGTGCAAATTTCGATCCGATCTAATGATTTTTACATAGGGTTGTCATTGCAAGAAGTTCTCTTTTTCGATGCCTAGTCACCGAATTGGAAGCGATTTTAAGAAAAATGTAATTTTTTGTGTTCTATGATAATATTTTCATCTAGGAAAAATGGTTACCTATTTTAACAATTAGTTTCTTTTTATAGTAATTTAAACGCGAAACAGTATTTTCATGTAAATTTAAGCAAATAACTTCAAAATTTTAGACCAAAATTAATTCATAAGTTTCTTGAAAAAAATCGATTTTTATAAAATTCTGGTGAGTAATTTCTAAAACTATAGAGGACTTACAAGATTCTGTGTGACAAAAATAAACTTCTACTTGGTTTTCTACTAACTATCGGCAAATTAAAAAATCGATTTTTTAGAAGCAATGAAAATGTAGTTCCTTTAGAATGACTTCCAATTTTTTTTACTGGGTAACAAATGCGTGTGTACTATGTTTGCATGTATGTAGTAGTAGCAACTTTAAACGCTTATACCTCCCAAAATACTAAACCGATTTCAATAAAATATATTGAAATTCCTTTAAAATGATATAAATCTTTCCAAAATCGGTGCAGTAGTTCCGGCGTAAAAGGGATTACAAAAAACGTGTTCGCCTATTAATTACATAGATTTGCTGAATTCAAGACTCAAGTAGATCTATGTATACAACACAACTTCATGTTCTTAGATAAATTTATTTTTATGTGATTTTTTAACGTATTGTAATATTTGCATTCGCTTTCGAAAAAATTAAAATGTATTATTCGTTTTCGCATTCGCATTCGCATTCGCTAAACTGGTATTCGTTACATCCCTACTCAAAATATTACGACCCCTTTTGCATATACAATGTTTAGGCCCTGCCCCACGATGTCGATAACATTCGACTTGTCGCACACTTCCATTTGAAACAAAAACAAAATATTAAAACTTCCCATTTTCATTGCTTCCAAAAAATCGATATTCTTAATTTGCCGATAGTTAACAGAAAACCAAGTAGAAATTTATTTTAGTCATACAAAACCTTGTAATCCCTCCATAGTTTTAGAAAATACTCACCAGAATTTAAAAAATCGATTTTTTAACGAAATTTATGAACTAATTTTAATTTAAAATTTCGGTTTTAAATTCGTATAAAAAGAAACGAACTGTTAAAATAGGTAAGCTTTTTTCCTAGATGAAAATATTATTATAGAACACAAAAAAAGGAAATTTTTCTTAAAATCGGTTCCAATTCGGTGACCAGGCATCGGAAAAGAGAACTTCTTGCAATGACAACCCTATGTAAAAATCATTAGAACGGATCGAAATTTGCACTACTTCCAGATCGCAAACTCTACATTTTAATGACTTTTTTGGAGTGTCTTTTTTTACTGGGTTGTTTTTGTTTTGAATGTATGTAATTGTGCGACAAGTCGAACGTTATCGATATCGTGGGACAGGCGCTTAACTTTCAAAATCTTAAGTTTGTCGAAGAGAACGAAAAAAAAGAATGTACGTATTAGGGTGATCGATTATTCGACTTTTTCCAAAAACCGGGTTTCGAATAGTTCGAATATTTGAAATTCTGAAATACCCGGTTTCGGTTTTTACAATTCAGGAAAAAGCGATCAACCGGTTTTTTTAAGTAAGAAAATTATTATACAAAAGTTTATATGTATATTAAATTGCTTTATTAAAACAAGACAACAGAGAAAGAAACTTTTTTTTTTGAAGAAGCTTGTATTATTTGTTAATAAAATTAACTAAAAAAAAATAAATAATGTAATGTAACTGCAACAGTAGGAAACAGCTGATCGATATTGTTATGTGAAATGTAATGAAAATGGTTATAGAGATGCAATGTAACGTAGCCTACATTTCACATAAAAATATCGATCAGCTGTTTCCTACTGTTGCAGTTACATTGCATTATAGTCCGCTAACTGAGGATTTAATGTTGATACGACGACTGTAAAGTAAAGTACACACTATAGAGCACGAGTGGCAATTTTTGCCTTGATAGGCAAACCACAGAATTGTTTGTGATTGAGTGACAGTCAGCGACCACATTGGGTTTTGACTGATATGCCGAGTGCACACTACGGCATTTTGTAACATAGCTGTATTGTATACTAGTGACAACGTATGCCATTTCCGATATTTTTCATTGGGTGTTATTGTTTTCCATATATATAAAACACATAATGTGAACGTCATTGCACACATTTTGAAAACGACAACACAAGAAATGTCAGATGTGTACTCAGCAATAGTGTGTACTCGTACATTTTTTTAGCATAAACAACACAGATTGAACGCGGAAAATTATTTTTTAAGGAAATCATATATTTTTATGGAATGCAAGGCTGCGTGTTGTGATGTTAAAGACAAAATCGTACGAGGTGTTTTTAGAGATACGAAAACAATTAAATAATTCATTATAAAATAAATTTATAACTGTAATAGTGTCGATTGTTTTTGTTACAAAAATCACGTCCCAGCTCCTGTGTCATGACATAAATAGCATAGCTATAAAAATTTTGTTAACAATAATTCGCATTCAATTTGAGTTTTTCAAATGTTTGTATCCAAATTTTTTTTTGTTGAATGAAGGTTTGAGTGTCGAACATGATCGATACTCTAAACAGTCATGTTCGATAGTGTGTACCCAACTTAGCGTGTAGAAGATTTAGCAATACCAAATGAGGAGCCAAATTATCTCTCTTAGGAAAATTAACTAAAAAGTTTGAAGATATGGTCACAAGATCTTAAAAACCAAAATATTAAGAGAAACGATCACAACATTTAGATTAAAAATCATGTAAAGCTGAAGGTCAATACCATCCGTTATTGGCACATGCGTTGTATGCGTTTCTGTACGTTCTCTCCGATTCTAAATTCAAGTTACATGCAATACGTCTTATGCGCAAGTATTTATTTTTGTTGTTTTAATGCAAAAAGAGAGAAAATTTAAATTCACCACACGAACATTTGGCTATAAAAGATAGCATGATGCATGCGACGGATACAAAAGTAGAAAGTAAAGCCGAAAGTCCACACCATCCGTTCTTTGCATATGCGTGGTATGCGTTTCTGTACATTCTCTCCGATTATAAATTCAAGTTACATGCAATACGTCTTATGCGCAAGTATTTTTGTTGTTTTAATGCAAAAAGAGAAAAAATTTAAATTCACCACACGAACATTTGGCTACAAAAGAGAGCACGATGCATGCGACGGATACAAAAGTAGAAAGTAAACCTACTTTATCCGTCCTATGCGTCTATACGTTCTTTGCGTTTTGTTATGTAACTTGCCACATACAATTGCCTTGCTTCTAGTTTTTGACACATGCATAAAACGCAACTACGCATTGAAAGGATGGTATGGACCTTCAGCTTAAACCTACTTTATCCGTCCTATGCGGCTATACGTTCCTTGCGTCTTGTTCTGTAAATTGGCACATACAATTACCTTGATTCTACTTTTTGGCACATGCATAAAACGCAACTACGCATTGAACGGATGGTATGGGCCTTCAGCTTAAGGCTTTAAATGCACATTGAGCATCATTACAGTGCATTTTACACAAACACCTAAACCTGCATCTCTATAAAATTCAGTTAGTGCAAGAACTACAGCTCCACCATACCAGTCAGAGGCCTGAAATTCATTGAAAACTGATCTCGAGAAGATGTTATATAAACTGGCCTCCATGCAGACCTGATTTAACCCTATGGACTTTTTCCTGTCTGTTTATCCTAAATCTTAAGTCACCGCTAATAAGTCAGTTTTCTTGACACTTTAAGAAAATGTCCCCCAAAATGGCAGCCATTACAGAGTCTAACTGCCGAGTCGTCATAAGAAATTTTACTACACAACTAAATGAGTGCCGGCAAGAAATAAATTCCCCAAATTTGTATTTAAATAAATAATAAACATTGCTTCGATAAAGGGCTTATTTTTTGTTTTATAATCGATCTACTAAATATAAACTTTCTATTGAGACACGCTGCATGTAAGAAACCTTAACTTCCTTAGATTGGAGGAAGACACTCCTGCTATTAAAAATTCAAAAATAAAATAAATGCAAAATTGACTAGAGATGCTTGTTTTGTAAAGATTTTTGTTTGAGGCTTTTAAACTTATTATGTTTGTATATTGTGATTCTCAATGATGTATTAAGAGTCTTACTATAAGTTATTTACCTAATTTCAGAATCTTTTGGGTTAAAGTCTACTCTACTGACAATTCCCGTGAAGCAGGAAAAAAATGCATACAGACATTGCTTAACCAAAAAAAAAAAAAAAAAAAAACAAGCAAAATTTTCAAATGTGTTTTATATTTTATTTTATAATTATAAAATTTTATTTAAATTGCCAGAGGAAAAATACATATGTGCAGAGACACAGAGAGACAGAGTGTAATGCGAAGTAAAACTCATTTTTATGAGGTAAGCTTTTAAAAATATTGGAAGTTAAAATTGGTATTGCGACCACGTGAAGTTATTGTAAGTTAATTTAATCTGAATCAAACCTATTTCATTTAAGTTCAAAAGACCTGTTGAGCATAAGCATATTTATAAACCTACAATAAATCGATTATAATACGAGTATTTTCATACAATAAAAGACTTTAGAACATTGATATTATTATTTTTAAGCTTTTATAAAGAAGAAATTGAAATGTTGGCAGTTTTTTCTTTAGATATCGTGCCATAACCGCCAAAATAGCTTAAGCGACATAATTTTCGAACCTCATTTTTTTTACCAAAATCGATTATTTGCGATCGTAAATAGTCGATTTTCGTCTATTGACACTTGGACTACTTTCCAATAGAAACAACTAACTATTTTAGCATTGCGATGTCCTAGGCAGTAGTCAATTGTCTCACTCTACACTACTTTTCAACTAACTTAAAATTGATTTTATTTAAGTCACCTGATAGTAAATTTACAAAAAGTTATTCTGAGGTTCGAACTATGTCGAGCATTATTTTCGACAAAATTTTAAATTTTAAGAGAAGGTTTTTTTTTAAATACTCAAATATGTTTTTGTATGTAAATTGTCGTATACGAAAAAATTTTACAGCCTGTATCTTAAAATAACTTAGGTAATTTACTAATTCTAAACTATGGATAAGGCCATAGTTTAAATAAAAAAATATTCCGATTACGCATTCAACTTCAGAGTTAATTTAGCTTGTAGTTAGCTTTTAGTTAAGGTTCGATCAGACGTGCCATAACCATAGAAAACTTATGGGCAACACTGTATTTGATTATAGGTGACTCGCCATAACGCCATGGCCATTACCATAGAAACCAATTGAATTTTGGTTTGGTTATGGCTATGGCACCACATGGCACGTCTAATTTAGGCTTTAGCTCAAGAAAAGTTAAATATAAGTTGATTATTTTTGTAGTCAATCACACATTCTCCGACAGGGTACACATGTATAATGATTTTAAAATGGCCCACTTTGAAGATTCAAAGTGTGATGAATTTCGAATGATTTCTAGAATAAATTTAAGTCAATCTAATGTTAGATATACATATATGTACATACCATTGTATTGCTTATGGTGGTTACACTTTCACAGATGTCTTAATGTAAAGTTTTCTAAAAAAAAAACATCCTACACTTAATGTATAATAAAAAATATATTCTATTTATTGATAACCCGCATTGAACTTTTGGGAATTTTTAAAATAATATGTATGTATATATATTTATAATAAAACAAATAATCATATTGAGATGAACTTATTTAAAATATAAATTAACTTGTACTTGATTATTCAGCAACACCATTATCATTTATTGATTAGTTATTGAAGAAAAGTTTTCTGAATTTCTCTTACTTTTTTTTCTAGTACAGGCCAAAATAATGGCGTCAAAAGCATCATTGATTGTATTCAGTTTATTAATTGCCCACTCCTGTGCGCAACTTTCTTTGGATGAACTCATTGGAAATGTTTTTACCGACAAGACATTTCAGGTAGAGAGTACAACGAAAGCGTTCGAAGCACATCCTACAAAAACCACAGTTCTGGGCCCACCTCGTAGCGGTGGAACAGGCTACAGATCGTGTGGTGTGGAGAAGGAATGTGTTCCCAGACATTTGTGTGTTGATGGTGCCATTAGTACAAGTGGCGAAAACTTCATTGATATTCGAATCAATGGCGAAGTCTGCGGTTATAGTGAATTATGCTGTGATATACCCAATAAGGTAAAATAACTCTAATTTAATTTTAATTTCTTCTACTTTTTGCCATAATATATAAGTAGGCCTGTGACGGAAATTAAATTCTATCGAAATGATTTCAATTCCGTAATTAGGTTCTTCAGAAAACGAAAAACGAAGAATTTGCTCGAAATGAAACCACTTTAAATTTAATCCTCGGAATTGTCATTTTCTGTATGTGGAAGTACAAAAATCAATTTTTTAATCAATTGAATCAATTTTACATATTTAAGATATTTTCTCAAGTCTTAAAATATTCTATTCAGGCAAATAAAATTAGAGGTGCGCATATAGCTAGCTATCTTTTCAGATAGTCAGGCAGCTTTTAAGTCTCTCCTTTCATGGGAATTCCGTTCCAGGCTAGTTTTAGAGTGATTTGGCTCATTACAAAAGCTATCCATACGGAACAAGTATTCCATTTATTAGATACCTGATTCCATTTATTAGATACCTGGATCATCCACGGAATGAGGAAGCGAATGAGCTGGCCAAGAGGGCCTCCGCTGTTGCTTTTATACGTCCGTTTTGTGGCGTAAGTTGGTCGACTGTAACATCTCTGATCAAAGACGATGACACTTCAACCGCTAAGGAAATGTGTACTATTAATAAATCACTTCAAAGTTTCCCCACCGAGTTTGTGAGTGATTTGTTGTTCGAATTTTCGTATTTAATTTATGCATGTACCAAGGCACATCAATCAGGTACCCTCATTTCTACAACAAATATTACAACAGCAATAACCACATGTACTTTGTTGCTATAAATTACCATTTTACTTTTCAAAACAGGGTAGCATCGTTAGATTGTATGTTTATTATATGAAATGTCAAACACCATACAAAACTGAATATTCGTTAGGTGTTAATGGATACCCAAATAAAAGCATGTTTTTGGGCTTATACCTACACAATCCAGATTTGACATTTAGCTTGGTATAATGACATTAGACACATGGTGTAGTGCTGCCACCTAATAAATGCGCCTTGGCATGTACATTATGAGGTGGGCATATCAGCTGTAATGTGATTTTCATTCACATGTGGTTGACCAAGGCCTATTTATCAGGTCAACGCAACTCTACAAAAACACAGCAATACAAAAAACAACTTTATGTTTAAGTTGTCAGAAACACACACAAACATGAACTAAAGTATATGGTGCAAATAACTTTTGACAGCTCAAACAAGAAAACAAACCATAAAAACAAAAATCATCGTGAGAGTTGCGTTGACCTGATAAATAGGCCTTGTGGTTGACGTTTAAAATTTATTAAATATTCCTTAAGGTAATTTTTTCGAAATTGTCAATAGCTATTGACGGATGACCCAGGGATGGAGTTTGTAATTTTAAAAGCAACGCAGGGTTGCATACATAAATCGAGTTCGAAAAATAGTATTTTCGACATTATTTAAGAGAAATCAACTACTTTGAGATGATTTATCCATATGCAAAATGAATTGTAAATTATGTAAAAATTAACATGATTTGCTCAAATCACCTGCTTGATTTAAAGACGGTGGAAACTTACTATTACACATATGCTGAGTTTGGATATGAAAGTGGATATGAAGCATCCCTCAATACTCTTCACCGCAATTTTCCAGCAAAGTCTTGATGTCTGCGCATTAGTGTTTTTCATACGGGATTTCCCGGAAAAAATTTTCCTGGATCCCGCACATTTTCCGGGAAAGAAATCCCGGGAAATTTGTGCGGGAATTCCCGGGATTTTTTGATTTTGTTATGGCAACTTAATTTGTATGTACACATTCCTTGATGAGTGTCGTTATTCACTTTATGAATGCGTTGGTGCAACAATATTGCAAGGTGATGGCAATACCACAATACCTAAAGCTTTACAACAACTAAGGCCGAGTTTACATCTGGCACAAATGCGTTCTGAGACTTATATGTCTTTATTTGGAAAAAGCAGAGCGCGACGTTCAAAATTTAATTCTAGAACAATTCATAAAAGTGAAAAACAAAAATGAGCAAGGAAATAAAAGAAAATTACAAATAATTAAATAGTACGGTTAACAGCATTAACAGCTTATTCTGTACTAAAGTCCTATTTCCAAATAAATATGTCCTTATGCAAAAACGATTGTTAAAGTTAAAGCTTGCGTTAAAACTGGTTTTGCCATACAAAATTCGTTTGTTAAACCAACTTTAAGTTTAACAATGATTTTTTCATAAGGGGAATATTTTGTAAATTTTTTTAATAATACTCGTATAATTTCTTTTTTATAATATTGGTGATGGGTGTTTTTTATTGAGGTATAGAACTTTAAGTTGGCATCACTTTTTTAACTGGCGGCCATTTTGTTAGCTGTCAAGTGATTAATATTTAGTTTGGTTTGCCATTTCATCATGAACAGGTTGACAAAAGAACAACGCTTGCAAATCGTGCAAATTTATTTCGAAGTTTACCGCAAGCTCCGTCCATTTTATGGTCTACATAATCGTCCATCAGAGCAATTAATTCGGTTAACCATGGATCGTTTTCGCACTACGTTTACTCTATGTGATAATACGCATCCGCAGAGACGTCGAACAGTGCGCACCGAAGAAACAATTGCCGCTGTAGAGCAAAGTGTTGAAGAGGACCCGAATGAATCGATTCGCACCGGGCACAGCAATTGGAGCTTTGTCATCAACTTTATGGAAGATTTTGAAGATTTTGAATGTGGATGAGTTGTGGTTCCAACAAGACGGCGCTACATGCCACACAGCGCACGTCACAATCGATTTATTGAAGGAAACATTCGATGAGCGCATAATTTCGCGGAATGGACGTGTCAATTGGCCACCAAGATCGTGTGATTTGACACCATTGGATTATTTTCTTTGGGGATATGTGAAGTCGCTAGTCTACGCCAACAAACCAGAAACGTTAGGGGACTTGGAAGCCAACATTCTTGGCGTTATTGCCAACATACGGCCCCATATGCTCGAAAAAGTGGTTGAAAATTGGACCTGTAGAATTGGCTTTATTCGAGCCAGCTGCGGCGGCCACATGCCCGAAATCATATTTAAACATTAATGGCATAAAATTATCCATCCAATAAAGCCAAATTGATGGACATTAAAACGATTTTCTTGTGTTTTATTTCAATTCGAAGTTCTATACCTCTAAAAAAACACCCTTTATATATGTATGTATGTATTACTATTATATAAAGAACGGAAACGGTATTATTTTTTGAATAATGAGTGTATAAAACGTTATTACTTAATCGATCTCATGAATTACAATTTGTTTTTGTTGAAATAAACTAAATTTAAAAATATTTTGTATTGTTTTGTACTGGGCGGGAATTACCGGGATTTCCCGGGAAACCGAAAAATCTTTCCCGCTTTCCCGGGAAATGAAATAGTCCGGGAAAAGAAAAACTCTACTGCGCATACACAACTGCAGTTATTGTGATTCCAGACATGTTGTGTATTTTTTTTAAATTTTGTTCAGTTCAATAAAATTTTTTTTTGTGGCTTTGTTATTTCGTTTTCCTCTTCTAATAACCACGAGCCTTTTGTTTTGTGTTGCCCAATATTACCACATTTAAATTGAAAACAATCGTATTGCCGCTTTTTCGAAATGAACAAAATCTATCGAAATCTGGAGAAGGTAAAACAAAATCCATCGAAATTAAAATTAGTAATCAAAACAATTTCGATCGATTTCTGTGACAGCTCTGATAAATTGCATGCATAAGAAGGCAGGTCTTTGTATTTAGTGTATAAACTGATTTTAAGTTTTTGTCAAACTTAATAAGGCTCAACTGTCTGAATTTATATATAACCCTGGATGGCTACTTTTTATTTTAATACATTAAGATTACTTAGTGTGGCATTAAGTAAAACTTAAACAACACTGATTTTTTAGCTGCACAATTTATTACAAAAAATAAAGAAAAATAAAAATTCAATACGAATTTGTACTATTTTAAATTTTTTTTTTTTCAAATAAATTAACCTTTTAAAATAACAAAAACTTA
Source organism: Tachina lurida (assembly GCA_944452675.1). Lineage (NCBI taxonomy): Eukaryota > Metazoa > Arthropoda > Insecta > Diptera > Tachinidae > Tachina > Tachina lurida. The sequence goes on from OX101753.1 coordinate 42,663,396, forward strand.
TTTTACGCATGTGGTTAAATTTTTCTTACATATATTACGTCTAGTTTCCGTCATTCTTCTACTGACAAAAGACACATTTTACGCTTTATTGTTTCTTTATCAACATATTCAATAGATTGTTGCGGATTAGCTATTCAATTTTGAATTTCTTTTTCTAATTGAGGTTCGCGCGATATGTTGATCGCGTCTCCTTCTTATTCATGAAGATCGAAAATATTTAAAATAAACAATAATTAATTGTTTAAAATAAAATATGCTGTCATAATACTAACACAACGTATGTAAAGCAATAAAAAAGACAACAAAATAAAACAACAAATTTATTACCATATAAACGTAAAAAGTCACACTAAAATTAATCCCCATCGTTGCGACGAGTAGACAGACACCTTTGAAATTAAACTTAAAAAAACAAGTACCCAGCGTTTGACCGCGCGATACAAGCTTTCGTCATCAACTAACTTTACTGGCTAAAAGATTGTAATTTGAACACACGTAAAAAAGTTATATGATTCATCAACGATTCGACTAACAATAACCATCCAGGGTTAAAGGGAGTCTTAAGAGATTTATTTATTTAACTTGCAATAAATCGCATGCAATTATATTTAGGCAAGTAAGGTTGACGAGAGGAGCCATTACGCTCATGTCAAGGGCCATACATACAATCCAGTACAGGCCTGTGAATTAAATAGAAAACCCGCCTTCATAGAAACTCAGTATCATTAACATAGTTCCTCAATCTTTTCTAGTCAATTCCTCTAAGCTGGTTAATGTCCGTGAAGGTTAAGTAAGGTTAGGTAAGGTTAGCTGGCTGATGGTAAGAAAGGCTGAAATTTGGAGACCAGCTTACTTGGGTTTAATACAATGATCCCTTTGTGCTACCTGTTAGTTGAAGGGAAGATAGTGAGAGAGAGAGTGATGCGGAAGGGATATTGATAGAGAAGACAGGTGGTGAAGGAAGAGATAGAGGAAAGCTTCATTCATTTACAACTCTGTTTTTGCACGTTTTTAATAATGCAGAGTTGCAGCTCCTCTGGTGTTAAATGAGCCGTATTAAATTTTCGAGGTTGTGCTTAGTAGCCATTTTATTAGTTATTTTACTTTGCTCATGATTCTACTACACAATACCGACGAAGGAGGGTGATCTGATGTGACATTAGGATTATTAGCATCCGCTGAAGCCGGTATAGTTTAGTGACCAGTGCCTATGCCTGCATCACTTTTCCTACAACATCTGATACAAAGGACGCTAATGCACATCAGAAAAGTGCGTGGTGATATTATATTAATGACTGTCGGAGACCAGGTTCGGACCCAGGACCTTCGGTTTTGCAGTCAACGTGCTAACTACTTCAGCCAACGACACTCTCCGTATCCGTGAAGGTGTCATCCCAAAAAAAAACTAGATCTCGGCTGGGTCAAAGCTGGACAATGACAAAGGAAGTGATCTGTTGTCTCAATGTCATCCATGCATACTCTTCATTTATTGTTGTCTGTGGCTCCGGTCAACTTTCCTAGTTTGCTAACTAAGCAAGCGTAGTTTCAACGACCTCTTTGTTTTGTCTTCTTCCGGGTCATCCCATAGAACTTTGATAATATTATCCAGAGTATCATTAGGGCCATTTTCGATCAACTTAGTAACTTAACCATCGCTACCTTGAATAGCTTTGGTTAGTTTGTTCGTAAATGCATCACTGCGCTGCTAATGAAAATTGAAATGTCCTTACGTCTCCATGTACGATGGCATACTTTGGGGTTTCCTATTACACTATCGAACGCTGACGTCATACTTCATATTAATTGTGCGACAGACATCAGAAAATCAAAAATTTTTGAAAACCAACACACATGTCTAACGTACTCGTATAAATGCTATTAGACAGTGAGACTTGGTATGCTATCGTACACGTCTTAAGACAAGTATGTCTGTCTAATAGCCCTTTAACATACATACATACATATTTTTTTAAATACGACAGTTAGTATATCACAAGTTTAAAATATTTTACACAAAAAATGTTTGCTTGTTTTCCATAAATATCATAGATAAATAATAAATTTTCAATGATTCTTTTCTGTTCACAGAGAACTCAGCCTGTCATTCCTGCCCTGCCCAAAGAACTTCACGATGGCTGCGGGTGGCGTAATGTCGATGGTGTCGGTTTTAAAATCAAAGGCGACGTTGATAACGAAGCTCAGTTTGGTGAATTTCCTTGGATGGTTGCTATTCTCCGTACTGAAGATGCGGGTGGTGAAATAATTCATTTGTATGACTGCGGCGGTTCTTTGATCGCTCCAAATGTAGTTTTGACAGCAGCACATTGTGTCATCAATCGTGTAGCCCATCAGCTGGTTGTGCGTGGCGGTGAGTGGGATACCCAAAACACCAACGAAATTCTAAATCACGTTGACAAGCCAGTGAAAGAGGTTATTTATCATGAAAAGTACAATAAAGGCGCTCTTTACAATGATGTCGCCCTCTTGATTTTGGACGGTGCTTTTGATTGGCAAGAAAATATCCGTCCCATCTGCTTGCCGGACGTCAATGTCAACTTTGATCACAGCCGCTGTTACGCCACTGGCTGGGGTAAAGACAAATTCGGCCGTGAGGGTAAATATCAAGTGATATTGAAGAAAATCGATTTGCCCGTTATTCCCCGAAATACCTGCCAAGACCAATTGCGTCAAACTCGTTTGGGACTGTACTATAACTTGCACGAAAGTTTCTTGTGTGCTGGCGGTGAAAAGGACAAGGATACGTGCAAAGGGGATGGAGGTTCGCCATTGGTTTGCCCTGTTCCTGGTGTTAAGGATCGTTTCTATCAAGCTGGCATTGTAGCTTGGGGTGTTGGATGTGCCGAAGAGAATGTTCCCGGCGTATATGCCAATGTACCATACTTGCGTCCCTGGATTTCAGAAAAACTAGCTGCCAGAGGCATACAATTTGAACACTTTACTCCTTAATTTAGATTTTTAAGACAAAAATTTAAATTAAATTCTGCTCTAGTGTGGAGACAAATAATCGTAATATAATAATTTTGAATAAATATGTATGTACATATGTCCAATTTTGAACAGTTTATTGAGATAAAGATTTTGTTTTTTGATCCTTTGGTATTATGACGTGCATTCGACGAAAACCAGGGGGCAAATCACGGCATTCGATAGACTCTTAATTTAAAAATAGTTCAATCGAGTTTATATGGAAATATTTTTAAATTACGAGTCGTATCTAATGCCGTGATTTGCCCCCAGCCTTATTGCGAATTTTACACTCACAACATTAGGTGCGTTAGAGTACTTTCCCTGTAAAATCCAGTAACTAATTAAGTACTGAGTAAAAAAATTTGCATATAAAAGTACGCGAATGGGAAAATTGTAAAATCCACTAAAACATATACAACAGCTGATTCATAATAATTTTCGGGCTAAAAATTATAAATATGTATATGAAAAAAAAATTATACAAAACTATACATTTGTATGTGGCTACTGGTTTGCCGCATAGAACAACAATGTCTTTTTCAGAAAATCGTTGAAAATGTTTTAATTCATTTGTTTTATAAAGTTCATATCGCCTTGTAAGCCAAATTACATGTGATAATTATTAATGAACAAATATCACCAAAGTTAGTTGTAAATATTCTGACTAACACATTGTTGAACGGAACAACTAGCTGTAGTAATAGTTACACATGGTTTTTATTTAAACTTAAAGTTGCTAAACTTTTTACACTCAACGCAAAAAGTTATTAGGATTTAAAGAAAAATTACAAAAATCTTTGTTTCCACATTACAACAACACAAATCACAACAAATTTGTTCACAATAGGTCAAATGCACTAGGAAACAAACTTTATATCGTCTGATACATTCAAGATATCGAAAAGTGAGAACGAATTTCAGAAAAGTACTATTTATTATTAATCACATATAATTATAATCGATCAATAACTATACACAAAACAAGAGGTAGGGACGACCTACGCGCGTTTTCAACAACTGATGTTGCTGGACCATTTCCATTTTCATATCAAGGAAAGAGGTATTTAGTTTTATATAAAGATCAGTTTACTAAATTTCGCTTTGGTTCCTTTATTTAAAAAAAAAAATCTGAAGTAAAAAACACTCTAAGAATTGTCATTGCTAGCGCAAGAGCACAAGGTCATAAAATTAAAGAAATTTTGAGTGATAATGGAGGTGAATTTAACAACAAAGATGTAAAAAGTATTCTGGAGGAAAATGGTATTACACAAAGGCTAACAGCACCATATACTCCTGAACAAAATGGTGCTTCGGAGAGAGATAATCGTACTGTTATTGAGATGGTGCGAACATTTATGTACTCCAATTCAGAAATCAAGTTTTCAGATGCTATGTGGGCAGAATTTGCTAATAGTGCTATTTATATTTTAAATAGAACCAGTAAATCATCGCTAAAAAATAAAAGTCCTTACGAACTATGGATAGGCAAGAAACCTCGTATTAAACATCTTAAGATAATTGGATCAACTTGCTTCTTCCATGTACCGAAACAAAAGAGACGAAAACTTGATAAGAAAGCTATTAAGGGTTATCTAATTGGATATGATGGTGATGAAAGGTATAGAATTTATAATAGTGAAATGAACATTATACAACTATCAAGAGACGTAATATTTGATGAAAAATTATGTGACTATAAAGAGCCGAAATCAATCCAGAGTCCAATAAAAGGGACTCGTGAATTACCTGAAATTATGTTACCATTTAAGGACTACAAGTCATTATGCAAAAATTCAGAAAAAGAAAATGATGAAAGCTATCACACAGACGAAATTTCTGATGAAGTGACAACTGAGGCAGAAAATGTACAACGACAAAAGAGAGGAAGAGATGAAACATCTGAGGACGATTTACCATTATCTAAACGTTTAAGAAATAGGACGGTAATCATCAACAACTCTTATGATGATTATGCAATGATGGTTTCAGATTTAATTAGTAAAATAAAAACACCTACAACTTACTGTGAAGCATTAGATACTGATGAAAAAGAAATGTGGATAAACGCAATGACATCTGAGATGAATTCTTTAAAAGAAAACCATACTTGGGAAATGAAGAAATTACCAAAACAGGGAAAGATTTTACCAAGTAAATGGGTATTCAAGGTTAAAACAAATCCAAATGGTTCTGTTGATAAATTCATGGCTCGGCTGGTTATCAAAGGCTTCCGTCAACGTGCTGGAATAGATTATACTGAAACTTTCAGTCCAGTTGCTAAAATGAGTACTGTTCGAGCTCTTTTAAGTACTGCTGCTAGTGAAAATATGTATCTCTCACAATTTGATGTCTCTACGGCTTTTCTTTATGGTGAACTGGAGGAAGACATCTATATGAAGCAGCCTGATGGTTTTGAAGATGGAACTGATCGAGTATGCAAACTTAAAAAAAAGTCTATATGGTCTTAAGCAAGCACCCAGATGTTGGAATAAACGATTCGGGAAATATTTATTGAAACTTGGATTTAAAGCAAGTGAGGCTGATCCCTGTTTCTATATCAGAGAATGTAATGGTAAGAAACTGCTTCTAGTGCTTTATGTGGATGATGGCCTTATTGCCTCAACTGATGAGAAAGATCTTAAAGAATTCTTAGAGCAACTTAAAAAAGAGTTCAAGATTGTCCATAAAGAGGCTAATTACTTTCTTGGAATTCAAATAAGAAGACAAAACAGTAAAATTCAAATTAGTCAAGAGGCGTATGCAAAGAAGATTCTAGAAAGATTTAATTTTAGCGAATGCAAAAAAGTTAATTCACCAATGCTAAAAACAAATGAACAGGGAAAGAAAAAAATAGTCCAAGAAGAAAAAGAAGTTAAATTCCCTTATAGACAGGCTGTTGGCGCACTTATGTATCTCATGCTAGGCACTCGTCCAGATTTAGGATTTAGGATATCTCTCCAGAACATTGGAAAATCCTACTTCAGAAGATATAACTCGTGTAAAAAGGGTTTTTAGATATATTGCAGGAACTATTAATTATGGTATTGTATATAATAAGAATGCTCTATGTGAATTGGAATGCTACAGCGATGCAGATTTTGGAGGATGTCTAAAAACGGGACGATCGACGCCATTCGTAGTCATAAAATATGCTGGTGGGGCGATTTCGTGGTCAAGTCAAAGACAAACTGTAGTGGCTACCTCAACAACTGAAGCTGAAATTATTGCAGCAACTGAAGCAACGAAAGAAATAATTTGGTTGTACCGTTTATATTCACAAGTTATAAGCTTTAAAAATATACCAATATTAAAAGTCGATAATGCTGCTGCAGTACGATTAGCACAAAATCCGGAATTCCACCGAAGAACCAAGCATATAGCTATTAAACAATTTTTTATAAGAGAGAAGGTAGTTGAACGAAAACTTGATGTTCAACAAATTTCAACTTCAAGTCAGTTAGCTGACATAATGACAAAACCTCTTCAGCCAGTTAGATTAAAATCTCTCTGTACAATGTTGGGTTTGGAAAGTACTAACTCTAAATAACAAGGGAAAGTATTATGTTTAATGAGTTGTTATATAAAAGTTATTATTTTATGAACCCATATACATGTACTTTGATTATCAATACTTGTGTAACATTATTAATATCATGTATTCATTTTTTATTTATTCATAGTTTATAAACATATATTTCAATTAGTCTTACTCAAGGCACATTTACAAGGTAGTAGCGGAAATTCAGCTGAGCTATTTTTTTTCAAATTAAAGTTCATCGGAAACTTCAAAAATTTTTTACGAAAGAGAAATTAAAAGAAAATGTTAAAAAAATTCAATATGAAAAATATTTTATTAAAAAAAATTCTGTGAAAACAAATTTATAAATATGAAAAAACTATTAAAAAATTGTGAGAAGTGCTAAACGTTGCAAATGTTGTTAGTGGTAGCTGCCGCGGAGAAATATTTTCAAAGTTATGTGAATAATTTTTATTATTGTTATGTTAAAAAAATTCTATTTTTGAAGTTTTTGATGAACTACAACCCATGTTGTTTTTTTCATTGTTGTATTTTTTCATTGTTTTTGTAATCCTGATACTACCTGGAAATGAATCTGCCTTGGTCTTAATAAAATACTCAAACACAATACACCAAAGATGCACGTATTTAAATCTTTAAAATGGCTCTCCTGAACAAAACCGGTTTTTACCCTTAGGTCCCTTTCTGTTTTGCGCGTCACATATATAGACGCTTGTAATTTACAAAGTCAGTGTATTTTTATGAAGACTACAAAATTAACAATTAACACTGAAATTAAAAAAAAAATCAAAATTAAAGGGTAATCCTTCCATCAGTTCATATAAACGAAAAAATCGCCAAACGAAAATATCGCCAAAAACCCAAAAAAATCACTTAAACGAAAAAAATATGTAAAAGCTAAATAAATCGGCAAAAAACCGAAAAAAATCGCCAAAAACCAAAATAATAAGTTTACTTTGGAATTAATTTTTTTAAGTCTACATCAGGTAAGATATCGGCTGAAGTTCACATAGTATTACATACGTATTATCCGTACGGAACCCTTCCTTTGCGTATTTAAATTTTTTGGTTTACATTTACAATCAAATGATTTCGTTTTACTGGATTTTGCTATCAAAAATATGTCCAGTAAGAATTTGCATTTACTCAGTAAATGTTCCGTAATTTTTTTCTCTCAATTCGCCCTCTCATTTCCCAGTTGACCAAGGCATTCATTATTGATATCGATTTCGAATATATCTCGAACATTTATCGTGTAAAACTATAGAAAGTGACACTCGAAAATGAATCGAAAAAAGTTCACCTCTAGCTCAGTTTTGTCCCAAAAAACGTTCGATCTCGTAGTTTCGTTAACAATATAAAAAGTGAGAGAATATCCAACTAATTTCGAAATCGCAAAAAGCCAGCAGAAAAATTAAAACATTTTTTAATAATTTTATTTTTTAATTTATTTATTTTAACGTACTTACATATATTATTTATTTTTGTAATACCTTAACTTAGCACACATCCACTATTCTATCGTGGAAAATTTTTTTCTGTTCAACTATTGCACATACATGAGTTACTCACGTGTATTCTTATTTTTTAATTTACACTGCTATCATGGCTCGAACTTGGTACTTCTAGAGTCTAGAAGTACAAAGTTCTAGAATCTAGACTAACAGGCACAGCGCACATCCACTCGGCTACTGTCACACATTCGAAAAACTATCGAGAGAATTCGAAGTTCGAAGCTTTGGCAAACATTCGAGTTTTTGTAGATTTGCGAAGAAATATCGAAAAATTTTTTTGCGAAATTTGTTCGCTTTAGTGAGCATTTGTTTTTATCGAATCTGAAGGCTCAGTTACCCGACTGAAAACGACAAGGAGTAAAATTGTTTGCTATATTTTTTTATCAAAGCAAAACCAAAATCCATTAATTTGAAGGCCTTCCAGGATCGCTGACGAAAGAAGCGAGAGCGGATAGCCTGGTGCGCAATGACATCGCGTGTAAGAAATATTTAAGTATGGAATGTAATGAGCAGGTCATGAGCATCCGAAATAAGGAGTACGAGTACACAGGTCTTCTAGAAGACATCTTTACTCCTTTCTTTTCCCCCTGGGAAATAATACATAGAAATATTACACATTTAAACGGACTAAATACATTCATATGTAATTATGTATCTGCTATAAAAATAGCTGTAAATACTAATAAACTTATGAGAACATTAAATTAAAAGCGATTTCAATAATTTTTTTTAAATAATCGCCCAGGTTCTACATTCCACTACAAAATTAAAATGAAAACGTTTTTAATTCATGCGTGTCTAAATCAAACAGTTTTTCATTAGTAATTATCGGTTACGCTCTTTGTGCACAGCGTGCCAGATATAAACTCGGCATTACGTAGTACATGAATGGGGCTATTATATATACCTTCTTAAAAATTGCAACGAAAACATTCTTATGTTTTTGCAACATTGAGTAATTTTCATATGAGAAAAACAAAAAATAACTTTCAACTTTTCTATGTCAAAAAATAGCCAAAAAGAAGCCTTAGAATATGTTATAAAAATCAATTTCTAGACATTTGCAAAAATGCTAATATGGTCACGCTGATTACAAGAAACTCACCACTCTTTAAAATCAGCTGCCTTCTCAGCTAATATCACAACCTTTTTTTCTAAAGAAAAGGTTGGTAGTTTCGAAATAGCTTTTCAACTATAACTTTTCACCTCCAAAGTTTTGTTGCTTTTGTCTTCGAAATTTGTGCAGGTTAGGATGATAGCAGAGCTTGGAAACGGGAATTTCATCAAAACTATCACCGGACAGTGATGCATTTTCAGTTTTTTGATTTAGGGCCAAATTAACGATTTAAAAGGGCCAAAATACCTTTGATAGGGCCACAAAAATTTTAATGTACTTGACTATAATCTTTTAATTTAAATAAAAACAAAAGTATGTATTAATGATATAATATAGATATGTGATTTATTTTGTTTAGGGCAAAAACAGAATATAGCGACAAAAATTCAAAGTTTTTAAACTATTTATTGTTAAATAAAAGTAAATGAATATTTTATATGTATGTTGCTTAACCCAATACCCGCCATTGTCCCATTTTTAGGACGTCTTTTAAAAAGTGTTTATCTCAATAACTGCATCATATATTTTTAAAAACTTTTCTTAAAATAAGAAGAAAATATATCATCCTCTTTGGTAATGTTTAAAGTTTTAATCAGTTAGTTGTAAATGGTTGTTTACTAGTTTACTAGTTTTAGCATCTATGAATTACAGCGGGTAATGGGTTAAAAAACTCAATGTTAGTTGAAAAGCATTCTATATGTACCTAATTCTAATTTTATTATTCATAATCTCTAAATTCTTAGTCCAATAGTTTCTGAATTTACTTCTGTTTAAAATCATTTTTTGTGTGAAGTTTTAAAATATCAGAAATAATTTCTTAATCAGGCTTGAGTTCAGTAATTTCAATTCTTATGAATGAAATATTTTTATTAATTAATGTGAGTATCTAAAGAATAGAAGAAAAATTAAACTAGACACAATTAGCTGGGGGAAATACCGATATTTTTCTGTGCAGCCACGCACTTCATCAGCACCCATGTCTATCTACTGGGGTAGAGGTTATTATTAACATCAGCTATTAAACTTAAATTTCTATGAAATGGAATATGAGAATTGATTGTGTATACAATTATTGATTTGCCTTTGGCAAACACATTTGTAAGTATCACTATTCATTTTCTGTTTTTCCATTTTCTATTTAGGTTAGCACGAAGTTATATCACTCTACCTATGTATGTTTAACTATTCTTACTTATCTTTTACGATCATCACATTAATTATTTTTACTTATTCGATGCACCATCGGTACATACATATAAGTATTGTTGTAGTGGCTTTATGTTACTTTGTTTTTGCTTTCTACAGTTGACTTAGCTTTCCAGCATTCTGAAGCAGTTCTGGCCAAGTGAACAGTGATCGCCAAGTGAACATATTTTTGTCACGTGCCCATGATGAATTAAATGAGACATTATTAGATTTAATTGAACTATAGTGAATTTTTAATCAGAAATAATTTCTTAATCAGGCTTGAGTTCAGTAATTTCAATTCTTATGAATGAAATATTTTTATTAATTAATGTGAGTATCTAAAGAATAGAAGAAAAATTAAACTAGACACAATTAGCTGGGGGAAATACCGATATTTTTCTGTGCAGCCACGCACTTCATCAGCACCCATGTCTATCTACTGGGGTAGAGGTTATTATTAACATCAGCTATTAAACTTAAATTTCTATGAAATGGAATATGAGAATTGATTGTGTATACAATTATTGATTTGCCTTTGGCAAACACATTTGTAAGTATCACTATTCATTTTCTGTTTTTCCATTTTCTATTTAGGTTAGCACGAAGTTATATCACTCTACCTATGTATGTTTAACTATTCTTACTTATCTTTTACGATCATCACATTAATTATTTTTACTTATTCGATGCACCATCGGTACATACATATAAGTATTATTGTAGTGGCTTTATGTTACTTTGTTTTTGCTTTCTACAGTTGACTTAGCTTTCCAGCATTCTGAAGCAGTTCTGGCCAAGTGAACAGTGATCGCCAAGTGAACATATTTTTGTCACGTGCCCATGATGAATTAAATGAGACATTATTAGATTTAATTGAACTATAGTGAATTTTTAATCAGAAATAATTTCTTAATCAGGCTTGAGTTCAGTAATTTCAATTCTTATGAATGAAATATTTTTATTAATTAATGTGAGTATCTAAAGAATAGAAGAAAAATTAAACTAGACACAATTAGCTGGGGGAAATACCGATATTTTTCTGTGCAGCCACGCACTTCATCAGCACCCATGTCTATCTACTGGGGTAGAGGTTATTATTAACATCAGCTATTAAACTTAAATTTCTATGAAATGGAATATGAGAATTGATTGTGTATACAATTATTGATTTGCCTTTGGCAAACACATTTGTAAGTATCACTATTCATTTTCTGTTTTTCCATTTTCTATTTAGGTTAGCACGAAGTTATATCACTCTACCTATGTATGTTTAACTATTCTTACTTATCTTTTACGATCATCACATTAATTATTTTTACTTATTCGATGCACCATCGGTACATACATATAAGTATTATTGTAGTGGCTTTATGTTACTTTGTTTTTGCTTTCTACAGTTGACTTAGCTTTCCAGCATTCTGAAGCAGTTCTGGCCAAGTGAACAGTGATCGCCAAGTGAACATATTTTTGTCACGTGCCCATGATGAATTAAATGAGACATTATTAGATTTAATTGAACTATAGTGAATTTTTAATCAGAAATAATTTCTTAATCAGGCTTGAGTTCAGTAATTTCAATTCTTATGAATGAAATATTCATATTCCATTTCATAGAAATTTAAGTTTAATAGCTGATGTTAATAATAACCTCTACCCCAGTAGATAGACATGGGTGCTGATGAAGTGCGTGGCTGCACAGAAAAATATCGGTATTTCCCCCAGCTAATTGTGTCTAGTTTAATTTTTCTTCTATTCTTTAGATACTCACATTAATTAATAAAAATATTTCATTCATAAGAATTGAAATTACTGAACTCAAGCCTGATTAAGAAATTATTTCTCATTAAAATTCACTATAGTTCAATTAAATCTAATAATGTCTCATGGGAAAATAACTTTATATTTCCTGATATATTTATTTATTTATTAAACATACTATACAAAGTAAATTTGCATAGTATGGTGTTGCACGAATATGGGCGGAGTAACTAGACCATATGCCCAAGATGTTATTAACAGAATTTCCAAAGAAGTTCCGTGACTGACTATACGACCTATGCCTTCACATAGGAAGTAGCAACGTGCTTTTTAAAGAAACTCCACAAAAAACCGCAAGATTATACGGTTATCCGTGGCAGATCAGTCAACCAGTGCGAGCGAGACGAAAAACTCTCGAAGCCCTAACAACAGAACTAAGCCTGACCGCACTTAAGAAATAATTACGATGACGCGAAATGCTGTTCTTCGACCTAGAGCTGCTTAAATAAATAATAAATATCCTGATATATTCAAGATATCGAAAAACTGAAAACAAATTTAAGAAAAGTACACATTAATCATATGTACATATAATCGATCAATAAGTAAATTTTTTTAAATGTTCCATGCGGGGAACCAGTAACCATCCGACGTCATGTATAAACAAAAATTTAACTATAAAAATCTATTAACTTTATTCACGTTTAAAAACATCTTTCGGAAATTGTTGTTATGAATACATACATACATATTTCCAACAATTGTATGAAAATTCCGCACATTTTCTGGCATCAAACTTAAATAAACGTAACATTGTTTATAACTTAATACACTTGTTTTCTGTTATTTTTAAAATTTCATCAAAAAACAAAAAATTTTGTTTCCCTTTGCTTTTGTTTGTTTATATTTAAAAACATATGGTTTCATTTTACTGGATTTTACTGGCAAAAATTTGTCCAGTAAAAATTTGCATTTACTCAGTAAATTAACTGTCATTTTTCGCTCTCAATTCGCCCTCTCATTTACTGGATTTTGTGTACGCGAACGCAATCCAGTAAAAAATAGTACAAATTTGTACAAATTTTTGAGTTCTCGAACGCACTTATAGTCAATGATGGATAACCAAGCATGACAAAGTAGGTACAGTCGACTCTTGATAATTTGAAACCCGTTAATTTGAATCTCGCGGTAATTTGAACTGTTTTCCAAGTCCCTTGAAAAATGCTCAATAAATTGAAAAATATCTATTTAATTTGGTCCCCTCAATAATTTGAAATTATTTGAATGGCATTTTGATCGCCGACTAGCTGTAATTTGAATTTTTTGGCTCTACGCTCTATAATTTGAATTATTTTAATTGCTGTGTTTTATGCAAAATATAAAATAAATAAAACAACCATTTATTTTAGTTTTTTGCGATGTGCTACAAAAATGACATCTTGCTCGCCAACGTTCTATAATTTGAAGTTCGGTTATTCTACACTCTTTAATTTGAACTCCTTATGTGATTTTGTTTCTGTTTTTGAAAGAAATTTAAATCGTTTGCATTCGTTTCTATGCCACGATTTTAGTATACACCACTACACTTGAAATTTTAAATAAACTCTTGTTAATTTGAATTTTTTCTATCTCTCTTTCGATATTTTGAAGTCTCTTTAAAATGAAAACTCGATTATTTGAACTTTTTCTCTGGTCCATTCAATTTTAAATTATCAAGAGTCGACTGTAATTGAATATTCACTCGTATGTTTATATGGTACATATTTTGTGTAGATTATTTGTCATTACAAAAAAAAAAAAACAGAAACAAAGAAACATCTTTTATTTTTGCGAAAATTAAATTAATTCGATTAAAGAAAGAGTCATTTATTCATTTAGTTTCGTTTAGTTGGCTTTTAGTAAAAGTAAAAAAGAAGAGAAGTAATAGTTTTCACTGTTTCAAGTCAGTTAATTTTTTAATATTAAAAATTAAATGAAATTTGCGTTAAATTTAAATAAAAAAAGAAGGAGAGAGGTGTCTTAGGACACCCGGTTATAGCAATTGCTACTTAGCTATATAATACTATGTTCACACTTATGTTTTTAAACGTGTTTAACACCTTATTCGTGTTTAAGAGCTTAAACACGATGATTTTGAGATTGTTGTTTTGTTAAACATCTCAAATGAAGTGTTTAAGATTTAAACACGTAAATAGAGTATGTTCAGTTCGTTTTTTGATAACTCTGGCACCTTTGTTTTGTTATTAAATGGCGGCAGCTGATACATTATTTGGTAAGAAAGTAATTACTTAAAAAATAGTGAATTATTTATAAAAACATTTGTTGTTTGAAAAGCATAATTATTCGTAATTTTTTACAAATACAATAATTGACAATAATACTGACAAAACGACAACCTTAAACATCTCAAATATAATGTGAACGGTTGTGTTTAGTTCTTAGAAAACTCGTCTTAAACACAATTGTGAAAATGTCGTCGTTTGGTTTCTGGTTTGCTACAGACATAATGTATTTTGAATATACTGTGCCGCAAACCAGAAACCAGCTGACGATGTATTAAACATGTTTAAAAACATAAGTGTGAACATAGTATAAAACAAACTTAATGTGTTTAAATTCGCCGCAAATATTTCATAACGTTTCCATTTATAACCCATTATTATCTTTTCTAGCGGAGCACGATTAAATGAATATATTGTTTGTGGTCGGCGGCGGCGGTTATTCGTCTTACAGTCGATCGGCAATGTTCTATGGCTTGTGCTTATTTGCAAAAAATAATACAAAAACAAACTGAGCGATGTTTTTCATTGTTTTTGTTTTTGTTCAACTCATTTCAAAGAACCAAACAAAACAAATTCAAACAATTTGCTTCGTTTATTTTCGTACGCTGCTTTTAAGTACAAAGAAATCAAAACAAAAATAAATTTATAACTGTAATAGTGTCGGTTAATTTTGTTACGAAAATTATTTTCTAACCCCTGTATCTCGCCATAAATAGCAATAGCTATAAAAATACATAATAAGAAAATGCAATTTTGAGTTAACTTTGCGTACAGAATTGTACGAGTGTAGAAAAAACCAGAAACCCGTCTTTATCGCTGCCGTAAAACTGACTAAAATTAACAAAAACGTAAAAATGTTTAGTCCATTATTTTTAAGAACCTTTACTTTCTCAACATTTATAAGAAATTCCCCATAATTATCTATTTTAATATTAATCATGAAAATTAAAATAAATTTTCAGCTCCCCTAATGACTTCAACCAGCTGTATTATTAAAATATCTTGTCTCTGTATGTCGTTTTCCATTAGTTTATTCCCATTCATCAACGAACTCAAAAGTTTCATAATGTGAACGAGGATATATGAGTTGAACAAAAAGAAAACAGCATGTGATTGTTGCAAATGTTTTACTCATTAACTGAATTTATTTAATTACTTTACATTTTGTTGCTTTCCTTTATTACATTTTTTACTTTAACTGCTTAAAACTAATTGGTGTTATATAAGATAGGAGTATTTTTTCTTCGGTTCTTTAAAACACTCTCAATATTTTTTACCACTTATTTTCAGTTTACAAGCAATAAGTTTACAAATCTACTTAAATTATTTTTTAAACTAGCATTTACAAGGAAATCATATTTGAAAACATAATTAATGTTCTTATTTAAATTATTTTAAGCTTATTCTTTCTATACATTTATCGAGCATTTCGTTACCTTAATATAGAAAGGCCGTAACTCATTATTTTTTTGAAATCGAGTTTTTTTTTTTGGATATTTCGATAGAAGAACATCGAATGTATTGAAAAAATCTCGATTTCAAAAACTTAATGACTTAGGGCCTTTCTATATTAAGGTAACGATTTGTAAGTCTAAGTGTAGCAGTAATTCGTATTTAAATAAAAAGGGGAAAAACCTAAATACAAACTATAGATTGTAAATTAATTACATTACATTACAGTTAACCTTCAGTTTTATCTACATTACAGTATGACATGTCAAGAATATTATATTTATTTAGTGTTAAATAGTTTATTTCAATTGGATTATAAATATCTACGAGTATTTTTTAAAGTTTTGGTTTTAAACTAAAAAGTTACATTTCCCCAGAAAAAGTTTGCTGCATAGAACTACGAGTACGTAATTTTTTAATAGATTTTCTAAAAAGCATGAGACTGAGCTAAAATCTGTTGAATCTATGAACCAGGTGAATTTTTTTTCTTAATAATATCGTAATATGTACAAAATCTGCTCATATATCATATCAATATTATCAGTCTAGCTTATGAAGACATAAATTTTCTTTATTTATAGTTTATAAGCAAACATTGAGCTGATTTTCTAGCCTCTATCCTTCCTTAAAGATATTATACATACGAAATTGTTTTGGCTTACAAAGCGTTCAGTAAACAAACTTGCACTCAAAATATGTTTTCTAGTCCTTTTGCAAACCAAAATTATTTTTCAGGAATACCGCAGTTATGATAGAATTAGCCGATTCGTATTGTGTTACTTTTGAAGCTGTCGCATCGTTTAAATATGTATGGTAGTTAGTAAGAACCTGAGGCTGACATACACACTATTGCTCAAATTCTCTTTAACATTACCAAGGCGAATTGACACTAGGTGGTCTTAATTTGCAACTCTGCGTATTCGCCTTGTATATTTGTTAGTGTAAAATTTCCTGCTGTCAGAATATTTCCTAACGTTTTGGTTGATTTTTGACAGCAGAGAAGCTATGTCAGCTGGTGAATTAAGACCACCTTATGTGAACTCGAATTGAACATTACATAACATTTAAGTAGAAAAAAAATCTCCCGGACAATATCGAGCCTTTGCTTTAATAGAGTCATAGCTCAAGAAAAATTTATTTGCATAAAAGGAGTTTGCAGTTTGACTCTACTATGGAAAAATAAAATTTAATTCGTATCTGAAGTGTTGAGTGTACCAGATATTTGTATGCAATTTTTAAACAATATGAGAAACGATGTGACGATTAATTCAACATTATTATGTCAAAAATCATGTTCTTCGAGTTTTAGCTATATTGCAGAAAAGTTGCGAAATGCAGTGTGGGATTTTTGTGTCAAAAGCTTTTCAATCACTCAATCTCAAAAGCGAATTATGCTGTTTTGTAGAGAAATATTTACCCCCTGTTTGTGTAAGACGTTTGAGTTAGATATCTTGGCGTTTTTGTAATAGATTAAAGGAAACTTGTACAACTTTTCTATCTGAAATGTGGTTTTTTGTAACAAGATTGTGTGTTATTTTAGAAGAATTAATGTTAAGTAGCATGCACGGGTGTCTAGCAAGCAATTACTTATGTTTCATCGTAATTCAGTGGTCCATATATTATATGTGTACTCGTATTTTTCTTGATTTGACTATAAAATATTTGAAAAAAGTAGCATTTCTCCATAGCTTAAAATGAATATAGAGATATCATAAACCATTAAGAATATATGTATGTCCAGATCCATAAACCTTAAAAATTAAAGCCTTTTAGATTTTCAATGGAAAAAAATCACGACTAAAGTTGTCTTTACACGGTAATACAAAGTATTACGACTTTGTAGAATCAAAATATTATGAAATTCTCTCCGTGTTAAAAAAAAAGAGAGCTAGAGTTTGTTGTAGATATTTTTCATGTTTACACCGATACTATAAGTAAAATGCAAGCTTAGATATCAAACTGCTGAGTTAAAAACAAATAATGGAAAATTGCAAAAAAATAAAAGATGTCTACTAATAAAACTGAATATTGGAGAAAACATTTTATTATTTCAACGTAATTTTACTACAAAATATAATTTTTTTATAGGTTTGTTTATTGTTTGTTTGGTTTTGATGTACCATCAGCTACTTGATGGCTGCAGTTGTACAATATTTACAAAAACAACATGCAAATTTCCTTAGTTGATTTTGATGGCTTCTGCAAAAGTGTTAACACCTTCAATAGATACCATTAGTGCTGCCAATGTTCACTTTGAAATAGACCTCTGGTGTGATGAGAATACTTAAGTTTTAAGGTTTTGAAAACAAAACATTTACCGACCGCTTGTCAAATTTTCTATACGTATTCTCTACTACTCGATACATTTTGCGTTTACAGGATACGATTTTGTACGCTCTACAGCATTTTTTGACATGTCGTAATACATTGTACACCTAACCCTCCATTTACACGATAAAAGCGTACCTGAGAAAGTCGTGTAAATCGAAATTTTAATGTTTTGTATGAAAAATCGTTTAAATCGAAAATAAAGACAGAATCGCGCAAAAAATTTATATTATTAAGCAATTATATATGTATTTCAACTTAGTTTTTAAAATATCAGAAGCGTTTACTCAAAACCCATAAAAATAAACCTTTATTCATTAAACAAAATAAATGCTATTCATAAAAACAAAAACAAAATTAATGTAATTCATAAAATATTCAATAAAACACGTAAAAAATCGTATAAATCGAGGTACATATTTCATAAATCTCGCAATTTACACGAAAACCAAAATAATCGTGTAAAAGTGAAATCGTGCAAAAAAAGTTTCGTGTAAATCGAGGGAGAAGCGTATTATCATGTAAAGCCAGCTTAAAAAATATTTCTGAAATTTCTGGAATGCAAGGAACACTGTACATTTCGTCGGTTGGTTAAGCTTTGCTGCAAAACAAAATGTATTTTGAATATACTGTGCCGCAAACCAATAACTAATCGACTATTTCTTGTTAAGGTCACGAAACCTGTCATACGATTTTTTGCAAAAAACTATTGCATACCTTTAGGCCGGCCATTTATTATATTGACTATAACAGCAATTTATTAACAATAGGGCGTAGAAGTGCAAAGAGATCAGCGTTGCCGATTTCTGTGAAATTTTTCCAAAAATGGAACAATGACTTTTGCTTTGTTCATAAAATTTTTGTGCAATTATTCCATATATGTAGAAGTAAATTGTTCAATGAAATGTTGTCATTGCATTTAAGATGAATTGCACTCTCCATAAATTTACCACAGAACATTAGAATTATCTTTTTATGTTTTTGTTTTGCAAAATTGGCTTGACGATATTCTTATTACACTGTAGAGTGGAAAGAAATTCAAATTAATAAAATTTGTCATGAGGAAAAAGTTGTCGTCTGTTACCATTGGCGTTAATATATTTTGCAAAAGAAGATATAGAATAATATGGAGGAGAACAGTTTGAACCAACCGAAGCATATACAATGTTTTTTTTAATTACAATCTCAAATAACAAAAATTTAAAATTTAAAAAACCCCCAATACTAGAAAAATTTGATATCTTCTAAACGGCTGGACCGATTTTTTTTTTTTCAAACATAGCTAAGAACACTCTCGATCAAGTCACCTTTTGGGCTGTACGTGGACTCGTACATATAGACAGATACACAGATACACACTACAAACTTATAACATCCCTTTTTTGGTCGGGGGTTAAAAAGGGGCCTTTCATGACTGTTAGAGAACTTAATGTTATGCATTTGATATCCCGAAAAGCGTGAAAACTATTCGTCAGAGAGAATGATTGCAGTCCCCGAAAAGTGCCAAAACCTTTATATGTAGGTTATTGACCAAAGGAAAAATGGAGTAATGTATTATGGATAGTTGAGCCCCAAATACTCATTCCTGATGGAAAAAATTATAGATATTTTGTCAGTAGACGTTCCAATATTGAATATAAGCCACAGTTTACAACAAAAGAGATCAAACATGACGGTTTCATTAATATGGTGTGAGGGAGTTTTTTCTATCATTATGTGAGTTCCACACTTCGGATCGGAGCAATTATGGATGCTATCGTATACTTTAGAATCCTCCAAGAAGTAATGTTAGCTTATGCTGCCTATGAAATGCCGTTAGTTTGGGTATTCCAACAAAACAATGGCAAAAAGGCCAAAAAATAGTTTACTTTCAATTTAGTTAGTATGATGGAGTGTCCTCCGCAGTCGCCATATTTAAAACTGAAATTTTCGGTCGGACTTGAAAAAGGCAGTCTCAGCACTAAAACCTAGAAGTAGTCAATGTCCTTGGAAAGCTACATAAAATGCCGATATTGTGTACTGCTGCATGTAGATAAATGTATTCCAATCCAAAAAGAACTTTGTTTGAAACCAAACTGCATTTAACAAAGTATGCGAATCTCACTTTATTGCTTTTATAACAAAATATTAGCGAAATGCTGATAAATCTGCAGCACCGAGATAGATTTTCCAACAGGGTCTGGCTCCGCAGCAATGAATTTTGAAGTTATCACCAATTTCTTTGTTCACGGTGAGAATGAATTATTTTGACAGTTGCCGTGAACACTAGAGCAAAATTTTTCCAGTGGAAAAAACGAGATGAATTGTGGTTTTTTGGCACGCAAGTTCCTTATGGCGCGACATGCATGTAAAACAAAAATTTTTTGAAAATGAAAAAATAGTGGCGAATACTATGCCCCGTTTCTGTAAGATCCTTTTAGACAGCTGGGTAAAAGACACAGATAAGAATTCTTTCTTTTTATATGTTTTTTAAAAACTAGGATCACGAGGGGAGGTGGGGCAAATTTCTGCCTCTTTAAAGATATCTATCCGATTCTTTGAGACTATCTGTCCGGGTTTAATGAAATTCAAAACATAGATAGATCTGAGTATTAAAAAATACATAGGCTGTAGATTTTTGCAAAAATAGGACCAGGAAATGTCTTCTTTTTTGAAACTATCTATTCGATTTCTATGAAATTCAAAACCATGGATAGATCTGAGTCTACAAAAAGACACAGGCTGTAGAGTTTTTAAAAAATAGGACCACGTGGGAAGGTAAGGGGACATTTCTTTCTCTTTGAAACTATATACATATCCGATTTTGATGAAATTCAAAACATAGATAGAACTGAGTCTAGAGAGCACATGGGTACTATACACGTTTTCAAGAATAGGAGCACGAGGAGAGGAAGGGGACAATTTTGCCTCTTTGAAACTATCTAACCGATTTTGATGAAATTCAAACCGTGGATAGATCTGAGTCTGAAAAGACACAAACGCTATATATTTTTTTTTATCAAAAATAAGACAAGTAGTGGGTAAGTGGCAATTTCTAAGGTAATTCAAACGTAAGGAACTACCTTCCTACCCGGTGGTCCATGACAACGTGAGTTTTTTTTTTTATTAAAGCTTATTTTAGCGCAGGAATAATCGAAAAATCTACTGAAGAGCCGAAAGAAACTCTTTTAGATCATAATAATATTATTAATAAAATTTTGTTAATAGAACAGTAATATATAGAGCCGTAGCCGCCAAGAGATCTTAACCGACACATTTTTTGCATCTTGTTTTTTTTACGACAATCGATTGTGTACGATCGCAAATAATAGATTTTGGGCAGAAAATTAAGTTTGGAAAATATGTCGCTTAAGCTTTTTTGGCGGTTATGGCACGATTTGTTATGTAATTCTTTCTTGTACGTACAAATTTATTATTGAAAAGTCTAAACAAAATTATTATGTACAATACATGTATGTAGATTAGATTTTTTTTTATAATATATTATAACTAGGGCGACAGTAAATCTAATAATTCAGCAGATCATTCAGCCTGAATTAACACATTCAGCACAACAAAATTCATTGCCTCTTGCGGCATCGCCCTTTTTTGAAAATTGAAAACTGAGTATGCCGTTGAATTTTATTTTTAGTGTTCACTGGTAAAGCATTCATCCGGTCTCTAGCTGGATCATTTGGTTCCTATTAAAATTACTGAACATGCTTTTTAGAATTGTTAATGACACTTAAGCAAATTTGGTGGTTTTAATGCAGCAAAAATTCATTGTTCTTTAAATTGGAATATTCTTTTATTTTTTTTTTAATTTTATATTGTATTATCTGTTCTTTTCAGACCGTAAATGGAAGAAGATGGAATTTTTTTTTTTTAATTTATTCGTTTTCATTGAGCATACATTTTAATGATATCTTTAATGTACATTTAAGAATCTTTATACAGAACACAAGATATTTTTATAAAACCAAATTGCTTACATAAATATATTAAAGTATGTACGAGTACATACTTATGTTTAAGACATGTATTTTTGATTTTTAATTTTACTTTAAAATAGACAAAATTACATCAATTTTAGGACCTGCAAATGTTTTTTTTTCATTATTTTAATTTGATTATAATTAATTACTTACAACTGTACTCGTATTATCCTTTATTGACTAGCTATCAAGGCATTATTTGATTGATATAAAATTTCTCAATTTCGACTTATCTAGTTTTATTTTAATTAGGCCCTTATTATGAGCTGAATTCCATTTTCGATCTTTGCCGCCTGTCGAATATTCATATTATGAGCATCGAAAATTTCGTTGAGCAACGAATTTTTTATCGAACAGAATTTATCTTTCGATGATATATATTAGTATAAAAAATTATTATAAACGATTATTTTTTATTTTTAATTAAAGTTGTTGCAACTTTTAAAAATCCCTTTGAGTGATATTTGAAATAGGGACACATTCTTTGTCGAATATGCTCGTCATAATACCAAATGGAAATTCGTTCGATCAGTACTTTCGACTACAGTCGAAGATCGAAAGTTGCTCATAATAAGGGCCTTAATAACTTTAAATAAATTTAATTAAACTTATTTGTGTACATGTATGTGTGTATATGTAAATATGAATATTTAAATTTTTGTCATATAACATTTTTTTTTGATTAATTCAATAGCCGAATATGCATTTTAGATATTTTTGATTTACGAAAATAAATACATACATACATACATATGTATATATCGAGGCATAACCTCAAAAAAAAAAAAGCTTAATAGACCAACATAAATTATGATGCAAAGCGTTGTCTGACTGTCAAAATTTCTCATGTCCATACAAAATGTATGAGACCAACCGAAATAACACGGCAAACAGGGTGACCGATGACATTTTTCAAAAAGTGGCACCAAAAGGGGATTTATCAAAAAAAAGGGGCAAAATTAAAAACAAACGAGAAAACTACAATAAAATTTTTATTTTAACGTAGTTTTATATAATTCACTCTAAAAAAAGGGAGAAAAAAGTGGCAAGGCAGTCAAAAAAGTGGCAAAGCAGTTGAAAAAGTGGCAATTTGCCACTTTAGTCGGTCAAACGGTCACGCTGACGGCAAATCTAATTTTGACAGTGCGTAAAAAGTGAAGTTGGCTGCAAAAGTAATATTGTTTTTGTAAAGCAGTAATGTGCACTAACACATAAACACACTTGCGCTTGTGTGTAGAGCAGAGGAAAACCTCTGCTTACTTTTAACAGAGGTGGAAATGTTTTGTGAATCACAATCTGTTTATTACTTGTTGAGACAACAACACACGCGTAAAATGTTTAAAGAAAATTACGAAAGCGAATTCTTCTTTAAAGAAAATGTTGGTGATAATGCACAATTCGTTATATTTTATTGTGTTTTACATTTACCTAGCCATTTTTTTCAATAAAAAGAGATCAAAATATAGATAAAATTTAAAAATACTTGTTATCCATCCCTGCTCTATGCTAAAGAGAAGCCAAAACCTAAAGAGAGCAACATTTTTTTTTCGTGTACGTATTTGTTTGCTGCGTAAGCAGAATTTGTTTTTTTCTTGCTTTCCTATAACGCGTTATAGGGAAAGAGATGCTTGAACATCTATGTTGTAAAGTAATGTAACTTTAGGTACTTTCAGGTCAATTTAGCGTTTTAATTTTTATATCTTATTTCTATTTAGAGTGTTTTATTAATCAAAGTGAGTGAGCATTACTGTTTCTGGCGAAATGTTAAAGCTCTAAAGGTGAAGTTACATAACTCGCGTTAGTTCGCGTGCGAACTGTAGGCATCTGTCAAAAAAAGTTGAAATAGTGCTTTTGCATACGACAAGTTACATACCAAACTCTTTGACGCGTTTGCCGCAGAAAGTTGGTTAACTTTCAACTTTTTAACGCGTTGTGTTGTTTTGACAACTAATCAGTCGACAATAAAAAAGAAAAAATTAAAAAAAAAATAGAATCATGAAGGAAAATCTTAATAAAGAGTTTGAGAACTATACAGTATTCCACAATACAGGAATTAATAATGTAATAATTTTTGAATGTAAAAATAAATAAAAAAGCTAAAAGAAAAGGCGTTTGTAACGCGTGTTGTGTAACTTGCCATTTTTCATGCGGTAAAGTTTTCAAGCGCACGATATTCGTCGACGATCAAACGCGTGTTATGTATTTCTACCTTAATTTTAGTTACTCACTTCAGCGAAAAATCTAAGCGCTAAATTACGTTGCGCCTGGCGGCATAATTTAGGTTGGTCTGTAAGCGACATAATTTTTGTACTTAGCTTTTTGACAAAAATCAATTGAAGGTTAGCCGCGAATAACGTTTTAAGTGACAAAATAATAATTTTTCAGGAGAGCCAATAAACGTATTTTGACGCAAGATTGTTTTTTTCTTTTAAATTTTTTTAGCTTATCGAAAATAATGATAACTAGCATTAGCTTTTCTTTTTGTATCTCTGCTACATTTATCAATTATTTTCGACAATTTCGTTTGCATGATTTTATTAGTTACTTACAAAGTTTTGCACTGACTGACCGATTTGTAATTGTATTTTGACGGCGATAAAATGCATAATTTTGAATGGTTTTATATTTGAACAACGCAAGAGAGTTATGGTAATGATAATCTGTGAAAAAACTGGGTTTTTAAAAATTGTCTTTTACAACGTTATTCGCGGCTGTGCTTCAATTATTTACGATCGCAAATAATCGACTTTCGTTACTACTTTGAGAGCTAAAAGTATTTGTAAAAAGAAAATTAGGAAAGTAATACATTCCGTCTAATGTATAATTTAAATATTTTGGATTAAATGCTTTGGGAGTCTAGTATTAAAGGAATCAAAATAAGTACTAAAGGAGCCAAAATAAGATCTCGAATTAATTCTCAGCCACGATCGTTTACATTTGCGCGCAGTTTCTTTGACACACATGCGCTTGAACTCGCCTGTAAGCTGAGGTCAGTTTGATAATCCGGGATCTCATAGAATTCATCAATTATTCCGGGATAGGATTTTAAAATGACAGAAATATTAATTCTTGTATACCGATGCACACAAAAATTATTTTGTTCCAATGAACGGCATTTTTAAAGATATTTCTGATTTAAATTAAATTGTTTAAGTGAATAAGTGAACAATTTAATTGAAAATAAGTTTAAGATCAATTAAGCAAATTGTTTAATTAAGGAACTCAATAATTGACAGTTGAGCGGAACAAATTAAAACTTGTATTGAATAAATTAAGCAGAAAATAAGAATATAATTGAATATATTAACTTAACAAACTAAAAAGCTTCAATAATAAAATATAACATATTTCGGTATAAACAACAGAATGATCAAATTAATTACTATTTTAATTGAATATTAATTAAGAATCAATCAAAAATTTGTTTGGAAAAAACAAATTTCTTTATGATTCTGGTTAATGAATAAGTGCGCGGACGAAAAAAGTTTATATTGCATTTCATTGAAAATTACCATGATCGTTTAATCTCAATTCACTTGAATGATTTTCGGTGGTAAATATATCCCTTTTTTACATTACATTTGTTTTCTGTTTCATGCTTTTTTTTTAACAACACTGTAAAAGTAGTCAATAACAATAAACCATCATCGGCGCTACGAAGTCAGCACACAAATGGTGATTGACGTGTTTATTTGTGCGTCTCTTTTTATACGACAAGCATGCGACACTCACACATATGCACTGATTGAAGGGTTTATTTCGTTTTTTTTAAAAAAAAATATAAACTTTTTTTCCCTTAAGCTCTAAGTTGCTTATGAGAAATTTTGTTTGTTTGAAAAATTAGTTTTTCCCACTTTTACCACTACAACTTAGCCATTTATTAATCGATTTACAAAAAGTATGTCTTGTTTGAAAGATAATATCAGATTCTTTAAAGAAAAGAATAATTAATAGAAATCCGTTGGGAAACAAAGAAGGTATGACTCTTTCCATTTAAAACTCTAAAAACCCCGTTTTTCTCCATATTTACCTCTATAAAATCACTTAACGAAGTGACCTAAAACACCAAAGGTATTTTCGTTTTCTATGGACTTCAATAAAACAGAATTGGTACATGAGATCCCCTGAATAATTTTGGTGTAGCACAGTGTTATTGATTGAAATAAACTAATAAACAAAATAATAAAAAAAAAGTTTCACAAAAACTTACGGCCTGTCCTACGATGCAAAAACCAAGACCGAGATAGATGGACTGACGGTGCTTTCTAGCGCGGAAGGACAGAGGACCGGTTTTACGCAACCAGCTGTTACGGCTGGCCCGTCTGGTACGAGAAAACTCGTTCAGACGAAGACTGCCGAGAACACTAGGCAGATAGTTGGTGCATGCAACAGTTCGAGCTCGGCCACGCCGGCTTTGAACAAGCATGTCCGACCCTCAAAAATGAGGCATAACCAAAAAAGGTCATGTCTAAAAATTGTTAACACGTTGGGCACTCAAGACCCATTAAAACTGTCCGAGGAACAGAAATCCTCCCTTAAATGGGCAAAAGGTGTCCTTGAAAACATGGATACTCCTGCATCTAGTGCTAGTACGTCATCAAAACCATCTGGTAAAAGACTGCGATCGCTGGGCGACAAACCATTGCCTAAGCGGCCTAAGGCTAATATCAATATTGGCGTTAGGTTGTTTAGTGAGGTTGCAAAAGACAACCTGGTAATGGCTGTTATCGACAGGGGAGATATACATGGTGCCATCCCCAGGGGCAAATGGAGTACTGTGGAGCTAAGCCACTTACTACCAGGTCCTTGCGGAGAATTCAAGCATACCTCCCGTCTGTCGCGATGCAGGCAGGGTCAAGCTGATGGCCTTTGGAGACCAGAGATCGGCGGACCTGTACAAGGCAGCTGTTAGCAGGATGGGAGAGCCATAGCCAGGTGTGAAAATTGATCTTGTTGATAAGAGCGACATTCCATCCCGACCACGTTCTCATGCATGGATTCCGGAATTTCCAGACACGGCTGAAGCAGTGATAAAATTGTTAAAAGACTGCAATCCCTCACTTCCAACCAGCAATTGGAAGATTGGGAGGTTCGGCTACTAAAAGCCGATACCTTCCCTCACTTGGCCAAGTCCAATAACATTGTATCGTACTCTTTTGGACAGGTTACGCTGAAGGTGTATAAAGGAGATCAGCCTCCAGTGACCGATAATTTCCAGACAGTGTGTGAACACGCTGTGGAGGAAGAATCTGAAGAGGAGGGGAAGAAGGCCATCCTACGAGAATCTTTGGAAAAGGATGGCTACATTACATCCGGATATTGGAATTCAGCTACAAATCCAATATCTACAGACTGCAGTAAACTCTCGTTGCGGTCTAGTGCTAGATGTGAACTGAGGCTACCTTCTAGTGAGGAAATTTACTAGTGAGCGGAGGCTGTCGTTGGTGTCCAGGATACTGGTTCCACGACGAATCTCATCACTAGGAATTTACGAGTAAGTGGAGGCTGTCGCTGGTGTCCACGACGAATACAGGCACTGGTAAATTAGGGGCCTTCTGCCATTGTTCCAGTTGCTTTAAGTTTAATTTGGAGTTAAAGTAAAATCCAAATGAATTTTATAAACGCTATTTAGGAATATAGTTTTTAGTTTTTTTGTTTTAAGTAAATTTCATTTAGCGATAGAATTTTAGGTTTTTTTTTTGTAAATAAAGTGGATTTTTG
Organism: Tachina lurida; assembly: GCA_944452675.1. Lineage (NCBI taxonomy): Eukaryota > Metazoa > Arthropoda > Insecta > Diptera > Tachinidae > Tachina > Tachina lurida. Next base: position 42,691,256 of record OX101753.1, read on the forward strand.
TAACGTAAAGAAAAATAAGGTCAGTCTTTTATTTATTTCACACATGATCCTGGACTCTGTTGAGCAGCCTCAGCTGCTCTTCAGTTTCGCATGATAACATGAATGAATGAAGAATGAAGGTAATACTAGAACCTGAAACTTGGCAAGGAATTTCTATTATCTAACTTCAGCTGCAGATACGTAAAGGTGGTTAGGGTGGATGTGGAAGGTACATGCTACTGGCTGGCGTCAGTATACTGCGCTCACAACGATCAAGACCCTCTACCGTCGGTAATGTTGAGGGATTTTATAGCTGCGGCGGTGAACGCTGGGAATGATATCATCTTGTACTTGATCATACTATTTGAGGAAGTACGGACACTAATAAAAGAGGTGAGGAACTTTTAGAATTTGTACTAACCTTAACATTTGTAATAGAGGTCAAAAACCTACATTTATAACAAGGAACATACAGGAAGTCTAGGATGTTACCTTCTCATCTGATTCAGTACCCGATAGGATCATGAACTGGCGTGTGTTTCAGGAACACTCCTTTTCTGATCAAAGGTTTATTAAGTTTAGCATTAGGGAGCGGACACCAGAGGTATAAATCTCCCGAAACATTAGGCAGACTAATTGGAGTCTGTATAAATCTATTTTTTCTAGACAATTAGGATTGATTGGAGACTCGTCACTTCTAGAAACTTCGGATTTAGATTGTGAGGTTGTTAACATCACTACAATCCTTAAAAATGCTAGGAAATCGTCTTGCACTCTAAATAACCCAAGGGGAAGACGAAACCGCCGTAGAATAGAGAGTTACAAGTATGTAGGTGTACATACAGAAAACTTTTCAATAAGGCTAAATCATCCAGAAATGAACTGGACTGGACAGATTATAAAAGTAAGCTAAAGGAATATAAAAGCTGATAAGATTTGCTAAAAATACAACGTGGATGAGGTTTTGTGAAATTATTTAAAATGTTTCAGAAGCCTCTCGCATGAAAAAAATTTTGTCCGCTAGTCCCTGCACTCTGGGGTATTTGAAGAATCTCAATGGGACAAGCACTATATCCAGCGAGGAGTCGTTAAGAGCCCTGCTGGACATTCACTTTCCGGGTAACTCAATGTCTCGGATTCAGACATCTGATCTTTACCCAATACCTACGGAAATTATATCAGACATTGTCAATATGCAGACATTAAATTGGACTTTGAAAAGCTGTAAGCCTTATAAGTCTCCAGGACCCAACAGTATCATACTGGCCGAGATATGGAAAGTTTGGAATCTCAAAGCCCCTAGTCTACTGAGAATTTACACCAGTTGCTAAGACTGAGTCATATTCATAATAAGTGGAGGAAAGCGAGAGTGGTTTTCATTCCGAAGGCCCGTAAAAGCTCTCACACCACACCAAAGGACTTCAGATCAATTAGTCTATCATCCTTTCTTCTGAAAATATTAGAAAGGATGGTTGATCATTATATCCGCAAAAACATCAATGGTAAACTACTTTCCTCACATCAGCATGTTCTTCACGAGCTGGTTGACACGATAGAGAAATCACTCTCTGTGGGTGAATATACCTTTGTGGGAGCTTTTAATAACATTTCCCCAGATGCGATAATTGACGCATTATCGAGTTTGGGGGTTAATGCAGGATTATGTAAGTGGATTCTAAATCTAACTCACCGTAGGATAACTTTGACTCTTAGATCTTCTAGGCAGACCCGCTTTGTAAATAGGAGAACACCACAGAGTGGAGTTCTTTCGCCACTGTTGTGGAATCCAGCTTTAAATCCCGTGCTACTATCTCTGTAATCCCGGGGGTACAGGGTCATGGCTTATGCTGGTGATGTGGCAATAGCTGTAAGAGGAAAATTTCTCAATTCTCTAAGGGATATCCTACAGGGTGGTCTCTCATATTTAACAAGATGTTAATCCTAATAAAACAGAACTAGTCTTCTTTTCCAGGAAGTATAAGATACCTGTTTTCCAACCTATAACTCTCAATAATACGGAGATAAAAGTGTCCAACACTGCAAAATATCTCGGTGTTATCCTTGATTCAAAGCTGAGTGAAAAAATTAACAATCTAACTCTATCTTTGCAAAAAATTCATGTGGAAAAATTGGAGTCTTACCCCAAAAATCGTTCATTGGATCTATACTGCAATAGTGCATTCAATTTTCATGTATGGGATCATCATATGGTGGCCGTCCCTGGAGAAAAAGGCGTATCTACATATCTTACACAAGGTTCAAAGACTTGCATCCTCGTATATAACCAGTGTTCTTCGCACTACTCCCACGGATTCACTGGGGATGATCGTTTACCTATTACGATTGGACCTAGTAAGGAAGGAATTGGCAACGAACTCGGAAATCCGGCTTCGTTGTACCTCTTTGTGGAAAGGAAATGGAACTGGCCACTGTAGAATACTCGATGATGAAGCTTGGGGATGGAGGATTGACCAAACCTCCCCTGCTCTACTACACGAACATTCTTAGAAAACCTGGATACCATCCACAGAAACGGACGGCTCCAAAATACAAGAAGGTGTGGGTTATGGTGTATTTTTAGGGGCTTTACATCTTCGTATTGCAAAGCGACTTCCGGATCACTCCATTGTCTTCCAGGCAGAGATCCTTGCTATAAGAGAAGTTGTGAATTGGTTGAAAGTGAATGTCACTTCAACGACTTTGATTACGGCCCTCAAATCCCCACTTCTAAGAACAACAACAGCCCTCGACTGCCGATCATCTCTGAATGAGATGGCAGAGCAGTTTGATATTAGGATAAACTGGATCCCGGGGCATAGAGGCTTTCAGGGGAATTATAGGGCTGATGAGCTCGCTAGAATTGGGGCAACCTTACAGGTTCCACCGGATTTGGAATGTGTGGGCTTACCCCTACTCTCTTCTAAACTCAGGCTTAGGCGCAATACAGAGGATGAAACAAATAGAAGGTGGGTCACAAGAAATGATTGCGTGATAATAAGGCAGTTATGGACTCATCTGAATAGGAAAAATACGGCTTCTTTAATCTTGAAGAATAGGAAACAAATCTCGATTCAAGTGTCCGTGCTAACCGAAGACTGTCTCATAGGTAGGCATGCACAAAGGTTAAGGCTGAATACAACGATTTTTGCCGTAGCTGCCAGGATATCGATGAGGAGGAAAGTGTAGAACATTTTCTTTGTCGCTGTCCTGGACACAATGCACAATGGGCGCTCTTGAGCTAAGTGAACTTTCTGATGTTGCTAGTGTTGAACTGTAACGTATTAATAGCCTTATATTGAGCTCTGGTTGGTTCGACGATGGGGACTCCGCATAAGCAGAGTCTCCGTGGTATCACAATGTACCAAAACAGTGTAAGTGAGTCCGGGTTTCTGACTGCCACCCCTACCTAACTTAACCTATGTATAATTAGGTATATTTAACCATTTATTTCTTTTTTATATATACATATTTAAGTTTTTATGTCAGTTACGTTCTTTGCAATAAAAAAAAATGCATTCGTTATTACGTCCATTGGATTTTCTTTATAGTCATCATATCTGATCGCAGTGGTCTAAATATTTGCGTGAACATGTAGTTTGATAAAATAAACCATAATCAATCAAAAACTCGATTTCGAATTTTTGTGTAGTTACGTCCGTTTGCATTTAAGGTAACGATATATATATTAGAGTGGGATATTTCGTTGTTAATATGTGCACTGTCTAAAATATGACGTCTGCTGCCATAAATTCGGTTATAATTTTTTATCTCGGTGCCTTCTGGTGCCTAGAGTGGGAATTTTATAAAAAAAATTTGAAATAATTCTGCAGATTCTAAACTAGCTGTCCGATTGTTATGAAATTTCATATACAGTTTGAGGAGGTGTCAGAGAGGTTAAGTCTAGGACTATATATACCTAAAGCGGGCGGAGCCACAAAGCCCCAAATGGGCAACCTAGGGTTAATTCAAAATTAAATTCAATGCCAAGCTGATTTTTCCATCTGATAAAAAAGATTTTTTGTGAGTGAATTTTTTTATTATTTAAGAATTAAAAAGAAGTCTGCTACATTTATATGTTTTCGCTTACAGCTTAGGAAATATTCGAGAAAAAAAATTTAAATTTTGGTTTTCTTACCAACCATCTAGGTCCACTGTTCTAGTAATGGAGAAGTCAAATTCTTGTTCGATTTAGAAAAGGAAACTCGTTATGAATAAGGAACAAAATTTTGTAGCACTAAAAAACATTCAGTATCAAAATCATAATTAATTCAAAAGTTATATGCAATTTAAATTAAAATTTTAAAAAAGTTAAGTTAATTATTTCGCTATTATAGAAAAATATTGCCAAATACCAACCCCATGTTTTTACTTATTCAAAACGTAATACTATAAGAAATATTAACAAGATTTTTTTTGGAAAAATTTCGTTATTAAAGGTACCAGATCGTTTCGAATTATAATTATTTTTGCTATAAATATCAAACTTAAGTCCTTTTTTGTCAAATTCCAAAGCTTTTACAAGAAAATTCATTATGCCACCTTAAGACAAGATACATATGTATGTATGTTCCTAAATAAATCCAAAAATATTATCTGCGTCCGGCAAAATATAGGAAGAATACAGCAAAAATATTGAAAAAATTTAATTTTTGGGAATTTCCGGGAACTTAAAAGCATATTTTATTTGTTCTTACTTTCTGTGTATTAATTGCATTATATATCTATATAAGGATCAACACATCACATACCAGCTTATTATAAGCTTTGTTATGTATTTGAAAATTATCCTATAGCTCGTAGATCAAAATATGTTCTAATTTTTTTATAATTACCTGCATCTACTTACAACATATGAGGAGTTTTCCGAGAAGATAAGAGGTGTTACGCAAAGGAATGCTATCAAATTCGTATTTATAAATATTTTCGGTTGAAAAGTCTCTCTTAGGTAGAAAATGCAGCAATCAATGCACAGAAAGTAAAAATAAATAGAATTTGATCTTAAGCTCCCGGCAATTTCCCAAAAAAGTTTGCAAAATCCCAAAAAAGGCATTTTTCAGTATTTTTGTTGTATTCTTCTTATTTTTCGCCAGACGCAAATAAGATTTTTCAAAATATTTCAAAACATATCTTGTCTTAAGGCGGCATAATAAAGTTTTTGGTTACACCTTTGAATTTTTACAAAAACAGGCCTGAAATCCGATTTAAAGATATATAGTCAAATTAGTCAATCTAATTTGGTATATACATACATATGTATGTATTTTGTCGAGTTTTATTTCATATTGATTCGATTAAAGATGGAATTATTTCAATGAAGAAAGTGTGAAACTTGTTTTTCTTTTGTAATAAGACAAGGTAAAATAATATTTTTATTTTTACGTAGGAACTCAAGTTTCAAACAATACGACCAAATTCCGTGCATGTAGAAAAACACAACTTTCGTAGACCTAAATGTGTGTGAATTCCCTGTTGTTGCTTGAAAACGTACTAGTAAGCCTTGTCACTGTTAGATTAAGCAAAATGGGTAAAACTATCGATTCAGAAATCGGAATTAAAATAACGAAATTGAGATTAACGGCCTGTCCTACGATGTCAAAGAAATTGTTCGATCGACAACTTGTATTGAAAACAACAACATATTTTCTAATGGTATTGTTGTTTGCAATACAAGTTGTCGATGGAACGAATTTGGGTGACATCTTGGGGGGGAAAAATGCACAATTTATAGAAAAACTTATATTTTAAATAAAAAATGCTTAGGAATAGTGCAAAATACAGGGAAAACTACGCTGTTCGTAGTCGACGTCTCACAGCTAGGCCACCCTTTATCAAAACGGGCTCTAACGTGCGACTTTTACTAACCCGCAAGTTTCTCTTCACTTACCACCAACAAAACCGACTCGCAGACGACATGTCGCAGCTATGTCACCATTCCTCTAAAAGAGTTCTTAAATGTTTTAATATAATTATATTAAACACTAAAACGAAATAAAAGGAATTTTTACTTTACGTTGACGGACTCGTTCTGATTGTAACAGACGTCATCAAAAATGCGAAGTTTAACGTATGACGGATTATATGTGGCCCGGGCTTTACAGTCGGAGTGGAGAAAAATTACAACGAAGGTTTACATGAAGTTTTCTTAAAATATAAACCAAGGCACATCAATCAGGTACCCTCACTACTTCACCAAATATTACAACAGCAATAACCACATGTACTTTGTTGGCACAAATTACCATCTTACTTTTCAAAATAGGGTAGCAACGTCAGAGTGTATGTTTCTTATAGGAAATGTCAAACACCATACAAAACTGAATATTCGTTAGGCGTTTGAGGATAACTAAAAATAAAAGCACGTTCTTAGACTTGTATCTACACAATTCGAATTTGACATTTGGCTTGGTATAATGAAATTATTCACGTGGTGTTGTGCTGCCACCTAATAAATGCGCCGTGCATATAATACTATGTTCAGACTTACGTGTTTAACGTCTCATTACTGTTTAAGAGCCTAAACAAGACGATTTTGAGATGTTTTGCCATACATTTATTTATTTTGTTAAACATCTCAAACTAAAAGTTTTATATTTGAACATTTCGACAAAAACGTGAATGGAGTATGTTCAGTGCGTTTTTGATAACTCTGGCAACTTTATGTTGTTATTAAATGGCGGCATGTGAAAATATTATTTGATACACAATAATTGCTCAAAAAAAAATTAAATTATTTACAAAAACATTTGTAGTTTAAATATAATAAAGCAAATAAAAAAAAAATTGTTCGAAATTTCTTAAATACACAATAATTGTTTGGCAAAACGTCAATCTTAAACATCTCAAATGTGTGTTTAGTTTTTAGAAAATTCGTCTTAAACATGTTTAAAAACATAAGTGTGAACATAGTATTATAATTACTATTATATTGGTATTATAGTAGTTTAGTATTATACTATGTTCACACTTATCTGTTTAACACCTCATTCGAGTTTAAGAGCTTAAACACGACGATTTTTAAAATGTTTTGCCATACATTGACTTGTTTTGTTAAACATTTCAAATTAGGTGTTTTAAATTTAAACACTTCGATAAACACGCATATGGAGTATGTTCAGTGCGTTTTTCATATTTAAAAATAATAAAGCAAATAGAAAACATAATTATTCGAAATATCTTACAAACACAATAATTTTTTGACAAAACGTCAACCTTAAACATCTTAAATATAATGTGAACGGTTGTGTTTCATTTTTAGAAAACTCGTCTTAAACATGTTTAAAAACATAAGTGTGCATCAAGTCGAACGTTGTCGACATCGCGGGATTGGCCCTTACATAGTGTCCACACCTGATGATTTTATATCATAACTCGTAATATGACGTCGACAGAGCAACTGTAATTTTTTCATTAATATAAACACAAAGCAATAGACATTAATGATTTTATATCATGATGAAACAAACAAATATTTGAAAAAGACTTGACAAAAATATCCAATTTGCGTGTTGTTTAATTTTTTGGTCACAAATAATTGTTGTGCCGCCTTTTTTATACAAAAATTGTTTAATAAATAAACGTTAAATGCAAAATAACACCAAAAATTACATTTAATATCAAGATGAATATATCAGGCCGTGAGATCTGATGATTATATCATAACGCTGATATAATATTAATAAATTTAGCCTATACGTGATGAATTTTCATCATGATATCAATTTGACATTCATCATGATATAAATTCATCAGGTGTGGACACTATGTTAAGTTTAGAATTACTTACATATAACGTTGTTTGAGTAAATGACCGCTGTGCCATCAAACCCGCGTATCATGCCTTGTCATGCAGAGACAAAACTCAAAGGGAAAATTTCGCATATTCAGTCAATGAGTACTTTGCAGTATTCAAGTGTTTTTAATTTACAATAAACTGCAAATTTAATTCCGACAAATGATCTTTAGTATTTAATAACAGAAAAAAATAAAGAAATTTTGATGAAGTCTCTTATGAGACTTATGGTATTTAAATTTTGTTTGTTCACAATTTGCATGCAAATTTAATATATCCCATTTGATTTGTTTTCTAAATGTTTATTTTTTAATGTAATATAATTTTTTATAACTATCATTTTAAATTATAATAAGTTTGATTTAAACCTAAGCTCTAATTGCGAATTTCACAACCATATGGCTTTAATTATTTTACAATTTTGCTAAATACAATATTAACTTATTATTTTCTATTATTATATATTTTTTATTTGATAGAATTTTAAACAAACTATTATTCTCGCTATTTAATTTTTATACAACATATTTTCAAAAACTTTAGTGATTGAAAGTTTATATGATATAAGAAGACGAATGGAGTTTAAAAAAGAAAAAAGGTTAATTTTTGAATTATTTCAAGATAAAAGTTTACTATATACATACAAATATTTAGTTTAAATAATACCTTAAAGATATTATAAATACATTTTTAATTTAGTTTTGAATAAGTTTTTAATAGATGAATTTGATTTTTATTTTTGCCTTTTATTTGTAATAAATAACTTGATTAAAGATAATTAAGTCAATTCCGGTTCTTGAAAGAAGCTCATTTTTTTTTTTAATTTCAATAATACGGTTATTTATTTGTTTATTTATAAAAAATGATTTAAGGAATATTTATTTTTTTATTTTTTTGACGGGAAACATATACATAACAGACACTCTTGTCAAAATTAATGGTATTTAAATCAGGCACATTCATATCAGGGCGAATTTACTAATTCGCCTTTGTTATTTTTATACTTGTGATGTTAAAAACAGCTGTTAATTATTATTTATAGAATAATAAATTTTGTCAAAACATCACTTTAATTGCACAAGTTTGAATTTTCGAAATGTTTTTCATATAAAATAAAAAAATAAAATATCTTATACATATGTATGTATATAAATACGGCACACATTTTTTTTATCGTACACGAAGATTGGTGAAACATATATACATATATGGTTTTAAAGGTTTAAATTTTTGTGTAAATATGCGTTTTTGAAGTGCCATTTAAATTTGCATGAAAAAAAAACTACTTTCTGTTCGATTTTTAGATCACCGGGCGATCCTACTAATAAATAAATCAAACTAAATGAATTTACATTTCTAAAAATGATATACATACATACTTAAGATTTGTAGTTATTAAAAAGTTTAGGTTTTATATCCACTTTATATTTATATTTTTTTGGGGGTTATGTTAAACAAGATAAATTAACAGTACTGTTCCTGACACTACGTTGGCCGAGTCACTTAGAATCCGTCACACGTTATGCGTCGCCTTTTTTAACTGACATTAACGGAATTTGACAATATGTACGTTGTTGACGAAAGCATTTGAACAGCTTCTATAGATTTAATTTTATTTATTAAACTTAAGTTTCCTTATTTATTTTATATTTGCTGCCACAAAACACAAAAACCTAAATCAAAACATACCAAAAAAACCAACCAATAGCTGTCAAACTACTTAACGTACGCCAAAAGTTGAAACGTTGGCCAACTTTTGTGTCTGGCATTGACGGAGACGTACTGAATGTGACATATATCATAGGAAAGTTGAAAAAGGCGACCTATAGCTTATGACGGATTATATGTGACTCGGCCTTTATTAAGGTATGCCATTCCTGCTAGGCGATTGAAAACGATACGATTGATGAGCTAATTTAGGTCGGTCTGTGAGATAAATTTTATTTACTATCAAAATATAATCCCCCTTTTTGTGAATGGCGTCATCGATGTCACATCAAGACGACAGTAAATATTGTCACTTGTCTACTCTTTGTAGGCAACAATTGGCTCTTATTGACAATCTCTTAATAATCTCTAATACATAGTATGTTTCCACCGACTTTAAATCAAGTAGGTTAGTAAATCACTTCCCACCGAGGTTGTGAGTGATTTGTTGTTCGAATTTTCGTACTCAATTTATGCACGTGCTTTATAAGGTGGCCGCAGCAGCTATATTGTGAATTTTATTCACATGCAGTTGACATTTAAAATTGATTAAATATTGTATACTCTTTTTCGACAAGAATTTACTAATATTAACATGCTACATTAATTTACAAAGCCTTATAGTATGTTTACACCAGCATGATTTTATTTTAAATAATGTCGAAAATGCTATTTTTCGAACTCGATTTATGTATGCAACCCTGCGTTGCTTTTAAAATTACACACTCCATCCCTGGGTCATCCATCAATAGTGATTGACAATTTCGAAAAAATTAAATTAAGGAATATATAATAAATTTTAAATGCCCACCTTATAACGTACGTGCATAAATTGACTACGAAAATTCGAGCAACAAATCACTCACAAGCTCGGTGGAAGCACTGTGAAGTGATTTACTTAAATCTACTTGATTTAAAGTCGGTGGAAACATACTATTAAATTACACACAGATTACACATGAATCTAATTACATGGCCTACACGTGAGAGCATTTATTACACACTCTGTGTAATTGCATACAGATTGGCAATACTGAATGACTATAATCATGGATGAACGCCGCGTCTGCAATTCTACTTTAATTACCCTGTAATTCTTGTTTTTAAAAACAAAAGACATCTGTTTCTGACTAAAGGCGGTGTCAGATACAACTTCAATGCTTTGCGTGACGTTTCTAACTTTGGGAAAAAAACGTGACGCAAAATGTGTATGACACAATGAAAACTTTGACAACACTCACTTTTTGTTTCACTGTTTTGTTTTATGCTGAAAAAGTACCATAATTCGATTACTCTGATGCCACTAACTCGTTTTTTATGTAAATTTACAGCAATTTTAATAAAAACTTCATAATTACATGCGAGTTTGGTCAAACAAATTAAGAAAAGTATAACAACTGATTGTCAAAGCACGCAAAAAATTGAGAGTTGCCTAACTTTTCGCTTCGCTTAGCGTTAAAAGTACTTCATGTGACATGTTTCATATAAGCACGTACATTTCATCTTAAATGTCAAAGCGAATCTTCAACGCAACGCGAAGCAAAAGTTTTATCTGATATCGCCTTCACATTTTGTATGTAGGCATGGTATATAATTAAATGGCGAACAATAATGATGTTTTCACACTGACATGGTTTTAATAAAAGTTGATTTTAACGTTAAGACCAACTGTTAGAACCTGGTTTTATCATACAAAATGACTTTGTTAAAACCAACTTAAAACCATTTTTGAATTGGTTTTCAGTTGGTTTTATGAAATGCAACCTTGTTTTCGCTGTGCTAAATTCAGTGCTGCCAAGTTAAAATGACCGGAAGCAGATGATAATGTTTATGTCAGTGAATAAGAATAGACATCAATTGATACATTTTCAACTTAAAAATGGATGCAGACGCAATAATAATCAAAAACTTGCGGAAAAAAATTCTTTTGGACGGAAAAGAACGGAAATATTTTCATTGACTTCTGGGAAGTGGAAATAGACGATATGACTGAGATAGATCTGCCGCTAAAAAATTTTTATTTTGTAGTGTATTTGTGCATTTTTGATATACAATACGAGTAACTTTATTTCCAAGCACTTCTTGACTTTGTATAACTAGTTCCATAATTTTAAAATGATTATTTCGGATAAACCAAAACAGTTATTGTACAGTTTGTGAAATAAGTGTTATAAAAAGTAGACAAAATGCAGCAACAAATACACGTATTTCTACAGTAGATTTATTTTATTTGGAAAAATAAATTTGTGAGGCAGTCTGTCAGTTAAGAGTTGAATTTATCAAACTTGCAGTGTGAACGCAAAATCATCTGTTTGTGGTTTTAACGTTAAAACCAGATTTTAACTTTAGGTGTGAAAACACTATAAAACACAGATGTACACTATCGTAAAAAAGAAATTACAGAATCACATTATCGTTACCGCAAAATAATAAATATATCGATTAATATTACGATTTTTGGTTCGCAAAAAGTTACTGAATCCAGGTAGAAATGTTAAATTCATGCAAACATTAAAAACAAGCCAACATTGAAATCACTAGTAGTACGAGTATAATTTCAGAGTTAAAATAGATTCGCAGTGAGCTCGGAAAGTTCGATAGTCTTACAAGATTACAAAGTTGCAAAAATGGTTAAGAAAACTTTAGTAACTCTAAAATTAAAAAAATTGTTTAAAAGAAATTGTTTTTTGTACTATGCTGAAATTAAAAAATTTAAAGGCTTATCGTAAATGCTAAGAGCCTATTCACATTATGCCTTTTTAGCCTGCCTTCTTTCGACAATTTTCTTTTAAACCCCCTACGAAAAGTCAAGCACATTTACATTAAGACTTTTTTCTTCATGACTTTTTGACGTTTGTATACACTCTTAGAGCTGAGAGTACGAAAAAACAAAGAGAAATGTCAAAAATCCCCTCGAATTTTCATTTCGTGCCTTTTGTTTTACTCCTCATGCCTCTCAACACCTCTCACCCACGAACAGAAAAAGCCTGCCTACACATGCAAGCAGAAAAGGCACAGTGTAAATTGCGTCTAACGAACTTTTGAAAGCGCACTTGCTACAAATTTTGTTTGCTTTCAAAGGAATAAAAAAAGGGAAACCCTTTCTTTTCTACCCAGACATTATATCTTATATATGTATGTTCGCTCTCGTTTGAAGTGAAAAAAGTAATATCACAAGATCGAATTTATGTAGTTTGTTTTTTAATTCTTCTTTGTGCTTTTAATTTATTTCGACATTTTGTATGCGGAGAAGCCACATGCTGTACACTATGGTAAAAAAGGAATTACATAATCACATTATAGGTGTGTTCCACAAGATTTTGTTAAAGTTCGGACTAATGAGAGTAAAAAGAAAATTACTCTCTGAATGTGCAAAAATTATCCAAAATTGCTGGAACTCAAAAAACCATAATTGACCATCTTGAAATGCTAGTGCTGCTTACTTTTTAAATTAAATTTTATTTAAGTGATTTTAGTCGCTTAAAACGCAAAACATTATAAAAACATAAAATTTGCATCATTGACAACAGCTGCAAAAAGTAAATGAAAAAAATCTCCAAAAAAGTAGAAGTTACGTGAATTATTTAAAAAATCATAAAAATATTTTTTTTATATTAAAGAAATGGAAAAATAAGCACAAATGTACTTACAACTTATGCTTTCTTTCAAAAACCTTCCATTTTGCTTTTTAATAAATCTGTGTGTAAAAACTTTTTTTCTTTATTTGCAAATTTTCTGATTAATATTTCAGTTTCATATGTAAACAAAAAAACAGCTGATTATTCAATTCTTGTCCGAACTTACCCAGAAGAAAAAGTTCGTACTAGTTTGTACAGGAAATGAAAAAAATTACTCTCTCATTCTCTCTCAAAATTGCACAAAAATTGCTATCTGGAACGCTTTTGGATTACTTTGTACAAGTTCGGACTGTTTTGTTATGCATCTGGAACAGACCTTATAATTACTTCAAACGAATATATACATATGTATATCGATAAATAGCTATTACGATTTTCGGTTTGTAAAACTTACTGAATACAGGTAGTGAAATAGTTTTTATATATTAATGTTGAAAATAAATAAATTATTTTGTTGCTGTTTGCAACATAGATAGATAAACGAAAATTGTTGCTGAATATCTGGCAGTAATCGGAGTTTCTAACAATTTTTGCATTCTTCAGTTTACCAAAAAAGATAGACTTTCCAGACTTATGTAGTCAATAAAATATTTTGTCAGTCTGCCATTTTTAGTGAACTTATTTGCACATAATTTATACGATATAAAATTTTCCCTTTTATTTTATGTTATTTTAATATATGTGTGTAAGTAGTACGTATGTAAGTATAAAGTATTTGATGGCATAAAGATAAAGTCGTTTCAAAATTGCGTTGTATTTGTTGCAAGCAAATCGTTAATGTTTTCATTATTTTAATTATTAATAATTATAAACCCATACAACAGGTTTAGCGTTGTATAAGGACTGTGTTTACACGCGGCAATTTTAGTTAAGCAACTTTTAAGTTTACGGAAGAGACAGGAGTGGTAAGTCCTAATTTACACTCAGCAAGTCTTATTGCTAAGCTGATTAGTTTTTTAGGAAAGAGAGACGAGGGGAAAATAAACTTTTATGTTCCCCTCGTCTCTCTCTCCAACAAACTAATCAGCTTAGCAATAAGACTTGCTTAGTGTAGATTAGGTCTAATGAAGAGGTGATCCTCTTCAAAAAAACACGTAAAAAACGTAAGGCTGCTAGTGAATATTTGCTTTATACGTGTGTGCATATGTATGTAAGCCAGAAGTTGACGTTTGCTACGCAAAAGTCTATTTTGTGTAGAGTTTTACGTAGCAAACGTTACCAACACATTTTCAATAATCATCAACATGCTTTTTAAACGTTACGGATTTTGTCTATCATTAATTTTCCTCACACGTCCATGAGCTAAAAAGTTGATTAATTAAAACTGCCATGTGTGAACGCAGACACACACAAATCAAAAGTAACTCTTACAACAAGATGACTTAAATTATTAATATACATAACTTAAATTAAGTTAAGTTTACATATTTTCAATATTTTTTTTTATTTAATATGTAACATACCCTCAAGAAAAAAAGAAGAAGCAAGAATAATCAAACTAGAACTTATTTTTTTTCTATATATACTCCTCGGAGTTCAACCTAAATTAGCAGGGTACACAAGACTATTAAAAAGTGAAAATAATAGGAATAATTTTTCTCTCAAGTGAAAACGAAAAAATCGAAAAGTTTGAAATCGTCCATTTCCAAATTGTTTTATTCTAAATTCGGATGCTAGAACACATACCATTAATTTGTATTTCCTAAATTTCAACTTATAGAGGCGTATCATGTATTTTAACATCCGAACTCACAAGAAAACATGTGAAAACTATGTGGAATCTAGAACATACACCATTAAGATATATTTTAAAACGCTAAAGTGAACTCCCTAATATTTTTGGTGATTTTCGCTTATTTCGATATTTTTGTATGAATAAATGCCTTATGATATATGTACATATGTATGTATATGTACATATTTAATTAAATGGTGAGAAAATTTTACAATGACTGACTTTATCGTTACTTCAAACGAATAAATATTACAATTTTCGTTTCGCACAAAGTTACTGAATCCAGGTACTGGTATAATTGCATCATGTTTGAAAATTATTGGTTTTAAAAATTTATTAAAAAAGAAGACGAAAAAAATCAATATTTCTTTTAGTAAGCATATGCATGATACAATAACTATAAGGTAGTTTCGGTGGCCCAGCTACATATTATTGTAAATATTCCAGTTGTCAAATTGGGGTGAATACACGCAAACATCAACTCAAACATACGAAAAACTTATAAATTTTATGTGTTTTTTTTTGCGATAGATTTCTTATTCTTATACTTAACGATAAAAGAGAGAAAACAATCAAACAAACACTTTTTTTCAGCTTTTTGTCTTTTAAAATGTTCTCATAACCTTTAATATATACTTTAGAAATGACAATACGAGTATTAACGAAATATCGCTTTATTTTTTTGAATGATCTTTTTGGAGGTATGGAGGTATGATCTTATTGTTAGTCGAATAAGTATTCTGAGTTGGCATTGTATAATAAAATACTCGAGTACGAAAATATAAAATACTAACGGTCTAATTCATAAAAAATATTTTAGGTTTATTACAGGTTTATTTGACAAATTTCCCATAGAAATATGTCAAATAAGCGCTTAATAAACATGAAATATTTTTTATGAACAAGGCAGTAAAAATGTTGCTCATGGCCGATTGAGATATTTGCTGCTACCGCATTTTGCGCTCTTTGCGTTTATATAGAAAAAATATACACATAACGCAAAATACTGAACATATTTTGATCGTATGAAGCTGCATGAACGACGAATCAAATCAACACCGCATAACTTTAAGGCAACTGGGAGTGAAAAACATCGGGGACATATCGTCGGTTGGTAATTGGTTTGCTGCAATCGTAATGTATTTTAAATATACTGTGCCGCAAACCAATAACCAACCGACGATATGCGGTGTACTTATGGTTGCGGTACATTCGTACTGGTCACTGGTTCTTAAGTATCTGTTGAGTTTGTGGAGCATTATATAAGCATGGCAAAAATTCAAAATTGAAAGCCTACAATTACTCAAAAATAAGATATAAAAAAAACAAGGTAATCTTGATTCAGGAAATGGTGGTCAGCTGTTAATTTTTCTTGTGTCAAAGCAAGCAAAACGTTTTGAAATTTTCTGACAGCAGAAAATTTCGTACTAAAGTTGTCTTTACATGGTAATACAATGTATTACGACATGTCAAAAAATGCCGTAGAATGTACAAAATCTTATCATGTAAACGCAAAATGTGTCGAGTAGGAGAGAATACGGATAGAAAATTTGACAAGTGGTCGGTAAATGTTTTGTTTTCTAAACCATTTCATGGTAGCTACAGACTTAGCAATGTGTTTATCCAACCAGGCAGGTTGCATTGTCGGTCGCACAGTCTGTAGTCTTGTTTATGGTTGCGTTCGAAGTTTCGATAATATCAAAATGTTTTGATGTTTATGGGTTGCAGTGTCTGTATCAAAATATTCGAAAACGTGTTGCGTAAGCAAGTTGCAAAGTCTGTACCTACCATTAGAAACTTAAAGGCTCAGTTACGCGACTGTAATGTAAAGTAACAGCAACGTAGGAAACAGTTGATCGATACTTTTTTATGAAAAGTAGGTTACGTTACATCACATCTCTATAACCATTTGCATTACTTTTCACATAACAATACCAATCAGCTGTTTCCTACTGTTGCTGTTACTTTACATTACAGTCGGGTAACTGAGCCAGAGTTGTATTTCAAAGTAAACATTGGCAGCACTAATGGTATCTATTGAAGGTATTAACAACCAAAATCAAATCAAGAAATTTTTATGTTGTTTTTGTAAATACATACATATTTTACAACTGCAACCATCAAGTAGCTGATGGAACATCAAAACCAAACAAACAATAAACAAACCAATAAAAAATATTATATTTTGTAGTAAAATTACATTGAAATAATAAAATATTTTCTCCAATATTCAGTTTTATTAGAACGCATCTTTTTTTTTTTTGCAAATTTTCCATTCTTTGTTATTAACCAACAGTTCAATATATTTGCTTGCATTTTACTTATAGTATCAGTCTAAACATGAAAAATACATACAACAGACTCATGCTCTCTTTTTTTTAAACACGGAGAGGATTTCATAATATTTTGATTCTACAAAGTCGTAATACTTTGTATTACCATGTAAAGACACCTTAACAAATGTATATGCGTTTTATACAGAGCTACAAATTGCGACCACCTGGTATGAATTCGCCTTGATACAGGCAACCTAATAGACGTCTTGAGCTTTTTAGCTAATGATAACTTTAGCATGCTTTTACTATCAAGTAGTAAAAGCAAGCTTTATTTAATACAACAAGCAATTTTCTTGTCCAATCAAATGCCACCAAAATTGGAATATGTAAAATGTAAAAAATAGGGACTGTAAGTGATACTTTTTTGGGTACGTCAAGTTTTTCTCATAAGTTGGTTTTATTATGAAAATTATTTTAAGGGTAGAAAAAACTAATTTCTGCTTATTTGATTTAATATGGCTTAACTTTGTAGTTTAAGGAAGCCAAAAAAGCCGTTCTACTAGAGTTTGTCTGAATAATTCAATTTTTCTATGGTGTAATTTTTTCCTTAAAAAGTATCACATTTAATTTGGCTTCCTTAAAATATGAACTTTTGACTAATTAAATCAATTAAAGAAACTATTGTTATTTTTATTCATATTTTTTCTTATCACTATTACTAAGTAATTGTTTTATTTTATGTGAGAATGAAAAGTAAATAAAGTAAGACTGCATAAACTTATCCATCCTTAAGAAAAAATTGCGCGCCGATTTCCGCAACGACGAGCTTTTTGCCAGATAAGACGCTGTGTTCATTTAAAAAGTTTTATTTGAAAAAATAAAACTTAAAAAAAAAATAATAAACCGACTTAAAAAATTATCACTAAAAAGCTAAAAATAATATAGATCTAGTTAAATAAAATATTTTTAGATATGTTACCTATAATGCTGTTTGAAGTTGGTGCCAGCAATTATGGTAACAAAGCACATACATATGTACATATCCATACAACCCTTTTCCACACGGAAATACCCCTTTTACACACGCAAAGTTTACTTTGCAAAGTCTTAATTCAGCAAAGTATACTTTTACCCCTTTTCCACACGCAAAGTTTACTTGGCAAAGTCTTAATTCAGCTGGGAGAAAGACTGAAAAAGACTGTGCTACTACCTCTGTCTTTCACACAGCTGAATTAAGACTTTGCAAAGTAAATTTTGCGTGTGGAAAAGGGGTAATATATGTACATAAAAAGTACTTGCAATTTTTTTTCCGTGCATGTTCCTGTGTTTAATATCAGTATTACTGACACCAACTTCAAACAGCCCTACAGGTAACATATATAAGAAGGGTATTATTTTTAGCTTTTTAGGGCTTATTTTTAAAGTCGGTTTAACTTTTTTTAAAAAGTTTCATTTTTACCTTTTTAGTGCATACTTTTAATAAGCAGAAGTATATTTAATTTAATACTAAACTTACACGGGCGTAGCCCCGCCTAATTTTTTTTAGCACATGCTTGAGTATTTTTTTAAAGCTCAGGGTGGGTGTCCAGTTTCGTAAAAATCGATTAAGTAAAAGCACGTGATATATAGTATTAAATTTTATGAGGCGTGGCTACGCCCATTTTTTTTAAACATGATTGTATATTTTTAAGAGTTCAAGGTATGTGCCAAGTTTCGTAAATATTGGTTAAGTACAAGCACGTGAAATATTGTACTAAACTTTAATAGGAGTGCCCCGCCCACATTTTTGAACGCAAGATTGTGCCTTTATTTAAGCTTAGGGTGTGTGCCAGGTTTCGTAAAAATCGGTGAAATAGAAGCTTGTGTAGAAGTATTAAATTTTAATGGGCGTGACTCCGCCCATTTTTTTTAAATTTTAAAATTGTGTAATTACAAGAACCAAAGGTGTTTTATAAGTTTCGCAGCAATCAAATAAGTAGAACATCATAAAATTTGATTAAAAAAATTGTGGGTGCGTCCCCGCCCACTTTTTTTTACAATGGGACCAATGGAAAGTTATACCATCTCAGACAAAAAAAATTTTTACAATCGGTCTAAAATGTACTGAGCTATGAAGATACACACCTAAAAAAAATAGAGACGAATTGTTAACCACCTCCTTTTTTTGAAGTCGGTTAAAAAAGAGCAAGGCTACAAGAGTCAATAAATTTTATAGTTTTGACTGTGTGAGTACAGGCTGAATGATATGCTGAATTGTCATATCTTCTGTCACTCAGGTTGTGAGATTGTAGATTTAAAACACATACTAATTTTAACGAATTTGTAAATAAAAGAAAGGATTAAAAAGTGATTGTGATATGGATTTTATCGGCCTTGTTCGATTTAAAATCGCACGATTTTCGAATTTCGGTTTTCTCCGATAGTAGAAATTTTTTCAGATTTTTTTTTAATTTTTCTATTTTATAAATTCATATCTGCAGGACAATTATTCATTTTTTGAAGACGAGAAATTTTATTTTATTATCCGCTGCAGGATGCATGGTTATGTGTGGAGGAGTAATAAAATATTATTTAAATTTTTTAAGTAGGAAAATTCCATTAATAAGAGGAAATTTAAGTAAGGTATAATGGAAAAGTTCTTGCATGCACAAAAGAGGAAAGGTTCATGTAGTTGTATCATTTAGAGAAACTAAAACTAAAATTTTTTATTAATGAGATATATTAGTAGCAATTCAGATACATCTTCGAGCCTCAGTGTGTTTTTTTTCATCTCTCAATCACTAAAATAAACCAAAAATTTCAAAATGATTTATAAAAAATTACAGTTTACGACAAAGATATTGGCTTCTGTGTTCACTATAACTGTCAAAATAATTCATTCACCGTACAAATCAAATGTGAACACTCAAATTGTAAATACTACCAAAGAAAATAAATCATAATTTATATTCTTTGATACTACAAAATTCATCGTTGCGGAATCAGGAATGAATTTTGAATATCTTATATATAAATACGGCACATTGCAGATTATGCAGGTATCATTAACTCAAAATCAGCTTATCTCGACTTAAGCACTTTTGCCTTTTTGCCACAGATATATGTATGTATGTACATATTACACGTACACGTTTGGTGTACATTGTCTTCCTTACAAAAATGCTTCCAGAAAGCAAAAATTTTTGCTGGGTAAGAGAAGTTCACTACAGTCACTACTATGACTTGTAATTTGAATATCCTTTAAGGCTAGACTCACTATCCTACACAATTGCATGACTTTGGAAAAAAATACAACCATGATATAAAGAATTTTAGTTGTCGTTTGAAAATTTCCATAATCCCAGCCTTTAGATGACATCCCAAGTATGCGTTTTTAGAAGGAAACTGAGGCGAGTCTAGTTTAGTTTCCAAGTTTAATAAAAAAAATAATAAAAATCGCAAGCACTAAAGAAACATTAATGCTTGATGTGATGATGATTTGAATTCAAATTCCTTTCTCACTTTGATAAAGATTTGAAATTATTATCTAAATACATATATCTAGAGAATAATAGCAAAAATACTTTAATTAGTTTTTATTGCCAATTTGTAAATAAATTAAAATTGTTGTAATTCTTCAATAATCAGCTGGGCTACTGAAGTTACCTTTCTAAAATAATATAATTAATTAATTATTTTTTTCTGAGTGTATCCTATAAATATTTAAGTTTTAGTAAGATTTTATAAATTTTAGTAGATTTTTAAAATTAATATTGCATTATTTTGATTGACAGATTGATTGGTGATGTGTGTTATCCTGATGTGTATGAATAAGGGGATGGTCACACGTGGGCAAATATTTGCTCAAAAAAAGTAACCACAAAATATTAATGAAAAAGCTTTCAATTCAGATATGTGTTTGTTAAGTTAAATAGTTTCCAATAATGTTGGAATCAATGACGTTGTCTATTAGTTTTTTATGAAACTGTTTAACTCAAAGTAAATTTATATAAAGTATATGCAAGTAATCAGGTGATTAATTTTTTTCTCGTGTAGTGTTAATGCATGAATGTCAAAAGTTGTTTACAATTTTCGTACGCCATTTTGTTTTGCTTTGCTTTGTTATACACAATTGTGTGTAGTGAAAAAGTTGAAATAAATTTTTACTTAAAAAAGGTGTTACAAAACATTTAAAAACAATTATATTTAATTATTAAAATAAATATGTAGCTTTTATTATACTTATTTCACGTAATAAAGGTTTATCAATCAATAAATTTACTTTGGTTTTGTCTATCCATACATTTCCTTTTTGTTGTATGCAGATCTGGGACTTGCATTAAATAAGCAAATGCATTGACCTATTTCCCACAATAAACCAAATTAATACAAATGCAAATTTATGACATTAGAACTAACTTTGATAATTATAGTGCAATTTTTTGGCATTAAACTAAAATCTGTTGAAAATAACACATTAATATTGCGCTAGCACCAAAACACATGGCAAACGTAAATGTGTACATACATAAAAGCATACTTACATACATAAATATGTAAACTTTTTTCTATGTACATATCGCCACTTGAGGCAAAAATCATATCACTACCATTTTTATCATTTTTCAAGAGCAAGACAAAATTTTATTAAAGTGTTCGAAGCGGTAGTATATACCGTTTATAAAATCACCATTTTTTAAGATATAACCTTACAATAAAATAAACGAAAACTGTTCTGTAGCTCGTTTCCGTATTTCTCGCATCGTAAAATTTCCCGCATGAAACGAGGGAATCGTAACAAAAACAGTGTAAATTGAAACACAAAATGGCTTTTCGCACATAAGTGTTTCTGTATATTTACTTTGCGAAAACTATTTGTCATTTAAATAAATTTCCAGTAATTATTGGAAGGATGTGAAAAAAAGTATTTCTGTAACAATATTGTGTGAAAAGTTTCTCGCAAGAACTGTCAAAACAACTCGCATTTTAACAACAAAATGTGTACAAAAACATACGAATTTTTTGATTTGTGTTTGAAAATATGAAAAATAAATTAGTTGTAAAGATATGCAACGTATTGTTGGACTAAAATTATTATTAACGAGTCGATATGATTATGTTTATTTATAATTTTTTTGTGTAATTGTCTTATGTAGGGACAGTTGATAGAAAAAAAATTTTATTTCAATAATTTTATATTAATTTTATATTCATGTTCATTATTTTATATTCTTTTCTTTGAAAATTATTTCTTTTTTGTTATTTAAATAATATTTTTGTGACATTTGTTTCATTTGACACGCAATTACTGGAAATATTCCAATAAAACAGAATCAGTGTTGTCTGTTTTCGCAGACACTTTTTTCTCACAAATCAAGAAACAATGGAATTTTGTGTTTCACACTTCATGTGAGAAATTTTACGATGCGAGAAATACAGAAACGAGCTACTGATCTTTTATTTGTATGCACGTACTTATACAGGTGCCTGCAATGTTCCTTTATTGTATTTTTTATTTGTGCTATCTGATAAAAATAAGATTACGTTTTATATAATTTTACTGTGTACAATATGTCATATTGCAATAATATTGCATTACTTCATGATGAGCTTAGTGGCAATACAAAATTAGTGCATTTTTCGCCATACGATTAGCTGCTAATGCAATATTAATCCATCACTTTTAAGAGATTTTATTTTAGTGCAAAAAGTAGTGCATTACAAACATCAAATTTAAATTTTCACTAAAATTTTTGTTTTTCAATCAGTGCTTATGAAAAGTAATGCAAGTTGCCCAGGTCTGGTTGTAATCATCTGTTTTCGACATTCATCCATTATTTTTACACAAACAAAGCGCATGTTGTTTTTGTATTTTCTTAGTTGTTGTAGACCTGCATATACTTTATATAAATATACTTTGGTTTAACTTAAGAAACTCTTGTCTGAATCAAATGGTTTTTCACAAACATTGAGTGGTTATGCTTTTTTGGGCAAATGTTAGCCAAGTGTGACCGTACCTTAAGGCGGTGTCAGATACAACTTCAACGCTCTGCTTGACGTGACGAAAAATATGCATGACATAATGAAAACTTTGACAACACTCACTTTTTGTTTTACTGCTTCGTTTAATGCATAAAATTCAGCACAATTATATTACTCTGATGCCACTATCTCGTTTCTTATGTAAATTTACCAAAATTTTAATAAAATTTCATATTTACATGCGTGTTTGGTCAAACAAATTAAGAAAAGTATACCAACTGATTGTCAAAGCACCCAAAAAGTTGAGAGTTGCCTAACTTTTCGCTTCGCTTTACGTTAAAAGTACTTTATGTGACATGTTCCATATAACCATATACATTTCAAATTAAATGTCAAAGCGAATCTTCAACGCAACGCAACGCGAAGCAAAAGTTTTTTCTGACATGGCCTTTAAGAGACGGGAGCTTGACAGCTGTACGTGAAAATAAATTAGTATATGTATATCTCATGCACTTCAACAACGTCGTAACTCAATGAAAATTTAAAATTTCAAGCTCGTTTTCGGTAAAAAATTGTTTTTTAACTAAGTACGATGTTGTTGATGTCAATAAGCGTTACATAATGTCCACAGCTGACGAATTTATATCATGATGAATGTCAACTTGATATCATGATGAAAATTCAAACCGTATAGACACAATTTATTAATATTATGGCAGCGTTATGATATAATCATTAGAGCTCACGGCCTGATAAATTCATCTTGATATCAAATATCATTTTATGTGTCACTGTGCACTTGACGTTTATTTATTACACAATTTTCGTTTTCAAAAAAGGGACACAACACGCGAATTTGATATTTTTGGCAAGCAAATATTTGTTTGAGGAAGTTAATATTGTAGTGATTCATCATGATATAAAATCATCAATGTCTACCCCTTTGTGTTGATCTTAATTTAAAAAAAATGACAGTTGCTTTGTTGGGTTATATTACGAGTCGTGCTATAAACTCATCAGGTGTGGACACTATGTTACACTCAACAGAAATATTTAGATACTTTTTCCTGGCTCTCTCTTTCGTTCTTTCTCGCTTTCTCGCTCTCTCTCTATCTCTCTTTCCGATTAGTAAATTTTGCTTTCTTAATAATTTGATAACTTAATTTGAGCAATAGTCTAGATTTTTATGAGTTTTACATGTTGAATTATAAGTAACAGCTGTCACTATTATGTATCTTATCTTATTTTGTTATTTTAACTTAAAAACTTATTATATATTTAAAAAAAAAAGTGAAAATAATTCATTCATTAACAAGGCCTAACGTTTGATTTAAATATTTACGAGTTAGTTATTTTTTCTCCTATTTAAAATAATTATTCGGCTGGCACTATAGTTTGATCTAAATTTGGCTTGGTATCATCTGGATCTAAGCTTAAGCATTCCGAAAAGTAGTGTTCCATGGAAGAATAGACATGTTCTAAAACGCCACTAAGTTCGTGGCCTTCATCGGCATAAGTCTGAAAAAAACAAAGGAAATACAAATAAAAAACTTAATTTGGTTTCTGAAAGTGAAAGACATTTATTTATTCTTTTATAAAGAACTTAATTTTTTTTCCATTCAGCACATTTTTTGCAAAGTAAAAAATTTACTTTATCTGGAGTTAAGTACAGACGAATCAAATTTGCATCTAATATGAATTATCCGGAGTTAAATAACTACAAATAATTGTATTTTGACCTACGTAAGTAATGATTACATTATTTGTTTGTTTAGTGCCAGTCTAAATGATGAACGTTTTCTTGCAATAATTTTTAATTTTATTTTAACTCGAATTTCCATTCTCAGGAAGAAAATCTTCTTCGCCCAAATAGTTTATGTTTCCTTCTTGGCTACATTAATAATAAGGTTCGTATGTCCTTGTTAGCTAAATATAAATGTAAATTGTTATCATAAACACCAGCAGAACGGAACAATATGCTGTTTTTCAAGTCCTTCACACCTTCACCATCAGCGTTCTTTTGTTTGGTTTACTGTGAATGGTGTCAATTAATATAAACATTTGGCCCATATACATATATAAATATGTTTCAATGCAAATGGAATGTGTGAATTGTTTTGCTTCATTGTATTCGAATTTGTTGAAAGCCTCGTATGTAATGAAAGCTCAAATTTTAACATCACTATTTTACCAAAGTCTTACTGTTGTGTTATTTGGTCTCAACATTTGCCTCCCGTTTTAAAATTTTTTTCTCTCCATATTTTTAAAAGAATTTTTTAAACAAACATATAGTACATAATTTCTTCCAATTTTATTTTGTGCTAATTTTTACCTGATATCGATATAATACATTGGCGTCGGTTAAGGATTTCGCCAATTGAACTCCATGTATGTAGGGTGCTGTAGAGTCGGCTAAGCCGTGTATTAGAAAAAATGCATGTGATTTGATCAGACGTGCTCTTTGAGTTGCGTCTGCTTCAACATAACCCTTGTAATTTTCAGCTGGAAGACCCATAATACGCTCTGTGAATGCTGAGTCTGAAATTCAAATCATAATATATGACAATTGAAATATGTATTTCAAACCTATAACTATATATTTACTATAGTAAAGCCAATCGGCTATAGGTGAGACAGCTATACCACATTTGAAGACATCTTGCTGGGTGCCCAAGACCATCGAAGTGACATAGCCACCATAACCCCAGCCCCAAATACCAACACGAGTTTCATCTAAAAAACTTATGGTATCTAGCAGATAACTGAAAGATGAATGGAAACAATCAATAAAACTATTTTCAAGAAGCGAGTCGATAATAACATCTTACCGTAACACAGATATTTGATCTTGAACTTCGACACCGCCAAGATGCCGATAGAGAGACCTTTTGCTTTGACCCTTGGCTCCTCGTACATCCAGACGTATGTAAATGACATCATTACGTGACGACATATAAGTGCCCCAGTCTATGTGAAATTTTTCCGATACAGATTCTGAGCCAGGACGGCCATTTCTGGATTAAATAAAATAAAATTTATATACATGCATACATCTATTTGTAATTAGAGAAGTATAAACGATCTTACACTTCCACTATAACGGGAAATGCTGCATCTCTCAACTCCTCTCGCCAACTGGGAGGCAGCAATAATTGCACTTGGGCCCGACTGCCATGAGGCAATGGTATTTCGAACGATCGTTGGGTGGGCAGGGCCAACTTTTGTAATCGTTCAATATAAAATGGACGTTTATCGTAAAGTATTCTTTCCAGACTGTGCGTTTTATGTAAATGAACGCCCGATACGGGCAATCCGGGACCCTGGCACTCCAGTATATAAAAGGAAATTCCATGCGGGGTAGAAATGGAAGACGTTGGCATGATGAAGGCATCAAAATGGGAACAGTTAAGATAATAGTAGCGACTGCTCCAAAGAGCTTCGCCTAAATCGCATGTTATGCAAGTGGGTTCAGTTCTATAAATGAAAAAACTTTAAACATAAATGTGGGATTAGGATGAAAAAATCTTGGCCAGAAAGCAAAAGCAGGGAAACATAATAATTTTATTATATATACATATACGAGTATAGCAGCACTGCGTGTAAAGCTTTAATCTATAATTTCTTTCAAAAGTTAATTTTCTTTTTAGCATTTAATTACTACGTAAATGATTACGTGAGTTTAAATGCACAACTTACTTCCTATTATCATCGTTGACTGGATCTCTTACAGTGTAAAGATGTCTTTGTCCCGGTTTTTTGTCCTTAGTACCCAAGTAATAAACTAAATGATTCGCGGTATCCCAGCAAAGAATTTTCAAAACCTAAAATATTTAGAAAAAAATGCAAAAGTTTTATTGAATGAATTTCTTTTGATTTCATTAAAGCAAAATAGTACAACTGACCTCGTATCTTCCATGAGAAATCACAGATATTCTTTGTTGTGATATGGTTACGTGTTTTATATGGGTAAAATGTTCTGTGCCAGATTCTTGTACACTAGCTAAAATTAAAAAACTATTGCCGTCCGGAGAAAATACCGGGTGTGGCAGTATATCAAGCCACTCGTCTTCGGGCGCTCTTTCGGAATGGATCTGTAAATAATTATATGTAATTCGAATTAAAACGTGTTGTGGAAACTTTTTCGATTAAACGAGTGGAAGGAGTATGAAAAAGAATGGAACTAAGTGGCAGTTCTAAAAGAGAATTGAAAGAAACATACAGAGACAAGCTTAAGCCCATAGTACAATAACAGACTAGATACCTGGAGCCCAGATGAAGGTAAGGTTAGCCTGATCTCCTTATCTAGATATAAAATTATTGCACTGCCCAAATAGAATACAGGATGTAATATATGATCTTAGGGACTGAAGTGCTGTCTGGCTATTAAACAAGATACCGATTTTGCCTTGTAACTTCCTGCCAATCAGCACCCTGGTTGCTTCCCTTATAGCCAAAACTTTAGCCTGAAATTCACCGGCTATGTTAAGGGTACGTAAGGAGCATTCTATACTAAGATCGTCCGAGAAGGCTCTACTAGAATGTAAGTCTATCAGTTTACAATGTCCATCCATATTTCATATACATATATGCAACATTATATGTATATTTCATATACATATATGCATATATTTCATATATGTATATGAAATAGTAACGTTACTGACTGACTGACTGACTGATGTATCAACGCACAGCCCAAAGTTTCCCTTACAATGTATAGATCCACTAAGAAGGGATTTTTGGAAACTCGATTGCTAAGGGGGTAAAAAAGGGTAAAATCTCGGAAACCACGTCAGATAGACTAAAAATTCTAAAAACACACGAATGCTGCTAAAAAATAAGTCGACACATATTTGGTACTTTTTCGATATGTGTACTGTTGGGGATTAAAAGGGGGTAAAAACTAAATTTTGGTACCTTTATTGCACATATCTTCTAAATTATTGAACGTAGCAAAAAGCTTTTTAGCGCATTCCTTTTTGAAAATTCGCTTTTATAAGGGCTAAAATCGTACTCGTTTTCGGTACAACATGCCCTTTAATTAATTTAATAGTTAGGAGTGTTCTTTAGCGATAAATTTTATTATTATCTCTATTTACTAAAAATAAATAAGAACTCGTTACAAGCTATCAACGAAAGACCATCAATTTAAAACACAACTGTTCCGAGATCATAACAAGCAACATGGCACACACCTTCATTTATACTTAAATAAAAATTGAACATGTTTAAAAAAATTCAGTAAAGTGCGACTTTGACTCGCCCACGAAGGGTTCCGTACGTTCGGTCTTGAGCGTTTTTTTATATGGCGTTTTTTTACTTTGGCGTTTTTTTTTTTTCAGTTTAAACAGATTTTATTTTAGTTTTGTCGCTCTTTTTCTCGTTTTGGCGATTTTTTACGGTTTTTTGAGTTTGTTGTCATTTTGGCGTTTTTTTTCATTTTGGCGCCTTTTTTCATTTTGTCGATTTTCCGGGCGATTTATTTGGTTTTAGAATTTTTTTTTTATTTGGCACTTTTTTCTTTTTGGCGATTTCGTTTTTGGTTTTTGGCGATTTTTTCGGTTTGGCGATTTTATAATTTTGGGATTTTTTAGTTTTATCGTTTTAGAAAATTTCAAGAGTTTGGCTTTTATGGTTTCCAAGATACAGCAAGTTTTCGAAATTACATAGTCAAAATTACATTAACTGATAGAACACCCTTTAATTTAATTCAAAATTTGTGTATACATACATACAATTGTATGTGTATTACATGGGATTTTAACATTTTTCGTTGCTCGTCTTGGAACACCTTTTAATTTTTTAACTCTCATGTATTTCTTGTTGTAGCGGCCAAAGTTCTACATACTCTGTCCAAATTTCAGGTACGTAGATCTTTGCTTTTGGTTATATTTTTACTAACAATGTTTTTTTCAATTTCCAACCCTGGAACCATAATTTTTACTTTTCTAATTTATTACTAATTTCTTTCTTTCTAAAATATGCAATATATTTATTTACCAAAGAAATATTTAGTTTTATTTAATTAGTGTTATATACCATAGAAAGTTTAAGTTTTCCAGGTCTGGAGCTATGTTTTTTTTTTAATTTTTATTCCAAACTATTTCTTTCTAAAACATAATGTATAAATAACTTGTAAACAAAAAGAAAAAAATTAATTTGAGCTAGTTACTTTTATATAAAAAAAATAATTGTCCAACCGTGGATTCATCCTTTTAGATTTTTCTGATTCCTTATACCAATCTAGTAGTTCTTAAAAATATATATATAAAGTATGTTAAGTGAACAAAGAAAAAAGGAAATTAAAAAAAATTGCTTTGAGTTAATATCCAGAAAAAAGTTAAAAGTTTCCAGCTCTGGAGCTGTGGTTTTTATTTTTATCATTTTCAACCCCAAATTTTTCTTTCCAAAACGTAAAATATATGTAATTGATTTAGTTACTTTTATATATCACAAAAAGTGTAAGTTTCCCAACTCTGGAATCATCCTTTTTGATTTTTCTGATCTCTTACATCAATCTCTTTCTTTTAAGAATATAAGATATGTTTAATTTATAGAAAAAAGGAAAAATTAGTTTTAGTAAATTACTTTTATATAACAAAAAAAAGTTAATGTCTTCCAACCCTGGAAACGTCTTTTTAATTTTTTGATTTTTTTTTAATTTGAAATACCAAGTTTATTCGTACTGAAGTATAAAATAATTTATTTATTAATAAAACATTAAAAATTAGTTTTCGGTAGTTACTTTTATATGGCAAAATCAAGTTTAAGTTTTCCAGCTCTGCAACGGTTGCTCCATTTTGCTGATTTGCAATACCAATCTATTTTGGACCATTTCTGACACACCAGTCCAAGAACGAAGTCTCCAGCTTATCTGGGAGCTTCGGAAACTCGATTTCACGTACAGACAGACGGACATCGCTTGTTCGTCTTCCCTATGCATAAGGATCCAGAATATATAAGCTTTGTTGGTCGCTTATTAATATTGTGGAAATTACAAACGGAATGACAAACCTATATATATCCTTTTACCATTTTTTTGGTAAAGGGTATAAAAACAGAAAATACTATCATCAGTTTTTGTTAGTAACCAAATTTACTTCTGATTCACTCAATCATTTTCTTCGTTGGAAACAAATTATTAATTTAATTTTTAATCCACTTCTGCCTCATTTGTAGAAACTGTGAATAATTTTTTACATTTCGTTGTTTTTATCGCTTTATTGAATCTTATATTTTTTTTTAACTAAGAGCTGTGTAGGCATGGGCACACGTTATTTTAGTTGACAGTTTTTGAAAAAATATTTCATCTTATTTTAAGCAGCACATTTTTATAACAACTATAATCAATTTCAATATATGAATGAAATAAAGAAATACAACCTGATTAAAAGCTTGCTTCTATTTACAACGTACTACATACATTAGACCGACTCACATTGTATGGAGGTGAAAACCGCGACTTTGTTACCCTTCTCAAATCAAAAATTGGTCTTTTTAATGGGGACTGCCAAAACATTTGAGTGGTCTAGCGATCACCGTTCGTAAGCTGGAGCGTGTCTAAAAAATTTCTGTGTGTGAAGTTTTTCTTTTGCATATTTTCGTATTTTGTCCCAACACAACATATTAAAAACATACATCATCTGAAAGATTTTTTCAAGCCACTTCCAGTGGTGTATTAAACTTTACCATTCGTACCATCAGCAATGCGTTATTATTCGACAAGAACACCGTCGATTTTCGATTTTTTACTTCCTGATATTTTAAAATTTTATTTAACATTTTAAGTTTGGCCCTTTTAATTATTTCGGTAGTTTTTCGTTTATTATGAAATTCGTTATAATATTTTATTTTTAGTTTACTTCTAAGAAATGGTATAGTGTATGTTTGTATTACGTTATTAAATTTTATAAAATAAATGAGTTGAAAAAACAAAAGGTGTTTGGTTTATTAAACAATTTTAAATCTCCGTTATCATTATGTCGCGTACTGTACTATACGAACTTTATGCTGTACAATTGAATATCTTACCTGTACCTGGTTTCAGTAACTTTTTGCGAACCAAAAATCGCAAACAAACTAATTGAATTTTAGCTTTTTTTTACGTTTTTACTTCAACCGATAGCTGAAAAGCAAACTCGATAAATTTTTGTTATATTATAGCGATACAATTATCGTATTAAAGTTACTGAGTCCAGGTACTGATGTAGACATTTGAAAAAAAAACTCAAGTACCCGGAATCTTTTCATCGGGTTTTTGGCGATATTTTTTTTGGTTTTAGTTCTACCGTTTTTTTTTGTAGATTTTTTTCAGTTTTTGGCGTTTTATTTTAGTTTTAGCGTTTTTTTAATTTTGGCGATTTTTTCGGCTTTTGGTGATTTTTTCGTCTTTGCTATTTGTAAGTTTTAGCGTTTTTGAAAATTTCAAAAGTTTGCCTCTTACGGTTTCCAAGATACTTGCTGTTTTCCAAATTGCATGTTCAATATTACATTAACTGACAGAATACCCTTTAGTTTTGATTTTTGTTAAATTTCAGTGTTAGAGTCTAAACACAATGTTTGCGGTGCGGTGCGATTTCTCGTTGCGGGAGAAAACAATAAACATAATACAACGGAAGACGGCTACGGCAATACTTGTCAGTGTTTATTTAAATTTTTATTAATTTTTTTGTGGATACATTTTTATAAAATTTTCTAAAAAATTTACTCTTTGTTTAATATTTTGTAATGGAGGCCCTATGTTCCTTATAGGAACGACGGGAACATATATACATATGTATATATATACATACATATATAATGTTTTGTAATATCAGTAACTAAAAACAAGAAATTATTAACATTTTATACATTGGCAGATATATTTGATATATTTTTTAAACTTTTATATTTATTGACAAAGGTTTTTAACCCTTAAATGCATGAGGTCAGAACCTTTGACTTATATCAAGTAATTCTAATGCAAATTTGGTCCCTAAACACGAATATAGGCTTTATTTTCAAGAAAAATTAACGGTTTTCGTGAAAAATTGGAAAAATAACTCTTTTTGAAAAATTAAAAACGAGAGAAAAAACTATTTAAAAAATTTAACTTGATCCAAATTTATTAAAATTCGTTAAAATAGTGTCCCATATACAATATGATAATAGTCTCCACAAAAATGGCACACATACTAATTATTTATTTACTTTTGAAATTTGGTTCACAAACTATATTTGTTAAAAAATTTCATACGACAACTTTGGTAGCTTGCTGATGATATAAGCAAACAAACTTAAACGGCGTTTCAAAGAAGACTTATACAGTATTCTTTATTTTAAAGGGTTCTTTATTGAGTTTCGGTTACATTTACTATATTATTTTTATCAAATAAGTAATGTACCATTTATGGTACGGTATGCATTTAAGGGTTAAACCTAAAAATCATTTTTTTGTTCACAATAATGTTGTGAACACCGCCAATCATTCAAAAACTATGGCAACATCAGAAAGAGAAAGAGAGTCAAAAATTGAGAGAATAAGAAAGTCCGCAGAGAAAATAAAATAGATTTTAATTTTATACCGTTCCGTACTGCGGTTTTTTACTTCAAAATCGTATGAAAAACCGCACCGCAATAAATTATCGTTGCATTGTGTTCAGACTCTTAACTGCTATAGTCTGCATAAAATTGAACTAAGTTTGAAATTGCCTGTATATTGGCATTAGGATTTCAAAATTGCTCGTTGCTCGCTTCAGAGAACCCTTTAATATTTAACTGATATATATATTTGTTGTTGTAGCGGATAAATTTGTACGTAGTCTGTGAAAATCTCAGGTGCGTAGCTTTTACGCTTCTCGAGAAAACAGCCTGTGGCGGATAGACGGACATCGTAGCGAACTGTTGGGGTTTTATATTTACGTTTTATGTACGGAACCCTAAAACTAACTATTCTAAATATTTTTGTTTGCACTCACGATTGGTATTATCATTGTGCTAACAAGTACCGAATTGAACAACTAATTTATTGATTTGATGATTAAAACATTTCTTTTATTTTTTATGCGGTTGTTTTGCCAATCAAATCTTACCTCTGTACATTCCCAATTTGCTTCGGCAAAGCAAGTTGTGATTATGCTGTAATTTTGAGACCTCATCATATAAACGACCGATATCTGGCGGTTACCATCCGATACCCAGCCGGCTGAGGTCAGATAATAGTCCCTAGAAAAACATTTAAAACAAACTAAGTAAAAAGAAATCTAAGCAATCATTCTTCGCTACTCACTGTCCGTCTAGGGAAGGTGGCGGTTTTAGAAGGATATGATGAATTTTTGAGGAATTTGTTATATCAACTATCCATAATTGCACTTCTGGATTTGTTGTACCCGGCGTGGGGTAACGTACATTTTTGGTTTCAGGAAATGAACTCCCCGCTGACATACCAGTGCCTGTTAGAACGGCGCCAGATGCCAGCCAGGGATACGTCATCATGCCAACATTGCTGTCATTGAACGAGGCGTACATAAAATGTGAACCATCTTCTGATGACCAAATCGCTTCTGGTGTTTCGAATATTTCCTCTGAAAGTATATCAATAGTAAATTCTTATAGTTTTTTATACATACAATAAAAGTAGGTAAACAAACATACCCTGATACAACCAGTCGGGCACACCGTTATAAATTAAGTTTTGATAACCCGAATTGGTTAAGCGCAGATCTTCCTCATCGGCTGGTGATTGTCTCAGATAAATATCATTATCGGCTACAATTACCAGTGAGGTAGTGTTGCCTAACCAGGAGGCAAATTGCAGTCGGGTTCTCTGCACCTTCGGTGAGTCTTTTAGTTTCACAGGCATATGATGATCGTTCTCAACATCGTAGATGGTATAAAACGCTGTAAATGATTTCTTAAATATCTGACAAAAGAAGCAAATACTTAGGCGAATTTCTTAATTGTGAGCAAAGTGCGGACTGGAAGTTACCTTCTTAACATTATGTCTGAATAGAACATATCGCAGATCGTGTGAGCATTGATAGCCCTGTACATTTAATTGTCTTAGCGTATGATTAGAGGCCAAAGTACTGACCGTATTGGTGGCAGTATCTAAAACGGAGAGAGCACCATCATCCGATTGGAAAACATACTTTTTGGTTGTAACCCAAGATGGGTGCAACCGGGAAGGCGTTAGATCTCCCTGCAAATACTCATCAAGTATCATACGTCGTCCTGACCAATAAAGTAATTCATCTACGTAACTGTAAAGAAGTAAAATTCCATTCAATTCATTCGTAATGGTTGAAGTTATTGCTATTAAAGAACGGATTGACTTACCCTAATAAATAAATGGCGGTTATAATGCCGGCTATAACAAAACTTATTACTAAGAGCGAAAATATAATGGATCGCCAGTTGTGACCCTCATCGAGGTCTAAGTCTGGGTCTTTGATTTTTGAATCTTGTACTTGCAACGTTTCGTCAGGAGGCAGACGCCATGATCCACCACCTCCTCCTTTATCGGATGTCACGTTTGCGTGCATTGAAATACGTAATCACTTCTATGATAAATGGCTGGAATCTTCAGCTCTTACGGTTGCTTATTTCTAAGTAATAACGCTATCAACGCGCATGTATGCTGCTGGAGGCACATGCACTTTCTCAACCAGCCACTAACTCATGCAGGAGCCAGAAGGATGTGCTAACATTTTGTGGGAGTGCTGCCCAAGTTGTATTCATACAAACAAGGGGGGTAAACAAGGTCAGTCATGAGATGTGGAAGAGTTAATGTTTATGTTAATTGTTTGATTGATTGATTAATTGATTGATTGACTAGATAGTAGACAATTGTCTGTTTGATGTGTTTGCTATTCGTTTTTTATTTGTTATAATGTTTAGTTCTGTTGAGGTGAAGGTTATTGTAATGACGCATATTAAAAGTTATGGCTAGATGGCGGCAATTTGTCATTTATCTCCACTGAAAGTTATTTAAAGAACATGAATGGTCTGTCTGCCAAATCAGCAACAGCATCCATTGCTACCTTGAATATAATAGTCATACGTCATATTTTTTTAATTCGACCAACGATGTCCTTTGGTTGTACTTCTGCTTCTGCTTCTGTTTTTATTATTTTATTTTTATTACACCTTCTGGCTTATTTTTCTGTAATTAAAAACAATAAAAAAATTTATTGTATTAAGTATTTATATAGTTCACTTAAACTAAAACTAATTTTTAGTTTTATATAAAAATCTGTATTAAAATCGTAATAACAAACCAAAAAAATAAGCAAATGGAATTATAAATTATGCGCTCTTTGGCGTAAATTATTTAAAGTTTCAAATTTAATTTCATCTCCATTTATGGATATTTATATGACATCTCTTTGCGTAGGCAAAAAGTACCATCCATACGGAGAAAATTTAGAGGATTAAAAGCCTTTGCAAAAATATTTCTCTTATACCTAAAATGAAAGTGTAAAGAAGTATCAAATTAACGCTGAAAACGTGTAATTTCTGGTAGAATTTTGCTGAATATTTTAAAATTTTTTGACTCCTCTTTACGAAAGCGACAAAAAAATTCACAAAGCAATTAATTAGAGGATTAAAAACTCTTCACAAAAATATTGCTCTTGTAATTTTTTACCACAAAGCTATTAAAAATTTTTTTAAAATACACATGTGAAATATAAGCCAAAAGCAGAGTATGAATATGAATATAAGGTGAAAACCGTACGAGCTACGGACCTGAAATTTTGACAGAATATGTAGAAATTTGGCTGCTACAACAACAAATATATGACAATTAAAAACCGTAAGAAGCAAACTATTGAAGTTTTCAAAAAACGCTTAAACTAAAAAATCCCTAAATAAAAAGAAATCGCCTAACCGAAAATAAACGTCAAAAAGCTAAAAAATAATCGCCAAAACAAAAAAAAAAATGCCAAACTAAAAAAATCTCTAAAACTTAAATAAATCATCAAAAACCGAAAAAATTGGCGAAATTAAAAAAGCCAAAACTAAAAAAATGTCAAAAAACGAAAAAAGTAAAAAAAAGAAAAAAAAAAAAACGCCAAAAATTAGAAGAACCGCCGAAACTAGAAAAATCCCCAAAAATCGAAAACAAGTTATTAAAAGTACTAAAATTTTTTAAAAAACGTCTACATCAGGTAAGATATTCCATTCGCACTTTACCGAATTTATTTTTACTTAGCCCATGAGCACAAACTGTACTTTATTTTAAACACCCGCAACTAGAATTTTAGTTGCTTTGGGATAAATTGTTTGGCAAACGTTTGCTGACTGATTTAATTATAATAGGCAATGTGTATTAGTACGAGATTAGTAAATTGTAATATTTTATTTACGCTTTTTATCGCTTTAAAAGTATTCGTTTTGGTTTTGCTCGATTACAAAAATATGCAAAATGTATGGAACACGAAAAGTTCTTGCAGGAAGGAAACGTTTGCGAAAAGTTTTGTTTTAGTTTCAAACACTGGAAAACTTTCGAACTATCGATACTTTTTTTGGACTCCTCTTTCAAAATTGGCTAAACAGCTGATTCTATTTTGATTAAAATTAAAACATAGATTAGTCTGCGCCTAAGAGAATATGAAATTTATATATGTATATTTTTTAAAGTATGACCAAGAGGAGAGCAGGAGGCAATATCTTCCCTGTGAAAATAACCAACTGATTTTTAAAAACTTCAAAACATATATACATACATCTGCGTCTAAGAGGACAGGCAAGAAAGTGGGGAAAATCTGCCTGTCCCAAAATATTCAACTGATTTTTTATAGCTATGCTATTTATATCACGACTCACTAACTAGGACGTGGCTTTTGTAACAAAAATAACGCTTTGCAACAATTTTCGGGTCATAGCCGCCAGACTCGATAACTCAAATGGCAAATAGAAGTAGACCGGTAAGTGAACCGAACTGCCAAAGATTTTTGAAAATTTGGTTCGAATTGAATTTTTATGGGCCATTTTTGAAAATTTTTTGCACTGGAAAATTAAAAAAAAACGTATAAATATATCAAAATAATTAATGGAATATAATTGTGCTTATTTATTACTGCATTGAATCCAATGTGGAAAAATATATTTTTTCCTGTATTTAAACAAATGGTGGGCGGTATAGGCGTGGTAAAATATAAAGAGTTCAGTGTACTTAATGAT
Source organism: Tachina lurida (assembly GCA_944452675.1). Taxonomy (NCBI): domain Eukaryota; kingdom Metazoa; phylum Arthropoda; class Insecta; order Diptera; family Tachinidae; genus Tachina; species Tachina lurida. The sequence continues at coordinate 42,728,504 of OX101753.1, forward strand.
CTACTTTCATTTCCCATTGGATCTGTTGAGGCTGGTTTTTCTTGTTGCACTGTGTAATCGACACTACAACAGTTATAAATTTATTTTTGTTTTGATTTCTTTGTACGTAACACCAGAGTAGGAAAATATACTTTTGTATTGCTTTTGTACATGAGCACAAGCCAGAGAACGCACATGAGCAGAAGCTGTCTAATAGTCACAGTTATGAAATATTTGCGGCTAATTTGACATCATCATATGCCTAAAATTTTTTATTGCATTGTTATTTAACATATTAAGTTTGTTTTATATATTTAAGCAGCATAGCTATAACCAGGTGTCCTAAGACACCTCTCTTCTTATTTTATTTATTTTTATATCTATATCTTTCTAAAACTAGGTTCAAAGAGGCATTTTTATGATATTCGAAACATACACGCAAAGAAAAGATATGGTTGTAAAATGGTTGAGAAAACAATATTATGTTCTCTGAAACAAATATGTGGTCGTTGAAAACTAGTTATTGTTATTTTAAACATTAATTTCGTTACGATAAACACAGTAATGTTTCAATTTAATAATTACATTATTATATTCATAGAAAGTGGGATATGGTTAGAGTTTAACAATATAGTTTTGTTAAAAATTTATGACTACAATATAATTTGTATTATTGTGTAAAAATAATATGATGTAAATAACAATATAATGTTATCCAAAACCATACTATGTTAAGTTTTAAAAAAAATCTTTTTCAGAAACATATTCTGTCAGTTCAGTGTTTCGTTTGTAAGCTATCGGTAGTGTTAAATAAATAAAAAAAGTATAAACAAAAGGGCTAGATAAATAAAAATAATATGTACATATGTATGTATGTATATCTCTTTATACAGATATGTCTGTATTTCGTGTATACACATATATGTAAGTATACATTTCTATACAGACATACATACATACATATTCTTTCAACAATATTAATTTATTTTTATTTCGGATTTACCGCACAGCCGTTTTAAACAAAAAATTTGCCAATAAATATATGATTAAAAAACAAAATATTATTATTACATAAAATAATACTATGGTCATATTTAACAATATTATTATAATATTAGAACATGGTATGGTAAGTCTCAATTATATTTTAGTCACATCTAATAATAATAATACATTAGGTATAACAAAGTTAATTGTTTTTGTAGATAATATTATTATTAACTCAGAAAATAATATTATTTAAACATTAGCTTTTCCATTGACAATAATATGATTTGATTGCAACCATATAATTCAATCATAGTATGTTGCTGTTTGATTAGGGTTACCTCAACCATATTTTTTCTTTGCGTGTAGATACATCTGCGTCATAAAGAACACACACGCTTGATATACATATCATTTTTAAAATTCGACCAAGAAGGTACCTGGGGCGAATTTTTGCCTCTCCGAAACTTTCAAACCGATTTTCATAAAATTTGAAACAGGGATATTTAGGCACAGCCGTTCAGAATTTTCAGTTTAACGGTTTTTAGCCATTTTGAAGATGTTATGATTTTTATGTATTAAAGCGTTTTTGATGCCATTTGAAAGAAAAAACCCTTATACAGAACTCTATACACTCGGATATGACCCGTACGTTGATGAATTTAATGGAGTAATTAAGTATATTTATATGACATTTACAGCCTGTTTTTCGAAAATGAATAAGTGTATACGTTCGTTAAAATAACGAATGAAATCATGTTTACGTTTTGGTAGCATTTATTAATTTTCATGTGAGTCACAACTAGATTTTATTTTTTTTATTCTTTCACTGTAATAATTTTTTGAGTTTATATTTTTGGTTATAACTAAAAAGCTCTTTTTATGTCAAAACTAAAGCTTTAGAAAATGTTTTATAAAAATCAAATTTTAAACGTTATCGTTTATAAATGAAACATAAAAACGAAAGGGCTTATGTTTTCGAAAAACAGGCTGTTAGTCCATAATCTATAGAGATTTCTTCTTTTTTTGTTGGTTATGCAACATGTATATCGTTACCTTAATATAGGAAAGCCCTATCTTATTATTTTTTTTTTTTAATAAAGCTTTTTGTATATTTCGATAGATGAACATCTAATGTATACAAAAATGCAAACATCTCGATTTTAAACAAATAATGAGCTGGCACCTTTCTATATTAAAATAACGATATGCAATTCGTTTCTGCCTAAGAAACTCATCGGAAGACTTTAACAGAAACATTTTTGAAAGAAGTTAAAAAAAAATTCAATGCTTAAAGATAGACTCTCAATATGTTATTGAGAGTTAATGATCAAACAGAATATGTCCGCAACTTCAGGAAAAATCGTTGTCAAATTAACAAAGCCCATAATAAAATCTACGGCAGTAACAAGGTGTATTTAAACAGGTGGCAGCGTTACTTCAGCTGATAATTTTTTGCTCTATGTGCTTTGTAGCTAACGAATGTCAAAAGCTTCGTTTTGTTTTGGTTTTGGTACAATTATTTTTGTGCTTTTGACATTCTTGGGTTCTTTACACAGCTATGATTGCCGTATTTTTGTATAACAAATCCTTACGCAGTCACCTGTATAATTACACCATGGGCAGTAACTTCAAATGCTCTCTAATTTTAGTTTTATTTTCTTTTGTGCTTATTTTTCTTTGTAGTTTTGTTCACAAAATGTATGAAATTTATTGAAAGTATGGTAGCATTCTTGAGAGAATGAGTATTTATATATGAGAGCATAATAAAAAACGTTGTCAAAATAAAATAGATTCTATCTATCGACTGCTTTATGGTGCTAATTTTTTGTGTCAATTTGTATGGAAAATGTGTTTATGCCGCAATTCTGTTTGATCATTTACGTGCACAAACATAATAAACTTTAAATTTTCAAACCAAAATATTTTCAAATAAACATCTTTATTCGATTTTGAATGCATTTCTTATTTTTCATAACCTTTTTACAATTGGTCACGGTTCTTGCAGATTTTTTTTTAAAGAGATTAAACTTTCATTTATGTATGTCCTCTCATCGAAATTTGTTTAATGTAGTTTACTTTAACACTATTTTTATTTTTTCTGACATATCAAAACAAACAAAAATTTAATAATCAAGTGTTAAAGTTTAATAAAAAACTTACTGAGTCATGTATAAGAAAAAGCTGGCATTAATTTGGCAAAAGTGACGAAATTGAATTATGTGTTAAAGACTTCTTCCATACAATTTGACAGTAAAAATTGGCGCATAAAGTAGATTTAACCAACTATTTAATTCTAGTATGATTTTTAATGTTAAATTTAATAGAACAACTCGTTAAGATCATTTTCAATTTGGCCACTTATGCTCACTTCATGCCACTTTTTCGTTTTACATAAGCAGGGACAAGGACTTCATGCTTAGGCGCCTAAAATATGACATCAAAAACGCAAAATATGCAACAAAAAAAAAGTTTACTCATATTATAAAAATAATTATAATTAAAAGAAAAGTTCAAAATTTTTATACAACTAAATAAAGATATAAACATATTTTCTTTTCTTTTTTTTACACAAGATTAAATAGGATATAAGGATTCGTTCTGCATTATTAACTCCAAACACACATTTTTCGAGATACATTTATATTGCAGTATAGGAGCGATACGTAAATAGAAAAATGAAAGTGTTGTTATATATTTATTTTCATTTAAAAATTGTATATATTTTTTATATTTTCGAATGTGAAATTCAATCAATTTGCTCTTAGGAAGCTTTTGTGCATTCAAAAACTCCTTGTAACGTCTGAGAATGTAATCGGCTCAAATTTTAAATTATTCTTTTTATATAATGTTATACTAACTCAACCATTAGAATGCATTGAATACAAGCTATTAAAAACAATATCAAGGCTTAGCAGAATTGTTTCACTACTTTTGACTCTAAAAGCAGATAATTTCCTCTTGAAATCATCAAAATGACAATTTCCATTAAATTTGTTAGGTGTGGGAACAGAGAAAACAGTGCCTACTAAATACCTCATAAAATAGAACAAAATTAATAAGAAATCTCTATGGTTTTTTTTTTCAATAAGGAAACCTTATTAATTTCATAGAGAAAACCTTTTTGAAAAAATCAAGAAGAAATCTTGTAGTTTTTATGAGGTTATCTTATTGATTTTTTCAATAAAAATTAAAAAAATTGCGTATTTATTATCTGTACTTATGTATTTTCACTTAAATTCTATACCATATACATATACATATGTATGTATGTATATATGTATGTAGTACACATTATGTTATATTCTTAACTAACTTACTCACCAAATATTGAACCAGCAAACTTCTACCTGTTAGACAAGCACTCTAACCAATATGCTAACAAGCAGCCTGAATAACCACTGAAATTAATGTGCAAACATTCTTATACAAAAATGAAAAAGATCATGAAAAAAATTGTCTGTATGTCTATTTATAGGAACGAAATAACAAGACACCTCATAAAATCAAGAATATTTCCTTATTAAAAAAATCAATAAGATGCCTTACACATAATCATATAGGAACCTACTAAAATCCAGAAGAAACCCTTATTGAAAAAATCAATAAGATAGCCTAATAAAATCAAGAAGAAAACCTTTTTAAAAAAATTAATAAGATTACCTAATAAAATCAATAAGAAATCCCTATAGTTTACAATTTATAAGAAAACCTAATAGAATCAAGAAGTTTTTCTCTATGGATTGTTTTTTTGGTGCCAAAAATAACGGAAATTGAGTAAAAAAAGTTGTGAATAATAAGATTTCTTTTTGATTTTATGTGGTTTTCTTCTTGATACAATTAATAAGATCTACCACATAAAAACAATAAGGAATCTCTATGAAAAAATCTTTGCTTCTTTCTGCTGGAATACCCCTTAGCCTAAAAATGTTTCATAGAGAAAACCTTCTTGATTCTATGAGGCAGTTTTTTCTCTGTGTGTGCTTGTACAAATTGCAAAATATTTCGTTATCATTAATCGAATAATTGAGCCAATTAATATATGTACTGAATATTATTTAAAAACCTAACAAAAAGTTGATTTAAAGTGAAAAACAAAATCTGTAAGTTTCTGTTCAAATTAAGAAAATTATTGAATCAATGAGTCAATAACTTACTTTGTCAGAACATCTCAGCGTTAGCTGAGAAGAAACAAACTAATGTTAATTTTTTTGTGCGGTTAAGGCACTTCCAGGTGATGAGACACACAAGCTGCTGTAGAAATAGAATACCAAAGTCCACGGAAATCATTCGCTTTTGTGGATTGTTGCTTGTACAAGCCTACACTATACGATTTTATCATAAAGTCTATTACATATTTGCAAAATTTAAAGCTTGCGTGAACCTTAAGATTCGCCTCCTTATTTATTTGCCATACATTTTGTAAGTTAACTAGTCTTTACAGTTGTTAACCAAAGCAAAATGACGCTTTTATTACAATTTGAGACAATGCGGCTTTTGTTTTTTGTTATGTTTATGGTTTTGGCGGAGTTCTGTATTCACATTGACATTTTATTTATAAAAATAAAAAAAAAATATATAATAAGTTGAGCAAATAAAAGTAAATATGAATTTATTGTAACATGAGGGATAAGTTATAGAATAACTTCTTATTTTTCCTTATTGACTTTTATTTCAATCTTTTTAATCTTTGCTCAAAGATAATATAATATATATGTATATAGTTATGTGTTTAACGTAGATATGAAAGTAGAACATAATAAAAGTTGCGATCCATTTGAGTTGCTGGCGAATGCAATCAATTGCTTTTTTCAACTCAAATATTGACTGACTATGAAATGAGGCTAAACTAGTAACAAGTAAAAGTAATAAAATATTATATTCAAACCATCGAAGTCTACAAAGTCTTACAATTATTTTATGCAAATCAGTTTTACTCTACTACTTCGATAAAAACTGTAGTAAAATTTAAATAGTAAATTTAGCCTACTTTTAGAGAGAAGCGTTAAGGACGAAGATAAAACTAAATATGTATGTACATATGTATGTACGTATTTTGAAATGTAATGATTCCAGTGTGTAGACAGTGTTTCCCGCTGTCTCTTAAAGGCTAGTGCAACAAAAACTTTCCAATTTGATATAAAAAAAGAATAATTAGAACTTAATTTCGTTAATTTTTTGGTAAAACGATTTTGTTCATCAGGCTGACGCGTTTACTCTAGAGCTGGCAAACTATCGATATTACTATCGCCGATTTACTCAAATAACGCCGTAAAGGCCGGGACACAATGAATCCGTCATACGTTAAACTTCGCCTTTTCCAACTGACATTAACGCAACGACGTAGAAGGTTGGCACAATGAGTACTTTATTGACTGAAGCATTTGAATAGCTTTAATAGGTCGATTCTCCATTTTATTTAATAAATTCAACTTTTTGTATTTATTTCGTTTATTTCTTTTGTTTAATTTTATTTTTGCTGCCACAAAACACAAAACTCTAAATCTGCCCCAGCCTTAACTCCAAAAATTATTTTATTAAGATATTAATAAAGAATACTTCGCGATTTCATATTTCATCTTGTGTAAAAAATTCATGCAAACAGCGTGCAAGCTCGCCTCTTTATAGAAGAAAACTTTTTAATATATCTGCTGAGTTGTATGTAAGTTGAAAACTAAACTTATTTTCACTTAATTTCAATTGTTATTGTTCGAACTTCATTTGTTTTTATATAGATTATTTGACCAGGCTAAGGTTCGTATCGCTATTAATTATTAATTAATTAGTGCAGAGCAAATGACAATGGCAAGACTGTTAAAAATTTAGAGATGATACAATTGAGCTTTCCTTACAAAAAAAGCTTTCAGCAAAATTTAATGCGATGAATCAAAACAATTTACATATTCTTTTTGCAATAAAGGCTGAGTAGTTATAAAGCAGAAATCTACATCAGCTGACACCTTTGTGGCCTTTGAAAAAAAAACTAGTTGTTAGACCGGCTATTGCGTATTTGTCAGAATGTTTAGAATTAACTTTGGTGTTATTTGTTCATTAATAACTATCACATGTAATTTGGCTTACAAAGCGATACGAACCTTAGGCTGATCAAATTATAAATATATAAACTCAATTACTTCGAATCTAGTTATTTTGAGTTATGACGTTGTTTGAGTAAATGAGCGATATGTATTGAAAAATGAAATTAACCAATCCTAAATCTCCACCTGACATGAAATGACTAAATTTAACACTAACTGCAAGTTAACAAATTTGTGGTCGATGTTTGATATCACGAGTACGTACTGTGTTAAAGTTCTGTTTAGCAGTAGTAAATTGAAGATTTTGGAATAGAGATCGAATATATCTTTTTAAAACAGATTCCTTAACAAAAATCTTAAAACCTTAATCGAACATTACCATGGTCATTCTACATCTAAAATTAACTTGAACTTAATGTTCGTCATTTTATGTTACGTGGAGATCGCAAGTAAAGAAATTCGACACTATCGATAGTTTTTCCACAAACTATCGAAAATATCGAATGACGTGACTATCGATAGTTTGCCAACTCTAGTTTACTCTTGACTTTATAGGCCATTTAAACATTATCTCAAAATCTAGTACTTACAGGTTTCGAGCTAAACCTTGCTGACTCAGTCAAAATGACTAGATTTTCCATACAAAGCAAAATCTATTATGTCATTACATTTGTGGGAAATCTAATCAAAATCTAATATTTTTATTTATTGTTTACAACTCTGTACAACATATTTATAAAAAATATGAGTGAATTATTTACCATCTGCTTAAAAAGGTGTTTGAATTGGCTACATTGCAGTTGTTTGGTTTTAGTTTTGGAAATTTTTCAGTTAATGGGTTTTGTTTTGGATAAACAAATCTTGATGTGAATGTTAAAAAAAAGTTGGTGTAAACGGTATATATTTTCATAAAGATTTTAATTACAATCTGCTATATTTTGTGCAGGTGTAAATGCCTTTTTATTGTCTTATTGCTTTGAACATGCTTTGCAAAGAAGGTCAACAATTGTAGGAATAGAAACAAGTTTTCATATAAATGCATATTTTTAGTACATAAATATATATTGCGAGGCCAAAAATTTTCATTTTATAATTTTTGAGTAAAATATATAAAGTGTTTGCTTATAGCACAAGTCTTACTAGCACAATTTTGACCAATCTTAGGTGGACAAGTCTGTGTCATTCATAAAAATATGCACAAATAAGGTTCAGTGTATTAATAGCACGATCCTAAACTAACAATCAGTGTTACCATTCACAAATTTCAAAAGCGTCACAAACAGGGGAACAAGTTTGAAGTTCATTGAATGAAGGGTTCGTAAACCATATTTCCCTATCAAGTTTCTTATATTAACTCTTTATAAAGCTATAATATTCTTATAAATAAAAACAGTTGCGGCCTAAATTGCTGATGCTGACTAAAACTTTCAAATACTTACTTACTTCACTTAATTATTTATTAATCCAGATTCTTATTTTATATGCGCCTGTTCATCTAAATGCGAACGATAGATTCGATCGAAAATTTACATTAGAAACAAAAACAAAAAACAGAAATTTGTTTTTGTTTTCAATATAAATATTCGATCGAACCCATCGTTCGCATTTAGATGAACAGGCCGTATATATTTTTTTAAACTAAAGCTTATGTTTTAATTGTCTTTAGCGTATTAACTGCTTTTCTGAGCCCTTTTTATACGTTGATAAAGAATTACACCCAGTGCTGGATTTACATATAGGCCCGTGAGGCCTGGACCTAGAGCGGCATGGTTTTAGGGGCGTCAAATTTTAAGAAGCCTAAGAATAAAAATTTTGAATAGGTTGATATTGAAAATTTTTGTCAATCAGTGAAAAATTTTGAATATAATTCTGACCTTACCCGTTAATTTATTGGTGCAATGTAAATTTTTTACATTGAGTGCAATGGTCCACTCAATGTAAAAAAAGTGGAGATTTAAGATCGGGTAAGTGTATTTCACATGTTTATCTACGAAGCCAGAGCGCACTCTGGATACGAGGTATTAACATGCAGCGTTTAAAAACTTCTGATTTCTGTAATTGCTTTTGCTTCTGCTTCTGAAAATGTAAACAGTTCCAGTCAAAGCGAACGCATGAAACGAAATATTATACCGAACGGAGAATTTCAGTAGTCGACATGATCGAATTGTTGTCGGTTTGACTGACTGCTCCTTTAAATAAATTCGAATGTTAAATTTTCGTTTTTTACTAGAAGTGTGCATTAATTATATGATTTTCGAAAAAAAGTAGTGAAAAACTAAAAAATTTTAGTTAAAAAGTGCTCTGTAGGACCTATTAGGGTGCCTAGACACGTTCATATTATATTGCAAAATATTGTTAGCGAAAAATTAGGAGTTCTTGTTAGTTATTCTGAAAGAAATGAAAAAAAAACCAAAAAAAGTAAATTAAGAAATAATTTTTTTCGACGTAAAGTTCTAATGAAATTTATTTAATAGACTCTTAGCTACATTATTGCCACTTATAGTAGGGCGCTATCACCGATGACACCATACTGATTTTCAAAATCTTTGGAAATCCATAAAAAAAAGTTGGCCACCAAAATCGCCAAACTGAGTATAGGGACTTAATTCCCTTTGGTAATAATTGTCAGGACCGTGCGGACTTGGAAGTGTAATGCAAAGTGTAATTTGAATATTTATAAATTTAATATTTAATTTTAAAAAGCTTTTCTTTATAGAGCAGAAAGGGCGGCATATCTCACGAGGCCTAGAGTGACATTAAATATAAATCCGTCACTGATTACACTTTGTATCATGTCCATTAAAAAAAAATTAAAAAAAGATATAAAAAGGAAAAAGCAATTGCTTCCGATCTAAGTCAAACACACTAAAGAATACTTCAAATTATTTAAAACAAAAATTCAAGGTACAAACAAAAGTAGTATATGAAAACAAACAATAAAAACCAAAAATCAAGAATACTATCACTATAACACCAATCTATTGTACATTATATCAAGGCCTACATTCCCATAGAAGAGACTGCCGTCTATTAAAAGATCGGTAGATGAGTGCACAAGGTTTCCAAGTCGGCAGATCGACAGAGATACTGTGTAACTAACTGGTTGTCCAAGATAATAGAGAAATTGTTCCAAAAATTTTATGGCAAGGTAGGTATAAATCTTGCCAAAATCAATACGGTAAATGCGCACGCTTGATGGTCTACGAAATATGCCGTCAGAACGTAACCTAAGCTCAAGTGCCAAGCACGATCACAAGATATTTCTCTCCCGCATCCTAATCCTTTTCATCTGGTGGGTTGATATCGTGAACCAGATAAGAAAAGCTTACCAAATAATGGGTCTAATGATCTGCCGATAAACCTGAATTCTAATTCTTGTACTCAGTCCCATTAGTGTATAGATTATCCTGCAGCTTCGCTCTCTGTAAGATGTAACACACATGCCTATAGAATTCGAAGTTCTCTTGGAATACCAAATACCTAACCGCCGTCTTCTGCACATTAAGTCTCAGTCAATGTTTCATAAAATAGTCACCAAGAACATCAATATACAAATTCATTCCCCGGTTGAGTAATCTCAATCTGTGTCAGAAAGTATCCATCCAGGTGGCCGAGGTATGCCACGCGCCAATATGTCGTACAAAATTAGGCCTAGCATAGATCCCTGTAGCACACCCAAGTAAATGTTGCTTGATGTTGCTCACTCTGAAGATTTTACACCTCAGAAAATCAGCTACCAGCGTGCAGTGGATCTGTTGAACCTCAATCCCACCATCATCTTATAAACAACGGCATTCTACCACGCAGTATGAAAAGCCTTCAAAAGTTGCTATCTTGGATGCCTCCTATTCTAGTTATAGCAAAGATATATATATATATATATATATATATATATATATATACATATATATATATATATATATGTATATCGATAGTTATGGGCCTCGGTCCACTCTAAGATTCTGAATTCTCACAATTAATGCCTCCTTCTATCTTGTATAGACATGTTAGGATATTTAGCCAAACAACATCAAACAACTCCATATCACTATGTTCGTCTTCCTCAGCGCCGCCAGCTTAACTTTGGATGTTATAATATCATATTGGAACGAACTATTGCGGCCTAGATTGTATGTATGTGGAAAACAAATAGCAAATACTCATGAGCACTTCATCTCAAACGTCAAGATAACCAAGAAAAAATTTGATAGCACTTTTTGCGTGACAAATTAAAAGTTTAAAATTTTTCTTTTTCAAGCTTTTGTTTGCGTTCTTTTATTAAGATTACAAAAATATCAAAAGCAACATTAAAGTGTAATGCAACAGTAATTCAATTAATGAAACAGTAATCAAATTAATTTCTATTTTTGTTCACTTTAACTACCAGAATGCTTTTGTCATTCTTATTGTCATTCGTTTTCGTATTGCACAGTTGCAGTTTCCAAGAGGAAATTCATTAATACGAAAAGTGGAATACACACACGTTTGGAAGTAAATTTGCGATAATCGTATTACGCAGTTTGTTTTGCTCAAATTCGTACAGCATTTGGTTCAAATCGAGCTACACAGTAAACACCCAGATTAAACAAATTCGTATGACACCACAAAAAGTTATCAGTAAGGCCGAGTTTACATTTGTGTGCCATGTGCCCAAAAAAGCGTAACCACTAATTACTAATGCAAAGCTGTTTGATTCAGGCACGTTAAACAGTTTCATACCTAATTAATACCTGTTCACACTTATGTTCTTAAACGTGTTTAAGGCAAGTGTTTTAAAAACTAAGCACAACCGTTCACATTCAATTGAGATTTTTAAGGTTGACGTTTTGTCAGTAAATTATTGTATATGGGCATTTCTCCGAGAAATTCCACTTTTTTGTCGCGTTCGACAGCAAGAAATTTACCTTGTATTTCCGAACAACGTGACTCGATTTTCTTAAAATTTTACCTAACGTAGAGCCGTTAGGCCGATGGCCTACACAAATATATAAAGAAGTAAAAAAAAGTTTCGTTTTCTTTGAAAAACAAACAAGCATATTTGCTTGGTATCGCACGCTACAAAAAGTTGACATTCCTGTGGAAATGCCCATATGTAAAAAATTATGAAAAATTATGAATTTTTATTTGGTTTATTATTTTTAAACAACAAATGTTTTTGTAAATAATTTAGTATTTTATAACTAAGTGCTTGTTTACCAAATAATTTTTCACGTGCCGCCATTTAATAACAACACATGGTAAACCATCTCAAAAGCTCTTAAACACGAATGAGCCGTTAACCACGTAAGTGTGAACATGGTATAATAGAGAATTTTATAGAATCCAACATAACTTGACTGCACCCGGTCAAAAATACTTGTGTGGCAACACTCTATTCTTTAATAGCTGTTGTTGTTATTTACATTTATTTTCTTTTACATACTCTTACAACTACAATTTGAAGCTGAAAAAAAGTCAGCCAATGTAGCAATGGTAAAGTAAGAAAATAAAAAAACATGTTGATTATTGAGTTCTTGTTTCAACTTTGTTATTTGTTGTTAGGCTTCTCATTTGTTTAAATGAAAGTTTATAACATAATAACTCTAGTTGTTCTAAGAAATTTGGGTAAAGGTTCCCTGATGATCTGCATTAGCAACAGTGAAATGCGCATAGGATCCAGCTAAACCCCTCAATAATCAATTTCAATGTATTTTTAATAAAAAATATTTTACTCAATAAGTAAAATAATAATTTGGGATTATTAGTGCGTTTAAAAAAATTTTAAACTTAAATTTTAACAATTCCCATAAAAACACTAATTATTAACTTGACTGCACCCGGTCAAAAATACTTGTGTGGCAACACTCTATTCTTTAATAGCTGTTGTTGTTATTTACATTTATTTTCTTTTACATACTCTTACAACTACAATTTGAAGCTGAAAAAAAGTCAGCCAATGTAGCAATGGTAAAGTAAGAAAATAAAAAAACATGTTGATTATTGAGTTCTTGTTTCAACTTTGTTATTTGTTGTTAGGCTTCTCATTTGTTTAAATGAAAGTTTATAACATAATAACTCTAGTTGTTCTAAGAAATTTGGGTAAAGGTTCCCTGATGATCTGCATTAGCAACAGTGAAATGCGCATAGGATCCAGCTAAACCCCTCAATAATCAATTTCAATGTATTTTTAATAAAAAATATTTTACTCAATAAGTAAAATAATAATTTGGGATTATTAGTGCGTTTAAAAAAATTTTAAACTTAAATTTTAACAATTCCCATAAAAACACTAATGATTGGAAACAGTTTAAGAGTATACATGTTGAAATTAATCGATATTAATCATACGAGTACGAGTACGTTCACATGGCCTACGATAAAAATTCTTTACCAATTAGAACAGCAGATTACGAATTTAGACCGAACCGATTTTGTTATTTTTTTGTTCTTATGCAGTGAGCAAAATAAAAAAAAATTAAAACCGGCTAAAGCAATTGTTTCATTTACTTTTTTTTGCCTATGAAAAAGAAAAAATTCAATAAAAACAAGTAAGAGTGTTATATTCGGCTGTGCCGACTCTTATATACCCTTCACCAACGTATTTACATGTAGTATACAGACACATACATAAATACATACATATTTCATTTGTGATAAAATTTATAATGTGACCTTTTGGTTTTTTTGGATTAAGAAATTTGATTGAAATATTTTATTTTCGATATAGTTAAATATTTTATTTTACACTCTATATTTATGAACTATTTTGCATTCACCCTTATTCCAGTTATCAACATCGACGTCATGTCAATACAATACCGAAAAAATTGGGACTTGTTTGCTCGCTCTATTTAATAACCCTAAAATAGTCTCAGCATTGTACCTCCTCCATACCAATACTCTTTGGTAACTCAATTTAAACATACCCCTTGCAAATGATATATCGCGGTATTATGTAAAGGGTTTATTCCTAAAGAATTTTCTCGATTTAGTTCAGCAGAAAGGAATGGCTTCGGGGAAATGAAATGGAACATGCCCTTAATTTATTTTATAGCTCTCACTGTTCTTTACAGATTAATTTAATTTTTATCTCCATTTACCAAACATTAATAGGAACTCATTACAAGGTGTCAACTAAAGACCATTGATTTGAAACATAATTCTGCTGAGAGCAAAATAAACATTGCAAAAACTTTCGTTTATACTTAAGTTATTTCATTTCATTTCATTTCATTTCATTTCATTTATTTTCAATTCAGTAATAATAAAGCCTATAGGGCCGAAACAATTTATTACATTAGGGTGGCACACAGAAAAACTACATCTTATTAAAATTAGTAAGAATGATATACCAGTATAATATTTAATATTAATACCAGAGAAAAAAAAAATAAAGCAAAAAAGAATAAAGAGTAGAACTTCAATTTCATAAGTTCCAAGAATATTAAAAAACTAATATATGAAAAAACTATGTACATTAATATGTAAAATAATATATGATTTCGTTACATTTCATGGCTCCCCAGCCGTTTGCATAATAATTAAAGTTAGGAAAAAGAAAGGTTAAAATAATAATAACCAGGTCCAACTAAGCGGTGGTCTGCATGGTTGACGTATTCAAAAGATGTTCTATTAGTTTTTGACGATAAGTATAAGTCGTTAACTGGAAGTTTCTGAGGTGGCTTGGTAAATTGTTAAAAGATCGAGCAACACGAATTAAAAATGATTTTTCAAAAGCGTTACAAGATATTCTAGGAATAATAACCTGAGGGTTCCTTACTGACCGAGAGAATACAAATCTATTACGAAGAGTGATTGGATTTCCACTTCTAATGACACCGTAGAAAAAAATTAGACTCCTAAAAACAAGAAAGTTTTGAAATGAACAGCCAAGAAACTGACATACAAATTCAGAAATATGGTCACGAAAACCAATGTTGTATATAAAACGGACTATCATGTTGACAATCCGTTTAAGTTTTGACACGTTGGATGCATTAGCACCCGATGCAGCCTCGAGCCCATACAGAACAAGAGGCATTAGTAAGGCGTGAGACAGTCTCTTTCTAATGTAGAGCGGTAGATATAAATTTGTCGAGAATAACCTACGCAAAATGCCAAAGACTTTACCATGCAATGTGTTAAAATGAGGAACGAAAGAAAGCTTGTTATCAACAATAACACCCAGCATCAAAAGGCTATCAACAAAATCTATAGTGATTCCATTTAAACTTATAACAAAATCAAAAACAAAACGTGACGATTTACTAAAACCAATGGCCTTTGTTTTAGCAATATTTAAACGAAGTGAATTAGATTGAGTCCATTGATGAACACGTTGTAAACCGAAATTGATGTTGCTTTCCAGCACAGCAGAAAAAACACGTTCACATTTAAATAATAGAAAAACGTCATCTGCATATGTATATGAAAGCTCTACAAATATGGGAGTTGACACAATCACTAAGACTATTTATATACATGATGAATAATAGTGGGCCTAAAACTGATCCCTGGGGAACACCTGCACCTAGCGATTTAATATTCGAGTTAGTTCCATTTACAGAAACAAATTGGGATCTACCATTCAGATAAGACCAAATAAGTTTACAAGCAGATATAGAAAAATTAAATTCGTTTCTAAGTTTAGTAACCATTTTGTAATGGTCAATTGAATCAAAGGCCTTTGAAATATCAAGAGAAACCACCACACAAAGCTCGTCAACGTTAAGGCCCTCCCTAATAAGGTCGGTCATACATAAAATCAAGGAAGTTGTATTGTATCCAGAACGAAAAGTAAATTGGTATTCATACAGAGATGGTATAACCTTATCAGATAACTGCAACTTCAACAGATGTTCCACGACCTTGGACAAGGCGGGAAGGATTGATATGGGCCTAAAATCTTCAGGTCCATGCACCACCTTCGACTTAGGAATAGCTACAACCTGTGCAGTCTTCCAAGCTGCGGGAAAAACAGAAGTGGTTAATATATTATTAATAAATGAGAGGAAGTAATCCGATAAGTAAGGGTAAACGAGGTTAATAAATTTAATGGAAATATTATCAACACCAAGTGCATTAGACTTTACCCTACACAATGCTTGGAAAACTTCAGGTTCAGTTACGCAACGAAAAGAAAAACCCAAATCAGAATCCGCAAATTCCCCAAAATCTACTGAAGCATAATTACTGCAGTTGCTATTTGAAACAAAAAAAATCATTGATTAAGTCTGCATTATGTTCAAACAAAGAGTCACGATCAGCAATACAACCAACACTCCTTAAAATTCTCCACACACCCGAAACATCAAGAGCATTAAACAAATTAGAAAAAAATCGTCTTTTTTCTCTACGAATAATCCTTTTCAGACGGTTTCGATATTTACAAAATATTCTTCTATTATAATCAGAAGGATTTGATAAAAAGGCAGAAAAAGCCAAGTCCCTTGAAATACGAGCAGAGGTCACTTCGTTAGATTTCATCCACGCATCAACCTCATATTTAATTTCCTTCCTCCTAAGGGGTACAAATAACAAAAGCTGTTGAAAAATATAATTTAGTGTAGAGCATTGATCATCAACACTGCAAAATTTAAATGATGAAAGGTCAAAGTCAGACAAAAAACAGAAAAAGGCATTCCAATCGACAGAATTATAATCAAGAAATTCTATGTACTCTACAATATTATTAATGTCAATAGAGAAAGACGCAAATATCAAAGCATGATGTGAAAAGGTGGGACATTGGATTTGATCAGAGAAGTTCATAATTGCATGGTCACTTAGCAACCAATAATCGATCAGAGATGTTGAGTTATGGGCTATATCAAAATGAGATGTTCTGTTATTATGAGAGGTAAACAAATTGTTTCTAGTACACATTAAACGAAAATTGTATGCCTTAGAGGCTTTAAATAAATTATAATTGAAATCTCCAACAATAATTATATTAGAATAATTTAAAAACAGCTGGTAGTGTCTATCCTCAAAGGTAACAATGTCACCATGGGGAAGGTACACAACACCAAACAAAACTTTTGACCTACCAAAACAAAGTTCAACAAAAAGAGTCTCACAGACGCCAGCCTCATCCACTTTGAAGACAAGCCTATGTTTAATCTTGTTGGACACATAAAACCCTACACCACCTCCCCTTGAACCCGTACGATCATTTCGGCGAAATTTATAGCCTGGGATATTAACTGATCTAGTAGAAACATGCGGCTTTAACCACGTTTCTGAAATTGCAAAAAGGTCAAGTTTAGACTCATTTAAAATGCATTTTAACTCATCAATTTTTAAAAAACCAGAAGCAGAAGGTCTAATACTCTGGCAATTAAGATGTGCCACCTTCAGCTGATGGCTAAAAGGATGCAACACATTCTTAATAAATGAACCACCACCAACGGGACCAAGATTATTATTATTATGTGACATCACCAAACAAAAAAAAACATAGTGGGGAACCATAAAGAATAATCTGCAAAGAAGATTAATATTACAAAAATTAAAATTAAATTTAAAAAATTCACAGCTAAAAATTTCATATCTAGATAAAGCTAATCAATCAGCTAATCAAATAAATAGGAAAAAAATTAGATTAAAAACAAAAATTAAAAAAAAAATTATTCTTCAAGGCCAGAGAGAAGTGTTTCACACTCGTCGTAGTTCTTTACAGAATGGGATCCATTAGCATAAGTAATAGATACTTTCGGCTTGTCCGCGTTAAAAATGTTGAATTTTTTTATTTTTTTCTTAATCAGGAGCCGTTTGCAAATGAAATTAATTCTAGCAGCCATAGGAGAAAAATGATCATTCAAGTAAACTCTAGAGTTAATATCACTGCTAAGTATGTCACTCAACTTCAGTGATCGGCCTTTATTGTATTCAGCCATCAAGCGGTCTCTGATACGAACATTACAGAACCTCACAAGTACAGATTTATTGTTGTTCATGTAGCAAGCATGGTGAATATCAAGAGCATCAATAATAATATTATAAAAAGCACACAGATCAATAACAGTCTTATCAAGGTCAACAATGTTGGGCAGCAAACCAAAAATCACAACATCAGCTCTATTCATTCTGTGATAAAGAGTATTGTTAGTGCTCTCAAGTTTCTTGACCTTGTTCTCAACACATTTTTCCAAGCTTTTTATATGTGTAGTACAACTGGCAATGTCATCATCCATTTTTGAAAACTTTGATAGAAATTCTGCACGGATATCAGATCTAAGTTCATGCATCAGGTTGTTGAGATGTTCACGATGAGCAGACATCTCTTTAGTGATGCTATCTAACTTTTTATTGATGAGACGAATTTCATCAGCTAGGTCGGATGGAGACTGCGTGTTATTTTTACACGACTCACATCTGTAAGAGACTGCGTTCTGCTTAGCCATCATACTGCACAATTGCTCTGAAATTCCCACACATTGTATATGGAACCAAAGCAAACAAGCCTCACACTGAACACTGCCTCCTTTACCAATGTCCTTCTTACATTTGTGACATGGGAACTTCTTTCCAGTCATCTCAATAGGTAAATCAAATTTACAAAAATTATTACAGTAGTTAAGATGGCGGTACGGCAAAATAAAAACAGCAGCAGCAGAGGTAGCAGAGAAAACAATTTAGCAGCAGCAAATGCAGATGTAAAACAAAAACTTCAAGTTGGTGATAAAAATTCAACAAAGTGCCAGTATTCAATTTAATATTGAATTTGATTAAAGCAAAAATCAACTCCAATAATTTAATTTAATTCAATTTAAGTTATTTCTTAATCTTTTTCACAAAAATTTGAGCAGCAGAAAAAATAAACACTATACAGTCATGGTGTTGCCAGACGATTAATTAGATATACATATAAAAATTAAGCATATATAGAATAAATCTTGAGTAAAGATCTTCTTAACACGTGAAATACTCGTATGTTTAACTGAAAAAAAAAATATTATTTCTATTTATTATTTACCCAAATATTTTTTTTTCCAATTTCCAACCCTGGAATTTGATAATTTTGATTTATCTGGTTTTAATACTTATTTATTTCTTTCTAAAATATAGAATGTAGAATATATTTAATAACCAAAGAAATAACTAGTTTTATTTAATTAAGTTTAAGTTTTCCAACCCTGGAATCATCCTTTAGATTTTACTGGTTCCTTGTACCAATTTTCTTCTTTAAAAAAATATATAAAATATGTTAACTGAAGAAATAAAATAAGAAATTAAGGAAAAAATATAAATTTTTATTTAGATACTTTAATATCCAAAAAAATCAAATTTTCCAACTCTGATGTTTTTATCTTTATAAGTGTCTATACCACACTTTTCTTTTCAAATTATAAAAAAATTATATTGAATTTATAAAGAAGAAGAATAAAAAAATTAATTAAACCTAGTTAATTTTATATATCACAAAAATTGTAAGTTTCCCAACCCTGGAAAAGTCTTTTTTTATTTTTATACCCTTTACCAAAAATGGAAAAGGTTGTATATAGGTTTGTCATTCCGTGTGTAGTTTCCATAATATTCATATGCGACCCATAAAATGTATATATTGTGGGTCGCTATGAATAAGGAAGACGAATAAGCGATGTCCGTCTGTCCGTCCGTCTGGTGTACGTGAAATCGGTTTTCCGAAGCTCCCAGAAAAGCTAGAGACTTCGTTTTTGAACTGGTGTGTCAGAAATGGTCCAACTTAGATTGGTATTGAAAATCAGCGAAATCGAGCCATGATTTTGCCATATAAAAGTAACTAGATAACACAATTTTTTTAATTTTTTTGTTACATAAACTTATTTTATATTTCAGTACGAATAAAATTTGTATTAAAAATATGAAAAAAATTAAAAAAATCAAAAAGGCGTTTCCAGGGTTGGGAACTTTAACTTTGTTGTTATATAAAAATAAACTACTAAAACTAATTTTTCCTTTTTATCTATAAATAAATAATAAATAAATAAATCTATAATCACCTCCCAGATTTTCAGTTACCGAAGATCAGTATGAGAAGTTCTATAAATCGCTTGGATCTTGTTTCGTGGCAGCTGGTGACTACAATGCAAAACATACGTACTGGGGCTCGCGTCTTGTTACACCTAGAGGTAGAGCGTTGTTTAATACAATTTCAAAAATGGGCTTAGATGTCATTTCGAGTGGGGAGCCTACTTACTGGCCTACTGACGTAAGAAAAATTCCAGATGTTATAGATTTTGGCGTCACGAAAAATATCCATAGGGACTTAATTCACGTAGAGGGCTCTGTAGATCTGTCCTCCGATCACTCTCCCACAATAGTTACAATTTTCAACCCACTAAGGAGTGATTTAACTAACTCATATGCGAAAACGATTAACAGGGTCAACTGGCTAGGATTCAAAAAATATATTAGTAGTCACTGCGTAGAAAACATTCAGCTAAGATCACCTGATGATATTGAATTTAATATTGCCAATATTAACGAATATATTAAACAGGCTGCTGAACATGCCACTACTTCCTATCCGCAGACTGGCTTTAATAGAATTTATTCTACGGAAATTGAACGTCTTGTATGTGAAAAAAGGAGAGCTAGAAGAGAATGGCAACAACACCGATCACCCCTAAATAAAATCAGACTTAAAGAATGTACTAAACGACTCAAAGAGCTGCTATCGTCGGAAAAGACTGCATTACTGGAAAAGTATTTAGAAGGTCTTGATGTAACGTCAACATCTAATTACTCTTTATGGCGCGCTACTAGAAATCTTAAAAGACCCGTTGATCTCAAATCACCATTGCGTACTTCGACTGGAGGCTGGGCAAGAAGCGTTAGTGAGAAAGGTAACTTATTTTCTGAGCATTTAAAATCTGTATTCACTCCCAATTCATGTACGGGTGCTGCCGATTTACCGAGTGTAGTCTCTCTACCCCCTCGTCCCTTAAGATTTAAGATGCGTGAACTACAAAAAATAGTTGCTGAACTCGACCCTAAGAAAGCTCCAGGTATTGATGGCATTAGTAACAAGATGCTGATGAACTTGCCTCATATTGCAATAAGAATTTTGCTATTTATTTTTAATGCCATTTTACGAATGCAGTATTTTCCACATAACTGGAAACTTGCCAAGATTAAAATGATTCCAAAGCCAGGCAAAGATCTTACCAAGGCTGAGTCATATAGGCCTATAAGCTTACTTTCAACAATTTCAAAGCTTTTCGAAAAGCTGCTCATGACTAAATTGTCCACAATTTTAGCTGATACTGGGTGCATCCCGGACCATCAATTTGGCTTTAGAAGTCAGCATAGCACTATTGAGCAAACGCATAGATTGGTTCAAATTATAAGGAGGACTTTTGAAGAAAAGAAGTATTGTTCTGCCCTTTTTATTGATGTTTCTCAGGCATTTGACAAAGTATGGCACAAAGGCCTAGTTTTAAAATTGAAGACATACCTACCAATAAATATACAAAAGCTTTTGGAAAGTTATATTGTTGATAGGACATTTACCGTTGTGGAAGGAGACTTCATGAGTGTACCCGAATCTATATCTTCTGGTGTGCCACAGGGTAGTATTCTGGGGCCAGTCTTGTATCTAATATATACTTGTGATATGCCTGTGAGCAATAACATCCACACTTCTACATTTGCCGATGATACAGCCTGTTTGAGTATTCACAAAAATCCGGATGAGGCATCCCGCAATCTCCAAGCACACATTACCCAGCTTGAAATATGGTTGAACTTATGGAGAATTAAAGTCAATGAACAAAAGTGTGTTCATATAACGTTTACCCTAAGAAAAGATACCTGTTCCCCCATTCGAATCAACAATCAAAATATTCCTCAACATTCTCAAGTCAAATACCTTGGCATACACCTTGATCGAAGGCTTACATGGAAATATCATATTGACTCTAAGTTAACCCAAATGAAACTTAAATTGACTCAAATATATTGGTTAATTGGCAGAAATTCAACACTCAGACTAGACTGCAAACTTTTGATATACAAGTCGCTTTTGAAGCCAATATGGTGCTATGGAATTCAGCTGTGGGGCACTGCTTCAGCTTCAAATGTCGAGAGAATCCAACGAAGGCAAAACAAAATTTTACGTTTGATAACATCTGCTCCATGGTACGTTAAAAATTCAAATATTCATCGTGATTTAAATATGCCACTAGTGAGTGAAGAAATTGCAAAATACGCAGGCAAATATTTAACTAAACTCGAGTCACATCCTAATCCGCTTGCCCGTAATATTTTGAGCTTTACTGGACACATCCGCTTAAAAAAAAGGGACACAAGGGCTCTTATACCTAACACTCCAGATGGGACTGCTTAAAAATACTTCTTTTTGATTATCACTACTTATGTATTATTTATAACTATCACTAAGCTTATGTCCGATATTGGTCGGGCGTAATAATTATATTTAGATTTAAGATTTGATTACTTATTGTTAGTTCATTTTTGAAGATACAATAAATAAATATACTATTAAAAAAAAAAAAATCTATAAATTTAAAATATCTTAAATTCTTAAAAGAAAAAGATTGGTGTAAGAAATCAGAAAAATTTTAAATTATGATTCCAGGGTTGGGAAACGTACACTTTTTGTGATATACAAAATTAACTAGGTGTAATAGTTTTTTTTATATTTTTATTTATAAATATATTTTATGTTTTGGAAAGAAAAGTTGGGTATAGAAAATCTGAAAAATTAAAACCACAATTTAACCTTTTTAGGGTTCCGTACTCCAAAGGTGAAAAGGAACCCTATTATTTTCGCTACGCTGTCCGTCTGTCTATCACAGGGTATTTTCTCGAGAACCGTAAGAGCTACGGACCTGAAATTTGAACACAGTGTGTAGACCTTTGGCCGCTACAACAGCAAATACACGAGAGTTGGAAATTAAAGGGTGTTCCAAAACGAGCAACGAAAAATTTTAAAATCCCATGTAATATACATACAATTGTATGTATGTATGTATATACACTTGAAATTTGTAAGGTTAGTGTATTTTTATACAGACTACAAAAATTAACACTAAAATTTCAAAAAATTTAAATTAAAGGGTGGTCCATCAGTTAATGCAATTTTGACTATGTAATTTTGACAACTTGCTGTATCTTGGAAACCATAAGAGAAAAACTCTTGAAATTTTCAAAAACGGTAAAACTAAAAAATCCAAAAATTATGAAATCGCCAAACCAAAAAAAATTGCCAAAAACAAAAAAAATCGCCAAAACAAAAAAAGCACTAAATTAAATAAATTTCTAAGACTAAAATAAATCGCGAAAAACCGAAAAAATCTGGAATCTTCGGAAAACTGATTTCACGTTCACCAGACGGACGGACAGACGGACATCGTTAATTTGTCTTCCCTGTGCGTAAGGATTCAAAATTTATATATTTTATGTGTCGCATATTAATATTGTGGAAATTACACACGGAATGACAAACCTGTAATATACCCTTCTACTTTTTTTGGTAAAGGGTATAACAATTAAATTATTTTGCTGATTGACTTGCTCATTATGATTGAAAATGTATAGCCGAATAAACACAGTTTGTGAGGTTTCATTATACCCTTCACCAAATATAGTAATTCCACAATGTTCATTTGAGACCCTATGTATTCCGGATCATTATGAATAGGAAAGTCGAAGAAGCGATGTAAGTCTATTCGTCTGTCCGTACGTAAAAAGCTAGAGACTTCGGTCTCAGAATGATGTCTCAGAAATGGAAAAAAAACGGTTATAGGGCTGAAAAATTTAATTTGTTTTTTATTTTGTATGCCATGTGAAAGTAACTAAATAAAAAAAGTAATTTTCTCTATTGGTTTAAAAAAAAAAAAAGTTGGTTCCAAGGTTGGAAAGTTGAAACTTTTTTTGTTAAAGAAATTAAATTTTTTTTTGTATAATGCTTTAATATATGGTTAACTTACTTTATATTTTAAAAAACAATAGACGGGTATTGAAAATAAAAAATACAGTTGTTGCTAATGGAATTCATCAGTAGACATTAACCCAAAGAATGTTGAAATAAGTTCAGAAAAGCGGTATTGGGAATCACAATATACAAACATCTGTATTTGATTATACATCTATTTTATTTGCATATAGACGTTACTTAAGAAAAACCAAGCAAAATTTCAAATATAATAACGACTTTATGTCACATAATTATACTTCAGTATTCCTTATATGAAAATACATATATTTTTTTCTTTTTAATACTTTTATTGTTGCCCAATGCGGCAGCTAATTGCCAAAATGAGGTGGAAAATAAAAAAGAAAAGCAAGAAGAAAATAAATAGTTTCTATGCTTGTTTGCATAATTTGTTTAAATATTTTTTTAATAAAAATTTTCATTCATCTATAATCTATCATCCTATTGTCGAAATAGGAACAAAAGTTAATTTTAAAAATGATACAAAATTAAAAAACGGGGCACAAAAAGTGGCTCAAACTCTTTTTTAAAAAATACCACCTTCGTTGCACAACGGTAACGCTGCTCACTGTTGTGCATTTACTTCAATAGTGTCACAAACAACTCAAAAAAAAGTTTTAAGTTTTCAATTTGCATAAAACTCAATGAAGACATGAAAATTTATTCTTCTCTCAGGAGGTGATGGTACAAGCTATTTATCGGCTCTGTTCTGAAAATCACTGTGATTTCAAATCACGTGATTTCAAAAGTAACTATTAATAGTGGACTTGATAGTGGGTTTTTATTACTTTTTAAGTTGTTTTCATTTATAATAGAATATTTTCTTCCAACTTCCAAAGGTATAAATCGTGAAATTTACAAAAGCAATGATTTAGCTTTTATTAATTTTTTGAAATCACCGTGATTTGGCATGTCGTGATTTCCAGAACAGGCCCGTATGTATGTAAAATTTTTACACAATATAAAATAAGAAATGCCGCATTATTCTGCATTATTAACTCAACTAATAGTTTGATGATTTTACTGATCTATTTCGAAATTAAGCCTACTACTCACTTTTAGCTTTGACTTACAAAAATCTGGTGCTTAAATCTAGTTTCTATCTTTTTTTATTAACTTTACACCCTTTTGAAGAGGATTAAAATGTTGCACACATATACATTATTACTAGAATTTTTTGACACCCTTTGCTTTTGAGTAGATACATGTGTATATTTATTGATGTGTATAAATAATAGTCCGTATATTTCTGCAATGAAAACTTTAAAGACGAAAATTTTTAATTTTCATCTTGACAGCGACAGTGTTAAAGTTGTCATATTTTCCTTAAATTTTCTTTACTTGCTTTTTTTTTGCTACCGTCTTTCCCTCTATTTCTTTTGTAACCTTTTTTTCGTTTACATGTAGTTAATAATAGCTTTTTTGTAAATGTTACGGTTGAACTAATAATTAAAATTTGTTTTGTAATGCTTTAATGAAGCGAAATAGTATGTGGAAAGTACAACAAAACACGTGAAGGCACAAATACAGTAAAGGATTTTTGATTTAATTTATTCATTCGCATAGAGAACCAAGCCCGTGGGCCATAAAATTACAGCGTACAGTTTTATTAATGAAAATGTAAAACATAAATTTTATTATTTGTGTATTTATGAAACTCGATTATTCTCGTTTACAGTATGACAAATTTCGATTGTTCTACATAGTCCATGCATACTAAGTGCTAAAATATACATATATGTATTAACATTTTTAAAGAAAGAAAGTCTTAAGGTAGAATTAGTAAAATCGTATCGTGAAGTTGCGTGTCAGCTGACAAAAGCCGTACCATATGCAATGCATGTTACTAGTTACAAAATATGTGGTGGTAGCACTGCTGACGCAGAAATCTACAGAAAACAGATTTTTCTGCAGCGAATGTCAAAAAAGCCGCATTCAAGGCCAAACAAAAAAATTTACTGTGCAAACTGTTATGGTAGAATTAGTAGATTCGTATCGTGAGTTGACGGAGCAGCTGAGAAAATCTGTAGCATAAATATAACATGTTGCTGTTTATTTAATATGTATCGTAAGTGTATGTGAGGTAGAAATCTACAGAAAATAGATTTCTACGTCAACTTCTCTCTTACATACATGCACACACATGTATAAAGCAAAGAGAAATACAACAACAGCTGAAACGTTTGGTGGAACTCTCACGTTTTTACTAACTAACATCCAGAATTAAACGATACTACCACTTCAAAAGTAACACGATACGAATCTACTAATTCTACCATTACATTTTCTATAACTTGTACACAAAGCTGAACGATACGGCAAGCTGTAAAGTAGAACGATACGATTTTACTAATTCTACCTTTAGAAACACATCAGACAAGCCTTATTAGCAGCATTATGTAATAATATGGAGCCCATTATGTAATATTTTTTTTGGACTATAAAAGAATTTTATTCTTAAAGTCTAATGGAAATAAATAAATAATTATAAAAAAAATACAATGTACCACAGTAGTTCAAATTTAACCAAATCCTTTTACTTTTCATTATTTCATTACTAATTGGGTCAAGTAGTGATGCTGCTGTTCGTGTAAAACATACGCCACATAAAAACGCTACAGTGGCCACATGAGTGCTAATGGAGTGAATAAATTTTATTCGACTAAAATTACTCGATTAATTTGTATTTGCTAATTACTTAATATTGTTTCTTTATCAAATTTAAAATGATATGATCTACCAGTAAGTCTTCAAATGTTGACTTAACGTCAAGTCTTAGTTTTCTTCTTTTATTAAGATATTTTATTTTTATATTTTACTTTAGTCTTAGAGCTTAACTAGACTGACTTTTTACTAATTCCCTAACTTAGTTCATCTCATACACTACTTATGAGAAGCTCTAGACAACTGAAATGATTGACTTATAGAACTTCACTCAAATTCTAATTCTGAACTTATCCCCTGTTTCTACAAGGCAGAAAGTCGACTTGAGTATAAAATTTGAATGGAAAGCACTAATTTTTCTGAGTGATTTTCATACAAATTTTCCAGACTAGTCGTCTGACTCACTTGTGGAAACCGCACATTAATTCTAATTTTAACCAAGTAATCCCATGTTCGGGAAATTTCCAAACACAAGATTGAGTAATTAATAATTTGCTGTGAGAAACCAAAATATAATTTAAATATTTTTTTGAGTACATTTTAATTTCCCAGAGTGTTCATATGGTGTGCGTCTCAAAAGTTCGTGAAATCGCCACAAGTACATAAATGTGTGTATACCAGCA
The DNA here is from genome assembly GCA_944452675.1 of Tachina lurida. NCBI lineage: Eukaryota > Metazoa > Arthropoda > Insecta > Diptera > Tachinidae > Tachina > Tachina lurida. The sequence goes on from OX101753.1 coordinate 42,755,716, forward strand.
ATATAAGTGTGTTTCATCAACAAACGACAGTCAATTCTTTTAAGTACAATGCCTTTATACAAGTGACTTATGCGGAGTACAAATCTGGTATTTCTTGTGTTGTCATTTTCAAAATGTGTGCAATCCCGTTCGCATTATGTTTTTTTTTGTATGGAAGGCAGTGCTACACAACGAAAAATATCGCAAATGAAGCTACATATTTTACAGCATATTGTAGACTATACAACATGTTATGTTATGCTATATGTTATGTTAGTTCAAAATGTAATTTGGCATTTTGCATGTTGTGGTGTTAGAGGCTGTAAATAGCCACTACACACTGTTGGTTTTACTGATTGCTAAATTACGCTACAGTTAAGTCTAGCGCTAGCTGCTAGATAATATTTAAATTCGTAAAATTGTAGGTTAGGTTAGGTTAGGTTAGGTTAGGTTAGCCTGGGCGGTCAAGGACCTCGCATAGACTAGGATTGATCCTTAGCGATAACAGAAGATGACAAGAAACCTATAAGTATGGCAGCCTAGTTTGTGGTGCCTGCACCGAATGACTCCCACACATATTTAGCAAACCTTGGTAGCCTACACATTTCCATTCCCGATAATAGATCAAGACTACGAAAAGTGATGCCACCAAGACATTCATATCTAGTGCGGCTAAGAGACGGACAGTGGTACAGTAGATGTTCTACTGTCTCAATTACCCCGGGTTCCTTACATTTCCTGCAGGTACCGTCAAGTATTTGTCCTATTTTGACGGCATACGAAGCCGTTTAGCAGTGTTCAGTTAATACCCCCCTAGAAGTCTACAGTTGCTTTTGGTCAGAGATAAAAAAAAATTTGGTCGATTTAGGATCATAAGAGCTCCACATGATTTTAGAAGTTTTGCAAGTTTTCGTCGCACGCCAGCTTTCCTCCGCTTTTTCATTCATCCTAGAGTCTATAATCCATTTTAGGTGTTGAATTGGTTTTTGGACATATACCGTTTCTTCCACCGGTAATTGGATTCCCCTTTTGGCCAGTTTATATGCCATTTCGTTTCCCTCAATCCCTATGTGTCCTCGGACCCAAAAAACATGTACTTGTGTACCAGCACATAGCCTATTTATTGCATATAGCCTATTGAGCACAACCAAGGAATAGTTGCAGTCTGCTGAAATAGCATTAATTGCTGTTTGACTGTCTATATAAATATTCACACGCGCATGCATGTTTTCAGGGGTGAAAGCTAATTCTGCAGTCATTTTGGCTGCAAAGATTTCCTCCTGGAAGATACTACAGTAATCACGAAGTTTATAAGATTCCTCTATACTGAACTCCGGGCAGTAAGCCGCAGCTCCCACCCCCTCATCCATCTTTCAGCCATCAGTGAAGAAAATTAAAACTATAACCACTATAGTTAAGACCTTCAAGATAGCCTTCTTCCCTTCTTCCTTCTTCTTCTGTGGTTTGGCAAGGAACTTAAATTCTGGAATGATGTAGTCTGAGCTACATTCCATGTCTTCCAGCAACTTACCGTTTTATTGGTTTAAAGTCCAACATAACATCTAAAGCTGCAGTAGGTGTACTTTTTAGAGCTCCAGTGATGCAGAGTTCTGCCAGTCTCTGGGTATTTCCTCACTTTTTTAGGTATGCTTTTGTCTCGCAAAATTGTAGATATTAAACAATTTTAAGGCCCAATAGTTAACTTCTCAATTGAGTGTTATTTATCTTTAAATGCCATTTATGTGGTGAATTAATTTTTTCAGTGCAAAGTTGGGCATTTAAATTCTGTTTAAGTTTTACGAGCACATCGTATGTTTTTGTTCTTGTGTGTGTTTCATAAAATGTGTTTTTGATAACTTAATTTTCTTATTTATGTTTAACAGTTGTTGCTTGGAAAGCTTTCCATAATCTTTGTAAACTGTTTAGTGTTGCCATACTTTCAACCTGATTTAATAAGATCTTTAATTAACCACTGAAAAACTTAATCTGCATTTAAGTGCAACATAAATTTAAGTGGCAATTAGCAGATGTTTGCAAAAAAAACATTTTAAAAAGGTGAAGGTTAGGTTGGGTTAGGAAGGGTGGTGCTATACCGCACCACCACTAACACACCCAATTGGGTCCATTGTGATTCCCTTCTATTGTCCATTAAAAAGTAATATGTAATTTTGATTTGACATTGTGCTTTTAGCGCTGCCTGACGCCGACGTAGAAGGCTACCTTCTCAACTTCAGCTACATTCCTGGCCACCAGTTTCCTGACGATAGCCAAGATTTCAGCCTAGAAAACGCTGCATTCATTCGGCAGTCTGAAAGAACTATGAATGTTCGTTCCCAAGATATAGACACCAGCCCATGTGCCTTCCCCCATTTTTTATGCGTTTGTAAAGACCTCACTACCCTTATATAGCTTATCGGATTTGACCCAAAAGCTCCTATCCAGAATTACCAGTGAGGGTGTTCTACTAAAATCGATTTCAGCAACCTTATAGTCCGTGAACCCAGGGGTTACGGATTCCTGATCACCAAAACCGATCTCATTTAAGATTGATGTGTGACCTGTTGTTCCTGCTCTCACCAAACCTGTTTCTACGAGTCTAAGGAGACTTCTAGTCGCCGTTCCCACCATAAAGCCTTTTTTAAGAAGTAGACGAAGAATGATGTCCAAGACAGCCTGAGGTGTGCTCCTCTGAGCACCTGTGATGCCCAGCGAGTCACAGCTCTGAACCTTAGCTAGTATTCTCCTGTGACTCTCCTTCTCCAATGCTTCCCACCATACCACACATAGGAAATAACCGGTCTGACAACTGATGTGTAAATCCAGTTCACTATCTTTGGTTGCATACCCCAGTTCCTTCCTATTTAGTTTTGTCATAAAATGTAACATTAAAAATCCCGGTAGAATTTAATAGTAGGTTAAAACTATATTATATTCCGATTTTCAATGTCAAATTGTACGAAGGAACTTGTTAACTCCTAGTTAAATTTCGTCACTTATTCTAACTTTATGCCAGTTTTTTCTTATACATAATGCTGTTTTCCTTTTTATAGGGGAACATTTTTGTGACCAATTAATGAAAATAAACGTTTTTATAGTTTAACTGATACTGATTGATATGCACAAAAATTATAAACAAAATAAGTGCAAAAGTACCAACATTGTATTCGACATTGCTTTAAAAGGAGAAATACTGCGTAGTTATAAAATTAGGAACGCAAAAATTTTTGTTTGGTAGTTCAGTGCAGATTGCATTCTATGGACGAAACGCGCTTACTTCGGAGGAGTTTAAATGATATTGTCACGCTGAAAACATAAATCAGCTGCAGGAGAGAGCAATCGACGTCTAATCATCACGTTGTAAAGACGTGGCGCGGTCTATTCCATAGATATTCAATTTATTTATTAATTTAATTAACAAACTATTCTGTTAATAAGCCATATAAAAATTTGATTTAAATAAAACTCTATCTGCCGTATTCAGAAAAAAATTATTTTGGTTTACTAAAGGTTTACAAAACAAAATGTCTATGAAAATATCTTTGTTAAACGTTTTGTAAATCAAAATTATTTTTTTCTGAATAAGGCCTTATATTATTACAAAAACTTAGCTAATTTAAATAAAAAGTTTTAAGTGTTTACTATTAAAGCAAAATAAAAAATATAAAAAGCTATTCGAATAAAAATTTGTAAGAATTAAATATTTCAAATTAAATTGTTTAAAATAAATTATTAGAAAACAAAAACAAAATTATTCGATTAAAAATTGTCCGATTATTTTTATTCGTGTAATATTTTTTATAACACATCTTTCTTTTTCAACAACTTTTTTTTAATAATTTGTGTTATGATTTGTTTTTATTGAAGAATATATTTTTAAATGATCTTTAGGTTTTCATGAAAGTTTTTAAATTTACCTCGATTTAAACTTTTAGCTACAATTCAAAAGAAAAATTATGTATTGTAGAGTTTGGTGTGACAAATATAATAATCTTTTGTAGAAACGTTCTACTTTCAGATTTATGTACATATACATTCATACATACATACATATGTATATATGTTCATATACCCAGTTGGCCAAATTGTCGCAGACGACATTGTCTTATTGACGATTAATGTACGACATGTCGCCTGTCGATTAGGTTTTCTACTCGACAATTTATAGGAAATCGTCGTTCATGACTATCTGAGCGATAATGTCATGCGCTTTGTCTTCAATAAAACTTTGTTGAGGACAATCTGAGCGAAAATTTCCCTCGTTTTGTCTTCAATAAAGCCGCGTTGACGAAAATCTGAGCGACAGTGTCATACGTTTTGTCTTCAATAAAACTTTGTTGAGGACAATCTGAGCGACAGTGTCATAAAGTTTGTCTTCAACAAAGCATTACTGACGACAATCTGAGCGCCATTTGTATGAAAATTTCGTCGACGATTTGTATGGAGCTGTCTTCAATATGTCTTCTACGACTTACTGTTGTCTTGTACCCGTCGTCAAAGATGTCTTAAAGACGTGGCCAACTGGGTACGTATAAGTATGTGGGTGTGTAGGTATAACCATATTCTTTTCAACTTTAAGAATGACTGTTGCACGTTGTGATTTATTTTTTTTACCAAAGAGGAAGTGAAAATGAATTACAAATGTATGTGACTTTAACCAAACATTCATTGAGTTAAACATTTGCGGCCTTTCAAGACTATGCATAGTATATTTTTGGCAGTTGTTTGCTTGCTTGCCGTAGAGACAGATTACCATAAATTCAGAACGGAAATGAAATCGCGCAGTGAAGCCCTTGAAATGTTCACATAATGTTTCTTCACGAAAAAGGAAAAAGAAATAAATAAATAAATAAAGACGACAAGCTGTATTACGAAAATTATTGTATAAAGTTGTGTGTGTGTGTGAATTTTCTTTATGCAATAAACGCCTACTGGACTGGACTGGACTGGACTCTATGTGCAACGTCATTAACTTGAGCGCAAAATAAAACAACGACTACAAAAATTAAAAAAAACACGTGAAACGGTTAAAACTTTTTTGGTTTCTTGCCTCTCCTACTCGTCCATTTATTCATGTATGCAACACTTTCCACTTCAAATGTTGTTAAAAAAAACATAATATAATAACGAATTTATTTAATCACCAGTTTTTCACCTTCAAAATGAAAGTAATAAAAATATATTCTTTAATTTAAAAGGGGGAACTTTTGTGAACAAAATCTGTTAACTGTTTATTGCGGTACCCTCTTTCATCTTTCCATTTTTTTATTACATTTCCTTTTATTTTTATTTCACTCTCCAACGTACATTATACATATTTTGTACAAAGCGCAGTAAAAATAGTTTCTTATAAGCATTAATTTTCTGAAGTTGGTGTTTAAGGACAATCAAAGTATTCAAAATTTGAATTTTGTAAGATCTCTGCTGGAAATCGAACTGACACATGCCTAGTCACGTGACCGGTCCCCAAGCGATAGGGACTAGTCCGAGTTCTAACACTTCCTATGAAGCAGACCAGTCACTTTTACATGGGTATGACCTAGGATGGGCTTAATTGATACTTTGTATGCTCCTTGGGACTTGTCACTGAACTATCCCATAGGGACCTATTCGGTGTAGAATAATATAAATTATATATACATACATACATACATAAATATCATTCCGACATTTAACTGTAATAGCTAACACCTTATAATTTTTTTATTGTTACAAATGCAATGATATTTTATTTTTAATCTGAATTTTTTTTAGATTCGAACCGACAACCTTGTGCAAGACAGGCTTGCATACAGCCCACTCGACCACAGGGCCACTCATATTTCAAAAGTATAAATACCAGTTAAGGTTAGGTTAATATTTAAGTATAATTACACATCGAACATGTTCAGTGCCGTTTACTACAATGCTAGACCGAGTCCAAATTCAATTGACTGCAGTTAGGACACATCACCAAAATGGTGAATATGTAAAAATTTACACGATATGTCTTATTTTCACCCATACACTACCCCCTACTTTTGGTAATACTTGTGGGTGGTATTGCCTGAAGTAGTTAGCACGTTGACTTTGTATCAGTTGTTGTAGGAAAGCTCAAGACACTGGTCACTAAGCTACACCGGCCTCAGCAGATGTTAATCCTAATGTAACATCAGAGCGCCCTCCTTCGTCGATACTGTGTCGAAGAAGCAACACAAGGTAAAATAAAGAAAATGGTTACTGAGTACGCCTGTGGTATTATTAAAAAAGCGTGCAATAAGCAGAATTGTAAAATAATGAAGCTTTCCTCTTTCTATCTCTTCCTTCAAAACCTGTCTTCTTTATCGCTATCCCTTTCCTAAATAACATAACACCCAGTAAGTCATAGTTTACACTAGGGATGGGCAAAAAAGATCGATATATCGAAATATAGATATTTGAAAAAATAGATATCGATATATATCGCCGATATTTCAAAAACCGATATATCGATACATCGATTTTTATTTACGAGTATCGGGTTTCGATACCTTTAAGAGCTCTATAAACTTTAGCCGTTTTTTAACTCTAGGATATTGGAATCTCTGTTAGAGATAATAACAGAAAAGGCGCATCTATACGGTGACCCCACTAAGCCATGGACTTTCATTTATGAACTAAGCTAAATGTCAAACTTGGTTTGTGTTTGTATAAGCCTAAAGGCAGAATTTGTTTTTACTTTCTGTTCTGTTACGAATCAGCTGACTCTTTTTGGTTTATAGAAACCATATACAAGCCGTAAGTTTTTCTCTTTCATTCTGTTCTGTTTCGGTTCAACCTGTGAAAATAAAAAAACTGTTAACTAATTGTAATTGACAGCATAAATAAAATAAAAACATTTCGAAATAAACTGTGATTGTGCCTTAAGAATTTAAAACAATTTAATTTTTACCAGAAAAACATAAAAATATATTGAAGCATAATAATTAGTGTTTTTCATACGGGATTTCCCGGGATCCCGCACATTTTCCGGGAAAGAAATCCCGGGAAAGTTGTGCGGGCAACTTTACTTTGTACAAATGTACGCATTCCTCGATGAGTGTCGTTATTCACTTCATGAATTATAGAATTATAGCTAAAACTTTACAACAATTACGGCCGGGACCTGAAATTGTATAATTTTTTTTGAACATGTGCTTATAAAACGTTATTATTTAATCGATATCATAAATTATAATTTCTTTTTTGTTGAAATAAATAAATTAAAATTAAATAAAAAAATATTTTGTAATATTTTGCACCCGCCGGGAATTCCCGGGAAACCAAAAAGTTGTTCACGGGAAAAGAAAAACTCTAATAACAATGGACCATGCAAAACTCATCACTTTAGTGGAAAACTGTGACCGTTCTAGTCCGATACAGCGGGGGGTTATTATGTAATTCGATTTGAAACGAAAACTGTTCGAATTTGTATGTTATTAACATTCCAATTCGGACACATTTCCGTTCGATTCGGATTACATAATAACTCCCCTGATAATTTATTACAGAAAAAGTAACTATTAAAATTTAGAAACAGAACGGCACAGCACAGATCAGCAACAGAAAGTAAAGACTAATGAAGTCTTAAGGAGCTACAGTAGGTTACGTATAACTTAACATAAATAGTTCTTTTGTATTAAATTTCTTAAAGTGACTAATTGTGCATTCGAAATTAATGCAGCAAAAAATATCGATATATCGAAATATCGATATTTTCTAAAAATATATATCGATACTGCTCAAAAATATCGATACGATATATATCGATACATATTTTTCATTTGCCCATCCGTAGTTTACACTATGCAATTCGTATTGCTAAGCTGATTAGTTTGTATGGGAGATAGACGAGGGCCAAAGAAACGAGTACATACTCAACTTCATGTACTGTCAATACGTTTTTCTTTGTCATTAGTAATGTTAAAAAAGCTCACATACATACGTATACAAAACTATGCATAAAAAATATTAGCTGAAAAATAAGACTTGCATCACTTGACTGGTGTGAACTGGGACTAATAGTAATAGGCATTCATTGCGTGTTACTTCTCTTTCAAAAGAAAAAAAATAGTTTACGTTTCCTACTTGCAATAGTGTAGCACGCAAAATACTTCGTCCTTATTTGTAAGTAATTTCGTAAACGTAACATTGTGAACGTTACATATCCATGTCTAACGGAGCGTAATCGCATGTTTGTATCATTTAACTTTTTATTTTGTATTCTTTTTCTTTGCTTTTTTTGTTTTACTCAAAAAGCAAGTTGCATTAAATAACCAAATGAAAGCAGTTGAAGTACAAGAAATGTTTTTCATTTTACTTAATGTTCACAAATTTTAATACGATAATTAGTATTGCTGAGCTTGTACTCAACTCGTAACGATATTTGTGCAATTAAGTATTTGCAACAAGGCGAACATTATTTTAATTAAATATTTCGTTTAAGGCCATTTATTTTCATTCAAAATAGTCGCATTATATGTATTTTGTATTATTCCTTTTGCGATATTTATGATTAAATTTTAATTATAAATATGGTATGGTCAGAGGGAGAGAGAGAGAGAGAGAAAGAGAGAGAGAGTGATATAAATGAATTGAAAGGATGAAATGATTTTAAAGAATTAAAATGATTAAAAGCGCTTAAAAGAAATGAGCAAGTTAATTTTATAGTAAATAATTCTTCCAAGAAACTGACTTCAATGAAGAAGATTTGATAAAACATTTTCCAAAAAAAATTTTTGCCATATAATATTAAATTTTAGAACAGTAGAACCACTTAAAACAAAATATAAATGTTAATGGGGGTGAGATTGTGTAAATTTTTGAGCTCAAATATAATAATAAATTTTAACTTTAAAATTGTGTATTTACAAGAACTAAAGCTGTTTGCTAGGTTTCGCAGCAATCAAATAAGTATAATATCATAAAATCAAATAAAAAAATTTGTGCGCGTGTCCCTGTCCATTTTTTTTTTTTTTGCAATGGTACCAACCGGTCTACTATAGTAGTAGGGAACTGCCGGTCCTGCCCCAATTAAAATTTTAAAATTTTGAAATTTTAATTACCCAAATTTTAAAATTCTTGGAAATTTGTGAAATTTGATACCCTACGAGGGTGGATCAATAAGTCGGTCCAACTTTTTGTTTACATAAGGAATTTTTTGTTTACATAAGGGGTTTTGTTTGTTTAATACATACGAGGGTGGCTCAATAAGTCCGGGTTTTTATGACCGTGGGAATTTATATGTATGTTTGGATTAAGGGGTTTCATAAGATTAATATTTCATAAATATATATGCCGACGGGAAAATCATGAAAATGATTTTTCTTAATACCAAAGGGGGAGTGGGGTGAAATAGTGAAAATTAATTTTTCCTAATGCCTACGGGTATGCATTAATATTTTTCCTAATGCCTACGGCAATACATGATTTTCCTAATGCCTACGGCAATATATGAATATTTTTCCTAATGCCTACGGCAATACATGATTATTATTTTTTTCAAATGCCGACGGCAATACATGATTATTATTTTTTTCAAATGCCGACGGCAAAACATGATTCTTTTTTTCTAACACCAAGGGGAAAATTGCCAGTGTTGCCAGACTGTAGAAATTTCTTATCGTAATACTATATCAGTAATATCAGAGAAAATAGATTTGATGACTACTAGACGATTCTCATATAAATCGTGTGTGTGTGTGTGTGTGATTTCCTCATGCTAATAAATTGTTTATAAATAAAATAATTAAATAAATTAAATTAATTTATTTAAATATTTTATTTATGTGTTCACATGTATGTGAACACCCATACTTGTGTTCACATGTATGTGAGCACCCATACTTGTGTGTGGGGGGTCCAGCTTGATAGTCGCGGGTAATTTAATATTTTGTGTATTTGTTTAAGAGATATGTATGTATGTGTATGTATGTATGTATGTATGTATGCATGTATGTGTATGTATGTATGTATGTATGTATGTATGTATGTGTATGTATGTGTGCATGTATGAATGTGCGATCGTGGGTACTTGTGCGTGGAATATTTTGTAGAATACATATATATTTTGCAAGGTAATCATTTTCTTTGTCTACGATTATTTAAAAGCAGCAAACTAAGTACAGTCAGCAGCAGAGAAACAAAAACCAAGAATTTGCAAGTAAGCAAAAAAGTTAATTTCTCCTTCTCCCCACTTCCTTCTCTTTCCTTTATGTAGTTTTTATTTGAAATAAGAAAACACATTTTATTTCATTTTATTTTTTATACATTTATTGTTTAAAATTTTATAAAATTTTATAATAATACATACATTCATATTTTAAAAAGTGAAAAAGTTTAATTAAAGCAAGACATTTCTTTTGTTAGTAAAATAGCATTTTTTAGTGCGCAAGCACCAAATTTATGATAATTACAATAAAAATATTCTGGATACTTGATTTCCATTTGTTTAAAGTTGATGCAGCCTATATCCTCAACGTTAAAAATTTTTCGGCATAAAATTTTTTCCAACCATCGTCTTTTTTCTTCACCTTTTACATAAATTTTAGAACATCTTGCGTTGGCTTTTATAAAATTGCAAACGCTTTGAAATGAAACTGATCCAGCAGTCCAGCTTAGGTGATGATAGTTTTTTGTTAGCCACTTTGCTTCTCTTTGCTTTTCTATTGATAAGCATTTGATATCAAATGGGGGTTTTATAATGAAATTGTTATATTCATAATTGTTGAAAACAATTGCTACTTCTTTTGCGATGAAATCATTTGAATTATTTTTGAAACCTTGTACGTCTATGAAAATTATGTTGTTTTCCATATTAGTCAATTCATAAGACTTTTCGCACTTGTCCTTTGATAGGTACATATTCTAATATACGATCATGAATAAGAATGCAGTAAGCTGATGTTTTTGCTCCAATATTAGTTGCTGTTTCAAATTCTATTTTTATATCAATCGGTCCATTATTGAGTGATTCATTCTGATGACTGACATCTACTACAATAATAGGAGCTTTTGTCTTAAACTCTGATGCAGTTAGAAGCGGTTGAGATTCTTTCATATAGTAGCTTTGTTGAAATCTTAGATACATATCATATAGAATTGCATATCGTTCATTTTTGAACTTTATGTTAAGATCATCATATGGATATGAGACTGAATTTAAATGTACTTTTAAATTAGTCAAATCACAATGAACAAACTTATTTTCTTGTTGAAAAGCAATCAATACAAAACGAGGGCGTTCTCTATTTGCAGCTAGTTTAACATTCCAAATATGGCTAGTTCCCATATTTAATTGTGGATTGACATGACAATCCCAACTGCGAAATGCCATAGGTATAGAAGCACCATTGTTAATAATTTTAATCATATTCAATTTGCTAAAGTCGCATAATTGAACATGTGGGATTCTCCATGAGATTAGTGAAATTGTAAGTTTAGCTTTTTTAGTAGAAACACTCGAGCGTACAAGATCTTCGTCGTTCTTATTGCGCAAGAGTATCAATTCATGTTTTCCATTTAGTATAACTTTGTTGTAGTCTTCAGCGAATCCTAGAAGCATTTTTAGAGGTACATAGAAATTGAAAAAGCCATTTACAAGAGTGACATCGTCAATTTTGTTCCATCCAGCATTTTGCATCACGTTGCTTTCTGTTGGTGACATAGAAACCAAATTTTTTATGGTGCTTGTGGCTCCTAAATATCTTGTATGATCAATTTCAATTCCATTGAGCTCATAGCGAATTTCATCAAATAGATATGCCACAAAGTTGTTTTTTAATATAAAGTTGTCCGATGATGAAGAAGATTTAGAGTTATTATCATCAGCAACAAAACCTTCTACATAAATGTAGCTTTCACTGGGTAGCACGTACAAATCTTGATTTTGTATTGAAATTCTAATTTCATCATTATTGTTGTAAGATTGTAAGTATGGTACATATGTATGATAGTCCTTTTTGATTATATTCTCATCAGACAAGGGCTTATCTAAGACATCTATTATTGAACTCATTTTGTCTTCAATTTAAAATTCAAGGACTTTAGAAAATTTTTATTTGATGTTGTTAATGCTTTCTGTTGTACTGATCGCTTTAATGTTGATGTTGTTCTTGTTGCTATATTTTTTAAGGTATTTGTGTTGTATATTAGCATTATTTAGTTGGCCTTAAATGTATTCGTATTGTAATTTCCTCTCCTCGGAAATTAATTAAATCACCGTGTTGATCAACTACGCGCAGCGCTAGTGAACTTATCTCTCTGGTGTTCACAGGTAAATAGATAAGATTTCTTGGAACCTCATCTATTTTATAGCCTGGAGGCACATTAATCGGAAATTCATGAAGTGTATGCGATTTGGAGCTATTCATATATGTGTTAATAGCGATACTACTTTCAACTCGCAAGAGATTTACTTTAAAAATATTAACTGGAAGATCTGAATAATAATATTGGTTTGGTGTTAGGATTTTGCTATTGAATCCTAAAAGTTTTCCAATTGTATTGTCTTTATTAAAATATACAGTATCCTTGGAACTATTAACTTTAACTTGCATTGTATTGTTATTAGCTTCAATAAAAATCTTATTTGCTGGACAGAGTAGTTTGTATTGCTCTTCTATAAAATCAACTATATCATTTAGTTCGTAAGATCCAATTGGTATTTCTATTGTATATTCTCCTATATGAAACATATTGTTGTAGGTGTCTACATTTGGAATACTGTTGTATGAATGAAAATCAGTTAGAGCACACTCATATGCATCATGTAATTCAATAGGAGGAAAGTAACTAGCAGATAATTCTGATGAGTTAGAGCTCAGAGTAAGTGTTATTGACATTATAACAGACTGATTACAATTAAATAAAGTTTAGTAGACAGTATGGTTTATAAGCATAATTTACATATTTATTTCATTTTCTTATTTTAAAATTTACATTAGTTTCTTAATATTAATGCTATTATTTGTTGATTTAGTTTTTCTTCCATCTATAATATTTCATCTTTACTTATCCAAGAATTGTGTTGATTAGAAAATCCCAGCCATTTAACATATACCTCCTTCCCTTTAATTTTAAGCACCTTTTCAACTAGATATGTATTTGGAAATCTGGTTTTTGAAAGTTCGTCAGTATATAATCCACCTTTAATAGGATTACCAAGATAGTCTTCTAATATGTATGTTGCAGGATTTGTATTTTGAACTCTTGTAATTGTGAAAATTTCTGTAGTCCAATTTGGAGTATAACCTTTTTCAAATGTATGCTTATATTTGCTTATGCGTACATGATCTCCTACATTAAATTTTGACATTTTATACATTTTCATATGACTGTATACTATATTTAGCAGCTTTTCCTCATTTGTTGAGTTGACTTTAATTGGAGGCATTTTAATGGTACGATGAACTTTTCTATTGTAGGTATTAAGTAAATCTTTGTATATATCAATCCACTTATAAGAACCATTATAGCTAAATTCTTTCCACATCATTCCTTTTAGTGTTCTATTAAATCGTTCTACTATTGATGCTTTCATAATGCTATATGTTGAGTAGTGATTAATGTTGTATTTATGCATTAATTTTTCAAAGTGTTTGTTGAAAAATTCTTTACCATCATCTGTTTGTATGTTTTTTGGTATTCGCCCCAATTCAAAAATATTTTCCATTGCGTTAGTTGTTTCAAGTGCAGTTTTTGTTTTTAGCGGTACTGCCCATGCAAATTTTGAGAATGTGTCAATAATAGTCAGCAAAAATCGATAATTTCTATTTTCTTTTGAATAGTTCCCCATTTCAACTAAATCAGCTTGCCAAAGATCATCTATTCCTTTCATTATAACTCTGCGACGCACAAAATGTTTTCGTGCTTGCTTATGGAGTTCGTTTACTAAATTTCTTTTTGAAGACATTAAGTTGTTTTTAGAGATTTTTTGAAGAGTGTTGTGATCTAGTTGAAGCACTTTCAGCTATTGATACAAACATGTAATTTTCTAATCTATAAATTTTCTCATTAAGCTGTTCAATTTGTTCTTCAAAGGATGTTTTAATTTTTAGAATATCTTTTTCAATTTTATAATTTTCTTCTATATCTAATTTTGTTTCGCGATGTAGATCCTCAATTTGCATTTGAATATTTTCTTGAATTATAGTACTGTCTCTCTTAAAGTATGCTAATAATTTCTCTTCTAGTTTTTCGATTTGAGTTTGCAGAAACAATTTATTGATAACATCGTTTTCCTCCACAGCTTTTGCAACATTTTTGATCCTTTTGTTTTGGACATCAATGTTGTTGTTCGTATCCACAAAGAACCCCAGCAGTTTAGGTGCATTTTTCAAAGAAACTATGTTGCTAGTATCGTTTAAATAATGTCCAAATTTATCAACAGACATGCTTTATATACTTTATTAAAGTTAATGTATTATATTAGCTTCACGTAGTTCTTCAATAATTGATACAATCTCGTTATTGTGATTATTATGACCTGCAGCTTGTGATGCGAGCAGTAGTCGAAGTCGATCTACTAGCTCATTTGGATCATCCCAGTATATATAGTTGGGCTTATGGATGTTAAATTCCATCATTCCATCACCTAAGTAGCTACCTTTTGGCTTAGATCCTGTTGATTCGGGTAAATTATCCTGGTTTTTCTCGTCAATAAATTTCTTAATAATATGTTTATATTTATATCCTCTAGTACCCTTAATTTGACCATCAGGTTTATAGTCTCTTCTATATGCATTAGTAGTAATTAAAATCTTTTTATAGATTTCGAGTTCAAATTTATCATAATTTTTTGGTATTTTATGAAACATTAGAGAAAATAGTCCTGGTGTTAGAGCCCATATTTGACCACCAACTTGTATTTTATGTTCACTAAGTGTAAGTTTACTATCACCGAATTTCCATTCATTATTGAAATCTTTATGTGGACCATAGTTTGTATCTAATTCATTTCTTTCTTCCAAGACTGATAAATCAGTATAAGTATCTTCTGTATTGGAAGTTTGTGAGTAAAAATCATCTTCATCATCATCATCATCATTTTTAGTATTAGTTTCGTTAAATAATATGGTACTATCAGATATTGTTCCTTCTGCTAGTTTCTTTGGTGTACTTGTCTCTAACTTGAGTGATGGTTTTTCAGACTTTAAACTTGTATTATTTTCAAATTCTGTCTTCATTTTATTTTCTTCTTTAATGGGAATTCTTTTAATTTTTTTAGAACTATTTATGAATTCTTTCAGTGGTTCTGTTATAGGTTTAAATGTATCTCTTAGTTGTTCACGTGTATCTATTTCACCAGTTTTTATACTACGAAGCTTTTTCTTCAAGACATTTCTTGTCAACACCAACTGTTTTAAAATTTTCTCATCCATGTTTAATAAATAAAAGGTATCAGCTATTAGATGAGGTATCAGCTATTAGATCAGCTTATTAGCACCTGGTCTGGTTTTCAGATCAGCTTTTTAGGACCTGGTCTGGTTTTCAGATCAGCTTTTCTGGACCTGGTCTGGTTTTCAGATCAGCTTTTCAGGACCTGGTCTGGTTTTCAGATCAGCTTTTTAGGACCTGGTCTGGTTTTCAGATCAGCTTTTCAGGACCTGGTCTGGTTTTCAGATCAGCTTTTTAGGACCTGGTCTGGTTTTCAGATCAGCTTTTCAGGACCTGGTCTGGTTTTCAGATCAGCTTTTCAGGACCTGGTCTGGTTTTCAGATCAGCTTTTTAGGACCTGGTCTGGTTTTCAGATCAGCTTTTCAGGACCTGGTCTGGTTTTCAGATCAGCTTTTTAGGACCTGGTCTGGTTTTCAGATCAGCTTTTCAGGACCTGGTCTGGTTTTCAGATCAGCTTTTTAGGACCTGGTCTGGTTTTCAGATCAGCTTTTCAGGACCTGGTCTGGTTTTCAGATCAGCTTTTTAGGACCTGGTCTGGTTTTCAGATCAGCTTTTCAGGACCTGGTCTGGTTTTCAGATCAGCTTATCAGGTATCAGATGAGGTTATAGCAAATAGATGTATCAAGCTTAAAGTTAGATTAATAACTAAAGTAAATGTTTATGAAGAGTAGTTTATATAGTTATGAAATAGTCAAATTGCTTTCTGTAGCGTCCATCATTTAATTCATTATCTTTGCTAATCACCAAAAATCCATATTTATCCTTCCAACACTCTCGACAAATCTCATGAAACTTTTCATAACTCATATCGCCACCAACATGATCTCTATAAACATGCTTCATATTTGTCTCATCTTGTTTAAACATTATAATAACATTGGCATTGTCTCTTATTAAATGCTTGGGAATTCTAGTATAAGTTTGACACAAGTAGAATGAATCGACATCCCTATGTCGCCCCATACAAAAATATGTACGTATATTATTCTGCTTTTCACATGCAACATCATCAAATATCATAATTGAATTAGTTTTAGCTTCGTCAGGTGGAATAACTGATTCATTATCTGTAAATGTATAATATCCCATTCCTTTAATTGGTGAAATTAGTTTCTTCAGGTATTCATATTTGGGTTGATATAGAGATTTTGAGTATAAATAGATGTTTTCAAACTTGAGTCCATTAGGACTTTCTAGTAAGCCAATCATAACATTAGTCTTTCCACAATTGGATGGTCCAACTATTAGAGCACGAATAGAATTTGGTAAGAGGGGGCTATGCTTTATTTTTGAAGTGATGTTGACTGAATCGTCAATATTACGAACTAAAATATTTTTATGTTGTTTCACTAACTGCATTTTTGTAACTAAATACATTTTATAAATGTTACCTCTTATTATAGAAAAAATTAGATAATATGGTTATACGATATCAGAAAACGTTTAGTCATAAAAACACCTTCGTTGGAGGAGGTATAGTAGATAAAATAATAAACTCTCTACCTGTTGAACTTCATCTTCCGGGGTATCAGTACTGTGGACCTGGAACAAAACTACAAAAACGTTTAAATCGAGGTGACAAAGGTATTAACTTATTGGACTCTGCTTGTAAAAATCACGATATTGCGTATTCAAAAAATAAGGATTTAAGTACTAGACATAAAGCTGATAAAATACTTGAAAATTCAGCTTGGAATCGAGTTTTAGCAAAAGACAGTAGTCTTGCAGAAAAATCATTTGCATATATGGTTACTAACGCAATGAAAACCAAAACTAAATTTGGTATGGGTGTGGAGAAAAAGAAAAATGTTAAAAAGAACAAGCCAAATGATAAAAAACTGTTTAGAACATCAATTAGAGCTGCAACAAAAATACTAAAGAAGGAAAAACCATTAGATATTAACTCAGCTATTAAAATTGCACGAAAAACTATTAACAAATCATTAAAAGGAAGAAAGTCTCAAATTGTAGTTCCACGTGTAATACGTGTTCCAAAAATCGGTGGTTTTTTACCTCTAATACCGATTTTAACTGCTCTGGGTGCAATTGG
Source organism: Tachina lurida (assembly GCA_944452675.1). Lineage (NCBI taxonomy): Eukaryota > Metazoa > Arthropoda > Insecta > Diptera > Tachinidae > Tachina > Tachina lurida. The sequence continues at coordinate 42,773,135 of OX101753.1, forward strand.
TAGTCTAACAACTGGAGGTGCTGCCATAGCTAAAGCTGTAAATGCAACAAAGAATGCAAAAAATCAACTTGATGAAGCAACTAGACATAATAAAGCGATGGAATCTATAGCAGTGGGAAAAGGACTTTACTTAAAACCATATAAAAAAGGTTATGGTTTAGTTCACAAAGAGGAATCAAAAAACTCTTAAAGATGCTGCCCAACAGACCACTATCTGATGTGGACCTAAACCGTTTCTCTATAAAAATTCCATATTTTAGAGGAGTTTTCATGTTGAATACTCTACCAAAACGAACAAAGAAAATTGAATGTGGAATAATCAACTTAGATGTATCAACAGGACCTGGTACACATTGGGTAGCATACTATAAAAACAACAATGAAAAAGAATATTTCGACAGCTTTGGAAACTTACAACCTCCTTGGGAAGTAGTTAAATATCTTGGTGCAAATATAAAATACAACTATAATCAGCATCAGAATTTCAATACATTTACCTGTGGACATTTATGTCTTAAATTTCTTTATGAAATAACTGAAAATATTAAATAAAACACAAAAATTTATATTTTACAAAACTCTTTAATGTCTTTTTATTCATAATTTAAAATACATAATTAATATATTATTGCCAAACAGGAAATTGGGAATTTTGAATTAGAAATTCACTCAGCTCACTCTCGACAATTAGGTTTTCTTCACCTTCTCTACTTAGGCAATATGATCCGCTTGAGAGATCTTTGATATCGTCATCAGTTAAAATATTATATCGTTTCGGCAGGAACATTATGTGTTTATTCATTTCAACTTTTAGGGTTGGTCCATATTTAGTTGTTACACGTACCACATTTCTAATAGTATATTTCGTTGAAGAATCAAGCTCCTTTACGTGGATTAAAGTTTTGTTATTTAGAGCATTAAATTTTGCAATTAGATTTGTTGTGGAGTCCATTTTTTATTTTTTATTTAGATACTTCTTGTCACTCTGAATGTTTAACTGGAAATGATCTTAAAAGTAGCGATGATGACTTCAAAAAGGCTAATCGAAAATAAGTGTGGTGAAATAGTAAATAAGTGGGGGATAGTGATAGACAGAAAGAGATAGTTATAGAGAGAAAACGGTTAGAGAGAGAGAGAGTAGTAAAAAAGAAATATGGAATAGAGAGAAAAGGGTTAGAGAGAGATAGAGTGCTAAAAAGAAATATGACATAGAGATGATAGTATAGATATTTTAAAGACCATATAGATATTTTAAAAATTTACAGAACAAATTAGTCTTAAAGGAACCTTCCAACATTCATCATCATTCATTCATCAGCAAATAAAATGAGCCAAATTAGACGTACTCTTAATCAATTTATAACAGATTTTGAAAGCTTCAGGCTTTTTGATCATTGGGAGATGATAAGATGTTTCCAAAATATGCTGGATGAGAATGAAGAATATGGTGTCATGGAAGATGAAGACAACACTGAAGGACACTTCCCCAGCTGTCCTTGGTATCATCCTGAGTGTGAGGAGGGACCTGATACTTGCAGATGTACCATATATTTTTTAAGAAAAAATATACTAGAACATCTAATAATTGGCTATTACGAAATGTTTCCATCATTATAAATAAATTAAATAAAAATGAAATTGAATTGTATAAATAATAAAATAAAAACGAAATTAAATTGTATAAATAATAAAATAAAATAAAATTGAATTATAAAAATATTCCTTGATTTGTATTATTTTTTTCTAAAGGAAAACTAGGAATCATCTGTTCGAATATAAAATAACAGAAACTTGTATGTAGTGAAAAAATATGAGGATTTTATCCGATTATCTAAATTATTTCTCTTTATGAAAATATCTAATGGAATTTCATATTGTGAAATTCAATTTCTCTTGTGCAGAATCTCTCAAAGAAAACAAGACTGTGCATGTTTAAGTGACCTGAAAACAAGACTGTGCATGTTTAAGCGACATGAAAACAAGACTGTGCATGTTTAAGCGACATGAAAACAAGAATTTGCAAATAAGCAAAAACAAAATTTTTTTTTTGATCCAACGAAGTAAAGCCAATAAAGAAATAAAAAAACCACTCACATTTTCCATTCTTTTTTCAATAGTTTATTTACAATAACTTTTCTTAATAAATAGGATTTAAATACAATAATATTTCTTAGGCTTTTTTTACATTCATTTTAACAACAATACAATAATTTTTCTTAATAAATAAGATTTTATATACATCAATTTTTCTGATTAAATAGGATATAAATACAATATTTTTTCTTATTAACTAAGATATTATATACAACAATTTTTCTTAATAAATAGGATTTTATATACAATATTTTTTCTTAACTAATTAACTAAGATTTTCTTGCATTTTAGCAATCTCATCTAGCAACATGTCAAGTTCGTATTCAGGGTTAGTTTCCTTAATACGAAAATGATACCATGCATAAGTGTTTATATTATTTGATCTAATTTTTCTCTTATCATCTCCATAGCTTAATACTACCTTATTTAATTCGCTAGTATATAATTGATGTAGCTTAGATTTAAATGTTAACATACTATCATATACATTAATCTTATTAAATAGGCAATTCTTATATGTAGCTAAACTATATTTATCTAATATGGCTCTCTTTACCCCCTTCGATTTTTTAATATCATCTTGATTTTCTACACTAAATGAATACATTTTTGAGCGCAGCCCAACAAACTCTGTCATTATCTTACCGCAATTTTCATCCTTCATCATACCAATTACTTTTTTATTTACTATGGGGAAATTATAAATATTGTCTGTAGGATAGTCCGATGTGTCAAATTGTTCATGTATGTCATTTTTTATGTCAGCGTAAAAGTCGTCAGTCTTTATTGAATATATAAAAGAGTCAGTATCCATATAGTTTAATGAGAGGTTTGTCTTAAACTTAGGTTGCATGTACCCGTAATGGAAATTATACATTTTCCATTTGGACAGCTCGAGTACACAAAATCCTAAGTAAATTGGTTTATTGTAGCAGGTTTTGACTCTAGTCATTTCGATTGCTACAAGATCTTCAGAAAATATAGATAAACTATGAAAATTTGGTTTTGATATCCAATCTTGGGCACCCAAATGATTGCAATTCTTCCTCTCCCAATTATTAACAATTTTAACATCTCTCCTCTTATCCACATTTTCCATGGTTTTACCATACACTGCATTATTAAGTAGTTTGAAAAAATTTTTTTCAAAAGCATTTTTAGCAGTGGCTCTATGTCTGGTATTTAGGTCAATATAGCCTTTTAACCATGGAGATTGTTTAAATGCTAGAATACGATGAGTTTTCTTTAAAACTAAACCATATTCTAAGCACTGTTTGAGAACTCTAAAGTGTATCACATATGATTGCTTTGTAGAGAAATCGGTTATCAACTTGCTATACTTCGCTTGCATAGGTTTCTTATTTTCAGCGCAAAAAGGAAGATCATTATGCAAGTCGTGTAAATGAGAGGGATAATCCAACGTAACCTCATAAATATAACCGTCTGTTCCATTATCAGCTATGCTGTTTGGATCCAGATTCAACTCGTCTTGTGATAACCATCTGAACCCACCATGAGGAAGATATTCCGACATCGCCCATCCATACAAATTGTTAGCGTCTAAATAGACGAGAAATTCTGAGGGCTTTTCTTTGTCGAAATCTTGCAAATATTTATTATTTGCTTTCGAATATCTTTGACTACACTGTACTATCCCCCCACGTATACCTTTTTTCATAAAATTGTACATGTCTATGTCTGTCAATAATTCTAACTCAATTTTTGTATATTTGAGCATTGCATCCCAGGAAAGGCCAGGTGCTGTATAATACTGGCAAGGATCGAGCTCATAAATACCCTTACAAACTTTTCTAAAGTTCTCGAAAATATCTGTCAGTAAGAGGACGTCTGTTTTTAAGTAAAGTTCCATGTAATCTTTCATTGTTTCACAACCAAAAGTATTCCATACCTCTACAGCATGTGAGTATTCCTCTAAAGAACACTCTTTATTATTCAACTTATTAAAAAAATCACTGCGTGAAGGCAGCTGGCATTCATCTAATTTTTCGAATGAATTTAGGTACTCATATGGGAAAATACCTTTTTTCTTAATAAGCTGAAATTCTTTTTCTGATTGAAATAAGGACCTTATAGTGCTGAAATCATTATCCGACAAATTGCAGGCTAATGATTCCAAACTCTCAGCCATAAAGCGTATAGTATCAAGAAATCTTATTTCAAGCTTATGGCCATCACTCATTTCTGTGAATTGGGAGAGGGATATATAAAGTTCCTTATTGAGAGGGAGTACTTTCAGTTGCAATGAAATTTCACCTAATTCTTTAATGAAAAGATGTGAGTCATAATTTGAATAATTGTGGAAGTAAACTGGTATAAATTTGGGAATTTGGTAATTTAAATTACATTTATTGTGGGCTGCGCCTCTAAATTTGCCACTAATGTGACAGTGATCTCTAACACGATCTTTGCCTAAAAATTTTTGGCAAATATGGCAATTCACCGCACTATAAAAATTATAAGTATCTGAAGGGGATAAAGTATCCATTTGTCTATTGTTAACTAAATAGTTATTATATATATCTTCACAATCCTTAATTAAATATTCTACAAATTTTTTGGAGGCATCTTCCCCCGTATATATTCTAAGCTTATCTAAATTATTACTATGGAGACACTTAATAAAATAACTAAAGGCACAAGGTGTGTGCCTTTTTATTAAATTTGTTTTACTACTTACACTATTACTTATATCCTCTAATACGCATTCGAAGTCCGCGTAAACAACAAACGGGACATCCATTTTTCGTTGATGTCCCTTAAAACTAAGAATGGCATCCTCACCTGATGGCATAGTTGTGACTATCTTCCCACATTCCTCCTTATGTGTACTCATCACGTTCTCCCTATGGGTATATTGGAGACAGCTATTGCAGAAGTGAAGTTTGTGTTCATTTGTGGTAGTCTGATTCTGTAAAAGTCTGTGAATGATAAAAAAATAAAATAAAAGTTTATAAGTAAAACGTATATATTATAAAATATATAAAAGAAGTATATGTATCATTAAATTAAATTGTAGTATAATTTTTTAACTTACTTTGATATGTTCTTTATCAAAATGTAGTGATGAACTTCACCATTTTCCAAAAGCAACAAGTTTACATGGCTATTTTTTTCGTCCTTGGTGACATAATAAGGACCAATAATCTGATTGGCCCCCTCATCATAGCCGAATACGTTAATACTTATTGCTGGATTGTTCACCTCAAACTCTTTTATTTTGTTTAATCCTAATGGGAAGCGTAAATTTTTGAAATTTAACGCTACACCATTTCGCGTAACAATCGTCTCTGCAGCAATGTCTTGAATATTATAAGAACTGCAACGTTTTGCATGATCATATTTGGTAGTATCCATGGCAGCGATTAGGCACCACTTGAAGCAGTAGTCATCATCATTTTCAATGTTGATGCAAGCTTTTTTTCTTTCTAATTTTCCAGGTGTGGATATCCAGTTCGATCCTTTGACGAGCGAAGATTTGTTGATGTTAATTTCTGCTCGGACTATGCGTGACAAAGTCCAACCAGAATCTCGCTCTTCAAATTCGGACATTTTGGTTGAAATCTCCGCAACCTGCTTACGGAATAACTCTTCAATGCTATCTGCCTTCGTCAGCAAACTCATTTTGGCTACATGTGATATTATGCACAACTCCAATTCTTCTCCAACAATTTTTATATATTCTGCCACAATACTTACATGAAATTTAATTATTGCATGCTTACTTAAATTCACTTGAAGTCTCTCCATAAAAACATTTTTGTTTTCTTCAACAAATTCTTCCAACAAAAGTTGGTCTTTTTTGTTTAAAATTGCATAAGTGGCAATATGGTTTTTGAATGCTTTAGATATTTTATAATATCGCAATTCTTCTACTTCATCTGTTCTAGCATGCGAAGTATTCCTTGGAGTTGGCAGAGTTTCTTCTCTTCTTTCTTCTACTTCTCCATCACTTTCCGGTAAGCTTATGTCCATAGCATCGTCGAATAAATTACCTCCAAGGATACCCACACCCTGTTGTTGAGCTTGTTGTTGTTGTTGTTGTTGAGCTTGATGCTGATGATATTGTTGTTGATGCTGATACTCTTGTTGATGATAATTAAGAGGCTGCCATTGCATCACATTGGGATTATAATTGTATCCCAAAAACTGATTATTCCATGGCATACCGTATTGTTGAAAATTTAATGGTAACTGATATTGAGGATACTGAAGAGAAGGATATTGTTGATGAATAAATGATGATGATGGATTTTGGTGATTTTGAAGAGATGTCTGCGGTAGCTCCTGATTTATGCCCGGGTTTACGACCACTTGATTCTGTACACTATGGTTTTTAACATGCTCCAAAAAGGACTTTTGGTATTTGTATACCTTATTGCATGTATTACACTGATAACCTGATGAACTCATTTTTAATTATTTTATTATTATTTCACTTTAACACAATTGCTGATGACACTTCTTGTAAATACAATAACGTACTGATGTGTTGGTTAGAAATGATGGCGTATTTATACTAAAATTAGAAGCAGTATCCTTGCAGCATTCAAAAATTTTACTTTTTGTTTCTCTGCTGTTGACTGTACTTGGTTTGCTGCTTTAAAATAATCGTAGACAAAGAAAATGATTACCTTGCAAAATATATATGTATTCTACAAAATATTCCACGCACAAATACCCACGATCACACATTCATACATGCACACATACATGCACACATACATACATACACATACATACATACATATACACATACATACATACATACATATTTCTTAAACAAATACACAAAATATTAAATTACCCGCGACTATCAAGCTGGACCCCCCACACACAAGTATGGGTGTTCACATACATGTGAACACAAGTATGGGTGTTCACATACATGTGAACACATAAATAAATATTTTCTCTGATATTACTGATATAGTATTACGATAACAAATTTATACAGTCTGGCAACACTGGCAATTTTCCCTTTGGTATTAGAAAAAAATAATAATCATGTTTTGCCGTCGGCATTTGGAAAAATAATTACGTTTTGCCGTCGGCATTTGGAAAAATAATCATATATTGCCGTAGGCATTAGGAAAAATATTCATATATTGCCGTAGGCATTAGGAAAATCATGTATTGCCGTAGGCATTAAGAAAAATATTCATATATTGCCGTAGGCATTAGGAAAATCATGTATTGCCGTAGGCATTAAGAAAAATATTCATATATTGCCGTAGGCATTAGGAAAAATATTCATACATTGCCGTAGGCATTAGGAAAAATTAATTTTCACTATTTCACCCCACTCCCCCTTTGGTATTAAGAAAAATCATTTTCATGATTTTCCCGTCGGCATATATATTTATGAAATATTAATCTTATGAAACCCCTTAATCCACCCCACAAACATACACACATACAAATTCCCACGGTCATAAAAAACCCGGACTTATTGAGCCACCCTCGTATGTATTAAACAAACAAAACCCCTTATGTAAACAAAAAATTCCTTATGTAAACAAAAAGTTGGACCGACTTATTGATCCACCCTCGTAGGGTATCAAATTTCACAAATTTCCAAGAATTTTAAAATTTGGGTAATTAAAATTTCAAAATTTTAAAATTTTAATTGGGGCAGGACCGGCAGTTCCCTACTACTTACTATGAACCGAGTTATGAAGTAAAACCGCCAAAAAGAGAAAATAGAGACGAATTGATTACCTCCTTCTTTTTTGAAGTCGGCTAAAAAAGTAATAGTTCAATACTATGTTCACACTTACTAAACACAACCGTTCACTTTACATTTGAGATGTTTAAGTTTGACATTTTGCCACTAAATTATTGTATTTGGAAAAAGTTCCAAAAATTATGCTGTTTTATTGGTTTATTATTTTCAAACAATAACACAAAGTTGCCAGGGCTAACAAAAAACGCCCTGAACATAATACTCCATTTACGTGTGCAATGAAGTGTTTAAATCTAGAACATCTCATTTGAGAAATTTAAGAAAACAACTTAATGTATTCTAAAACATTTCAAAATCGTCGTGTTTAAGCTCTTAAAGACGAATGAGACTTTAAACACATAAGTGTGAACATAGTATAATAGTACGTGTCCATATACATATGTGATTAAGTAACTAGCGAAATAGTTTTTCATATTAGCAAATTATCTCAAATGACTTAATTTGCTACAAATTAAGTTCAATTTGTCAGTGCAACACTGCGCGGCTACTATTAATACAAATGCAACTTTGGGTCATCCATTGGTGACTTACAAATCTGAAAAAGTGACATGTTAATACGAATAAAAATTGCTGATTTTATTTGTTGATAAAAAGGAAACAAATAATTAAAAACAAGAAAGTTCGTGTTATCCTTTTTCTTTCGCCCAAATAATTCCCTTATATTATTAATACAGAGTAACTTTGTTGCAAATTATTATTAAACAAAAGTTTTGTTTCTTTCGTGTTATAAAAAAAATAAACAGCTCAAACATCAATTTTTCGAAAATTCGAACACAAAACCACTTACAATACATAATATAAGCCAAATCGACATGATTTTCTCAAATCAACTTGATTTGCCCATAATGGAAACGTACTATATGGTTTAAGGCCCAACATAAATAATATTTACTTTATGCTGGGCCTAGAAAATGACAGATAAAAAAGAAGAGAAGTGTCTCAGGACACCCGGTTATAGCTATGCTGCTTAGCTATATAAAATAAGGACCAGATAAATAAGACCAGATTTCGGAGAAAGAAAAAGATAACATCAAGAAAAATAGAAAAAATTTATTTGATTTTAATGTCTACATTTTTTACAAACTTTATGAAATATTACATTCATATACATTCAATAATAAAAATTAAAAATTAAAAAAAACCCTCAAACCACGTAAGCCCATAAGGTAGCTATTTATTTCAACTGTCAATCTCTTTATAAAATCAAAGTAAACAAAAAAATTTTATATGAAGCTTGCTTCTAGTTAGAGAAGGCAAATGAAAGTGTAGCTCGTACATTGCTTCATCGACAAAAACAAATTTAAATCATTCTTTTAATATTAAAGGTGACTTATAATGAAAAAGATGACACAAAGAGGACACAAATTTTATAGATGACAGCGAGTTAAAATACATGATTGTCCTCTATAAAACAAATTTAATGTGTTAAATAACAATTGCATAAGATTATATATATAATATAATGACGTCAAATTAGCTGCAAATAATACAATTATTTATTTATTTCCATGACTTTCTTTTCCATCGGAACACAATTAAATTAATGTATTGCTTGTGGCTGGTGGCGGCTGTTAGCCGGCTTACAGCCGATCGGCTCTGTTCTCTAATTTGTGCTCATGTGAAAACACAATACAAAAACAAATTGAACAATCGTTCTCATTGTTTTTGTTTCACTCACTGCCAAGAACGAAACAAAACAAAATCAAACACCTTTCCTTTGGATTTGTTTACTTTATTTTTGAAGGCAAACTGAATGAAGACATCATGTAATTTCAATGTTTTTCTTGCAATTGAATATTAAAGTTTATAAATATTTATTTTTAGGATTAAACCTCGATTCCTGATAATAACTCTTCATACCCGTCAACATTTTCTTTTTCAGTTTTGTGATGATGTTCGTATACCATCAATATCTATGCACCTCCAGAGAATTATTCACTGCTTCTAGAAAATTTAAAAACACCACTTTACACTTAAAAACATTTTATTTATAATCAAATATTTATATTTCTTTATTGCTTATATCAAATTTGTTAGATTTTCAAATAATTTTTAAGCTGTACAAATCCCCTTCACGTTTTTCATATTCACTGAGAACTGATAGTGGCGAAAAAATTTCATCTGAAATTCACGATATAATATTTTTTTTTTCTTTTGAGGAATGAAAATTTCACTCACTGACACAAAAATTTCACTTCTTATTCTGTGTACAATTAAATTATACTGAGAATAAATTTTGCTTTCGTCCAAATATTTGTATCATATAAGAACAACATACATACATACATATCGTCAGTTAAAATGCAAAAAGGCGTAACTAAGAAAAAATTCAAAATCGAGTTTTTGATTGATTATTATGAATGCCATTAAACTATACATGTCCTGACAAAATATTACACTTCTGCGATCAAAAATGACGCTTTTATTAACAAATAACAAGGGGACTTAACTACACGTTTGTTCAGTTTTTTGTTTAGTTTTTTGTTTCTCCTGTAAAATTATATTTTTGTTAGTTACACCTTTTTGCATTTTAACTAGCGATATATTAAAATTGACCTCAAGAAAATTCTGTTTTCTTATAAATTACTACTGCTTGCTTTAAAAAAAAAAAAAAAAAAATCTTAAAAAACAACATTGAAATAAAATTTATTTATATTTAAGACTCACATAAAAAAATGATGGAAACTCATTTATAATAATATCACATAATTAGAATAGAGACAATTTTTCACATAATATTTTTAAGGGGCTTTTTAAACCTAAAAAATTTAAATTATTTTCTAATTTTATCTCATACTTGAGATAAAGGAAAACATATAAAACTATTTGCTTCGACAAGTTTTTTTTTTCCAAATATTTATGAAAACGTGCGGTTGCAGCTACTTTTGGCTGCAAAAACAAATACATATAACAAGAAAATTAAAATAAAAACATCTTAATCATACAAATTTATGAAAAAAAAAATTTTATTTAGAACTCAGTGGGTGCTGCCACTAACATACACTTGACCCTCAAAACAAATGACAAGATATCTTCTCGTGCATATATGTATACACACTTGTAGATTTCTCTCCCCAGATTATTTATTAATTATATGCATAGTCACTCACTAAGTCACTGCTAAGCTAACAAAAGCACTAATAAAATTAAAATTAATAATTTTTCATGAAATTCATAATTAAATTTTTTAATAGGCAAAAATTAAAAAAAAAATTTCGAATACATCTGGGATCTCTGAAAAGAATTTTCAAACGTATGCAGAGAAGGACAAGATAACGGACTATAGCTATTGTAGAGCGAGTTTTTTTAAGAGTGTCACAACTTTGAGTTGGCAACACTGCTTCATTTGAGCACCCATTTAACAGCTGATAATTGCTTTTTGTTTAGCTTGCTTTGAAATTTCATTATGAATCGTGCAAATTGTTGAAATTTTTAATCAAAATAATAATTAAAAAAAAAATTCATTTTCCGATGAAGTCCATTTCTGGTTGAATGGGTACGTAAATAAGCAGAATTGTCGCATTTGGAGTGAGGAGCATCCACAAGCTTTTATCGAAACACCATTACATCCACAGAAAATTACTGTTAGGTGCGCTTTATGGCCCATATGTTTTCAAAAACGATGATTGTCAGAATGTTACTGTCTATGGTGAACGGTATAGGAACATGATTCGAATTATTTTCGTACCTCAATTAAGTGGCATTAATCTTGCTGATATGTGGTTCAAAAAGGACGGAGCCACATGCCACATGCCACATGCCACACAGCGGGCGCTACAATTGATTTACTCAAAGAATTTTTTGATGAAAAAATAATTTCACGTAATGGCCCAATTAATTGGCCATCAAGATCGTTTGATTTAACCCAATTGGATTATTTTCTTTGGTCTTATGTTAAATCACTTGCCTACGTCGATAAACTTCAAACAATTGAACACCTGCCCCCGTATTCCGTAAGTCGCTAAAGCTAAAGCTAAATTTGATCGCTAAAATGCTGAACAAATAGAAAATTAAAAACTTTTTCCTATGACATAAAACACTCAAATTTGGGCGAATTACATTTTTAAGTCATTGCCTGATTTATCAGTAGACGTTTGAAAATTGTATTCGTAGCCGAAAATCGAGAAATCGACTTTATAGATTTTTAGCGATAGAGATTTAGCTTTAGCAACTTATAAACTACGGGGGCTGAAAATCAACATTCGAAGAGTTATCGGCGAAATACGGCAGCAAATGCCGTATGCCTTCTACGCGCTAGCCGTGGCGGCCACATGGCAGAAATCATATTTAAACATTAATTTCATAATTTTTTCTTTCCAATAAAGTCCGTGTTATTGATATTAAAAATATATTTCCTTGTTTTATTATAATTTAAACTCATGTCACTCTATAAAAAACACCCTTTACTTTCAAACAAACTTATATTGGGCCTGTGCCAAACGGTAGTAAATTTTTGACACTTCCGAGGTAAATAAAATTTCACTAGCCCCGGGGGCTAGTAGAATTTTTGACACGACAGATACATTTTTGACAAGCATCATGGTATCATAAAAGCTAAAACCACCGCCCAAAAAAAAAACATTGGCAGACCATTGTAATGCTGAGTACATATCATAGCACTTTGCGACATCGTAATAGTGGATATGTACTAATGGCATCGTTTATCATTTCCAAAAAGCATAAAATGGACGGCATTGCCCACATTTCAAAAATTGCACCACAAAATGACAATAACGAAAAATGTTAAATGTGTATTCAGCAAAAGACTACCGACTGACAAAAAAAATTATCATACATCTGACAACCGTGTGCACATACATATTTGGTTGTCATTGTCAGATTTTTTGTCAGATTATCAGAAATTTATTTATACTCTGATATACGAAGCTTCATTGTCAGATAATAAATTTTAAGTTTTTCTAACAAATTTATTAATCGTGTGAACTGACAATCTACCCTGAGCTTGCAATTGGTTATTATTATTATTATTATTATTATTTATTAGGGTATTCAATGGGTTAACCGGCTAATTACTACCCGATTAGCTGATCGGTTAAATTAAAATAGGCTTTTTTCGATTAACGGTTAAACCGGTTAATTTCAGTCGATTAACCGATTAACCGACGTAACAAATTTTTTCTTATTTTGTACTATTAAAACTTATTTTTTGTGTGAATAATTATTTGTTTCGTCTCATTTACAAATTAGAAATTATTTTTCATACAATCGTTGAACTGAAGTCAAACTTCAAAATCTTTGAAAATGGCTTTAAAAGAGTCTAGTAAAGACTCTGGTATTCTAACTAGGGGGAATTTATAAGTTTTTGTTTAATAATTTAATAAAAGCAAATACTAGTTGCCAATGATTTAATTAAAGATAAGATTTACTGAGTGACGAATTCAACTATTTTACACTTACACTCTGAAATATTTTCTTGTAACAAAAACTACAGTACAAAAACCGAAGCTAAGAAATTCAGAATTAAATTTGTTTGTCGCTGAGCTCTGCCAGTATGAGTCACATGATGACCTGCCAATAGAAGGAACTGTCGATAGTAATTCAAGAAATGTTCTAACAAAATTAACTAAAACAATTAGAAGTGTCAAGAATTTGAAAAAAAATAAATAAATAAAACAGGACGAATCAACTATTTAACAATATTTATTTAATAAAATAGTTGATTCATGATAATAATAAGGTAAAAGAAAAGTTGCAAAAATCAATAAAACAGGACTCTAGGGGCATAATGAACAATTTCATATGTTTTGAGAAATCCAGGAAGAAGACTGAGAAACTAGATATTCTGTACTATGGATTGCTTTCGATTTCCTCAACATCTAAGATAAGTAAAAGGATTTTTCCCAGTCAGGTTTTATCACAACTAAAGTCCTAAACATTTATACCAAATTATTTTCCTGAAAGATTGCGTTAGAAGATCTCTTTAAATCATATTATGACCTCACAAACTTGTTAATTTTTAATGAATAAATATTTATGAATTTTTGTTTTGATTTAGTCTAAGAAGTATTATATGTGTGGTTTTTGTTTGTTTTACGAATAAACTCAAATTAGTAAATAATATATGCACTTTTATTTGTTGAAAACAATTTATTTATGGCAAAACTTTAAACGATTTAGCCAAAACCTCGGTTAATTAATCGAGCGATTGACGGATTAAAGCAACACCCCGATTTATTGAATACCCTATTATTTATTTATATATTAATAGATAAAAAAAATAAAAATCTTATTTACATACACATTCATTGTTTACAAGATTAATTTCATTATATACATATTACTACGTTTATACGGCAGGGCTTATTTGCAAATAAAACTGTAAATTGTTGCCATATTATTCTCTTTATTGCGACTTACTAATTCAGAAAACTATTCACGATTAACGCACTATTTGCAAATAAAATGCTTAAGGTTGCCACGCTTATAAATGTTTGATAACAAAAACAATAAATGGACAAATACTGCAACAAAAAACATTGAGAGAAGCAAATAATAACAATTAAAACAAATAATTATTTGATATTTTGTGCATTTACACTATTTTTTTTTGTCAACATAAGTAAGCTTTCTATAGAAGTGCTAATAAGTTTGTGTACTTTTGCTATGCCGTATAAACAGTGAGTTAGTTTATTTGCAAATAATTTTATTTGCAAATGGTGCGCGTATAAACGTAGTATATATTGGCTTAAATTATAGTTGTGAGCCAGATTGACGAAATTTTACATTTTGTGTTTTAACTTATGCCCTAATTCAGTAAGCAGATGTAGGACTTTTTTGTTTGAAAATACTTCTGAGTTCTTGGCTTTTGAATTCTCTAAATTATTTCTTCAAAAATGGTTGTTGTCTTTGATAATCTACATATATATAAAGGATGTCTGTATGTATGTAACGTATGGACTCCAAAACAGCTGGGCCGATTTTGATGAAATTTTCAGGGAATCTTCAGAATATTCAGGCGGGTGACACTGTGAAGTCTGATTTTTTATTTTCTGTCTGCGAGCGGAGAGGCGTAGCGAAATCCAATTTTCATATTGCACCACCAATGCCATTATATATATTCATTTTTTTTTTGAGGGGTATGGAGGGGTAGCGAAGCATACCGGGTTAAGCTAGTAAAAAATAAAAATATTGTTACCATGTTTTTAAAATATAAAAACTAAATTAAAGTATTATACAATAGTTGGATATAATGCTTGGAACAAAATGGTAAAGCAAATACACGAACCTGCTAGCATAGACAACAAATAATAATTGTCTTAAAGAATCACAACTGCGGCCTTTTTTTCGTCCATAGACAAGACGATACAATCGTCGAACAGAATTAGGGCATTAGAGCTACACATTAAATTTATTTATGATTAGCTTTCGATAGTGTAAAGAAATTTCAATATACTCGTATTGGTATAAAGAGTAGAAATAAATCTTCAGCATTAATTATACTAAAGACTTCATTAAAAGTAATGTAAATTGTGTCAAATAAACGTTTTTTGATTTCTTAATATAAAGAGCAAACTCCGATAAAATGGTAGGTATTCTCCTCTTCATGCAAATTACAAAGTGCCCACATACTGGACGTGGTATTTAAGCAAAGTAGACCACCTGTCGCTTTTATTATTAGACCAGTGGCACGTGATGTAAGATCTTTAGTAAGACTTGGAGTAGCCTTGAAATTAAGGATAGAATATATATCATGATCAGAATCGTCAGCACTATTTAGATATTCTTTATGCTTTTTTGACCGCAGTAAGTTTATTATAGCTTTCCAATGAGTGCAGATAGGCCGATTATTGTCATAAGGTGCAAAGTGCAAATGGCAAATATTCGCCCTGTAAATGTTTTGAGCTATGACAGCTGTAACCAGAATATGTGGCTGTCTTAGAGGATTCATATTTAGAATTTTATTTATATAACTAAAGTGGAGCTTCAGAGTCGAGATATATATCGAGTCTAGGGCAGTTTCGAGATATAACATATAGCTTGGCGTGGTAGGTGGAGAATATTTTGTTTATAAAATTTTTTAATAGTTTTTCAACAAAATCATGTTTAACATGTCCCCAGACCTGAGCAGCATAAAATATTATGGACCGGACAGCAGCATGAAATATCTTGAGTTTATTATACTTTGAGTTCTGAAAGTGATTAATGTCGAATTGATCGCCAATTTGGAAGCGGAGAGTTTATTTTTTAGATGGTTATTAAAATACAGATTATAGGTGATGAGGACACTTCGATATCTATCGTCCATGTTCTGAAAAACGCAATTCGCTTAAAATTTGGTGCTCTGAAAAACGCATATCGAAAAAAGTTGGTTTTTGCGATTTGAAGTCGCCAAAAAGGTGTTCTGGCCAACGCATATCGCCTGAAAATTGCGATTTCAAATCGCGTGTGCATACTGAAGCGAACTGATTGAATCTGCTTAAACTAAACTTGAAAGAGAAAATAAAATTATGCACAATTAAAATTTAATATGTTTTCGTTTTATTTAAAAAAAATTAAGAACAATTTTACATAGTTTTAATTAAAAACACCAAATTATGAAACTGCTCTATTTTTTGTCAATGGGGTGTGTCAACTGTTTACTTTAAACTGGCGATTTCGACAAACAGCTGAAATGCAAGCAAATCGCAGCGATTTTAGAACATGCTGAAATGAGTTTTGTGATTTTCAAACTGTAAGCGATTTGAAAACGCTGCGTTTTCCAGAACATGCGCGTATAGCTGTGCACGATTTCAACATTTTCCTATGATATGGAAATTACATGTGATAATTATTAATGAACAAATAACATCAAAGTTAGTTGTAAATAATCTGACAACAACACATAGTTGAACGGAACAGCCAGGCGTTTTCGAAGGCCACTAAACCTTCCTCATCAGCGTTCTTCTGTGTTTTGGTCCACTGTGTGTGGTGTCTGCTTTATATACGAAACTTTATTGCAAATGGAATATGTGAATTGGTTTGATTCATTGCATTTCAATTTGCTCATGTGTTTTGTAATGAAGGCTCAAAGTTACCATCTCTATATTTACAACAGTCTTACCTTAGTCTTTAGTAAAGAACCAACGACAATAGTAAGACTATTGTAAATACAGAGATGGTAACTTTGAGCCGTCATTACAAAATACATGAGCAAATTGAAATGCAATGAATCAAACCAATTCACATATTCCATTTGCAATAAAGTTTCGTATATAAGGCAGACATCTACATCAACTGACACCACACACAGTGGACCAAAACACAGAAGAACGCTGATGAGGAAGGTTTAGTGGCCTTCGAAAACGGCTGGCTGTTCCGTTCAACTATGTGTTGTTGTCAGAATATTTACAACTAACTTTGATGTTATTTGTTCATTAATAATTATCACATGTAATTTGGCTTAAAGAGCGTTACGAACATTAGCCTATTCAATTCATAAGAATATAGAAACATATACAGTTCGAAAAATAATAATTAAATTAACTAATAATTTATAGTAATTGTCAAAGAAAATGTTTCCTTTTGAAATAACTTTATTTCATGTTGATTTACGTACTGTTAAAATCAAAATGAGGAATCATGTTGAATCAAAGTAATTTCAAGTTGGAACAACATGAATTTAATTTAATGTAGTAATTGCACTTTATTAATTATTTAACTTACGTGTGGTTGACAAAGACATCAGAAGAATTTTTTTATATGAGTTAAATTGGCTTCCCCGGCCAAGATTTGAACTCGGAAACCTGCAGCCACAACAACTATAAATATTCTTAAGATACACACTAATATGTACTATCTTGAATTGAATTCTAATTGAACATTATTTCATTTATCATTTAACATACAATTTATTTGAAAAGTTTTAGTTTTAGTTAAAAAAAATACTAAATACTTTAACTAGACTAGTACACTGCCTACCAGCCAGCAGCAGTTTGTCGACTGTTTACAAACATAAAAAAAAAACAACAACAATACAAAAACAACCTAAGCTCAAAAGTGTATTGCAGCTATGAACAAAGCAAATAAACACCAACACACTCAAACAACCAATTATTTCTTGTAAATTTGGTGTGATTTGAATGAAGTTGAATCAAACTTTTTGCATGTTGATTTTACATTGGTATTTTTTTCTGTGTGAGTATAACTCTAAATTAAAATGACTCATTATATAAAAATGTTTTTGAATTTGTTCAAGCGTAATCTACTAAATATTTCGACCACAGAAATATATGTATGAATGATTTGTACTTTAGAAAAAAATTTCGATTGAGATTTATTGAGCATAAAATAAATTGTCTTACCAATTTTAATTGTGTTGAATATTTTACGTTTTCCTAATTTTTCTGATTGATTTGCAAGCAAACCTGTTTGCTTTCTAGACAAAAAAAAATTACTTTATTTTATTCGGATGCGAAACAAAGAAAATTGCAGGCTGTAGAAAAGTTTATGTGCCCTGAGTATATGCATTTAGGACCTAATGGCGTATTTGCTGACCAGCCTCTTGAGCTGTGCTTCAAGAAACGCTGATCTTCTAAGCCTATGTAAAATTGTATTGCAAACAGTCAAATCGTTTCTTAACATTGTACTTATTTCCGAAATATTTCGATTCTGTTTATCAAGAAAAAAAAATTATAAACAAAAAATTTTATATTGAAAGAAACAGTTAAAAATTTTTTATTGTAATATTTTCATTAGTAGCAAGTTCATATGTATGTATGTGAAAACAAATCTCATAATTCAAACAATTTAAATGAAATCCCTCAAAAGTGCAACCTACACATGTTTAACTAATAATGACAATGATGAGGATTAGTTGTTGAATCCATTGCAAATGATGATGACGATGTGTTATGAAGTTCTTTGAAGCGTAATGAACAGGGAAACCAAAAAAGAGTTAGTTTTATGCGCATTCAATATGCACTAAGAATTTTAAAATATGCACTAAAAACTCAAAAATATGCTCTAAGAAATAACATAAATTGCTTTATTTGTATATGATAACATATACATATTTAGTTCAGCAATTCAACAACATTTGCAAATAAAATAAACAAAAAAAAAGGAAACAATAGAAACTAAAAAAAAATTATTTTGCAATACAATTTTTGAATAAAGGAATTAATAGAAATTATTTTTTTTATAAGGCCGTAAAAATAGACTTCAACTTTAAAATGGACCACGGTATCAGAATTAAGACTTTGACACTGTATTTTGGATAAATAAGACAAGGTTTTTGTTTACAATTGCTATTGCCATAAATAACAAAATATTGACGTAGATTTTCAAATCAAAATCGTTGCCTGTCACATCTAAATAAACTTTTAAACTTTTATACATAATGGTCCTTCAACGTTTAGACTTACATACATATGTATGTATGTAATCGGGACAGAGTCCGTCATAAGCAGCAAAAGCAAATTTTTATTGAAACTAACGTCCGTAATAACTGCGTAATAAATAAGAAAAATTTATAGACTACATGAATAGAACATTGGAAATGGAGATTTAGATGGCGAAAAATAAAAATTAATATGTTGACCAACAGATAGCTTGTAAGCATATTACAATAAAAAAAAAAGAAGCAATGTGACTCCGATCACAAGGGAGATGTGTAAACATCTAGTAATGAAATTTTTTTTAATGTCGGCTTATGGTAACTAAAATAAGATATATAAGTTTTTGACTCTACTGTATGGAAAACTGCATGTATAGTAGTGGTATTATTAGTTGTGGGGTTTTGTGGAGAATTGCTCATATGCAAGTGGAAAACGTCAAATAAAAATTTTGATAAAGCTTGCGACTGTGGGTTTGCAAAATTTGTATTAAAATCTCCATCCATAATAATTGGTATGGAGATTGTTACCCAATTGTCGTGCACCAGCTTCAGTGTAAGACAACAGTACGCAATGAAGATATGTTATAATAGGTCTGTTCCAGATGCATAACAAAACAATCCGAACTTGTACAAAGTTATCCAAAAGCGTTCCAGATAGCAATTTTTGTGCAATTTTGAGAGCGAATGAGAGAGTAATTTTTTTCATTTCCTGTACAAACTAGTACGAACTTTTTCTTCTGGGTAAGCTCGGACAAGAATTGAATAATCAGCTGTTTTTTGTTTACATATGAAACTGAAAAATTAATCAGAAAATTTGCAAATAAAGCAAAAATTTTTTATTTATTAAAAAGCATAATGGAATGTTTTTGAAATAAAGCTGAAGTTGTAAGTACATTTGTGAAGATTTCTCCATTTGTTTAGAATAAAAAAATGATTTTTATGATGTTTTTAAATAATTCACATAGCTCCTACTTTTTTTAGATTTTTTTCATTTAGTTTTTACAGCTGCTGCCAATGATGCAAATTTTTTGTTTTTATAATGTTATGCGTTTTAAGCGACTAAAATCAGATGGGTAATTATGGTTTTTTCCGTTCCAGCAATTTTGGATAACTTTTGCACATTCAGAGAGTAATTTTCTTTTTACTCTCATTAGTCCGAACTTTAACAAAATCTTGTGGAACACACCTAATATAATATTATAAATTCTTTATAAAGACTGCTATATATATTTTAAACAAATATTTGACATTTAAAACGTTCTTTTATTTAAAAGTTTATATATATTTTATTTATTTTATATTTTTCAACTTTTTAACCAAATTATCCCCAGTGGCAACACTATTACACTTCACAAGCAATTTCTATTAAAATTAATTAATAATTGCTCCTGAAGGTATGCTTTAAAATTCGCTCACACTGATTTGATAACATCTTACTCAAAATTTGTGATTGTATTGTGAAAAAGATTTTTACCCCCTAGCGTATAGATGTTTACACATCAAAAAGTATATAAAGTACCAAAATATGCCCTAAAGGCTTTGACGCTTTTGCTCTAAAAATTCGAAAGAAAAAATTCTAAAAATATGCATGTCAGACTGAAATATGCAAAAATATGCTTTAAAGGGTAAAATATGCAAAAATATGCACTAACAAACCGATGTCAAAATTCATAAAAAATTGTGAAATTGTGAAGAAAATATCTTATCTTCGCAGTAATACGTCAAACGAGAAAAAACATGCAATTGCATATTTTCGGTTTCTCTGGTAATGAATACACGTGACAGTCAAAATACAAGTAATATTCATTGTTCGTTTTAATAAGGATAATAAAACAATGTGCCCAAGTGAATGAAGTTAAGTACTTAACTTATTACTGGTATTACTTGGCAATTAACATGTGAATTAAGCGTGAAAAGAAAGATTTTTGATTTTTCTTTCTTATTACGCTTCTGGAGAAACTTGATAGCAGGCAGACATTAAATTGTCAGTCAATCTTAACTATTCCCAAGATAGTCATGACTGCTTCAACCAGAGCAAGGATAATTAATCCTTGTTACAAAGAATCTACGTATCATTATTTGTAATGAAAAATAAGAAATAAAAAAACTTTATATCATAGTGGGTGGTTTTTTTAATTTTTGTTTTTAAAAACGAGTTTTGAAAATCGTTGGAATAATAAAGGTATTCACGTTAAAAGTTACAGAGTTGCAAGGCTTTCAAAAAATCTAACAACAATCATATGGAAAATTATTTTGCACAAACGATACAACATAATCAGGGTATATCTAAATGGAAGATTATCAGATTAAAATTAATTTGTGAAAACTTCTGCAATTTTTAATGACACTTCCAAGTCAAATAAAATAGACAAAATCTACTTTATAAAATCTGCTCTACACCAAATTGCACTGCATTAATGTCTGTTTAACGTATTCATGTATTTTATTTGAAATAAAAAATAAAATAAAATAAAATAAAAGTGATTGAAAACGGATGAGTTCTTAAAAAAATAATATTATAAGAACTTTTGACTTGCGTAAACATAAAAACATTGAAGTAATTTTCAAATTCGATTTTAGTATAACAAATAATTTTGATATTTTCAACAGATTTTTTTTTAACTCTAAATTGATATCTTGGCATATTATAAAATTAAAATAGTACGCAAAGTTTTGACACTTTGTGCCGGCATTTTAGCAAAAACTTTTATCAATTGTGTTTGACTTTATAAATATTAGCTCAATTCACAACCTCGTGCAAATGGTCTTGCATCGTAGCATGTGCAATACCATTTGCACAAGATTTTGTATTAGGCTATTGTGTTTGATTGTATAAATAATTTTTTTTTTTTGAGATAAAACATTGTTGCAATAAAGAAGCCATATGTACATATGTGAAAAAATTGGTTTAATTAGTTTAAAAATTTAATTTTTTTGGATAAAATACTTTTTGGAAAAGGTGTGAACGTGCGCTTTCTGGAGAAAAAAAAATATTTTTTAAAGTGCGCATATCGTCAGCTCAAATGCAAAACCACCTATGCACACATCAATCTGCCAAATTAAAAATTAAAATAAAAAATTTTACTTCAGTCACTTGAATAATTTTGTTTAATTTTTACTCTTCCTTTAAAATTTAAAAAAGTGTAGTTACGTGATTTTGCATTTCAGCTAATGCTATTAGGAAAAATAGTTGTTTGTAAAAAAGTACTTTTGGAAAAAGGACTCTTGCAAGAGCACTTCGTAAGTTTTTGGAAAAAGTTCTATTTCGTTAGGGAACTTCTTTTGATACACACACAAAAAAATTTCATCTCAAAATAAAGCAGGTTATAATTTAATCTTTTTCGGCAATGATTTCTCTTCATACGTGCTTCATGTTAATCTAATATGAAACAACACAAATTCGATACCGAAGAACCATGGTGAATCAACATTATTTTAAGTTGAAATAACATGAATTTAATTTAATGTATCATTGTATTTTATTAATTATTTAACTTACGTGTGTGTATTGGGATAAGCATCAGAAAAATGTTTGTGTGTATGTATGTCCTCTGCCAAGATTTGAACTCGGAACTCATCTTACTTAGCTTATTTAATTAATTAACTTAATTTAATTATTTAATTAAATTAATTAACTTAATTTATTTAATTAAATTTTTTTTTTTTTCATATTTAAATTTATTTATTGTATCTTCAAAAATGAACTAACAATAAGTAATCAAATCTTAAATCTAAATATAATTATTAGGCCCGACCAATATCGGACATAAGCTTAGTGATAGTTATAAATAATACATAATTAGTGATAATCAAAAAGAAGTATTTTTAAGCAGTCCCATCTGGAGTGTTGGGTATAAGAGCCCTTGTGTCCCTTTTTTTTAAGCGGATGTGTCCAGTAAAGCTCAAAATATTACGGGCAAGCGGATTAGGATGTGACTCGAGTTAAGTTAAATATTTGCCTGCGTATTTTGCAATTTCTTCACTCACTAGTGGCATATTTAAATCACGATGAATATTTGAATTTTTAACGTACCATGGAGCAGATGTTATCAAACGTAAAATTTTGTTTTGCCTTCGTTGGATTCTCTCGACATTTGAAGCTGAAGCAGTGCCCCACAGCTGAATTCCATAGCACCATATTGGCTTCAAAAGCGACTTGTATATCAAAAGTTTGCAGTCTAGGCTGAGTGTTGAATTTCTGCCAATTAACCAATATATTTGAGTCAATTTAAGTTTCATTTGGGTTAACTTAGAGTCAATATGATATTTCCATGTAAGCCTTCGATCAAGGTGTATGCCAAGGTATTTCATTTGAGAATGTTGAGGAATACTTTGATTGTTGATTCGAATGGGAGAACAAGTATCTCTTCTTAGGGTAAACGTTATATGGACACACTTTTGTTCATTTACTTTAATTCTCAACCATATTTCATATGTTTTTGGAGATTGCGAGATTATGAGATTACTCATACAGGCTGTATCATCAGCAAATGTAGAAGTGTGGATGTTATTGCTCACAGGCATATCACAAGTATATATTAGATACAAGACTGGCCCCAGAATACTACCCTGTGGCACACCAGAAGATATAGATTCGGGTAAACTCATGAAGTCTCCTTCCACAACGGTAAATGTCCTATCAACAATATAACTTTCCAAAAGCTTTTGTATATTTATTGGTAGGTATGTCTTCAATTTTAAAACTAGGCCTTTGTGCCATACTTTGTCAAATGCCTGAGAAACATCAATAAAAAGGGCAGAACAACACTTCTTTTCTTCAAATTAAATTTAAATAAGATTTTCTCCTGCTGTGGTTAAATTTATTTTTGTGAAGAATAATTGAAAATGAATGAAAAAAAATGATTTTGTACTAAATTAAATATTTTTTTCTGGATATTGCTCAAACATGTTGTTCGTGCATTCAACATTGCTGATAAATATTTTGAGCAACAGATGTTAGTAAGTCCCGGTACACACACTTCAACTTTTGTTGATCAACTCGTAATTTAGCTGTAAGAAAACTTAAGATACATAATTTTCGAACTTAATTTTTTCAACAAAATCGATTATATGCGATCGTAAATAGTTGATTTTCGTCAAAAAAAAAGATTTCCAAAAAAAGTGTCGCTTAAGCTATTTCAGCGGTTATGCCTCGATGGTATGGCATGTAGCCAATACTATTAAAAATGCAAACAACACGCTGAAAATTCTCGTGACGTCATAGCCACATGCACATATAACATTTTACATATCGCATAATATATATATAGGCTTTATTATTTTTTAATAGAATTGAATCCTTTTCGTCATTCACAAAAGGACAAAGTGCGGCTGTCGCTTATACAGTCATCATAAAAGCGAAAGAATGTATTCAAGCGCAATGAATTTGTCATGCAGAAGGTCAAAATTTCCGCTTGAGAATTAAACTTTAAGCAATTCTTTTTGTGCATGTGGTAAATATTTTTCGCACGAATAAGGAAATTAAATAAATATGTATGTATTTGCACTTCCATTTTTGTGTATTTTTCTTTTATCAATAAATTTTGTCTGTGGCAAAATTATTTAGATTCCGGAAGCAGGTAAAGTGCATATTGCATAAGTATTTACCAAAATGTATGTGAATGTGCGGCATGTATGTCTTGTTTGCCTTAAATATCGCAAGATGACAAAATAAGGGAATTAACATTGCAGTTTTTGAAATACTTGTTATATTATAATTATATATAATTATATTCAATTTATAAAAACATGAAATGAAATGATATTTTAAATAAGTCTTCGAACAAGTGCCGAAGGAAGTTTTGAGAAAATATTTAGCTTCTTAATTTATATATAAATAAACATTTATTACAACCACTGGCATTAATAAAAAAATATATGAAATCCGAAATAATTATACCTATCAACATATACCACTCACGACACTGTGCATCAAACAAATGTACGACCTTCCGAAACAGCATTTGTGTCATTCTTCCCATTAATTAAAAGATTATCACACATACTAGATACACTTGCCTTCTTTAAGGCCGTGTCAGATACAACTTCGTCGCTTTGCGTGACGTTTCTAATCTTGACAGAAAAGCGTAAAGGTGTTTGAGACAAAAAAAAAAACGTTGACAAGACTCACTGTTTATATCACTGTGGTTGCTTTATGCATAAAATACAGCACAATTCGATTATTCTGATGCCACTACCTCATTTTTTATGTAAAATTACTAGAAGTTTAATACAATTTTATATTTACGTGTCAGTTTGGCCAAAAAAATTTAATAAAATTAAACCAACTATTGTCAAAGCATGCAAAAAGATGAGAGTTGCCTAACTTTTCGCTGCTCTTTGCGTTAAAAATACTTTATGTGACATGTTTCATATAAGCATGCACATTTCGTCTTAGATGTCAAAGCGAATCTACAACGCAACGCTTAGCAAAATGTTCATCTGACATGGCCTTTAAGATGATACCCTTAGCATAAATTAATAATTACAAATAGAAACCCAGTGTTCAAATATTACAAAGAATGAAAGTATTTCATTAATTTTATCACTAAAACTTCTTTGTCTATCAGAAAGATCGTTCGATATTTTTTTAAACATTTTCATATAAGCTCCGGTGAAATGTTTTGAGATTTCGTGCGAAATCGAGGGATGCATAAAATAGCGTCCAAAGCAAACACGCCCAAAAAAATTTTTAAATAATTTTCAAAATTTTTCATAGATTTCCACAATTTATTATTGCATTATGAAGTAACTCTAAAAATTTTGGAATTTATTTAACTTATTTTTTTAAATTATTTCATTATACATACATACATACCAAATAATTTAAAATGAAATAACTGAAAACTGAAAAAGTTTTGGGTGTTATTTCATCTCTGCAAAAAAATTTGGGACATATTTCATTTTATTTGGGACTTGTTTCGCTACAGATTTATAAACAAGCAGACTTGCCAGCACTAAGTTCTTAGTTTGTATGACAGAACTTGCCAGTCACGAAATACTAATTTTAATTTCTACTTATGTACATACATATGTGCGTCATAATTAAATTATTATTTTTATAAAAACTTTCACAGCTTGATGCATGATTCACTTCAAATACGTCAACAGTGGTCGTTTTTAGTTTTAATCAGCGATATGTTGGAAAAGCACGCACCACGAACCAGCTACACAGTGTGAGACAAAATCTGTGGTTAGTTGATTTTGTCTCACACGGAGTTTTGTAAACATCAATGGAAAATGTTACCATAAATTGTAATGCTGTTAAAAAATTCTTTTAATGTGAGAACTTATTTGTAATTAGTGCATAGTGATATGCAATAACGCATTTGTTCTAGCGTCACTACGTGACTTGAGGGAATGGAAGTGATACTACTGACAAACAGGCACAGGACAAGAACAAGAAGGTTATACTTTAATCCTATCACCCAAGAATCTAAACAGTGTAAATTGATACCCCTCTACGACCATTATCCAATAAAAGTAGCTTCAAAAAAAATCTTAAGATATGTATGTCTGTGTTCGTAACCCATCGGTTAGGCAGCGGGAACACAGGACATTAATTACATACATAATGGAAAATAAAATGTATTTTTTTTAAAGCAAGACAATTCATTTCTTTGGAAGCGAGAAGGTAATTTGATTAGACATAATAATTGCACATTGATTACCACATAGTCAGAAGAATAAATGTATTGTGGTTGCTTGTGATAACCATTCGTGTTAAAAAAATCCTTGTTTCCTTATTATATAAAGAAAAGTGCGAAAGAATGTATGTTCATGTATAAATAAAAATCAAAAGTTCCTGCAATTTGGTCTTATTTTATTTCTTAAAGATACACACAAATTTCAACTTAAAATCTACGCAAACAATGTTAATTTAAACTTTTTCGAAAATAATTCATATGTGTTTCATGTCAATCTAACATGGTATATATATTAATCTTCAAAGTAAATTTAAGCTTTTGAAATAACTTTATTTCATGTTGATTTAACATTCAATGAAGAATCATGTTGAATCAAAGTTATTTCAGGTTGGAACAACGTAAATTCATTACTGAAACATGAACATGAAGAACAATTTTGAATCAAAGTTATTTCAAGTTAAAACAACATGAAATTATTTTAATATAATACAGTCAAATCCCGATAATTCGTAATCGCAATGGACCGACCATTTCTTACGAATTATAGGGGTTTCGATTTAGCGGGGGTTCGATTTAACGGGGTAAAAATAAAATAAATACGAATTAACGGGGTTTTTCAATTTATTTACTAAATTTGTTGTTTTTGTAACACCGACAGAATTTTATGCGTGCGCTTTGACATTTTTCTTTATTATTCATGTAAAAAACTGATCTTAAAAAAATAAACACACACACAAGCAAAAGCAAAAAACAACCCAAAAAATAGCATTAAACAAAAAATCATTCTTTCCAGTTTCTGTTGTTTTTATTACGAATTATAAGTGGTAGTTAGCAAAAATTACGATTTATAAGAGGTAAAGGAGATTTTATTTGAAAAAAAAAATACGAATTATCGAGGGGACCAAAATGTATGGAAATTTTACGAATTAACAAGATTTTTTCAAGGGACCGACTGTTTATTACGAATTACCGGGAATTACGATTTATCGTAGTACGAATTATCGGGATTTGACTGTAATTGGCTTCCTGGCCAAGACTTCTTTAGATACGTACTAAATATATACCATCATGAACAAAATTTTAACTCAACATTACCTAATTGATCATTTAGCATAAAATTTATTTGAAAAGTTTTATTTAAATATAAAAAATACTTTGACTTGTCTCCAGGATTCGCACCCACGATCATCCGACTACAAGAGTAATACACTGCCTACCAGCCAGCAGCTTTTTACAAACATTAAAATAAATAACAACAATACAAAAACAAGTCACACAGCTAAAGGTATGGTCACACTTGGCAAGCATTTGCCCAAACAGCGTAACCACTAAATACTATTAAAACCCCTCTTGATTCAGACAGATGTTTACGAGTATAAAGTTAAACAGTTTCATACATAACTAATCGACAATGTCATAAAATCCAATAAGCACGTATCTGAATCAAAAGATTGTTCATTGATATGTAGTGGTTACGCTTTTTTGGGCAACTTTTTGCCCAAGCACGACCGTACTTTGAGCACAACAGTGCATTGCAGCTATGGAAAAAGCCAAAAAAAAAGAAATGACAAACGCACTTAAACAACATATTATTTTTTGTAATTTTTATATGATTCTAAATAAAAATTTTTGCATGGTGATTTTACATTGGTATTTTTCTGTGTGTATTTTATTTTGTTGTCAATTTGTCTAAAAAATATCTCATTTAACTTAACAAAATCTTCATTAAAATTCATAAAAAATCCACTTAGTTTAGTTACATTACAAAGTACTCGTAATTATATAAGCTTCACATAGTTTTGTACGTCACTGTACGTATTCATATACTACTGTCTTCCATATAAATATTTTATCTGCACAACCAAACTCAATTTTTGGCAAACATTTTTATTTTTTACTTGATTTTTTTATTTTAGTTAAATAATATGAAGCAGCAAAAAAACTAAATGCAGTACAAAATCAATTAAGGATAAATGTGCAGGATATTTTAAAGTTCATTGATTGTACGAACTAAAAAGTTTCATTTGATAAAGTGATTGGATTAAAGCAGTCTCAACAAACTGTTACTATTGCAATTGTGGTCGTGAAAAATTTATACAATTGCAAGGCTGAGTTTGCCAAGTGTTCTGGGAAATTGGCCACTTTTTTGGTTTTCTAATTTTTAAATTTTTTTTCGGTTACAAAACATTTTTATAAGTCAATAAAATCATTTCAAATAAATATTTTTTTAATAATTGAGCAATATTTTCCTGGATATATACAAATATAATTTACTTGAAATATTTTTCAATGCCAAGCTGGGAATATTTTATAAACTGGAAAAATATTAGTTTAAGATTTTTCATCGCACTATTAATTTACTTATTAAGTTAAGTACTGCTTAATTAAAAATACATTGAAATTTATTATTTAGGAGTATAGCTAGTTTCCATGTCCCTGTGATTAATGCAGATCTTACGAGAACCTTAAAACCACTAGAGCTATAAACATCAAGCTTACATTTAAACCAATTAGAAGTCTAACAAATGTCATATCGAAATTTATTGTGATATTCACAGAAAAAAATATCATCGAAATGCAACCAACAAAATAAATTGTTAATATTTAATTTAAAAATTAACATCATCATCATTGCTGATATAATAAATTTAAATTTTTGTAGTCAATTAAATTACTCAACAAAATTATTTGTTAAATTATATCATAATGGAATGCAGAAGAAACATGTTTTGTATGTGTTCATTATTTGCGTATCTAATAAAGTGTTGCTCTTTATGCTATGTTTAGACGACAAGTTGAATCACCTGCTTCGCTCTCTGAATCATGTTTATGAATCATGCTGTTTAGACTACGCTTTCGTGCTTCGTGTGCAGCGTGCCAATTTAGTGATTTTTGTACTAGATTTAGAATGTAACATACTGAACCATGTTCATGTAAAAATTAATTCAGATGAAACGCCTAAGAATCTAATTGTTTTATTAAAACATTTTTATGGCCAGAGGAAAAAGATGAAACGACATTTCCTGAAACGAGGATTATAATTCTCGTTGATCACTCTTTTGTTAAAATAATATACCATAATTGGAGTGTCTTGCCAAATTAACTTCAATTATTTTCCCACTCATATTCTACTTATAAGCAAAATCGAAATATAGCTCGATATAACTGAAATTATTACAAAAACCTGTGAAATGTAGTAAATTTAAAATTTAAGTTAACTTAAATTTCTAAATTATACTCATTCAATACATATATAATTAGCCATGTGGGCTTTCTCTGTATTGAAAATAAATAAATAAATATAAAAAAATATATATTTATGTATATATGTACATATATACTTATTGCATTTAATGCTTTTTTATGAACGCACAGTGCTTTTTGCTCTGAAGAAGTTGGCATCACTGTTCGTGTGGCATCTTTTTATGTATATTAACACATACACAAAAGCATACATACTTACATATGTATATTCGACTCATTCAAAATCTTGTTTTTGAAGGCATCCCCATATTTTATTTTTATTTTTCCTTATATTATCCATAACTTAATTAAATTTATTTATATTAAACTCACATCTATGTTTTTTTGGCTTGTTTTCATTTGTTTACAAACACACACATACACATATACCTATTTTGTTTTGATAGCCAGTTCAGATAAAGTGGCGATTAACTGCGATAAGAGTTAGAGAAGATACCTATTTTACGTGCTTTGCAAGTAGATTCATATTGAATCTACTTGATTCGCTGTCATAATTTTGTATGGCGAAGCAAGTGGATTCGGTCATGATTGGGGCGTGAAGCATGAATAGAGTGCGAAGCACGTACCGTGTAAACATACTATTAGCTGAGAGGTAAGTAACTCAGCTTATTAGTATTGAGGTTGCCGGTTCAACTCCGCCCAAAGACATTTAGGGCGACTTTTTGGGTTCGAGATTATGATTAGTTTATTTCTATAATTAGCTAATCCGAAAATTAACTTAATCTCACATTAATTGAGATTGATATTTTGAGTGGTAGTTTAAACTTCTTATTATGTGTAGTATTACCATACTGAGGAACAAAATAGTGGCAACATTTTCTGTGCAAAAGTCATGCATGTTATCAACACTCTTTGATTTTTTGGGGGAAGAAGAAGAAACTGTCATATTTTATTGTTTACAAGTAGAATATTGCACATTTTAAAATAAATAGATAAATGATATAAAATATATATATTTATTTATGTGTTTTTAAATTATTTTATCATATAATTTTTACAGAAAGTTATATGTTTCAGAATTGTATGTTGTCAATATTAATATAAGATTAAACCACCACGATTGGAAGCTTAAACTAGCAAGTAAACCCATATAATCGACTACCCAAAAATCACAAATGAAGATTATGGTTAATTTAATCTCTAATCTTGAACTCAAAAAGCCGCCCTTAGTGTTTTTCGCAGACAAGCCAAAAAACGTTTCCAAAAATTTTGATTGTGTATAAAAATAATAATGAAGATAATCAAAATTTGCACGGAAATTCAGCAATTAACATTATTAGGGCTAATAAATCAGTCAAAGTATAAACGATGGTTTAGTTAAACTTAACTCAAATTTATATGTAGTTTAAACTCAACAGGAGTAAATCAGTGAACTACTCGTATACCTTATGTGTAGTTTAAAAAATTATATTGTGGCAGCACTAGAATAAATGTCAAAAGACAGCTGTTTTGAAGCAGGCTATCAATTTTTTGTACAATCAAAAGGGCAAAAAAGTTAAGAAATTTTAATTAAAGGTCGCCAAATTTTACTGAGAAAGGAATTATATTTATAGCTGGCGAAGTGGAATAGTATAAAACAATAATAGATTTAAAAAAAACAAGTCGAAGATGATCTGAAGAAAAAGTAGAGGCTTGGAAAAAAATTGAGTGCTCCTTTAATGCAAAACATATGGTATTTAAGTAAAAAAACCATATGGTCTGTATTGGTAGTTTAAACGCCCAATTTTATGCGTTTACAGATGGTTTAAATACTGTATTGATTTATAGATTTGCTAGTTTAAACACATTTTAAACCAAAAATAGAGATTAACTTGAACTGATTTATTAGCCCTAAATCATTTCAAAGTGTTTTCACCGAGCTTGTGAGTGATTTGTTGTTCGAATTTTCGTACTCAATTTATGCACGTCCTTTAAAGGTGGGCGCAGCAGCTGTAATGTGAATTTTATTCACATGTGGTTGACATTTAAAATTTATTAAATATTCCTTAAAGTCATTTTTTCGAAATTGTCAATCACTATTGATAGATGACCCAGGGATGGAGTTTGTAATTTTAAAAGCAACGCAGGGTTGCATACATAAATCGAGCTCGAAAAATAGTATTTTCGACATTATTTAAAATAAATCAACTACTTTGATCATCAATCATGTATAAATTAACATGATTTGCAGAAATCATCATGATTTGTCTAAATCATGCTGGTGGAAACATACTATAATGAGCACATGAAATTCACTGTTTTGCAGTTTCTTCTCAAATTACACACTATTAATTCTGTGGCAAAAAGGAAAAAGTGCTTAGGTCGAGATAAGCTGATTTTGAGTTAATGGCACCTACGTAATCTGCATATTCCAAAGTATCCCCTGGTCAAAATGTCACTTAATTTGTGTTATTTTTCGGGAAGTTATAGCACTATGACTTGCGACTTGTATTTTTTAGACTTCTGATCGCATGTGGAATAATAGCTTAATTTAGGCTATACTTTGGCATATTTCAACTTAAATGTATTACTTATAGTGTAACGAACGATGTTTGTTAAAAAAAATAAATGATAACAGAGAATTTGCCAACTTAACTGGAAAAGAAATAAATTTCTGAAAATCGTTGTGAAAGCTTAAAAGTACTCTCCTGCAAAACAGTAAAATATGACTTAAGCACTTTTTCCTCATTGCCACAGAATTGTCAAACATAAACTACATGTAGAAACAATTTCAGTGTATTTTTATTAAATAAAATACTTTACCCAGAATGAAAATAATAATTTTGGGACAAATAGTGTGATAAAAAATCGTAAGCTTCATTTTATCAATTCTCCAAAAAAAAAGACATTAATTTGAACTAAAAATTTTATAGAAGTCTAATCTTCGAAATTTAGTTCTTTTGTTAGTCTCTTGCTGTCAAGTCTTAACTTCAGATAAGTTAAATAATTAATAAATTAAAATTAGTTGTTTCATCTTGAAATAATTTTGATTCAACATGAATCTGCATTTTGATTTAACAGTACTGGTCTATTAAATTAACATGAGATTAAGTCATATCAAAAAGAAAAATATTCTTTTAAGGTTACCGTAAGTCTGTTGAATTAGCATAAAATGGAAATGAAACAAACTCATTGCCAAAAATAAATTTTAAATTAATCTTGTTTTCGTAGATTTTAATATGATACTTTTCTGTGTGTATTAGTTAAGCTTATTTTTGTGTTGAAGGAATAAAGTAAACAAAGCCAAGGCAAAACTAAAGAAATAATCCTAAAGAAAACGTTTCATAATAAGGGATATCATAAAAGGGAAAATTTTATAAGCTAAAATTACTAACGGCTGCAATATTGGGTAGTGGTAAACAATTGATGAATAACTCCGAAAATGTATGAACATTTTCTTTTGGGATTTATAAAAACTCTATTATGTCTGTATATACATATACTATATGTAAATATCGTTCACCAAATCTTAACGATGTTGATGATTGTTGTATTATTCGTTCCGAGGCTGTTACTTTGCCTGAAGATCGATATCATCCAACGATTGAAATTAGCTATTCCATTCTATCTGAAAATAAGCTGAAGTCTTAAAAACCTTGTCAAGTTTTTTGTTTTAAACGAACTAACTACCGCTACCAAACAACTTAATAAGAAATACTTGCTGGAATGATGTGTTCAATATTCCCATAAATAACAATTCGGATATTGATAAGATTATCACCATATTATATGATAAAATTTATTAATTTTTTGGAACTTGTATTCGTAAAGAATTTGTTTGCAATACAGTTGGGCTACCATGGAATTCGAAGCAACTAATCACGTCTTAAAAGCATCAAAAACAAAAATTACAAGAAATATAAGCCTTCCGTCACCTTTGCTGACTACATAAAGTATTCAGTCAGTTGTTCTTTATATAAGACTCGTATATAATACCTTTATATAAGTCTGGTAACAAATCTAATATCACAACCCAGCAAAAAATGGTGCTTCGCTGGAAGCACCTATATAAGTGCTCTTTTGGTAGGCAAGCGCTTACCCGATGCATGAAATTTTGCATGATTTTTATATGGGATTCCTCGCGTAGAAGCTCTGCCACGTCAATCTAAAATGTGATTCTTCCATGCCTGCCGGAGTGACCTGAATTCAGCAAAAATATTCGACTACCTGGAAGCATGTCTTTTTCATACTTACTAAATATTTATTATGTATTAAATACAATATGAAATCAAATCCTTTTTGTTCGCGCGTTGAATCAGGAGTCGATCCCAGGATTTCCTTATGTTAGGCTAGAACACTACCCACTGAACTACCGAGGCACATATTTATTTTTGTACACAATTCAATTAACTAAAAACTCGAAGTAAAAATTTCATTCGCATCCAAATTTGTATACAGGTAAGCGAGAGAGGATGATCAATAAAAAACTTTGAGAGTTTGAGTATAAACAGCCGACTGACGTCGTAGTGTTTGTGTTGAATTTCGTCATTCGCTTACGTTATTGCATCCTCGTAAGGCAGAGGGGATGCACTGTGTGCTTTTCCGCGCTTCCGAAGCGCTTATTTTTGTGTTATATTAAACTACACTACAAAAACAGAAAAAGAAACTTTAAAAATCCAATAGAGACTTTTATTAATAAGCAATTGCTTCTAAATGTAGATTATTTTTTTGCTGGGAAACTATAGAGGTATTGCTCAAGGCCAATTCATAACAGGTGACCCTAGCAGTCCTGATGATTATCAGCTGTTCGAAGACTGCTTAAACCCCAACTGTCAAAATCTCTTCTTCTATCTAATGATTGTTTACATTTAAAGTGAAAAAAATTATATCGTTCTTTATGTTTAAAAAATATATTTTAAAGTAAAAAGAATTATAATGTATGAATACTTATCACAATGTAACCAATTGGGTTTTCGAGTGGAGGTGCGATATAGGAGCACCCTTCCTAACATATGCATTCTAAATTAACTCTTGCAAAATTATTAACTGCATTAGTTTATTGTGATGATTTTTAAAAAATTGTATCAATAAAAAATATTTCTACCAATGTGTCTCGCCTATAATGCCTGATAGTCTTTGGTACAGAATCTTGCACGGATTTTCGCACAATATAGAAATAAGATTTTATCAAACGTTCTGCATTACTTGAGGCAAAGAGTATTTGCTCGTTCCATCAATTTGGGAAACCTTAAACAGATACATATATTACAAATTAAGTTTATAGAAATAAATATTCAATTATACCTTAACATTTCCTATTGAATTTAATTGCCACAATGCGCTGCATTTCTTCATGTATCCACTCAACACAATGCGAATTCTTAATTGTGGGGTTAAGACAACTTTTGCCGGGCCCAGCTAGTACTAGCTGACTTCTTATATATGTATGTATGTATAAATAAGACGCACGTTTATTTGTTGTACACTTTTAAGTAACTTTGTCCATTTTTGTGAACAATTTCATGCATTTAAGCATAATATTGTGTTTACGGCCATGATGAGCCAGTAAAACACATTTTATACCACTGATTTCGCGTCCAAAAAACCATCGGAGAGACTGCAATAAGGCAGCAAGTAAGGTTTCTTTACGTTGTCCAAAAATATCAAGATCATCTAACCTGAACCGTCTTTCAACATTTTAATTACATTTATTTTACAAATATTGTTTTCTGTGTTGTTGATGATAGATGCACATTGATAGTAAAATATGTTTTTATAAATGTGCATGTATTGGTATTTGAGTCAACTGTTTTCGACAGATCGGGTTTTTTTAAGCCAGACGAATTGCATGTTGTTTTTATTATTGTTGTATTTTTGTAGCGATAAGGCCACCTGTTATGAATTCGCCTTGGTATTGCTAAATTAAGCGCGATTCCGAAACTGTTTGAAAAATTAATTGCTGATTTCCTCTGTCACCAGACTGCCCTTTCTAAAACATGGTTTTAGAAAGGGCTGCTCAATCATGACTAATATTCTTCATTTAACATCTTTAGTCAATTCTGCTTTTACACTAAGGAAACAAACGCATTTTAGCAAAGCATTTGATAAAGTCAGCCATCATCTTCTTCCTGCTAAATTGGATCAATTAGGAGTAACTCGTCGGAGCTTAAATTGGGTTCTCCAAGGCAGCCATCTTGGACCTATTCTGTTTTCTTTGTTTATAAATGATCTGCCAAGCATCATAAACTTTGCTTATATGTATACTTCTGTATGCTGACAATGTAAACATTTTTTACTCCTTTAATAATTTTATCGATCACATTAATCTTCAAAGTGACCTTAACAACTTTTTCATATGGTGCAAACTTAACATGATGCAACTCAATTTAAAGAAATGTAAATGTATGCGTTTTTCGAGAAGTAATATAATTGCTGTTAACTACTAACTGGGAGGTCATCAGTTGGAGTTGGTTGATTCTTTTTTTGATCTTGGAATATTACTGGACCCAAAATTGTGTTTTGTTTCTCATATTACGATGACTGTGAATAAAGGTAGAAGTGTTGTTGCTTTTATAAGGAGATAGGCTAAAGAGTTTTCTGACTCCTACATTACGAAGCAGCTGTACGTATCTCTAGTTAGACCTATTTTAGGATACGGATCAATCATATGGTACCCATATGACAACATTCATAATATTCGTATTGAATCTGTCCAAAAACAATTCTTGTTATTCTGTTTACGTGGCCTCCAGTAGAGTTTCTTATACCAGCAGGCTGGCCTTAATAAAACTACCTACTCTAAAAAGTCGTCGTACAATGTTAAATGTATCTTTTATGATTAACCTTATTAATGGTAATGTTTGCTGCGAATTTCTTTTAAATTCTGTTAAATTTAATATTCCTTGTCGTAGTACTCGTCATTAGATAGATAGATCTAATTATGCAATTGCTGATCCTTTTACTAGATTATGCCGTCAATACAATTATTTGCCGGAATTTGTCGACTTTTCTTTAAATTATAATATTGTTAAGCACAAAATTATTGTTTTTCTTAATTCATAAGTTATAACTTTTATTATTTATGTAACTCGCGTAATGCAACCTAATTTTAAGTATATTTCCTGCAGAAAATTTGGTGTCAATTGATCCAAACGTACTCGTCCTATAGCTGGAGAAAATGTGGGTGTTATCAAAAGTACGGAGTAATGTATAGTAGGGATGGGCAAATGAAAAAAAAATTTATCGATATATATCGTATCGATATTTTTGAACAGTATCGATATATATTTTTTGAAGACATCGATATTGCGATATATCGATATTTTTTGCTGCATTAATTTCGAAATTTAATACAAAAGAACTATTCATGTTAAGTTATACGTAACCTACTGTAGCTCCTTCAGACTTCATTAGCCCTTACTTTTTGTTGCTGTTTCGGACCACAACGGTCACAGTATTCCACTAAAATGATGAGGTTTGCATCGTCCATTCTTATTAGAGTCTTTCTTTTCCCGGACTTTTTCATTTCTCGGGAAATAACATTTTATAAACAGATTAGTCAAAAAAATAATACAATTTCAGTTCCCGGCCGTACTGTTTGTATAGTTTTAGCTATAGTTCTACTGCCATCACCTTATTATTGCACCATCGCATTCATAAAGTGAATAACGACACTCATCGAGGAATGTGTACATTTGTACCAATTAAAGTTGCCCGCACAAATTTCCCGAGATTTCTTTCCAGGAAAATATGCGGGACCCAGGGAAATTTTTTCCTGGGAAATCCCTTATGAAAAACACTAATTGTTATGTTTCAATATAATTTTATGTTTTTCTGGTAAAAATTAAATTGTTTTAAATTCTTAAGGCACAATCACATTTTATTTCGAAATGTTTTTATTTTATTTATGCTGCCACTTACAATTAGTTAACAGTTTTTTTATTTTGACAGGTTGAACCGAAACAGAACAGAATGAAAAGAAAAAACTAAAGGCTTATATATGATTTCTATAAACCAAAAAGAGTCAGCTGATTCGCAGCAGAACAGAAAGTTAAAACAAATTCTGTCTTTAGGCTTATACCCACACAATCCAAAAAGTCGCCTGCCTTAGTTGGGTCACCTTATAAATTCGCCTGGGATGTTATTATGAAATTTCTCTTTTTTTCTTCGCATCACTAGTAGTGAGTTAATATCGTACAGTTAAAAAATGGCTATAGCTCTTAAAAGTATCGAAACCCGATACTCGTAAATAAGAATCGATGTATCGATATATCGGTTTTTGAAATATCGGCGATATATATCGATATTTATTTTCTCAAATATCGATATTTCGAATTATCGATATCTTTTGCCCATCCCTAGTATATAGTGAAAAAAGGCATATCGTTTAAATGGTGACATATTGACAATTTTCGTGATGTATCGTCTTGATCTTGAGTCAATTTAATTCGGGCTAGGTCTAGTATTGTAGTAAACGGCACTGAACATGTTCGATGTGGTCGAATACAGGACCTATCAAATGGTGTAAATATAATGTTAATTGCTCCCTTCAATGTGACTCTGCAACCAGTCCCGTAACTATACTTAAATATTAACCTAAGCTTAACTAGTATTTATGCTTTTGAAATATGAGTGGCCCTGTGGTAGAGTGGGTAGTTTGCAAGCCTGTCATGCACGCGAACCGACAAGGTTCGAATTTAAAAAAAAATTTCAGATTAAAAATAAAATTAAAAAAAAATGTCATTGCATTTGTAACAATAAAACATTTATAAGCGTGAATTGTTACAGTTAAATGCCGAAATTTTATTCATAAATAACCCAGCAAAAAATTACACATTACCATCAGAACTACTTGCCATATAATGACTTACATTTCTGATTACCAAATTTCATTACTCGCTTACAAATCACATTACCTAAAATTAAAAAAAAATTATGTACAAGTTGCTAAATGAGGATAATAATTTTTTTAGATTAAATAGATTACGTGAACAAGTTGCCAAATAAAAAAAGTAAGTACTTCTCAAGAATCGATTATTTTAGTCTCACGCCTTGTCAAAATCATTAAGTTGGTAACCCAGTAAGGAACAGCTTCCACCAAAAATGCTTAATTCCAAACCCGATTACCTTTTTTGAAATTTTTTGCTAGGAATTTATATTATTATACATCGAATAGGTCGCTATGGGATAGTTCAGTGACAAGTCACAAGTTGCATACAAAGTATCAATTAACCCCATCCTATGCCATCGCCATGTAAAAGTGACTGGTCCGCTCCGTAGGAAGTGTTACTGACTAGTCTTGTGTCAGTTGCATTTCCTGTAGGGTTGTCATTAGTCTGTAAGGATTATATCCATTGACTAAATAAAAAATAAAAAACTCATTAACAGTCACAACTCAAAATTATCATAATGGTTTTGATGTTTTTTCATAAATGAGGTCACTTACCAAATCTCTAACAACCGCAACAACATTTTCTCTTACAACAAAGTCTTCTTGAACAACATTAAATACCGTTATGTCTGCTTTATGTTACAACCATTATTGCGTTATTTGTACAGTATCAACAGTTTTTTGCCACTCCTGAACATCTGGGGTTTTTTTAGTTGTTGGGTGGGCAATTGTTTTTGTTAACAAGCGTCTAGCGAAATCGAAATCTGCACACAATTCTAAGAATATTACCCTAAGAAACTAGGGGTCTAAGTTTTGATTTTAGACAAAACAATTGTCAAACCCTAATGTACATGCTTTAATATTTATTTCCGTTTTACTAGAAATTTCTTATAAATTTCTTCAGTTGTTTTTAATACACCACGCCATCCATACATAAGTATTTATTTTTAATTTCATTATTATATTTTTTTCAACCAAAAATTAGTTGTTAAATAAGTGTTTACTTTATTTTTATTTATGTTTTTATAGTAAAATGTTATTAGTATTTTTTGATAAATAAACAGATTACATTTAATATTTGTATATTATTTTTATATCTTGCAAGGACATGTCGTACACAAACAACAACAAATATATCCACCACCCACCCCCACTCGTTACTAGAAAAACCAATAGAAATTTTACAACACCAGCATATTTACATGCCAATTTGTTGTTTTTTTATTTTTTTTTTGTTTACATTTTCTCTTTCGATTTCTCTGAGAAACTCGAGTGGGATTTGAAACAGAAAAACAAATTGGAAATTAATTATTATTCGTTTTATTGTTTACGCTTTTTAATAAGAATCAGGAGGTAAGCGTAAAAATTTCAAGTGGGCTTGTCAAAAAATGAAGCCTTAAGCGCACTATTCACAGTCAAAATGTATGACCTGCATTATAATAATATTAGTGAAATTTTGTTTGTATGAGTCACATCGACGATGCTTGAATCAAAATTTAAATGCAACGCAAACATAACAAGATAAACTACTCAAAGCAGTGGGTTATATAAAGAACTGTCAAATTCTATACGTAAAAAGATTTTGTATGTAGTTTGATAATTGCGTTGCAATTAGCTTGTAA
Organism: Tachina lurida; assembly: GCA_944452675.1. Classification (NCBI taxonomy): domain Eukaryota; kingdom Metazoa; phylum Arthropoda; class Insecta; order Diptera; family Tachinidae; genus Tachina; species Tachina lurida. Next base: position 42,813,669 of record OX101753.1, read on the forward strand.
CGAAATGCTATTAATTTATCGTGCAATGCATGCACGTGTATGCTGAGCTCTTCACTCACACGTATACGAGCTTGTGTCATGCATTTTGACCGTGAATACTGCGCTTTAGAAAAATCGCATGTCAGTCACTTCAAAGTCAAATTGAACAACAACCAAAAAACTATACAAAGTTGTAATACGGTTGGTGATTTTATGGTATTAAATTTAATTTGTTTTGATATTTGTTTTGTTAAGCATGGAATACATCCCTGCAGTAAGACTGGGGCCAAGTGTATTTATGCCAACACTTAAATTCTAGTAGTAGTTACATTTTTTCCAAACTCTCTCTGCTATTCGTCAGTATAAAAGAAAGAGAGAAACAAAAATTTGTATATACGTAATGCCGGCCATGCACTACACAAGTTCAGTGCTCATGCCTGGTACTGCGTAAACTAAGCTTGTGACACACACTATACAAGTAAACTGTAAATTTTTTATTTTAATTCGCCATAATGCTGGTGATTTCTTGTATAATTCTCGGAACTCTATCCAGAATATTTGTTATGCGCTCATTTCTAGTTGAGAACTCTCAAAAAATCACGAAACAACTGAGCCTTTGCTACATACACTACATCAGTTCACTGTACAGCTTTCAAACTTGAGCAAATATCAAAATCAGTTTGATATTTACTCAGTTCACTGCGTAAATAGCACAACCACCTCCATACACTACACAAACGCACTGTATAGTGCCAGACTTGTGCAGTGAGCTTGTGTAGTGTATGGCCGGCATAAGGTATAGAAATGTACCAGTAAATGTCTGGTTGGTATGTCTTCTACGTAGTCACTACCTAGTCAATTGTTTTAGTGTTACTAGTAGATTTTCAATGACAAGCACATGCTAAATAGTATAGCACAAAGTATTGTATGTGCAATACTTCGAGAGTAGTATTGGCAACAAAGTCAAAAGCGACTCAGTATATTATCACCATCGACATTTCCTGCAGGGATGCTATCGATAGCTTTCATGACTTTATCAATGTTTCACTATACATACACACACTTACATACAGGTACATACATACATATCGTTATAAATATTAATGTTAAGTCATGATGTTGTTTACATAAATTTCATCGGTACGTGTGCATGGAATTGAGAGTTTGTGTGTGTTGGTTCAAGTAGTTCCAGGAATGGGGGTATCATTATTACTGGTGATTTTCATGAGCAATTTTTTACCAATAAATAATTATAGGCTATTTTTAATAATCCGTTGAGCAACAGCAATTCTTGGGTTCCATGACAATAGTCATTATACGCCCATGGTACGAACAAAACAAAGTATGATTGGCCCGTTAATAACGGGTGTTTTTTTTAGCTGCATTAGAACTATCGATATCGATAACTATATTTTGACAGCTGGGAATATCAAACTGTATTGACATTTCTCTTCAGTAAGGTTTGGCAAGTTATCATGAATCGTTTAACACAAGGAAAACGCTTTCAAATTGTAAAAGTTTACTTTGTAAAACATATATGCTTATGCGAAATTCATGGAGTACTTCGTCCATTTCACGGTCAACATAAGCCGCCTATTGAGCAAGCAATTCGTGCATGTATTGTTCATTTTCCCACTAATTTCACTCTTTCCCATGTAACGCGAAGTATTGATGAAGACGCCAACTCGTTTGATGATTTTTTGAATGAGCAAGGAGCTACATATAATTGCGGTGAAAGTCAAGCGGTATCGAGCCATCCTGACTGATTTTTTTCCAAAAAATAATCAGCAAAACATCAACGACATTTTTTTTAAAGAGAAGTAATACTCAGGCAATGAATTACTGTTACTAGATACGATCTTTCAAATCATAAGTATACGAAAAAAAAATATGTTTGGTAAAAAAATATACACATGCATACATACATATATCTGAAACTTATTGAAACAAAATATACATGATTCGAAAGGTCTGAGCCTCTTCTTTTTAAGTTTATATATAAATTTAAAATCGGTTGATAATCCACTTAGTTAGAGGTTGATAAATGCCTACGGATATGGAAAACAGGTTCTTACTCGTAACTCAAGATTTTGGGGTTGTTTTGAAAATTCCAAAATCTGAGTGTTGTTGTAGTCAACAAAACCTACCAGAATAATGATATAACATCGCAGTTATTTTTACTTCATTTTTTTGTTGTCTCACTGTGTTATCAAAATTTCTTACTTAATAAACATTTATTTAAACTTTTTATGTTTGTTTTCAATATTTCTCCGAAACTTTGGTTGACTTCTTCAAAAAATTAAGTGTATTCGTTTATACGTATATTATATAACGAGTACTTCAGCAAATTAGCACACAAAGGCCTCAAGCTCAAATATAATAAAAGTTCAATCAGACGTGCCATACCATAATGCCATAGTCATAATCATCGCCATAAACACATTTGCTTCTCCTATTAGTGCTGCCATAACCATAAACTGCTGTTTATGTTTTCATTTGTTTATTCATTTCAAAAGTGCAATAACAAATGTGTGTAAGCACAAACAGGGATTTAATTCACGTTGAAGCTTCTCTAGATCTCTCTTTCACGATTATTACAATTTATAGACCATTAGGTAGTGACTTACCCCACCTATGTGTAGATGATCAATCGGGTTAATTGGCTAGGGTTCAAAAAATATCTCAGTAGTCATTGTACGAGAAACATTAAGCTAAGAATATCCGATGATATTGAATCTAACATTGCCAACCTTAACGAAAAGATTAAGCAGACTGTGTTTAATAGAATTTATTCTACGGATATTGAACGTCTCGTTTGTGAAAAAAGAAGAGCTAAAAGGGAATGGCAACAGCAGAGATCAACTCAACATAAAATCAGACTTAAAGAGTGCACTAAACAACTCCAATAGTTGCTAGCATCTGAAAAAAATGCATCTCTCAAAAGCTATTACTATTTATGGCTATTAGACCACCTGTGCGCACTTCGACTGGAGGTTGGACAAGAAGCGCTACTGGAAAATGTTAAATATTTGCTGAGCACTGAAAATCCGTACTGGTGTTGCTGCTTTGCCGTATAGTTACTCTTCCCCCTTAACCCATAAAGCTTACGACGCGTAATGTACAAAAACTAATTGCTGAACTCAAGCCGAAGAAAGCTCCAGGTATTGATGGAATTAGTAACAATATGCTGATTAAGTTGCTTCGCATTGCAATTAGAATTCCGCTATTTATTTTTAATGCCATATTACGACTGGAGTATTATCCACAAGACTGGAAGCTTGCCAAGGTCAAAATGACTCCAAAGCTGGGCAAAGATCTTACTAAAGCTGAGTCATATAGACCAATAAGCTTACTGTCAACAATGTCAAAACTCTTTGAAAAGCTCCTCATGACAAACTTGTCCTCAATTCTAACAGATAATATGAGCATCCCGGACCATCAATTCGGTTTTAGAAGTCAACAAATCACCATTGAACAAACGCATTCATTGGTTCAAAGAAATATTGTTCTGCCCTTTTTATTGATGTCTCTCAGACATTTGATAAAGTATGGCATGAAGACCTAATTTTAAATTAACATTCTAAATCTTTTGAAAAGTTACATTTTTATCCGGAAGTTCACTGTTGTGGAAGGAGACTTTATGAGTGTGCCCGAATCAATATCATCCGGTGTACCACAGGTGAGTATACTGGGGCAAGTTTTGTATTTAATCTATACCGGTGATATGCCTGTGAGCAGTAATATCCACACTTCTACTTTTACCGATGATACAGCCTGCCTTAGTATACACGAAAACCCTCACGAGGCATCCCAATATCTTCAGGAACATATTACCCAGCTGGAACTATGGTTAAACATATGGAGAATAAAAGTAAATGAACAAAAATGTTTTCAGGTAACATTTACCTTGCGAAGAGATACTTGTTCCCCCATTTGGATCAATAATCAAGTTGTTCCTCAACATTTACATGTGAAATACGAGGGCGGACCAATAAGTTCGTGACTTTTCGAACTGCCCTCGTAGTTATATGAAATGCAACACTGTTCCATTTACTTTGCGCTTAACAGCTGCTCAAAACATACAACCTCGTGTATTTTTCTAAAAATTGAAAAAAGTGAATTTCGAGTGCTCACTAAACATTATTTTTTGCGAAAAAAAACCGTCAATCAAACCAAATCAAATACTATGGGGACCCTTCACCATCGATTTCAATGGTAAAAAAGTGGTTTACTGACTTTAGTTGTGGTCGCACAAGTGGAAAATAAGGTCAGTACACCCGAAAATTTCGAGAAAAAAAAATCTACGATATGGTGTTGGCCGATGGTAGAGTAAAACTGCGTGAGACTGTTATGCCATAGGCATTTCATATGGCAGTGCGGTTTCGATTTTAAATGATCAGCTGGGTTTAAGGAAGTTGTTTGCAAGATGAGTGCTGCATTTGCCCTTAATTGACCATAAACGTAAATGTGTGACAAAGGATTGCTTAACCGCAATCCGAATGAGTTTTTGCGGCGTTTTGTAACTGTGGATGAAACTTGGATTCATTACTGTACTCCAAAGACCAAGCAGCAGTGTAAACAATGGATTTCTCCGGGTGAACCTGCTCCGAAGAAGGCCAAGGTGAGTTTGTCGGAAAATAAGTTGATGGCAACAGTTTTTTGGGATGCACGCGGGATAATTCACATCGATTACCTTCAAAAGGGAAAAACAATAAATGGCGAATATTATGCCAACTTATTAGACCGATTTAATGAAGATTTAAAAAGAAAACGACCCCATATGGCCAAGAAAAAAGTTATTTTCCATCAAGATAATGCACGAGTGCACACGTATGCAGTCTCCATGGCAAAACTGTTTGAATTGGGCTACGAATTGTTACCCCATCCGCCATTTTCTTCGGATTTGGCCCCTAGTGACTAGTTTCTATTTCCAAACCTAAAGAAATGGCTCGGTGGAAATAGGTTTAGCTCCAACGATGAAATTATTGACCAAACAAATGCCTATTTTAAGGACATCAAAAAATCCTATTTTTTGGAGAAACGTTGGACTAAGTGTATTGAGTTAAAAAGAGATTATATTGAGAAATAAATTTTTGTTTTTTTTTCATTCAAAATGTCACGGATTTATTGATCTGCCCTAGTACCTTGGTAAAAGCTAAGACAAATGAAACTAAACTTAATTCAGGTACATTGGCTGATGGGTAGAAATTCAACCCTCAGTCTAGATTGTAAACTTTTGTTGTGCAAGTCGCTTTTGAAGCCAATATGGTGCTATGGAATTCAACTATGGGGCACTGCTTCAGATTCAAATGTAGAGAGAATCCAATGGAATCCAATGAAGGCAAAACAAAATTTTAAGGTTAATAACATCGGCTCCATGGTACATAAAAAACTAAAATTTACATCGTGATTTAAATATTCCACAAGTGGCTGAAGAAATTGCAAAATACCCAGGCAAATATTTAACAAAACTCGAGTCACATCCCTGCAGAAAATTTGGTGACAATTGATCCAAATATACTCGTCCTATAACTGGAGATAATGTGGGTGTTATCAAAAGTACGTAGTAGTGTATGGTGAAAAAAGTCATATCGTTTAAATGGTGGCATATTGACCATTTTCGTGGTGTATCGTCTTGATCTAGAACCAATTTAATTCGGACTCGGTCAAGTATTGTAGTAAACTGCACTGAACATGTTCGATGTGGTCGAACACAGGACCTATCAAATAGTGTAAATATAATGTTAATTGCTCCCTTCAATGTCACTCTTGGATCAGTCCCGTAACTATACTTAGATATTAACCTAAGCTTAAATGGTATTTATACTTTTGAAATATGAGTGGCCCTGTGGTCGAGTGGGTAGTGTGCCAGCCTGTCATGCACGAGGTTGTCGGTTCGAATCTCAAAAAATTTTCAGATTAAAAATAAAATTTAAAAAAAATGTCATTGCATTTGTAACAATAAAAAAATATATAAGCGTTAATTGTTACAGTTAAATGTCGAAATTTTATTTATAAATAATTTATATTATTGTACATCGAATAGGTCCCTATGGGATAGTTCAGTGACAAGTCACAAGGTGCATACAAAGTATCAATTAACCCCATCCTAGGCCATCCCCATGTAAAAGTGACTGGTCCGCTTCATAGGAAGTGTTAGAACTCGGACTGGTCCCTATCACTTGGGGACCGGTCACGTGACTAGTCTTGTGTCAGTTCCATTTCCTGCAGGGATCCTAATCCTCTTGCTCGTAATATTTTGAACTTTACTGGACACATTTCAAATTCATTCGTTTCATATGCCGATTCACCATAAAAATTAGCAAGAACTGGGTTGAATGAAGCCTTCGTGTCTCAATCTTTTTATTCATGAGAAAACTTAGTCGCAAGCATTTTCGTTTACCCAACTGAATACCCGGCAAGTTGTTCTCTTTTTAGTTAAAATCTAATTATTTTTAAAAATAACAACAGCAATACAACATACGAAGACAATTCTTTTTCTTGTTGAATGCAAGGATGCGGCCATAAAAAGCCACAGCCGACATTTTTTTCAGCTCCATTTTTATTTCTTTTATTCCTTTTTCAGTCATTTGAATTGTATTTTTTTTCTTCGGTTAAATGCTTTCGAAAATCTTTCAAAACGAAAGAATGCAAGAATGCTTAGTGATGCATTACTCAAGTACTGAAAAGAAACTTTCGATAAGTTGTTGGTAGTACTTCAGCATTCAACTATTGCTTTGACATCAAAGAATGTTGAAAATTATCTGGATATTAACAAACACATTTACAAGACCAGACAAGACAAGACAAGACAACAAATAAAATAATAATAAAGAAGAAAAATTATTTGATTTTGATTTTTACCTAAATGAGTTATACGGAAATAAAAAAGAAAATAAGCTTTATTCTTAATATTGATACATGCATTTGAAAACTCTTGGACAAAATCATGAGTTACCCTAAATTAATGAATAGATCAATAAATTCTTAGACCCGACAGGAAGGCCAAAATTTCGAAAATATCCTTGCAATCCAAAATAAAATGCCTTTTCGACTTGAAACAATATTATTTTAACAAATCTGGAATCAGTAAAAATTAACAGAGTTCTCAGAACTATGGGTTAAAAGTGACCTAAGCTTTTAGGACTTGCAACCCAATTGAAATTCCCTTTTAGTTTGAAAGGCACACTTAGTAACTAGTCTACAGACTAAGAGTGAACTCAAACAAAACGAAACTGGTATTATTTACCACAAAGACCAGATTTTTAAACTTCTTCGGTCAAAAAACCATAAACTGACCCTATCGGACAACGCAAAATATCTAGGAGTTATACTGGACCAAAAATTTTCATTGAAACTGAATATTCCACACAGGGTTAAAAAGAGAACGATTGCCTACTACTTCTGTCGAAGATGTTTTCATCTAAATAGTACCTAAACTCCAAAATGCTTAAATGGTTGTATAGAGCAATTGTGCATGGAATACTGACTTGCAGTTCTGTAGCATGATGGCTTGCTACAAGTAAGAAATACGTGGTAGATCAACTTTATAGCATACAGAGATCCACTTTCGTTTGTATAACAGTATGGTTACGCACCAGTCCTAGGGAGGCTCTAAGTGCAGTACTAAATCTTATTCCGATCGATTTTCGTGAATTGGCAGTATCTGGTTGATGGAAATTGAGAACTTATGGTCATACCAGCAGAATCCTAGATCAACTGCTGCCTACGCTGAGGGAATCTGCTGATTACATGTTACCTCAACTGAACTTTTATAAAGTGTAAAAGTTCGAAATTCATCCAGGCGGAAGTGTAAGGGAGGCATAATTGTAAGAAAACACGACGTTAGAGTATACACTTATAGATAAAGAATGGTCTGCGGTTTCGGCTCTGGAGTTATTTCAGACGATCTTGGTATAGAATTTCCTTCCGTCTCCTTAACGAAGCCACTGTATTTCAGGCAAAGCGGCTAGAGGGCTGACTGATACGAAGGTACAGGATAAAGTCAGTATCTTGGCCAACAGCCAAGCAGTGCCTCAAATACCACTTCCTGTATTTTAGTTGTGTAATGTAAGAAGTAATGTAAGGACTAGGTTCCAGCACATAGCCATTTTTCAGGTAACGAGGGGCAGTCAAGATGCTTGCCAGTACAGCCACAACAATCTTAAATATTATTTAAATACTCACACTAAATAAATACCATAATGAATTAAAATTCAATTCAACATGATTTAATTGATAACATAAATTTTGTGAAGCTACTTTGGCTTGTCTGCTACATTCGAACCTGTGATAATCTGAGTACAAGACTAGTATAGTAGTCACAAGCCGGCAGCTGAAAGTGTTCATTTTTAATGTGAAGTTTCTCAGCTATTTACGAACATAAAAAAAGCAACAACAAAACAAGAACAACTCATACGACTAAGCATAACAGTGTATTAATTAAAGCTTTGAATAAAGCAAATAAACACCAACCCACTTAAATAACATATTAATTCTAATAAATTTAATATAATTTCCAATAAAAATTTTTGCATGTTGATTTTACATTGATACTCTTTTATGTCTGTATCCCATATTTGCGCTATTTAATTTAAAATAAAATGCCCCATTTCGATAAACTAAACACCAAAAGCTATATGATAAAATTACCTTCAAAATAGATTAACGTTAATTAACGCTTTCTTTGTTATTCATATGTACATATCGCTCCTTTATTGCAACATAGTCATATCTCAAAAAATGTGTTTTGGAGCTAATAATGCAGAAAAATTCGTTATATCATAATACTATAATCGTGTGTACAAATTTCATTTAAAAGGCTTGTAACTTAACGCTTGGGAAATTAAAATATTTTTATGTCTTCATTGAGTTGTATGTACATTGGAAACTTTAAACCTATTTTCTGCAAAACTGGCTTTTTTGTGGGTTATGACCAGGGAAACCAGAAATATGCTCTAAGAAAAGTGTTTAATGCGCATTCAATATGCACTAAAAACTGGAAAATATGCACTAAAAAGTAAAAAAATATGCTCTTAAAAATAGAATAAATTGGTTTATTTGTAAATTAAAATAAATTTTTAATTCAAAAATTCAACAGCATTTGCATATAAAATAAGACAAAAAACCAAAAATAGGAAATAAAATTAACAGAGAATAACTGGGTTTGAAGTGCAGATTAAAACTAAATTACCATAAAAATTTTGACTAAAACAAATAATACATATTATTTTTAAACAACTAACTGCTCTCATAAGAATTTAACTTCAATTTGAAAAGATCACGATATCAGAATTCAGGCTTTGGAACTATATTTTGGAAAAATAAGACAAGATTTTTATTTATAATTTGTATTGCAATAATAAGAAAATATTGACCTAGAATTTCAAATAAAAATCGTTTCTGCCCCTTCTAACTAAACTTTTATACATTGCCAATGTTCCTTCAATGTCTACTCCGAGCAGAGTCCGTCACAAATAGCAAATCTGAATATTGAAACTAACGTCCGTAAAACTAATAAACATATTGCCCAACCCCTTAACTTATAAGCACATTAACCCAGATAGCGCCAGAAAATTTTTTTCTTTAAAACTTAAATTTTTATTTCGAAAATGAAATTTTAATAAGTTTTTAGAAAAACAATTTTATATAATTTTTTTTCGAAATGGGAAGTCCTTTTAAAAGGACGGTTGCTCCAAGTTATAATAAAAAAATCTATAAAGTGTCAAAATATGCCTTAAAAGCGTAAATTATGCTCTAAAATAAACAAGTAAGAGTGCTATATTCGGCTGTGCCAAATCTTATATACCCTTTACCAACGTACGTACATATATATAGTATACAGACACGTACATACATATTTGTTTTGTGAAAAAATTTATCATTTTTTTAAAGTTTCCATCTTTGGAGCTATAATTTTCATTTTTCAAATTTCATACACCAAACTTTTCTTTCAGAAGCATAAAATATATTCAATTTATAAAGAAAAAGAAAAAAATTTTTAGACCTATTTAATTTTACATAACACAAAAAGTGTAAGTTTTCCAACCCTGGAGTCATAATTTTGGATTTTTCTGATTATTGATACCAATCTAGTTCTTTAAAAAATACATAAAATATGTTAAGTGAAAAAAGCAAGAACGAAATAAGCAAAAACTTAGTTTCATTTAATTCCTTTAATAATAAAAAAATCAGTTAAGTGCGACTTTGAATCGCGCACGAAAGGAAGGTTTTTTGCTTTTTTGAAGTTTTTTTCAGTTAAAACGATTTTTTCAGTTTTGTCGCTTTTTTCTCGTTTTGGCGATTTTGTCTGTTTTTGGAGGTTTTTTTCATTTTGGCGATTTTTTTCTGTTGTTGGGCTTTTCTTCATTTTGGAGATTTTTCTCATTTTGACGATTTTTTCTGTTTTTTTTTGGGTTTTTTTCGCGATTTTGTTGGCGATTTTTTTGTTTTTTTTCGTTTTGGTGATTTTTTTCATTTTGGCGATTTTTTTTTTCATTTTGGCAATTTTTTTCTTTTTTATGTTTTTTTTCGTTTTGGTGATTTTTTTTCATTTTGGTGATTTTTTTTTTATTATGGCGATTTTTTATCATTTTGGCGATTTTTTTCTGTTTTTTAGTTTTTTGTTCCTTTTTGGCGATTTTTTTTCTTTTTTTGGCGATTTTTTTTCATTTTGGCGATTTTTTTCTGTTTTTTAGGTTTTTTTTTTCGTTTTTAGCGATATTTTTCATTTTGGCGATTTTTTTTTCATTTAAGCAATTTTTTCGTTTTTTTGCGATTTATTTTAGTCTTAGAAATTTTCTTTTAATTTAGTGCTTTTTTCATTTTGGCGATTTTTTTCTGTTTTTTGGGGTTTTTTTCGTTTTGGTGATTTTTTTCATTTTGGCGATTTTTTTTATCATTTTGGCGATTTTTTTCTGTTTTTAGGTTTTTTTTTCGTTTTGGTGATTATTTTCATTTTGGCGATTTTTTTTCATTTTGGCGATTTTCTTTCATTTTGGCGATTTTTGTTTTCATTTTAGCAATTTTTCTGTTTTTTTGCGATTTATTTTAGTCTTAGAAATTTTTTTTTAATTTGGTGTTTTTTTTCGTTTTGGCGATTTTTTTCTGTTATTTACGTTTTTTCTTTTTTTGGCGATTTTTTTCATTTTGGCGATTTTTTCTGTTTTTTAGGGTTTTTTTCGGTTTGGCGATTTTTTTTCATTTTGACGATTTTTTTCTGTTTTTTAAGGTTTTTTTTCGTTTTGGTGATTTTTTTCATTTAAGCGATTTTTTTCATTTTGGCGATTTTTTCTGTTTTTTAGGTTTTTTTTCGTTTTGGCGATTTTTTTTCATTTTGGCGATTTTTTTTCTGTTTTTTAGGTTTTTTTTCGTTTTATATTTTTTTTTTAATTTGGTGCTTTTTTTCGTTTTGGCGATTTTTTTTCTGTTTTTGGCTTTTTTTCATTTTGGCGATTTTTTTCTGTTTTTTAGGGTTTTTTTCGTTTTGGTGATTTTTTTCATTATGGCGATTTTCATTTTGGCGATTTTCTTTCATTTTGGCGATTTTTGTTTTCATTTTAGCAATATTTCCGTTTTTTTTGCGATTTATTTTAGTCTTAGAATTTTTTTTTAATTTGGTGCTTTTTTTCGTTTTGGCGATTTTTTCTTGTTTTTGGCGATTTTTTTCGGTTTGGCGATTTTATAATTTTTTATTTTTTCAGTTTTACCGTTTTTGAAAATTTCAAGAGTTTTGCTCTTACGGTTTCCAAGATACAGCAAATTGTCAAAATTACATAGTCAAAATTGCATTAACTGATGTATAAAAATACACTAACCTTACCAATTTCAAGTGTATATACATACAATTGTATATATACTACATGGGATTTTAAAATTTTTCGTTGCTCGTTTTGGAACACCCTTTAATTTCCAATTATCATGTATTTGATGTTGTAGCGGCCAAAGGTCTACACACTGTGTCCAAATTTCAGGTCTGTAGCTCTTACGGTTCTCGAGAAAATACTAATATAGTTTTAGACATAGTTAATTTTACATAACACAAAAAGTTAAAGTTTTCCAACCCTGGAAACGTCTTTTTAATTTTTTTGTATTTTGTTAATTTAAAATTCCAATTTTAGTCGTACTGAAGTGTAAAATATGTACATTTATTAAAAAAAAATAAAAATTTGTTTTCGGGAGTTACTTTTATATGGCAAAATGAAGTTTAAGTTTTCCAGCTCTGCAATCGTCTGCCCGATTTTGCTGAATTTCAATACCAATCTATTTTGGAAAATTTCTGACACACCAGTCCAAGAACGAAGTCTCTAGCTCTTCTGGGAGCTTCGGAAAACCGATTTCACGTACAGACAGACGGACAGACGGACAGACGGACATCGCTTATTCGTCTTCCCTATGCATAAGGATCCAGAATATATATATATTATATGGGTCGCTTATTGATATTATAGAAATTACAAACGGAATGACAAACCTATATATACCCTTTTACTATTTTTGTTGGTAAAGGGTATAAAAATATGCTTAAAATATGCGTGTAAGACTGATATATGCAAAAACATGCTTTAAAGGGTAAAATATGCAAAAATATGCACTAACAAATCGATGCCAAAATTCATAAAAAGTTCTGAAACGTATATATATCTTGTCCCCACATTAATACGTTGCACAAGAAAAAATATGCAATAGCATATTTGCGGTTTCCCTGGTTATGACTATATTGCAACAAAGGATCGATTTCCAGCAATTTCTGTTTTATTTAGAAGTTTTTGTGGCTTAAGATTGATGGCAAACAACAAAACATTATTTTATTTTTTTGGTCATATCTTTTCCATAATCGCAAATTTGCTGTATTTTCTTCTTAAAACTACTTATGTAGGTATTAACTTCAAAACTTCTACTCATATTGGACTATTACATGTCGTATCGCTTTAATACCTTTAACTTTTTCCACTGATATTAAATCCTTATTACTGCTGCCATTGACTGACTGACTCACGATTGAGACAGAAAATGTTATGCAATAAAAGAAACTATTCAAATGGTAAAAGTTTTGGGTCAGGTATGGCAACAATACTTTTATACATTTGTTATTGGCAGTTGGTAATAGAGATGGGCGAGTTTCAAGTTATTACTGTGTTGCGAGCACATATTTTTGATACATACGGGCCTGTTCTGCAAATCACGACATGTCAAACTGCGGTGATTTCAAACAAATTAATAAAAGCTAAATCATTGCTTTTGTAAATTTTACGATTTATAGCTCTGGAGATGGGAATAAAATATTATATTAGACATGACAAAAACTTAAAATACAAACAAAATTTACTAACAAGTCAGCTATTAATAGTTTATTTTTGAAAGCACCGTGATTTTCAGAACTGGCCCGATCAGTGTTACCAAAATATATATTTAAAATTACACCTCGTAGGAGCCAAAATTACCCGATTTCAAAGGAATTATACCCAAATATTAAAATAAATATTTGACACATTTCAAAAATCTTGTTTAAGGTCTACTTATGATTTGGTATCAGCCCCAGTGAAATGCAACTCAAATTTTCTCAAAATGAGTTTCGGATGGCAAAAAACTCTCCTATATAATGTTCATCTGTAATATAAATTTCCAATAAAAAAAATTCTTTTTTCTTGTTTTGTATAAATTTTTTTTCATGTGTTTTAACATCCAAACTCACAGGAAAACATGTGAAAACGATGTGAAAGCCAGAACACACACGATTTATTATATAAAACAAACGAATTTCAAATTACCCGTAAATTACACCTGAGAGCAATTACCCACGCGCTACACATGGTCATAAAAATTGCACCTGATTCGGGTAATTACCCTCGATTCGGCAACTCTGGGCCCGATAGATGTTTAATTTTGCAACATAATGCTATGTTTCCACTAATAGTTGAATCACATGCTTCGCTCTCTGAATCATGTTTATGAATCTGCAGTTTACACTGCGCATTCGGGCTTCGTGTGGCATTTTTTTTATGTATATTCACACATACATACTTATTATACGCACGTATATACATACATACTCACAGAAGCATACGTACTTGTTTTTGATGGCATCCTTATATTTACTTCTTATTTTTCCTTTTTATACTATTCATAACTTAATTAAATTTATTTATATTAAGGAAAATTAAATAAGTTCAAATATTTTTTCTCCAAGAAAACAAACCAACATAATTTTCTTTCTGTAGTTGTTTTTTTCCTATTTTAACGATATGAGATGATTTAAAGAGTCCTTCCAATTTTTGTATGATTAATTTGTTCTGCCTTAATTTACAGAGCAGTGATACCATCTCATAACAAAATTTGAAAACTTTATTCGATAGTTGAGATTGAAAAGCCAGTGAAGATCTTACATAAACCGCAACCTAAAGTAAGGTTCAAATTCTTGGCTCAAGATCTGAAAAAACAGGCACTTGTTTTGTGCCAAAAATGTTCTTCGTAATATAGTTTCTAAATAAGGCTCAGACATAAATTTAAGAAAATCGACGCGGCTATATATACGAGGGCGGTTCGGAAACTTCTTAGCCTAGCACAAAAAGCGCGGTATAAACATAAAAAAGTTAAGTGTTTTGGAAACTTCCATCTCTGCTTTGAACACATTTTAAATTTTGTTTCGATCTGGCAACTCCTTCATATAGAAACAGGTGTTCACAAAAGACGCATCCGCGATTTTTTAAAAATGGAAAAATTAGAAATGCGTGGTGTCATTAAATATTTAAATAAAAAAGGTTTATCGGGACAAGAAATTCATAATGATATGGTGAATGTGTTAGGTGAAAGTGCTCCTTCAGTAAAAAATTGGGTTGCTGAATTTAAACGTGGTCGTACAAGCATTGAAAATGAACCACGTAGCGGACGTCCAAAAACAGCAACAACAACAGAAATTGTAGCCAAACTGCATGATATGGTATTAAATGATCGACGAATAAAAGTGCATGAAATAGCTAATATCATGGGCATCTCAAATGATCGAGTTCATTTAATTTTGCATGAAGTACTACAGATGAAAAAGCTTTCTGCAGGATGGGTGCCACATTTGTTAACAGTCGACCAAAAACGCATAAGAATGAACATTTCTCAAGCTTGTTTGGATCGTTTTAAGCGAAATAAAATGGATATTAAGCGTCGTTTCATAACTGCTGATGAGACATGGATCCACCACTATACTCCAGAGACAAAAGAACAATCCAAACAATGGACTGAAGCTGGAGGAAGTGCCCCAAAGAAGGCAAAAACAATTCAATCGGCTGGTAAGGTTATGGCAACGGTTTTTTGGGACTTCAAAGGTATTTGATTGATTGACTATCTGCAAAAGGGTAAAACAATAAATTCAGAGTACTATTGCAACCTTTTGGATCAATTAAATGTACAAATTCGAGAAAAAGGTCCTGGCTTACAACACAAAAAAATAATTTTTCATCAAGACAACGCACCAGCGCACAAGAGTGTTTTAACAATGGCTAAAATCAACGAATTAAAGTACGAGTTGCTTGACCACCCACCTTATTCTCCTGATTTGGCTCCCAGTGACTTTTACCTGTTCCCAAATCTAAAAAAAAAATCCTTGCTGGCAAGCGTTTTACCTCAAATGAAGATGCAATTATGCAAAATTACAGTTGTAAACCACTATTTTGAAGACCTTGAGGAAAACTATTTTAATCAAGGGATAGAATTGCTAGAAAAGCGTTGGACTAAGTGTATTGAAGTTTTAGGAGATTATATTGAAAAATAAAAATATTTTTGAAAAACTAACTATTCTCTTTCATTGATAGGCCAAGAAGTTTCCGAACCGCCCTCGTATATGTATGTATGTATATCTTTTTAACTTTCTTCCGCCTTGCGTGAGTGAAAACCTACTCACCGTATCATCTATAGCTACCACTAAATGTGTTTAAGTTTTAATACGAATTATATCCATTTCCTGTAGTTTCTTTATACTCGTATATCTACCATATTCTTATCGAAAAAATAATAAAATTACAATTTAAATTATGAAAGTTCCGATTATAGCAACGGTTCTGTATTGCGTGTGTACTTATACATAAATTGTGTAGTGGGGCAGAAACGTAATAGTGGGTCATATAAAATGTTTAACATATTGAACAGTGGAATATTCCAGTAAAAGTTTTTATTAACAACTGCGCAGACTTTAGTTTATTTATTTACCAAAATATGGCAAGCGTTACTTTTCAAAATTTGTTTACATTTTATGTATTTATTTTTTATTGCATAAGAGATGTAGCACTCAGGCAATTAATATGCCTACCAAAATACATACATATCGCCACCTTAAATGCAAATGGACGTAACTACACAAAAGTTCCAAGTCGAGTTTTTGATTGATTATAGTTAATTTTATCCAACAACATATTCACGCAAATAATTAGATCCCTGCGGTAAAAGAAGGCAACTTTATTAAAGAAACTCAAACGGACGTATCTAAAAACGCATCTATTTCTTTGCAAAAATATCTACTTCAGCCTCAAGTTAGCTTTGACATATTCTTACGAGTATATGAGATTAATTCTTTACATGCATACAAAATCACCTGTATTGTGTAAGCCTGTAAATAACAGTGTCAAAAGTTATTTGAAATTGTTGTCATTCGTGTTTTTTTTTCTTTTCAACTGCAAAATTATAATAAGTTTAAAAATTTAAAACTTGAAATAATAGATTTGCACAAAATCTATCAGATTTCAATTAAATTCTTACTGAAAATTTATACCATTTACACTATGTTTTTTTTTTACATGTATCAAGAGTTTTTATCCAAATCAAAAGCCACTAAATGAAAATATTCCAAACCTTCAACCAAACAACTGCGATGTAGCCAATTCACATACCTTTTTATATACACCTTTAAAAAAAAATTAAAAAAAAACCATATGTACGTGATTTAGTAAATTCTACTAGATTTCAACTTGAGGGTTACACGATCAAGTTTTGTCTTTAAAATTTCAATACATTCACATTTTTTCACTAATACATTCATACTTTTAGAATTTGATACAACTTTGACTTCAAATTCCGATTCCAATTGTGTGTTCAAATTTATAGGCAAAAAACAACTGACAGCAATTTCAATGAGCACACTTTTCATTTTTGTTTTCAAATATTCTGCCGACATAGTATTTTTCTGTTCTTTTATTACACATATTCACCCGTATTGCGTATGTCGAGTCGAATATTCGTCTACGAGAATTTTGTCAGAAGAATAAAGAAAACTTGTACAAGCTTTGTTTAATCAAATACAAAATTGTCGTAGACGAGTATTCGGCTCGACATACGCAATACGGGTGAATGTTATATTCCACCTAAAAATTTTAATTAAATTTAAATAAATATGCTTAGGAAAAAAAATATAATGATGTGTTGCGGTTTATAGAAGCCATGAAGTTGTGTTGTTTTAAGCTGTTTTCTTATCAACGGCATATTGAAAATAAATTTGCTTGGAAATTGCGTGCAGCCTACGTCAAGCTTTCAATTTAAATTACTTTTGACAACCAGTATGTGTGAAAAACTTGAAAGCAAATCTTGGTCGTGTAACTGTAGCGTAAGTAGACTGTGACAAAATCTAGTCAAGAAAAAGATTAAGTTTTGCATGGGAAATATATTTTGCATGAAATATCGTAATTATACGATTTTGCTCGTATGTAAACTTACTATAAAGGTTAACTTACATAACACGCGTTAGTGCGCGTGCGAACTGTAGGCATCTGTCAAAAAAAGTTGAAATAGTGTTTTTGCATACGACTCTTTGACACGTTTGCCGCAGAAAGTTGGTTAACTTTCAACTTTTTAACGCGTTGTATTGTTTTGACAACTAATCAGCCGACAACAAAAAAGAAAAAAACTAGAACCATGACGGAAAATCTTAATAAAGATTTTGAAAACTATACAGTATTGCACAAAAAATGCATTGAAAATGTTCCAAGATCATTTTTCAATGTAAAAATAAATAAAAAAGCTGAAAGAAAATGCGTTTGTAACGCGTGTAACTTGTGTAACTTGCCATTTTTCATGCGGTAAAGTTTTCAAGCTAACGATATTTGTCGACGAACAAGCGCGTGTTATGTATTTCTACCTTAAGTGAATGTTTCTTTTATTTTCAAACCCTATTTAGAAATCGCTTATTGATTTTATAACTGCCCCACTGTACAGTGCTTCTGGCCTAATTGTTTGAAACACACACTACTCTTTAAGGCTCAATCAGACGTGACATAACCATAGCCATAGAAAACAGCTGTTCGAACCAAACTAATGGGCAGCACTGTATTTGATTATTCGTGACTCGCCATAACGCCATAGAAACCAATTGAATTTTGGTTTGGTTATGGCTATGGCATTATGGCTATGTCACGTCTAATTTAAGCTTTAGCCATCAAACATTACAAACTAATAAATAGATACTCGCACAATTCTGGGTACTCACTAGGGATGCCAATCGGGATAGATTTTTAGAAATCCCGGGATTCGGGATTTATAAATCCCGATCCCGAAAATCCCGGGATATTCGGGATCGCGGGATTTTCGGGATCCCGGGATTTTTCGGGATTCCGGGATTTTCGAGACTTCGGGATTTAAAATTTTTTGGTAAAATAAATAATTTTTTTTAATAAATATTACTTTAATAACAAATTTTATGCATTTTAAACGTTTTTATGTTGATAATATATCATTAAACATTTGTTTTTAAAGTTAACAATATTTTAATACTAGTATGAAATAAAAATCGAAAGAATTTTTGTCATCTATTTTTAAGTTGATGTTAGAGAATTTATACTGAAAACAATAACTAAATATGAAAACTTGTTTTTGCTTTCAATGTAAATGTTTTTCTATAATCTAAGTCGAAACGAATGTACATATCTGTGGACTTTTAGCACTATCGCTTAAGTTGATTTACGAAAATTTTAGATGCACTTTCATACAAATAAGCTGCAAAAACATTATTGTGTTTTTAAATATATCTATTAAGGTTTTTTTAATTGCGATTGACCAACAAGTAGCTATTACGGTTGTTACATATACCAGGCATTGCCTATTTTTTTAATCGAATTCGTCACTACTATGACAACGATAATAAGGCTGAACATGTCGAAAAATTAAAAGAAATGTATACACAATTCTAATCAAATTCTATAAATTACGTCTAATCATCACAGTTTTGTAGGCACATACATTAACCGCCGTATTCATAAAAAAAAATTTAGGTTTATTACAGGTTTATTTGACAAATTTCCCAAAGAAATACGTCAAATAAGCGCTTAATAAGCCTAAAATATTTTTTATGAATATGCCATTAAAAGTTTGCCTGAGCACTTGAACAGTATTTTTGTTCTACTGAAAAATTTTAAATTCATACATAAGTTGTTTTCTGCAAGTTCAACAGATACATATGTAGTCCTAAGTTCGCTAAGAGGAGTATGGTTTATTAGTGTGCTGTCCTTCTACTCTGCAACTCGAATAAAACTATAATTGAGTCGAAGTCATTCAGTCGGTCATTTTTGACACAAACCTTTGATCAAACCCATGTAATTTAAATAGGTCATAGGTTTGCGTCAAAAACGACCTAAACGGTCTAACGAAAATAATTTTGAACTGCAATGTAAAAAAACATACATTCACACTAGAGCAATTTTTTAGGCAAAATAGTACGCATTATTCTGTAAATATTTCTCGCTTTTACGTCAACCCGACTTTTTATTTTCCTTTATTTCAATTGTAAGGAGCTGTCAGTAGTACTCAATTGTTACCGAAAAGTGGATAAGGGTTGAGGACTCGATATACAGAGTTATACACTGCAATAAATAAATAATAAATAAATTTCCGCAAGAAATGTCTCCCTTTTCCATATTTTTTTTTTGTTTTCCCTATTATTTGCTACTGTTTGAAATTATTCCCCGGGCGAAATTTCTCATGGAATTTTATTCATAATTGGCCTTATAATATAGAATAAGACGCAATAAATTTGTCAAACTTATTGAATTTTCCAAATGTTATTTTCCTTCCAAAGCTCATATGCTTCTTTTCGTTTTCAAAATAATTCTTAGTTGTATATTGTATCACCTTTGATGAAAATAACCGTGAGAAAGTAGTTAATTTATTTTGCACTTGTTGTTAATTTATAAGAAATATGCCACGAATAGTCATTAAATTGTTAAAACTGCACGTATAAAATTGTATGGAACTTTTAAATATTATAAAAAAAATACCATAAAATCAACGAAAATTTTAATCTATTAAGTTTTTTATAAAAATTGCTAAGAAATCCCGAAAAAGAAATCCCGGGATTGAATCTTACAAATCCCGGGATTCGGGATTTGCCAAATCCCGAAAATTCCGGGATTTCCGGGATCGGGATTTCCCGTTTGGCATCCCTAGTACTCACATACTCGTACATATGCACATACATATTTAGTACATATTATGTAGATACATAAGTATATATCTGACACTGAGAAGCAAATTTTAAATTACAAATTTGTTGGCATAATGTAATTTCAAGGGCCAATTTCACCAACTCTATTTAAATATCAATTCATATTTAAATGTCGATTTTGTTTAATTTTTGTGTGGAAAATGATATTTAAATATGAATTGATATTTAAATAAGTTGGTGAAATTGACCCTAGGAAAGAGAAACTAACACACTTTCGGAAAGCAAAATGCAATTTTACACAGATAAAACTTCAAAATTGCCCAAAATGTTATAAATTACACAAAAAAAAGTTTCTGTGTACAATTATTCTTAATGCATCCCGTAGACGACATGTTTTTTGCGTCTGACTTGTCAAATTTCCCATTAGGGATATAACTTTTTAGCAATTTTTTAAATATCAAAATTGGCATATCACAATCCGATAGAGCATAACAAACTATAAGGGAACGTATATTTATTTTTTCGCTAAGATCAAAAAAGTTCACACACCAACCGCGATAAAAAAATAAATAAAAACACCGTATAAAATTATGAATATTCAATATTGCATTAAGAAGGCCTCAAAATAGTTTTAGATTATGTAAAATAATATTTTTGTTAGTTCAAGTCTGTGCTTTAAGTGTTCCGAAATGTCTTTCTTTGGTTTAGAAAAACCAATTGGTGCGTGAACTTTTTTGAGAAAAATTACAAAAGATTATGATTTTCGTGGTTACTAGGACATTGTTGACCTCATGGGACTATGCCAAAAAATTGGTTATACTCCTAATGTACATGTCGTCTGTAAAAGCCAGACGCAAAGCCGTCTGACAATATTTCAATTACATCGAAATCTGTGCCGTGAGGAAACAAATAGCAGAGGATCACTATTGACGGCTGCAGTTGATATATTACAGCACCCATATATGTTTGTTTTTTTTTAATATTTAGCTGCAACGTCATAGGCTTAGATGGCTGAGCAGACGTTTCCATGAAAGCATCACTGATGTCGGGAAGTATAAGCTAGAGGACATCAGGGGCTTCATCATGGGGATTCGGTGGTTTAATGACGGATAATAGGGTTTCTTCTGGCTAAAAATGGGAGGGGTAAATATTACCAGTAATGTGCAATAGAAGGGAATCACAATGGACCCAGTTGGGTCTCCGAGTGGAGGTGCGGTGGGCACCACCCTTCCTAACCTAACCTAACCTAACCTAGCAGCAATTATGTACATACAATATAAATAGCGTTGTATTATTATATGCTAACTTGGTATCTTCGAATTTGAAGATACTAACTCTTCCTTTTTAGCAAAGGATCCTGACGACCGAAACATACACTCAAACTCCGATCAGCTCGACTGTCGGGCAACCGGCACCCGTATCACCAGAATTAGCCTCACGTTAGACCTCGAAGTTCCACCACAAGGGCTTTACCTCTATCGTCTTTTGAACTCAGGGGCAGTTCTAGGTGATGCTGCACCTAACTGACATCAACAGGACATGTCTTCCTTTTATAAATATGAGCACATCCTTTCCTCTATTGCCAGAGATCGGGTAGTAACACATAAGTTTTATGGGTAATGTACCAAAGGTACGTCAATGGAAAAAACCACATCACCCCAGCTGGGGCCCCGGGCTGGCCACATCCGTACTAAAAAAAATAGATTCCCTGGGGTAGCACAATTATGACATTGTAAAACTGATCAACGTAAGACACATTTTGCGTGATATTACACAGAGAAAAAACTGCCTCATAGAATCAAGAAGATTTTCTCTATGAAATGTTTTTAGGCTAAGGGGTATCCCAGCAGAAAGAAGCGAAGATTTTTTCATAGAGATTCCTTATTTTTTATGTGGTAAATCTTATTAATTTTATCAAGAAGAAAACCACATAAAATCAAGAAGAAATCTTATTATTCACAACTTTTTTACTCAATTTCCGTTATTTTTGGTATTAAAAAAGCAATCCATAGAGAAAAACCTCTTGATTATATTAGGTTTTCTTATAAATTGTAAACTATAGGGATTTCTTATTGAATTTGTTAGGTTACCTTATTATTTTTCTTAAAAAGATTTTCTTCTTGATTTTATTAGGCTATATTATTGATTTATTCAATAAGGTTTTCTTCTTGATTTTATTAGGTTCCTATATGATTATGTGTAAAGCATCTTATTGATTTTTTTTAATAAGGAAATCTTCTTGATTTTATGAGGTGTCTTGTTATTTCATATCTATAAATAGACATAGAGACAATTTTTTTCCTGATCTTTTTCATTTTTGTATAAGAATGTTTGCACAATAGTTTCAATGGTTGCTTGCTAGCAGGCTGCTTGTTAGCATATTGGTTAGAGTGCTTGTCTATCATTAAGAAGTTTGCTGGTTCAATACTTGGTGAGTAGGTTAGTTAAGAATATAACATAATGTGTATGTATATATGTATGTATGTATAAATAAATAACATCTACAATATACCACATACATACATACATATGTACATATATGCTATAAATATAAATAAAATGTATTTTACACACATGTATTTTGCCATTATTCATATTCACTGTTGAAGTCATGGTACAAAATTAATACAAAAAATTTTAAATCGTACAGTTTTTGAAAGTGCTAATGCTTTTAATTTTTGAAATTAGTACGTTCGATTGAACAATTTGTTTGTACATAAAATAATGTCGAGGCAAAATTACACCAAAAATGTATTATCTCATAAAAGTAGTCTAGCAAGAAAAAATTCGTTATACAAAAATCGGCTACGCTGCTGGAGATGTTAACAGCAAAAAATATTTATTTAACAAGTGGAACATTGAACATTTTCACAAATTAGTTTTTATTGTTTTTGCTCATGTTAAGTGAAAACGGCGTTAAGAAAGAGTTTACTTACTTCGCTTTTTTTTAACAACTTCTCTTCTTCTTGTATACTTCCCTATCCATTCTTTCTTCTGGGACACAATTTTTTGTCACACGCTTAATAGAATGAAAAACTTTAATTGAATCCAATTCAAATGCCTTTAAAGGAATTTTGTTTGCAAAATTTTAGTTCTTCTTCAATAGCAAGTAGTTAAATTTTATTTTCAGATAAGCATTTGCTTGAAATTTACTTCTAAATTTATTAAATAGTTTGTGTGATTGAGTAAAATGTTCGCTTTGAGTTTGTCTTGACAATAAAAACAAGAACAAAATTAAGTTCTTTTTTCAAGTAAAATAAGTTGCTGATTTTATAAAATTCTTTTTTAGGGCTGCATTTAGCTTATAACTTTTTTTTAATGAAGTTAATATACTGAAAGTAAAACCAACTATAGAAAGCAAAAACAATGTAACATAATATCCACTTCAGTAATACTTACATGTATGTACCGACGGTACATCGAATAACTAAAATTATTAATGTGGTGATCGCAAAAGATAATGCAGCCCCTACACGTTGCAACTGGTCGTACAATTGAGTTGCATATGCCAGTTGGTCGTTCACTGCATATGCCGCAGTTTTTCATCAAACTTCATTAAAAAAAAATTTTTATACAGTCAACATAAGTTCTGATTTCTTAGCTATACTTTCCATAGATAAAATTTTGATGGAGAAAGATCAAGAAAAAAATATAAATACAGGTTTTTATATTCTTCAATAAAATTGCGCATTCGAATTTTTGTTTTTATTTTTCTTACTATTTATATTATTAGCACGATGTTGCTTACATACGAACCAATTTGAAAATCGAAATTTTTTGATATTTCATTCAACCAGCGTCCAAAGCGTTGGCCAACCAGACATCTAGCGCAACAATTGGTTGTACAACTTAACCAAATTGTACAACCAGTCGCAACGTGTAGGGGCCGCATAAACAAGAATAATTTAACATACTTAGGTTGAGTGATATAGTTAACTTCGTGCTAACCTGAATAGAAAATGAAAAACCGGAGAAACAGAAAAGGAATAGTGATACTTACAAATGTATTTACCAAAGGTAAATCAATAATTGTAAACACAATAGCCCAATTCAGAATCTTGTGCAAATGGTCTCGCATCGTTGCATATGCAAAATGGTATAGTATATTGATACTCACCACTTAACAATTCTTAGAATTTATTACTCATTTATTGCAACATAGTCATATCCCAAGAAATGCATTGTAGGGTTAATAATGCAGTAAAATTCGTTGTAATATACATATTTGATATAGCGTAGATTAGAATAGGGTAAAGATCTGGTCCCAGGACCGGCACTGCGACACCTGATGAATCTTTTGTACCATAGATCTATGAATTAGATTACTTCAATCTCTGTATAACTCTCCTTATGACGGTCAGTACAGATATTGGAGAACCCCGTCTAATATCATCTGAACACAGAAACTCAGAATGAAAAACACACCTTCTACTGTCACACAATACGATACACTCACAAAGAATGTGTGTCATCGTCTCGTCATCTTCCAAGTACAAGCGACACAAAGGTGAACGAACTTGTTTACTTTTCCACAGAGGATAGTTCAGTCCAAAGTGACCAGACAGAAAACGAATAACAAGCCGTAAATTATTCCTGTTGAAGTTCAAGATGCCCTTATATGTAAATGGCTGCATCAAAGCCTTGGCCTGTCTTAAACCAAAAGAAGACAGCCACATCTCCTTAGCGGTCGAAGTGACATCTTCTTTGATCACAGACATTATAGTCGACCGACTTACGCCACAAAACGGCTCTGGGCCAATAAAAGGAGTAAAAGAGGCCCTCTTGGCCAGCTCATCCACTTCCTCATTCCCTGGATGACCGCTGTGGCCAGGTATTCAATAAATGGAAACCTTGTTCCGTATGGATAACTTTTGTAATGAGTCAAGGCACTCTAAAACTAGCCTTGAACGGAATTTCCATGAAAGGAAAGACTTAAGAGCTGCCTGACTATCAGAAAAGATAGCTACCTTTAATACCCCTATTTAAATTAATGTCGACACATTTGGCGATTGCCTGTATTTCTTCCTGAAATACCGTAGGCCATTTGCCCTTGGGCAAAGAGGTTTTTACGTTGGACCCAAAAACTCCAGCACCAACTCCATCCTCCGTTTTGGATCCATCCGTATACCAACACAACGGGACCGTTTTCATCCCATATTGCCCTGGGTGGAATTGTGATATTAAATCTCCTGTCGAACCTCAGTTCACAGTTTATCCTATCACTAGGCATTCCTAGCAGTCCTAAGCTGGGTATTGTACTCAAAACCAACGAGTGCCCGTTGCCAACACAACGAGCAGATGTCCCGAGACCCATCCTATAAGCGGCCATTGCCGCAGATGATCTTATAAAGATCTGTATGGGTGGTAGTCCAATCAAGGTCTCAATGGCTAAGGTTGGACATGACCTCATTTCGCCTATTGCAAGACGACACCCCAACCTCTGAACTTTACAGAGTTTAGTTGTCGGACACAACCTGGCGAGTCTTTTGCCACCAAACTATTGCGCCGTACGATATAATTTACCTAACAATCATTGTGTAGATCTACATAACCATTTTCGGGCTCATGTCCCAGGTGCACCCAGCACAACTTTCTGTGTTACGCATTCAACATGTCTGTTCCAAGTTAGCTTACTATCAAGAGTAATCCCTAAATATTTGATATCGGCCGAATAAGGAATATTACATCCATTCAACGATACTGTCCCTAGACCAAGTTTTCTTCTAAGAGAGAAATGTACCAGAATAGTCTTATCAGAGTTGACCGCCAGGCCATGTCTCCCACACCATTTCCTTACAATGCACAGAGCATTGTTCATGATTTCTGAGAGAATGTTGCCGAAATTGCGTAAAAATAATATATAAAAAGCTTGTACTCGTACACTCATGTCTTGAGAAAAAAAATATTTTGATATTTTCATTAACATATATGTCAATTGAAATCTTTAAACTTGTGTTGTGCAAAACTAGCTTTTTCGAGTTATACCTCTGTTGCAATAAATTGATTAAATTGTATGTATTAAAAAAAACGCTCCTTAAGCTTAATGGATATTTTTAAAGTTAGCACTTGTCATCACGAAATATCAAAATCAGTTGAACTGTCTGTATGCCGCTTACAAAACTTGCAAAAGCACTTTTCGAAATGCCTCATAATTGTCATGATTGACAGCCATACTAACTCATTTTCTAAATGTCAAGGCATACTTTGTACTCGGAATATAAATGGCCACATACAAATATAATTGTTCTCCTTTCTTGACGGACGAGTAGAATGCGAGATGTGTCTAAGATATGACTAAGTAAAAGTGCTTAAAAAATTACTTATCATAAAAATGATTCGAGTAAAAGTTATTGCTTAAAATAATTTCTAATTAATGCTATTTGGCAGCTGAAATTAACAGCTGAAAGTCGCCAGTTTCCATACGAAATAACATTTTGGCTTCTGGCAATGCAACTAAAGTTCACTTGCCAATCATAATCGAGCCAAAATTCTTCATTCACACTATAACAGAAATTGCATACTTGTACGGACAGGACAATCTATTTCCATGGGGAATTGTGACAGTTTTATCATTACTGTCGCAATATGAACTTGATCAAAAATAGTTGCTGTTGCGGTGGAAATTGTCGTGATTTTCGTCACGGTGCTAGGACATAGCTAGGACATTACATCCCCGTTTGGGCACACTCTTTTGTTGTTTTTTTTTTTTTTTTTTTTGCAAGGGGACAACATACTCATGTTCCAAAATGAGTTAGAATTTTAAAACATTCTTCATAAGATTTACTTAAAAGCGTAGAACATTTTCTAATGCCAAGTTTCTTCACTGATTTACACAAACAATTCACAAGGAGAAGACTGAACAGCAACTCCCTTTTATACAAGCATATTTTTTTCAGAATTAGACGTTTAATAACAATTGTTCTTCTCTTCTTTAGAAATTCACATTAATTAATAAAAACTAGATATACCAAACGGACGACACAATCGTCCGCATTCTAAACAGAAACAAAATCTCTTTATTAAACCTAATTCAATTTATTGAACTCTCGTCCTATAAGTTTTATGCAGCGTGCCCGTTTGACCGACTAAAGTGGCAAATTGCCACTTTTTCGATTGCCTTGCCACTTTTTTCCCCTTTTTTAGAGTGAATATATATAATAATACATTAAAAATAAAAAATTTAGTGTATTTTTCACGTCTTTTTTTAATTTTGCCCCTTTTTTTTTGATAAATCCCCTATTTGGTGCAACTTTTTGAAAAATGTCATCGGCCACCCTGGTTTTATGGCTTTCATACAATAACAAATAAGAAAAAAAATGGAATAGCATGCAAAATAGTACACAAATACACACACACACACACAGTGTAAACTAACAAATGAGTGTGTACTATATTTGCATGTAGTAGTAGCAACTTTAAACGCTTATAGCTCCCAAAATACTAAACCGATTTCAATAAAATTTAGAATCTGCACATCTGTGCAGAAATTCCTTTAAAATGATATAAATCTTTCCAAAATCGGTGCAGTAGTTCCGGCGTAAAAGGGATTACAAAAAACGTGTTCGCCTATTAATTATATAGATATTTCATTCAATAGTTAAGAGTTTAAAATACTGAACTTTGGAAAAATTTTGCTTTTTGCTGTCCAGTGTCATCAGAATAACGTTGTCTTCACGACATCATAATTAGCCAAACTGGTTGCGCATGAAATTGCTGGTTATGGACTACCTACCATCTTAACCTAACCCCTTTCTAAACAATTTTCTTATTCACATACAATTCGATAATAAACAGCAATGCTATTAGAATTCCAGAGTAAAAGAAAAACTACTTTCCAGTAATAAATTTAAAATGTAGAGAGGGAGAAACTTTTAACTGAAAGTCAATCAATTACTAACTGAAAAGGACACTCACATGTGTGTTGAAATAATCACATAACACAATTTATATCCCGTGAAGATCTTAATAGCTTTTAATGACACCAGTTAAGGGGATAGTCAGTCACATGATATGCGGGTGATTGCAAACGTGCATTTGTTATTATTATTGTTGTTTGTATATTTTTGTTGTTTGTATATCGCGTGTCAATGCGAGAATTTTACACATTTTAATTTGTATGCAATTTCTATTATTATATTTTTCATTAAATTTAAGACAATGTATGGCCAAGCCCAATAGAGATGTCAAGCTAACGATAGTGAACCATCGAAAGTTTTTGATAGTTTCAAAACAGGTACATAATAGTGATGTAACGAATGTCAAATTTTGATATGCGCGAATACGACTACGAATATTTGAAATGATATTCGAGAGTACGAATATTATATGTGAAATTTATAGTCATAAAATTGGGATTATTTTTGCGCCTGCAAAATGAAATATGAAAAATTGTTAGGAATAGCAACTTCATACTCCTGTTGGCGTACTTTAAAGTTTATAAAAACTACCCAAAATTTTAATGATCATTATTAAAAAGCATTTTAAAATTATATATTTCTATAAGAAATTTTATGAAAATTTATTTTTAGCCATTTATTTAAATTTCGTTTAGAATTTATGCATTTATTTATTTAATTTTTTGAAAAAATTTTGGTATTCATATTGGCCTGAATTTGACGAATACGAATGCGAACACGAATGTATAAAAATAGCCGAATATTCCGCAATTCGAATACGAATACGAATATTCGTGCATCACAAGTACATACTAATAGTGTTTTCACACTGCAAGCTAAAACCTGGTACTATAAACACAATCAAAGGCTACCGACCGTCGACTACCGACTACAAAAGTAGCTGGCTACAAAAATAGCCAAGTCGCCAGCTACTTAATTCTTTTAACGACTACCGACCACTACCTACAAAAAATAAACATGATTACATTAAACATCATTACATTAAACAATATAATAAATACATATAAACAGTAAAAATGACTATTATATACTTACCAATTTCAATAAAAAAACCAAAAAATAAATATAAATGAAACAAATGAATAATAGTTTTCGCGTTTTTAATAGCGATATTTAATGTATTGCGTTTTTAAAACCACCATTTCATGCATTTATTGTACTGACAGCACTAATCTGTTTTTTGTAGCCAAGAAAAATAGAAATTAGCCTAATGCATTAAACACATTCACCACACCAGGCTACACGAACACACGACTTCAAATGCCGCTAGCAGCATTTGTCGCCTCGTAGCCAGCTACTTAATTATTTTGGAGACGGCAGCAGCACCATCTGCAGCTGATATTCAAGTACAAATACATAGTTCAGTATTGCCACTTTCATATATTTTGCATTTATAAAAATTAATTTTTCTTTTAAAATGTAATTATTTCACATAAAAGTACAATAATGAATCAATTTATTCTTTACATCAATTTTTGGATATTGTTTCTAGTAAATAGTATGAAATAATTGTACGATATCATTCATTCACCATTTTGTATTATACTGGTAACACTGCATTTGCTCATTGTAGCCAGAGAAATAGAAATTAGTTTAAAGTTGGCGACAGCTACAACGGTGGTCGTGCAGTCGTGTAGCCTGCTGTCGTTAAAATAATTGTTACCATAAGAATATGTGTATTCTATTTTTGACAGATTGTAGCCCGTAGCCTGCTGTGTCGAATGTGTTTAATGCATAAGTTGGCTACGTTGGTGTATCGGCTAAAAGAATTATTCTCATAAGCACGCATGTATTCTATTTTTGACATCTTGTAGTCGATGGTCGGTGGACTTGATTGTGTTTATAGCATTAACGTTAAAACCATAAACAGCTGATTTTGCTGAATATAAAAATATCGATCAGCTGTTTCCTACGTTGCAGTTACTTTACATTACAGTCGGGTAACTGAGCCTTTTGATAGGAGCTTGGACGTACATACATACATACATATCGTCGGCTCAGAATTATTTTGCCCCACCAACCATTCCACCACGTAAGCGCCAGCAACTCATTTTTCAGAAAACGAAAAACACTTAATAACTTTTTAGATATGGGTTTAAAAACAATTTTTTTCTTTTACAAAACGTGGCTTTGCGGCTCTGTGAAGGGTGTAGAAACGTTTTTTGCAAAAACTTTTACTTAAAAGTAATTGTAGCCAAAATTTTAAAACAAAAACACATTTTCTTATTTTTTTTTGTTTTCAATATAAATAAGCGAAAGAAAATTTCTTGTCGACATCGTGAGCCAGGACATATGTAAGTGTTTTCGGCGCAAACAGCAATGTGCAAATTATATGTCGCTTACGAGGTTTTTCTAAAATTAATAAACATAAGTTTCTGTGTAAAAATTGACAGTTATTCTTATATTAAAAACAAAAATTTATATATCAAATGTTATATGCATAAAAAATTTATACAAATAAACTTATTACTATTTATTTCACTCTTGAGCTCTTTTAAAAAAAATTCAAAATTGCCTTATGACGGCTCTCGAATGGACTTGAAGAAAAATACTTTCTCTACTACAAACTGTTATAGGGTCCATTCTAACGCAAAAAATATAACAAATAAACCGAAGATAATACTAAATATTATATTGGTAAATAAAAACGTTCATGTAAAGAGCTTGTCAATTATAATTATTTTGCAATTTACTTAACAACCCGGATTTCTCTCCTTAATTAAATTTTTAAGTTATTTTTAATTTAATTATATTTGCTAAAAATTTAAATCGGGGGCTTGTTATGTATACCGAATCGAAAAGGAACTACTTATTCGTACTTGTATACATATACATTGTCGGCCCTATGTAATTATAAGCAAACATTTGTGCTGCGTAGAATATATAGTTTTTGAGTTACTCGACGAAAACTATCGATTTTACCGAAGTTACTGACTTTGAGAGCCTGGCACCGCATCCGATTGGCCTGAAACTTTCCAGACTTTTTCTTTATCTCAAAAATAAAAAAAATTGGTAAAACTTTAATATTTCCAACTTTAAATATAAAAGCCCTTCTATTTTGCATGTATGTAAATGTCATTTTGTATGAGATATTTTTAGGTTTAATAAGAAACAGTAAAAAAAAGGAGGGGCCGTAAGAAAAATTCAACGGCAACGGTTAAGCAAAAACATCATCGCCCAAACGTAGTCGCCTATTGTATGTTTTAATATAAAATTATTAAAAACTAAAATAACATAAATAGAATCTTATGGCGTTTTCTTTTCTAAAAGAAAAGTGTAACATATATGTTACATGTAATTTGGCAACATTTTTAAATGCTCACCTGATTTTTTGAAGTGTTGCATATTTTGCGTTTACAAAAGAACAATTTTCCAACAAGTTTCGGCATAAAACAATGACAACCTATAAAATGATTCATTTTTTTCATAGACAATAACAAAAAACAGCTGTTAATATAATGCTGCACTCATGCCCCTTTAATGAAAATGAGTGTTGAACATGTAGCATTTTTCTTCTTTTTAAGGGCAACATCATGAGAAAAGAACGCGTTGATTTTTAAAATAATACATACTTTTCAGAAAAGAACACAAAGAAATGTAAAAGGCACTATAAATGCAGCATATTGCTCAGAAAAGAAAACGCCATTAATTTTGCATTTTTGACTATAATAGAAATCATTTAATTTTTACTGTCGCCTTGTTGTGACGTCGACGACGCTATTCACAATAGGGGGGAATATTTACAAAGACACTTTTTTTTTAAGATAAAAAATGTCTTGTGTTCCAATTGTGCTTTAGTCAAAATGTATATAGAAATTTTGTTTTAACATACAATTCAAATCGAAATTATTTTAACTCCTTATTTATTTTTTATTTTAAGTCCTTGTCCACATTTGCAGCAGAGCTTTTGTGTTTGTAGAACGGAGGGGAGAGCGGAATGGAAAAGGGTACTTTGTTTTATGCTTGTGCAGCTCTTGTTGAGTATATCATTCTCATCTAATTCTCATGAGAACTATATGTGAAAATGTGTTAAGCTGCAAAACAAAAATTTCACAGTGTGGACCAGGGTTGTCAGACATGGCAATTCCTCGCCAACTTTTCAACTTGTTTGGCATGTAAATTTTTCATTTGGCGACATGGCGATTTCTCAGGTGATAAACAAATTTTGTTGGCGCTTTTTAATGCTGTTTTTTTTGGAATTCAAGAAAATTAGTTTGTTGAAGGAGTAGTTTCAAAAATAAATCCTACCAAAACTCGCCCACAAGAAATTAAAACAATTTGATTTCGATGATTTTTTATATACATACATACAGTTACTCTCAGAAATATTTTGCCTACATTCTTTACGCAAAAAAGTTAAATAAATTTATTAAAAATACAAAATTTAGGCAACATGTTAAATTTATTTCTTTTCTAACTGAGAAAGCAAAGCCTATAGAATGGAAAACACAAAAAAAACAACAACTTTGAATTTAATTGTTATACTTTTTTTGCCTTTTCTTGTATCAACTACGCAATTTCAACATCACAAAAGTATTTTGCTTCTTTTAGCGTTCCCGTTATTTCTTAAATATTTGTGTTGTTAAATGTGTTTTTTTTTTTTTTTGCTATTCGTTTGTAATAGTAATTGTTATGCATTTTTTGTCATAATTGGTTCCAATCTTTTTTTATTGAGTGCAACACGTGAAGTTTTTGTTTAAAAAAATGCCTAAAGT
The DNA here is from genome assembly GCA_944452675.1 of Tachina lurida. Taxonomy (NCBI): domain Eukaryota; kingdom Metazoa; phylum Arthropoda; class Insecta; order Diptera; family Tachinidae; genus Tachina; species Tachina lurida. Next base: position 42,846,692 of record OX101753.1, read on the forward strand.
AAAGGAATTAAATTGATCTGCGAATAAGATCGTTCTATATCAGTATAATAGAACAAATCAATCCAATATCTTTGTGATATGTTTGCTAGATGTAGACAAACAAGAGAAAATACTTTTAAAGGTGCAAAAAAGCGAAGATAAGTATATTGAAAATGTTCCACGAAAATTACGAGGAAAGTTGTTAACGGTGAGAAACACAAGAAAAACTATTAAAAAAAAAATACGGAAAGCCACCATTTATATGTTCCAAGTCTTAAAGAAATGCTAAAGGGGACTCTACGAGCATACTACGGATACACATAAGTGGCAAGTCCATCCGTAAAGTTCTAAAAGCCAATAATACTAGCGGCAGGGTAGCTAGAAAAAAACTTTGATTTCGGAAGTTAATAGACAGAAGCGTTAGTTATATGCTGAACTACATAAATTTCAGACTTCTAATTTCGGGAACACGATAATATTTAGCAACGAAAGTAAATTTATAATTTTTGGGTCAGATAGACAGCTTATGGTGCGGCGCAAGCCAAATAAATCACTAACTATTAAGAATATAAGGCCAACAGTAAAACATGGTGGGGGTTCTCTCATGGTGTGGGGCAGTACGTCGCCACTAGGAGTGGGAAAGTTGGTGTTTGTATAAAGCACAATGGGTAAACATCTATAGTTGTCCATTATTAGAGAAAACCTACATGTCAGTGCTGAACAAATGGATCAATATATCAGTGGGTATTACTTCCAACATGACAACGACCCAAAACATATATCCCTGGACATTAAGTTATGGCTATTTCATAATACCAAACATCTGCCAATACCCCAATAAATACTCGACATGAGTCCTATTGAAAATCTTTGGGCTTATTTGGAAAAAAAAATCCGGGAAAATAGCATTTTATCAAAAGTATGCTTAGAACGAGTATTGGAAGAAGAAATGTACATATAAAAAAAGTACTTAAAAATTTCCGAAATTTATTAGAATCTATGCTAGGACGTCTGCAAGTGGTCATATCTAACAATGAATATCACACAAAACATTAAAACATAATACGCTGCTTTAATAATGAAAAATCTGTGCAAAAAATTCAAAAAGCAAAATACTTTTGTGACCTGATAAATAAGCGATGTTTTCATTATTTTTTAAAAATGTCATAAAATAATTTTTTGTTTTTAAATTTTAATTAAAATATTTGTAGTTAAGACTTCTCCTATTTAATATGTAAAAAAATAAACATGAATTTTTTCAAAGAAAACATTTTTATATAGCATTCTTTTTGCAAATTTGTTGAGATTTACATAAGCAAAATATTTCTGTGAGTAACTGTATATGTATATAAAACAGGATGTGTGTATGTATGTATGTAACGTATGGACTACAAAATGGATGGGCCGATTTTGATGAAATTTTTTGATTTTCGGTCTGCGGGTGGAGGGGCGTGGCAAAATCCAATTTTCATATTGCACCATATATTAATTTTTTTGCGGGGAGGGGAGGGGTAGCGAAGCATACCGAGTAAAGCTAGTTAATTAAAGCAGTTAATGTGTTTTGAATTTGGAGAAGAAAAATGTACAAGAAATAATTTTTGGCGATCTTATTTCTATTTTTGCGATTTTCTGTTAAATGTTTATAGGATTATTTTATAAAAATGTATATTAACCCGTCGTCGGGCACGTGATAAAAGAAACACCGACAGTCAGGTGGGTAAATATGACCCTAGGTTTTTTTGACATTGTATTATGCATAATTTTCAAAATTTGATAAACGTATATGTAAGCAATATATACATGACTCTTTTAGCTATTTGTTATATGCAAAAAAAAACATATTTAAACTGTTTTAAATTTTTTAATTTATTAAGTTAAAAAACAATAAACGAACTTAAAAATATAAGGAACTTCAGTCTAATGCCACAAACTTAAAATCTAAAAAAAAACAAAACAAAAAATAATTGCTAAATTCATCACATGGGTATTAATTTTATATTAATAAGTGTAATTTTCTTTAATTTTCTAAATTTCTTAAATTTTTTTTTTGGTGATATCGTCTAGTTTTCTTTGGTAAAATCTCACTACACCGACGGCCAGGTTGGGTCATATTTACCTTTTCTTAGTTGACGATCAACTATCTCTGCTCCCGTTCAATCATCAACTGAAACGATATAATAAACAACATGTAAAAACGACACACTCCAGCTACTGAGAAATTTGGCAACGTCGCAAAACTTTAAAAAAAGTTACACAGCAATTTAAGAACATATGGGTCATAATGACCCAACCTGCATGACGTCGGGTTAAAAAAAGTGTTGTATAGAAACAAAAGCATTTTGGCGATTTTTAAAATAAATTTGGCGAAATATGTCGGATAAAATTTGACAACGAATGCAGTTTCAGAAGAGAATTTAATTTCGCAGGAAATGTTTTACTGTATGGTCGGGCACTAAGGGATTTTGGGGATTTTCCTGCTTGGCGTTTTCTGTTTTCTTTTTTTGTTTGGCAATTTTTCCTTACAGGAGATTTTATTCATTTTGGCGATTTGCCGATTCACCGATTTTTTTCCTTGATGTCATGATTAGGCAACTATTTTCGTGTTGGAGATGTGTTAAAGATTTTTGCTGCGTAGAAGAATACAAACAACATTTTTTTCTGTGCTCAGTGTCTTAGGAAAGCAAAGAAAGCACCACAAAGTAGTTTTTATACGTTTCTTAAAAATCGCATACATACATAGGCCCAATTCATACGAGGATTTAAAAATCTTGTTTTATTTTTCATTCTCTTTAAAAGTTGCGTCCAAAAACATTTTACATTCATACGATGATTTTTTCCATGTTTCTAGTTTTGATTTTTTTTCTTCCAAAAATTGTATCAGTGTTGCCATTCGATTTAAAAAAAAATTCGTTTTTTCCCTACATGTTAAAAAATTTGTTTTGCACACCTTTTGTAAACCAAAATTATTTCTTCTGAATATTTGGAGCTACAGTAGGTAACTTAAAACTTTACATATGTATGTATATATGTAATTCTTTTGTATTAAATTATTCAAAGTGACTACTTCTGCCTTCGAAATTAATGCATACTTTTCTACAGTTTTTTAGAATATTATAATACAAATATAACACATATCTATATTTGGGTTTTCTCTAATCATGAAGTTTATTAAGATTTAAGTTAAATAGTTGTAAGTAATATCCTAATTATTAAATCATTGTTTAATAGATGCTCATTTCCTATTTCCTGGGGTGCTTGGCATTAGAAAAATAGAGGGAAGATCTTATTCAAATACAAGCACTGCGACACCAAAATAATTAGATAAAAGTCTATGTAATTACGAGCAAAAACAAATTTTTAAACGGAACAAAAATATATTTTGCGTATAGTTATTTTTACATTTATGCACAAAAAATGCAATACGAGAATACAAAAATATATTATTAAATAAAATATTTGTCCGATATTCCCTATACTCCTATATTAGCTACAAAACTACCTACAGGTAAAACTGTTTTCTATTAAAAATAAAACTTTTTAAAAATAAAATTAAACCGACTTCAAAAATAAGCACTGAAAAGCTACAAATAATATAGATCTAGTTAAATAAAAGATTTTTATATACATATGTTACCTACAGTGCCGTTTGAAGTTGGTGCAGTTTTTTTACCGGGCATGTTCCTATGTGTTTAGTACCAGTATTACTGGCACCAACTTCAAAGGACAATAAAAATCTTTTATTTAACTACGAGTAGATCTATATTATTTGTAGCTTTTTAGTGCTTATTTTTGAAGTCGGTTTAAACTTTTGAGCTCTGGTCAATTCAGAAAAGTTTTATTTGTATCTTTTTTTATTTAGAAATATGGTCCAGTTTCGTAAAAATCGATTAAGTAAAAACACGTGAAGTATAGTATTAAATTTTATGGGGCGTGGCTGCGCCTACTTTTTTTAAAACAAGATTGTGTATTTTTAAGAGTCCAAGGTGTGTGCCAAGTTTCGTACAGATCGATAAAGTAAAAGCACGTGAAATTAAGTATTAAATTTTATGGGGCGTGGCTACGTCCCTTTTTTTAAGACAGGATTGTGTATTTTTTTTTGTGTTCAAGGTGTGTGCTAAGTTTCGTAAATATTGGTTAAGTACAAGCACATGAAATATTATACTAAAAATTAATAGGCGTGCCCGCCCACTTTTTGAACGCAATTTTGTGCCTTTATTAAAGCCTTAGGGTGTGTGCCAACTTTCGTAAAAATCGGTGGAATAGAACCCTGTGAAATATAATATAAAATTTTAATAGGCCTTTTTTAAAAGAAGACTGTGTCTATTTTAGTGCTCAAGGTGTGTGCTAAGTTTCGTAAAAATCGGTTAAGTAGAACCACGTGTAATATTATAATACATTTTAATGGGCGTAGCCCCGCCCATTTTTCCAACTTAAAAATTTTGTAATTACAAGAACCAAAGATGTTTGCTATGTTCCGCAGCAATCAAATGAGTAGAAGATCACAAAATCAAATTTAAAAAATTGTGGGCGTGACCGCGCCTACTTTTTTCAAATGGGACCAATGGGAAGCTATACCCTCTCAGACAACAAAAAAAATTTTACAATCGGTCTAAAATGCACCTAAAAAAACAAAAAATAGAGACGAATTGTTAACCTCCTTCTTTTTTTGAAGTCGGTTTAAAAGCTGTTGTCACATTCAATGAAAAAATAAAATAAAGCAACATACCGAAAATTAAAATATGTGTAAAGAAAATTTGAAAAAAAAACTCGGAGAACGGAAAATGTAATTTTTTTCTACCCCCTTTGCTTTTCTATACATTTCGCCTACAAACTACAAAAATCGTGTTTCAAAAAATCATTGAAAAATCAACGTAAGAACTAGGGCATACATACATACATACATACATTTGTACATAATTGGGTATATATGTATATAGATAAAATATATGTCACCAATAAAGAACACAAGAAGTAAAACTCCCTTCAATATCTTTCGTCTATACAACACAAAACCGGAAGCAATTCTCTTAACTATTTTCATGAACTAGTTACAAACAATTTTCCCCACTTTATGCTACAGATTAATTGTATAAGAAGCATACAAAATATTGCTTAAGTGGTACTTAAACAAATAACAGCCATTAAAATAAAAAAAGTAAAAAATACCTTCTCCTTAGGGGTTTCCTCCAACATTTAACATGAACCTGCTTGTCAGTAGTTAACTGAAATTTAAAGACAAAAAATATTTAGTAAAACACTAATACACATGTGTGTATCAGAGAACAGCAATGAGTAGTGAAAAATTGAGTAGAGTTGAATCATGATTTATAATTTCTTGTACTTATGCGCACTCATACTTATTGCAATGTTGTCTATGAATCATACTCACTCGAAAGTTTGAAGTTCGCATCGAACTCATACTTAGCAATATTTATGATGATTTTGTGGATTTGTACTCTCCTTAACTCAATGTATATGGACGATGTAAAATAAGTATGATTCACAATGCTAACTTCGCATGTGAACATTAAAGTTCTCATTATTAGTATGTGTTTCTCTCTTGCTTTTTTTTTTTTTTTGCATGAATTTAAATACAACCCTACTTACTACTATTGTATACCACTTGCAAACTCTTTAATGACTAATGCCCTAATTCAGTAAGAAGATTTAGGACGTTTTTGTGTGAAAATGCTTCTGAGTTCTTGTCTTTGAAGTCTCTAAATTATTTTCTTTGACAATGAAAAATATAAATATTATTGTCATGTTTTTAAAACATAAAAATTCAATTAAATTATTATACAATAGTTTGAAAAATATATGAAAAAATATGTGTTGGATATAATGTTTAGAACAAAATCATAAAGCAAATACACGAACCTTCTAGCATAGACAACAAATGGCTCATAGACAACAAATAATAATCGTTTTAAAGAATCAAAACTGCTTCTTTTTTTCGTCCATAGACAAGACGATACATTCATCGAACAGAATTAGGGCATAAAACTTTAAATAAACATACATGCATGAGTTGAGTGAGCTGAATCAATATGAGTAGTATAAGTATTTTCCTGAAATTATAAATCAAACTGATGTGATTTATGAGTGTGAGTGTGGATTACTTTGATGTTGACGTCGCATTCATATTTATTTCAACTTATACTTATAAATCAATGTCATGGTGAGTATGAGTAAATCAGAGTAGTTGATTTTAAATGATGTCTACTCACTTACATTTAAAATTTTATGAGTCAGTATGAATAGCGAAAGCATGACTCATTGCGCTTCTCTGGTGTGTCTGCTGTTCATAATAAAATATTCGTTTCCGTTCAACATATTCACAATCGCTTATGCAGTCAAATAAAGAGGGAAATAATTGCGCTGCATTCAGTAATGACGAATCTCATACAATCCTTCCTAAAAACCAATTAATGAAATTCAACAAAGTAAAAAAGATTCTCTAAAACTAAAAAAAAATTATTGAATATAAATTAGAAATATACAAAACGTTGGCAAAAAAAAATATTTATTTGCTGTAAAGAACTATGTAGTTTTTATTAAATAATAGATTTTATTTGTAAGTTCAAGAATTCTTCACTGTTTTCGGAGTTTTTCCAAATTGTTTTTTCTTATTGTACATTAAAAATTAAGACAATTTTTCTCACCCATTTCATTGACTTTTATAACATTCTCGTTCGGCTTTAAGAACTCTATTACATCATTTCGTTTTCTATATTCTATTTGAGTGATTTTTCGGAACCTTTCATAGACTTTAGATCTTATTACAAGCTATAAGAGAATTTAACCGAGTTCGTCCCAAATATATTAATTAAAAAAGAATCGAAATCCCAAAGATGCTATTAGAATTGGATAAAAAAAAACTCAAAGCTCACTTCAAACCAGTGGTCGGCAACCTGTACCATTACATTTTACGATTGTGTGCGTTATACTCTTACCTCGAACCGGTCTTGCCAGTGAAGTTTCTCCTCATTTCCCTATATCAAATTTTAAATCTCTAAAGGGAAACTTGATTTTATTATGGTTGTTGTTGTTGCGTGAATGAGTAAAAAGATGGTTTTGTAGAAAATTTTCTTAAAATAATTTAAATATATGAGTAGGTGAGATGCAAAACTCGTTCGTTACAAAAATTAAAAAAATCAAGATAATGATTGATTCTAGTAGTTCTTCAGGAATTTTATAACAATCAATATAGAGATTGTATCAATGTATGCTCTTTTTTATATTCTTTCATGAGAATTTAAAGTATTCCACTAATTTGGTCCATTTAATCTGCTGCTATACGTTTTTTTGCTTTTTCTCATAATTCGGTTAACGTGTAACGAACGAGTTTTGCATCTCACCTACTCATATGTACGATAAGCTTAAAAATTCCTTTATTTGCGTGGGTTGACAAACCAAACATTCTGGTTTGCCGAAATAATTTTCTCAAAATTAAGAATTTAGTAAATTCTCATCACACGTACTTTCTTACTGTTGCGATATATTTTTTTCTCTGGCAACGCTGATTCTTAATGCAATACACACAACTCATAGAAGAGTATATTAATAGGGGACGCTGCCCTTAATTCGCAGATCACTGCCTTAAAACTCAAACTTGAATTAATAAGGTCTGTGACTGAATATTATAAACCTTCTGTAAGACAAGAATTTTGACAGACATGCAGAGTTACATGTAAGTTGCTGTGAGAGCTGACATGTCAGATGTAAAAAAAATTCGTGTATGCCAGACTTAAGACAACCAGCAACATCTTTTTGTCAAATATTTTTCACTGTATGTATGTAAATATATATGTAAGTGTGTTTATAGACCCCATGGGATCTCAAATAACTATCAAAAATCAGAATAACAAACTTATGTATAAACGCATCTCTTTCACGCCAACATGTTTACGCTTCTTGTCACATGTTAGAGTCTATGATCTCTTTAAGGTATTGAATTGGTTTTCGGATATATACCGTTACCTCAGCCGGTAATTGAATTCCCCTTTTGGCCAGAGTATCGTCCATTTCATTTCTCTCAATTCCCATGTGTCCCCGGATCCAGAATATATGTACTTGTCTACCAGCACATAACATATTTAGGGCCTTTCTACACAGGAGCACAATCGAGGAGTAATTGCAGTCAGCTGATATTGCTTTTATATCTGCTTGACTGTGTATATACAGATTTACACGCGCATTTCTTAGTTAGAGGGGTGAAGGCTAACTCTGCTGCCATTTTGACAGCATAGTTTTCCGCCTGGAAGATGCTACAGTGATCAGGAAGTTTATGAGATTCCTCTGTACTGAGCTCCTTACAGTAAACCGCAGCTCCCACCCCTCTATCTATCTTTGAACCCTCAGTGAAAAAGTTTAAACCAGAACCATTATGATTAAGACTTTCCAGATAGCCTTCTTCACTTATAATGATCTGTGGTTTGGCAAAAAAGTTCGTCACTGGAATGATGTAGTCCGAGCTACACTCCATGTCTTCTAGTAATTTACTGTGACCAAATTATCTCTACGACATCTGTCCTATTGTCCTCAATTAAATTTATTAATTACACAAAAACAATCAAACTATTTAGTTCACAGTAGTATAGTAAAAAAAACACGCAACGATCTAATCGAAAAATGAACGTCTTTACTACTCATAGTTGCTACAGCACCCAGTACTAATTATTTTTACTCTTTGCCAGTTAAGAAACTACCTGACAAGTATTGAAATATGAAAAGTATGCGAATATATGAAAATATAAGAAATTAAAAAACATTCAGTAGAGTGCTTGACCACTTTGTGTAGGCTTCTAGGGTTAACTTTGTCCAGGAATCATATATTTTTGAAAAGGAAATTAAGCGGAAATTAATGTACTGTAATATACACACTAAATAACAAAATATGTCAACTTCATTAGGAAGAGAATTTGCACGGTGAAAACAAAAAGTTCTTAGAAATAATTGAGGTGCGAAATTAAATATTTATTGAATATGAAAATATAATTCAATTAAAAAAGAATGTTACCGCAAAAAATTTTTGATTTAAGTTCTAAATTGAAAAAAAAATATGTTTACAGCAGATGTTTGCAGAGAATTAGAAAATGAGCGACTGAACATGTTTAATGAAATCGGTATAGTTGTTGCAAACAACAGAAAAAAATGTACAATTGAGGTAGTTTACACGGGAACAATTTGATATAAAATGTATACGTATACACAGCTTTGTATGGGTTAAGGCCGGGACACAATGAATCCGTCATACGTTAAACTTCGCCTTTTTCAACTGACATTAACGCAACGACGCGTCGCGACGGAGAAGGTGGGCACAATGAGTACTTTATTGACGGAAGCATTTGAACAGCTTCTATAGGTCGATTATTCATTTTATTTATTTAAATATACTTTGTAATACAGTAAGCCTGCAAGGCCAAAATCGTATTACTAGAGTACATTTCTATGGCTAAAATTATATACAATAATTATCAGAAAAAAAATATATAACAATAAATGTGAAATTCTTTAGCATATACGTAAACAAAAAAGAATTTGTATAAATATATGTATTATTATATCAGAACAAAATAAGGTATAATTGGTCAGGAAGTACATCTTTGAAAAAAGGGCGAGCGGTGTGTTTGTATACCAAGTAGTCCATATCGGTGAAAAACGTAGATATAGTAGAAAAAAAAATATTTAAAAAAAATATTTAAAAAAAACAGATACTTGCAGATGTCATTACATATTTAAAATAAAATAAAGACTTGGTAATGTACATATGTATATTGAGTATTCTAACGACTGGAAGTAGTTAAAAATACCTTTTTTTAAAAAATTGCATGAGTTGGAGAAAGATCGCAATGCGCATGGTAACGTATTCCAAGATCTTTACAAAAAACGAGCGCTCCAAAATAGAGTTGCTTATTAACGTAATGATAATTTGGGGATTTCTTGCAGATCTCGTAAAATAGAAATTATTATAGAGATAATTGGGAGTTCCATATTTCATAACTTTGTAAAAAAATAACAAATTTCTTGCCAGAAGGTATTGTCTGAAATGACAACCAAGAAAATTTTTAACGAAAATAGTTGTATGATCACGATATGTAATACCGTAAACGAATCTGACAATTCTTTTTACTATTTGTTCAATTTTGCGTATATTATATCCGAGTGTACCAGAGTACACTTCGATACAATAGTTTAAATGTGACATCAATAGACTATGAGCAAGCATGTACCTGACTCTCATTTTATTTATTAAATTCAACTTTTTTTTATTTATTTCGTTTATTTCTTTTGTTTCATTTTATTTTTGCAGCCACAAAACACAAAAATCTAAATCAGAACATACCAAGAAACCAACCGATATCTGTCAAACTACTCAACGTACGCAAAAAGTTAAAAGTTTACCAAATTTTGTACCTTGCGTTGACGGACACGTACTGAATGTAACCGACCTCATAAGAAACCATGTATTTCGATTTAGCTGTCAGTTGAAAAAGGCGAAGTTTAACGCATGACGGACTCATTGTGCCCCGGCCTTTAATGTTTTTCGTATTCATTTAACATTTACTGTTTTTTTTTTTTAAATTTTGTGTGTATTGGTTTTGTGCTGCTAATGCGGGGTTGTAGCTGGTTGAAAAATTATGCCAAACACAAAACTACTCTCTTTGCCTCTCTCACCTACAAACTGACATGTTATGCCAGCACAATTATGCCCGTGTAAATCAGCGCTATAGCCATCAACGGCAAGATTAGAAACCAGCTCAACGACAATGTAGATATAGCAGTGTTGCCAATATTGTTCGAAAAAGTCGTCAGTAGTTGGCTTACATTATCGTCAGTACATCGTCATTGATAGACACTTGTGACGTACCTCGATGTCTCGAAGACTTGACCTAAGTGGTGGATACATACATACATACATACATATATATATAAAGTAGCTGCATAAATTATTATACATGCAAATGTATCACTGTACTTGTGAATTTCTAACACACTTTTATAAAAAAGAATTTGATTTATTTGCTAGATTGCGTGATAGACGTCGTTCTATTTCATGACTCCCTATAGTGATGCATTTCACACATTATAATGCTTACGTCACCAAAATGTGTGCTTGTATATCCTATTTAGAAACATAAAGAACCAATACATACAAACATGCAAATGTACATACATACATACGTATGACTACCCTGCAGGAGAATAGGTGTCAATTGTCTAAAAGCTACTAGTATAATTACTAGAACAGCAAGAACTAGTGCTAAAAGGGTTAAAGTTGTTGTAGAAAATTACTAGTTCTGATGAGTACTATTATATGAAGTAGTTCCAAGGCACCACATTGCAAAATAAATTTTGAATCTCTAACAGAGCACTTGCACTGTACGAAAATTGGTATTACACAATTATTAAAGTTTAAGGTTCACCTATAAATAATTATAATCAAATAATTACAATTAACCTTTTGTATTTTTGAATTTTGATAAATAATTGCGAATTTTAACTGGCAGTTGTCACTGGGTAACAAAGGATTAAAACCACCAATTTTATAGAATTTTTCTTTGCATAATTACCAAGAACTGGTAATTAACTAGTCCTAAACTAGTACCAATGGCACTAGTAATTTTCTGAACACACTCAATGCTAATTTGAGCATTAACATGTTATAGGAAAGTTTACGGTTGGGAACTAGTGGTGGTGGCTTCTGTACTAGTAAAATACCAGTTGGACACTAGTTCGATCTCCTGCAGGGTATATACAGGGTGTTTTTTTAGAGGTATAGAACTTCGAATTGAAATAAAACACAAGAAAATCGTTTTAATGTCCATCAATTTGGCTTTATTGGAAGGATAATTTTATGCCATTAATGTTTAAATATGATTTCGGGCATGTGCCCGCCGCGGCTGGGTCGAATAAAGCCAATTCTTCTGGCAATAACGCCACGAATGTTGGCTTCCAAGTCCCCTAACGTTTCTGGTTTGTTGGCGTAGACGAGCGACTTCACATATCCCCAAAGAAAATAATCCAATGGTGTCAAATCACACGATCTTGGTGGCCAATTGACAGGTCCATTCCGCGAAATTATGCGCTCATCGAATGTTTCCTTCAATAAATCGATTGTGACGTGCGCTGTGTGGCATGTAGCGCCGTCTTGTTGGAACCACAACTCATCCACATTCAAAATCTTCAAAATCTTCCATAAAGTTGATGGACAAAGCTCCAATTGCTGTGCACGGTGGCGAATCGATTCATTCGGGTCCTCTTCAACACTTTGCTCTACAGCGGCAATTGTTTCTTCGGTGCGCACTGTTCGACGTCTCTGCGGATGCGTATTATCACATAGAGTAAACGTAGTGCGAAAACGATCCATGGTTAACCGAATTAATTGCTCTGATGGACGATTATGTCGACCATAAAATGGACGGAGCTTGCGGTAAACTTCGCGAACTGAACCATTATTTTCGAAATAAATTTGCACGATTTGCAAGCGTTGTTTTTTTGTCAACCTGTTCATGATGAAATGGCAAACCAAACTAAATATTAATCACTTGACAGCTGACAAAATGGACGCCAGTTAAAAAAGTGATGCCAACTTAAAGTTCTATACCTCAATAAAAAACACCCATTACATATATAGATGATAAGAGTGTGTAAGTAATATTTTATCAAAATATAAACCAACATTTACAAGGAAACCGCATTTCCTAAATGTACCCAGCAAAATAAAACATGCAAAAGAAAAAATATTCAACAAAGGGGTGTCATTGACGAACTTATATTTAACAAAACTGCTCATCATTTAAATGAGTGCTTAGAACGCATGCAAGTTCCCTGATTCGATGACGTTTTTTCACGCAAATATAAAACATAAAATATTGTAGCATCCAGCATTGACACAAATGTGTCAATGTGGTGATTTAATTTCGTTTGTGCATGCCTTTTTTTGCTGGATATTTATTTCAATATATGTCGCATGAGTTTTTAATGAGTTCAAAAACTACAGCATTATTTACAATAATCATGAGACACTATTTCATTTTAAACGCATTCATTTATTTTTTGCTGGGTGCACATGCACACATATAAAGTTTACAGAAATAATTTTACATGTGTAAGTGCGTACGCACCCAGTTGGCCACGTCCTTAAGACATCTTTGACGACGGGTACAAGACAATGGTAAGTCGTAGAAGACATATTGAAGACAAATCCATACAAATCGTCGACGAAATTTTCATACAAATGGCGGCGAGGTCACACAAGACGAGATGAGCGACAATGTCGCTCAGACTGTCGCAACAATGCTTTATTGAAGACTAAACTTATGACACTTTCACTCAGATTCTCCTCAACAATTCCTTTAAATTGTCTATTAGAAAACCCAATAGACAGGCGACATGTCGTACATTAATCGTCGAAGACAATGTCGTCTGCGACGATTTGGCCAAGTGGGTACTTGTACAGTGACTAATGCATGTGTGACAGGTGGTAAATAAGATTCACTGCTCCGATTAAAATTTGCTTAACTTTGTAACGACAAACCGAGTGCGTACATGCGAAAACTATAATCGTCATGCCAAGTACGACTGCTGAAGATAATCCATTTGAAAGACCTAAATTTATAAGAGCACGTCAAGAGCTGCGCATCCAGTGTCCCGCTAAAATTAAGAAACATTCATATACTTGAAAACTACTTACATATGTGCTTTTAGGCAACATTATTCTGAAAATAGTGAATACACACGAATACTGGGACAAATTTCTGGCTAACAGCTCGTATAAAAACACACAACAGAAATATCTTAAGCGACATGGCCACACATCAAACTGGCGCGTCAAATTCTGCTTTTCTTTGATAGTGTTTGTAAAAAAAAAACTCACACGTATGGTTTCATTTGAGTTTGACGAAAATTAACACAGTTTAGATTTTTACTACCATCACGGCAGAAATTTGAAACTAATTTGATCCGTGTGCACGTAATTCTTTCAACTGTCATTTTTTGTTTAATTTTCGCAGTGACAACATTATCGATGTGAAATATGAATGGATGAAAAAATTTAATTTTGAATTTAGTGAAACTTAACGCAGTTTGTCTGCTGTATGGCAAATTAAATGTAAACAATATGTGACCTGCTCCACGAAAAGGGACCTCTGCGCCGAAAAGAAGTTATTGAGAAAAACACGTTTAAAAAATCGCTTCGTTTTTCCGTGTTTTACGCATGGTTATGCAACTCTACCTTCAACCTGATCATCTGGCGATGTATTTCGACTCTCTGGTACTTTGTACGATGTTCACTATGCAGTGTTCCCTCTATGAAAATTATTTTTGTAATTTTGTACCTTTGATATTGAACTTTTTTTAAATTTCAAATATTATATATATTATCTGTTTATATCACATTTTTAAATTTTTTCATTAATTATGTTCATCTTTACAGGTGATTTGTAAAAAAACTAAAAGACATAGAAACTTGCGGTTTGCGGCATTTGAAAGAGCGTTTTTTTCCTATAAGAATCACTCAAAAAGTAAAAAAAAATTTTTCGGCGCAGAGGCCCTTTTTGTGGAGCAGGTCACATATAGTAATAGAACAGCAAAAAATTCGCAGTATGACATTTTACTTGAAAAATTTCATAATGCGAAAAAAAGATACCGCAAAAAAACGTTTTTAACTTTTTAAAACAAATTTGTAATGGAATTTGATCGTATGAGTTTTGTGTGTGGCTGTGATAGGCAAAACAAAATTTTACCAACACATACACAAATTTGACGCGTCAGCTTTATGCTAGGAACACAACTGGAACGAACGACGAATTTCATCCACGTCGTCGAATTCGTCGATAAGAGTTCGCTGCGTAAATTCGTCGTGTGAAGCACAACGACGATTTTACTCAGCGAATTACCCTCTTATATTTGATAAAGCTGGTTGTTGTGTGTACAAAGACAGAGAGAGAGAGAGAGAGAAAAAAATTAGTTTTTCCGTCGTTCGTCGGCGTACAAATTAGAAATAAGTCTTTTATCAACTATCCAACCTCAAACAGAATCGCAATATTTCTTCAAATCTCATATCATACCATTAATTTTCACTTCAACAGATTTGAGGTGGCGTTGGCTGAAGTAGTTAGCACGTTGACTGCAAAACTGAAGGTCCTGGGTTCAATCCCTGTATCCGACAGTCATTAAATAACAACACCACGCATTTTTCTGATGTGCATTAGTGTCCTTTGTGTCAGTTGTTGTAGGAAAGTTCAAGTGATGAAGGCATAGTCACTGGTCACTGAACTATACCGACTTCAGCAGATACTAATCCTAATGTAACATCAGAGCGCCCTCCTTCGTTGTGTAGCAAAATCATCGGCGAAGTAAAATAATCAATAAAATGGCTACAAGACACAGCTTCAAAAAATGAATACGCCCCATTTAACATCAGAGAGGCGCTGCAACACTGCATTATTAAAAACGTGCGAAAAGCAGAGTTATAAAAGAATGAAGCTTTCCTCTATCTCTTCTTTCACCAGCTGTCTTCTCTCTCTTACTATCCCTTTCCTAAAGAAGGTAACACCTAGTATTAGCAGTAGGCATTAATTGCCTGAGTGTTACTTCTCTTTAAAAAAAAAAAAAAGAAAAAAGTCTATCTGAGGATTCGTCACGCACGACGAATTTCGTTGTATGGCGGTGTTGTGTTCATTTTCATATGCACAAATGTGTTCTCTTTTTTATGACGAAAGTTCGCACCGAAAAATTCGTCGTTCGTCCCAGTTGTGTTCCTAGCACAACACGTCAGTGGGACTACCAGAGTTTAGGATTTAAGTCTGGCATCCCTCGAAAAGTTAAAACTCATGTCACCAATTGAAAAATTCCAGCCATTAGGCTGAGTTTACATCTGCCATTTCTTGTGTGCAATGTGCCCAAAAAATCCTAACCACTAATTATTAATGAAAAACTTTTTCATTCAGGCATGTATTTATTGTTTTAAACTGTTTCTAATCATGTTGGATGCCATAAAATTGTCTATTAGTTATGTATGAAACTTTTTAACTTAATAAATACGTGTCTGAATCAAAGAGTTTTTCATTAGTAATTAGTGGTTACGCTTTTTTACACACGTGTGGCACATGCACACAGATGTAAACCCGGCCTTACTGACATACAGAGCAACACGAATACACGGATATTTATATATAATTCGAAGCAGACCGTTGTTTTCTAAATTTTAAATTGTTTAAATTTAAATATTTTTAATTTTATGACAAACAAAATTTTAAAATTATTTTTGAGTAAAATTCTCAAATATAACGGAAATACGGGCGAATTATTAAATTAATACGGTAGCACGATTTTACCGGATATGTTATAATCCTTGTTGTCAGATAGTGAATGCCAAGAAAAATATTAGAGAATGGAAGTACCTTCTATTTGTATATCATGGAAAAACTTCTTGGCAACGAACCTGGTTATTACCAGGGACAGCGGTTTCATGCAAATGCATGTTTTTTTCCTTAACACTGATAATGGCAAGAACGAAATATATTTACGAAACATTTAATTTGCGTGAAAATGGCATCGATTTGTTAGTGCATATTATTGCATACTTTGCTGACAATGCATATTTTTGTACAACTTGGTCATAAGTGCATATTTTTGTGTCATATTTTGATATAAATGTACGCCCAGCAAAAAATTACACATTACCATCAGAACTACTTGCCATATGATGACTTACTTTTCTGATTACCTAAAATTTAAAAAAATTATGTAAAAGTTGCTAAATGAGGAGAAATTTTCTTTAGATTCAATAGATTACGTGAACAAGTTGCCAAATAAAAAAATTAAATACTTCTCAAGAATCGATTATTTTAGTATCACACCTTGTTAAAATCATTAAGTTGGTAGTCCAGGAAGCTGGAAGCTGTTCCACCAAAAATGCTTAATTCCAAACCCGATTACCTTTTTTGAAATTTTTTGCTGGGCGGTTTTGTGTCATATCTTGTCAAAAATTCAAAATTTCAAAAAACTGTTTTTTTTTTGCAAATTTATTTGCTTGAATTGTTGTAAAATTGTAGAATGATTATGCAAGTACACACATTTAGCAAATTTAATGAAAATTAAAGTAGTGAAACAATTCTGCGGAAACTTGATATGGTTTTTAAAAATTATACGTTAAAAAAAAGACAAATCTAAATAAATCTAATAAATCAAATGTAATGGTTGAGTTAAGTAAATATATAACATTATATAAAAATAATCATTTAAATTTGAGCCGATTACATCCACAGACGTTAAAAGGATCTTTTCGAGGCACAAAAGCTTTCTAAGAACAAATTGATTGAATTTCACATTCGATAATATAGAAAATATAAAATTTTTGAATTAAAATAAATATATGACTACACTTTTCTTTTTTATTTACACTAGATATACCAAACGGACGACACAATCGTCCGCATTCTAAACAGAAACAAAATCTCTTTATTAAACCTAATTCAATTTATTGAACTCTCGTCCTATAAGTTTTATGCAGCTGACCGTTTGACCGACTAAAGGGGAAAATTGCCACTTTTTCGACTTCCTTGCCACTTTTTCCCCCTTTTTTTGGAGTGAATTATATAATAATACATTAAAAATAAAAAATTTAGTGTAGTTTTCACGTCTTTTTTTAATTTTGCCCCTTTTTTTTTGATAAATCCCCTATTTGGTGCAACTTTTTGAAAAATGTCATCGGCCACCCTGGTTTTATGGCTTTCATACAATAACAAATACGAAAAAAAATGGAATAGCATGAAAAATAGTACACAAATACACACACACACAGTGTAAACTAACAAATGAGCGTGTACTATGTTTGCATGTAGTAGTAGCAACTTTAAACGCTTATAGCTCCCAAAATACTAAACCGATTTCAATAAAATATAGATTCTGCACATCTGTGCAGAAATTCCTTTAAAATGATATAAATCTTTCCAAAATCGGTGCAGTAGTTCCGGCGTAAAAGGGATTACAAAAAACGTGTTCGCCTATTAATTATATAGATAATATATCATATTTAATATTGTGTAAAAATTTAATGTAAAAGGCTTGTACACGCAGTTCTTGAGAAAAGAAAATATTTTTTTTAATGAATAAGTAAAATAATAATTTTGGATTATTAGTGCGTTAATAAATGTTAAACTTAAATTGTAACAATTCCCAAAAAAAAGCACAATTATTACCTTGACTGCACCCGGTCAAAAATACTTGTGTGGCAACACTCTATTCTTCAATAGCTGTTGTTGTTGTTATTTACATTTATTTTCTTTATAGACTTTGTCCTAGTTTACACTATGCAAGTCTTATTGCTGAGCTTATTAGTTTGGGGTAGAGAGAGACGACTCTTTTCCCCTCGACTCTTTCTCCTAACAAACTAATCAGCTTAGCAATAAGACTTGTATAGTGTAAATTAGGACTTTTTGCAACTACAATTCGAGTTGAACAAACTCAGCCAATATTAAAGAAAGTAAAGTAAGAAAATAAAAAACATGTTGATTATTAAGTTCCTGTTTCAACTTTGTTATTTGTTGAGCTTCTCATTTGTTTAAATGAAAGTTTAACATAATAACCAGGGTAGGAAAAAATTCTGCTCGCAAACGCTATTTTATTTTTTTCGTTCGTCTTAAAATTTGTTTTCGGAATTTTAAAAATAAAATTCGGAAAAGAATTCTATTTTTAATTCTTGTTTTTTCGTTCTCCTCGCAAACGAGAATTCTTTTCCGAATTTTATTTTATAATTCTAAGGAACGAAGCAAAGGAATACTTCTTATAAAATTTGTTAGGCAGCAAATTGATTTCTTTTTGACATATCATCGCCTAGCCTAAACCACTATAGCTATAGAGCTGAAATTTGGTGTGTAGATTCCTCTTCCGATGTGTAAGTCCACTAAGAAGGAATTTTTGGAAACTCAAACGCGAAAAGGAGTAAAAAAGGGTTAAATTGGTATCTTTATATCTCGGAAACTACATTAGGTAGACTAAAAATTCTAAAAGCATACGAATGCTGGTAAAAAATAAGCCGACACGTATTTAGTTCTTTTCCAATATGTGTACTTTTAGGGGTTAAAAGGGGGTAAAAACTGATAGTACCTTTTTTGCACTCGACATATCTTCGAAATTATTTAACATAGCAGAAAGCTTTTTGGTGCGTTCCTTTCTTCTGGACAGAATCTTGAATGGGTTTGACACTTTCTGAAAATTTGCACTTAAAAGGGGTAAAATTTTACCCGTTTTCGGTACCTTTATGTTAATGATAATGTACACATTTACATACTTGTAAAAATAATTTACTATGTTTATTACCGAACTGCCAAAAAAGTGCCAAAGGGGTAAAAACGGGTAAAATTGGTTTCTTTATATCTCGGAAACTACATTAGATAGACTAAAAATTCTAAAAGCATACGAATGCTGCTACGAATGCTGCTAAATTAGCCTTTTCAGAAAAAGGTACTTTTTGGAAAAAATACTTTTTAGAAAAAGGTGCTTTGTGGGAAAAATGGTAACCGTATTCTTGTAGTAAAAATAACACAACTGACAAGTGAATAAAAAATTAATTTTATGTTGTATATTTATTTTTTTTCCTTTTGATTATCACTACTTATGTATTATATGTAACTATTACTAAGCTTATGTGCGACACTGGTCGGGCCTAATTATATTTTTAGATTTAAGATTTGAGTACTTATTGTTAGTTCATATATGAAGATACAATAAATAAAAATCATGTATTAAAAAAAATTAACTGCCTGGCTCACGATGTCGACAAGAAATTTTCGTTCGCTTATTTATATTGAAAACAAAAACAAATTTTCTTATTTTGTTTTTGTTTTCAATATAAATAAGCGAACGTAAATTTCTTGTCGACATCGTGAGCCAGGCAGTAAAAAAATAAAAAAAATTTTGTTATTTGAAGAACAAACAAATAGTGTGATTTTTCTTAAAATATATATTGCCTTATTCATAAAAATATTTATGTTTTATAATAGGTTTATTAACCCAATTTTCTGTGGAAATTTGATTAAAACCCTTTTATAAAACCAAAGTATTTTTTATGAATTAAGCCCATAAAATTTATTTGAATGGATGTATGTATTTTTTGTACACGACTAGAATTTTTTAATCGCCCATCTTGACGTTTATGGGGAGATAAGCCGTGGTACACAAATCCGAATAAATTAACAGCTGCAGCGTTTTTTCGTCAATAGCCGCCATTTTAAACCCAAAAAGTTAAAATGCTTAAATGTTTGAGTTTATTATCTAGGAGTCGCGTTCTGCAAACAGGCTGCAAAATAAAAGCAATAAATACAATAAATAAGCTTATGTTTAATTAATGAAATGGTGAACAAACCTATTGAAACTGCTAAAATGTTTCCGTCAACAAAGTATTCATAATGTTAACTTCGTCCGTCCTTGCGTTAATATCAGTTGACGGATTCTATGTGACTTGACCTTACGACCGAATGATGATTTTAAAAGCTTTTTTTGTAAACCCTAAGCTGCTTCAGTTAGATAAGTAAAATGTTGACATTAGCTTAGATAATATGGGATTTCAACTAGGTGGTTTTAAATACAGTCTAACTTTCCTAAAACGAATTATTTCTGAGAACACTGTACTTTGTTAAGGTGTTCCTCATATTTTTGTCTCCCTTTAACGAATTTGTCTATAGCGTAGTCGATTCCCAGCTACTACGTTAGTACAGAAGTTCGACTGTAATAAGCAAAATATTCTTAAATATGTTCGTGTTGTCAAATTTGATCACCATTTATCCTGTTGCAAACGAGGTCGTATGAGTAATATTTTATTATTCTTCTGTATTACTCATACGTACTCATTTCCAAAAAATAAAATCAGTAAAACAATGGCGCGTAGTCATAGTCAAAACAAAGTAAACTTTATGAAATTAAAACCAGTATTACCATACAAAATACTGGTACACAGAGAAAACTGATTCGTTGAGACAACCGAATTTGTTGCCAATCGAATTTTGGTGGTTGCACCAACTATATAGATTTCTGGTATAACGACTGATTTTTTCTTGTGGTACCACTGTATTTTAGTTATAACCCTTAAACAAATAGTTGCAGCAACAGAAAAAATTGGTTAACAGTATGGAATTTGAAAAAAAGTTATTCTTGCTACCGAAAATGTGCTTTAGTATAACTGAAACAATATTATAATTGGTACCTGTGAAAGAAAAATTGGCGTTCCTTGCTGAAATAAAATAAGCAATAAAAGCAAATAAAAATATACAATTTAAGAAATTTATTATTTAACATATTGTCATAAGTTATTTTTAATCGAAATTTATTTATTTCAACCACACATTTTGAACAGCCACAAACCTGTTATCTTATGCACAGACTTTCAAAAACCATTTGAGAATTCATAATTCATAATATCTTTGAAAGTCACAAAAGTTAATTTTTAATTTGCTGCAACGAGTATAAACTATGATAGTAAGCTCAACCTATAGTTAGTTGCAGCAACTGATAGAAAGTGTTTATTTTAACCTTCATATAGAACGACAATTTTTTAGTTGCCAATACCAAAAGTTGGTAGTAACATGCAATTCATAATATTTTATTCGGTTGTGTTAACCAATCAATGAATTAGTCATGGCAAAAGCATACGCTCGGTTGATGCAATCAATTTAAGAATTGTCAGAATAATATCTTTATTACAATTATGCCCTTATGGCAATGAAAATGGATTGTTTTTTGGATTAATAGAAAATTGATAGCGTGAACTGAAATATAGTTTATGCAAATGATATTATATTGGACTAACCATTTTCAAACCAATCTTTTTTCTGGGTGTATTAAACTCTTAAAGTATAATTTGTTTTGACTATGACTATGCGCCAATATTTTTTATATCAAATCTGTATATTTTTTATGTCAATTTAACATAAAAATTGTATTTAAAAAAAAATTATTAATAGAAACATATTCATATACCCAACTAACTTAATACACACCATACACATGCATATGTACACATTTTGTTGTTGAAATTTTTCACGAATTCCTCGAAAATGTCTACCCACTTACATTGACAATATAATAGAAAAATACAATAAAGTTCGTAAGAGCGAAAAGGACAAATACATTTTGCCATTTAATTTTTTAACGGACAAAACAGGCAAAAATTTTTTCAGCCTTGAGTTATGCAATCGATTTCTAATAAATAAATTTGTCATTATTTATTTTTTCACTAAAGCGAAGTAAGTTTAATACAAAACGTAGTTGTGTGCTTGCTTTTGGTTTTCAGTAATACGATATTTTCAGTAAAGCGATGTTTCGCTAAAGCAAAGTGAATAAGACTAGCTGCGTTTAAAATCAGTTCGGGGATTTGTATCGCTTTCAGTAATCCGATTTTTTTCAGTAAACATTGAAAACATTCACACAAAACTACTCTTCACAGGTACAGCTATGAGTTTTTTAAATACTGGCAGTCTTATTTAGAAAAATTATTAAGGTTTTATAAAGGTTTTTTAAAACAAATTTTTACACAATTTTTTTCTTATTAAGATTTTTTTCCATCATCAATAATAACTTCGAATTTAAGAAACACTATTTCCGACCACTTTTCAAAAAACTAGAAATATTTAAAATTGGCTCAGATTTGTTAGAGCTATGAGCTTGAAAAGTTTCCAAATCTCAATATGGTCAACTTTGAATGTTTCAAAATGTGTTTCAAATTATATTGTAACAGAGTGTCCAGAAACACAATTTCAAAAAGTTAAGTCCTCTTCAAACATTCCTATTTACATCAATTTGTATTTGGAATACTATATATGTGACCCGGTCTATGAAAAGGTGACTTATGACTCAAAATCAGCTGTTAAAGATAAATCAGCTTTTAAAGATAAACAATGCATTTCATCAGTTTCTCAGTAGTTGTTGTTTTTTGAGTCATAAGCCACCTTTTCATAGAGTGGGTCAAATATAAAGAATATATTTATTTATTTATTATCACTTTTATGTCTTGAGAAGATATCCGAATTCAAATACTGCATAGGTACCTGGACCATATAACAAAAGTGCAACGTATTATTTTGTCATGACATTGATTTAAGTCAATATTACAGCCACTCGTGTATAAAATGAGTTTATTTAAATCAGTCATATTCAGATGAGTTAATGTTAAAGAAATGTTAACTTTTCAACGAATCCCAAACCACTGCATTAAGCGATATATATAAATATTACACATCTGTATACATACACATATGTACATACATTAACTTATTTCGTATGGTTCATTATTTCAATAACTTACTTGGGCATAATAAATGCGTAAATAATTTGCAAAAATGCTTGTGTTGTCTGTTCTAACAACAAAACCTTTTAAGCTTATAAAAAAAATATCACATCAAAACCATAGTAAACCGCATCTAAAAGCAAAACCCACACCATACCGACAAGAATATGTCAATAAGATAGACACACACACTTTCACTACCCAGTTAACTTTTGTTTCCGATATGTTGGATGCTAAAAAATTCTAAAACTTTTACAGACACTCATACGAGTTGTCACTTTTTCACAATCAACCGCATTGCGTTATACTGTTTATGTATTCTAAAGCGTTAACATCAGCCTAGTCTCCACATTATCGCAAGGAAATTTATAAGTAATTTCCCTCTCCTTCATTCTCATAAGGATAAATAGTACGTCTTCTAAACTACAAGTACTTAACTGCACTTTGTCCGAATATTATTTTTAACCGACTTCAAAAAAGGAGGAGGTTATCAGTTCGTCTATATTTTTTTTAAGTTTGTACTCATAACTCACACAAATCGTGAAGCCACAAAAATTATAAAAAAAATTAAGTTTCTTCCAATAAGACGTTTCATTTTGAATAAGCTGTCAGTTTAACAGTTGTCGTGAATCAACTTTATGGTCAGAATTCGCAAAGCATATTATTGTCCATCGATTGTCAAACTGGTGAAAAACTTTTAGTTATTTTGATAAGTTATCAACCCTACAAGAAATTGCTAATGGACACTACCACTTACAAAAATTATTTTTTAATACAGTTGCAACAATTTTGCAAGTGGGGCAATGTTTTTTATTTTTCTAATTAATTAGTTATTCCAAACAATTGCTTTCTAAAACATAAAATATATTAAATTTGTAAACAAACAGAAAAAATAAATTTTACCTAGTTACTTTTATATACAAAAAAATAAGTTTCCCAACCCTGACCCCTTATACCAATCTAGTTCTTTAAAACATATATAAAATATATGAAGTGAACAGAGAAAAAAGGAAGTACAAAAAATTAGTTTTATTTAGTTACTTTAATATCCAAAAAACGCCCAACTTTTCCAGGTCTGGGGCTGTGGTTTTTATTTTTCTAGTTTTCTTTTATCAAAATTTTTCCAAAATATAAAATATATTTCATTTATAAAGAAAAAGAAAAAAGTTTATTGCAGCTAATTACTTTTATATACATATCACAAAAAGTGTTAGTTACCCAATACTGGAATCAGCATCGCTTTAGATTTTTCTGATTTCTTACACCAATATTTTTCTTTTAAGAATAAAATATATGTTTAATTTATAGAGCAAAAGGAAAAATTAGTTTTAGTAGGTTACTTTTCTATATTTAAAAAAAATTTAAGTTTTCCAACCCTGAAAATGTTTATTTTTTTATTTTGTTTTAATTTTTAATACCAGTTTAACTCGTACTGAAATATAAGACAACTTGGGTTACAAAAAATATATAAAATTTAGTTTCAACTGGTTACTTTTAAATGGTAAAATAAAGTTTAAGCTTTCCAGCTCTGAAACCATCTGCTCGATTTTGCTGATTTTCAATACCAATATACTTAGGACCATTTCTGATACACCAGTCCAAGACGGACAGACGGACATCGCTTATTCGTCTTCCCTATGCATAAGGATGCAGAATATACATACATATATACTTTGTGGGTCGCATATTCATATTGTGGAAATTACATACGAAATGACAAACCTATATACATATACTCTTTACCATTTTTGGTGAAGGGTATACAAATGGAAGCACTTCCAAGCGTTGGCGAAAACTATCGCCCTGGTTCTACATTCCACTACAAAGTGAAAATGAAAACGTTTTTAATTCCGCCAAGACGATATCACTGTGTTCTAGAAAAGTAATGAAACTTTTTTTCCATGACGATTTCATTCCCAGTTTATTTCAAATAAATATTTCAAACAACATGGAAAAATACCATATTATATTATAAACACAATTGCGACCACCGGCGAACTTCGCATAGTTCGATGAACTTGCTTTCATGAATTCGTTGCGTAAATTTGTCTTTTGAAACACAATTACATTTGTGTTGCTATGGATATTTTTGTGGCCCAAATTATGCAAATATTCACTGCGCCAAAAATCACTTGCATATATATTTAAACCAAAAAAAAATATGATTATGTACTTGTAATAAAAATATGTGCAAAAATCTATATCACAGTCTTGAACTTGATTAATAAATCACACCACCTATCGCGAAAATGTTGAAAATTCGCAATATTGGAAACAAGCCCTGAATTGAAAATTTATTAAACTAGCTAAAACTGTAAAAAAAATAAATTTCAAGTCCCTAAATAAAAGAAATAAACAAAGTTAAAAACTTTGCAAAAACTATCTTTCGCAAATATAATATAATTCGGCGAAAAATTTAATAATTTTAAATAAGCCATAATTTTTATTAAAAATCTGTACAACTATAAGGAATGCTAAAAATGCAATTAAAATCGCGAAAATTCGCAAAATCACTAAAATCGCAAGCTCACAAAAAATTTCTAAATGCATTAAAGAAATCTCTTACAGACCTTTTAGCGGAAAAAATCAATTGCATATACATATGTATATTCACTTAAAAAAAAATTACGATTATGTACTTGCAATAGAAATAAATGTAAAAATCTATATCAATCAAGTCTCGAATATGTCACGCACCGCAAAAATGATAACAATTCGCAATATTTGGAAACAAACTGTAACGTAATTAATTCGTCAAAGCTTGCAACAAATTAAAGTTTTAAGTCCCTAAATAAAAATAAATAAAGAAAGCAAAACACTTAGCCAAAATTACATCTTTCGCAAACATAACAGAAATTTGCGAAAAATTGCAAAATTTTAAACAATTGATAATTTTTATTAAACATTGCTAAGTCTCTAAGGAATGCTAAAAATTCGGGAAAAATCGCAAAAATTCCGAAAATTCGCAAAAACTTGTTATCATGTTATCAAGAATAATGCCAATGTATAATACTGTTTAAAATTCGCGAAAACTTGCAAAAACTCGATTCGCGAACAATTCTAAAATTCGCGAGAAGTTGCAAAATCGGAAACAAGCCATGAAAATCATTAAAAATCGCCAAAACTGTTAAAAATAAAATAAACTCGGAAAAAACGCGAAAAAATCGCATGTTCATCAAAAAGTCGCAAGCTCGCTAAACATTTCTAAGCGCATTGGAGAAATCACTTGCAGAACCCTTTACTAATTCCGGATTTTTATCCATAAATTTTAGCAAAGTCTCGTCTTGTTGAAGGTTTTTGTGATTACCCCCTTTAAAACACAAATAATATCGTTTAAAAAAAAGATTTTATATAAAAGTGTTATTTATTTGTTTGAATTTTCGTATTTTTGCAACAATTTATTACAAAAATTGTATTTTTACTAAAAAGTATTTTATTTCACAATGTTGTTTGCTGCCGGTTTTAAATTACTTTTTTTGTAGTGAAATTGGATTACAGAACACTTCAATTCGTTTGAAACAAACTGAAAATGAAATTTTACTTTTCAAATCACTTTTACGAAATTGAGAACACAAACCAAGAGAAAATTTCACTTTTATTTCATTTTACGAATGTAGAACCTAGGCGTATATATTATATAGGTTAAAGTTCATATAGTATTACATACATATGTATGTATATTAGTCAATTATGATCAGTCAAACTTGACTAATTTTTATGCTATAATTGATTAGTAAAAAGCAGTAGAGTGAGCAATAATAATAATATATATGATGGTCAATTTGCTTTTCGGCGTGGGTTTAGTACCACGTCGTTGTTGCTTAATCTTACTGACTCTATCCGAGAAAATTTAAATGTTTGTAAAACTTGTGTTCTCATATCGCTTGACCTATCCAAGGCTTTTAATTCAATTAGTCACGTCACCTTAGTTAAAAAACTGAGAGATCAATTTAATTTTTCATCGTCTGCTTGTAGGCTTATTCTTTCTTATCTCTCTGACAGATCGCAATTTGTAAGCTTTAAGGGAGTAAACTCGAGTTTACTTCGGATTCATGCTGATGTTCCTCAGGGGTCAGTCCTTGGACCTCTGTTATTTATTCTTTATGTTAATGACCTACATTTACTAACAAATTCTGAAATGTGTGAGACATTCATGTTTGCTGATGATATTTTTTTACTGTTTAAAGGTGCTCGAAAAATTAGTGTATCTTTTTTTTCCGAATATATCTTTACTGGTCCCAATCTTTATCTTGGTAATAATTTAATTGAGTTTGTGTCTAGGCATAAATATGTGGGTGTTATGCTTGATAATTTTCTTTATTTTTCCTACCATATAGACCTAGTGTCTGGTAAAGTCTGGGGTGCGCTACGCAGGATTTACTCTACAAATATATATCTACCTACTCATATTAGGCGGAGATTAGCATATGCGTTACTTATGCCACAGATTCTATACTGTATTGAAGTCATCTCTGCTACGTCTGGAATAATGTTAAACAGATTGAGGCGGACAGTAAATATGATTGTCAGGTTTGTTTATAATATTAAGCGTTCTGATCATGTATCATCATATGTTTGTAATTTTCTTGGTTGTTCTTTTGATAATCTATATATAAATAGGCAAGTGAAAAAAGTTAAGAACCATTTTAATTGACTTAAACTCAACGTATTCGCTTGATTTTTTTTTGTTAGATAGATTGACAATAGGAGCAGTGCAGAATGTATTTTTTCTTCTACATTTTTGTGTCTAAGATAGTTAAAAACAGTTAAGAATATTAGCCAATCATAAAGCCATGATTTCTCTTTCTCTCTTAATTTGCTAAAAAAATTACAACAATTTGGCTTGGCAACTCCATAAACACTCAGAAAGAAAAACGTATTTTATTTGTTCATTCTATTCTTATTTCCATCTTTCTATGTACTTAAACGATTATTGCTGAAACTAATAAAATTTGGATATTTAAATAACGAGTGGGTGAACAACTTTTTTTAAATAGTTTGCTTAAAATCTATTCTTATTTATGCCGATAAATGAAATTTTAAATTCGTATTTAGTAGTTAAGAAAGTGGTTTAAGAGAGTGGTTTACCTTGGAGTCTATACATATGTATATTTGAATATAGTTTTTAAATTGTGTTTTAAATTCATCAAACTTTAAATATTTTCATTCTATTCTCCACCTCTGTGCGTTAATGGTTGATTTTCAACCACTGGGCGAACACTAGTTTTATTAAATATCGTAACTTGATTTTTTTCTATAGGGTTATTAAGAATGGTTTTCCCTCTCTACTATGTGAGAGATTTGTATTTTTGAGATCTTTGCGAAATCCCCAAGTTTTTATCCCTAGAATCTTCAGATTGACTTTTGAGAGATCTTTTGTGGTAAAAATTGCTCGCTGCTGGAACTACTTGCCTCTTGAACTTCGTATTTTTTCCCATACTAATAATGTTTTTCGGCTTAAACTTATGGCTTATCTATCTGGTCTGCATTGATTGACTATAAATTTCTTTTACTTATTGGTTTTTGGATGCTAACTTACTTTCTTTGTTCTTCATTATACTATGGTAAAACTAAACCCTACTCTGATAGATTTTTGAGTCTTTTTGTAGCTCCTTTTGTTGTTACACTTTTAACTTAGCTATTGAATTGCTATTGATTTTTGGATCATGTTTTTCTGATAAGTTTTTTCTGATATAAACTTTTCTACCTTAGGCTGGGGAGCCATATCAGTCTGCAAATTGTAACTTTATAAATAAATTTATTTTAATTTGTTATAAATATTTTTGTTATCTTAGATATAATTTATCAATTTTTGTAAAATATAAAAGGTATTCATTTCAGTTTTTTTTGGTTGGAAAAATGGAAAAATGTAAATTTTTTTACAACAAACACAGGGAAAAAAATTCCACCAGAAGTTGAATTTTTAACAAACTATAACCATGTGTAAAAAATCAGGATAAAAAAATGTAATTTTCCGCTATAAACGTCAAACGAAATGATGTTACAATTAAATAATCAATTAATTCAATTTTAACACTTTTATTCGGCATCTTGAATAATATTAATTATTAGCAAGATTTATTTGACATAATATTTTATTGACAGTTAAAATTTGTGTAATTTTTATTTAAAAAAAAGTACTGTTCACATCAATATGAGTGTAATTTTTCACTTTTCCATTTTTCCAACCAAAAAAATTTTGAAATGAATACCCTTATAATATTTTTTTCTACATATTTTTGTTTGTTATTTCTGGATTAAATTTTAATTTATAATGATCTCAGGTATTATAGTACTATATGCAATACTTTGAATTTTTGGCCTTTTAGGCTTGTATTGCATTTTTTGAATAAATAAATAAATACGAATATATATTATATAGTCGATGAAATTCATTAGTTGTAGAGAGATGCAACATTACACGTACGCAAAATTTTCCATTACTTTTTTTCATTTTGCCCTTAATAATGTGATAGAAACTTTGTTCTACGCAATGATGAATATATTCTACATGACTATCGATCAAATGAGAAGTCAATTGACTGATACTATTCTTGTAGGGCGCATTACATAAACAATACAATACAGCGTGTACTAATAGGAAAAAAATGTTAACAGTTTTCAATTATTATACCCTTTACCAAAAATGGAAAAGGATATATATAGGTTTATCATTCCGTGTGTAATTTCCATAATAATAATTTGCGACCAAAAAAATATATATATTATGGGTTCTTAAGAATAGCGATGACGAATAAGCGATGTCCGTCCGTCCGTCCGTCTGGTGTACGTGAAATCGATTTTCCGAAGCTCCCAGAAAAGCTAGAGACTTCGTTCTTGGACTGGTGTATCAGAAATGGTCCAACTTAGATTGGTATTAAAATTCAGCAAAATCGAGCAGACGATTGCAGAGCTGGAAAACTTAAACTTCATTTTGCCATATAAAAGTAACTACCGAAAACAAATTTTTATTTTTTTTTAATAAATAAATTTATTTGACACTTCAGTATGACTAAAATTGGAATTTAAAATTAAAAAAATATAAAAAAAATAAAAAGACGTTTCCAGGGTTGGAAAACTTTAACTTTTTATGTTATGGAAAATTAACTATGTCTAAAACTATGTCTGTATTTTCTCGAGAACCGTAAGAGTTAGGTTAGGTTAGGTTAGCAGGCTGCTAATGAAGAATGAAAATATAGGAGTCTAGCTCACTTGGGTCCAATACGATGATCCCTTTGTGCTGCCTGTAAGTTGAAAGAATAAGAATAAGGGGGGCGACCGGAAGTATAGGGAGAATATAGATGGAGAGAATATAGATGAAGAGTAGAGTAGAGAAGAAGTGAAAAAGTGGGACAAGGAGAGGGTCTAGTACATACACATGCCGTGAAGGCTAGCGGCCATACCAGCCGCTGCTCCTAATGTATAGACTTAGGTTACTAAGTCCTATTTCCGATAACTCGGACAAGCTATTGAAGGATATTCTGCCAAGGAAGTGCAGACGGAGATCCTCCAAAGCAGGACAGAAGCAGAGAAGATGCGAAATGCTTTCCTCCTCTTCCTCATCATTGCAGCTGTAACAGTAGTCATTATACGGGAGACCCATACGTTTAGCGTGGGTTCCGAAAGTGCAGTGGCCTGTAAGTGTGGCCAGGAGATTCCTCAGATGCTTTCTGGTAAAGCTAATGAGGTTTCTGGTTCTTTTAGTATCTAGACGAGGCCAAAGGGTTCTCGATATAACGCAGGTAGGCTCATTACGCCATCTTTCCTGAGCTGAATTAAGAAAGGCAGTATCGAAGCGTCTCCAGCAAGACGACAGAGGGAGCCTACAGAGATTGTCATCGACTTCCCCGAGTAGGGTTCCTCTCTTTGCTAGTTCATCCGCAACTATATTGCCTGAAGTAGTTCCGTGTCCACGCACCCAGTATAGTGTGATGGTTGCGTGCTGCGCCAGTTCATCCAGGACTGTGCGGCATTCTTGGACAAGTAATGATGTAGAATATACACCTGCAAGAATTTTGATCGCGGGTTGGCTGTCCGTTATTATCTGGATATTACTATTGTGTATCCGATAATAACTCAACCAGTGTGTTGCTCTTTTTATGGCGGATATTTCTGCCTGTAATATGCTACATTCGTCCGGGAGTCTGAAGGATATTTCAATTCCAAAATCTGGAATATATATCCCCCCTCCAACTCTTCCCCTCCGTATAGAGCCGTCCGTGAAAACCTGCACGGCTCTGTCCACTGGGGAGAACCCTTCTGTCAAAGAGATATTGAAATTCCTATTGAAGTAGGGTTTGGGAGTGCAGTAGTCAATGGGTTTAGGTATATTGTTTGCTGTATTTAGGATGCTAGCGTGACCCCATGGTCTATAGTTCCATACGCCTATTGCTTTCAGCCTAACGGCCGTATGTAGGGCCAGTTTTCTAGCCATTAAGTCCACAGGAAGCCAACAAAGCATAGCGAAGAGTGCCTTTGTCGGCGTGGATCTAAGGGCACCTGTTATCATAAGTGCCGCTTTGCGTAGAATACCTTCTATACGGGTCTTGTTTCCCGCTGATTCTAGTGCTTTCCACCAGTCCGAGACCCCATAAAATAGGATAGGTTTTATGACCATCTCTAGTATCCAACCGACTCCTTTGGGGTTAATTCACCAAAATGAAAAAAGTCCCCAAAATAAAAAAAACGCCAAAATGAAAAAAACATCGCCAAAACGAAAAAAAACCAAAAAACAGAAAAAATCGCCAAAATGCAAAAAAAAACCCCAAAAACAGGAAAAAATCGCCAAAATGAAAAAAAACCCCAAAATAGGAAAAAATTGCCATAATGAAAAAAAAATCGCCAAAATGAAAAAAATCTCCAAAATGGAAATAATGCCCAAAAAAAATAATTGCAAAAATCCAAAAAAAAAATTGTAAAAATGAAAAAAAAATCGCAAAATGAATAAAAACCCAAAAAAGAAAAAAAATTGCAAAAATCCAAAAAAAAATCGCCAAAATGAAAAAATCTCCAAAATGAAAATAAGCCCCCAAAAACCTGAAAAAAAATCGCCAAAATGAAAATAATCGCCAAAATAAAAAAAGAATCGCCAAAATGAAAAAAAACTCTTGAAAATGAAAATAAACCCAAAAAAAAACAGAAAAAAATCGCCAAAATGAGAAAACTGAATAAATCTTTTAAACAGAAAAAAACTTCAAAAAAGCAAAAAAGCCACATTAAACAAGTAAGAGTGCTATATTCGGCTGTGCCGAATCTTATATACCCTTTACCAACGTACGTACATATATATAGTATACAGACACGTACATACATATTTGTTTTGTGAAAAAATTTATCATTTTTTTAAAGTTTCCATCTTTGGAGCTATAATTTTCATTTTTCAAATTTCATACACCAAACTTTTCTTTCAGAAGCATAAAATATATTCAATTTATAAAGAAAAAGAAAAAAATTTTTAGACCTATTTAATTTTACATAACACAAAAAGTGTAAGTTTTCCAACCCTGGAGTCATAATTTTAAATTTTTCTGATTATTGATACCAATCTAGTTCTTTAAAAAATACATAAAATATGTTAAGTGAAAAAAGCAAGAACGAAATAAGCAAAAACTTAGTTTCATTTAATTCCTTTAATATTAAAAAAATCAGTTAAGTGCGACTTTGAATCGCGCACGAAAGGAAGGTTTTTTGCTTTTTTGAAGTTTTTTTCAGTTAAAACGATTTTTTCAGTTTTGTCGCTTTTTTCTCGTTTTGGCGATTTTGTCTGTTTTTGGAGGTTTTTTCATTTTGGCGATTTTTTTCTGTTGTTGGGCTTTTCTTCATTTTGGAGATTTTTCTCATTTTGACGATTTTTTCTGTTTTTTTTGGGTTTTTTTCGCGATTTTGTTGGCGATTTTTTTGTTTTTTTTTTGTTTTGGTGATTTTTTTCATTTTGGCGATTTTTTTTCATTTTGGCAATTTTTTTCTTTTTTTTATGTTTTTTTTCGTTTTGGTGTTTTTTTTTCATTTTGGTGATTTTTTTTTTTATTATGGCGATTTTTTATCATTTTGGCGATTTTTTTCTGTTTTTTAGTTTTATGTTCGTTTTGGCGATTTTTTTCTTTTTTTGGCGATTTTTTTTCATTTTGGCGATTTTTTTCTGTTTTTTCTGTTTTTTAGGGTTTTTTTTTCGTTTTTAGCGATATTTTTCATTTTGGCGATTTTTTTTCATTTTAGCAATTTTTTCGTTTTTTTGCGATTTATTTTAGTCTTAGAAATTTTCTTTTAATTTAGTGCTTTTTTCATTTTGGCGATTTTTTTCTGTTTTTTGGGGTTTTTTTCGTTTTGGTGATTTTTTTCATTTTGGCGATTTTTTTTATCATTTTGGCGATTTTTTTCTGTTTTTAGGTTTTTTTTTCGTTTTAGTGATTATTTTTATTTTGGCGATTTTTTTTCATTTTGGCGATTTTCTTTCATTTTGGCGATTTTTGTTTTCATTTTAGCAATATTTCCGTTTTTTTTTGCGATTTATTTTAGTCTTAGAATTTTTTTTTAATTTGGTGCTTTTTTTCGTTTTGGCGATTTTTTCTTGTTTTTGGCGATTTTTTTCGGTTTGGCGATTTTTTTCTGTTATTTACGTTTTTTCTTTTTTTGGCGATTTTTTCATTTTGGCGATTTTTTTCTGTTTTTAGGGTTTTTTTCGGTTTGGCGATTTTTTTTCATTTTGACGATTTTTTTCTGTTTTTTAAGGTTTTTTTTCGTTTTGGTGATTTTTTTCATTTTGGCGATTTTTTTTTCATTTTGGCGATTTTTTTTCTGTTTTTTAGGATTTTTTTCGTTTTATATTTTTTTTTTATTTTGGTGCTTTTTTTCGTTTTGGCGATTTTTTTCTGTTTTTGGCTTTTTTTCATTTTGGCGATTTTTTTCTGTTTTTTAGGGTTTTTTTCGTTTTGGTGATTTTTTTCATTATGGCGATTTTCATTTTGGCGATTTTCTTTCATTTTGGCGATTTTTGTTTTCATTTTAGCAATATTTCCGTTTTTTTTTGCGATTTATTTTAGTCTTAGAATTTTTTTTTAATTTGGTGCTTTTTTTCGTTTTGGCGATTTTTTCTTGTTTTTGGCGATTTTTTTCGGTTTGGCGATTTTATAATTTTTTATTTTTTCAGTTTTACCGTTTACAGATACGGTAGATACAGCAAATTGTCAAAATTACATAGTTAAAATTGCATTAACTGATGGAACCCCCTTTAATTTAAATTTTTTTTTAATTTTTGTGTTAATTTTTGTAGTCTGTATAAAAATACACTAACCTTACCAATTTCAAGTGTATATACATACAATTGTATATATACTACATGGGATTTTAAAATTTTTCGTTGCTCGTTTTGGAACACCCTTTAATTTCCAATTATCATGTATTTGTTGTTGTAGCGGCCAAAGGTCTACACACTGTGTCCAAATTTCAGGTCTGTAGCTCTTACGGTTCTCGAGAAAATACTAATATAGTTTTAGACATAGTTAATTTTACATAACACAAAAAGTTAAAGTTTTCCAACCCTGGAAACGTCTTTTTAATTTTTTTGTATTTTGTTAATTTAAAATTCCAATTTTAGTCGTACTGAAGTGTAAAATATGTACATTTATTAAAAAAAAATAAAAATTTGTTTTCGGGAGTTACTTTTATATGGCAAAATGAAGTTTAAGTTTTCCAGCTCTGCAATCGTCTGCCCGATTTTGCTGAATTTCAATACCAATCTATTTTGGAAAATTTCGGACACACCAGTCCAAGAACGAAGTCTCTAGCTCTTCTGGGAGCTTCGGAAAACCGATTTCACGTACAGACAGACGGACAGACGGACAGACGGACAGACGGACATCGCTTATTCGTCTTCCCTATGCATAAGGATCCAGAATATATATATTATATGGGTCGCTTATTGATATTATAGAAATTACAAACGGAATGACAAACCTATATATACCCTTTTACCATTTTTGTTGGTAAAGGGTATAAAAATGCTCAGAACCGAATGTGCGGAACCCTTCGCGTGCGAGTCAAAGTCGCAATTTACTGATTTTTTTAATATTAAAAAAATTAAATGAAACTAAGTTTTTTCTTATTTCGTTTTTGCTTCGTTCACTTTACATATTTTGTGTATTTTTAAAAAAAAAACTAGATTGGTATCAATAATCAGAAAAATCCAAAATATGACTCCAGGGTTGGAAAATTTACACTTTTTGTGTTATGTAACATTAAATAGTTCTAAAATTTTTTTTTTCCTTTATAAATTGAATATATTTTATGCTTCTGGAAGAAAAGTTTGGCGTATAAAATTTGAAAAATTAAAATTACAGCTCAAAAGATGGAAACTTTGATTTTTTTTTTAAATATTAGAGTATAAAATTAATTTTTTTTTATTTTTTTATTCACTTAACACACTTTATTAATTTCTTAAATCAGAAAAATCTAAAAGGTTGATTACAGGGTTGGTAAATTTATTGTTTTTTCTACAAAAGTAACTAGGTCAAGTTAGTTTTTTCTTTTTGTTTACAAGTTTTATATACTTTATGACTTAGAATGAAATAGTTTGGCATAGAAATAAGAAAAATAAAATACATAGCTCCAGAGCTGGAAAACTTAAATTTTTTCTGAAACATAAAACTAATTATTTCTTTGGTAATTCTATATTTTATAAAGAAATAAATTAGTATTAAGAAACTCAGAAATATGGTTACAGGGTTGGAGCTTAAAAAAAGTTTCGGTAAGAAAAATAACCAAAAATATTTTTTTTCAGTTAAACAGATTTCATGTTTTACGAAAATCATTACTCAAGATTTTTTATACATGGTTAAATTTTTTATGGATATCTAAACTAATTGAAGTATAAACAAAGGTTTGTGCTTATTGTGCTATTAATTTTTAGTAAATGGAGATAGAACTAAGACTTATCGCTCAAGATAAATTAAAGGACATGTTCCGTTTAATTTTCCTGATACATTTCCTTTCTGCTGAACAAATTTAAAAAAAATCCTGTACGAATAAAACGTTTACATAATACCACGATGTATACCATTTGCAATGGGAACTTTAAATCAAGACACTAAGCAGTTTTGCAACATCAATGATTATTAAATACGGGAAAATATAAAACAAGTTAGTTTACTTGGTATGGAGGTGCAATACTAAGAATATTTTAGAGTTATTAAATAGCAGCACGGTTTTTGAACATCTCGAGAGCGAGTAAATAAGCTCCATTTTTTTGGTATTGTATTGACGTGACGTCGATGTTAACTGAAATAAGAATGAATGTAAAATATATCTTAACCACAGAGTGTAGAGTAAAATATTTAACTATTGCTAATATCGAAAATAAAATAATTTAATCAAATTTTTTAATCGAAAAATACTGAAAGGTCACTTACTATTAATTCCTTTAGAGAAAAAAAATTATAAATTTTATCACAAAACAAATATGTATGTATGTGTTTATATACTATAAATATGTACGCACGTTGGTAAAGGGTATATAAGATTCGGCACAGCCGAATATAGCACTCTTACTTGTTTTTTTATCAGAATTTTATACAACAGAATATTTCCGAAAAAGTCTAATACTTTTTAAAAATAGTTTGATATTTTCCGATAAATTTGCGACATTGTGCTGACATAAAAAAGTCCGATTAGAGGTTAAGAAGGAAACTCATGCAGAAGTCGTATATAATTTTCTCGGACATATCGTAAAAGACTGATGAACTTCCTCAAATGTATGATTCGTACGAATCCGGCATGCAATGTAAAGTTTCTGATTGAATTCTGGCCGAATTATTAAAAAAATAAAATGCTCGCTGGGTATGTATGCATGTACATACATACTAATGTATTTATGTGTGCCATACAGTGCAATCAATCTTTGATACAATTATAAATCTTTTTATATGTATTTGCTTTTACAGCATAATTCATAATAATGCTGCTGCATGCCGCCTGTTCAGCAAGCTGCAGATGATATTTAATGTTGCAAACGACAAAATCTAGCAAAATGAAATTAGAAATCTTGGCAAGAATTTTTATTTATTTTACTTATTTCACCTTGGGCTTAACATTGAATAATATGATTATCGTGCAAGTTGACAAAAATGTCTGCATAAATATACTTCTCGGCCTACATCTGTCTGTCCGTCTGCCCGTCTGCCTATCAATTGTGTTGTGTTGCCGCAATCTAAACTTGGTTACATGTTGAAAATTCTACTCATTGTCACTGCAACACACGAGTATGTATGTATGTATGTATGTATGTATGTATGTATGTATGTATGTATGTACATACGTACAAGTGCATTTAATACAAGTGTTTGTACGTGCTCACACACATAATTCATGCAAATTTTGAACATACATATTATTCATGTGCATAGAAGACTATTTGGGCTGTCGCTGCCGCCTCCTCAATGACTTGTTGATGACAATCACGATTCACTCAACCATCATCATGCATCGCCATTTGTTCTTATTGCATTATAGTACGAGTAGTATTGTAGTTTGGCACAGTGGTGCTAAATATTGCAATTGTCTGCAATAGTGTTCGCTCCACTTACAATACACAAGCACATACACACTAGTTCACTAGTAAGTGAATCTCATCAATTAGTTTATGAATATGATTGGCCATCAGCATTCCCTATCAGTTACATCATCGCCATCGTCATCATAATTTGCATTAATCCCAGAAAAATGTTGGCAGGCTTTTCAATTGATTGCAGCAAAATTACTCAAAGGAATTAGTTGCATAAATATGTATTACAATACTTAATATTTTAACTCTATTGTTCAGTTGAACTTGAATTAAATGCAATGCAAAATTAATTTACTACAGCAATTGTGAACAAAAAGATGTTGGCGATAACAATAAGTGAAAGAGAAATTATTATCGCACTATGTCCGTCTTTTTTTTTTCTTTTTTTGACTTCCTAAGAGTGCAAGGCCATTGATTACATTGAATGTAAAATGTTTTGCTAGCTTCAAATGTTATCTATTTATACTATGAAAAAAATTAAGACTTTTGGAAACACATACGGACTGGACAGTACAGGTTCGATGGTACAAGGATTTTGCTGACCAATTTTTTGTAGGGGACTCCAAAGATTTCGAGAATCAATGCGCCCTCAAAAAATGGCGTATACAGTTTTTAGCCAACCACTTATGCAGACTTGGTAATAACTGTAAATTATATATGGCAATAATGTAGCTAAGAGTCTACTTAGCAAATCTTGTTAACATTTTATATCAAAAAAATTATTTTTTCCTGCAAAATTTTTGCAAAAGTAAAGGAAAAATTTCTTTTTTTACTTTTTTCAGAATAACTAACACGCACTCCTAATTTTTTGCTAATAATATTTGGCAAATTTGTAGCTACGGTAGCTGGATAAATTTTGTCCAATTTTTTATATCAATATAATCTGAACGTGTCTAGGCACCCTAAGTATCTTATAGCGACTACTTTATACCTCGAAATTTTTTGCAGATTGTGCCACAAATATGAAAAGTGCGATTGAAGAGATTCATACTGCGCTAAGAACGTTTATAAAAAAATATTTTCTAGAAATACATTTGTTACTTTGCAAATTAAAAAATATCACTTTATTAACAATTTTTGTATTAAAATTTTGTGAAAAAATAGGAATAATACTCGTATGAGTTGTTTAAATTGTATCGCCTATTTATTATCATAATGTTTTTAAACAGCCAAAGCACTTTTTTCATTCCATTTAACACACACACATATATACAGGTACATATATATGTATGATGAATAAATAATCTGAGTATCAATCATAGATTTATTTTATCCGAATAAATATCCATACTTTGAGCATAAGAATATATCCAGTATAAGTTTGACAGACTATCAATTTGCACAATTTGCAAGAGTCTTTCTTTATATGATTATTAATTATTTTTTTATTTTTTTTTAAAGAGAAGTAACACTCAGGCAATTAATGCCTACTGCTAATACTAGGTGTTACCTTCTTTAGGAAAGGGATAGTGATAGAGAAGACAGGTGGTGAAGGAAGAGATAGAGGAAAGCTTCATTCTTTTACAACTCTGCTTTTTTTTGCACGCTTTTTGATAATGAAGTGTTGCTGCGCCATCTGGTGTCAAATGAGGCGTATTAAATTTTTGAAGCTGTGTTTTGTAGCCATTTTATTGATTATTTTACTTCGCCGATGATTCTGCTACACAACGAAGGAGGGCGCTCTGATGTATAGTTCAGTGACCAGTGACTATGCCTTCATCACTTGAACTTTCCTGCAACAATTGATACAAAGGGACACTAATGCACATCAGAAAAATGCGTGGTGTTGTTATTCAATGACTGTTGGATACAGGGATTGAACCCAGGACCTTCGGTTTTGTAGTCAACGTGCTAACTACTTCAGCCAACGCCACCCTCAATTATTATTTAATTATTCTTGTTTAAGCTTTTCAAGTAAATGCAGTGGAGATACTCTTGCATGTTGGAATCGGCTATACTCCAGAGAGTTAAAATGAGTATTCAAAAAATATACTTAAGCGGTCTTAATTTTAGTAACTGCGTATAATATTTCAACAAACTATGACTATAGCCGACTCCAAAATACAAAAGCACTTCTCTTCAGTTTATGTGAAAAACTTACATAAATACGCTACAACTATAAATAAAAGAACTTATAGGTGGAGTGTGCTTATAATTAGTAAGAGTATGGATATTTAATAGGAGCAAAAAAATATGCATGATATTTGGGATATATATGTACATACATTTGTGTATATAAAATGGAATGGAAAATTTCTTTTGTATCGTGTATTTGTGTATCAAATATAGTTTCTGTTTTTTAATTGTGAACATCCTGTAATAAACTACATATTAAAGTATTATGTGTTTTTAATTACAAAAGGAGGAGAAGCTACATACGAATTCTCTCAGAGAGCCTCTCTCTAAATACAACATTTAAAAAACATATGGAATAAAAGTGTAATAGTGTATTTTATTTTTATATGAAAATTACCTAAAACAAATTTTACACTATTGTATTTATACACAGAGAAAAAACTGCCTCATAGAATCAATAAGATTTTCTCTATGAAACGTTTTTAGGCTAAGGGGTATCCCAGCTGCAAGAAGCGAAGATTTTTTTCATACAGATTCCTTATTGTTTCTATGTGGTAAATCTTATTAATTTTATCAAGAAGAAAACCACACAAAATCAAGAAGAAATCTTATTATTCATAACTTTTTTTACTCAATTTCCATTGTTTTTGGCACCAAAAAAACAATACATAGAGAAAAACGTCTTGTTTCTATTAGGTTTTCTTATAAATTGTAAACTATGGGGATTTCTTATTGATTTTATTACGTTGCCTTATTAACTTTTTTAAAAAGGTTTTCTTCTTGATTTTATTAGGCTATCTTATTGATTTTTTCAATAAGGTTTTCTTCTTGATTTTAGTAGGTTCCTATATAATTATGTTTCTATAAATAGACATACAGACAATTTTTTCATGATCTTTTTCATTTTTGTATAAGAATGTTTGCATATTGGTTAGAGTGCTTGTATATCAGGTAGAAGTTTACTGGTTCAATACTTGGTGAGTAAGTTAGTTAAGAATATAACATAATGTGTATGTATGTATGTATGTATGTATAAATAAATAACATCTACAACATACTATATACATACATACATGAATACATATGTATATGGTATAGAACTTAAATGAAAATACATAAGTACAGAAAAAATCAATAAGATAACCTCATAAAAACTACAAGATTTCTTCTTGATTTTTTCAAAAAGGTATTCTCTATGAAAATAATAAGATTTCTTTATTGAAAAAAAACCATAGAGATTTCTTATTAATTTTGTTCTATTTTATGAGGTATTTAGTAGGCACTGTTTTCTCTGTATAGGTAATTAATATGATAATACAATCGATACAACGATACAAGAGTTTTTGTGACTTAAGCAAATATGGTCCTGTGTATATGCATGTGTAGTCGATTAATTTTCAGAATATTTTTATACTTATGCCTATTGCTGAGTACACATTATGGAATTTTGTGCCGTCGCAATAGTGTGTACTAGTGGCAACGTTTAACATTTCCGATATTTCATATTGTTTGTTACGAACAAAAAATATATCGCTTATTTATACAAAGAACGTGTTAAAATTAAAAAAGTGGATTTTTTAAGTTAATGTGTCAGAATTAATCCTCATATCGCTCTTCATATTGTGTAAAAATTTCAAACAAACACCTTGTATACTCAAATCCTGAAAGCGAAATAAAATTCTCTTTTTTGTGTAAGTTAAAAACTTCTAACGCGTTTTCTGGCAAACTTGTTTTTTGCGTTATGATGTTCTTTTAGTAAATGAGCGATATGTGAACATCATTTTGAAAATTAAAAAATTAAATATGAATGAATGTGTCAGCTATTATTGTATTTCTCCTTGACTTATACATGTGTACAGTGGAATCTCTCTTGAGCGGACACTGAAGGGACCATTGAAATGTGTCCGT
Organism: Tachina lurida; assembly: GCA_944452675.1. Taxonomy (NCBI): domain Eukaryota; kingdom Metazoa; phylum Arthropoda; class Insecta; order Diptera; family Tachinidae; genus Tachina; species Tachina lurida. The sequence goes on from OX101753.1 coordinate 42,888,496, forward strand.
ACAAGGGAACTGTCCGGTCAAGAGAAAACTAAACATTTAAATGGAGCGCTGCCGGGACCTGTCAAAAGTGTCCGTCTAAAAGGAGTGTCTGCCTATAGGAAGTTAAGGGAAATTCCACTGCATATATGTATATGTATGTATGTAAGCCAGAAAAGTTGAGGCTTGCCGGGTAAAAATCTATCTTGTGTAGATTTCTATCCCACATACGTTACGATTCATATTAAGTAAACAGCAACATTTTAATATAAATAATATAACATATTGTGTCAGCTGATCCGTCAACTCATGATATGAATCGACTATTTCTACCATAATTTAAGAAATATGTATGAACAACAGTTGTTACACGTATTGGGTATAAATTAATGAGTGTGTTCCATATGAGTGTGCTTTTTTATTTTTACCTGTACGCATTCATAGTTGTGTTACAACAAATACTTTAGGAGTACTTAAAATTATACTTTGCTATAGTTGATGATCGTGCGAATTGTTTGTGCTACAATTATGAGTACAAGCCTTTACTAAAATTACGAGTAAATACTTACGTTAATTATTTTTATACCCTTTACCAACAAAAATGGTAAAAGGGTATATATAGGTTTGTCATTCCGTTTGTAATTTCTATAATATCAATAAGCGATCCATAAAATATATATATTCTGGATCCTTATGCATAGGGAAGACGAATAAGCGATGTCCGTCTGTCCGTCTGTCCGTCTGTCCGTCTGTCCGTCTGTCCGTCTGTCCGTCTGTCCGTCTGTCCGTCTGTCCGTCTGTCCGTCTGTCTGTACGTGAAATCGGTTTTCCGAAGCTCCCAGAAGAGCTAGAGACTTCGTTCTTGGACTGGTGTGTCAGAAATTTTCCAAAATAGATTGGTATTGAAATTCAGCAAAATCGGGCAGACGATTGCAGAGCTGGAAAACTTAAACTTCATTTTGCCATATAAAAGTAACTACCGAAAACAAATTTTTATTTTTTTTAATAAATGTACATATTTTACACTTCAGTACGACTAAAATTGGAATTTTAAATAAAAAAAATACAAAAAAATTAAAAAAAAGTTTCCAGGGTTGGAAAACTTTAACTTTTTGTATTATGTAAAATTAACTATGTCTAAAACTATATTAGTATTTTCTCGAGAACCGTAAGAGCTAGAGACCTGAAATTTGGACACAGTATGTAGACCTTTGGCCGCTACAACAACAAATACATGATAATTGGAAATTAAAGGGTGTTCCAAAACGAGCAACGAAAAATTTTAAAATCCCATGTAGTATATATACAATTGTACACTTGAAATTTGTAAGGTTAGTGTATTTTTATACAGACTACAAAATTTAAAAAAAATTAAATTAAAGGGTGTTCCATCAGTTAATGCAATTTTGACTATGTAATTTTGACAATTTGCTGTATCTTGGAAACCGTAACAGCAAAACTCTTGAAATTTTCAAAAACGGTAAAACTGAAAAGATAAAAAATTATAAAATCGCCAAACCGAAAAAAATCGCCAAAAACAAGAAAAAATCGCCAAAACGAAAAAAAGCACCAAATTAAAAAAAATTCTAAGACTAAAATAAATCGCAAAAAAAACGGAAAAATTGCTAAAATGAAAACAAAAATCGCCAAAATGAAAGAAAATCGCCAAAATGAAAATCGCCATAATGAAAAAAAATCACCAAAACTAAAAAAAAACCCTAAAAAACAGAAAAAAATCGCAAAAAAAAAATCGCCAAAATGAAAAAAACCCCAAAAACAGAAAAAAATCGCCAAAATGAAAAAAAGCCAAAAACAGAAAAAAATCGCCAAAACGAAAAAAAGCACCAAATAAAAAAAAAATTTCTAAAACTAAAATAAATCGCAAAAAACGGAAAAATTGCTTAAATGAAAAAAAAATCGCCAAAACGAAAAAAAACCTAAAAAAACAGAAAAAAATCGCCAAAATGAAAAAAAATCGCCAAAATAAGAAGAAACTCAAATAACAGAAAAAAATCGCCAAAATTAAAAAAAAATCGCCAAAATGAAAAAAATCACCAAAACGAAAAAACCCCTAAAAACAGAAAAAAATCGCCAAAATGAAAAAAATCGCCAAAAAAAAGGAAAACCTAAATAACAGAAAAAAATCGCCAAAACGAAAAAAAGCACCAAATTAAAAAAAAAATTTCTAAGACTAAAATAAATCGCAAAAAAACGGAAAAAGTGCTAAAATGAAAACAAAAATCGGCAAAATGTAAGAAAATCGCCAAAATGAAAAAAAATCGCCAAAATGAAAAAATCACCAAAACGAAAAAGAACCTAAAAGCAGAAAAAAATCGCCAAAATGATAAAAAAATCGCCAAAATGAAAAAAAATCACCAAAACGAAAAAAACCCCAAAAACAGAAAAAATCGCCAAAATGAAAAAAAAGCACTAAATTAAAAGAAAATTTGTAAGACTAAAATAAATCGCAAAAAAACGAAAAAATTGTAAAATGAAATAAAAATCGCCAAAATGAAAAATATCGCTAAAACGAAAAAAAAAACCTAAAAAACAGAAAAAAATCGCCAAAATTAAAAAATATCGCCAAAAAAAGAAAAAAAATCGCCAATACGAAAAAAAACTAAAAAACAGAAAAAAATCGCCAAAATGAAAAAAAATCGCCAAAATGAAAAAACAAAAAAATCGCGAAAAAAAACCCAAAAAACAGAAAAAATCGTCAAAATGAGAAAAATCTCTAAAATGAAGAAAAGCCCAACAACAAATCGCCAATACGAAAAAAAAACTAAAAAAAAGAAAAAAATTGCCTAAATGAAAAAAATCGCCAAAATGAAAAAAATCACCAAAACAAAAAAAAAGCAAAAAAATCGCGAAAAAAAACCCAAAAAACAGAAAAAATCGTCAAAATGAGAAAAATCTCCAAAATGAAGAAAAGCCCAACAACAGAAAAAAATCGCCAAAATGAAAAAAACCTCCAAAAACAGACAAAATCGCCAAAACGAGAAAAAAGCGACAAAACTGAAAAAATCGTTTTAACTGAAAAAAACTTCAAAAAAGCAAAAAACCTTCCTTTCGTGCGCGATTCAAAGTCGCACTTAACTGATTTTTTTAATATTAAAGGAATTAAATGAAACTAAGTTTTTGCTTATTTCGTTCTTGCTTTTTTCACTTAACATATTTTATGTATTTTTTAAAGAACTAGATTGGTATCAATAATCAGAAAAATCCAAAATTATGACTCCAGGGTTGGAAAACTTACACTTTTTGTGTTATGTAAAATTAAATAGGTCTAAAAATTTTTTTCTTTTTCTTTATAAATTGAATATATTTTATGCTTCTGAAAGAAAAGTTTGGTGTATGAAATTTGAAAAATGAAAATTATAGCTCCAAAGATGGAAACTTTAAAAAAATGATAAATTTTTTCACAAAACAAATATGTATGTACGTGTCTGTATACTATATATATGTACGTACGTTGGTAAAGGGTATATAAGATTCGGCACAGCCGAATATAGCACTCTTACTTGTTGTATTTATTGTCATTCTTTGGTATGCACATATGATAACTAAAAAAACGTTTTTGTAATTAAAAAAAAGCTTCGATTCTATTAAGTTTTTGCCGGTCATTTTTGCAGAAAAACCTTACGCCCCAAATGCAATTTCTAAAAACCCACAGATAATTTTTTGTTAAATTAATATACATACACACGTATACATTGTGTATCGATTTTCATAAAACTTAGTACGAATGATGATAACTCTGGAAATATTGCAACTTTAATATAGGAAAAAATCATCAAAAATTTACAAAACAGAATTTTCAAAGTTATGTATACATTTAGAACTATTTATCTTAGATATTCCAGTAAGGTGTCATATAGAAGGGTATAAAATGGCACTTGAAATTTATAAATTGGCATATGCTTTTCTTTTATTTTGCATTATCCAAAGCTAAAATTTTACGAATGGTATTTTTAAAATTCTTAAAAAAAAATTGTGTTAATTTTTGTGAAGTCAGTTTAGTAAATTTTTGATGAGTTTTCCTATTCTTAAGTCGCGATATTTAACGAACTAGGCTTATACTATGTTTAGACGGTACGTGCTTCGCTCTCTATTCATGCTTCACGCCCCAATCATGACCGAATCCGCTTGCTTCGCCATACAAAATTATGAGAGCGAATCAAGTAGATTCAATATGAATCTACTTGCGAAGCACGTAAAATTGGTATCTTCTCTAACTTTTATCGCAGTTAATCGCCACTTTATCTGAACTAGCTATCAAAACAAAATAGGTATATGTGTATGTGTGTGTTTGTAAACAAATGAAAACAAGCCAAAAAAACATAGATGTGAGTTTAATATAAATAAATTTAATTAAGTTATGAATAATATAAAAAGGAAAAATAAGAAGAAAATATAGAGATGCCTTCAAAAACAAGATTTTGCTTGAATCGAATTTATGTAAGTATGTATGCATGTATACACGTGCGTATGATACGTATGAATGTGTGAATATACATAAAAAAATGCCACGCGAACAATGATGCCAACTTTTTCAGAGCAAAAATCACTATGTGTTCGTAAAAAAGCACTAAATGCAATATATTTTTTATTTATATTTTTATATTTATCTATTTATTTGCAATACAGAGAAAGCCGACATGGCTAATTATATATGTATTGAATGAGTAGAAATTAAAAATTTAAGTTAACTACAATTTTCAATTTACTACATTTCATAGGTTTTTGTAATAATTTCAATTATATCGAGCCATATTTCGATTTTGCGTATAAGTAGAACATGAGTAGGAAAATAATTGAAGTTCATTTCGCAAGACACTGCAATTATGGTGTATTAAAAAAAACAATTAGATTTTAGGTGTTTCATCTGAATTAATTTTTACATGAACATAGTTCAGTATGTTACATTCTGTAGCTCGTTTCTGTATTTCTCGCATCGTAAAATTTCCCGCATGAAACAAGGGAATCGTGGAAACAGTGTAAATTGAAACACATAATGGCTTTTCTCACATAAGTGTTTCTGTATCGTTACTTTGTGAGAACTATCTGTCATTTAAACAAATTTCCAGCAATTATTGGAACGATGTGAGAAAAAGTGTTTCTGTAACAATATTTTGTGAATAGTTTCTCGCAAAATGCGGATTTTAAATTGTACAAAAACATGTGAATTTTTGAATTTGTGTGTGAAAATATGAAAAATAAACTAGTTGAAAAGATATGCAACGAATTGTTGAACTAAAATTATTATTAACGATTCGATATGATTATATTTATTTGGATTTTTTTTGTGGAGTTTTCTATAATAGAGACAGTTGCTAGAAAAAACTTATTTCAAGCATTTTACATTCACTTTATATTCATGTTCATTATTCAATTTTATTTTTCTTGAAAATTATTATTTTTTTGTTATTGAAATAATATTTTTTTGTTACTTTTGTTTTCATTTGACACTCGATTACTGGAAATATTCCAGTAAAAACAGATTCAGTGTTGTCTGTTTTCACATTCAAATACAGAAACACTTTTTTCACAAATCGAGAAACGATGGAATTTTGTGTTTCACACTTCATGTGAGAAATTTTACGATGCGAGAATTACAGAAACGAGTTACTGAACAACATAAGCCTTTTCCTTTTAGACTGTATTTTATATGAATGAAACAATTTGATTTATAAAATCATTATTGTATTTTTAACTTACTTTTAAAAAAGTTATAAGTGCTAAAAGTTATTTCTACTTCAACATTTGAACATGGTAATGTTAATAGTCATAGAGAAAATATTGGCAGTATTAGAAATGGATTATGATTAGTTGAATTTCTATAATTATAAACTTCAATCCAAATTTAATCAGTTCTGAGCAAATTTGTCCATTTATGTGTCCTTAAATTTCTGATACTTCGTTCTATTTCTTCAATTTCACCATCCCAGCAAAAATTACCGCTTCCCAGAAGAATTTTTGTAAGCCAGCTAGAAGCAATGCATTCAGTTTCCAAAAAGCCATTCATTTTTTGCTTTACTAATTCATTTTACAGAAGTAATAATGTGTAGTTTTTGTGTACTCAGATGCAAAAGTTACTGGTTTACATTTTTTTATTTTTGTCCACTTTGTTAGAGAGCCTTACGTTAGTACTTTTCAGAAGCATTTTTGAAAGCTTTCGTTATCAAAAAAGCAATACATTGCTTCCCTCAGTGGTTAGTAATTAGATTATTGTTGTAATTAAGTTATTTTATAACTGTAATTTCTAGAAATATATCCTTTTTTCTCACTATGAAAGATAAAGTTTTTCTTCCTTCGTATTTCACCCAGCTGAATTAACATTCTGCAAAGGAAACTTTGCATGTCTAAAAGGGGTGGAAGCAGATAGTTTTTGAAAAGTGAAAATAAAGCCAACACACTTTAACAAATTAATATTTAGTAGATTTGCAACACGCACTATCAAAGGTGAAAAGCACAAATTTAGTGCCTTTTTTTAAGCAACAATTTGAAAAATTCCGCACTGTTATCAATTAAAAAACTCTAAATCTAGTACGAAAAGCACTAAATTGGCACGCTGCACACGAAGCACGAATGAGTAGTCTAAACAGCATGATTCATAAACAAGATTCAGAGAGCGAAGCAGGTGATTCAACTCGTCGTCTAAACATAGCATTAGATTTTGCACCAATATTAGGCATCATTCGAATGCCTGAATTGAACGATAAGCCTGTCAAATGCTTAAGCAATTTAGATGTGACTTTCAGGTGGCCACAACATACTTACATGAACTTAAGCATTCTTTAGCCATAGAGCTTCACACCTATGTAGTTATTGTTTATAATTTTGCAGTCATTTTGTTTCTTCTCACAACTTCTAAATGAATGCAATTCAATCTAATTAACTTGCTGGAATGTTCTGGCCTGTTAAAAATTCACTAATAATTATATCTATCACTTTATTACATGTTTTATTTATTTTGCCTATTAAAAAGTACAATAATTTATATACATAAATAAACACATAAGTATATATGTGTGTATATGTATTATATTATAAAACAATAAGTGAAAATAACAGTGTTTCTTTATTTTCTGAGTTTAAAATGAAAAAATAATAAAAAAATATTTAAAAGCAATTAATAATTTCCCTTGCTGTTTATTTGACTTTAAAAGTTATTTCCGTACAGAATGTGCGTTCAGTTTGGCATTTTGCTTAAGCAAATGATATATGACGAAACTCTGACGAAAAGTTTACTGATAATCTAGTCATCTTATTAAGTTCACCTCATAATTTGAGATACCCAGCTATAAACTCGTATAAACTTGTATTTTGACATCCTCAAAGCCTACGTATGGTAGGGTGTACGCGACTATTAAAATCTGAGGTCAAAGGTCATGAAAATTTATATTTTTCATATTATTTGCAAATATCTCGTTTCCTATGGGTTTTTCGCTATTTGTGTTTATTACCAATATTGTAGAAGATAAAATTCCCTACAACTTTTGTTTAAACAGTTTTCTTATACGTTGAGCCGTTTTGGAGATAAGGGGGCGGAGAACGCACGTTTAGAGCATAATTTAAGGTCAGCCGATAGGGACAGATATTCAATTGTATTGTATAGTGGCCGCCTTATTTTTCAAGGAATCACCTTCTACTTAGCTTGGTTATAATTGGGCGTATAATTCCAAGAGCTATGGCTGATTTGTGTATGTATATTATTGTGAAGTATATTACAAACGGACAGTTGCTTAAGCTGGCTTAAGCTAGCTAATGCATATCATAGTTGCTTACTGCTTCGCCGTAAGCAGGTTTGTCAAGCTGCTTTGGCTTACAAACCTGCTAACGTATGGCATGATATTTGTTCGCGATGCCTCGCTTTGGAGCATTTCGTTTTAAGTGCTTATTTTAGTGCAACTAGTATCTAGAGAATTCATGAATTATTAAAGAGTCCAAATATACGTACTGCCATCTTATTATACTCGTTACACTTCGTTAAATTATAATTTGAACCATTGCCTTACATTAGTGCTTTCTATTAAGCACTAGTGTAAGGGAATGTGTGTAAAGATTATTTTCTGCATTTGGTAAGGTAATACATACGTATATGCTTACTGTGAAGCACATTATTAAGGCAGAAAAACTATGCACTGCTTCCAAAAGCATGATTATTTATTACTGGGGTTTTATACCTTAGAAAGATATTTACTCAAGATTTTGTTTACACACATACATACGTGCAGTTTTTTTTTTATACAAAATCTAGTTTTACCATGCGATAATAAGCTTTTGTTTTTATTTGGTAAAACATGGACACTCATTAGTTTCTTTTTGTTCATAACTATAAAATAAATTCAGGGGCATGTTGCATTTCATTTCCCTGAAACTGTTACTTTCTGCTCAACAAAATGAATTTTATCCAGATACTTTCATATGTGTATAATCATATTCACATTTTGTAATGTTTCTGTTCAAATACATTTTCCCATAGAATTCTCTTACCACTTACATGCATCCTTACATGCTTCTATTTTCCTTGCTCAAGCCCAATAAATAAATGCCAGTGTAAGCAAATTTGCATTCAAGTGATCTATTGTAATACATGCACATTATTTGCCTTTTCTTTTGTTTGAATTTAAATTTTTCCCTCTCTTTTTTTTCCTTTTTTTTTTTTTTTTTTTTTGAATATGCATTTTCAATTTCTGTGATAGTGATTTTGATGACGAATATATCTGCTTGGGTTTTGTGGACTGCATCGTATTCTCACACATCCATGCAGCTGTTATACCATTAAGATTTTTGTACGTTTCCATATTCAATGCATATTTCCTGTATATACTAAATGTAGGTGCCAAAAAAAAAGAAAGAAAGAAAAAAAAGCCACACAAAAAATATCCTTCATGCAAGCAACATTGATTATTCATTAGTTCTTTTCATTTATTTGTTCACAACTTTTGAAAAAGAAAAAAAAATTAAATTGATTTTATGTTTGCTTTTCAAAGAATTTACAAATTATTGCAGTTGCACACAAGTTTTGTTTGAAAATAAATAAATCAAGGTTATTTGAGCAAATAATGCACAAAAATGAACATGCATTTCAAACATATGTATATAACAACTCTTTTCCTTTTTTCTTTCAAATACTTTCATACATACTTATGTACATACAGATGTATATACACATACATATGTTTGTAGATGATTAATTTGGATTTTTAGTCACTTTTTCAAACCAAAAAAGTGTTTGTTATTGGAACATGAACATGAGTCTTAACTCAATTGAATTTTAAGGTCACAATTAGGCCGTTTTCTTTTATAGTGTTTTCACACTGAAAGTTAAAACCTGGTTTTAACGTTAAAACCATAAACAGCTGATTTTGCATTCACACTGCAAGTTTGTTAAATTCAGGTTTTAACTCACAGACTGTCTAATAAGTTTGCTCAAAATAAAATAAATCTCCTGCAGAAATGCATGTGTTTGTTGTTGTGTATTTTTCTGCTATTTATAACACTTATTTGACAAACTGTACAACAACTGTTTTTGTTTGTATGAAAAACTAAGAAACCTTACAGTGCGCTCTAAAATGAAAATTTTTTTATATTTGCAAATAAATATTTTGAAATTATGGAACTAGTAATACAAAGTGAAGAAGTGCTTGGAAATCAAGTTATTATATATAAAAAAATGCACAAATAAATCACAATATACAACTTTTTTTATCGACGGATCGATATGTCAGTCATATGGTTTATTTTCGCTTCCCAGAGGTCAGTGAAAATATTTTCGTTGTTTTCCTTCCAAAAACTTTTTTTTTATAATTTTTTAATTATTGTTGCTGCTGCATCCATTTTTAGGTTGAAAATCTTTCAAGCGACATCTGTTGCTATTCACTGGCATAAACATTATCAGCTGCTGTCTGTCATTTTAACTTGGCAGCACTGAATTTACCACAGGGTTGCATTTCATAACACCAACTTAAAACAAATCAAAAATTGTTTTAAGTTGGTTTTAACAACAACAATTTGTATGGTAAAACCATAATTTAACAGTTGGTTTCAACGTTAAAAGCAACTTTTATTAAAACCATGTCAGTGTGAAAACTCTATTGGTTTTGTACATGTATCATAAAGCCCTTCCTTATCCTTTGCAAAACTTTAAAAATTTACTACCTAAAGGTAGGTGAGGCAATTGAATATTTTGAACAATAATGCAATCACTAATTACATCTGGGGGGTTACTCTCTATTACGATGCGAAAGAAAAATGGCACGAAATCGTACGATTGATACTCTCTAATGCGTTTGCGCATTTACCTTTCGCATCTTTTATTTTCCGTTTCGCAAGTCTGGTATCACCGTACTCTACAATGCGAAAGCGCCTGTCAAAATCGCTCGATAAGCGCAAATATCTTGCGTTAGCTAAATACCAAACGCAAAGTGAGAAAAACATGTAAGTACGTTGAAAAAAATATTTATATATTGACTGTCTTATTCATAAAAAATATTTTTGTTTTATAAGAGGTTTATTAAACAAATTTTCAATGGAAATTTGATTCATAAGCCTTTTATAAAACCAAAATATTTATATTTAAATCGTAGTTTTTAGGGAAAAAGCCAAAAAATTACAAACAAAACACCGGCAGTTTGAAATTTTAGTGAATTGACAGACGACCTAAATTCTAATGGACCTCCTGTAAGGGATATAGCTGGTTGCTTATAATGAAATGTGACACTAATAGTACTTATAAGATTACACATGTATGTTTGTATGTATGTATTCATATTTGATTTTAAAAATCACACCAAGTGAAAATGCGTAAAAATAAATTAAGCATTTCCAGAACAGTTTTGTATTTTCTCAATCGCTACGTAGAGCTCTTTTAATCGACGGCTCATTGACTGCTGCTATATTCCTAAGGTATGGTCCTGGCCAATTTAATGTTAATATCCAGCTTGGCCAAGTAATTTTAAGGCAGCGGCTAGTTTTATAAAACAAAGTTAAAATAAAGCAATATGTATTTAATAATATATTCCGCTACAGCTTTTTTTTACCTGCGGTCATTTGAGGAAAGTATACCGGAACTATCTCTTAAGCTTAAATTAGAAGTGACATACCCATAATGCCATAGCCATAACCAAACCAAAATTTAATTTGTTTCTATGGTGACAGTTATGGCTTTAAGGTTGTTTTCTATGGCTATGGTTATGTCACGTCTAATTGAACCTTTAAGACTCGTCTTGCAACTCATTATACATGGACGTTTTCTTCATAAAACCAAACGCTAAAAATCCATGACTTTATTTTCAATTAAAGGCTGTTACACTTCACTTTTTCTTCAATTTTGATTTTAAATGTCGTTTTTTATACATATTTTGACATTTCAGTACTGCCAACCTTTGCCATATTTTCTTTTGCAATGTCCATGTTGCCACTTTTTCAAACAACTTTGCGAAAGGTTTTGCGAAAGTAATAGAGAGTACCAAATTTGCATATCAACGCATTTAGCTTTCGCATCGTAATGGCTTTCGCATCGCAATAGAGAGTAACCCCCCTGGTACTCTGTTCGACGTTGTGAAAAATTTTCAGCAACATTGATTATTTCGCGTGAAAAATGTGACATGTACTAAATGTAGCCCAACTCGTGTTTTTTTTTAATTTCTCGCTTTTATTGGTTGAAAGTATGCAACATTGTTAAAATTCCCTGCGAAAAAAGCACTACTCATGTTGTTTCGCAGCTGAAACTGAAATGATGCCAGAGTCATTTTGCATGGAAAAAGATGCTGCCAGATAGATTTTAGGTGTTTTTTGCAATAAGAACAGAGTACTACTTTTGAGATTTTATTTCGAAAATATTTCATACCAAATACTTTAACATGTAGTTTGACAGCATTTCGCATGAAATTGTGAACAGAGTATCAGGCTTAAGAATAAAAACTTATCCAAAATTCTTGTTTGCAGGCTTGAAAGCTTGCCTTGAAATCTTGTTTTTTTCGCTCAATTATGAATAATAATTCCCCTGAAATTTTTTCCAATTTCCCCTGTTAGGAATAACAATTGTCCGGGAATATCTGCCTAACATTCCAGGGAAATTTTTGATATTTTCCCGGGAAAACGGGACTTTAAAAGTATACGTTATTTCATAAATATATACCCCCCATATGCAAAAAAAAAATAACGTGTGCTTTAAGCGTACGTTAACACCGGTTTTTGTATGGATATTTTGTTTTAACGTACACTTTAAGTACACGTTATTTTTGTTTTTTTTTTGCATATGGGGGATAGCCTTTTATTTTTTATTATATTTCTATTTTTATTTTTTTAATTTATTGAATTATTGAAACCCTGAAGGAAATATTTTAGGAGAAATAAAATGAAAGACATTTAGACAGACTGTGGCTCATGTTATGTAAAATTTGGCTCAACTGAGTATAGTACTGTAACTTGATTGTACTTAACGATAAGAATCCTCCTGGAAATTTTTCAAAAAGACTGAGAAACAAGTAAGGCAAATTCTTAATAAAATTATTTGGAAGACTTATTATACATTTCTTTACTAATTACGGTAGGAGTCGCCAATATGATCTAAATAATAGCTATGTATATTCTATTTGCTTGAATGCACTTAAAAATTATTTGTCTTAGAACTGCTTTTGTATTAACTTTTATTTAAAAAGAATGCTTACATTAATAAAACAAAAGAAAATTCGCCACCTTTCATTTAATAAATGCACTTCATTTAAAAAATTAGCTTTTACCGGAAATTCCGATAACGCAATTTTTTTATTCCCGTTTCCCGGGAAGTGCAAAAGTCCGGGAAATCCCAAACCCTAGCTGGAACACATACTATTAATTTTTATTTTCTATATATTTATATATAGTGGAATCTCTCTTAACGGACACTTCCTATAGGCGGACACCCCCTTTAGACGGACACTTTTGACAGGTCCCGGCAGCACTCCATTTAAATGTTTAGTTTTCTCTTGACCGGACAGTCCCCTTGTACGGACACATTTTAATGGTCCCGTCGGTGTCCGCTCAAGAGAGATTTCACTATATATATACCAATCGTGAATATTACTTCGGCATTTATTTCTCGAGAAAAGATTCCTCCAATAATAAACTAATTGGGAACAAAAATACTTAAAAAAAATTAAACCGACTTCAAAAATAAGCACTAAAAAGCTACAAATAATATAGATGTAGTTAAATAAAAGATTTTTATATATGTTACCTACAGTGGCTTTTGAAGCTTTTTTTTGGCGTTTGAAGTTTTATTTAATGGGCGTGACCCTGCCCATTTTTATAAAAGAAGATTGAGTTTATTTTAGAGCTCAAGGTGTGTGCTAAGTTTCGTAAAAATCGGTTAAGTAGAACCACGTTTAATGTTATAATACATTTTAATGGGCGTAGCCCCGCCCATTTTTTCAACTTAAAAATTTTGTAATTACAAGAACCAAAGATGTTTGCTAGGTTTCGGAGCTATCCAATGAGTAGAAGATCACAAAATCAAATTTAAAAAATTGTGGGCGTGATCTCGCCCACTTTTTTCAAATGGGACCAATGGGATGGGAAGCTATACCCTCTCAGACAACAAAATTTTTTTTATGGTCTAAAATGCACCGAGCTATGAAGCTACACACCTAAAAAAAAATAGAGACGAATTGTTAACCTCTTTCTTTTTTTGAAGTCGGTTAAAAAGAGTAATAATTGGCATCATCCCATTACGAAGCTTGTTATTTGCTTGTTTGATGACATTTTGTTTGTGCAAGCAAACGCAAAGAAAAAATATGGTTAAGGTAATCGTCAGCAAACAGCACCATACTATGATTTAATTATATGGTTGCAGTCAAATCATATTATTATCATCATATTAGATACCTAATCTTAGCATTGTAAATATGAAAACACTGTTGTTAGATCTGACTAAAATATAATTGAGAATTACCATACTTTTTTTTTTTTTTTTATAAATAACAAACACCACCCGCAAAGCGATTAGCTTGTCTGCGGAAAACACCCAGGGTCTATGGTGGGAATCGAACCCACGACCTCTGGACTGAGAGGCTAGCATCGCTACCACTCAGCCACAGGGGCACTATGTTCTAATACTATTATAATAATATTGTTAAATACGACCACAATACTATTTTATATAATAATAATATTTTGTTTTTTAATCATATATTTGTTGTAAGTCTTTTGGTTAACACAGCTGTGCGTTAAATCCGAAATAAAAATAAATTAATATTGTTGAAATAAAATGTATATAGTCGTATGTATGTACATTCGAGTGGTTCGACTTCTATACTAAAGACCAGGTGTGCCCGTCATCCCCTAGGATTAAAGATAATGTAAAAACAATTCCAAAAATATTTTATTTTTATTTTTTTTGCCACGCCTACAAATATCGCCCTTTTAGTATTTTGTTCATTGTGTCGCTATTTTTAGTCCGATCATAACATTTTGTATACCGGTGTTCATGACTCTGTAAGGGCTACATTTCTGTACGTAATAGTTTTTTACTACCACGTCATATTCTATTCTATAATAATATAATTACTAAATTCAAACATTACTCGTACTTTGCTTATCGTAACGAGATTAATGTTTAAAATAACAATAACTAGTTTTCAACGACCTCACATTTGTTTCAGGGAACATAATATTGTTCTCTCAACCATTCTACAACCATACATTTTCTTTACATGCAAATAAAAAACTATTAAAATTGAACAACAACAACATAAATTTAAAAATTTTTTTGAAAATTATATATTTGGACCATCATTTGTGTTTTTCGAAATACAAGAACTATAAAATAGTACTTTATTTATATACTCAAATATTTTTATCTAATTTTTCAAACTTTTTCTGTGAAAATTAAATTATTTTTCCGAGCTTTAGGTCAGTTCTTAAATTCTTGTATTTATTATTACGATATTTCGTAAACCTTCGGTTTACTTCTTCTTCTTTATTTATATACATTTGGTTTAAACATTTTTAGTGGAAAAAGCAAATTCCAGCGCATTCATAATACCTATTTCAAGGCGTATCTAACTAAAGGGCCACTCAGACTATTATACTTTGTATTAATACATGTCAAAAATTCAAATAATACGTGCAAGTGCGATATTGTGAATGCAAAATGTCATAACGAATGGTAAATAATACGATAAAAATTTGATATGCCATAATATTTCACCATTTTTTGAAAATTTTCTAAACGATAATACTTTTCATCTGATCAGAGTTGCATTATTACAAAATCCAAACTAACAAGTCGTCTGTTTCGACGCCGATGCCGTGCCGAATATGAATATGCTTGTCGTATTGAATAATTTTTCGTATAGGGCATGTGTGAAAGTTAACGAAACTATCGTATTTTCTTTTTATTTATCTTATTTAAATCAACTACTTTAACCGCCGTCTATTTTCAAAGGCCGGCACGACCACAGCGTGCATGAAACTGCTATACCGCCGGAAATCAAAGATTAATGTAGGCATGGTAATCCTCAACAGCTGTTTGCTTTATACTTGTGATTTAAATGTAATATGAAGTGTGATGGTGTGAACATAAAATCTCAATTTACGTTAGATTTTTTGATAGTCGAAACAAATGTCTTTAGACTGCTTTTTCGTAAAGTGTGATGAAAGTCTTTATACATGTATAATAGTCTGAGTGGGCCTTAAGTGTTAGCACCATTTCATATGATAATTTTTTGCTCTGTGTGCTTTGTAGCTGACGAATTTTTTTTTTTTTTTAATACATGATTTTTTATTTATTGTATCTTCATATATGAACTATCAATAAGTATTCAAATCTTAAATATAAAAATATAATTAGGCCCGACCAGTGTCGGACATAAGCTTAGTAGTAGTTATATATAATACATACATAAGTATTTATAATCAAAAGGAAAAAAAATTATAAAAAATAAAAGAATTTTCAGGAAGTTCCATCTGGACTGCTGTGAATAAGAGCCCTTGTATCCCTCTTTTTTAGGCGGATGTGTCCAGTAAAGTTCAAAATATTACGGGCAAGCGGATTAGGATGTGACTCGAGTTTTGTTAAATATTTTCCAGCGTTTTTTGCAATTTCTTCAATCACTAGTGGCATATTTAAGTCACGATGTATATTTGAATTTTTTATGTACCATGGAGCCGATGTTATTAACCGTAAAATTTTGTTTTGCCTTCGTTGGATTCTCTCGACATTAGAAGCTGAAGCAGTACCCCATAGCTGAATTCCGTAGCACCATATAGGTTTTAAGAGCGACTTGTATATTAAAAGTTTACAATCTAGGGTGAGGGTTGAGTTTCTACCAACCAGCCAATGTATCTGAGTTAGTTTAAGTTTCATTTGCGTTAGCTTGGATTCAATGTGGTATTTCCATGTGAGCCTTCGATCAAGATGTATACCAAGGTATTTCACATGTAAGTTTTGAGGAACAATTTGATTATTGATTGTAATGGGGGAACAAGTGTGCTTTCTTAAGGTAAATGTTACCTGAGCACACTTCTGTTCGTTTACCTTTATTCTCCACATGTTTAACCATACTTCTAGCTGAGTAATATGTTGCTGAAGATATCGGGATGCCTCGTGAGGGTTTTCATGCATACTAAGGCAGGCTGTATCATCGGCAAACGTAGATGTATGGATATTGCTGCTCAAGGGCATATCACAAGTATAAATCAAATATAAAACTGGCCCCAGTCTTTAATTTTAAAATTAGGCCTTCATGCCACACTTTATCAAATGCCTGAGAAACGTCAATGAACAGCGCAGAGCAATACTTTTTTTCTTCAAAAGTTTTTCTTATAAATTGAACCAATCTATGAGTTTGTTCAATGGTGCTATGCTGACTTCTAAATCCAAATTGATGATCCGGTATGCACTCATTATCAGTTAGAATTGGGGACAATTTTATCATGAGTAACTTTTCAAAGAGCTTTGACATTGTTGACAGTAAACTTATTGGCCTATATGACTCAGCTTTGGTAAGATCTTTGCCCGGCTTTGGAATCATTTTAACCTTGGCAAGCTTTCAGCTGTTTGGATAATACTCCAGTCGTAAAATAGCGTTAAAAATGAATAACAGGATTCTAATAGCTATACGAGGCAACTTCATCAACATCTGGTTACTAATTCCATCAATACCCGGGGATTTTTTCGGGTTGAGTTCTGCAATTATTTTTTGTACATCACGCGTCTTAAATTTTATTGGTCGAGGGGGTAGCGCTACTACATGTCAAAAACTTCGTTTTGTTTTGGTTTCGGCACAATCTTCGGTTCTTTACACAGCTACAGTTGCCGAACAGTTTGTACAAGAAATCCTTATGCAGTCAGCTGTATAATTGCATCATGACCTATTTTTTTCCAGGTAGAAAAAGTGAAAAAACTAATTCTAATAGGAGAAAAGAGAAAAGTGAAAAAACTCGTTCGATATTTTTGTTTATGGTTGGGCTGATAATATTTTCAAGAGCGATAACAGGAAAAACTTTACAAAGTTTACAATTTTTGCAAAATTTACTCCTGCACTCTACACTTGGATCAGTTTTCGTTTAATTTCATCAACATAAAATTATTCCGCAACCTTGCGAATGGTTATGCTGTTCATTTTTTAATTTTATTTTTTATTTAAGCAAAAATATATATTTATGTTAACACACAGTCTTATTGGCAATGAAGACATAACATTTTGATTAAATTTATATTACTGAACTCTTGCCTCATTTTGAATAAACTTTTACTAACACCACCACAATGCTTGATGTGATTTATACAAATGTAATAGTCATCCTACAAGATTCTTCATAAAAAAAGTAAATTTTTTGTAATAGTCATCCTACAAGATTCTTACAAAAAAATTAATAAGTAAGTTAAAACGGATTGTGTTCATTCCATATTCTGTAACTTACTTCATCAACAACCATCCAAAACAAAATTTGCTTACGTAATAAAATTTTAATATTTTTATGTGATGCCTGAATGTGAAACGTGTCATGTTTATTTGCCATCTGTTATTTAATAAAAATAAACAATTGAAATTTGCTGTTGTTATTAAATTATTGTAAAAAATAAAAAAGCACTTAATTTAAAAAAAATGCTCTCTAGATTTTTAACAGTTTATTTTTACACACTTTTAATAAAAAACTCAGTAAAAATATTTAATGCACGAACATTTTTCTTTTGTTTTATATGAGATTTCAATAATAATTATAATTAAACATTTTATTACACTTAAATATGAGATAGCTTTGAGTTTTTTTTTTTTTTTTTTGTTGTACCAGTGCCAAATATAAATGAGTGTATAAATATGCCGACAAATTGAGTTAATCTATCTTTTTAAAAAAATATGTTATAAAATAACATAATAAATAAATAGTTTCGCAATAAAACCGTAAAAAAATAAATATGAGAGCTATATTGGGTGTTGGTTAGTTGATTGGTTCACGTATTCAAGTCAAATTGAGAAAGTGCCGTTTTTAAAATTAATTGGGGGTGGTGTTGGCTGAAGTAGTTAGCATGTTGACTACAAAACCGAAGATACTGGGTTCGATTCCGGTTTCCGACAGTCGTTATATAACAACACTACGCATTTCTCTGATGTGCATTAGTCTTATTTTGTATCAGTTGTTGTAGGAAAGTTCAAGTGATGAAGGTATAGACACTGGTCACTGACAACGGCTTCAGCGGATACTAATTCTAATGTAAAATCATAGCGCCCTCTATCGTCGCTATTGTGTAGCAAAATCATTAGTGAAGTAAAATAACTAACAAAATGGCTACTATACCCAGCTTTGAAAATAATAATACGCTTCATTTAACAGCAGAGGCGCTGCAACAATGCATTATTAAAAAAAGTGCAAAAGGCAGAGTTGTAAAAGAATGATGCTTCCCTGTATGTCTTCATTCACCAAATGTCTCTATCACTATCATTTGCCCAAAGAAGGTAGTACTTATTACCATTCCCTTATTCACGCAAAGAAAAGATATGGTTGTAAAATGGTTGAGAAAACAATATTATGTTTTCTGAAACAAATGTGTGGTCGTTGAAAACTAGTTATTGTTATTTTAAACATTAATTTCGTTACGATAAACACAGTAATGTTTGAATTTAATAATTACATTATTATATGCATAGAAAGTGCGATATGGTTAGAGTTTAACAATATAGTTTTGTTAAAAATTTATGACTACAATATAATTTGTATTATTGTGTAAAAATAATATGATGTAAATAACAATGTAATGTTATCCAAAACCATACTATGTTAAGTTTTTAAAAAAATCTTTTTCAGAAACATCTTCTGTCAGTTCAGTGTTTCGTTTGTAAGCTATCGGTAGTGCACGACGCGTGGTGTTAAATAAATAAAAAAAGTATAAACAAAAGGGTAGATAAATAAAAATAATATGTACATACATATGTATGTATGTATATCTCTTTATACAGATATGTCTGTATTTCGTGTACACACATATATGTAAATATACATTTCTATACATACATACATTTTCTTTCAACAATATTAATTTATTTTTATTTCGGATTTCCCGCACAGCTGTTTTAAACAAACGATTTGCCAATAAAGATATGATTAAAAAACAAAATATTATTATAATTACATAGAATAATACTATGGTCGTATTTAACAATATTATTATAATATTAGAACATGGTATGGTAAGTATCAATTATATTTTAGTCACATCTAACAATAGTGTTGTCTTATTTACAATAACAAGATTAGGTATAACAAAGTTAATTGTTTTTCTAGATAATATTATTATTAACTTAGAAAATAATATTATTTAAACTTTGACTGCAACCATATAATTTAATCATAGTATGTTGCTGTTTGATTATGGTTACCTCAACCATATTTTTTCTTTGCGTGCAGAAGATGCCGATTTTTTCAAAAAAAAATCATCTTTTCAGATGAAGCTCATTTTGATCTTGGCGGGTATGTAAACAAGCAAAATTGTCGCATTTGGGGTACAGAAAACCCGCACGCATACATTGAAAAGCCGACGCACCCAAAACGAGTCACTCTTTGGTGCGGATTTTGGTCCAGAGACATAATTGGGCCATTTTTCGAAAATGAGCAAGGAGCAAGGCCGTTACAGTCAATGGTGATCGTTATTGGGCCATGTTGAACAAATTTTTGTTCACAAAAATTGAAGAGGAGGATATTGGCAACATTTGGTTTCAACAGGACGGTGCTACGTGCCAAACGGCCGAAGCTACACTCGATGTTTTGCATAGCATTTTCAAAAAAAAAAAAAGTTATCTGGCGGACCCTTTATATTCAATAAATAGTATATAAATTGAGACTAGTACGGGGGCTACTATTTATAATTCAGGATCTGGAAACACTAATGTCGATAGTGAAAATCTGGCAACACCATAATAAAGTTTGACATTTTTAGCATATACATACGTACTCACAACGTTTTGATGTACAAGTGAGTTCAGAGAATCAATTTGACAAAAAAAATAAAATTTCAAGAGAAGGTTTTCCTTGGATTATTTTTCGCAACTTTCGACGTGGAGTATCTCAACAAAAATGTGCGGATGAACTCAGTTCTTCGTATGGCAATAAAACACCATTAAAACAACAGTATATTGCTGATATAGTGAATTCAAGAGTAGTCGTAGTTCCGTCGCCGACGAATTCCGTGAAGGTCGTCCAAAATCGGTTGTTGTGCCACAAAACATCGATGGAGTGCGTGAACTGATACCGGAAAATCATCATGTGCCATATTGTGAAATAAAAGAATCCTTTCACTTCAATACATTCGATTTTGCATGAACATTTAGTTGTAAAAAAATTTTTTTCTCGTTGGATACGCCATAATTTATCGATGGCTTAAAAAATATAACGTCAAGTGGTGTAAGGAAATGATTAAAATGTTCAACTGTGGTGCTTCAAAAGACGTATATAAAATAGTGACAGGTGAAGAATCATGAATATATGCTTATGACCCAGAAACAAAACAGCAAAAGTTGTTCGTGGAAGAAGCATAGCAAAGCAAATAGTCGCCTGTTTCTTCGGTCGAAGAAGGTGGAGTTGGCTGAAGTAGTTAGCACGTTGACTACAAAACCGAAGGTCTGGTCTCAAACCCTGTCTCCGACAGTCATTAAGATGACAACACAATGTGTTTTTCTGATGTGCATTAGTGTCCTTTGTATCAGTTGTTCTGGGAAAAGTTCTAGTGATGCAGGCATAACGCACTGGTCAGTAAAACTACACCGGCTTCAGCGGATGCTAATCCTAGTGTAACATTAAAGCGACGTCCTTCGTTGGTATTGTGTAGCAGAATCATCGGCGAAGTAAAGAAACCAATAAAATGGTTACTAAACAAAGCTTCAAAATTTAATACGCCTCATTCCCCACCATAGGCGTTGCAACACTGCAAATAAGCATGCAAAAAACGGAGAGTTGTAAAAGAATGAAGCTTTCCTCTATCTCTTCCTTCACCACCTGTCTTCTCTATCACTATCCCTTCTCTACACAGAGAAAACAGTGCCTACTAAATACCTCATAAAATAGAACAAAATTAATAAGAAATCTCTATGGTTTTTTTTCAATAAGGAAATCTTATTAATTTCATAGGGAAAACCTTTTTGAGAAAATCAAGAAGAAATCTTCTAGTTTTTATGAGGTTATCTTATTTATTTTTTCAATAAAGTTTTCTTCTTGTTTTTATTAGGCGACCTCATAAAAAACTTAAAATAATTGCGTCTTTATTCTCTGTATCAACTTATGTATTTTCATTTAAATTCTATACCATATATGTACATATGTATGTATGTATCTAGTATATTGTAGATGTTATTTATTTATACATATATACATATACATTATGTTATATTCTTAACTAACTTACTCACCAAGTATTGAACCAGCAAACTTCTGACTGGTAGACAAGCACTTTAACCAATATGCTAACAAGCAGCCTAAATAACCATTGAAATTATTGTGCAAACATTCTTATACAAAAATTAAAAAGATCATGAAAAAAATTTTCTCTATGTCTCTTTATAGATATGAAATAACAAGACACCTCATAAAATCAAGAAGATTTCCTTATCAAAAAAATCAATAAGATGTTTTACACATAATCATATAGGAACCTAATAATATCAAGAAGAAACCCTTATTGAAAAAATCAATAAGGCAACCTAATAAAATCAATAAGAAATCCCTATAGTTTACAATTTATAAGAAAACCTAATAGAATCAAGAAGTTTTTCCCTATGGATTGTTTTTTTGGTGCCAAAAATAACGAAAATTGAGTAAAAAAAAGTTGTGAATAATAAGATTTCTTCTTGATTTTATGTGGTTTTCTTCTTGATAATTAAAACAATTCGCTTCTTTCTGCTGGGATACCCCTTAGAGAAAATCTTTTTGATTCTATTAGGCAGTTTTTTCTCTGTGTAAAATTAAAATTGTGGTGAAAAATATCAACGATAAATAAAAACGTAAATTTTTAAAAGACAAAAGGTGATTAAGAACATGAAAACAATAGTTAAGGTAGATATGAAGAAAATTATTATAAAAAAACTTGTCGATTGCATTTTCCTTTCTATTTTAAAAGCATTGTTTTTGAAGCTTGAAATATACTGGAATTCAATTGTAATACAAGGTAGAATTACAGTATAATTCAAGGCTTGAATTGAACTGTAATACAATTGAATTGTACGAATTGAATTAAAGTTCCCATTTCACTGGATAATGCTATTAAATTAAAGTATAAATCAAGCATAATTCAACTATTGACAATTGATTGTTTGACTTGAATAACAATTGTTTTACACTTGATTTCAAGCAAAATTGCTTATTGGGTATTGTATTTTTTTCAAGAGCGAATATTGTTTGTAGTGATGATCGTAATTGAGTGTCAAGCAAAAAGAGAGAACAAGGAAACAAAAACACACAAACCCATTGTCAGTGTGCACACTTCTACCGATATTCGGTAGATTCTACCGAATATGAACAAGGCCTGAAATCTACCGAATATTGAACGAACATTTTGATTAACAATGATGCTACAAGATCAAGTTGATCACACATACGGAAAATGTATCACATATATGTTCTAAAATGTGGAAAGCTTTCCGCGGAGAAGAGAATATGTTTAACGAATTGTTATTTAGTAATTTAAGTCAATATATGTATGTGCAAATTGGATATTTTGCCACATAGCAGTGCGGCCGCACAGCGGTCATTTTCTGCCATGAAAATCATTAGAACAGAACATAGAATTGTGCCTTGGGGTTGAAATACTTATTCCTCCCAATGATTTAATAATTTTTGCACAAAAGTTTAGATTCATAATTGGATCTTACATATAATCTTTGTGGTAGCAAATGTTTGTCAAATAAAAGTTATTTTAGTAGCTTTATAAAACCTATGTACAAAAACTGAATTCCTGTTATTTATGTATATTATTTTATGTATGCATAGCATATCTATATAAAGGGTAAGGGCAAATAACTGGGATGACACTTTTTTTTATTGGAAATGCTTCATTGTTTATGGCAGTTTCATTTCCAATCACATGTGAAGTATTAAATGCGTTTTTGGAACCTGTTTACTTTGATACTCCTTGCACTTACTCTTTATATATAAGTACATATCGTCAGCTAAAATGCAAAAAGGCGTAACTAACACAATTCAAAATCCAGGTTTAGAGGGATTATTATGAATGCATTTAAACTACATGTCTTGACAAAATTTTACACTTCTTTGATCTAAAATTACGCTTTGATTAACAAAACACAAGGGCACTTAACTACAAATTTGTTTAGTTTTTTCTTTGATTTTTGCTTCTGCTGTTAAATTATATTTTTGTTGCGCCTTTTTGCACTTTATCCAACGATATATTTTGTTATTTTTTATGTTTCGTTGAATTGTTATTTTTTATGTTTCTTTGAATAAAAAAATTTTCTACCGAATTTCATTCAAATCTACCGATTTTTTTTGTCGATTCTATCGAATTAAAAAAAAATTAAGTTTGCACACTGGCCATTGTTCAACAGTTGAATAGACAGTTGTGTCAAGTGTTCAATATTTTTATTGTATGAAGTTCACAAACTCAAAATTTCATAAAATTTTAAGTGATAATAAAACTTTTAAACAATCATATCCATTGTGAACGATATTATTTTTATAGGTATTTTATTTTTTAAAGTCTTAAACTATAAATTATAAAACTTGGAACAGTATCGCATGCGAAATAACACTCTCAAATAATCTACAATGTTTGTTTTTTCTTTTTACACATGCACATACTTTTACACTTGTGTGCTCATTTAACAATTGTCAATCGGTGAAATACGCTTCAACACTACAATAACTATTGCCCTCGCTTGGCAGATAAACAAATGCTGTTGCATGCTTTTGATAAAATTGAATACCAGTTTTAGAGTTTTCATAAAACCAAGACCACTAAGAACAATTCAATAATGTACATCATAAAGATTAAGCAAGCAAACACTTTGTGCTCAGCTCTAGTACGTACATACACTTATGGTAGAATTAGTAGATTCGTATCGTGAGTTGACGGAGCAGCTGAGAAAATCTGTAGCATAAATATAACATGTTGCTGTTTATTTAATATGTATCGTAAGTGTACATATGTGAGGTAGAAATCTACAGAAAATAGATTTATACGTCAACTTCTCTCTTACATACATGCACACACATGTATAAAGCAAAGAGAAATATAACAACAGCTGACACGTTTGGTGAAACTCTCACGTTTTTACTAACTAACATCCAGAATTAAACGATACCACCACTTCAAAAGTAACACGATACGAATCGACTAATTCTACCATTAGTAAAATGTCATGCAACAAAGTAATATTACTTAACATTGAAAGTGGAATTTTTTTCGACTGCAATTGAACTTTTTTCTTCTTGATTTTCATGATATTTTTGGCATATTAATGAAATTATAAATATCAAGGATGATGCTTATGGCATAAGTTATGCAAAATGGTGCGTGCGTCATGCAATGCATATTGCCACCAAAAAGGAAAGAAACAATGTAAAAGTACATACATACATACATATTCTATTTTTTTCATACAAAAACAGACAAATTAACTAGCTATTTTAGTTAAAGTAATGAATTCCTTGTACTAACTTTTATAAATAACTTTATGATATTTTTTGTAAAAAACAAACAAACAAAAAATTATAAATAAACAAAATATTTGCTTATGAATTTTCACACTGTAAATTTGTCATATTTGCATTTAATTTGTAGCGGTTTTGTAAGCGACACGTAAAATATTTGTTACAATTTATGAGTTGTAAAAATATTTTTTTTTTGTATGCTATTTAATATAATATAGCATGTACTTATATCTATAAATACGGTATATATGTATGTAAGTTTGGACTTTTTCCTTTATGTCTTAACTTATAAATAAGTCATTTAGACTTGCATTTTATTGCCAAAATGGCATTCACACGATTATAATAATTTGTGTACGATTAGGAGGCGACTAGTCAGAGCTAGGGGCTTCCATGGGACTTTCAATGAAATATATGTATGTATGTATGTACGTATGCACCAAGTTCATAGCATACTTCAAGATTTATTGGAAAAGTGTATTAACACTGAAATTCCTAAATAAAGATTAAAAATATTTATAATTTAAGATACATAAATTATGTAAAGGTTGTTTTTTATAGAGTGAAACAAGTTTACATCATAATGAAACAAGGAAATATGTATGTATATTTTTAATATCAATGAAATTGGCTTTATTAGAAAGAAAATCTTATGAGCTTAATGTTTAAATATGATTTCTGCCATATGACCGCCACGGCTGGCGCGTAGTAGGCTCAGTGTGGAAAACAAATTTTCAACAACTTTTCGCGGCATCTTCGATCATATTTCACCAATTACTCTTCGAATGTTGATTTCCAGGTGGCCAATTGCTTGTGGTTTATCGACGTAGACAAGTGACTTAACATAACCCCAAAGAAATTAATTCAATGGAGTTAAATCACACGATCTTGGTGGCCAATTAATTGGGCCATTACCTAAAATTATTTTTTCATCAAAAGTTTCTTTGAGTAAATCAATAGTAGCGCTCGCTTTGTGGTATGTGGCTCCATCCTGTTCGAACCACATAACAGCAGGAATATTACCACGTAATTGAGGGACGAAAAAATTTCGAATCATGTTCCTATACCGTTCATCATTGACAGTAACATTCTGACCATCATCGTTTTTGAAGACATATGGGCCAATGACTCCGGCAGCCCATAAAACGCACCAAACATTAATGCTCTGTGGATGAAATTGTGTTTCAACAAAAGCTTGTATAATTCTCTTCACTCCAAATACAACAAGTCTGCTTATTTACCTACCCATTCAACCAGAAATGGGCTTCATCGGAAAATAAAAGATTTATATTTTTTGAAATTTTCAAAATTTCAACAATTTGCTTGCGTTGCTCTGGTGTAAGTCGACTCATAAAGAAATTCCAAAGCAAACTAAGCAAAGAGCAACAACTATCAGCTGTTAAATAGGTGCTCAAATAAAGCAGTGATGTGAACTCAAAGTTGTGATACTCAAAAAAAAAAAACACCATCTACAAAGTGTTACAAACTTCTTTGTTTGGAAAGCACTAGATATAAAATAAATAAGTAGATGTAAATTTTCAAATCAAGGCAACATAAACGTTTTTATATGATTTTAAAAAAAAAGTTATATATATACTCGACGAGGCTGTAACGACAATTTACATTTTGTGTTCTAATACTTGTGAAATTAAAAACACTAGTCGAAAGCAAACAGCTGTTTAGAATTTACATACAGTCATTTCATTTCATTGTGGGCGTGCCGGCCCTTGAAAACTTTCGGCGTTTAAAGTAATATAATAGAAAGGAAGGAAAAAAAAAGTTTTGCTTAGACAAAATATATTTAAATTTTGATAAACATATTCAAATTTTAGAGCCGGCTTAAGACGAAACAAAATACCATTACCAATGGTGTGGCATCGGCCTCAAAACAGACAGCTTATCAATATCTTTATTACTTGATTTTGTGAAAATGCAAGAAAAATTAAAAAAAAACTATCAAGTTTTATGAGAAGTCAAATGTTTATCGTATAATTTGCAATTCGTCACGACAGTTTGCATTTACACTATTGCACCATCACGTATTATTTGAGTTTTTGACATGTGTAAATACATGTGTTAATAAAGTATAAAGCCAGAATTAGTAATTATTTACAAGGATTCACGATATATTTACAATACACAATGACATCTTAAAACATGAAGGAAGGTGCAAAGTACATATTTCTTCGCCGATAAATTAATACGAGTAATTTATCGCCGGCTTTAAAGTGACTATTTTTTGTCTTATCCTTATAAATGCTGTTTTTTAACACCTTTGTTTTTGGCAACACTGTTTTTGGCAGCTCAGCTGTTTTCATCTAACATGTTGCTGTTAAACATGACCAGTTTGTTCTATAATTTAACCATGAATCGACTTACAAGCGAACAACGCTTGCGGATTATTATTATTAAGAAAGTTCATAGTGTAGTTCTTCCAT
This sequence comes from Tachina lurida, assembly GCA_944452675.1. Classification (NCBI taxonomy): domain Eukaryota; kingdom Metazoa; phylum Arthropoda; class Insecta; order Diptera; family Tachinidae; genus Tachina; species Tachina lurida. The sequence continues at coordinate 42,916,056 of OX101753.1, forward strand.
TTTATGAACAGTTTGGGGCGAACTTCTGAGGCGCTTATTTGGAATATTGTGACTAAATTTTGCACCAAATTTACATTATTGGCATTGAACCACCAACACGAATACGTATAGTTTGGACAGAGGAAAATATCGCAGTGAATTATTGATTCGGTGCCGTTCTAAGCACTGCCGTGCGACGATTATAAATTTGTTTGCCCAAAATGGAAGAGCTAGACTTGGCTAATACGTGGTTTAGCAAGATGCTGCCACATAGCACGCGAAACAAAGGTTCAATTGAGAGACGAGTTCGGTGAACAGTTTATTTCATGTTTTGGGTAGATCAATTGGCCATCTAGATCGTGCGATTTAAAGCCTTTAGACTATTTATTGTTAGGCTATATTGAGGCTCATATATATAAGGACAAGCCCGCAATAGTTGACGTACTGTAAGACAATAATGAAGAACTTATTCGTGAGATACCGGCCGATATGATGGCGAGAGTATGCCGAAATTTGAACCATTTCAGGCGCATCTGCGGTCAACATTTACATGAATCTATCATTAAACATTGAATTATATAGATCCGACTCAAATAAAGATTTCATACATTTCTCTAAATTATGTGATTTTTTAATCAAATTCTAAAGATCTTAAAAAATTGCCCATTATCGGCCATGTCACAGAGTTCAATTCCGTTCGGAAACGGAATGCAATCCACCCCATTTTTGTAGGAGATGGTGTCTAAAAAAGAAAACTAAAATATGGATATTTGTCAGGTGTCTCCAAACTGTTGGATGCGCTGGTATTGTGGGGTATACTCCAGCTAGGGGTGGAGATATTGAGGTGGATTCAATTCCGTTTCCGAACGGAATTGAACTCTGTGACATGGCCATATATGTCTCTATTAAACGGTTTTTCGCTTAAGCGGATGTTCTTTTAAGCGAACAGAAATGCTTTGAAATTAGTGGAAACAAAAAGTTTGAAATATTTCATTTCATTTAAACGATTTCCTTCATTTAAACGGTTGTCCTTTGTCCGAATTGGACTGTATACATAAATTTGCATAAATTTTTGCCGTATGAGCGTTATATTAATATTATAATACTCATACGATCATATATACATATGCCCAGCAAAAATTACTGCTTCCCAGAAGCGTATTTTTTAGGAAGACAATGCTACTGAATCACTTACTGTGGCGTATTAATATTTTTTTTTAGCGAATGAGTAGAGAGAATAACTTAAGATTTTTACAGTGGGTAGATAAATACAGTTTTCTTGAAAAAAGAGATATTGCAATATTTTGAGTTGACTCATTTTAGGGCAACTAGTTAGTGCGATATGCATTTATTACAAAACTTCTTACTTCGATTAATTCGTTATACTACATTTAAGTCCAATTTTTGTAATTAAATGTCATTTATCTTTAAATGCGACATTTAAATTTTCTTCAGTATTAACTTGAAAATATATTTACTGTGATCAGAATTCCTTCCATCGACAACTTGTATTGCAAATAACAATAACCTTGACTAAAATTTAACTGCCCAATTTTGTGAAATTAAACTCTGATGTTGTGCTTGCGTGTGCTTATTGAAAACATAAACACATCATGTGTTCGTATTAATAATAGTTTCTTTTAATTTACATAAATATATTAACACATAAATAGCTGCATGGCGTGAAGTGAATAAATAAATATTAAAATTGCATACACGTGTTCATTTTGTCCCATAAAATATGTGTTTTCTTCATTTTGAATTTTCTGCACGTTGATAAGTCATACATATTTCTTACTTGCGTTAAACAGCTGTAGTTCGAAAAGCTTTCCATAATATTTGGAAGCTTTTTAGTGCTGCCATATTTCGAAGTAATTAAATATGAACTTTCCCTAATACTTTATTTTAATCTTAATGAAATCTATTAGAATTCACTCAAAATCGTTTTGCAAATCATTGCCGTTTACATCTAGATTTTGGGAAAAAATTCACAAAAAAAAGAAAATTTAAAAGATTTTTTATAACAAAATATACAAAAGAATGACATACTTGCCCCCATTTTTTGACTTAGTAATCAAACTGTATTTTTATTATTTTTAAGTTATAATTAAATACGAAATTGTGTTTTTGAGTGCATATTTAAATAATAATTAAATACCCAACCTTACTTAAGTTTTATGACCGTTTGTTTTTATGCGTGTGTGTGTTTATTGAAAACATACACATGAACATCGTGTGGTCGGGTTAAAAAGTAATTCGTTTAAATTTCACAAATGTATAGCATCCCAGCAAAAAATTTCAAAAAAGGTAATCGGGTTTGGAATTAAGCATTTTTGGTGGAAGCTGTTCCTTACTGGATTACCAACTTAATGATTTTAACAAGGCGTGAGACTAAAATAATCGATTCTTGAGAAGAACTTACTTTTTTTATTTGGCAACTTGTTCACGTAATCTATTTAATCTAAAAAAATTATTATCCTCATTTAGCAACTTGTACATAATTTTTCTTAAATTTTAGGTAATGTGTTTTGTAAGCGAGTAATGAAATTTGGTAATCAGAAAAGTAAGTCATTATATGGCAAGTAGTTCTGATGGTAATGTGTAATTTTTTGCTGGGATATACAATACAAAGTTTCATATCATGGAATAAAGTAATAGAAAAATGCATTATGATGTTAGTTTGGTTTCATGAAATGAGTTTTTATGCAATTTTAATTTTCTACATATTGATAACCTAACTTTTTTTATTTTTGTTAAACAGCTGTTCTTTAGAAATTTTGCAGTGCTACCGTACTTTCAACGTAATTTAATAAGAACTTTAATTAACTACTGAAAAAATGAAAATGTCTTTAATTACAACTTAATTTTAAATAAAAATTAGCTAATTACGTACTTAATTATTAAGTTAATAACTAGGAGTTATTTAACTGCATTGAAAAAATAAAAATAAAAATTCGGATTAATGCTAATGCGTAAACAATAGGTGTATTCATATGTTAAAAAAAAAGTGTTTCCTTACGATTAAATCGAAAATAAGACTCGATATTTTGTTTGTTTTTTTTTTTGTTTTTCTTTCATTAAGCCACATAAATACAATTTTATGGTCAAGAAAGTATAATTGTTGAGGATTTGTTTATTATATCTGCTCAGGGATGGAAAATGGCTTTTTTATATATCTATGTTAGATAGAATTATAAAATAATAATTGCTCAATTCACAACCTATTGCTGGAGTTATAGTTCGTACATGAGTTGTTGGTAATTTCAATAAAAACATTATTTATAAATAAATGTTTACATAGAAATTACCAACAATGTTTGTACGAACTACGACTCCTACAATAGGTTGTGAATTGAGCAAATGTAAAATTAATAAAAATAGCAAATAACACATGAAGCTATATATTTATGTAAAAGTTTTTTATATGAAATATCGATTTTTCAAAATTGTTTAAATTTTGTAATTTAAAAAATATTGTCAAATAACAGACAGCCTGGTACTGCAAATCACCGAATTTTTAAACAAATTGCACTTATTTTTTCCTTTTTTCCAATGTAAATTTATAATTTTTGTTGCATTTATGGCTATTATAATTATTAATCAGTTTTTAATTTTTTGTATGAACATATAGGCATAATTAATTTTTTTACAGTTCTTCTCAAGATACCTAAGCCACAAAGTTCAAAATTTTTCTTGCAAGGTTTAAATTTTTTTTTAATTTTCTAAATTGCTGCCTTACTCTGTTGCTGCTTGTTTCTGCTAGGAAAGTAAGTGAACAGACCTAATATTCTTTATAACACGTATGTTCCCAAGTTTGGACTAATGAAAGTAAAACAAGTAAGAGTGCTATATTCGGCTGTGCCGAATCTTATATACCCTTTACCAACGTACGTACATATATATAGTATACAGACACGTACATACATATTTGTTTTGTGAAAAAATTTATCATTTTTTTAAAGTTTCCATCTTTGGAGCTATAATTTTCATTTTTCAAATTTCATACACCAAACTTTTCTTTCAGAAGCATAAAATATATTCAATTTATAAAGAAAAAGAAAAAAATTTTTAGACCTATTTAATTTTACATAACACAAAAAGTGTAAGTTTTCCAACCCTGGAGTCATAATTTTGGATTTTTCTGATTATTGATACCAATCTAGTTCTTTAAAAAATACATAAAATATGTTAAGTGAAAAAAGCAAGAACGAAATAAGCAAAAACTTAGTTTCATTTAATTCCTTTAATATTAAAAAAATCAGTTAAGTGCGACTTTGAATCGCGCACGAAAGGAAGGTTTTTTGCTTTTTTGAAGTTTTTTTCAGTTAAAACGATTTTTTCAGTTTTGTCGCTTTTTTCTCGTTTTGGCGATTTTGTCTGTTTTTGGAGGTTTTTTTCATTTTGGCGATTTTTTTCTCTTGTTGGGCTTTTCTTCATTTTGGAGATTTTTTTCATTTTGACGATTTTTTCTGTTTTTTTTTTGGGTTTTTTTCGCGATTTTGTTGGCGATTTTTTTGTTTTTTTTTCGTTTTGGTGATTTTTTTCATTTTGGCAATTTTTTTTTCATTTTGGCAATTTTTTTCTTTTTTTTATGTTTTTTTTCGTTTTGGTGATTTTTTTTCATTTTGGTGATTTTTTTTTTTATTATGGCGATTTTTTATCATTTTGACGATTTTTTTCTGTTTTTTAGTTTTTTGTTCGTTTTGGCGATTTTTTTTCTTTTTTTGGCGATTTTTTTCATTTTGGCGATTTTTTTCTGTTTTTTCTGTTTTTTAGGTTTTTTTTTTCGTTTTTAGCGATATTTTTCATTTTGGCGATTTTTTTTTCATTTTAGCAATTTTTTCGTTTTTTTGCGATATATTTTAGTTTTAGTTATTTTCTTTTAATTTAGTGCTTTTTTCATTTTGTTGATTTTTTTCTGTTTTTTGGTGTTTGTTTCGTTTTGGTGATTTTTTTCATTTTGGCGATTTTTTTTTTATCATTTTGGCGATTTTTTTCTGTTTTTAGGTTTTTTTTTCGTTTTGGTGATTATTTTCATTTTGGCGATTTTTTTTCATTTTGGCGATTTTCTTTCATTTTGGCGATTTTTGTTTTCATTTTAGCAATTTTTCTGTTTTTTTGCGATTTATTTTAGTCTTAGAAATTTTTTTTAATATGGTGTTTTTTTTCGTTTTGGCGATTTTTTTCTGTTATTTACGTTTTTTCTTTTTTTGGCGATTTTTTTTCATTTTGGCGATTTTTTTCTGTTTTTTAGGGTTTTTTTCGGTTTGGCGATTTTTTTTCATTTTGACGATTTTTTTCTGTTTTTTAAGGTTTTTTTTTCGTTTTGGTGATTTTTTTCATTTTGGCGATTTTTTTTTCATTTTGGCGGTTTTTTCTGTTTTTTAGGTTTTTTTTCGTTTTGGCGATTTTTTTTCATTTTGGCGATTTTTTTTCTGTTTTTTAGGTTTTTTTTCGTTTTATATTTTTTTTTTTAATTTGGTGCTTGTTTTCGTTTTGGCGATTTTTTTTCTGTTTTTGGCTTTTTTTCATTTTGGCGATTTTTTTCTGTTTTTTAGGGTTTTTTCGTTTTGGTGATTTTTTTCATTTTGGCGATTTTTTTTCTGTTTTTTAGGTTTTTTTTCGTTTTATATTTTTTTTTAATTTGGTGCTTTTTTTCGTTTTGGCGATTTTTTTTCTGTTTTTGGCTTTTTTTCATTTTGGCGATTTTTTTCTGGTTTTGGTTATTTTTTTTCATTATGGCGATTTTCATTTTGGCGATTTTCTTTCATTTTGGCGATTTTTGTTTTCATTTTAGCAATATTTCCGTTTTTTTTTTGCGATTTATTTTAGTCTTAGAATTTTTTTTTAATTTGGTGCTTTTTTTCGTTTTGGCGATTTTTTCTTGTTTTTGGCGATTTTTTTCGGTTTGGCGATTTTATAATTTTTTATTTTTTCAGTTTTACCGTTTTTGAAAATTTCAAGAGTTTTGCTCTTACGGTTTCCAAGATACAGCAAATTGTCAAAATTACATAGTCAAAATTGCATTAACTGATGGAACCCCCTTTAATTTAAATTTTTTTTTAATTTTTGTGTTAATTTTTGTAGTCTGTATAAAAATACACTAACCTTACCAATTTCAAGTGTATATACATACAATTGTATATATACTACATGGGATTTTAAAATTTTTCGTTGCTCGTTTTGGAACACCCTTTAATTTCCAATTATCATGTATTTGTTGTTGTAGCGGTCAAAGGTCTACACACTGTGTCCAAATTTCAGATCTGTAGCTCTTACGGTTCTCGAGAAAATACTAATATAGTTTTAGACATAGTTAATTTTACATAACACAAAAAGTTAAAGTTTTCCAACCCTGGAAACGTCTTTTTAATTTTTTTGTATTTTGTTAATTTAAAATTCCAATTTTAGTCGTACTGAAGTGTAAAATATGTACATTTATTAAAAAAAAATAAAAATTTGTTTTCGGGAGTTACTTTTATATGGCAAAATGAAGTTTAAGTTTTCCAGCTCTGCAATCGTCTGCCCGATTTTGCTGAATTTCAATACCAATCTATTTTGGAAAATTTCTGACACACCAGTCCAAGAACGAAGTCTCTAGCTCTTCTGGGAGCTTCGGAAAACCGATTTCACGTACAGACAGACGGACAGACGGACAGACGGACAGACGGACAGACGGACAGACGGACATCGCTTATTCGTCTTCCCTATGCATAAGGATCCAGAATATATATATTATATGGGTCGCTTATTGATATTATAGAAATTACAAACGGAATGACAAACCTATATATACCCTTTTACCATTTTTGTTGGTAAAGGGTATAAAAAGAAAATTACTCTCTGTATGTGACAAAGTTATTCAAAATTGTTAAAATACTAATGTTGCTTACTTTTTAAATTAAATTTAATTTAAATGATTTTAGTCGCTTAAAATGCACAGCATTACAAAAATAAACATTTGCATCATTGGCAACTGCCTTAACTGATTTGTAAAATAATGTTAATACATATATTAAAGAAAGGGAGAAATATGCACAAATGTAATTAAAAACTCATGTTTTTTTTCAACAAAACCTCCTTTTTTGCTTTTAATAAATTTTTAAACAAAAACTTTTTTCTTTTGTTGCAAATATTTTGATTAATTTCTTCTGTTTCAGGTGTAAACAAAAAAACAGCTGATTATTTAATTCTTATGTGAACTTACCCAAAGAAAAAGTTCGTACAGGAAATTTAAAAAACTACTCTCTCATTCGCACAAAAATTGTTATCTGGAACGCTTTTGGCTAACTTTGTACAAGATCAGACTGTTTTGTTATCTATCTGGAACATAGCTAATGTCAATTTATTAGACCCCTTATTGTGAATGGCCTCGTCGACGTCACATCAAGACGACAGTAAATATTATCACTTGTCTACTCTTTATAGGCACAAAGTGGCTATAATTGTCAATCTGTTACTAATCTCTAAGGCTTTGCAAATTAATGGAGCATGTTAGTAGTAGCCAATTGTTGTCGACAAAAAGTAGACAAGTGACAATTTTCACTGTCGTCTTGATGTGACGACGCCATTCACAATAAGGGGGAATTTTTATATGTATGTATGTATGTATGTAGTGAAATCATTAAATATTTTAATCATAAAATATAAACATTTTAAAATCAGCCTTCTTTTTGCTGCTTTTACACGACATTTGTTTTGCCTCCTGTTTTTACCGTAATTCATTCGTGCCACGTCTACAATAATTCATCTGTTAATTTATTGCAATGTTTTCGAAAAACTAAAAGGTCTGTTATCAGCATAACCAAGAGAAAACTAACAACAATAAATACTTTTTTCCAGATTAATATTTATTAAGAAGATACTGTCATTTATAAACGTCGAATTTTTATATTAGACCACCAAGCAGTAGCGAATAAGTAAGTGCCGATTTACATATTTAAAGGACAGAATTCAAAAAGAAGCAGAAATATACATATCTATGTATGTATGTATGTATGTATGTACATATGTAGAGCTGCACAAGTGCCAGAGATGAAAACAAACGAGGGCAGCTGACTTGATAATTTTGGTGTTATATAAGAAATGTGAAACAAACACCCAAATATACGGAAAGACAGACATAAATAAATGCAAATAAAATATTTGTTTGTTTGCATGACAGATAAAAAAGACAAACAAATTCTAAATATACAAAATATACATAACGTCAGCTGAAATGCAAAATCGCGTAACTAAGAATAAATTATAAATCACTTTTCTAATTAATAATTGGGTATTACATCGAAACACTAGTTCCTACAACTTTTCACATCTGTATTTAAATAATCAGCCCAACTAAAAGTTAAAATAAAAAACGCCGGATACATTAAAAATTAAATAAAAAACAACGTCTTTTATTTACATTTTGAAGAAATTTAATGAATAGATAACATATCTATAAAACCACATAAATTAATATTAAAAATAAGGTCGAGAAATTTCATACCAAAAAAGAAACTTTACTTCAATAACTTGCATATTTTTGATCAATATTTTTCTCTCCTATAAAATGTAAAAAAGTTTAGTTACGGGAGTTTCCATATCATTTTGCGATACGTACATATATATCGCTCGCTTATTTACTAAAGTCCTGCACAAGACTATTTATAAGACCTTTCAAGACATGCGACATTTGTCAAACGCTTTACTACAGTGAAATATTCTAAAACAAACACTAAGCAACACTGTTGGCAAGACAAATAAGTGAAAAAAATCTTGCCAACACTGTCCTTTAGCGTTTGTTTTAGAGTATTTCGCTGTAGTAAAGCGTTTGAAAAATGTCGCATATCTTGAAAGGTCTTATAAATGGTCTTGTGCAGGTTATTATTATTTACCTGAACAACACCATTAATAAAAAAATTTAGTTTAAAGTAAATAATGCAGAGCTAATCCTCTTTACATATACATTAGTACACTTAGCTCTTGAGAGAAATATAAGATTTTCTTTTTCCATTAAATTGTGTGTAAATTGATAATTTTAAATTAGTTTTCTGCCAAACTATTTTTTTTTCGTTGAGTTATGATGTTTTTCAAATAAATAAGCGATATGTATTATTATTTCTTAGTTTCGTTTCGCATGTCATTCTAAAAATAAGAAGGCAAAAAAACGGACTTACTTTGCGTTCTTCCCTTGTTATTCATTTTGTTCCACTTCAGTTTGACAGTTGTATTGCTGTAGTTTTTGTTGTTGGTGTTGCTGCTGATTTGTTCTATTAATTGTGCTGCTACGAGTGTTGTATCAAGTCTGAGTGATTGGTAGACAGGCAGGCAGGTTGGCAAATAGAATGTTAAAGTTGAATTATATGAGTAAATAAATTTGTTTTTATTCTAAATTAAATTTTCATTGAAGCGGAAACCGCATATTATTGCACGCACACATTTTAAGGCTCTCACGCACACTGACACCAACACTAACACTAACACTAAATCACTCACCTGCTAACTAGCGATAAGCATACATAGCAATGCTTGTGTAGATAAAAAGAAACGTGCAAAGTCAACAAATAGGTGCACACATTTATTTAAACTTTAACTGTACAATGGACATGTGCTTAAGTGTGAGAGAGTGTGTGTGTGTTAGTGTTTGAAGAGCACAATTTTATATATTTAACACCACACAAAGACGATGGCCACACTGGTACACGTCATTGACAATTCTCACTAACTACATACACGAACACATTTAAACAATTAACGGTACATACAATAATGACGATACTGCTGATGATTATGTTGATATCCAAGTTATTGGATTTATTAATGAGGTAGTTTACACGAGACTAATTTTTATGCGGCACAATTTTTGTTTTTTTAAGAACACACGAGACTAATTCATCCGACATAAAAATGTATACGTATTCACAGCTTTGTGTGTGTTAGTGTTTTTTTATTCATTTGACGTTTGGTTTTCGTCACACACGTATCGGAACAGAATTGGAGGAAAAATGGCAATAATAAATGATGAAGAATTGGCAATTATTTTAGGAGTAATTTCAAGAGCCTGTAATTTGGAAGCTGCAGCATTACTTTTGGAAGCAGAGAAAAAAAGAAAAAGCAGATCTTTTTGGGTGAAACCATGGAGGGAGTCTCGCGATTCTGGTGGTAATATACAGTTCCTCCTCAAAGAATATAATTTGTTTCACGATGTAGAAGCGTATACTTCTTTCATGAGAATGGATCAGAGGTGTTTTTCAGAGATCTTAAGATTTGTAAAGTCAGATATTGAACGGACGGATACAAACATGAGGAAATGTATTCCAGCTGAAGAAAAATTGGCTGCCACTTTAAGATTCCTAGCCACAGGAGAAACTTTTAAGGAAATTGCCGAAAATAGTAAACTATCTGCACCGTATTTAAGCTTTGCTATTATAGAAGTATGTAATGCAATTTACAGAAACATGAAAAGTAAATTTTTACAGGTACATACATACATATGTGTTTATATCGTCACTCAAAATTTAAAATGCTGTTCAGTAACCAGTAAAAGTTTTTTCAGTAACGAAAAATTTTTGCTATTTACTGAAAACACTTTTACTGATTACTAAATTTTTTTTTGTTTCTAACATTTAAATTTAAAGTTCCCTGATTCGAAAGAAAAATGGCTTCAAGTGGCCACAGAATTTGAAATGCGGTGGCAATTTCCCTTGTGTCTTGGTGCTCTTGATGGGAAGCATATCGCATTCAAGCCAAAGAAGAAGACAGCAAATTTATTTTACAACTATAAAGGATTTACAAGTATTGTGTTGTTGGCCTTGGCAGATGCACATTGCAAGTTTTTGTTTATCGACGTGGGGTGTAATGGACGAATTTCCGATGGTGGTGTTTTAGACCGTTCGGATTTAATGTATATATTGGACAACGATAATAATTTCCCAGAGCCTAAAGTTATTGGCAATAAGAGGCAACTGCCGTACGTTATAGTGGCGGATAATGCTTTCCCAAATGGAAAACATATGTTAACGCCCTATAGTAAGCCAAGTTTGACTAACGAAGAAATTATTTTTAATGCAAGATTAAGCCGTGCCAGGCAAAATATTGAAAGAGCTTTTGGTATTTTGTCAAATCGTTTTCGCATACTACAAACTAAAATTCAACATGACGAAGTAAACACAACTATTATAGTAAAAGCATGTTGTGTACTCCACAACTTTTTATTGAAAAATAGTGGAAGATATATGGACAATGTAGATTTAATTATTGCGAACATAGACACCGGGTCACAAAATACGGCAACAACTAAACAAAACAGAAATTACGAAAGTATAAGAAGGGAATTTACTGAATATTTTTGCAATGAGGGAAAATTTTAAGCTTTATGAAAAATATGTAAATTGATTCACAACTTCTCTACTGAGAAAAAATTTTACCAAATATTTTTGAAATATTTTAATTTAATTGCCTTTGTACACTTAAGACACGGTCACACCTGGAAAACATTTGCCCAAGAAAGCATAACCACTTAATACTAATGAAAAAGTTTTTGATTCAGACACGTTTATATGTATTAAGATAAACAGTTTCATACATAGCTAATGCACAATGTCATATAATCCAACATCATTAGAAAGTGATAAGGTTAATGAACAAGTCTCTGAATTAAAAAGTTTTTCATTAGTGATTACGATTTTTTAGCAAATTTTTGCCAAGTCTGACAATGCCTTTTGTGATTATGTTAGAACTACTTTAGTTTTTTATGTAAATTGTTAGAATTTCTGATAACTTTTATAACACAACAGTGAAAAATCCGTACGGTCTTGATATGGTTCGATAGTACTTCCAAAGGGCACTAAAACTCTTTACTCAGTTTGGCGATTTTGGTGATTAATTTTTCTATAGGCCTCCAAAGATTTCGATAATCAGTGTGTCCTCAAAAATTGGTGTCATCAGTTTTTGGTCAACAGCTAATTTAGACTTGGTGATAGTTCTAAACTATATATGACAATAATTTAGCTCAGAGTCTACCAAACAAATCTTGTTATTATTTTATACCCAAAAAAGAGTTTCTTCATGCACTTTTTTATTGCAAATATCAAGGAAAAAATTTATTTTCACTTTTTTCAGGATAAATTACAAGGGCTAAAAATTTTTCACTAACAACATTTGGCAAAGCAACAACAAAACTTGAAATAGTGCAAACTGGCAACACAAAAAATACCACAATATCGAAGAAATTAAAAAAAAAATTAAAAAAAGGTATAGTTTAGCTAGTAAAAAACCAAAACTTTTAAGGTCCAAGAGACACGCTCAGATTATATTGATGTGTTCACAAAAGTTGTTCATCATTACAATAGCTATTACATTGCCAAATATTTTTAGCAAAAACGTAGGATTAAGTTAATATGAAACAAGAAACATTTTTTTCTTAATTTTTGCAACAAAAATGTGAATGAAGAAAACTTTTTTTGACATAAGATTTATTCGGTAGACTCTGAGCTACATTGTTGCCCTATATAGCTAAGCGCTATCACTAAGTCTTAATTAGCTGTTGACCAAAACCTGATGACACAATTTTTTAAGGGCACACTGATTTTCGAAGTCTTCGGAGGCCCATAAAAAATTAATCACCAAAATCGTGAAACTGAGTAAAAGGTTTTACTACCCTTTGGTAGTACTTTGGAAACTATACTGTCTGGTCTGTGGATTTTTCCAAATCCTCTATTTTGTGACATAAGGTAATTAAATAATCATTAAAAATACTTTTTGTTTTTTAAGCTTCATTGACAAGTTTAACCAATTAAGTTGTTAATAATAAACTGCCTTATTCACACAAAATATTTCATGCTTACTTAACTCTTAATTGAAGTATTTCTATAGAAAATGCGTTAAGTAAGCCTTGAATAATCATCAAATATTTTTGTTTTTAAAAAGTCCATATCTATTTACTAAAAAGTTAAAATGAAAAAAATTGTTTTCATTATATTTTATGAATTAATGTGAAGATGTAGTCATAGTTCTCAATAGTTACATTATCCAGGAGTACTTTTTGTAACTTCTTTTTATAAGAATTAAATAAAATATCGTTAATTTTATTTTCATATGATTTATTAAACACGAAAAAACAAAAAAGTAAGTAAACATTTTCAAATAACTTGGATGAAACATAAAAACTATTAAACTTAATAAAAATTGTTCAATTAAAATATTTTTTGAGTCTTAGGTTCGTTTTTATTTTATTTAATACTTCATTTTTTGTAAACCTTCGGTTAACTTCTTCAGGATATTTTTTACTTCTTATTTTTTATAAAATCAATTTTTGTAATTGAAATGAGAAAAGACAAAAGAAAAAACTAAATATCAAAAAAAAAATAAGAAATATCCTGAAGAATTTAACTGAAGGTTTACAAATAATAAAGAACTAATAAATAACTATATAAGCAGACCTAAAGCTCAAAAAATAGTTTAATTGATAAAATTAAAAAAATCGAAAAATTGAATAAAAAAATTTGTGAATAAAAAATTTATCACATTAATCGAAAATCGACTGGAATGCCTGTTGTAAGATGTCATTTTTTCCCAATATTTCAACAGATTGGATTTCAACCCTTTCAGAAATATTATTGTTGAGTTCAACGTCCTCAATAAAATCAACTCCCCCTCCCTCAAATGTTTCATTGTCGAATGATTCAATGCCCATTGTTTCCATCACCAATGTTTCATTGTGTAGCGAATCATTGTTATATTCGTCTATAGATGACACTGATGAATGCAGACTCGACGACTGTAGCGAAGATGTATCTGAAGAACAAGGGTCAGAAAATGTTTGCGTTGCTTCACGTGGTAACTGCCAAGATAATCTTTTCCGCTCGTCAGCTTTTGATCTGCGAACTATCTGCATAATTTCTGTTGTGACGTTTTCGTAGGACTCTGTCAACTTGAGTTCTTTCAGTTCGCAGCATAACATTTTGCAAAAAAATTCTTCTTTGGTTTCCTCAACGGCAGATCGTTTTTGGATAAAGCTGGTTACAACTTCCATAGATTTGTTCGCGGATCGCCGCAACGCAGCAACCTCATCCAATCTCGATCGCTTAGCCTGAGAGTGTTTTGTTTTTGTTAGAAAAAAAATTTAATATAAATATATAAGTAAAAACGTACCTTTTTTGAGCTCTGACTACATTCACTTCCAAATAATGAATCTTCAATCTTAAAAGATACAAAAAAGAACATTTAAAAAATATTATTATTATTTTTGTTTGTTTTATTTTGCTACGAACAATAAAATAAAAACAAATGCAAAGTTTTCTCACCGTATTAAATTCCAAATTAGATTGGCCACGAATCTCGTCGTTTGCATCCAATAAAAATTTAAGTTCATTAAAGCACCATAGCTTTGAAATATATACATCTTCAGCCGACATTCCGCTTCTAGTAGCTGCTCTTAACTTTTTTTTTTCTTGAGAAATTTGCTGCTGCAACACCTTAATTTTTCTTTTTATGTCAGCAGCAGTTACGTTCGGTTTTAAATCCTGAATGGCCGCAGCAATTTCTTCCAGTGCTTCTCTTTTTTTGTGAACTTTTAAATAGTCTGGATGTGTCACTTTGTATAAAAATTCGCGTTCTTTAAATTCGCTTATTAGTTTTAAAGTTTGTTGGCGTGACCAACCCCCCTCTTCTTTTAAATTCATGTTTCCACGACGATGGCCAACTAAAGACTAAATACGCTCTGTAAAAAAAAAACAACGAACCTCTGGTTTCGCAAGTGTGTATGTATTGGTTTTGTGCTTCTAATGCGGGGTTGAAGCTGGTTGAAAAATTATGCAAAACAAAAAACCACTCTCTTCACCGAATTTGCCTACAAACTGGCATGTTGTGCCAGCATAATTATTCTCGTCTAAACTACCTCAATAGGATTTATTATGTATTTTCTTTCTTTTTATCACCAATCACGCAATATACTTTATCTGCGGATGTTGTTTATGGTGTAGATGTGGCGGTGTGCATGTCCATATGTAAGAGCGTGCACATTTATTGTTTATATGTACATTATTTTACTCTCAAATACTTATGTACACATTCACACTCGCCCATAAACCTTAAAACATGCACTGATTTTTTTGTGTTATTTTTTTCGCTGCATAAAGTTTTTATGTTATATTTACGTATTACGTATCTGTGTACATATGTGTGTATAAGCATAAATATAGGTACTTTCTTACTATTACTACCTATTATTTTTGTTGCTTTTTAATTCATTTTCTTTCATTTATTGCTTTTCATTTCCGTTCTAATTTTTTTCTTCTTTGTTTGTTTTTCTTGGTTAAAAATGAAAGTTACTCGTATAATAAGAAAAGAAAATTCATTCTGCAAATAGAAAACAATTCGTTGTACCTATGAGCCATTTGCAGCACAAAATGACTAACTAGATTGAGAAGAAAATAAACGATTGTACACGGCTTTTTTACTGTAAGTACAAACATACATACATATGTACATATACATATATGTATTTATGTATATATGTATATTTAATTTCTAATAGTAGCAAAGATAATCGGTATTTCATTAACAACTATTACAACTTTAAACGAATATTTCAGCAAAAATATCTGGGGCCTAGTTGTTGCTTTCGATTATGGCAGTCGCTATCGAACAATGTAATAATGTTGTACGTCGAAACGCCTTGTTATCGAAAGCTACGAACAATCGAACAATAGATATATTTAAATTGTTCTATAGCGAATGCCACAATCTCAAACTGAAAAACCGTGATCGAATCAGCTCGTTATCAAAAAAGATTCCTTCAGATCATAGGAGCATTACTTACTTTCAATTGCTCAGAATTTAAAATCCTCCTATCGAATTTATACTTTTTATTTTATAAGAAGCAACCAAACAATATCGATTGTACTTACTTCTAATTTAATAAGCAATTAATGAAGGTGACTTGATGGATGTGACTGACGGTGATCAAATTTTAGGTGAAAATTCCGAAATCAAAAATAGAAAATGGCCTAAAAATAGGAAAAATTGCTCCAAAAGAACAAGAGTTTCTTTCAAAATCAAAAATGGAAAATGGCCTAAAAGTCGGAAAAATCGCTTCAAAAAACACAAGTTGCTTTCAATAGCGAAATTTTGAGGCAAGTTTTCATTTTCCTACAACATAAAAAATTTTCTTAATTTGTTAAAATCAAAAGTCGTATCACTTCTTTGCTGCTAAAAACAACAACAAGCATTTGCTATCATTGTTTCCTTTTTAGTATTTAGTATTTTATTTATTTATTTTCATTTCCTGTACAGCAAGACACTAACGGTACGTTCACACTTGTGCAAACATTTGAACAAAAAAGCATAAAGATTACGATTAAATACTAATGAAAAATCATTTAATTCATTCAGTCAAGTTAAACAGTTTTATAAATAACTTATAGACAATGTCAGAAGGCTTTTCATTAGTATTTAGTGATTATGCTTTTTTACTGAAATGTTTAGACAAGTGTAACCATACCTTAAGTCTTATATAGTTAGAGTAGAGGAACGCATAAATTTACAAAGAAAATGTATGTTTAATAAACACTAAAACTTTAGTAAAAATATTAAAGAAATTTATTATTCGACATATTCATAGAGAAAATTTTCTTAATTCTATGAGGCAGTTTTTTCTCTGTGTACATCGTATAAGTGTATAAGTTTTAACATATGTATTAATGTAAACTTTCATACATAGACGTATTTCCCAAGGGACATTATTTAAATTATTTATTTAACCGAACTAAGGAAAATATTTTTATAAAACAGCACTTATCTATACTTATATAAATAATGGGCTTAATAACGAGTGTCGTATTTCGGCTACGCTTACGACAATTTTGTGCTAGATTAAAGAAAAAATTTTGCAATGTTCTTCTGTCTAGTACAAAATCATCGTAGTCGAACTCGTAATAAGGCCCATTATTTAGAAGTAGTGTTTCTAAATTGATACTTGCTACAGGGTATCTAAAAACATACATACAAAAGTGTTTGAATTCATTATGTTTGTAAGCTCATACTACCATACATAGCTTGTAGTATTTATTATACATATATGTACATATGTATTTATTATTATAAAATAATTTATTTCAAAAGATTTAATACAGTTACTTATGCAGGAATGTTATCTCGTGATAGCGTGAGAATTCGTGCGTGATTCTTAAAAATAGCTCACGCACGAGTAATTTTTTTAAGTCACGCTCACGCACTCACGCGTGATTAATTATAAATTTGATCACGATCATGCGTGACACGATAAAATTACGACATTTGCACATCTCTAGTTAGAAGTATATAAAATTAATATTAAGTTTTAACAGACATGGCCACGCTCACTTTTTGAACAATATAACTCATTCCTTGAACTCAGTTAACAAATAACGAAGTTTTGAGGCAAAAACATGAAAAATATACAATCGAACGGGAAACGTCCTCGCTTTTAAAAGCGGTTTAAACATAAAAAAAAACTTACAACATATAATGAATGTATGTATGTATGTGTATGTAACAGAGAGCTGTATGAGTTGATTCAGTTTCGCTCTCCACTCACTATTAGAATGCTTTTGTTTCGTTTTTTAACATCAGTATGTACTAATGATATTGCTTGCAGTGTTGCCTCTCTAACAACTGACTGTCATTAAAAGATCAATAAAAACTCTTACCGTTGTTTGATTGTTTTGTATAGCAATCAAATAACTCACAAAAGCATGTTGACTAGATAAAGTCTTAAGTTAATAAAACATGGCGTATTAATTAATAGTTTTTCTCGTATTAAAACAATTTATAAAATAAAATGGGGCTAGCTATTTTATTTTATATTATTACAGAAAGTGTTTAAAGCTTAAATTAGACGTGACATAGCCATAACGCCATAGCCATAACCAAACCAAAATTCAATTGGTTTCTATGGTGAGAGTTATGGCGAGTCTTTCTCACTCTCACTCTCACTCTCACCATAGAAATCAATTGAATTTTGGTTTTTTATGGCTATGGCGTTATGGCTATGTCACGTCTAATTTAAGCTTAAGAAGTATTCAAAACAATCATACTGATTCAGTGCTTTAGTGAATCATATGAATAAATAGATATTGCAAGCAGTGGCATGCATTTATTAACAACAGTCTTATTCATATGAATCATGCAATAACATCATCATTCATTATTTTAATGTTAAGTGCTAGCTCAATATTCATTTTAGAAAATGCAAAATTGTGGCATTTGATTCGTAATCATGCAGATCACTGGTATGTAAATAAACTCTGATATTTGCAAACTCTGATATTTGCCAACGAAAAAGGTCAGGCAATTAAATAAAAAGTGAGCCCCGAAATGTTAGAAAGGTAGTTCAATTATAAAATATCAACTGTTTCCTTTTTATTTATTTATTATTTTTTTTCTTTTGCTCAAATTTCCTTTGTTTTTTTTTTGCTCCCGCTTTGGAGGCGTTTGGAAACAAAAGAGAATTGAAGAAAAAAAGTTTTAGAAAAATACAAACACCGTTTTAACCGGAAGTAAATTTTGTGATTTACGTGCTTCCGACAACAGTGACGAACAAACGATAAAATCGCAGTATGATACACACACGCACACATACACCAACACATGGACTCAGGCGAAGCGAAGCAAGAAATAAAACAGGGAACAACTAAACTGTTGTAGTTACTGTTAACGGTGTAGCAGAGTTATAAGGGTATGTATGTTCATTATGTTGTATGTATGTATGTATGTACATATGAGTACATACATACATATTTAGTAGAGTAAATACCCTCTAGCCAGCCTAGTGCCATATGTCTCTATGTCAACACTCTTTTCTCTAGCGACAATTGCACTAGTTGAAATGTCGACAATTTTCCTTTTATGCGCGAGTAGAGATACGTTAGAGACAACAGTTCTAATTTATTTCTGTTGATATTGCCAATAGTTTGATTTTCTTTTTTATTATGCTATACAATAATGTTAAAAACTTACGTACATATGTATGTAGGTATGTATGTATTTATTTAAGTTTGTTGGCCCAACCCTTATTAAATTGTAGACGAGGGTCACTAAAGTGTACTAGTGATTCTTTAGTTCAAATGTCTCCATATGGTCGTAAATGAATAGTGCTAAAGTCTACTGGTAGATTTTCAATGACAACCCTATGTTATATGTCAATAGGCAATTACATTGGCTGCGGTACACCTATTCAGTTGTACTATTGACAATGTCACTAGTAAATCACTACAATTTTACTATTGATATGGAGCGAGGAAATATCGATATTGTAGACTGGAGCTCCTAAAATTTACTAGTGAATCTTTGGATCCAATGTCTCCATGTGGTCCCAAAAGAACTACTTAGTCAGTATTGCTACAGTCTAGTGGTGGATTTTCAATGACAAGCTAATGTTAAATGTCAATAGATAATTACATTGGCTGGGATACACCTGGTCAGTAGTACTACTGACAATGTCACTAGTAAATCACTACAATTTCACTATTCGCATTTTCTGCAGGGTAGTTGACGATGTACAATTTAGTCCACTTGTGTGAAGTGCTGTTGTTGGTGGTAGTGGTGCTGATGATGATAATAAATGGTATCCGAGGTTAGTTATTTTTTGGTTACAGCAACAAAAATAAAATGTGTTTATGTTTTTTTTTCAAACACTCGTATGTACTGAAACAAATAAGCAAAATGAAAGTTTTTGCATGGGGAAATATTTGCTTAATACACACACACACACGCACTCTGACTGAAAAACTATGCAGGTGGCAGTGTGTGTGAAGCAAAATGAGAGTGCGAGAAAGCGTTGCCACTGTCTTGATAATTATTCAAAATAATATTTATAAACAAACCATTGAAAAAGTGTTTAAGCAATTATTGAGGAACTAGTTGTTCTCTACTTCCAAATCAATGTGTATATTTTTTACTTTTAAGGAAGTGATTATTAACAGCATCAGGATAATTAATTATATATGTAGTTATTTCTTGATTTTAAAAGTTATGAAGAAACAGGTTTATAATTATATATTCATTCATTATACAGCAGAACAGTGGTTTGTTGTTAAAATAAAAATAGCCGATCTTTATGTTTTTCTCTAACAGCTTTAAGGATATAGTGACATATAGCATTTGCATAATTTACATCACTTTTCTTATAACTCGCTTAATATTTCACGAGTGGCTCTCCAAACATTAAAATTTATCTATAATAAATTTTCTTTGCATAGAAGCTCTTTGATGAATACATCAGGATATCTTATTGTTATTGCAAGGATATTAAAAATAGTGTTCGTTTGGTTTAGTCCTTCGAACTTTGAAACTAAAATAAAATATCTGATCCTTGTGTATTTTTGTCTGCTAATTTCAAAAATTGCCTTATTATTTTTCTAGTCCCTCTAGTTTCAGAGATATTGTGCATTACTTAAAAAAATACTTGAAATTTTTCTTTTCTTACGCCACCAAAAAAAAAAAAACAATTTTTATGATATCACGTCGCTGATTAGAGGAACAAGGCAAATATTAAAACTACTCGTATTTTCGTAATTGGTGGACAAAAATGCATAAGGATTAGTTAATTTAGATGCAAAAAATTACAATAAAAAAAGTTTTAACGAGTAAACTAAAAAAAAACACGATTTTTAACATCCTTGCGATAACAATAAGATATTCTGATATACTCATCAACATTTTTCTACTCAAATAAAAGAAAATTTTATGTAAACTAATAATCTAGAAAGTATCTTAATATTTGGAGGGCCATTCGTGAAATATTAAGGGATTAATACAAAAAGTTATGTAAATTATGCAAATGCTAAATATCACTATATCTTTAACCCTTTTGGCGCACCTTTGTCCTTTTAAAAGCACACCCCATTCCGAAAAAAATATATAAAATTTTTTTCTACAAATTTAATATAATTTCATTTTTGAAACAAAAATTTAAGTTTTAAAAAAATTTTTTGGCGCTAAATGGGCTAAAACTAGACCCGAAAGGGAAAAACTAAAGACGACATGCACAGAGAAAACAGTGCCTACTAAATAACTCATTAAATAGAACAAACTTAATAAGAAAGAAATAAAATTTAATAACTTTTTTTAATTTGCGAAAAAAATATGCCGCCAAAAAGTCGTGGATCATTTCTTTTTTTCTTTCCTTGGTCCTATTTTCATACATACATGATCTAGAAACTAAATCCGCTATCATATTAGAGTTACCACAAAATTGCATTTATATACATATATTCCAGAGAACCGTG
The DNA here is from genome assembly GCA_944452675.1 of Tachina lurida. Classification (NCBI taxonomy): domain Eukaryota; kingdom Metazoa; phylum Arthropoda; class Insecta; order Diptera; family Tachinidae; genus Tachina; species Tachina lurida. Next base: position 42,937,283 of record OX101753.1, read on the forward strand.
TAAAATGCATCTAATTTGCAAAAATCTAAATTATTTACATACAAAGATGATGTACTTGGCAAAACAAACAATTTGATACCCATATTGTCCTATTTAAAATGAAGGGTTACCGCCCCATTGCATTTTTGTCAAAACGCGATCTAGCGTGAATTTCAAAAAAATCTGAGACCCGTATTTAATTAAATCGGGTCTCAGATTTTTTTAATCCTTAAAAAAAGGACATGCATGATCGTCGTTGGACAAATTGTATATACAGTTGGACGCGCCTTAAGAAAGCCTTTCTTATGATACCTATATCGTATGTGTTGGTAAGGAAACAGATTCTCAAATTGACAAAACATGCAAAAATAGACCAATTTTCAAAATGGTCCAGCTCACGAGAGGTCAAAGCTGGAGCCGAAATAGTTTAAATGTCATCTTAAAAAAGTCCAAGGTTCATTTTTAGGAGGGTACATCGAGCACTTTTTTTAGTGATTCGCTCTAATATACACATGTATGTATGTATGTAGTATATTGTAGATGTTATTTATTTATACATACATACATGCACATTATGTTATACTCTTAACTAACTTACTCACCAAGTATTGAACCAGCAAACTTCTGAGTGGTAGACAAGCACTTTAACCAATATCCTAACAAGCAGCCTGAATAACCATTGAAATTATTGTGCAAACATTTTTATACAAAAATGAAAAATATCATGAAAAAAATGTCTCTATGTCTATTTATAAATAAATAAATAACAACACCTCATAAAATCAAGAAGATTTCCTTATTTAAAAAATCAATAAGATACTTTACACATAATCATATAGGAATCTACTAAAATCAAGAAGAAAACCTTATTGAAAAAATTAATAAGATAGTCTAATAAAATCACGAAGAACCCCTTTAAAAAAAAATAATAAGGCAACCTAATAAAATCAATAAGAAATCCCTATAGTTTACAATTTATAAGAAAACCTAATAGAATCAAAAAGTTTTTCTCTATGCATTGTTTTTTTGGTACCAAAAATAACGGAAATTGAGTAAAGAAAGTTGAGAATAATAAGGTTTCTTCTTGATTTTATGTGGTTTTCTTCTTGATAAAATTAATAAGATTTACCACATAAAAACAATAAGGAATCTCTATGAAAAAAAAATCTTCGCTTCTTTCTGATGGGATACCCCTTAGCCTAAAAACTTTTCATAGAGAAAATCTTCTTGATTCTATGAGGCAGTTTTTTCTCTGTGTACGAAAAACCAGTTTTTACCCGTAACTCAAGATTTTGGAGGTATTTGGAAAATTTCAAATACAGATTGCTGTTATACTCGGCAATACCTACCAGAAAAATAGTAAGACTTCGCAAGTTTTTTTGTCACACTGTGTAATTCATGCAAGGTTTCGTAGGAATCGACTAATGAATATATACTAAAATAAGCAATTTTGACAACTCCATATCTCCGGAAGCTTTCATTGTAAAACTTTTAAACTTTCAAAGCATATAAGATAACTCTGACAAGATATTTTATATTTTAAGTTTCATGATTTTACAATTGAGGGGAACAAAGTTATGAGGGATCTAAGAATAGGCCGCAAGGCTTCGTGTGTACAGGTCGAAACATAGCCTGGCGCATAAATGAGTCTTCAAATCTTACCAGATACTGGCTGCTATAACGCCTAATTGCTTGGGTAGAATCATGATACAATTATACAGGTAACCGCAAATCGACAACAAATTTACAGCAAATAAGACAACAGGGCTTTTTGTTGCTAGTTTCTGGTGCGAACTGTCATAGAGCAATGAAAGATACACAGCGTGTGTGTGTGTTTGTAAAACATAAACAACATTTGGCAGAGTGCACCACGAAACAAGCAAAACAGCTGGCGCTTCGCGGTTACCTGTATAATTGTATCATGGGTAGAATAAACTTTTCTCTTATTAAGTGTTTTTACTTAGTTTCATCTAGTTTTTTTCCGACTTCAACAAAGAAGAAGTTTTTGACCTCAGTCGTATTTTTATACGTTTGTTACCTCATTACTCATACGTTGGTCTTTTATAATGACCCAATTTTGGATTTTTGTAAACGTGATTATGCTCAGATTTACCAGCACGATTATGACAAACAGTTCTTCCTAAATTTTGCTATATTCCTTGCCTTGCTCTATTTTGAGAAATAATTTTACTTCAAAATAGCTGCAATGAAAACATTTGATTTCGAGATTCTTACTGCTCTTTTATTTCCCTTGCCGTCTGTTAAGAATGAGTATCATTATAACATTTGAATAGCTATAATTACGTTGGTATAGGACAGATAGATATTTTGCGATTATTGCATCTCAAAATTAGCCTAAAAGTGGACCATAAGCTAACGGAAAGTTGATCCTTGCGCATTTTTAAAGCATTTGATGATGCCATATTTTCTGCTGGAGATATGGTAACTTTAAATAACAGGAAGCAAATTGCTGCATTTGATATCGTGTCGAATATAATTACAACACGTATCGAATGGATGGACTACTACATTCGATAGCTATGGTATCGAAATTTTGAGAAGTGTGTCAAGTTTCTTTTACATTGGTTGTTGAATCGTTCAGACAGTTTGTGTTAAATTAAAGACAAATTTTGTGTTTTTTTTTAACCTGTTGCAATAACTCATATCGAATCAAATACCGTAATAAGGTTTTCATTTAAATTTTCTTTTTTTTTCAAAAAAAAACATAATAAAAGAAAATCACAGTTTTCATATTTTATGTTGTTTCAGGGTAGGGAAAAATTCTGCTCGCGAGAACAATTTTTATTAACTCGCTCGTTTTAAAATTTGTGCTCGCGAGTTCTAATTTTGAATAAATTATAAGACTCGTACTCTTTTTGTGCTCGACTCGTAAGCATTAAATGACTCGTCCTAAAATTTGTACTCGCGAGTTTTATTTTAAGACTCGTAAGCACAAATTTTAAAAGAGTGCAAAACGAGCATAAACGAATTCAAAACGAGTAGTTATTACAAGAAATTTTTTTTTATTCATTCGAAAAAGTATATATTTATATGCGAACTTAAAAAGTATAGTACTTACAAATGCATATACATATATAAAAATATATGTTCTTACTTTCATGTCATGAGGTATTTTTCAAATGTTTTAAGCCTTCTGTTTCATGAAAAGTTATGCAAATGCTAACCTGTCAGTAATAAAATATAAATTCAACATTGCGACCTTTCTATAGAATTTGAGCGAACAAAATTAATAAGACTCGCGAATAATTCTTTTTAACTCGACTCGCGAGTCGAGTTTTATTTTTGACTCTTAAAATTTGAATTCTTCTCGCGAGTCCTATTTTTGATTCTCAAAAATTAAATGCGCTCGCGAGTTTTATTTTTTTAACTCGCGAGCAAACAAGAGTAGCTCTTATCAATACAAAGATAAAACTCGCTCAAATTGAATTCGTTTGCGAGCGAGTTTAATTCGAGCACTCTCCGCCGGTGGAGGTTTATAATATTCCAGCAAAAATTACTGCTTCCCAGAAGCGTTATTGCGTTAAGGGAGACAATGTTAGAGAATCTCTTGCTGTTGCACATAAGGAATTTTTTTTGTTCGAGATGGGCAATCTAAAGCAATACATTCAGCTTCCAAAAAACTCTTGAATTTTTTGTCCTACCAAAGTGCTTCACAGATGTGTACTCAGGATCAAAAGTTACTGGCTTGCAATTTTTTTTACTTTTTTAGAGAGTCCACCTTACGTTAATACTTTTCAGAAGCATTTTTCGAAGCATTTGTTATCAAGTAAGCAATACATTACTTCCCTCAGTTTGTTAGTGCTTACAAATCAGATTTTTTTTAATATTGGTAGAACAAGACAATTATAGTTTTATTTTACTGTCTTAATGATTAAACAGAACAACTCCGCTGTCAAATTGACAAAGCCCATAATAAAAACTACGGCAGTAACTCAAAATGCTCTCTAATTTTTGTTCTATTTTCTTTTGTGCTTATATTTTGTAGTTTTGCTCACAAAATGTATTAAAATTATTTAAAAGTATGGTGGCATTGTTGAGAGAATATTAATTTATATGTTAGAGCATAAGAAAAAATGCAATCGATATCGTATTGTGTATATGATAGGCTCTCACCTATCGAATTAAAACTTGATAGATGTATGTCCTTGCTTACTAGGTGTCGAATGCTATGATCTTAAATTACGATACTTTTAAGTTTTTTATATATTTTTTGCATTCGATTTAGCATCATAACTATAACAATTTTTCCCGAGAATTATTTCATGAGAAACACTCAGAATTGGTCCATATATTTCCTGTAGAAATATCTAACCAACTCTATTAAACTACGATCAGCTGTTTAAAGTGCCCTGGGCAAAAAAATGTCAAATCGTCAAATTGCTACTTTTAGTACCGAAAATCGTCAACATGAAGATAAATCTTTAAGTCTGGCAGCTATGGGTTAGTTGTGCTGTATGTCTGTTTGAGTGTGAATAAGTGTCCTGGCATGTACAGAACCACTCTTGTGGCAAAGTGGGTTTAAAAAAAAGCACAATATTCTCCCATACACACTCTTACAAGTTGTGAGAAGAATTTCAATCATCTATAGGCTTCTGAATTTTATTTTTCGTCCTTTTTTTTCTGCTTTTCTTTTCGGGCACAACAATGTCAAGCATGTTCCATGCATGATATTTACATCAAACGCACTTCCATACATATGTATGTATTTACTTACATACATACATATATACATATAAATGTAAATATGTATACCATATGTGGTAAGATTTGCCCAATTGAAATACTCTTGTACTCGTATAAGTGAACCTTTGAAAGTGCTGATGTAACAACAGCAAGACTAGTGTCAAAATAACTTTAGCATTCAGACTAAGACCTTTTAATTCAAGCCGCATAATCCAGGCTTTGTACAGGCCTGTGAAATTTTCAGAAAATAACATTTTTATAGTTTTAAAAGGTTGCACGTTGGGTTGTTGTTAGTGCGAAACGACACAAATCTGCAAAAAAAAAACAAACTTCAATGCAATGATCTGATAGAAGAAGATAAGAAGAAGTACGTGAAATATAAAATTAAATTTTAATGGACGTGTCTCCGCAAATTTTTTACATGCAAGATTGTGTGTTTTTCCGAACTCAGGGTGCGTGTTAAGTATTGTAAAAATCTGTAAAGTAGAACCATTTAAAATAAAATATTAAATTTTAATGGGCGTAACTCCGCCCACTTTTTTAACTGGAGGTTTGTTTCTCTTTTATAGTTGAAGGTGTGTGGTAAGTTTCGTAAAAATAGGTTAAATAGAACTGCGTGAAATATTATAATAAATTTTAATAGGCGTAACTCCGCCCATTTTTTCAAGTTTCAAGTTGTGTAATTACAAGAACTAAAGGTGTTTTATAGGTTTTGTGACAATCAAATAAGTAGAATTTCATAAAATTAAATAAAAAAAACTGTGGCCGCGTCCCAGCCCACTTTCATTAAAATGGGACCAATGAAAAGCTATACCCTCTCAGAAAACAAAAGAGTTTTTACAATCGGTCTAAAATGTAGCGAGTTATGATGTAACACCCCAAAAAAATAGAGACGAATATTTAACCTCCTCCTTTTTTCGAAATCGGTTAAAAAAAAGATCATCTACCGGTATTCTATGTCCACAATAAGTCCAAAAGTTCAGAATTAACATAGCATTGCTGTTATAAATAATTATTTCCAACAATATCATATTAAAATTCTAAGCAGCTTAGCCCTTTTTACAGATATCGAGCCTTATTTTCGATTTAATCGTAAGCGACAAAAATTAAATTTTTCAGAAGAATGTTTTTTTTAAAACATTCAAATATCGAGCTCTTTTTCGATTTTATCGTAAGCGACATGTTATCGAAAATGGACTTTTTTTATTGAAATTACAATTTTATGGGCCTACCCATAGCTGAGAACTATCAAAATCGCAAAATTGTTGATAACTTTTAAGATGCAGGTTGTACAATTTTATCGTAAGCGACAATTTACGTACAAAAACAAATTTGAATATTTGAAAAGAAAACTGCTGAAAAAATTATTTTTTGTCGCTTACGATGAAATTGAAAATAAGGCTCGATATGTTTTTGTACGTGAATTTAAAATTTTACAGCCCGTATCTCAAAAGCTTTCAACAATTTTGGCATTTTGATAATCAAATTTTAATTTCAATAAAAAAGTGTATTTTCGATAACATGTCGCTTACGATAGAATCGGAAAAAGCCTGGGTATGTTAGAAACCATTAATTTTATTTCAACTCAGTAGCTTTGCTACAACATCTAGTTTCAAACTGTAATGTTCATTCTTAATAAAAAAAATTTATCTGCTACAGATTTGCAATTTTTGTTGCAGCAACTTTTTATTTTTTTAGTGCAAAAGAGCGAGAGAGGTATACAAAGAGTATATATATTTCTATTTCCACACTCTCACACATATTCAAGAATTGCTGCAACAAAAATTGCAAGTGCGGACCGGGACTAACCCTACGGTTTTATTAAATCAATGTTGCCGTAATGCACTTTTTTAAAAAGTTGTATTATCTGCGTTATACAGGGTGTCTGGTGATAAATTTATATTTTTAAATACAGTTATTCCAAAAAGCAATAAGCGTTGCGTAGGGAGGGGTGGCACCATCGGAGGTATCGATTGTACGGATTTGTTACTCACGATGTCGCAGTGGTCGAGTGAGCATCGCGCGTTCTATGTGGAGGCATTTTTTAAGAGTAATGATTCTTACGTAATTGCTCGTCGACAATTTTATTCAAAATTCTGTATTCGGTGAATATGTGATGGACCGAGTGTAAATTTAATGCATTCGTGGGTGCAGAGATTCCGTACAACTGCCTCGGCTATGAATGTCCCACGGCCAGGGCCCAGTCGATCTTCAAGGACTCCCGAAAACATTGAACTGGTTAAAAACAGCTTACGTGAAAATCCGCGACTTTCAATACGGAAAAGAGCAGCCTCACTGGTACTTCCAACAGCGATTATTCATGAAATTTTAAAAAAGGATCTGGAAGTTCCATCCTTTTAAAATTCAAATCGTTCAAGAACTGAAAGAAAGTGACTTTGATTTACGCAAAAATTTTTGTGAAACGATGTTGAAGCATTTTCGCACTGTAAATCAGATTTTTTGGAGCAACGTCAACAAGCAAAACTGCCGTTACTGGTCTCCAAGAACTCGCCAACCTCGATTGAAACATCAAAAACTATTGCATTGCCCCAGGGTAACTGTTTGGAGTGGCTTATCCACGCATGAGATAATTAAACCATTTTTTTTTTGCAAATTCTCGTGGCCAAGTGACGAATGTCAACGGTGAAAATTATCGACGCATGATTACGGAATTCTTTTTGACGAACTGCGAGCTAATTCATCGTACTTTTCACACACGTAGTTTCAACAGGATGGGGCGACTGCACATACAGCCAGAGCAAAACCTGATCAGTCGCTTTGGGGACTTCCCATGGCCACCGAGGTCGCCCGATCTAACTCGTATGGATTTTTTTTATGGGGCTACCTGAAAGAGAGGGTTTATAATGGCAATCCCCATTTGTAGCTTTAAAGGAAAATATTCGTCGAGAAATCAGTTTACTGCAGCGTGTGGCGCAGAACACAAGGCTCTGTTTTGAACAATGTGTTCAACTCGACGGAAGACATCTGGAGAGCATACTCTTTAAAAAATAAAATCCGCATTTCCATTCTATCGTTCAATGCTCAAAATAAAACTTTGTGCCAATTATTACGTTTTTTATTTAAGTTTGAAAATATAAATCTGCTACCAGACACCCTGTACTTCATTAAATTCTGTGAATGTCCAAGTCAATTATTGTTTTTATTTGGAAAATATTGTGAGTGTAATTTTTTTTAATTGGAAGCTCTTATCTTTAACATATATTTGACGCTCTTCACATTGCCTTCTTAACCCATTTTCACCACAAAATATAAAATTTAAAAACAAATCCTAGAAGAAATATTTTTACTTATATAATCAGTTTCACGGTGTTGAGTTATAAAGGGTCAATTTCACGTGGTGTATGTTTTGCTGGCAACATTGGTTTTGTGGCAGTTATTGTGACGTTCTAGAAATTTGTGTTTCACTCGCACTTGTTAATGGTTACCTTAACTAACTGTATCGCTTACAGTTATTTTTAGGGTTTATACTAGTGGTGATCATAAATTAAAATTACTGGATTAAATGGTGGAAACTCATGCTTCCTTCACTAAGATATAAGTAGGTCTGTTGCATCTAGCTTTTTGGCTGCGTGCGTTTGCCACATTTAGTTTTCATCAGAACAAAGAATGCAAAAAAAGGAAAATAAACCAAACGCACTTCTAGAAAAGATGTTATACTCGTATCTTATAAACGGCTACACTGATTTTCTTCAAACATAGCTAAGAACACTTTCGATCAAGTCAAATTTCAAACAGAAAAAATTAAATCTAAATCGGTTCAGCTGTTTGGTGTGTACGTGGACTCGTACAGACACACAGATACACAGACACACACTACGAACTTCCCTCTAGCCAGCCTAGTGCCATATGTCTCTATGTCAACACTCTTTTCTCTAGCGACAATTGCACTAGTTGAAATGTCGACAATTTTCCTTTTATGCGCGAGTATAGAGAGATACGTTAGAGACAACAGTTCTAATATATTTCTGTTGATATTGCCAATAGTTTGTTTTTCTTTTTTATTATGCTATGCAATAATGTTAAAAACTTACGTACATATGTATGTAGGTATGTATGTATGTATTTAAGTTTGTTGGCCCAACCCTTATTAAATTGTAGACAAGGGTCACTAAAATGTACTAGTGGTTCTTTAGTTCAAATGTCTCCATATGGTCGTAAATGAATAGTGCTAAAGTCTACTGGTAGATTTTCAATGACAACCCTATGTTATATGTCAATAGGAATTACATTGGCTGCGGTACACCTATTCAGTTGTACTATTGACAATGTCACTAGTAAATCACTACAATTTTACTATTGACATGAAGCGAGGAAATATCGATATTGTAGACTGGAGCCCCTAAAATTTACTAGTGAATCTTTGGTTCCAATGTCTCCATGTGGTCCCAAAAGAACTACTTAGTCAGTATTGCTACAGTCTAGTGGTGGATTTTCAATGACAAGCTAATGTTAAATGTCAATAGATAATTACATTGGCTGGGATACACCTGGTCAGTAGTACTACTGACAATGTCACTAGTAAATCACTACACTGAGAAAATTAAATCGTAAAATCAAAGGAAATACACTTTGTTGCAAAGACTTTTATTGGTCAGATTGTGCCCAAAGACAAAACAACTTTACCGGAAAGGCGCAAAGTTCTTTAGATTCCCATGAAATATATACTTAAAATCGAAGACTTAAAATTTTGTGGCAAGGACTTACGTCTTTGGAAACACTTAAAAAAGTCCTTAAACTAAGGAAAAAGTATTTTGGCACAAAGACTTTCATTCGTTAGTCTTAAGACTAGAATTTTTGATTTTAAGTACAATTTTCATTGTAACAAAGACGTAATATTAACATTATTACAAAGAAATGTAATTAAATTCAACGAAATAATTCTTTGAAATACTAAAGACTGATATGTAGGAACAAAGGCAATTTTCTTTGAAATCTGCTATAGAAATGTTTTAAAAAATTAAAATTTTTCTGCAAAATAAAATATTTAATGAAACCAAACACAGAATTTTTATAAAATTTTTTTATTTCAGTTTAATGTAATAAAAATAAAATAATAGTTCATATACAGCATAACTTTACTTAACTAATTAAAATCTAACAACATTTTTAGACTTTGACTTTAATACTGACTCTAGACATTTTTAATGTTAAAAGAGTTATAATACATTTTTTTATTTAAGTTTAATAGAATAAAAATAAAAAATAGTTCATATACATAGTTCACTTTTCACAAAGGTCATGCCACGACGATAGAGCGTTTTTTATTTTATTTTTTTATATTGTTATTATTATATATTTTATATTGTTATTATAATATATTTAAAAAAAAACACAACACTTCAATTTATATTAAAATTACATATTAAATCACTTGACGAAAAAGAAGAAAAAAAGACAAGGTGCACATGCACAATTGAGCGTTCCTATCGACTGACTTACAATTAATGACAGCCACGAAAACAATTCTTTTTATTTTTTACATAAACGTAAACAAATTTAACTTTGAAGACTAAATTCCTTAAAGATACAGACTTTATCTTTATTTTTTTAACCGCTCTTGTTTACCGTTGCAAGCCAACATGTGTGAACAAGCAAAAATGTTCACTTATTCATTGAAGACAAAATTCTTTAAAGTTACAGACTTTGTCTTTGTAGCAAGGATGCTTAGCTTTAAAAAAACAAAGAAAAGTCTTTAATTTTAAATACGTTTTTCAATCCCTTATTAGCAAAGAAATTAATCATTGTAGCAAATATTTTATCTTTACGGAAAAGATAATTTCTTTGATTGAGCTTCAAAGAATTTTAGTCGTTTGTGTTGAAGACGCACCATTTGCTTGTTTAAAGAATAAATCATTGATGCAAGGATTTTTTCCTTCTAACAAAGATATTTTCGTTACAATTTTACAAAGACGTTTTTTCTTTGATTTTAAAGCTTTTAATTTTCTCAGTATACAATTTCAATATTCGCATTTTCTGCAGGGCTATAACACCACTTGTGTTGGTGTTAGTATAATTTTTTTTGTTGACATTCTTTACCGATTCCGTATTAATTTCATGTGGATAAAAATAGTGTTTGAAAGCTCCTTTGCGTGTTGCAGCCTTTAGAGAAAAATATTCAGGGATACGAATTCCCCCATTAGCCTATAGTAACTAGATGGGGAGCGTGGTTGAAGGCTGTCGAATACTTTATTTATATTAACAAAGTTAGAGAAATTATAAAGTAAAAAAAAACTAAAGCACTGAATTGATATTTGTGCACCCATAGTATGGCTTTCGTTTTGACACTATAGCCAAATTAGATGGTTCTGATTATTTAACAGCTCAAGTTAAATTAATTGAAGCTGCGTTAAAAAACATTATGCTCTGAAAGGCAGAATAAGTGATGAAATTAAAAATAAATTAGATAAAGCTATACAAAATAATTATGGACTTAAAAATGCAACATGTTACATCAATAATTTATAGTTCAAACAACTAAGATTTAGAAACTGAATACTCCACAAACGGACTAGCAGCTTTTAAATATGACCAATAACTTTTGCTGATGTGGATTGTTAGTTTTTACAATAAAAATATTTTTTTCAGAAAAAATTGTCAAAGATTTACCTTTGACAATTTACAAAAACATTTATTCATTTAAGTAGATAAAAGTTGGACTTAACTTTATTTTTTATTCCATATGATTTGACCAAATGTTTGTTAAGAAAGCAATGAAACACTGATTTTGTTTAAGTTTTTAATGTTATTAAGTGTTGAAAAAAGGCTAAGTAAAGAACAAACGACAATAGCAAGAGTGTTGTGAATTTAGAGATGATAAAATTGAGCTTTCATTATAAAAAAGCTTTCAGCAAATTGTAATACGATGAATCAAAACAATTCACATATTCCATTTGCAATAGCGGCTGAGTATACGAGTATAAAGCAGAAATCTACATCAACTGACACCACACACAGTGGACCAAACACAAAATAACGCTGAGGATGAAGGTGTAGTTGCCTTCGCAAAAAAGCTAGTTGTTCCGTTTTACTAAATGTTTGTCAGAATATTTACAATAAATTTTGAATCTTTTAAGTCAAGTTTAGAATTAGACGTATTCAACACTACACCATCAATATAAAAGGCCACAATACAATAGGGCAAACATGCAAACATTCATTAATGTTCAAACTTAACCCATTTAGACATCACCAATCATTGAGATTATAGAGCTCAGTTTTTCATGAAAATTTTTAAATCATCGGCATATAATGGATAATTTTATTTCCAAAAACAACCACTAATATCATTAATGAATAAGTTGAGCAATAAAGGTCCACGTATACTACCCACATACATACAGCCAACATTTGCAGATAAGGCAAGGAACTATAACCTTCCTTCAATCTTAACTAAGAAATTAGAATGGAACCCCATTACCTTCATTTTAAATAACAAGATCGAATGCGATAATATATAAAAAGCTTTTGAAAAATCAGTGTAAATCACCTCAACTTAGGCGCCGTCTTCTAAGCAGTATTCATTAAAAAGCATCAAATTCGTTACAGTAGACCTTCCAGCATAGAAGCTTAAAAAGGGGAAATCCAACTCTTTATCAGTAAGAACAGTTTCTTATGAATAATGTGCTCAAAACTTTTAGAAACACATGTTAATCTAGACACCTATAACAACTAATGTCATCTCTCCTTCCATCCTTAAAAATGGGAGTGACAGTCACATACGCCTCCTTAAGTGACAACTTGAAAATAAAAGCCAGTACAAGAATAAAAGACGAGGCAACCCTCTTCAATAAATGAGTACACATGCTGTCAATATCAGATTTCAACGAGATCTTAGCCTGAACGATTGCTTCAGATATTTCGTACTTAATGGCAAGTTACAAGCATTATAATAAGCGTTTTATTAAACTTTACTTTACTAAAAACGGATAACCCTTTATAATATAACTTCCTCTGCTTGTTGTATCGATGGAACTCATATTAAAATTATAAAACCTGCTTTTAATGAGCACTTGGATTTTATTAAAACATGATAATTTAATATGGAGGCGAAATATATAAATCTGCCATATACCATATAATTGAACAGTTTCTGTTTCACACCAAAAAAAAACGATAAAAAACAAATTTACGATAACAAATATCAATAGAACATAAAACCGACAACATCTGTTGCTGTGACACCAAAATTAGTTTTTTGCTCTCGATTTCAACTCTTATTCTGACAAACATCCAATAGCCCTGGAAGTATCTAGAAATATGTGAGTACACTAAGAGAAAAAGCTTCGTAAATGCAATAATTTTTTACATTATATTTATGGTTTTGTCATTATTTTTCAACCAATGCAACAACGCTTCATTCCCATTACGAAAATTGTTTCATCAGCTGAAAAAAAATTCATATATACAACGAAATATTTTCAATCATGTAACAACATTTTCTTTTTACTAAGCAACGTACATTTTCATATTTTAAATGCAAAATGTAATTATTGCAATGAAATTTTTTGGTTTATACAATGAACTACTTACATTAATAAAATAAAACCAAATCATTCATAAAATGAAAAGTGTTCATATATGTGATGCTAGTTGTAAATTTTTAACGAACTATTTCATTGAATTAACAACATGTTTCATGTATACGAGCATCATGACAGTATTTCATTATTGTATTTTATTGGATTTGAATTAGGAACTTATTCTTTAGATACACACGAAATATAAACCATCGTGAATAAAATTTTAATTCAACATTATTTAATTGATCATGTAGTATAAATTTATTCGAAAGTTATAGTTGAAAAAACTACTTTGACTTGTCTCCAGGACAGAGAAACAAGTCGATAAATAATGTCGTCGGCGGCTTAGGTCAATAAATGTCAGCGGCGGCTAAAAGTCGGCTGGAGCCGTTGGGAGACTTTCAGCCGTTGACTTTATTTTTTTTTTTTTAGGAAATGCATCAAAAATATGTATTCCGTTTTATGAAAATTTTGTATGAAAAATATGTACAGTAGTTTTAGTTCTTTTTTACATTATTTTTTATTGCTCGTTCATATTAAATTTTCTATCAAAAATCTTTTGCAAAACAAACGTCTTCATTCGATTTTGATTAAATTTTTATTTTTTCACAACCTTTTTCCAATTAGTTGCCGCATAGGGTAACAATAAAAGAATTTAAAAGACGAAAATAAAAACAAAATATTCGTGTTTATATGTACATTAGGGAATAACTTTTTTAAACTTTTTGCAAATATCAAAATATCAAAAGGACAATAGACATATATTAGTTCGTACGTGAACATAGATCCGGCAGAATAAGTCCCCGTCCATACAGTGAAACATTTGCTGCGACACATTTTTGATTTCTCTTTTGAAACTGCATTCGTGTCCACACTGTGAAGTTTATGCTTTGCAGCTTAATATTACCCTTTTCCATTCGTCTTTCCCGTTCATCTACATGTTCGAATAAGAACAAAACATGAACATCAGCGGTTCACATTAGACACATTCATGTGCGAACGAAAATTTGTAAGTTGTCCGTACTTAATATATGTATGTACACAGTGTGTGAATGTCTTCATAGCCAGAGCTCCCAAGTGTGCAGATTTATCGCAGTTTTATGAAGTGCAGTCCCGACGTTCTTGGTATTTTTTCAATTAATTTGGCATTTGAAAGTATATTTAATATTCGTTTTTATTAAATCATATTTCGATTAAAATTTTATCGGCTAACATTTGTGAGCCGGAGCAAGCCGGTCGCTTCGGCGGCGGCTTGGTTGCAAAAACATTTTCGGCGGCGGCTCAAAGTCGACTTTTAGCCGACTTGCAGCTGATCAACTTGTTTCTCTGCTCCAGGATTCGAACTTGCGGCGGCCCACCGACTACAAGGCTAGCACTCAGCCTACTAGCCAGTAGCAGGAAGTTTTCGCTGGTAATGCGAAATTTGTCGGCAATTTACGAACATCAAAGTATTTCTTTATTGTAGTTACGAAAATATTTCATTAAAGTTTCAACGAAAATATAACTTCTACAACTATAGATTAATTGCAATTGTGGTTTAATACTTTGGTCTTCTTTTATGTCATCTAATCAATTTAAAATATTTTTTTAAGAATTCTTCATAAAATCATGGTATTGATGCTTTTCACTACACGAATAAAAATTATTTTGTAACATTAATGATACTACGAAATGTAAGATATTAAGCATTAGAAAGGTTTCATTCCATTAATTAAATTTTTGCATCAATACAACATAATGATTATTTTATTAATGAAATTTTTCGTTGTAATAATGAAAGGGGTTCAACGTAATGGTTTCATTCCCGCTAAGAAGTGTTTTCCTTTCAATGGCGCATATTCAGAAATCATTACTAGGTGCTAACTTTTTTAAATACCTATTTAAGTTATTCACAGACGGCTACGAAAGTTTAGACTTAATTATGAGTGAAGCTGTAACTAAATGTTAACTAACGTATACATGTTATACTTATACTTTACATGTCAAAAATTGTTTTTTGATAGTTTGAATAGTTTTTTATTTAATTGCAATTTATATTGATCATAGTATTATCGACATTTAATTTTCTTATTTCTTTTATCAGCTGGGAGTCGTTATTTCGTTAGTTTAGATTTGTGAATAGAACCTGTAACTATCTGTTAACTATTTTTTAGTATCTGTTTAATAAATTTTGACTTTAGTTACAATTTATGAATATGCGCCAATGTATTTATTTATGTAAACTGTCTCTCTTGTCGTAAAATAAAAGTAAGTTAAAGTAATTGTTTGCTTTTACACATAACTATTATGTAATTCATCACAACTCGTACGAGCAATATTTATGATATTTGTGTGTGCAAATTTAAAATATGTGCTTAATAAAATATAACTTCGAAATCCAAACAACATTTCTTATATGCATATTGTAGATTAAGTAAATAAAAAACTTCGCACAGTGGAACGAAAATAATGTTCCTGTGTTTCTTATTTGTATTCTTGTATTCTTTATGCTTGATCTTTCAAGAAGAAAGAAATAACTTTATTATTATGCAAATCTTATTTGAAATAAATTTTAAGCGATAAACATTATTTTAAATGCAAAAGACCCAGTTTCCCCACATACGCGTATACACACACACCAAAAATGTACGCAAATGAGGAAGAGCGAGCATGATTTGTTTTTTTTTTGTGTTTTTGGTTGGTTCGTTGACTTGTTTCTTTTAGTCGAGCTAACTTTAATTGTCCTTGTTTATCAGTTTATCTGTGTAAGCCTAAATCTTACTCTACTCTCAAGGGGTTGGTTATATTTCTATTACATTTCATTGTTAGAAGCCATTAGCGTACAGAAAAGAAGAGCAAGATGTCCTTTTTGGCGAACATGATTTCAAAATTAACATTTAATACTACGAGTAATAATTCCATGCTTGAATAGGTGTTTCTTTTGTTTTTGTTTAATTTCTATTTGATTAAAATTCATTGTGTTTGTTCATGGCTTTATTTTTTTTTTTTTTCTTATACATATTTTGGGTTTAATGAACATGATGAAAAACAATGTGAAATACATTTGGCATGAAGTTCTGCAAAAAGTCTAGCCATTCATATGTATGAGTGCTGCAATGCGGAAGAGTCCATACATACATATATGTACATATGTGTTGGTGAAGGTTAACATTTTTGGAAAAACAAACAAAAACACCAGCCACCACTAATACAAGTAAGCCACAGTCATACGCACTTACACACAAACAAACACGCATACACGCAGCCAACAACAACAACAACTACAACAACATAAAACAACAACAACAACTACAAAAAATAACACCACAAAATTACACTCACACAGAAAACTTCAGAAGCAGAACAAGCATAAATAGAAAAGTACAAATACCAGAAAATGGCGTAACTTTAATTAAATCTCTTTAATAACACAAATTTTATTTCCGTTTATAATTTTAAATTCCTTTTCAAACATAAAATTTCTTTATTTGAACGATCTTATTCTAATTAAGATATTCATTTATTAGTTTCAAACATTTTGCTAATTTTTATCACAAATACATACACATATTCAATAATTTTTCTTATTCACAACATTTTTATTTTCTTGTTACATCTTTTATATCTTTCTCTTAATCATCTTATAAATTTTCTTTTTCTTCAAAAAAAAACACTATTTTCAATGTCACCATAATATTTTATTTTACAGAGAACCGCACAATTTTCTTAATATTTTTAATTTTGAATTTTTTAATATTTTTAATTCAATGATTAATTTTACTTTTGCACACCAAACAATAAAATTTGGTAATAATTCCTTATCCTTGTTTTCCAAAAAAAAAAAAAAAATCACAACCGCAAATGTATTAGGCTAGCGGGCTTGAAGGAAAAATCCGTTCTCATTCAGTGCCACGTTTGTATTTAGCAGAAGTTGTCATTACCCAGCAACAGCCAATCCGGGACTGAAAGCTCATGGCTGCTGTCACTTTGCAAAAAGCACCGTGTGTACAAAAATTCCTCCTCCTCCTGTTAAATGAGAAAAATTTGCTCCAACATTCTTTCACTTGCACACATACATACAAACATACATGCACAAGCACCCCAAAGAAACGTAAGTACAAGAAAATGAGCATCAGACTTAATAAGAGATTGCGCGTTGTTTTAAACAAGCCGACAGACTGTTTATTCTTTTCAGTGTGACCAGTTGCAAGAAAAAAATTAATAAATTAAAATTATATGTAAAAAAAACGGGGAAAAATATTCATTATTAGGATAACACATTTTTGAATTCTGAAAAAAGGATGAGTCCATCCATGCCCATGGCAATTTAATATTATGTGTATTGTAAATACTTCTACTCGACCAATTCTTACGAATTAGGCCCTTGCTAAGATACAAATTTGTCTAAAGAAAATAGAGGAATATGTGATATCTACCCCATGTATAACTTTTGTATCGTAACCCTGCAGGAAATGGAACTGACACAAGACTAGTCACGTGATCGGTCTTTAAATGGATAGGGACCAGTCCGAGTTCTAACTTTTCCTATGAAGCGGACCAGTCACTTTTACATTGGGATGGCCTAGGATGAGGTTAATTGATACTTTGTATACGCATTTTAACTTGTCACTGAATTATCCCACAGTGACCTATTCGGTGTAGAATAATATAATTATTTAAAAATGTCATTCCGACACTTAACTGTAACCAAGGTGTATCTAACTAGGTGGCAGCGCTACTTCAGCTGATAGTTTTTTGCTCTATGTGCTTTGTAGCTGAAGAACGTCAAAAATTGTGATTTTGTTTTGGATTTGGTGCAATTATTTTTGTGCTTTAGACATTCTTCGGTTCTTTACACAGCTATGGTTGCCGTATTTTTGTATAACAAATCCTTACGCAGTCACCTGTATAATTACACCATGACTGTAACAATGAAAAATTATAATTTTCATTCAATTATAATTTATTTTTGAGCAGATATTTTTTGGGACTCGAACTGACAACCTCGTGCATGAAAGGCTTGCACACTACAAAATCGACCTCAGAGGCACTCATATTTCAAAAGTACAAACACCTGTTAAGCTTAGGTTAATATCTAAGTATAGTTACGGGACTTATCGATTCATTGTCTTTCCCAGCCAAGTCTTTCTTATATATATGTATGTATATACTAAACCAGGGAAGGAAAATGACTTCTTGGATTTTGTACCGACTATGAAAACAAAATGTACTTTTTGGACCATGATGACGGTACCATTTTTTTTAATATGTATTAATTAATAAGAACGGAAACGTAAAAAAATTTTTAAAAATTCAGAAGTAAACAATAATAAACAGAAACTTAACAAAAATGTGCATAAAAATTTAGTATAAAAAATAACATAAAAAATATTAAATATTTCATTCATAAGGGTACATTCGTAGATTAGACTTGTTAGAGATCGGTTATTTTACAAATTTTGATTATTAACGCCTGTTATTTTCATGCATTATAAAATCTAAGATATGCGCATAAAAAATGCGCGATAAAACCTAAAACACACTATTGAAGTAAATGAGCGATATGTACATAGTTAACAAAAATAAACATAACACAGCCAAGGCGAGTTCATGTAGTAGGTGCTGTTAAGTTGACAGGTACAGTTTTAGACAGATTTTTTTGTTGCAGATTGACACCACCTGGTACATGAATTTGCCTTGACAACATCATTGCAACAAAAACAGAAAAGCCGACCGTCTAAAATAAAACACACCAAAAAAATTAAAGACAACATAGGCAAAATTAATGTAACCATATAGTGAAACATTTGTATTTTTCAATTGTACCAAGTAACTCGCGGTAGTACCACGGTACCAACGTGGTCAAAAATGTACCATAAAAAGTTCAATTGTACCATGATTTCCATCCGTATACTAAACCAACAAAAAAAATATTCGTAAACATATAATATATAATATTCGTAATAGTGCCCTATTGAACTATGGATGAACTAATGGAGAATAAAAGTAAACGAACAAAAATGTATTCAGGCAACATTTACCCTATTAAGAAAGAGATACTTGTTCCCAATTTGTTCCTCAACATACACCATGATCGAAGGCTTACATGGAAACACCACATTGAATCTAGCGAACACAAATGAAGCTTCAATTAACTCAGATACATTGGCTGATTAACTAGTAGAAATTCAATTCTCAGTCTAGCTTGTAAACTTTTAATATACATTTGAAATCTTTATTGTGTAACGGAATTCAGTTATGGGTAACCTGACCACACACCCCGCTATTGAAATTTTCAATCTCTTATTAGATTTTTATTAAAATGTAACTGTTACAAATTCAATCCAAATATTTTTTTAAGTGCAGTTATTGCTTAACTATCCAAATCCCTGTGTGCTTCGTAGTTCAGATAATTTGCAGAATACAATTCTCATTATTAACATGTCATGAAGAGTTTAAAAATTATCACTGCGTTATTTTCTGTTGGAATCGGCGTAATTTCAAGTTGGTGCTTGTATAGATTTATAATCCTTGACATGAACATTGTGCTTTAACAGAGCTTTATTAGTGTCTTAACAGAGCTCTGTTTAGCTATAATGCATTTCTAAAGGACTTTTCCAGTAAATGAGGCAACCCAGACGGAAAAAAGTAATGCTCCTCCTTTATTATTGCCCATGAATCTATTTCAAACAAGCCAAACTTTTCTTTCAGAAGCATAAAATATATTCAATTTATAAAGAAAAAGAAAAAAAAATTTAGACCTATTTAATTTTACATAACACAAAAGTGTGAGTATTCCAACCCTGGAGTCATAATTTTGGATTTTTCTGATTATTGATACCAATCTAGTTTTTTAAAATATACATAAAATATGGTAAGTGATAAAGCAAAAACGAAATAAGGAAAAACTTAGTTTCATTTAATTCCTTTAATATTAAAAAATTCAGTAAAGTGCGACTTTGACTCGCGCAAGAAAGGTAGGCTCTTTTGCTTTTTTGAAGTTTTTTTCAGTTTAAACGATTTTTTCAGTTTTGTCGCTTTTTTCTCGTTTTGGCGTTTTTTCTGTTTTTGGAAGTTTTTTCATTTTTGGCGATTTTTTTCTGTTGTTGGGCTTTTCTTCATTCTGGCGATATTTCTCATTTTGACGACTTTTTTTCCTTTTGGCGATTTTTTTCTTTTTTTTTGGTTTTTTTTCATTTTGGCGATTTTTTTCTGTTTTTTGGGGTTTTTTTTCGTTTTGGCGATTTCTGTTTTCATTTTGGCGATTTTTTTTCATTTTGACGATTTTTTCTGTTTCTTAGGTTTTTTTTCGTTTTGGCGATTTTTTTTAATTTTGGCGATTTTTTCTGTTTTTTAGGTTTTTTTTTCGTTTTGGCGATTTTTTTCATTTTGGCGATTTTTTTTTTTTTCATTTGGCGATTTTTTCATTTTGGCGATTTTTTTTTCATTTTGACGATTTTTTCTGTTCTTAGGTTTTTTTCGTTTTGGCGATTTTTTTCATTTTGGCAATTTTTTTTCGTTTTGGCGATTTTCTTTCATTTTGGCGATTTTTTTTTCATTTTAGCAATTTTTCCGTTTTATGCGATTTATTTTAGTCTTAGAAATTTTTTTTGTAATTTGGTGCTTTTTTTCGTTTTGGCGATTTTTTTTGTTTTTGGCGATTTTTTTCGGTTTGGCGATTTTATAATTTTTTGTTTTTTTAATTTTACCGTTTTTGAAAATTTCAAAAGTTTTGCTCTTACGGTTTCCAAGATACAGCAAGTTGTCAAAATTGCATTAACTGATGGAACACCCTTTAATTTAAATTTTTGGAAATTTTAGTGTTAATTTTTGTAGTTTGTATAAAAATACACTAACCTTACAAATTTCAAGTGTATATACATACATATAATTGTATGTATATATATTACATGGGATTTTAAAATTTTTCGTTGCTCGTTTTGAAACACCCTTTAATTTCCAATTCTCATGTATTTGTTGTTGTAGCGGCCAAAGGTCTACACACTGTGTCCAAATTTCAGGTCTGTAGCTCTTACGGTTCTCGAGAAAATACTAATATAGTTTTAGACATCGTTAATTTTACATAACACAAAAAGTTAAAGTTTTCCAACCCTGGAAACGTCTTTTTAATTTTTTTTATATTTTTTTAATTTACTGAAGTGTAAAATAAGTTTATTTATTAAAAAAAATAAAAATTTGTTTTCGGTAGTTACTTTTATATGGCAAAATAAAGTTTAAGTTTTCCAGCTCTGCAATCGTCTGCTCGATTTTGCTGAATTTCAATACCAATCTATTTTGGAAAATTTCTGACAAACCAGTCCAAGAACGAAGTCTCTAGCTTTTCTGGGAGCTTCGGAAAACCGATTTCACGTACAGACAGACGGACAGACGGACAGACGGACATCGCTTATTCGTCTTCCCTATGCATAAGGATCCAGAATGTATATATTTTATGGGTCGCTTATTGATATTATAGAAATTACAAACGGAATGACAAACCTATATATACCCTTTTACCATTTTTTTGGTAAAGGGTATAAAAAAATGTATTTATATTATTTGATAGGTCCTGGACTCAGCTACAATACCAGAACGAGTCCCAAAAACTAGAACGAATCTGTTGAAGCCTTTAAGATGTTTAGCAATTCTCAATTACATTATGGTAGATTTTATATAATTCCAATTTTTTTTTTTCAAGCATTTGGTTGGACATTTTCTGATAAATTTGCATTAGCATTATCGTAATACAGCGTATAGAAAATATTAAATAACATAGTTACCTTAATATAGAAACCACCTAACTCATTTTTTTTAATCAATATTTTGGCATTTTTCAATATGTAACCATTTACACGATATACATATCTTCTTTTCACCATATACTACGCCCTAATTTTTTTAACACTATCATTTTCTCGAGTCCTACGACGAGTACGCTTGGTTCAATTGTCACCAAATTTTCTACAGGGAAGTTAATAACTCACGAAAACTATTGTAAATAATGCACTATTTGCAAATATGTTGTAAAATTTTACCAATTACACTAGTTTACAAAATAAAATTTTTTTCATGTACATTTGATAAGATTTATATTTCCTTATGTATTTTTTTCCGCTGAATTCAAAAATCAAGGTTAAATTTTTTTTTATGGAAAAGTTTTTGAGATATTGTGATTTTTTCAGTTTTTCGACCTTTTTCACCTGACCCATAATATCTCGAGCTAGACTTGTCCGATTGGGTCGTTGTTGGTACTCAAATGAAAGGTATTGAGATGACAAATAAACATGTATAATTGGATCTTTAATTGGTATAGCGGTTCAAAATATATCGATGAAAATAGGGCACATTTTCACAAAAATCATATTTTACAGTGATTATATACTGACAAAAAAGTACAAATCGTTAAAAAATCGTCTGGTTTTGGTCCATGTACGTAAAGATAATACTTTTACGTAAGAACTAAGACCAACCAAAAGAAAATCGACCGAAAAATTACAAAGATATAAGCAATGGATTGAATAAATCCAAAGTAAAAATACATAAAAATAACAAATAGCACAGGTCAACAAAATGAAATTTATTATGTAAGGTCAAAGGTTTCATAGTCAATTTGTATATACTAAGTACTGAGTATCAATCCCTTTAAATTAGTTTTTTTGAATTGGCTCTGTATCTCGAGATTTTCCGTTATAAAAAAAATAGGATGCTGTATCACATAATTTGCATTAAATCGAGAACCAGTTCTTCAATTCAATAACAAATTACACCCACGGATAGGAAACAAATTTTCCTTTAAATTACATCGTCATGAATTTTTCCACAGTCTTATACTTGCAGAGATATTCAGAAAGTTTTATACAAAAAAATACATTTTTTCAAAAAAAATTTAGAAAATCGTTTGTTTCTTAAAAGACTCATTAAAATTTTAAACTTAAGAAAATTTTATATTTTATTACTAATTGTGATACATTCATATGTTATAAATAAAACGAGCAAAATTTATTAAAAATCATTCCTCTAATTCTGAATTTATTCACAATTAAGTGCTACCATACGTGTATATTTTACGCAATTTTTTAATTTTTATTTATTTTATTATTATTATTTTATTCTTTAAAATATACTCGTATGGTAGCACTTAATTGTGAATAAATTCAGAATTAATGGAATGATTTTTAATAAATTTGGCTCGTTTTATTTATAACATATGAATGTATCACAATTAGTAATAAAATATAAAATGTTCTTCAGTTTAAAATTTTAATGAGTCTTTTAAGAAACAAACGATTTTCTAAACTTTTTTAAAAAAATTTATTTTTTTTGTATAAAACTTTCTGAATATCTCTGAAACTATAAGACTGTTAAAAAATTCATATAGACGTAATTTAAAGGTCAATTTGTTTCCTAGCCTTCTGTGTAATTTTTGATTGAATCGAAGAACTGGTTCTCGATTTAATACCAATTATGTGATACAGCATCCTCTTTTTTTTATAACGGAAAATCTCGAGATACAGAGCCAATTCAAAAAAACTAATTCAAAGGGATTGATACTCAGTACTTAGTATATACAAATTGACTATGAAACCTTTGACCTTACATAATAAATTTCATTTTGTTGACCTGTGTTATTTGTTATTTTTATGTATTTTTACTTTGGATTTATTCAATCCATTGCTTATATCTTTGTAATTTTTCGGTCGATTTTCTTTTGGTTGGTCTTAGTTCTTACGTAAAAGTATTACCTTTACGTACATGAACAGAAAACAGACGATTTTTTAACGATTTGTACTTTTCTGTCAACATATAATCACTGTAAAATATGATTTTTTTGAAAATGTGCCCTATTTTCATCGATATATTTTGAACCGCTATACCAATTAAAGATCCGATTATACATATTTATTTGTCATCTCAATACCTTTCATTTGAATACCAAGAACGACCCAATCAGACAGATCTAGCTCGAGATATGATAGGTCAAGTGAAAAAAGATCGAAAAACTGAAAAAATCACAATATCTCAAAAACTGGTCCATAAAAAAAAATTTAACATTGATTTTCGAATTCAGCGAAAGAAAATACATAAGGAAAATCACCTCTCGTCAAGTGTACATTTGCAGTGTAAACTAGTGTTATTAGGTTTTATAAGCAATATAAATACACAGATAACAATATGTGCTATCTGCGTATAAATAGTGAGTTCAGTATTTACAAATAGTTTTACTAGCTTAGTTAGCTCCATTCTCTTTGTGCCGGACACTGTTAGAGTTTATTATACCCTTTACCAAAAAATTGTAAAACGGTATATGTATATATGTTTGTCATTCCGTTCGTAATTTCTATAATATCAATAAGCGACTCATAAAGTATATATATTCTGGATCCTTATGCATAGGAAAGACGAATAAGCGATGTCCATCTGTCTGTAGGTGAAATCGGTTTTCCGAAGCTCCCAGAAAAGCTAGAGACTTCGTTCTTGGACTGAGAGTAAATTTTATAAAAATTATCCCATAAGGAGTCGAGATAGGGCATAGGTATGATCGAAGGAAATGTTGGATATGAAAAATTACTTACATCCTCCGGGATGCACCATAAAAGCGGAACAAGCGACTTGTTCAGAGAAAACCTTCATACATTTGACTTCTATAGGTGCGCACTAGGGGCAGTTAGAGCCCTGCGAGTAAATTTTATAAAAAATTTCCCTTTGTAAGGGAGCCCCCTTAAGGAGAGGAGTTAGGCGGTCGGTGTGCTTAAAAAAGATGTTGGGCGAAGAAAATTAATGGGTGCTGATCATACATTTGACCCTTATAGCGGTGAAACCGGGAAAGTTATAAGATTTTTTGTAATTTTTTTTTTTTTTGCTTTTACCCTCAACTTTGAGCCACCATTTTTTGCCTCAAATATTTTTTTTCAAACCTCACAAAATAAGGGGTCCTTACATGTCGAAAGCGAAAAGTCGTCCACTATGCCATACCTAGTGTAGCTGCAGTGTTACTCTTCGGGTGCTGTATATTTATTTCCCTTATCTAATCAAACTTGTTGCAAACTATAACAACTTTAAATTTTGATTTGATAACTATTATGGTTTTATTTATACTCGTAATAAAGAATTTAATTTTATTTTTGTCCTCTTTTTTCAAGTTAGAAGATAAGCACCCTAAAATTACTTAACAAGTTCAACGAAAACCGATTATAAATCCATACTAACGGCCCTTCTCACAATGTACTTACAAAAAAAAAGCTAACAGGAACTTTAACGGCAAGTTTTGTATAAAGAACTTGCAGTTAAAGTTCATGCTAAGTCTTAATCATACATTGTGAAAAGGGAGGTAAATGTATAAAAGTTGAGTCGATTTAAAAAAAAAAACAGGTACTTAAACGATAATGAATGATCAGGCATCTGATGGAGTTTGATGAAAATCGATTTTAAAAATGTTTCGACTTTAAGGCCGAAAAGAATTGGAATGGAAATTGAAAGGAAAAGGAGAAAATTTCTCTATATGTATGTATGTGACATGGAAATTTAAAATGGACCTATGCTCAGAAAATAAGTTTTGGAGAAAATCGGTTTTGAAGTTAACAAGTGGATTACGAATCCGGCATTAGATTTTGAAAATTCAAAATAGCGGATCCTTTATTTTATGTAATATTATTGTATTTGCTGGTTACACAGAGGTTTTCGGGGTTGCTGATTAAGGCCGTTTCACACTATAATACAAGTATTAATACTTTTGACGAAAATGCATCCCTAATCTAATTTCTGTTTTAAACATTTCAAAAGACAATAACAACTCAACATGTCAGAGTTGCATTTTCCACAAAAGTATTAATACTTGTATTATAGTGTGAACGGCCTTTTACGAACATGTTATTAGATTTTGCAAATTCAAAGTGGTGGATCAATTTTTTGAAAATGATTCACAACCTGATTTAACCTGAATAGCTTAAATTAATTCGAACATTTTAGCAATTTTAACTGTCATCATGCGTATACTAAATGAAAGAAAACTGATTTTTAATTCTCTATCTTACTTTAGCACGAACTTTGACTCGAACGACAAGTCGCAAGAAGACGTAAGTGTTTTCATACAAATTTTGAATGAGTTGTCAACAAAGCGAACGCAAGTTCTAAATTAAGCACTTACTATTTTTCTTCCGAGACTAGAAAAAATTTATTTGCAAACAATCCAATAAAGTTTGTAAAAATATTATTCTATCACTTTATTTTTTTTTTTTTATTCACGTTTCTTCAATTTATGTTTTATTTGTAGACAAGAGTCATAAAATACTCATCCAAATATTATTCAAAACTTTTGCGTTGATTATTGTTTTATATTCATTTCTAAAAAGTATTCGCACATTTCTAACAGAACGAATGTAGTTGTAAAGTAAAAATATAATAATATGCTGTTGCTGTGCGACTATTTTGTTGAATTCTTTCTCGTTGTTCAATATTGTTGTATTTATTTGCATGTAAATGTTAGCAAGTTTAAAAAAATCGCTAGAAATACTTGCAATTTACAAATTGGCAGTACTTTGATTTACAAACACGTAAAATAAAAAAGTGGCATACGTAATCATACCCACTTGACCTGAGGTTCTATAAAAACGAATGCTCCCGAAAGCAAAGAAATTTCGAAATAAAATTGTTCGATATTTGCTCGCGAATCAAGAGAAAAATTTAATGTTGGCTAAAGCTTTATAGAGGTATACGTACCTAGTAGTATTTCTGGTGAAACATCAGGTTGCCCAGATCAATTTTTGATACAAACAACATACTTAGAATACTAAATTCAGAACCTGTAGTGATTATGCAATGAAAGTGGTAAACCTTTGGAACTAGTTCCGATTCTTTTTTTTTGCTGGGTATGTACATATATTTCATGTTCAGAATTATATGAATATGCTCAACAAAATATGAATAAACATTAAAAACTTTGAGCTAAATTAAAAATTCTAAAACGGTCACACTTATTATATTATTCCACTGTTATCAATGTTATTGTTGGTGCTATTTACAGTTAGAGAGTGTTTGTTTGAGAGCATTTTTGATTTATGCAAAATTGTTGCTTTTATTGTTGTTATTCTTGTTGTAGTTTTTTGGGCTTTTCTTTTGTTGCGTGCTGAAAACATCTTTGGGTTTTCTCAAAAGCAAAAAAAAAACAATTTGTATACATATTCCACAGCATTTTTATTTGTGTTGCGCTTTGCTGTACAACAAATATGTACTGTGTTTAATTGTGTTGTGTTAATTGTGGTTTGACCCACTGTTACATACATATGTATGTATGTATGTATGTATGTATGTATGTACTATTTCTTTTTGTGCAGACCATTTGCAATGTGTTTCAATGTTTATGTGTGACAAAAATAATCTTAATTTTAATATAACTTATGAATTTTTTGTGCAGCACAGTGCTATGATTCTGTACTAAATTTGGAATATGAAACACGCATATAGTACATACATACATACATATTTATCTTTGCTCATAATATGAAGCTTAATAAAAAAAAGAATTTATTTGAAAATACTTAGCTACATAAGTAGTTGAACAAAGAAAAAGTGTTTTCTATTTTTCTAAAATTAAAAACTAATGGTTTAATTAACAAATTACATACTTTATTACAAAAATTTTCCTTACTAACTACACCGAAAGAATATTGCTGCATAAATTCAACGAAACAATTTCATTAGATTTTTTTCACAAATCTAATGATAATTTCACAAATACAATGAAATATTCACGGATATTGTGAAAGAATTCCATTGCAATTGCTTCGTTGGTATTCTCGATTCGTAACAATATTTCATTGGACTTATGACAACAATATTTGCTAGTTATTAAGAAACCTCTTTATATTTAAGTTATTTCATTGTTTTAATGAAATTATTTCGTTGTTTTGATGAAGTTATTTCATTGCATTAATGACACTGTTAAATAAATTTGACGAAGTTTTCATTTAAATAATTTTGACGAAACTGGTTTCATTAATCCAACGAAGCGTGACGTTGGTTGAATTTAAATGAATTTTTTCATTGGATTAATGTCGAAATTCATGGAATTTATGAATAAAATTCTTTCAGTGTAGTGCTATCGAAAATTCAAACACAATGCAAAAAATCGAACACATATTAACAACGGGTTCGGGGTTTTTGCTATCAATAATTATTAATCGAAGCTTAGCCACGAATAACGTTTTAAGTGACAAAATAATAATTTTGCAAGAGAGCCAAAAAACGTATTTTAATGCAAGATTGCTTTTTACGTTTAATTTTTTTAGCGTATCGAAAATAATGATAACTAGCATTAACTTTTCTTTTTGTGTCTCTGCTACATTTATCAATTATTTTCGACAATTTTGTTTGCATGATTTATTAGTTACTTGCAAAGTTTTCCACTGACTGACTGATTGTAATTGTATTTTGACGGCGATCAGATGCATAGTTTTGGTTTGATGTTTGAACAACGCAAGAGAGTTGTGTTAATGGTAATCTGTGAAAAAACTGGTTTTTTTATTTATTTTCTTTTACAACGTTATTCGCGGGGCTGTGCTTCAATTATTAATTATAATTATTGCAACATGACTTTTGATAGTTTCTGCAATTATGGCAAATATTTAATTTTTGCTATTCTACGCGGTTGTTAGATTTATATAATTAGACATTAAGGATCGATCTGTCCCTGCTTTATTGCAACAAAGAGATACCTCAAAAAATAGATTTTTGGAGTTCATAATAAATATTTGTTCCTTTCAACTAATACAATAAGCATAGGGCCGTTCATAATGTAAACATAAATCTTATGGCATATTCAATCTTATGCATGTACACATGCACCTCTTGAGAAAAGAAAATATTTTTATATCTTCATTGAGTTGTACAATAAACTACTCATTGCGTCAACCTGAAAAATACGACTTATAACGTACAAAAGATTGTATGTGCATCGGCCTCAACGAACTAATAATTTTTTATTGTGGAAAAGAAGATGAAAATAAAGTCAAATACAACTGGCTTCAACAGTACGCACTAAAAAGTTAAAAATTTATTTAGATTCAATTAAATAAGGTATGTTGCGTATACGTGAACTACAGTGTTGTTAAAATCAATACCAAACACTTGAGAAAAATTTTACATTTGCATACTTAAGTATATATGTATGTACATACATATACGAGTATTTATGAATTTAGTAACCAATTTTCTCAAACAGCACCGTGGGCAACACATTTTATTATTGTAAAAAATTTCTGTCTAGCACTGTAATAAAGATATTTCTAGTTACCCTTTCACAATTCGGAAATTCATTGTCTCTAGCGGACAATTTTTGTTTCTCTAATTTACTTTTCGCAATTATCATGTTACTTCATAACATTTTCTCTTACCACTAAATAATATACATAAATAAATGTGTGCAAATGTAATGTACTTAAGCAATTTTTCGTGAGGTGCCATTTGTTTGAGTAAAATTTTATAAAAATTTTAAAATGCACTTAATGATATATGATATATGTATGTTGTTTTAAACAATAAGAACAATAGCCTCAAATATGTATGTTCGTATTATCAAAACTATTCACTTATTATCCTTTTGCCTATTAGGACGTATGAGTAATATGGATGAAGTACAATGTATTACTCATACGTCCACATATGCAACAATGATGAATAAATGATGAATAAATTTGACAAAAAAAAACTATTTTTAAACTAATATATTAAAAATGTTTTCCTCAATGCATCTTCATTTTTATAGTAATTTGTAGAGTAACAAAAACAAATGCCTTTGAATTAATTTTAAGTAAAAACTTTAAGGGCCATTTTCACAACTTGCCTTTAGTTAAAGGTATGCTTTTGTCTGGCCGATAAATATCTTTACATTATTACAACTTAATTATTTTATTATTATTATTATCAATAATAATAATAATAATAATAATATTTAATGGATTAAAAAATAATAAATGAAGATTTTATAGTGCAAAGCCATTTATCGGGCAGACAAAATCCTTTCTTTAACTAAAGGCAAGTTGTGAAAATGGCCCTAAAGGAACTTCAGTTTAGTTTGGTAAAATTGTGTGTGATCGGGACGTTTACTGTTGAGCAAAATTCAAACGAAAAATACAATACCATCAAATTTGTTGACAGTGTATGGGTATCTTGAGCTTAAAGTTCTGAAATTAAACAAAAATATTATGTATTTTATTTTAGTATTCGTGATTGGGATGTGTGGTATTATAAAAATTATTATTATTCTTAAAGACTTTTTAATAAATCGTATTAAAGATTTTCATGAGAACTTTAAAAATTAACATTTGTGCAATTCGTGGTAGTGTGGTAGACTTGTTTCATGAAGCCCCCCTTTAAATCACTTTTAATGAAATGTCAAAAAAATTATTTAATAAAAATAAAACAAGAAAACTTAAAGCAAGTTGTAAATTTAAATAAATATGCATGTATGTACATATTGTCAGCCCATTATTGATTTGAAGCATATGCCAAGAAATCGGAATGGAGAAAAACGACAAAGAAGGTTTACACGAAGTTTTCTCGAAATATACCTAATAGAATTTTATTGTATTTTCACCATTGTTTCCGACACATATTTTGAAGAAATATGTAAACCTTTGTGAACTTTCATAAATAAAGTTAGATATTAACATTACTTTATTGAAAGAGCAAAATACCGTTTTGTGCCACATACGCCACTTTTCATAATTTTTTTTTTTTTTAAAGTACATTTTTGTGCTGCATATGTACACAACTTTACTGCTGTATATGGAGAAACTTGTTGTTGAGAAAAAAATTAATGCTTCAAATTTATTTTTCTTGCCGTACATAGAAATAAGTAGAATGGTTTAACGCCGACCTCAATATTAAACAAAAACCTTTACTAGACATTGCAATTTTTGCGTTGAGCTATTCCTTGCAGTGTAAGTAATTTCTTCAATGAATTTATAAATTTTTCGCGAACTTGCGATTTTTTCGCATTCTTTTCGAATTTATTTAATTTTTAACAGCTTTGGCGATTTACAAATTCTCGCGAATTTTAGCAATGTTTGCGATAAAATCGAGTTTTTGCAAGTATTCTGCTTCGTAACAGTTTTCGCGAGTTTTTAACAATATTAGACTTTGCTTTTTTTTGCGAATTTTCGCCATTTTCGCGCCTTTACTGAATTTTTAACATTCCCTACATTTTTATCTATTTTTAATAATAATTGCGGCTTGTTTAAAATTTTGCAATTTTTCGCGAATTTGTTATTTTTGCGAAAGATCAAATTTTTTCCTAAGTTTTTGGCTTTCTTTATTTATTTTTAAGAAACTTAAAATTTTTGCAAGCTTTTGCGAGTTTTCATAATGTTTCGCGCTTTCTCCCTACAGTTTAAGCGAGTTTACTAAATTTTGCTGCTGTTTGAAAATTTTTTGCGACCTTTTTTACATTTTCGTGTTTTATTTTATTGAATTTGTGGAAATCTTTATAGTTTTAGCAAAACAAGAGCTGAATTTATTTTATACGTTTTTGTATAAAGAATTTGGAGCAAACGCCAAGCTGTAGCATGTACAGCAAAACAATACTTATTAAACCTAAAAATAATTGATATGGAGGAAAATGAATGCTAAATATCTCAGAAACCATAATTAATTTCGCGAAACATGTTTTGGATTCAGAAAGAGGGTATTAAAAATATATATACCCCATACCTTAATCATTTTTTTAAAAATTGCCAAAAATAATTATCTGTAGCATTCAACTGGAAAACAAACCTATGCAAGTACTGGTGGGCCGGCTGCGGCTCGTCGGCTAGTGGGATGGCTATTATAGGCTGCTTGTAATAATTGTTTGTTGCACAGATTTTTATTTTGTTTGTACGTGACTACAATAAAAAGGGGTCTTCGCAAGAACAAACCGAACAAAAGGAAGAAGTAGTTAAATATCAAGGACGTTGACTGGTATTTTATAAGTTGATGGTAGAGTATGTCTCCCCTCCCAACCATGATCATATAAAAAAAGCAATATCCCTTGTATAAGATCCCAATAAATCTACCTTACCCTAGCCCTTGCCCAGAAATCAAAACAAATCAAAATTTACAAATCCATATTCATTTTATTATGACAAAAATTCAAAAAAAATTATTCATAACCAATACGTATTTAACATAAATAATCTAAACTATTTTCAACCAGCTGAAGGCTTGAAATATTATTATACATAGTTATTCAGGTATTAGATCAATCCAACAATGGACTGACGATATACAAATGTATATGTATGTACATATATGTATATACTAATGAGAACTAAGTGTGATTACCACAATGCAAAAAACTTTGAGCATTCAATTACAAAAGACTTTTCTAACTTTGGAGGCACAAAAGAGAATTTTCTAATTTACAACCCAGTCGTACGATTTATTTCCTTTGTTGTTTTTATTATTATTGTTTTTTTCTTACTGTATGACATCCTTGCAATCAAGCTAACAGAAGCATTTAGTACCTTTAGGGTTTTGGATATATTGGACTTTTTTACTTTTCTGGGAATGAGGGCAACTGAATGCAACTTTATATTTGCACAAAAATAATTGTATATGTGAGTCGTAAATTGAAAATGTTAAACTTACAAAAAGTTTATGTCTAAAGCTATGTACAGACGATTGTCAGATCTGGCAATGTGCTAACAATGCACTGGCAATCAAAAATTGCCAGCACAAGGTAGATTGCCAGTTCACACGGTTGTATCAAACTTGTCAGAAAATCTAACAATTTATTGCCAGACGGTTGTATGACAAACTCGTCAGCCGAAAAATTGTCCGTTCACACGCTTGTATAAGCAAAAATTGTCAGATCTGTTGTTATGCGTTGCCAGACTAAAAGCACTTGCTAGAAATTGTTAAATATCAATCGCTTGTGGTTGTGTTAAATATAAAAAATGAAAATATAATTTATTATGGACCATAAATAAGCAATTTCAATGATTTTGCTTACATATATTTTATTATATATTTTTCCTTTAAAATCAAGCGTGTGCAGTGTTGCCCATAGAAAGAATTCTCTTACAATGACGCCATTGTCAGATGCATAAACTTCGCGCATCTGACAATATTAAAATGTCTGACAAATATCTGGCAATAGTTTTGCAATGTGTTCACACGATTGTAAGATGTCTTGCAATGGACTGACAATGATTTTTCTGGCAACGACGTCTGACAAAAATTGCCAGTTAACACGGTTGTAAGAAATTTTAGCACATTTTACTGGCAATATTGTAAGATGTGACAACCGTCTGTACATAGCTTAAGGCTTATTTATGGGAGGTCGAAGTTCCCTTTCACGCTTGCGCATTTTTAAGGTTAATTGGCATATTAAGTCGTGTAAGCCTTGCATTTTAAGTATGAGGATAGGCATAGGAAGGTTATTTCGGTTGGAGAATTGTTGTTGCTCCTTGTAGAATTATTAAAGGTTTTTGGCAATATTTTTCGGATTGGCGACTTTGTAATTTTGGGATATTTTAGTTTTAGCGTTTTTGAAAATTTCAAGAGTTTGCCAATATAGTCAAAATACCATTAGCTGACAGAACGCCCTTTAATTTCACTGTTAATTGTTGTAGTCTGTATAAAAATTGGCAAATTTCATACATACAATTGTATATACATATATCACAATTTTTCGTTGCTCGTTTTGGAACACCCTTTAATTTTTAACGCTCATGTATTTGTTGTTGTAGCGGCTAAAGTTCTACACATTCTGTCAAAATTTCAGGTCCGTAGTTCTTATGGTTCTCGAGAAAATATCCTGTCACGGACAGACGGACAGCGTAGCGAAAACAATAGGGTTCTTTTTCACCTTTGGTGTAGCCCTAATTTGACCTTGAATTTCCCTCTGACGCTACTTTGTATTATTTGTCTTGATTTCTTACAGAATGCACATAAAACATTTTGGATAATGCTAGCACTCGGTTTCCCTGGGAAATGCAGTTAGGAGTTCCGGTTGCTCAAACCCTACATACACTTGCTCTTCTATTGAATGGCGGAAGCTTGACTAAAGAAAATAGGATTTTCGTTTAGTTTTTCCTTTTTCATTCATTTTCATGAATGAAAGCGAAAAGTGTATGTTTTATTGTTTAAATGAATATGGATTTACGAAAACGCTCAATTAGATTTAACGCACCAATTAAAACAAAGAATGCGCAGCAAATGGAAGATTTTTCTAACACAATGACTGATGTATGGATATAGTAAGTAGAAGTACATACATACATACACATGTACATGTGCGTTTCTACATACTATATGCAGTATGTCTTTTGGTAAAATTTTGATTTGTGCTGAAACATACATATCGCTCATTTACCTGAACAACGTCATAACTCAAAAATAAAAAAGAAGAGAGGTGTCTTAGGACACCCGGTTATAGCAATTGCTACTTAGTTATATAATACTATCTTAACACTTATTTGTTTAACGTCCTATTCGTCTTTAGCAGCTTAAACACAATAATTTTTTATGTTTTATACCATGTTCACACTTATGGTCTTAAACGTGTTTAAGGCAAGTGTTTTAAAAAACTAAACACAACCGTTCACATTACATTTGAGATGTTTAAGGTTGACGTTTTGTGAGTAAATTATTGTATTTGTAAAAAATTACGAACAATTATGCTTTTTTTTCAAACAACAAATGTTTTTGTAAATAATTTAGTATTTCTTCACTAATTACTTGTTTACCAAATGATTTTTTGCATGACGCCATTTAATAACAATAGAAAGATGCCAGAGTTATCAAAAAACGCACTGAACATACTCCATTTGCGTGTTTAAGGAAGTGTTTAAATCTTAAACACTTCATTTGAGATGTTTAACAAAACAAGTCAATGTATGGTAAAACATCTCAAAATTGTGCTGTTTAAGCTCTTAAACACGAATGAGGCGTTAAACACGTTTAAAAACATAAGTGTGAACATAGTATTAGCATACATTGACTTGTTTTGTTAAGCATCTCAGATAACAAGTTTTAAAATTAAGCTCATCGATAAACACGTAAATGGAGTATGTTCAGTGCGTTTTTGATAACTCTGGCAACTTTGTGTTGTTATTAAATTGCGGCACGTTAAAAAAATTATTTGGAACACAATAATTGCTTAAAAAATATTACATTATTTACAAAAACATGTGTTGTTTAAAAATAATAAAGCAAACAAAAAGCATAATTGTTCGAAATTTCTTACAAACACAATAAACATCTCAAATATTATGTGAACGGGTGTGTTAAGTTCTTAGAAAACTCGTCCTAAAAATGTTTAAAAACATAAGTGTGAACATGTATTAAACATGTTTAAAAACATAAGTGTGAACATAGTATAAAACAAACTTAATGTGTTAAATACAATGCAATAAAATTATATTATATGATAATGTCAAATTCGCCGCAAATATTTGAAAACGTTTCCATTTATTTCCCATTATTATATTTTCTAGCTGCGCACGATTAAATTAATATATTGTTTGTAGCCGGTGGCGGCTGTTAGCCAGCTTACAGTCGATCGGCTGTGTTCTCTGGTTTGTGATCAGGGGAAAAACAGTACAAAAACAAATTGAGCAATGTTTTTCATTGTTTTTGTTTTGTTTTTTTTTCACTCACTTCAAAGAACGAAACAAAACAAATTCAAACAATTTGTTTCGTTTATTTTCGTACGTTGCTTTTAAGTACAAAGAAATCAAAACAAAAATAAATTTATAACTGTAATAGTGTCGATTAATTTTGTTACGAAAATCATTTTCTAACCCCTGTATAAATAACAATAGCTATAAGAAAACTGGTTTTACAGGGAAAAGGGTTTAATAGTTTAATAGTTGAGTACACAAGATATTTGTATAAAATTGTTAAAAAAAAATTTACAAAAATCGCTTTTTTATCTATGACATACGAGTATGACACTATGTAACGCACTTGGTCTGGGTTCACACACGGCAATTTTAGTTGAGCAACTTTTTAGTTGCGAGAGGAAAATATGATGGTACCCCTTTTCATTATCTTTTTCTCTCCGTTTCATTAACTCAAAATTTTTTCAACTAAAACAGCGAGTCTTGTTCTCTAAGGGGGGTGATCTCAAAATTTATAAATTCTCAGTAGGGGCAAAAGGCTGCTTTTTAACCGACTTCAAAAAAAGGAGGTGGTTAACAATTCGTCTCTATTTTTTTGAGGTGTGTAACTTCATAACTCGGTCTGATTGTAAAAATTTTTATGTGTTCTGAGAGGGTATAGCTTTCCATTGGTCTCAATGTAAAAAAAAAGTGGACAGGGACACACCCATAATTTTTTTATATAATTTTATGAAATTCTACTTATTTGATTACAGAAAGAGTCAAAAAAATTAAAATTGCTAAATTTTGACAGAAAAATATTTCTCACAATAATCTACTATAAATACCTGGATATACCACGACCAAAAATCAAACTTAAATACTAATAATAATTAATAAAGTGCGACTTTGACTCGCACACGAAGGGCTCCGTGCGGACACTATATATCGTCACCTTAAATACAAACAGACGTAACTACACTTTTATATTTCTTACAGGAGAAACAATAAACGTTTCAAAATCAATAACACTAAAGTATTCTTGAAATTTTTTTTTCGAAATTTACTTGTAGTATGGATACTTATATGTTTTTAACCATTTATTTCCTTTTTATATATATTTAAGATTTTATGTTGGTTACATTATTT
Source organism: Tachina lurida (assembly GCA_944452675.1). Classification (NCBI taxonomy): domain Eukaryota; kingdom Metazoa; phylum Arthropoda; class Insecta; order Diptera; family Tachinidae; genus Tachina; species Tachina lurida. The sequence goes on from OX101753.1 coordinate 42,974,214, forward strand.
GCAATAAAAAATGGATACATTTCTAATTATGTCCGTTTGAATTTCTTTAATAACGTCGTAATTTTAGATCGCAGTTGTCTAAATATTTGCGTGAACATGTAGTTTGATAAAATGAACCAGAATCAATCAAGAACTCGATTTCGAAATTTTGTGTAGTTACATCCGTTTGCATTTAAGGTGACGATATGTAATACTATACGAACTTTAACCCATATAATCGAATATCTTACCTATTTTCTTTTTTTTTAATTTTTAGTGCGCGGTAATTTTTTTTTTTTGGTTTTTGGAGATTTCTTTAATTTTTGCGGCTTTTTTCGCTCTTAGGATTTGTATGTTTCTGGCACTTTTTTAATTTTTGGCGCTTTTTTTATTTATGCGATTTTTATGGTTTTGACGACATATTTTAGCTTTAGATATTTTTTTGCTTTGGTGCTTATTTTCCATTTTTGCGATTTTTTCCGGTTTTTGGGGATTTTTTTCGTTTTGGCGATTATTTTTTAATTTCGGGATTTTTTAGTTTAAGCGATTTTAAAAATTTCAAGAGTTTTCCTCTTACGGTTTCCCACATACAGCAAATTGTCAAAATGACATAGTCAAAAAAACTGATAGAATATCCTTTAATTTTGGTTTTTAAACTTCAGTGTAGGCTTTGAAAATTTCAAGCGTCTATACACATACATACCGTTAAGTAAAATGCAAAAAGTTGTAACTAACAATAAATTCAAAATCTAGTTTTTGATTGATTATTATTATCTTGACAAAATGTTACACTTCTGCTATCAAAAATGATGCTTTTATTAACAAAAAACAAGGGGACTTAACTACAAGTTTGTTTAGTTTTTTTTTTAGTTTTTTTCTTCTCCTGTAAAATTATATTTTTCTTAGTTACGCCTTTTTGCATTTTAGCTAACGATATAATTGTCTGTGTATTACATTTTTACGTTGCTCGCTTTAGAACACCCTATAATTTTTAACTGTCATATATTTGTTATTTTAGCGGCCATAATTTTATATGTATATTCTGTGAAAATTTCAGGTCCGTAGCTCTTGCGGTTCTCGAGAAAATAGCCTGTGACAGACAGGCGGACAGCGTAGCGAATACAATAGGTTCCTTTTCACCTTTGATGTACGGAACCCTAAAAATGAGTCAAAATTTTAAATGCGTTAAATGGAGAATTTTTTCAAAGCACACAAAACTTGGAATAAATAGAACATTACTCGTATTCCATATTGTTTCTTCTTTTTTAAATTGGTAAAGCAAACTAACAGATGAAAGTGAGTAAAACAATGCTGACTTATTATTTCATAAGTCGATATATATATTAGATCCTTTCGTTCATATAAGGAGCATAGGGCCTTATAAGTGGATACTGCTAGATTAAAGGAAGAAAAAGTTCGTAAAAATTTAAATGTAGCCATATCGAGCAAAAGGTAAAAAAGGACTAGAAGAGCTGAGAGATAATTGTAAAAAGTGCTAGATTAGCGCGTTTTTTAGTTTCGGAACAAAAATTTTTCTTCGCGTTTTGAGTGACTGAAAACGGGTTAAGTCTAGCCCAAAAAGGACTATGTTAGCATCATTGCTTGCATGTATCGCTTAGTATAGTTTCTCTCTCTCGCTCTCTCTCTCTGTCTCTCTCTCTCTTTGTCATTCCGTGTGTAATTTCCATAATATTCATATGCGACCCATAAAATATATATATTCTGGATCCTTATGAATAGGGAAGACGAATAAGCGATGTCCGTCTGTCCGTCCGTCCATCCGTACCGTCTGGTGTACGTGAAATCGGTTTTCCGAAGCTCCCAGAAAAGCTAGAGACTTCGGTCTTAGACTGATGTATCAAAAATGGTCCAAAATAGATTGGTATTGAAAATCAGCGAAATCGAGCAGACGGTTTCAGAGCTGGAAAACTGAAACTTGATTTTGCCATATAAAAGTAACTAGATAACACAATTTTTTTAATTTTTTTGTTAAATAAACTTATTTTATATATCAGTACAAATAAAATTTGTATTAAAAATATGAAAAAAGCAAAAATATCAAAAAGGTGTTTCCAGGGTTGGGAACTTAAATTTTTTTGTTATATAAAAATAACCTATTAAAACTAATTTTTCCATTTTATCTGTATATTCAACATTCCTAAAAGAAAAATATTGGTGTAAGATATCAGAAAAATTTTAAATTATGATTCCAGGGTTGGGAAACGTACACTTTTTGTGATATATAAAATTAACTAGGTCTAATAATTTTTTTATAGTTTCATTTATAAATATATTTTATGTTTTGGAAAGAAAAGTTGTTTATGGAAATTTTGACAAATAAAAACCACAGCTGGAAAATTTTAACTTTTTAGGGTTTCGTACACCAAAGTTGAAGGGGAACCCTGTTATTTTCGCTACGCTGTCAGTCTGTCCGTCAGTCTATCACAGGGTATTTTCTCGAGAACCGTAAGAGCTACGGACCTGAAATTTGGCACAATGTGTAGACCTACAACAACAAATACATGAGAGTTGGAAATTAAAAGGTGTTCCGAAACAAGCAACGAAAAATTCTAAAGTCCCATGTAATATATGTACATACAATTGTATGTATATACACTTGAAATTTGTAAGGTTATTGTATTTTTATACAGACTACAACAATTAACACTGAAATTTCAAAAAAATTTAAAATAAAGAGTGTTCCATCAGTTAATGCAATTTTGACTATGTAATTTTGACAACTTGCTGTATCTTGGAAACCGTAAGAGCTAAACTCTTGAAATTTTCAAAAACGGTAACACAAAAAAATCCCAAAACTATAAAATCGCATAACCAAAAAAATCGCGAAAAACAAAAAAAATCGCTAAAACGAAGAAAAACGCCAAATTAAAAAAATTTCTAAAACGACAATAAATCGCAAAAAACCGGAAAATTCACCAAAATGAAAAAATTGCGAAAATGGAAAAAAAATCGCCAAAATGAAAAAAAATCGCCATAAAGAAAAAAAATCGCCAAAATGGAAAAACGCCAAAAACTGAAAAAAAATCGCCAAAACGAGAAAAAAGAGAACAAACAAAATAAATCATTTCAGCTGAAAAAACGTCATTTTAAAAAATGCTCAAAGCCCAACGTACGGAACCCTTCGTGCGCGAGTCAAAGTCGCACTTTACTGAATTTATTCCTTATTTGTGACATTTTTATCGACACAAGTCATGTTACCAACACGCCCATTTTCTCACTGTTTCGTTAAAAAATCTCTATCTTCCTGCATACTTATTAGCTTGAGAGCGTCAACGTGGGCAATGCCAAATAAATTGTTTAACTTTTCCTTAAAGTCATTTTCCTTTTTTGGCGATATCTCGCGAACGGAGATTTACATACTTTTTGGAGTGAAGAGCACTCTTCAAAAAGTTTAATGACTTCTGCAACCCATGTTCTTTGATCTGGCGTTGGGAACTTAGCTTTTTCCCAAAAGTGCAATATTTCAGTCTTGCACTTTCTTTAACTGTTTTGTTTTCAAAACGTACATAATAAAAAAACCACTGAAGCACTTGCTGTTTTGATGGCAAATAGTTATAAATGATGCTTAATTAATTAAATTAATTAATTTAGCACGGGTTGGCATCATCTTATCAGCTTGAAAATTTGCTAAATCAATATTCAAAATTCAAAAAAAAACCCATATAAGCTGCGCCAGATCTAGTACATATGTAGTGGCCGTACGGAACCCTTCGTGCGCGAGTCAAAGTCGCACTTTACTGAATTTATTCCTTATTTGTGACATTTTTATCGACACAAGTCATGTTACCAACACGCTCATTTTCTCGCTGTTTCGTTAAAAAGTCTCTATCTTCCTGCATACTTATCAGCTTGAGAGCGTCAACGTGGGCAATGCCAAATAAATTGTTTAACTTTTCCTTAAAGTCATTTTCTTTTTTGGTGATATCTCGCAAACGGAGATTTACATACTTTTTGGAGTGGAGAGCACTCTTCAAAAAGTTTAATGACTTCTGCAGCACATATTCTTTGATCTGGCGTTGGGAACTTAGCTTTTTCCCAAAAGTACAATATTTCAGTCTTGCACTTTCTTTAAATGTTTTGTTTTCAAAACGTACATAATAAAAAAACCACTGAAGCACTTGCTGTTTTGATGGCAAATATAAATGATGCTATAATTTATGGTATTTCTAATTAAAAAAATTTAATTAATTAATTAAATTAATTAATTTAGCACGGGTTGGCATCATCTTATCAGCTTGAAAATTTGCTAAATCAATATTCAAAATTAAAAAAAAAACCCATATAAGCTGCGCCAGATCTACCACATATGTAGTGGCCGTACGGAACCCTTCGTGTGCGAGTCACAGTCGCACTTTACTAAATTTATTCAGATTTGGTTATGGAATCAACTTGTAAGTGCACCAATTCAAAGAAATATGTTTAGATATGGTTCAGCTAGTTATAATATGGTCTATTGTAGTAATTAAGCTGCCATGGTTGTCGCCTCGTAATTCCTTATTAACTACATGCAAATGTCATTACCAGGGAAACCGCAAATATGCAATTGCATGTTTTTTCTTGTGCGACGGATTCATGCGGGGACAAGATATTTATCCGTTTCAGAACTTTTTATTAATTTTGGCATCGATTTGTTAGTGCATATTTTTGCATATTTTGCCCTTTAAAGCATATTTTTGCATATTTTACCCTTTAAAGCATGTTTTTGCATTTATCACTCTAACACGCATATTTTTTTAGCATATTTTCTAATTTTTAAAGCATAATTTACGCTTTTAGGGCATATTTTGAAATTAAATAAATAAAATAAAATAAATAAAAAGTTTTATTTTAATTTGCTTACCAGCTTAAGTGTTGCACAAAATTTTTATTTTTATTTTTCGCCATCTAAGTCTCATTTTTAATGTTCCATGTAGTGTATAAATTTTCGTAGTTATTACGGACGTTAGTTGCAATAAAAAATTCGGTTTTTCTATTTTTGACGGACTCTACCCCGAGTAGACGTTGAAGGAACATTGTCAATATATAAAAGTTTATTTAGATGTGGCATGCAACGATTTTATTTGAAAATCTATATTGACCTAGATTGTTGTTTATTTCAATAAATATTATACATACAAATCTTGTCTTATTTATCGAAAATATAGTTCCAAAGTTTTAATTCTGATATCGTGATCTCTTTTGAACTTGAAGTTAAATTTTTACGAGATTATCAAAAAAATAATAATTTGTATTATTTGCTTTAGTTAAAATATGTATGGCAATTTTGTTTCAATACGGCAGTTATTCTTTGTTAATTTTTTATTGTTTGCTTTTTTGCTTATTTTATATGCAAATGTTGTTGAATTTTTTAATTAAAAATATATTTTCATTTAAAATAAACCAATTTATTTTATTTTAAGAGCACATTTTTTTGAGTTTTTTGTGCATATTTTCAAGTTTTTAGTGCATATTGAATGCGCATAAAACACTTTTTTTAGAGCATATTTCTGGTTTCCCTGGTCATTACAAGTTGATTTTTTTAATACAATCCAATTTTTACTAAAAACAGCAAAGAATTTAAGGATTTTTTTACTTATATTTATTTGGCAATAGCAATTGATAATTTATATATGTGTGGTAAAAATGAAAAAGTGGTTAAGTCGAGATAACAACATTTTCAGTTAATGGCACTCCTGTAATTGTCATGTTCAAAAGTACCATTAAGAAAAATCTCATTATTTTGAGTGATTTTTCAAGAAGTTATAGATCAATGAATTGATGCTTATTTTTTCGACTTACAATTGCATATGGGATAATAACTTAATTATATTTTATTTCACACACTTTGGGATATTTCAAATTAAATGTATTAGTTACAGCGCACAGAAAAAACTTTGTTTGTATGTCCCAGTCCAGATTTGCAATTTTTGTTGCAGCAACTTTTTATTTTTTAGTGCAAAAGCGCGAGAGAGGAATACAAAAAGTATATATTTCCATTTCAACACTCTCACACATATTCAAAAATTGCTGCAACAAAAATTGCAAGTCTGGACCGGCACTATCCTATTACTTAATTCAAAAAACATTAACAGAATTCTTAAAATTAAAAAGCATTTCGTAAAAGTTGAATACAATAAAAAACAAATTTTTTCTCTATTTCAGTGTGTGGAACTAATTTTTCCTAAAAAAAATAAAAGCCAAAACCCATAAATAAAGCCAAAACCCACAAATAAAAGTTAATTGCAAATAAAGCAGATTTCAAAAAATCGACTTAAAACAGTTCTCCTTCAAAACAGTAAAATATGACTTAAACACTTTTTCCTTATTACCACAGATATATAGCCACAAATAAACAAATGCTATTTAGAATCCTAAAGTTGCAAATTTTATATAAACTTAGAAAGAAGTATTTATTAAAGAATTTAAACTTTTGTGTCTTAAAAACTTCAAACTCACCAGGAAGTTTGTAAGTTAGTTTTTCTCGACTATTTTTTTATAAATATTTATTAAAGACACATTATTTTAGGCCTTCCTTTTGTTGTTATGTTTTTGTGTGTGCGATATGGTGATGGTAAAAAATGGAATGTATAATAAATACATAAATACATATTTATTATATTGTTTCCAATGCATTAGCCACATCATATAACAAAATATCCGCTCTGCCACAAAACAGGATAAAGAATTTAGCGAAGTTGCCGCAATAGCTATTTGAATTTTTCCCAGCCAAGGCTATAAAAATTCCCGAAATTTCAATGTGAATTAATTTTTCGGAAATATAGACTTCAAAAACTATAGCTGATTTTTTAACTAATCTAATATTAGTTGTAAGATACATATCTGTGGTAATAAGGAAAAAATGCTTAGGTCATATTTGACGGTTTTGAAGGAGAGCACTTTTAAGCGTTCAAGTCGATTTTCAGAAACTTATTTCTTTTTCAGTTAAATTGGGAAATTCTCTGTTAACCTTTAGTTTTTTAAGCAAACATCATTCTACGCACTGTAAATAATACATTCAATATGGAATATACCAAAGTATAACCTTAATTAAGCTATTATTCCAAATCAGATAAGAAATCGAAAAAAGATAAGCCGAAATTCATTTTGCTATAACTTCTTGAAAAATAGCACAAATAAACTAAAATTTTGTCCAGTGGTACTTTCAAATATGCAGATTACAGCGGTTTCATTAACTCAAAATCAGCTTATCTCAACTTAAGCACTTTTTCCTTTTTGCCACAGATATTTTAATTCATTCGAAGTAATATTTTTTCCAGATTTGAAAGAAAAGTTAGCATGTTTTAGTTATTCAAAAGCTAATTTTAACTGCCGAAATATTATACGAAAGCTAACTTTTTTTTGTCACAATTTTTTTCACATGTCAAATTGTGATGCAATGAATCAAAACAATTCACAAATTCTATATGCACTGAAAAAATGTAGTTTCGTTCAGAGAATGACAATGAGTACTCAAAAAAAGACATATGTACATACATGTGTAAACATATAAAATAAAAATATAATGAATTATTTTAGCGCAAACAATTTGTACCAGTGATGGGAAATGAGATTTGCATTTCGGTATCAAAAACAAATTTTTTTAGTACTTTTTTGATCCCGAGAGTACCAAAAATTATAATATTTCTTATTTAAATTTTATTAACAAAAAATTATAAGAAATTCATTTACAAAAAAAAAGGAACACATAGGTACAAATATACAAATAGGTGTAGCCTGGATTAGACTTAATACTGTTGGAACATAAAGCTTGCCTCCGTATTCCATAGCTCGCTAAAGCTAAGTTCGACCGCTAAAATGCTGAACAAATAGAACATTTTAAATTTTTGGCGATGACATAAAGCAATAAAATTTCGGCGAATTACATTTTTAAGCCATTACCTGATTTATCAATACCCGTTTGAAAATTGCATTCGTAGCCGAAAATCGACAAATTGATTTTATGGATTCTTAGCGATAGAGATTTAGCTTTAGCGAGTTACAGAATACGATGGCTGTTGATTTATATTTTGTTTTCATGAAATTTTAGTAAAAGAAAATCCTTTCGACATTTACAGCGGAGTGAGGCATGGATAAAATTCCGTAAACTACTCTCGATATATCAGGAAACATGTATTCATCTAATGCGTTTTTATATATTGGTTGTTAATATTTCAAATTATTTTTCTTTTCTTTTTTTTCTTTTCCCTGGGAACATTTTAATTAAAAGTGGTATAATGATATTGGTTTAACAGATAAAATACTTTCAGGGGGAAACTTGCTAAACCAAACTAACATTTTATTGTCAAAGTCCACTTTTGCCCTTAGAACTTAATATAAACTTTTTAAAATTTTCTTTAAACTGATTTAAAACAGTTGTTTCAATAGATCAACTTCTGTGCCACATAAAATATCATTGAATGAAATATGGTTTTCGTTGATATTTAATTGTGGTTACACTTTTCTAAAAGATCTTTACTAATAAAGCTTCGTTCTATTTGTCGAAAAAACAATTTAATTCTTGGCAAAATATATGCATGCGCGAGTCTTCTGACTGCATTTCTAAGTTGCCCGTGAGAGTATGAAATTTCTTAGGGGAGTACTACGGTACTTTTTCATGTCAAATAGTATCAAAAAAAGTACGATCGTACCAACTTTCCCATCACTGATTTGTACTCTCACATATTTTCTCTCAAACAACTATCACTATAGCCGACTCCAACATAAAAGAGCATCTCTACTTCGTTTATGCGAAAAACTTAAATATGCTACAACTAAGAACAAAAATGGACATGCATGTCTAGCGTATTGACTCTCTCTCTCATACTAGCCTGAGTATACTTGATATTTAATAGGATAAAAAAAACGCATTATACTCGGGATATTTATTCATCATTCGCCACCGTATACATACATTTGTGTATATAAAATGGAATGGAAAATCTAGAGGTGTGCGTGGATGCTTGAAAACATGCTTTATAGTTGTGTGTAAATAAAATAACCCTGTATATACGCATTTGTAGCCGATTATGCGAAAAACTTAAATACGGTACAACTAAAAAGAAAAATGGACATGCGTATCAAGCGCATTGACTCTCTCTCATATTTATAGCCTGAGTATCCTTGGATAGTCAGATTTTTTTTATACTCATGCGTGTGATTGTAGCTCATACAGTCTATAAATTTTAGTTGTTGCTGTTTGTGCTGAGTAATTTAAAAAAAGTTCGTAAACATAGTCGTTGTATACTTGCAGTAATACTTATTCGATTTAAAATTAATGCGTGTGTGAGGGTGTTTTTTATTTTTAGCTGTACGCACTCGTAGTTGTGTGACGGCCAATACTCAAAGAGTACTTAAAACTATACTTGTGTCATTCTCTGCTTCCGTTCTGCTAGTGTTCATCCTTGAAGTAAATACAAACTATAGCCTAATTAAATCAAACAAGAAAACAAAAAAAGATTGAACAAAAATTAAAAAGGAACTAAAACTAGGAGGTACGTTGAAACATTTATATAGGCCTTGATTTTAAAGATTTCTCGTAATTATATTCTCGCAATGCACTTGCTTTTTTAACCGACTTCAGAAGCAATTCGTCTGTATTTTCTTTTTTTTTTACTTTATTACTTCAAACCCCGGTACATTTTATACCGATTGTAAAAAGTATTTCTTGTCTGAGAAGGTATAGCTTCCATTTGGACCCATTGTAAAAAAGAAGCGGGCGGAACACACCCACAAATTATTTTATTTTTTGATATTCTACTTATTTGATTGCTGCGAAACCTAGCAAGCACTTTGGAAAAAGTTGAAAAAAATGGGCGGAATTGCGCCCATTAAAATTTTGTATTATATTTCACGTGGTTCTACTTAACTGATTTTTACGAAGCCTGCCACTAACATTGAGCTCTAGACACAATCATCCATTTAAAAAAATGGGTGGATTTGCGCCCATCAAAATCTTATACTTAATTTTAAGTGGTTCTACTCTACTGATTTTTACAACACTTATCAGAAACTCTGAGCTCTTAAAAACTCACAATCTCGCATTTCAAAAATGGGTGGAGGCACGCTTATTAAAATTTAATTTCATATATCACGTTGTTCTTCTTAACCAACAGATTTACAAAAAAAAATGTTTTTGTTTGAAAGAGTTTACTTCCAGTTCAGTCCCATACATCATTTTTTTCGGAAATGTTTTATCAGATCCTTGCATTGAAATTGGTTTTTTAGCAGTTATTTTAAATAAGTATTTATATCAACTAAAACATAAGACATCAGCAAAAATCAAAATTTGAAAATTATGTATTTTTTAGCCTATAAGGCATAGTCAGCCAAAGTAGCACGAGAGTGCCGAACTTCAATCCGCTTCTTATACAAATTAATACATTTCTCTCAATGGCCAGCCAGCACCAGTGTTGCCGTTTGAAAAAAAGTTTTCCGACCAAAATTTTCCCAAAATCCGACCAAAATCGCCTGCTTCCGACCAAATTTGAAAATTTAATAAATATTTGTGTTTTTTGATGTACATTTTATTTAATATTTAAGTAAAATAAAAATTTCAGATATAACATACATATTTGCATTAAAGAATTCAGGCATGTAAATTAATATTTATGTAATGTAATTAATAATTAAATACATTAAAATTGTAAATTATAATGCTATGTTTAGACGACGAGTTGAATCACCTGCTTCGCTCTCTGAATCATGTTTATGAATCATGCTGTTTAGACTACGCATTCGTGCTTCGTGTGCATCGTGCCAATTTAGTGCTTTTCGTACTAGATTTAGAGTTTTTTAATTCATAACAGTGCGGAATTTTTCAAATTGTTGCTTTAAAAAGAAATTAGTGCCTTTTTTTGGTGCTTTTCACCTTTGATTTTAGTGCGTTTTACAAATCTACTAAATATTAATTTGTTAAAGTGTGGTGGCTTTATTTTCACTTTCAAAAACTATCTGCTTTCACCCCTTTTAGACATGCAAAGTTTCCTTTGCAGAATGTTAATTCAGCTGCGTGAAATACAAAGGAAGAAATACTTTCTCTTTCACAGTTAGAAAAAAGAAAATATTTCTAGATATTACAGAGGATACCATACACGTAATAAAATAACTTAATTACAATAATCGAATCTACTAACCACTAAGGGAAGCAATGTATTACTTTCTTGATAACGGTGCTTCCAAAAATGCTTCTGAAAAGTAATAACGTAAGGCTCTCTAACAAAGTGGACAAAAGTAAAAAAATGTAAACCAGTAACTTTTGCATCTGAGTACACAAAAACTACACATTATTGCTTCTGTAAAACGAATTAGTAAAGCAAAAAATGAACGGCTTTTTGGAAACTGAATGCATTGCTTCTAGCTGGCTTACAAAAACTCTTCTGGGAAGCGGTAATTTTTGCTGGGATGGTGAAATTGAAGAAATAGAACGAAGTATCAGAAATTTAAGGATACATAAATGGAAAAATTTGCTCAAAACTGATCAATTTTGGATTGAAGTTTATAATTATAGAAATACAACTTATCATAATCCATTTCTAATACTGTCAATATTTTCTCAAGACTATTAACATTACCATGTTCAAATGTTGTAGTAGAAATGACTTTTAGCGCTTATAAATATTTTAAAAGTAAGTTAGAAATACAATAAGGATTTTATAAATCAAATTGTTTCATTCATATAAAATACGGTCTAAAAAGAAAAGGCTTATGTTGTTCAGAATGTAACATACTGAACCATGTTCATGTAAAAATTAATTCAGACGAAACACCTAAAAATCTAATTGTTTTATTAAAACAGTTTTATGGCCAGAGGAAAAAGATGAAACTGCATTTCCTGAAACGAGGAGTATAATTCTCGTTGATCATCTTTTGTTAAAATAGTACACCATAATTGGAGTGTCTTCCCAAATGAACTTCAATTATTTTCCTACTCATATTCTACTTATAAGCAAAATCGAAATATGGCTCGATATATGTAATTGAAATTATTATAAAACCTATGAAATGTAGTAAATTTAAAATTGTAGTTAACTTAAATTTTTAATTTTTACTAATTCAATACATTTATAATTAGCCATATGGGCTTTCTCTGTATTGCAAATAAATAGATAAATATAAAAAAATAAATAAAAATATATTTATGTACATACATACATATGTACATATATACGAGTACTTATTTCATTTAGTGCTTTTTTATGAACACACAGTGGTTTTTGCTCTGAAAAAGTTGGCATCACTGTTCGCGTGGCATTTTTTTATGTATATTCACACAAACATACGTATCATACGCATAAGCATACATACTTTACATAAATTCCACTCATGCGAAATCTTGTTTTTGAAGGCATCTCTATATTTTCTTCTTATTTTTCCTTTTTATATTATTCATAACTTAATTAAATTTATTTATATTAAACTCACATCTATGTTTTTTGGTTTGTTTTTATTTGTTTACAAACACACACATACACATATACCTATTTTGTTTTGATAGCTAGTTCAGATAAAGTGGCGATTAACTGCGATAAAAGTTAGAGAAGATACCAATTTTACGTGCTTCGCAAGTAGATTCATATTGAATCTACTTGATTCGCTCTCATAATTTTGTATGGCGAAGCAAGTGGATTCGGTCATGATTGGGGCGTGAAGCATGAATAGAGAGCGAAGCACGTACCGTCTAAACATAGTATAAGAAAAAATTTTTATTCAGTCTTTTTAACATTTGTTGTTTTCATTTACTTATGTTATAATTCAGGCATGTATTAAATATATCACATTAAAAATAAAAAGTTAAAGTTCTTGATTTTACATTCATAAGGGCGAAAAAATATAACACAAATCGCTGTCACTAAATTAAGCTAAAGGTCGGTTATAATTTAATGGCCAACAGCGGAATTCGGTTAACGTATCGCAGAGTTCACTGTCACTGATCTAATATAAACGTCGTAAATAACTACTTACTCGGCATCGAAGTGCATAATTTATTGGTAAATGCGCTGATTTACACGGGATTAATTGTGCTGGCATAACATGCAAGTTTGTTAGTGAGAGAGGCAAAGAGAGGGGTTTTGTGTTTGGCATAATTTTTCAACCAGCTACAACCCCGCATTAGCAGCACAAAACCATTACACACACAACTTAAAAAACTCCAAATGTCAACACTAAATTTCTAGTAGTAGGTACATTGTCTACAATTTCTTTTCTATTCGTCAGTATAAAAGAAAGAGAGACAACAAATGTGGTCTATTTCTGGTGGCTTTTGCAACAACTTGTCAATATTCATATAATTGTATGTACGTAAGGTATAGAAATGTACCACTAAATGTCTGGTTGGTATGTCTCCATGTTCCCATAAGAACTATGTATTCACTACCTAGTCAATTGTTTTAGTGTTACTAGTAGATTTTCAATGACAAGCACATGCTAAATGTCTATAGCACAAAGTATTGTATGGGGATTAATTAGAGAGTAGTACTGGTGACAAAGTCAAAAGCGACTCAGTACATTTTCACCATCGACATTTCCTTCAGGGTGAATACCATAGACTAACAATATTCTGTGTGAATACGAAAAACACTAACACACACAAAGCTGTGTATACGTATACATTTTTATGACGGATGAATTAGTCTCGTGTGTTCTTAAAAAAACAAAAATTGTGCCGCATAATGGTAAACAGTGTGTAAAAAATATTTTTAAGATAATATATATGAGATTTTAAATAAATTATGCGAAGAGAAAAATAGTTTGTGATTAGAGACAAAAACCGACCAAAATTTAATTGGTCCGACCATCCGACCAAATTAAATATTTTAAATTTTTTCCGACCAAATTTGGTCGGATCCGACCAAAACGGCAACACTGGCCAGCACTGCTTTAAGATATACATACATATGTAGATAGAATAATGGCAGTAAATTTTTCTTCTTCTTTAGACTTTCTTTCATAAATAATTTTGTAACAGAACCAGCCGTTCAGTAGATACACATTTATTACTATTACTTTTCCCTTAGATGCCATAGTTTAATAAGAATTCTTTTATGCACAATTTTAATAGTTATTTATGTATGTCTGGAAAACGTAACAAATTATGTGTGATATAATTGTGACATAAGATTTCTTAAAAATCACCCAAAAAATATTACTATTCAAGAAACTTTATTCCGTTGCACAAGGTAATTGTAAATCGGCAACACTGATTTTAATGCCCATTCATACAGATGCATAATTTATCCCATCATTACATAAATATTTGTGTGTGTGTGTGTATATATTTATGTAACTATGTCTGTGAAAATTTCTTTTAAACTATTTCTATAGACTTTCTCAGTTTATTCTTCATCTCCATCCGTTTCATTTCATTTGCTTTCTTATCCTTAATTGTATTTAACTTGTAGACAAAGTGGCGTCATAATTTTAGCCGTTTTGTAATATTTTCTTTTTGGAACATTTTCAAGTCATTTAGTTGGTCAGTACCAGACGTTGTGTCATTTTTACCGGCTGTGTTTGCATGGACGGCTGATTATTCAACTGTCTGTTTACTGACTGCTCACATAATAATCATATAACTAAACAACATCATCATCTCTGTGTCATTATTTGTACGTTTCGTTATTTTATGGGTAAACATGAGACGAGTATTTATGTTAAGCTAAATTGTTTACTCTAACTATGCACAGTGGGTTGCAGTACAGCCAAAATGGAAATTAATGAAAGATGATTGATGATGATAATGATGATGATTAACGATGAGCAGGGCCCGGAATTTCGTGTAACTAAAAATTGATTTTAAGCGCTTAACAAATATAATTAAAAATACACGAAAAAATATGCATTTAGATAAACGCATATTTTCGAAGCAAGTTTTATAAAATAAAATAATATTGAACATTTTTTTAAATTTTTATCATTATTTAAAACAAACATAACAAACAATTCATGTAATAAAACATAAAAACAAGCGAACAACAAATTTCTCAATATACAGCAGTAAAGATGTATACATATGCAGCACAGAAAGCTACTTTTTAAAAATAAATTATGAAAAGTGGCTTATGTGGCACAAAACAGTATTTTTTTCTTTCAAGTAATAGTAAAAGTAATAGTAACTTCTAACTTTATTCATGAAAATTCACAAAAATTTACACATTTCTTCCAAACAAGTGAAAATAAAAAAAATTATATCGGATATAGTTTGAGAAAACCTCATGTAAACCTTATTTGTCGTTTTTTTCCACTCCGACTTTTTGGCATATGCTCCAAACCAATACGACGAAACGCGACCCTTATTTCTCAACCGCCTCAAATGGATGACATCAGGAAAGCTATAGCAACAATGAAGAACGCCTGTCTTCAGGCGTAGACGACATATCACCAGAGATGCTAAAAACTTGCCCTAGAACCACCGCTAACCTATTAAAACCGCTCTTCGAGAAAATATGGGAAACAGAAAAATTGCCTGAAGAATGGTTGGAGAGAATTTGGGTTACAATCCCAAAAAAGGCTGATCTCATTCAATCAGTGTTGCCGGAATCGAAATTCAATTTTACACAGACGAACCTTCAAAATTATCCAAAATGTTACAAATTACACAAAACAAATTTTGTGTTTGATAATAAGTAATGCTTTTTATTTAAGAATATATATCCTGTGATTTTTTTACTATTTGTTTTTTCAGTGTGAATTTTTTTGAGTGTAAAAAAAAGATTCGTAACTTGTGGCAATTCGATTTGACCATGAATACACTAACAAATGGACAACACTTTCAAATCATTGGATTTTGTTATCAAAATTCGTGCTGTGTGAGAAATGTGTATTGTAAATTCACAGCAAAATATGGTGCTTCGCTGGAAGCACCGATATAAGTGCTTTTTTGGTAGGCAAGCGCTTACACGATGCATGCAATTTTGCATGATTTTTATATGGGATTCCTCGCGTAGAAGGTCTGCCACGTCGATCTAAACTGTGGTTCTCTTATGCCTGCCGGAGTGACATGAATTCAGCAAAAATATTCGACTACCTGTAAGCATGTCTTTTTCATACGCTGAACTAGAACCCACTGAACTACCGAAGCACATATTTATTTTTCTACACAATTCAATTAAAAAATAAAAACTCGAAGTAAAAATTTCATTCGCATCCAAATTTGCATACAGGTAAGCGAGAGAGGATGATCTATAAAAAAGTTTGAGTTCTAAACATTTCGCAGGCTCAAGAAAGATCTTTTGGCCTTATGTATAGACAAGTCTATCTTGTCTATAGCACCGCCACCAGGAGTTATAATACTACCCATGTAGCAAATTTATTAACATTCTCGATTGGTGTGTTGTTTAGAAGGAATATGATTCAAAGATAGTATTTTGCTGTCATTTAGTCTAAATTTGATATTTTCTTCTACATATCATCATTGTTTGTCGCTAATAGTATCAAATCATCTGTGTAATCAAGATCATCTAGCTGCTCATTAATCCTCCATTGAAGTAATTTAATTCCAAGTACGGTAATAAATAAGATTGGGGTTTGCTGTCCCCATCCTTGTTTAACGCCGCTATTCGTATTAAAGGATTCGCTTACTTTTTCACAATTGTCCAAAATTTTAGTTAATAATGGGTGCATCCCGGACCATCAATTTGGTTTTAGAAGTCAGCATAGGACCATTGAATAAACGCACAGATTGGTCCCAGTTGTAAGAAGAACATTTGAAAAAAAGATGTATTTTTCTGCTCTCTTTATTGATGTTTCTCAGGCATTTGATAAAGTATGGCACGAAGGCCTAGTTTTAAATTTTAAGACATACCTACCAATAAACATACAAAAGCTTTTGGAGAGTTATATTATTGATAGGAAGTTCACTGTTCTAGAAGGAGACTTCATGAGTGTGCCCGAATCTATGTCTTCCGGTGTGCCATAGGGTAGTATTCTGGGGCCAGTCTTATATTTAATATATACTTGTGATATGCCTGTGAGCAATAACATCCACACTTCTACATTTGCCGATGATACAGCCTGTATGAGTATGCACAAAAACCCTGATGAGGCATCCCGCAATCTTCAAAAACAAATGAAATATGGTTGAGAATTAAAGTAAATGAACAAAAGTGTGTCCATATAACGTTTACCCTAAGAAGAGATACTTGTTCTCCCATTCGAATCAACAATCAAAGTATTCCTCAACATTCTCAAATGAAATACCTTGGTATACACCTTGATAGAAGGCTTACATGGAAATATCATATTGACTCTAAGTTAACTCAAATACATTGGTTAATTGACAGAAATTCAACACTCAGCCTAGACTACAAGCTTTTGATATACAAGTCGCTTTTTAAGCCAATATCCCGCTATGGAATTCAGCTATGGGGCACTGCTTCAGCTTCAAATGTAGAGAGAATCCAATGAAGGCAAAATAAAAGTTTACGGTTAATAACATCGGCTCCATGGTACATCAAAAATTCAAATATACATCGTGATTTAAATATGCCACTAGTGATTGAAGAAATTGCAAAATACGCAGGCAAATATTTAACAAAACTCGAGTCACATCCTAATCCGCTTGCTCGTAATATCTTGAACTTTACTGGACACATCCGTTTAAAAAATAGGGACACAAGGGCTCTTATACTCAACACTCCAGATGGAACTTCTTGAAAATACTTTTTTTTCCTTTCTGATTATCACTACTTATGTATTATTTATAACTATCACTAAGTTTATGTCCGACACTGGTCGGGCCTAATAATTATATTTTAGATTTAAGATTTGAATACTTATTGTTAGTTCATATTTGAAGATACAATAAATAAATATGTGAAAAAAAACTTTTCTACAATGTAACACACGCATTTTAGAATCTTCGTACTGTGACTTGATAAGTGCTATTATTTTTTGTGGAATACCCTTATTAGAGAGGGCATACCATATTTTGTTGCGATCGATGCGTCGAATACTTTTTCGAAGTCGATGAAAGTGGAGTTATATTCATTGCACTACTCAATTATTAGACGAATTCTGTTAATTTGGCCCACGCATGAATGGTTTGGGCAGAAGCCAGCTTGTTCTTTTCGTAGTTTCCCATCTAGAAAGTTAAGGATGCGGTTAAGAATTATCTTATTAAAAATTTTACTGACCCCCCAGTTAGGGCGATACCACTCCAGTTGCTACATAGTTTTGTATCACCTTTTTGGAGAAATTTGATTATAAGAGTTTCCTTCCAGTCTCATGGAATAGTTTTCGTTGTCCATATTTTCTTAAAAAAGAAGTTGAAGTATGGCTGCGGTTGTTTATGGATTGTATTTAAATAATTCGTCTGGAAAGTTGTCAATGCCTGGAGCTTTGTTGTTTTTCAAGAAGAAGCTTCTTATTGTTACTAAAGGAAAACCGCCAAATTGTGTTCCAACAGTTAATGTCTGCAATTACCAATATTGGACTATTGAAAGATGTAATAATATACATACACTAGTGGCAAAAACTAAAGCAACTGAGCTAGTATTATTACAATTCTCTACCAGTATTATAAAAAAAAAGTATTTAAATAGGTTTAGCAGTTCCTATTACAAACTTTTAGGGCTATATTAACCTTTTACCGCCAAATTTTTTTTTTATTTAATTAAGTTAGAAAAAAAATAACACGAAAATAAAAATAATGCATATGTGCATGGCAGAAACTAAAGCAACTCACATCAACTAATTAATATTTTTAAATCTATTTTAATAATTAATGGCATATCCATTATTTTTTAAAACAGCAGCGCATCTTCTGGGTATTCAGGTGATTAACCTGTCAATTTCGCTTTTAGAAATGCTTTCCCGGGCTTCTTTTCTTTCTAGGGAAACATTTCGGGCCTAATTTTGTAAAACGCAACGCTTAGCGTTCACAAATTTTGTATGTATTTTGTTTTTGTAATTTTAATTTATCTCATACAAAATTTTTCAACTTTTGGCGTTGTGTTTTACAAAATTCGGCCCTTCGTTTCTTCGACCCATGGTCCCGCTTTATCTTTCCATCGACCGTATCCCTCAATTTCTCTATAGGGTTTAAATCAGCTGATTGGACAGGCATTTTATTTTTTGCAAAAGGGAAACATGACAGTTTCTGAAATGTTTTTGTAGAGGTAGCGGTGCATGGTTTCACTAATTTCATGCCGCGACCCGATACCATTGAGTGAAAAACACCTCCACACTTAACATTTCCACCACCATGCTTAACAGTTCGTACAATACAATAAGTATAATACTTCAAGGTCGTTCTCGAGATGTTCAAAAACCGTGCTGCTATTTAATAACTCTTAGTATTGCACCTCCATACCAAGTAAACTAGCTTGTTTATATTTTCCCGTATTTAATAATCATTGATGTTGCAAAACTGCTTAGTGTCTTGATTTAAAGTTCCCATTGCTAATGGTATACATCGTGGTATTATGTAAACGTTTTATTCCTACAGGATTTGTTTGAAATTTGTTCAGCAGAAAGGAAAGGTATCAGGAAAATGAAACGGAACATGCCCTTTAATTTATCTTTAGCGATAAATTTTAGTTTTATCTCCATTTACTAAAAATTAATAGTTATTGTGCTGAGAGCACAATAAGCACAAACCTTCGTTTATACTTCAATTAGTTTAGATATCCATAAAAAAATTAACCATGTATAAAAAATCTTGAGTAATGATTTTCCTAAAACATGAAATCTGTTTAACTGAAAACAAGTAAGAGTGCTATATTCTGCTGTGCCGAATCTTATATACCCTTTACCAACGTACGTACATATGTATATGTATATAGTGTACAGACACATATGTACATACATACATATTTGTTTTGTGAAAAAATTTATAATTTTTTTCTCTGAAGCAATTAATAGTAAGTGACCTTTCAGTATTTTTCGATTAAAGAATTTGATTCAATTATTTTATTTTCGATAATAGCAATTGTTGAATATTTTACTCTAAACTCTGTGGTTAAGATATAATTTACATTCACTCTTATTTCAGTCAAAATCGACGTCACGTCAATACATTTCCAAAATATTGGGGCTTGTTTACTCGCTCTCGAGATGTTAAAAAACCGTGCTGCTATTTCATAACTCTAAAATAGTCTTCGTATTGCATGTCCATGCCAAGTAAACTATCTTGTTTTATATTTTCCCGTGTTTAATAATCATTGATGTTTCAAAACTGCTTAGTGTCTTGATTTAAAGTTCCCATTGCAAATAGTATAGATCGTGGTATTATGTAACCGTTTTATTCCTACAGGAATAGACAAAAAGAAAAAACTAACTTGACCTAGTCACTTTTGTAAAAAAACAATAAATTTAGCAATCCAGGAATCAACCTTTTAGATTTTTCTGATTTAAAAAATTTATAAAGTGTGTTAAGTGAACAAAGAAATAAAAAAAAAATTAATTTTATACTTTAATATTTATGCGCCAAACTTTTCTTTCAGAAACATAAAATATATTCAACTTATAAGGGAAAAGAAAAAAATTTTTAGAACTAGTTAATTTTACATAACACAAAAAGTGTAAGTTTTCCAACCCTGGAATCATAATTTTGGATTTTTCTGATTATTGATACCAATCTAGTTCTTTAAAAATGCATAAAATAAGTTGAGTGAACAGAGCAAAAACGAAATAAGAAAAAACTTAGTTTCATTTAATTCCTTTAATATTAAAAAATTCAGTAAAGTGCGACTTTGACTCGCGCACGGAGGGTTCCGTACATTCGGTTTTGAGAATTTTTTAATGTGTCTTTTATGCTTTTTGAAGTTTTTTCAGTTTAAACGATTTTTTCTAATTTTGGAAGTTTTTTTTATTTTGGCGATTTTTTTTCTTGTTTTTGGGGCTTTTTTCCATTTTGGAGATTTTTTCATTTTGGCGATTTTTTTCATTTCGGTGATTTTTTTTTTTTTGATTTAGGGTTTTTTTAATTTTGGCGATTTTTTCCTTTCTGGGGTTTTTTTCTGTTTTTTTTTTGGGTTTTTTTCGTTTTGGCGATTTTTTTCATTTTGGCGATTTTTTTTTCATTTTGGCGATTTTTTTCATTTTGGCGATTTTTTTTCATTTTAGCGATTTTTTTCTGTTTTTTTGAGGGTTTTTTCATTTTGGAGATTTTTTTTAATTTTGGCGATTTTTTTTCCTTTTTGCGATTTTTTCCTATTTTGGGGGTTTTTCATTTTGGCGTTTTTTTTATTTTGGTGTTTTTTTCATTTTGTCGATTTTTTTTCTGTTTTTAGGGCTTTTTTTTGGAAATTTTTTTCATTTTGGCGATTTTTTTCATTTTGGTGATTTTTTGCTGTTTTGGGGTTTTTTTTCATTTTGGCGATTTTTTTCTATTTTTGGGTCTTTTTTTCATTTTGGAGATTTTTTTTCATTTTGGAGATTTTTTTTATTTTTGTGATTTTTTCCTATTTTGGAAATTTTTTCATTTTGGCAATTTTTTTCATTTTGGTGATTTTTTCCTGTTTTTGGATTTTTTTCATTTTGGCGATTTTTTTCTGTTTTTTTTTCGTTTTGGCGATTTTTTTTCCTTTTTGCGATTTTTTTTGGCGATTTTTTTCATTTTGGTGATTATCTTCATTTTGGCGATTTTTTTTTCATTTAGCAATTTTTCCGGTTATTCGCGATTTATTTTAGTCTTAGACGTTTTTTTTGTAATTTGGTGCTTTTTTTGGCGGTTTTTTTTTGTTTTTGGCGATTTTTTTCATTTTGGCGATTTTTTTTCATTTTGGCGATTTTTTTTCTGTTTTTTTGGGGTTTTTTTCATTTGGCGATTTTTTTCTGTTTTTTTGTAGTTTTTTTCGTTTTGGGGATTTTTTTTTCAATTTGACGATTTTTTTCATTTTGGGGATTTTTTTCCATTTTGGTGATTTTCTTTCATTTTGGCGATTTTTTTTCATTTAGCAATTTTCCGGTTATTCGCGATTTATTTTAGTCTTAGAAATTTTTTTTGTAATTTGGTGCTTTTTTCGTTTTGGCGATTTTTTTTTTGTTTTTGGCGATTTTTTAGGTTTGGCGATTTTATAATTTTTTCATTTTTTAGTTTTACCGTTTTTGAAAATTTCAAGAGTTTTGCTCTTACGGTTTCCAAGATACAGCAAGTTGTCAAAATTGCATAGTCAAAATTGCATTAACTGATGGAACACCCTTTATTTTAAATTTTTTGAAATTTTAGTGTTAATTTTTGTAGCCTGTATACAAATACACTAACCTTACAAATTTCAAGTGTATATACATACATACATTCAATTGTATGTATATTACATGGGATTTTAAAATTTTCGTTGCTCGTTTTGGAACACCCTTTAATTTCCAATTCTCATGTATTTGTTGTTGTAGCGGCCAAAGGTCTACACACTGTGTCCAAATTTCAGGTCTGTAGCTCTTACGGTTCTCGAGAAAATACTAATATAGTTTTAGACATAATTAATTTAACATAACACAAAAAGTTAAAGTTTTCCAACCCTGGAAACGTCTTTTTAATTTTATTATATATTTTTAATTTATAATTCCAATTTTAGTCATACGGAAGTGTAAAATAAGTTTATTTATTAAAAATAAATAAAAATTTGTTTTCGGTAGTTACTTTTATATGGCAAAATGAAGTTTACGTTTTCCAGCTCTGCAATTGTCTGCTCGATTTTGCTGAATTTCAATACCAATCTATTTTGGAAAATTTCTGACACACCAGTCCAAGAACGAAGTCTCTAGCTTTTCTGGGAGCTTCGGAAAACCGATTTCACGTACAGACAGACGGACAGACGGACAGACGGACAGACGGACAGACGGACAGACGGACAGACGGACAGACGGACAGACGGACAGACGGACAGACGGACAGACGGACATCGCTTATTCGTCTTCCCTATGCATAAGGATCCAGAATATATATATTATATGGATCGCTTATTGATATTATAGAAATTACAAACGGAATGACAAACCTATATATACCCTTTTACCATTTTTGTTGGTAAAGGGTATAAAAATATACATTTTAGGTTATTTTTTTTTACCGAAACTTTTTTCAATCTCCAACCCTGGAACCATATTTCTGAGTTTCTTAATACTAATTTATTTCTTTCTAAAATATAGAATATATTTAATTACCAAAGAAATAATTAGTTTTATATACCAGAAAAAATTTAAGTTTCCAGATCTGAAGCTATGTCTTTTATTTTTCTTATTTCTATGCCAAACTATTTCATTCTAAGTCATAAAATATATAAAACTTGTAAACAAAAAGAAAAAACTAACTTGACCTAGTTACTTTTGTAAAAAAACAATAAATTTAGCAACCCTGGAATCAACCTTTTTGATTTTTCTGATTTAAAAAATTAATAAAGTGTGTTAAGTGAACAAATAAATAAAAAAAAATAATTTTATACTTTAATATTTAATATTTATACGCCAAACTTTTCTTTCAGAAGCATAAAATATATTCAACTTATAAAGGACAAGAAAAAAATTTTTAGAACTATTTAATTTTACATAACACAAAAAGTGTAAGTTTTCCAGCCCTGAAATCATAACTTAGGATTTTTCTAATTCCTTATAACAATCTAGTTCTTTAAAAAATACATAAAATATGTTAAGTGAACAAAGCAAAAAGGAAAAAAGAAAAAACTTAGTTTTATTTAGTTACTCTAATCAAAAAATTCAGTAAAGTGCGACTTTGACTCGCGCACGAAGAGTCCCGTACATTCGGTTCTGAGCATTTTTTAATGTGGCTTATTTGCTTTTTTGAAGTTTTTTTCAGTTTAAACGATTTTTACCTGTTTTTTTTTTTTTGTTTTTTTCATTTTGCCAATTTTTTACTGTTTTTGGGGGTTTATTTTAATTTTGAAGATTTTTTCATTTTGGCGATTCTTTTTCCATTTTGGCAATTTTTCCCTATTTTGGGGGTTTTTTCATTTCGGCGATTTTTTTCTGTTTTTGTAGCTTTTTTTATGAGATTTTTTTTTTTATTTTAGCGATTTTTTCCTCTTTTTGGGGGTTTATTTTCATTTTTGGGGTTTTTTTCATTTTGGCGATTTTTTCTGTTTTTTGGGGTTTTTTCGTTTTGGCGTTTTTTTTCATTTTGGCGATTTGTTTTAATTTTTGGGATTTTTTTCATTTTGGTGATTTTCTTTCATTTTGGCGATTTTTTTTCATTTTAGCAATTTTTCCGGTTATTCGCGATTTATTTTAGTCTTAGACATTTTTTTTTTGTAATTTGGTGCTTTTTTCGTTTTGGGGATTTGTTTTTTGTTTTTGGCGATTTTTTTTCGGTTTGGCGATTTTATAATTTTTTGATTTTTTAGTTTTACCGTTTTTGAAAATTTCAAGAGTTTTGCTCTTACAGTTTCCAAGATACAGCAAGTTGTCAAAATTGCATTAACTGATGGAACACCCTTTAATTTTAATTTTTTGAAATTTTAGTGTTAATTTTTTTAGTCTGTATAAAAATACACTAACTTTACAAATGTCAAGTGTATATACATACATACATACAATTGTATGTATATTACATGGGATTTTAACATTTTTCGTTGCTCGTTTTGGAACACCCATTAATTTCTAATTCTCATGTACTTGTTGTTGTAGCAGCCAAAGGTCTACACACTGTGTCCACATTTCAGGTCTGTAGCTCGCACGGTTCTCGAGAAAATACCCTGTGACAGACATGGTTTTAGACACATGTAGTTAATTTTACATAACACAAAAAGTTAAACTTTTCCAACCCTGGGAACGTCTTATTAATTTTTTTTATATTTTTTTAATTTATAATTTTAGTCGTACTGAAGTGTAAAATAAGTTTATTTATTAAAAATAAATAAAAATTTGTTTTCGGTAGTTACTTTTATATGGCAAAATAAAGTTTGAGTTTTCCAGCTCTGCAATCGTCTGCTCGATTTTGCTGAATTTCAATACCAATCTATTTTGGAAAATTTCTGACAAACCAGTCCAAGAACGAAGTCTCTAGCTTTTCTGGGAGCTTCGGAAAACCGATTTCACGTACAGACAGACGGACAGACGGACAGATGGACAGAAGGACAGACGGACAGACGGACATCGCTTATTCGTCTTCCCTATGCATAAGGATCCAGAATATATAAATTTTATGGGTCGCTTATTATACCCATTACCAAAAAAATGGTAAAAGGGTATATATAGGTTTGTCATTCCGTTTGTAATTTCTATAATATCAATAAGCGACCCATAAAGTATATATATTCTGGATCCTTATGGATAGGGAAGACGAATAAGCGATGTCCGTCTGTCCGTCTGTCCGTCTGTCTGTACGTGAAATCCCAGAAAAGCTAGAGACTTCCGAAAACAAATTTTTATTTATTTTTAATAAATAAACTTATTTTACACTTCAGTACGACTAAAATTGGTAATTTAAATTAAAAAAATATAAAAAAATTAATAAGACGTTCCCAGGGTTGGAAAAGTTTAACTTTTTGTGTTATTTAAAATTAACTACATGTGTCTAAAACCATGTCTGTCACAGGGTATTTACTCGAGAACCGTGCGAGCTACAGACCTGAAATGTGGACACAGTGTGTAGACCTTTGGCTGCTACAACAACAAATACATGAGAATTAGAAATTAATGGGTGTTCCAAAACGAGCAACGAAAAATATTAAAATCCCATGTAATATACATACAATTGTATATATTATACAGACTACAAAAATTAACACTAAAATTTCAAAAAATTTAAATTAAAGGGTGTTCCATCAGTTAATGCAATTTTGACAACTTGCTGTATCTTGGAAACTGTAAAAGCAAAACTCTTGAAATTTTCAAAAACGGTAAAACTAAAAAATCAAAAAATTATAAAATCGCCAAACCGAAAAAAACGCCAAAAACAAAAAAAAATCGCCAAAACGAAAAGAAGCACCAAATTACAAAAAAAAATTCTAAGACCAAAATAAATCGCGAATAACCGGAAAATGAAAAATAATCGCCAAAATGAAAGAAAATCACCAAAATGAAAAAAATCCCAAAAATGAAAACAAATCGCCAAAATGAAAAAAAAATCGCCAAAACGAAAAAACAGAAAAAATCGCCAAAATGAAAAAAACCCCAAAATAGGAATAAATCGCAAAAATTAAACAAAATCGCCTAAATGAAAAAAATCTCCAAAATGAAAATAAACCCCCAAAAAGAGGAAAAAATTGCCAAAAAAAAATCGCCAAAATGAAAAAAAATCGCCAAAACGAAAAAAACCTAAAAAAAACTGAAAAAAATCGCCAAAATGAAAAAAAATCCCAAAAACAGGAAAAAATCGCCAAAATGAAAAAAAAACCCAAAATAGGAAAAAATCGCCAAAATGGAAAAAGAATCGCCGAAATGAAAAAAATCTTCAAAATGAAAATAAGCCCCCAAAAACAGAAAAAAATCGCCAAAATGAAAAAACCAAAAAAAAACAGAAAAAAATCGTTTAAACTGAAAAAAAACTTCAAAAAAGCAAATAAGCCACATTAAAAAATGCTCAGAACCGAATGTACGGGACCCTTCGTGCGCGAGTCAAAATCGCACTTTACTGAATTTTTTGATAATAGAGTAACTAAATAAAACTAAGTTTTTTCTTTTTTCCTTTTTGCTTTTTTCAACACCTCGAGAGCGAGTAAACAAGCCCCAATATTTTGGTAATGTATTGACGTGACGTCGATGTTGACTGAAATAGGAGTGAATGTAAAATATATCTGAACTACAGAGTGTAGAGTAAAATATTCAAATATTGCTAATATCGAAAATAAAATTATTGAATCAAATTCTTTAATCGAATAATACTGGAAGGTCACTTACTATTAATTGCTTTAGAGAAAAAAATGATAAATTTTTTCACAAAACAAATATGTATGTATGTGTTTGTATACTATATATATGTACGCACGTTGGTAAAGGTTATATAAGATTCGGCACAGCCGAATATAGCACTCTTAGTTGTTTTTATGTATTTTCTACTTTTAAGCTATAGCTAAAAAAATAAAAATTAAATTCATCTCTTCAGTTTTCCCATAACGGAACTTCAGTTTAAAAATACGTAAATCTGGGCACCAAAAATTCTGCGTTTACTTTGTTTATTTTTTTTTTTTTTTTTAAGAGAAGTAACACTCAGGCAATTAATGCCTACTACTATTACTAGGTGTTACCTTCTTTAGGAAAGGGATAGTGATAGAGAAGACAGGTGGTGAAGGGAGAGATAGAGGAAAGCTTCATTCTTTTACAACTCTGCTTTTTGCACGTTTTTTGATAATGCAGTGTTGCAGCGCCATCTGGTGTCAAATGAGGCGTATTAAATTTTTGAAGCTGTGCTTTGTAGCCATTTTATTGATTATTTTACTTCGCCGATGATTCTGCTACACAACGAAGGAGGGCGCTCTGATGTTACATTAGGACTAGTATCTTCTGAAGTCGGTATAGTTAAGTGACCAGTGACTATGCCTTCATCACTTGAACTTTCCTACAACAACTGATACAAAGGGACACTAATGCACATCAGAAAAATGCGTGGTGTTGTTATTCAATGACTGTTGGATACAGGGATTGAACCCAGGATCTTCGATTTTGTAGTCAACGTGCTAACTACTTCAGCCAACGCCACCCTCACCCTGTTTATGTTAACAATGCCGTTACTTTTAAGAATTTCTGGATCCATTTTCTTTTCATCTATATATGTGACGCGCAAAATAGAAATGGAACTAAAGGAAAAAACCGGTTTTGTTCAGGAGAGCCATTTTAAAGATTTAAATACGTGTATCTTTGGTGTACCATCGCTGAGCGTGTTGGTATTGGTCTCATTTGAAAGCGACACATCTCATGACGTCAGGAACGTATTGGTCAACCTTGAAAACGCGCGTAGGTCATCCCTACCTCTTGTTTTGTGTAGTTGATTTTTACTGTTTTCTACCTAGCGCGCTTTTTCCATGAGTTTGATATCAATTTTGCTCGCGTTTTTTCGAATCCAGGTTTATTTTCTGAAATTATTAATTGTGAATTATAATAAATACTCATTTATAATTCTTTTAAATCGTGAATATCATGTTAGTACGAAAATTTTTTCACATAACCTTAGAATCGTCGACTGCAATTTAATAAACCGCGCATATCTATGGGAGGGAACACTTTTGGGGCATGGGATCGGTTTCATTCGATGCTCTGAAATTGTGTCCACATAAAAAAAGTGAAAATTTATTTTTTTACCCTTAGGTCCCTTTCTCTATGCGCTGTTACATATATAAAAATGGTTTAAAAAATGTATAGTAATTCATAAAATGAGAACGGCTGGGCCGATTTATGTAAAATTTTCTGTCAGTTGTTCGTATTTTCGAGGAGAAGGTTTTTACGGAAGAAAATTTTGGAAAATCCTTTTTAAAAATTGGAAAAATCGAAAATCGAGTTTTTGCATGAAATTTTGTGTGATATTATTCCTTAATGGCTTTCTAAATGAAAAAATAGAAAGTTATTGGTGTAAAACATGGAAAATTGCGGAAAATACGAAATGCGGAAAATTGGACAAATCGAAAATTTATTTTTTGTGTGCAGTTATTCCTTAATGCCTTTCTAAATTAAAAAATAGATACCTCTCAGCTAAAATCCGATAGATGGCGTTATACATTGACTTAGACTTTGCGCAATCTGACAGGTGTCATTTTGGCATTGTAATTTTCTACAGTAAATGTGCTATTTTTCTTGCTGCAATTTATACGAGTTTTGTGTATTGTTAAACTGATTCCGGATAGGCGTAAAAAACGCATTCACGTAAAAGCATTACTATCAATTGAAATTCAGTGCAATATTTATGAAAACAATCGCAAATATATTTTTTGTATGGAATTTTGTGTGGAATTATTCCTTAACGGCTTTTCAAATGAAAAAATAGAAAATTCTTAGCGTAAAGCACGGAAAATTGCGGAAAAATGTGAAAAAACGTAATTTTTTATTTCCTTAATTTTTTTAATTATCGGGCTTCTTTTTTTATCATAATTTTCTGATAATTTTGAACAGTTTCGACTATTAAATAATCTGTACTGCTTTAAATCTCTGTTCCTTGCTTCTTGATATAAAGCATATAAAGGCCAACATAAGAAAAGAAAATTATTTTAATATATATATTTTTATGGTGCAAAACATTTTTCCAAAATTTTTACTTTTTTCAAAAAATTTCCGCGTATGTTCGCATTTATGAAAAGGCTGTCAAAAATTTAAGTTTAACATGTTGCAAACTATCATAACAATTAAATGCTATAGTTAAAACTTTCAAAATCAACCGTCACAACTTTTTATAAGCGCATAAGCACAAAAAATATTTTTAAAATTGGCAATTTTCGGACACTGAATGTAGGGTGCATGCCCAAAATACAAAATAATTGGCTCTTAGCATATTCTGAATAGATTGTTTTAAGCGCTATGTGGTTTAAAAGTGAATATGTTAAACAAACTTCTTCACAAAATTGAAAATAATGAACATACTTTTTCTTAAAAAAACGTGCCTTTTTCAGGAAAATTTTAAAATTTTTAATTCTTTGCCTTTTCCCGATTTCACGACTGTAGATATTAATAATTTGTTTACACATTTTTACAAGGCCTAAGTCCTCCTCTACCAATGTTCGAAGTTTTTTAGCCGAAAAACACTACTGCACGCACATAGTATTTCGCTAAATCGATTTTAGATATTTTATAAAAAAAAAACAAATTATTAAAAGTTATTTGTATGAAAAAAGTAATTCCGTATTTTATTCAGTAATGACTAACTGCCGTATTCAGAAGAATAATTTAGGTTTACGAAACAAATTTTGTATGGAAATTTCTTTGTTAAACGTTTAGTAAACTTAAATATTATTTTTTTCCGAATAGACCTTAAGTATGTACGTAAACAAACAATGTTATACATAAATAGCGTAAAACATAATTAATTCTCAACAATAAAGTTAAAACAAAATAAATATTATTTAACGATACATCATAACATCTGTACTTTGGTACATGCACATGTATGCATCGCAAAACAAGCGCTTGGCATGCTCGGGTAACATTTTATCATTTGATGAAGTTTCATTAATGATCCGTGCGCCATCATCTGACAGCCATTGGGGCAAATCAGGTACTGGAATCATTTCTGGAATATTATAGCCATTTTTTTCACCTAAAACCAATAAAGTTTATAAAATAAGTATGTTTTTGATGAATATTGAAAATCTACCTTTTCGATCTGCCATTGAATCAAAGAAACACCAGGGTGCATCAGGACCAGAACCGGATTTTACGAACGTTACATAATGGGATGTTTCAATACAAACGACAGCAAAAAGTTCCATATACAAACGTGGAACACTTGTGTGTTCAGCCATCACTCGGAAATCTTGCGGCACACACAAATTTCGGTGTTTATGATTTGCTCTATGGAAATTTATAAAAAAAAATAAGGATAATAATGAAACATTAAGTAATGCCAATACAGGATTGTTTTTTGCATCGGCCATATATTTTTATTTTTACGACAGAAATCAACTAAAAATTAAAACAAGTTCTACTCCTAAAGGGCGTCACTTAGACTCGTTTCATGGCCACTTCAATATTATTTCACATGCTTTTATGTACAGCCGTTCATTGCTTGGCTCCACCCCTACATGTTTGCGTACATGCCTTTTGTGCGGCCATGAAGTTAAGTGTGACAGATTTGGGGTGCAAGGTGGCAAATTTCGACATTGGATATGGAACGAAATTTCGTCTGATATCGATTGCCGTAATTTGTCCCCTGTGCCTCGTTTCTGTAACTTGTGTGAAATTCTCGCATCGAGAATAATTCAAAAATTATATTGGTTTTCTTATCTTACACGGGATTATTCATATGAAAACTTAGATAAACTTACAAAAAAGTATAGTCCGAGAACTTGTATTCTATGTCATAAAAATTTAAGTTTTCTTTTCTCTCCAGAGCTGTCATCATCGGACGCAACTGTGCTGAAGCAAGGCGTTGGAAACATGTTCCCAGCATCGGTATATTTTCACTACCATTCAGCGACACGTACCACCTACGCCGGAGTTGCAACACCTGGTCAGAGAACCCAAACAAAAAGGTGAGGAAGTACTAATAGGCTGCGATGCCAATTCTCAGACGGGATGAAATAACTCCCCGCGATATAAATTCCCAAAAACAAAATGAAATAAGTCCCCAAAAAAATTTACAGAAAGCAACAAGAACGTTTTCTGGGGGAGTTATTTCGTTATTTTGTGGAGTTACTTCATTTTGTGTTTGGCGATTTATTTCATGCCGCCCAATTCTCATCATAGTGCATGGGGAACTACTAATATGAATCGTAGAGGCGAAGTCCTCATTAAATTTTTTAATACTAACGACCTGATTAGAATTAACACCGACAATAAGCCAACTTTTGTTAATAGCATTAGGGAGGAGGTATTAGATATTACTGTATGTACGGAAAACATTATTGACGTTATCCAGGATTGGAGGGTTTCAGATGAACCGAACCCAATTAGTTTCAGAAACAAGGCGAAACCCGGCTGGAAAAGGTTCGGCAACTTACTCAAGAATCGTCTAAGGCAAACATCCTGTGACTGCCTGAGTGGGGAAGACATTGATAACAATGTGAATACGATTACTTAGGCTGTGGTTAAATCTTTCGCAGAGAGAGTTGCCCTCTTCGGGAAAGGAAATCCGCCTATGAAAAGCCCTGGATGGCAGGAGAAATACCCTCCACAGGGAAGGATGTCCGTAGGCTATTTAACAGAGCCAGACGTAAAAAGTTTGAGTATATACTGGGATGATTATCGCAAGAGTCATAGAATAACCGGAGACCAAAATTTACTTCCGCTTGTCTGACCAATTAGGGCAATAAAAAATATGATAAAAAAATTACGCAGTGCATTGCAAAATTCATTTTGTATGGGTGCCGTCCCACTAGGGCGTAACCGGAAATTAATGTGCAAATGAACTGACGAAAAAGGCCACAACCTTTTGTGGACTTTTTCGCCAGTTCAGTTACGGACAGTAACTCTAATTAATGCAACCTTTCAAGACAACGAAGATTGAGTTACAAAATTGGGAGAAGATGGCCCACAGGACACGATGGAATTATGATACTGTGGGTAATCTAACCAAGGTTCTAAGGGGCGACCCGAACGAAAACAAAACTACGGGGCTGTTCAAACTAAACAAGCCCGAGCTAGGAAAGTTGAGCGGTATCTTAACGGAGCACTCTAATTTGTGCCGGATTGGAGCCACAATGACAATGAATGCAGGGCATGCATGGAGGACATGGAGGCAATGGAGCACTTCCTTTGTCATTGTCCAGCTTTCGCCCAGCCGAGAACCCGTTATTTTGGGGTCGACACCTTGCCGGACATTACCCACCTTAGAGGTATTAACTGGAATAGTTTGAGGGACTGCGTGAACGATACTGTTTTCCTATAAAGGTGGGGTTGATTTGTTAATTTACATGAGAGCGCACAACAGGCCTAAACTGGCTTATGTATATTTATTTATTTAAAGAAATATATTTCATAAATTAATTTATAAAATACAAAAAATATAAAAGGCGCAGGGTGTCTAGACCATATTGCGCGCAAATTACAAAAAACTTAAGTAAATACGTATTAATCTAGTGAAAGTAAAAGTGATTAATTCAAAGTACTTAAAGACAATATAATAATAAAATAGTAAAAATGTGAGAAGGATTTATATATCATAGATGCTGTGTTTATAAAATGATTGTTTGATTGTGAACAATTGATGGGGTTCTGAACAGTCGAGAATTGATTTTAGTGTATTAGCCATTTTGGATATTGGGCATTCCATTAAAATATGGTGAACATCCATTAATTGGTGACAGGTAATACATTCAAGAGGATCCGTATGGTTATAAAAATGTTGTGAGTTAAATAAAGCCTTCCCAACTCTAAGACGAGCAAGTGTTATACACTGCATTCTGGAAAAATTTCTGTAATATTCAGGTCTTACACATAATGTATTATGTTGCCTTAAGAAACAGCTAGAGTTTTGCCACTCTAGTTGTTTTTTGACCTATCCATATATCTAAAAACATTTATTAATATGCGATGATCACAGGGAACTTCTAAGATTAGTGGTTGGTTGATAGCTTCCTTAGCTGCATTGTCTGCAAGCTCATTTCCATTAATTCCAATGTGCGATGGTATCCACAAAATAAGAATAGCACTATTTATATCCGGTTTTTTTTAAATATCAAAGGTTCCATTTTTATTATAAAAAATGCCCTTGACAACACTGAGACTATCTGTGTATATAATGGTTTTCTTCTTTTTTTGAATGGCGTAAAAAATTGCTGCATTAATAGCAGCAAGTTCAGCCGAAAATATACCTGAAAATGCTGGTAGCTGGCTTTGTTTTACCACAAACCAACTAGAGTTGCTGTTATATTCTACCACAGAGTACGACGTTAAACCGTTCTGGAATGATCCATCAGTATACAGAGCTAATTCAGCAGAGAAGTTATGCGTTTTATTAGCAACCAATGATTTAAAAACCTTAGGAGAAGTACCAGATTTGTTGAAAGAGGCAAGGCTAAAATCGATGCTAATATCGCCCGCATTGTTAAATTCTTTAGGTTTAATGGGCAGAGGAATATCAAATTCTCTAAGAAGAAATACAATATTCCGAGCTGCACAGTTCTTCCTTTTTAGGTCAGTGTTAATATTTTCCCAAAATAACTCATGGAGGCCTTCTCTAGGGTCCGTTATTGATCTCGATGCTAAGTTAACTGACCTTTTGTTTAATAAGGTAATAAAATCTGAAGACCTGGATTCAATTCTTAGAGAAATAATAGGTGTTGTTCTTAATAGACCAGTGGCAGTTCGAAAACAATCATTTACAGCAGCATTAATTTTGTTTACATTTGACCTAGATGTCCAACCATAAATGGATATCCCGTGATGAATTAAGCCATAGGTTAGAGATTTGCATATATTAATTGCAGTTTCAATGTGAGGACCTTTATTTCGGGAGCATATTAGCTTCAAAATGTTGTTTATCTTGCGTAGTTTTACAATAATCATTCTGATGTTTTCATTCCACAATGAATTTTTGGTAAAAATAATTCCAAGAACTTTCATTTGATTTATGCAAGCTATTTCAACAGTTCCAAAATTAATATTATGCGATTGACAGTTCCGTCTTCTGCATACATGCAGGAGATCGGATTTATTGGCAGGAATTATAGCTCCTCGAGAAGTAGCCCATGTCTGTAATGAGTCATTAAAACGTATGAGGTTAGCAGCTACAATATCCGGTGTACCCGATGAAACAGCAAAAATGTTATCTGCATATATTCCAACAAAATCTACTCCCGGTGTGGTTTGTATCGATTTGGCTAGCGAATTAATGTAGGCAGTAAATAAAACTACCGATAGGGGGGAACCCTGAGGAATACCATTGTCCAAAGAATGCGATTGCGAAAGATGTCCATCAATTTTTACTATGACTGAGCGATTGGACAAGAAAGAAAAGATAAGTTTCAGCATAGATGAGGATAAACCCCATTCACGTAATTCATCCAGTACGAAAAAGGACACCACACGGTCGAAGGCCTTTTCTATATCTTCTGACAGCAATACACTATGCTTCCTTTTAGATAAATTAAGTTTCAAAATGTTCTCGAGTTGGTGACACAGTGTGTGAACACCGTGCTTGGGTAAGAAAGCATGCTGAGCTTTAGAAACCTTGTTCATACCGAGTTTCCAGAATCTGGATGCTAACAATTTTCCCAAGATCTTAGACAAAACGGGAATTAGTGATATAGGGCGGTATCCTTCAAGTTTATTAGGAGTTTTCCCTGGTTTAGGAATGGGTGTAAGAAGAGAACGTTTCCATTCATGAGGATAAATACCATTGCGTAAAATACTATTATAGAGGTGAACAAGTCTTTTCTTTAAGCAAAATGGAGACTTCTTAATCATGTAATAAGTAATGCGATCAGTTGATGGAGTTGTTCCTTTAACTTTACTGAGTGCATCATAAAGTTCATCAATAGTAAAGTCTTCACTAATTAATTCACCAACATTTGATGGCGAGTGTTCAAGAAGTGAAATATAAGAACTTTTCCTTGTAATTATTTCGGAACTAAATTTTCCATCGGATGCAATAGAGCACCAAAATTGTGAAAATTTATTTGCAATAGCAATGGGATCTTCTAAAATGATGTCATTGTCGATTATAGTTGGGAATCGACTCACATTCTCAGTCCTGATGTTTTTAATTCTCGTCCATAAAGTTCGAACATCTAACGTCGGATTCAAAGAATTTAAAAAATTATTCCAAGTGGCCCGCTTAGCGTTTCTAGATTCTCTTTTTACTAATGCAGTTGCTCTCCTGTAAATAATTGCATTTGTCTGACTTCTATGTCGTATAAAGAGATTCCAGGCTACTTGTTTGTTTTTAATCAGTTTAGCTATATACGAGTTGAACCAAGCGGGTGAGTTTCTCTCAGTAATTTTTCTGCTTTGTGGAATGGATTCATTGGCTGCTTTTCTGATAATTCTTTTTATTTGGGCAGATTCTTTGTTGATGTTGGTTGATACAGGGAACTCCGTCATTATACTAGAAATTTTTAATGAGAAGGTAGTCCAATCAGCTCTATTATCCAAAAATCTTGGCTGAAAACGTTTTTTATAGGTCGTTTTCTCATTATTTATCAAAATAGGAAAGTGATCCGCAACTTCAGGAGAACATAACGCCAACCAAGAAAGATACGGTGCTAGGTCTGCACTGGCCATGGAGACATCAACTGCTGTAAGTGTGTTTCTCGTATTAAGGAGAGTAGGAGAACCGTCATTTAAGACTATCAATCTGAAATCATTTGCAAACTCTTCCCAAATAGCACCACTGGGTGATGTAGTTTGAGATCCCCACAAAGTGTTTTGTGAATTGAAGTCACCGACAATTAAATGATGTTCATTGTTACATATATTAATTGTATTTACCGCTGAATCAGTCAACAAAATATCA
Organism: Tachina lurida; assembly: GCA_944452675.1. Lineage (NCBI taxonomy): Eukaryota > Metazoa > Arthropoda > Insecta > Diptera > Tachinidae > Tachina > Tachina lurida. The sequence continues at coordinate 43,010,176 of OX101753.1, forward strand.
CATTCTTTATAAATATTTGTGATATTCAACTTACTATTTCCTTTAATAGTTATTGTTTGAAATAGTAGATCTCCTTCTGACTTTATATGCTGTGTAACTCTAATATTATTCTGAACTAGGAAAGCTATTCCAGATTTAGCATAATCATAACATTTATTATGATGAAATGCTCTATAGCCTGGTAGGTGTAAAAATTTTATGTTTCTGTCGACAATATGTGTTTCTTGGAGGGCGATAATGTTTGGCTTATTCTTAGTAACTAGGTTTTCTAGTGCGTATTTGTGTGTAGTAAAACCTTGGATATTCCACTGAAGAATAGAAATTTTCAAACCAATATCCATAATGACTACTAAAATTAAAAATTACTCGCCTGATATACTCGTATCATTCTTTAGAGGCATTGTTTTCTTAAGGGTATTTGGAGTTATTATAACGTTTAGCTCTGGAAAATTATTATACAAGCTGCTACAAGGTGATAAATTAGGATTATTTGTAGAGTTATTCGGTGGTGTTTTCAGTATATCTTCTGAAGGTTGCGATTGTACAGTTTTGCTTTCTAAAGAATAATCGATGTCAATTTCTCTTTCTGCATTATTAAAATTGCTGTCGATTATCATAAATTCTTGTGAAGAAACATCAGTTAAAGTAACGGGAATTTCGTTGTTATTTAAAATGGGTTTTAACGTTGTGTTGTTGTTAATATTATTGTTTTTGTTATTAATGTTGTTGGAGTTGAAATTCTTTGTGTTCACCTTATTACTATCCAAGGTCAATGTTTGTGTTGTATTTGTAGTTGAGGTGGAAGATTTATTTGTATTTGTTTCCTGCAAAGATGATTCACTGTTACTCTTTTGAGGAACATTATTACGTACTATTTCAGAGAAAGATGGTTTTTTGCTAAATGGTTTAATTGTGTGCATTGTGGGATTTTCGTTGAAAGCTTTCCAAGCCTCTCTTATGGTACATCTTCTATCTGCTTTAATTTTATTGACTGATTTGTGTTTAATAAATGATGGACATGAAGAATCATACGATGTGTGGGATTCAGTGTTGCAGTTCACGCAAAATTTTCTTACGCATTTTTCATGAGGAGGTGTAAATCCGCATTCTTTACAAAGTTCCACATTTCGACATCTATTTTTTGTGTGTCCCAGTTTTTGGCAATTGACACATTTCATCGGATTTGAGATATATTCTTGAACTCTTACTCTTTCCCATCCTATTTTCAAAAAATCAGGTCGATGTATTAAGTCGAATGTTATTACAGCTGCACCAGTTGGTACGAAATTACTTCCTTCTTTCTTCGTTAGCTTGCGAATGTCTATAACTTTTTGTTCTTCCAAAGACTTTATGATTTCATTCTCGGGAATATCAATTATTTTTCTGGAGAAAATTCTGCCTTGGATTGAATTGAGTGTTTTATGCATATCAATTTTTACAGGAACGCTGTCAATATATTTTGCTTTAAGAAACTTCTGAGCCGATTTCATATTTGAAGCTTTAATCATCAAATCACCACTACGCATTTCTGTAACGTCCAAATATTCTTTTGAGATAAAATTGAGTCCTTTTTCTATTTGGAATACATTATATGACGAAAGAGGCTTAGTATCCGTAGAATCAGAAAGTGGAAGTGCAGAAGCAACTAAGTACCGAGGTATGTGGTCTTCATTTCTGGTAACTTCAGGCAGTGGTGCGAAATCGTCTACTCTTATTCTTTTATTCCTTTTGAGGGCAGATTTGGAGGTGTCGAGTATACTGAACCTATTTTGATTGGGAGGGTCAGTCCCATTCATTTTTATTTATTTTTTATCAACGAAAAATAAAATTAAAGTTTATACCGATTTACTTATTAAACAAATAGAGAAAAAAAAAATCTCAAAGAGAAAGATTAAACCAAAGTCAAAAAACACAAAATGGAGTTTCTGTGTGTGTATCCAATAATCGTTATAACCGCCAATAAAAAACACGTTGTTATCACGCCGATTGCCCGGCAACGACTGGCTTATGTATATATCTGCGGACATTAGTGTAATAGCTTTTTTTTTAACATAACCTACAAACCTAACCTACAAAAAATTTCAACTAAAGATTTTTTTTCTTACACATTTCTGTGTTTCACAAAGTGTTAACAAATTTTTCGCCTCGAAAACTTCTCACATTCGTTACAGAAACGAAGCACTGGACTATCAATTTGAACGTGCTCAGTATAGAAAATCAATTTCCCATAAATCACGCCGTCAGTATTCTGAGATTCTTCTAATCCAGGGATCTGTTTCAGGACAGCTTAACGAATAATTTCGACTTGACTTTTTTACGTAACCTCACGAGTCAAATCACAGTTCTCAGTAAAAATAGAGTGTGAAACGATCGAACTTTTTCGGAGATAGCTTATCATGTACGACCTCTCTTAACAGAGAAATTTTATGAATATATGAAATTATAGCTTTAAGAAAAAAAGTATCCTCCCAATTGCGGATAATAATTCGAACACTACCATCTATGTTGGTGCCCGATTTATTCTCTGCATGCGGGAAGAAAAGCTGCATGCGGGGTAGCTGTTTCATGCAGTCGCAGAGGTTTCGAGAATAGAGTCTAAGAGGGATTTCGGGTTGCACCGATATCTACCTAAATTCGATGATCCTCGAAATGAAATGGCGAGTCATTAGCCCCATCTAAAACCAATAGCTACTGCCGGGCGTCGTGTCGCCTACTTCAAGCGGGCGTCTGTTCTTGCATCAAGCGGCTCGCTATATACATAAATGTGTTCGGATGTTCTCCGTGCATGTTTGGAAGGCTTAGCTAGCAGCCCTAGCAAGGACTTCAAAAATTATAAACTTTCACTACTTGACATTAACGAGCTGCGTTGCGCTGATGCAGCAGAACATATAACCAGTAATAGTCTAGCCCTGATGTACTGTGAAAGAAGAATTGACGAAGTTAGCGCAAGTGATTTAGCGTTTTTACTCTCGAAGGAAAATCGTCCAGCAGTTGAAAACCATGCTCGGATCGACTAGTAACTGCTACATTTAACACCAGAGCTGGAAGACTAACATGCGTCCAGTGCTACACTCCTACTGAAACATCGCAAAGATTAATATAGGATGTATTCTATAAGCAACTTGAAAGGGTTTTACCTAATGTTAATTGCGGGGATGTACTAATTGTCATAGGCGATTTCAATGCAAGCTTCATTCTTTCACAACTATGCTTTTTGCACTTTTTAATTTTTAAGGCAGAGTTGCAGCGACTCTGATGTCAATGAGGCGCATTTAATTTTCGAAGCTGTGTTTAGTTAATGGCTACTATTTGGTTATTTTACTACACCGATTAATCTGCTGTAAAATGCCAATTAAGGGGCGCTCTGATGTTAAATTTGGATTTGTATACTCTGAATAGTTCAGTGACCAGTGACTATGCCTTCATCATTTGAACTTTCCTACAACAACTAGCACAAATGGACGCTAATGCACGTCAGGAAAATGAGCTGTGGGCTCGAACCCAGGACCTTCGGTTTTGTATTCAACGTACTAACTACTTTAGCGTGTATAGCGAGCGATACAGGCAAATAATTCGTGATATTTTCTGTCGGTCATGTCTTTGCATATCATTTGAGGGAGAAATTGTTCCAACGAGATGGCGTAACATGCCATGCACAGCGCGTGAAACCATCACTTTGTTGAGCCAAACTTTTGGTAACCGAATTATCTAAAAAAATGAACCAGGGACACCTTTAGGCTGCATTTTGTGGATACACTTCAAATATCTGGTCTATGCTGATAAACCAGCAACGATTGATAATTTAGAAGACAACATTCGACGCACTATTGACAAAATAAGACCGTGTATGCTGGAAAAAGTGGTGCAAAATTGGACGGACAGGATGGCGTTCATAAGGTGCAGTCACGGAGTCCACATGCCACAAATTATTTTTAAACATTAAATGCACTGAAATTTGTGAACTAATAATACAGAAGAAATTTTGGCAATTTGTTGGATTTTTTTAAGATCTATGCCTTTAAAATACATCCCGTACGTTGTGGCCAATGAAAGAGTTGTATCTACGAGGAACAAGAAGTTAATCCAACAATAGCAATGACTTTTGTCGGAATCCGGACTACCTCATAAATGTTCCATCGAACAGCTAGATCTTGCAAAAACTTTTGGATAATTATCAAGAGTCATAATTCCCAGACCGTCATGGTGATGTAGGGTATTTATTGCCCCTCTGCAAAAGTTTCCACATTGCATTCCAGTGGTGAACAAAATTTGTAATTATTGAGGAAGTACTTTTTCTCTACTTTCAAGGTATCAATAATTATGTATTTTGGACGTTTCAGGAACTGATTATCAACAAAACCCAAGTAATCAAATTAAGAAATTTTTTTTAGGCGAATTAATACAATAATTTCCCGCCTATATTTGGGCTTTCCGTGCGTGGTGGGCAGCGCACTTGTCTAGAATATTTATATGAAAGGCACCAACTTTTTTTAATGGTTCCTATACAAATTTTTAAAACAAGTTGCCTGTTTGTAATGTGTAACCTACACCTTTAGCCGACAAAATTTGATCAAAAACTCCAATATATTGACCGATCTCGGATTAACAGAAAATTATAAAATAAAATTTACCTCTTCGAATGCATGTGCACAGTTTCCAGACATTTTTCACAATGTGAAGTACTTTCTAACCCAATACCACTTTGTAGAAAACCAAAGCAATCACGACATTCAAATTCAGCCAATTTACCGCAAACCGAACATTGGCGTGGAGCTATAAAAAAGAGAAGAAAACTCATTAAATCCAGGGAATAGGTTTTTCGGTTTTCAAGAACCTACAATCATCGATGATATCCGTAACATCTAATACTTGCGACGGCAAAATGCGAGGGTATACTTTGAAGCTTTTACCAAATCGGGGCATTTGTATTATAAGACACGATGGCACTTCCTTCAGTTTAATATCAGATGTATAAAAACTTTGTTCAAATAACTGCTGAACACTGGGAAATGACAAGCGTTCATCTTTGTCCACAAACAATTGGTAATAGTAGGCATCTTGGCCAGAGTTTAGCTGGAATATATGTGCATATATGGACATTTAAAAGTTTCTATGATGTTTTATTTTAATTATATTTTTTACCTTAAGAAATGGTTCGGCTTTCATTATTTGCAATAATAAGCAATTCAAAAACTCTTCAGGATCTTTTTCTTCGCTTGTTAGACCACTAACAGAGCTGAGTTTATCCAATAGTTGACGCAATTTCATGACACGATCTGCTCGAACGAACATATTCTTTCGCAAAGGATTTACGATTTCTTCGCGCAAAACTGTTTGCACTTCAGTGTAGTGTGGAATATCCTAAAATTTAATACAAGTATTTATTGAAAAAATATATTTATAATGTGCACATATTTAGGGCTTACATCCTTTTCCGGCGGTCGATATAGAATTGCATCAAATACTGGCGTAAAGGCAAACATAGAAAATAGTGTCACGTCCAAATAACAGGAATTATGATGACCCTGTATGCCTTTAAATTTACCACACACCATTTCCAAATTATTAAGATTGGAACATTCTAAAAATTAAGCGATAAATAAAGAGATTGTAGCCAATATTGTAATTATAATTGCAAAAAAAAACGATTACAATTAAGTGTAATTTGTAATTGAAATATTTCCAGTTACAATTATATGTAATTTTAGTTAAAGGTTTTCAATTACAATAGCCTTTTGTAATTGTAATAAAAAAATTTTCAAATACAATGACATTTGTGTTATTGTAATTGAAAAAATCTAAATTTCAATCACATATAATTGCAACTGAAAAAATGTAATTGCAAAAAATATTCAATTGATTTTGCCCCAAATCTGAATTAAATCAAACAAAATAAAAAATAACATTGGGAACTTAACTCTGAAGTGAAATGATTCGAAATGATTTTTTCCCCAACTTCGCCCTATAATTAAACAAAAGTCACCTGTTTTATAGGGCATTTTCAACACTGTCGATTTACGAGTATATCTGTCAAAGCGAACTTTTTAAGAAATGTTTGACAGATTTTTGTATAGAAAAGAAGTCACCACAAGCTGTTGGTCAGTTTTATTAGTGATTTTATTTCGCTGATCCATTACCAGATTTTATATGGGATTGAAGTTTATTCTGGAACGTGCGGTATACATATTACTCGTTTACATCGGCTTGTTAATATATTTGTACGCTTTGTTTTTACTGTTCCTCATCGCGAGTACATATCTGGTTTTCTTCAGATTTCTAGGGTGCAGTTTTAATGAATTTATTAAGAACGTAAATCTTCTAATGTTTTATAAAATTATTAAGAATTCTAGGCCCTTATCATTACACGAGTCGTTCATATTTTCGCGCTCTACCAGAAAACCTCAGATTATTTTTCCAATAATTTGTTTATTTTTTTTTTAAATCTTTTATTGTCAGGGTTTCGCGGTGGTGATTAATCGTGTCTCTCTAAAGACAAAATTTAATTCAAATTTCTTTAACTTCTACTGCTGGCTACTGATGGGACCTTACTTTACTTTATTTTGTTATTATTTTTTTTATATTTCCTACTTATGTTATCTTTGGCTGGGGAGCTGATTTTATGTTGGAATAGTAAATCGTTAATCTTATGAATCAATGAATTGTTATGGTATGAATTTAATTTAATTAACAATTATTATTTAGTATCTAAGGTATTTTTTTTACTGTTATGTAATATTATGTAATTGGCCTTAAAAAAAGGGCTTAGTATTACATATTTTCTTGTAAATAAATTCAGCTCAGGGTTTTATATATTATGCTAGAAACACAACTGGGACGAACGACGAATATTTCGGTGCGAACTTTCGTCATAAAAAATAAAACACATTTGCGCATATGAAAATGAACACAACACCACCGTAGAGCGAAATTCGTCGTCTGTGACGAACTCTGAGATAGGTTTATTTCTATTTTGTACGCCGACGAACGACGAAAAAACAATTTTCTCTCTCTCTCTCTCTCTTTGCATACACAATAACCAACTTTATAAATTATGAGAGCAGAATTCAGTGAGTAAATTCGTCGTTATTGTGCTTCATACGACGAATTTACTCAGCGAATTCTTATCGACGAGTTCGGCAACGTGAACGAAATTCGTCGTTCGTCCCAATTGTGTTTATAGCATTAATTTGTTTTGAAGTCAACACGCTAATTACTTCAGCTCATAAAACCCTCTTTTATTTACATATAAATAAAATTGATTGGTTGACTCGTAACTTTTATGCCGTACGTGTTTAAAAACTCCTTTTTGTCAAATTTACTCTCACAACTTTTGTCGCTGTTATGTCACTAAAAACAAAAATTTGTGTTTCTTCATATATAAGACACCCATCACATACTTACTATAAATATCTATGAATATCTTCTTTGAGACAAGTAGTTGTACTTACTTATCGGTGCCACTGCTCCTGGCACAATTGGACATTCCATATGCCCAAATGTTTGCTCCTCATCATGAAAACCATTTGAAGTTTTTGCTTTATTATCGTTTGACTCACAAACGATACCTCCCACCGCGCCACCTTCTGCTCCAAAAAATCGCCTGTCAATGGAGCACTGATCGCTAGTAACAAAAATTCCACGACCATTTGGACACTTAAATAATCTAGAGACAAAAGGAAATATTTAATGAAATATTTTATCGTCAATAACAATGCGAATTGTACTTACGAAATGCCATTATAGCCACCGTCTGTTGTTAGCAGTTGCTTGTCAATACAATCGTCTTCCAGTTCCACACCAATTAAGATATTTTTTTGGCCAGGTGGTGTGCCAATCCAACGAATAACTCCATAAAAATGTTCATTAGATTCTGGTGGATTCACTTCAACCATAGAGCCCAAGCCCAAATCGGTATTGGGCACCTCTTGCAATGACAATAGCTGCATTAATTCACTGTCCAAAACAGCGGGCAACAATTCAGCTGCATCTGTATCAATTTGATTAGAATTTGTATTAGCATACAATGCTTGTTGTGTAGCATCTCTATCATTATAGTTTTCTTTTACAACTTTGCTGTTATGAGACTCTGCAGAAGTGAACATTTGGTTGGACGGGATCGGGAATGTTGTAAAAATAAAAATTAAAAAAATTGTGAATTAGGAATGCATCAAATTGCTAGGCGATGGGTAATAATAAATAAATGGTATGTGTATATAACCTGACATGTATGAGCCATATCTAATGGGACTGCCCACTGGCGATGTAGTGAAAAATTCTAAAACAGTCAAAGGTATATTATGGTACAATGAAGATTCACTAGGTGAACGTTCTATTTCCATTTTTTCTTTATTTTTCTTTTTTTTTTTTTTCTTTTATGTACTGATCACTTTTTTTTGAATTTAAGTTAAAACTAAAAAAATTTACGTGAAATTCACTGCAATCTAAAAACACAACTAATGATAAATGTCATTAGAAGCAATCTAATAGGAGAAAAGATATTGCAACCATAGGAAAGTTCAGTGAACAAATAAATATCAAAACTAAAAAAAAAATCAAATATCAAAGCTTTTAGTTCTTTTACATTTAGGCAGATCGTTTCATAAAATAGTTTTATCATTTAGTAATAAAAAAAATTATAATTTTATTTTCAAAGTTATTTTTAATTTCCTTTCCAAAACTTTGAAAATACATATAAACATCACTTGTCGTTTTGTTATTTCAAAATTTCTAAAAATAGTTTTTATTTTCATCTCAATTCTATTATCTGCTGTTGGACGTAATGTGTTAAACACACTTCTGCCGCAATTGTTACAGAATTGTGTTCAGTGTCTGCCACATTTTGGTGTTTGAAAGTAGATATTTCAAATATTTTGTTTAAAAATAGAATTAACATTATAACAAAATTTAAATAAATTAAATTAAATTAAAGCAAATTAAGTTATTTAAGAGTTTGTTTTTTCGGTTACACTTGTTTTCTTAGAAGAAGTGCATTGAAAAAGTTACAAAATTAACACGAGCAAACAAACAAGAAAACAAACTATGAAAATGTGGCGAAAATTAAAGAAGAAAAATGCGTGACTTTCTAAACTGGGCAACTTTCATTTTATTTCAACTCATAAAATAACTTAAATTTAATTTACATCAAAAAAAAAAACTCCCTATTCAATTAAAAATCCGTTAATTCATTGCGAATCAAATGCATTTTAAACTATTTTCAATCTGAATTTTTATGTAAAAACACGATTATTTTGAAGAAATCAAACATGATTGTATTTGAGTTTAAGTTTAACATTTGATTGTATCTGATTACACAGCAAAAAACAGTTGAACTGATTCAATATTACATACTGTTAAAATCCATTAAATTATTTGTTTAAATATTGTTGGACAGGCTCAACAATATCGCAAGAAAATCTAACCGATCGAACGCCGGTCACTCGAGTTCGAATCAATTTTGGTTCAATGCACTTACGTTTGGCAGTTGATGTTTCTTAAGGATGGGTTAGGCGAACGTTGCTGTTGTGGTACGGTACCGTACCGTACTGTTAGCACGTTTGTGCACTTATAGAACATTTAAAAATGATCCACAGTAGTGTGAAATAAAAAAATATTAATAAAAAGTCCGCAAGTTTGAAATAGTGAACCGATTTCAATGAAATCAACTGCTTTGAAAAGAAGAAGTGTTGAATTTTTAAGGCAGTATATTTGGAGGCACCTTCTTGTAAGACGGTATAGCTCCAAAGAGCGTCAAAGTTGGTAACTGTGGGTGTTTAAATTCTTTCAGATCGTCTAAATTTTGTAAATATCAACCGATCTTAATGATTTTTCTTTTTGCGGGCAATCAACGTTAAGAAACAAAAATAAAACATATGTACCTAAAGCACCATTTTATCTCTCACAGTTTCCAAGTTATTTGACTTGAATATTTTTTTTTTAATTTTTGACTTTTTTAATTGTTAGTACATAACTTCTTTATTAACCCATAAAAATCGTTTAGTTGTGTTGTTTTTGAAAGAAAACGTATTAAAATTCATATGAAAAACAAATCTTATTAATATCTCAAAAATTGTAGCAAGGAATAATTTTGCAATTTGGATTTTTGAAAATTATGAGAAAATTTTGTATATTTTGTGAAAAAAGTACATATTCCAAACTTTTTTGGAATATTTAAAAAATATATGAAGTATTTGATAAAAACTTTGATTGTTTCTGAGAGAAGAGGTATTAAGAAATACTGTGAAAAAAATTTTAGAGATTTTTGTTGGCGCACCCTACATCCAGCATTGTGAAAAAACTCTCTTTTTTGTAAATTGTTGGTCTTTTATTATAAACAAACTTGTTGTAAGTAACTTGTACGAAACTCTTGACAGTACGACCACACGAGCAATTTGTTGTGTCTTAACACAAGCAATAACGCCGACAGAATGATGACGTCGAATTGCTTGTGTTCAACGAACACGTACATCCAAATATATTTCTTTTTATGTATATACATACCAAAGTTAGCAATAATTGGAGGTTTGGCTAATTATAAATTAAGATTTTATTTATTTTATGGTGCTTAAACTTTTATCGTGTCTTATTGTTGCTGAATATATGTATATTCCAACACATATTCATACGGTCTACGCGTTAATATCTTGTGTCGGCAATCGAATTTGACATTTGGCTAGTGACATCCTACACATAAATGTAGACAACAGAGGAGATTTTCGACAAAATTTTCATTTTCACATTTTTTAAAACAATTTTTTTCCCAATAAAAAAAGTTTTATAAAATTATATATTACCTACCATTTACCTACCATTTACACATGAAACTAATTGCAAGAAAGTAGCAACACAATCACATTTTTTCACTACCACACTCACATAGTTTTTAATTTCCACTCAGCTTTCAACGATTTTTTCAAGAAAGTAAATTTTTGATGTTTTCAGAAAGTAAAATGTATGATATAAATATAGAATGTACTTCCATTCTCTCTTTATTTAAAAAAAAAAAGTATTTTTGAAGTTTGTTTTTTGAGAGAAATAAAAAAAATGTTCCCATATCATAAAAAATATAAGTCTTCCCTTATAAATTTTGTACAAAAATGTGTAATTATCTTCACAAAAATTTGAAAATATATAAAGTAATATATACATGACTATACATCTGTGAAGTTCAAAAAGTGGTTATGTAATAACTTGGAGCATCTTTTTAAATTTTCTGCCTAAAATAAATATTTTAACTATATTTTCATCCAAATTGATTGATGGTTTTGATTAGTGGACAATGAATTTGCATTAAGTTTAGCAAATATTGATTGATATTACATCTTGTTTAATCTATATAATTCGCTTTTTGTTGATTGTAACATGTTTTTCTAAGAAATGGCTTAAATACCCGGTCAGATAATTTTGGCAAGGCTATTTCACAAATTTTGCAGGCTCTTAGACACTCTTGGCGGACACCAAATAATGTAGAGAACTCAAAGAATGCTACATTCATATTTTTACAATGATATTTTGTACGTCCACAGCTTGTAATATGCAGCTAATTTTCGCTTTCTTTAACACAACAATACATTTACAATGCACATTGTAGCACATTTTTACTGGAAACTTCAGAATACCTATCCTTGTCTATATTTATATCATGGTAAAATGAAAAAAGGTTGACAGTGTTACCCCCTTTAAAGATTTGTAGAAATATATAGGATTGTGGCAAATAATTATTATAAATTATTCTTATTTTGTATAAATATTTAAATAATTGTAATTTCGTATCTTCAAATATACATGAAGAAGACAATTCGTGTCTATTTAAAACAATAATATTATTAAAATATTAACAATAATAATTATTCCCAACTTATTGCGATAATCTGGGTAACTCTAATTAAGTAATAAACAAGGCAATAGAAATGGAACTTTTCGTTTCGACGACATTTTTAAAATGAACTTTCACTTTCCTATGAAAACGAACAAGAAATTTTCATGAAAGTAACTTTTTTCATTAAAATTTTTATTCATAATACGTATACAAAAATTTCAAGAAAGTCTTTCATGTGTAAATGTAGCGTTAGGAAACATTTTAATTTCATTCAATAGTATGCATTTAGATTTGCAAACTGAAAAAAAAAATATTCTCATACCTTCAATACTTTTCGAAATATGTATTTCAAATCAAATTTTGATTATAAAATTAGATTTTCTAAATTTTTTATCTCATTTTCTTTGCTTCAAATGTTTCATATTTTTTTTCTATGTAATCACAATAGAAGACGTAATTGTCTATTCAACGGTGTATAATATGTATACCTTTACCATTATATCAATATTAAAATGTATGCATAAATATAACACCTCTGGTGAAAATTTACATGTTTTATCTGCTATTCAAACAAACCCACATTTTTTATGACCTCTTGAAGCTGCTTTAAATATTTATTTTTAATAATAATACTATTATATGGCTCAAACATACATATAAAGCTCACAGTCACATCCGCGGTGTAGGTCCCAACCTACAACCACCGCCGAGATCGGTACAATCGAAATTGAAAAAAATTAACTTACACAAAAATAACTAAACAACCGGGAAACCGTTCGGGGGGAGGTGATGTGAAATCAGAGTTGTGAGGTGAGTGTGTGTAAACTATGGGGGACTGTAGAAAAATATTGGGAGCATACATGTCCCAGGTAGGGAGTGACAGTAGAGAACGAAGAGCTTGTTCTCTCTACGAACTGTTAATATATGTAAATATTTTTTAATTTATTTTATTAACCCTTTTGTTTTGCAAATTTTTTTAATTACCCAAGTTGTAAAACTTTAAAGTTTCTGGTTACTCAGTATTGCACTTACTTTTAAGGTAATCAGTAACATTAATAAATAGTCATGTAATTTTTATTAACTTAACCAACAAAAAAACAAGGAAATCAAAAAGAAATTGATTACAAATATTACATGAAATAAATATTGCATCGAGTACCGATAATTGAAAGAGTTGAATAGTCAAAATTTTATATATTTTCCAACACTATGTGGAGTTTCAGTCAGCTGTTTCTTTAATCTTACTAATTTTTACTATTTTTCCGTTCGCGTACTTTTTTCGGCAACAGCTCTTTTTTGAGAGAAAATTTTAACATTTTCGCAGTAATTACTCATTTACTGCATTTTACTATAAAAGTAAAAAAACACACCTAATATAAAAAAAACAGCAATGATTTAAAAACTTACTTTGGAAATTTTTATTGTCTATATTCTTGTTAATCGATGGAATGGTTTCGCTTGTATTTTTTGTGTTGTTATTGGCGCTAAAATTTGCCATCGAATTATTTGATTTATTGCGATTGATTTTAGTGGATGTAGTGGTCCCCATACCCGCCATCGTTGCGTTACTGCCAGTCATGTTGTTGGATTTTTGTAATTTATGTTTATTATTCAATATGACAGCAGCATCACCGGCATTCGCTGGCCAATCCTTGCCTAATAAGTCAGCTAAATCCACACCATTTGATCTTTCATCAATTACAATAACCTTGGATTCATGGCTTGTCGACTCAGCGATGTCCTTTTTGTCTATGACCACAATTTCCGGGCCGTTATCGGTGCACATTGTAGAAGCTTTTGTTTGGTCTTTATGTTTAATTTTTAAAATACCACTTTGCGGCTGAGTCTGGGTCTGTACCGTATTTGTGGTAGTGGCTCGCCGTTCAATAGTTTTTTCCCGATTTTCTATTGACTGGTTAAATTCTTCACATTCCATTTGCGTTAAATGAGAACATGACTTTTTGGCTCGATCCATTTTCTTGTTACTGTTGTTGTTGTTGTTGTTGTTGTTATTATTTTTATTATTATTTATGCAATTGTCTGTAGTATCGTCAGTATTATAGTAAAACTGTGAATTTGGCGTTTTACTTTTCTTGGTTTTTTTCTCTGCCTTTAATGAAGAGGTGTTACTTGCGACACTTCCTGTTATAGAACTGCTTGGCCCAATTGCGGACTTGAATCTTTCTATTGTATCGTTAAAAAAATTTCCTCGTGAAATTTTTTTCTGGTATTCTTGGGTTAATTCTGTTATATAATTTGCTGTAGTGAATATAGAAAGGCGAGGTTCACAAGGCATGTACTTAGAAATGAATTTAACTTTATCTGCTTGCGGAGAATCTCCATTGGTTGCATCCTGCAAAAAAGAAGATGAAATTTTAAATCCAATATGTATATATATTTTGCAGAGCTCGCAAAATATGCTCAACCTAATTTCTCACTCAAAAGACCTAAAAAAATGAGACGGAATTACTCAGTGTCTGAACAGCAACCCTTTTTTTCCTTTCAATCGTGTTCTCGCTCCCGGGTTATAGGTTGAGCGTAACATACGAATCGGTCTCTTACTGACCGCATGATACGAACAGAATCGTTCGTTACTCAGCTACTGAGGGTCAGTAAGTGAGCAAATCAAGCAAACTGTTCGCAAAGAGGTCTTTATTTTTGTTGTTGCGTTTTCTTTATGTTGTTGCCTTAGATATTTCCTCACAGGCAAATCATTAAAGAGGAAGGGAGAAGATAATAATAAATAACAATAAAAATATCTGTAAATCAAACTATTTGTCAACGAAGTGTAAATGTAAAATAAAAGACAGATATGTGTACAACAAAAACAAAATTAATCTTCATGTATGTAAATGTTTACCTATCCACACTCGCAACACACATATGTACATGCTCAAAAGACCGTTTGCCGAGATTTTACGAAATAAAGGGTCTCGAGTGAACACATGAGCCGAGCGATCGAACAAAAATGGTCGTTGGTTGAGCGAAGAGCAAGCCAAAGAAGAACGAAGTTTGAGGGTTTTTTCGCGAAAGTGTCGCATCGTGTCAGTGGACGAGTGTTTTTTTTTTCTGACAACAAGCACAAGAGAGACCAATTATTGCGATCTCTGATATTTTATCTTTAAAAATGTTCGACTGGGTTACCTGAGTAACTTTAGAGTTTATGGAAGAGAGAGGAGAAGATAATGAAGAGGATATCCTCTCACGCCCATGAACTAAAAAGTTGCTCAACTAAAACTGTCGTGTTTTAAGAATACAAAATTTAATAACGAATTTATTAGCTAAAGAATACTTGACGTATTTCGTTGCTTTGGTTCGATCAAGCGAAGGAAGCGTGTAAAAAAAAAACGCACGGTGTCAAGGGACAGCGTGTAGGAACGTAGTTCCTTGTGTTTTACTTACCTTAGAAATTGCCCCTTAGTTTTAATTTTCATCAAAATCGGTTAGATAGTTTTAAAGAAGCAGAAATTGCCTAGTGATCCTATTTTTGAAAAAGTGTATATGGGCACTTCCAAAAAAAAAGTCCACCATGACGGAAAAGTTTAAAGTTCACCAACAGATTTGTTTTCGTGTATTATAAATGAGAAATATTTAATATTAATAGTAATTAAAAAATGTAAGTTTTACTTAATTTCAGAAGCATTTGCTCTTTACTTTTTATACTTCTAGGAGCAATTGCACAGTAATAATTTTATTGCAAAACTATTGCTACAACAACTAATCATAGACAAATGAAAAGAAAACCATTATATATCAATTAACGGTAAAATTTAGTTTTTCTTAAAATGATATTTCAATGTAACGTAACGCCAGGAAAAGTAGAAAATATTTTCATTATCTCTACTCTGACGATAGCAAGTGCGTGAAATTTTGCATTTCCACAAAGTGTGCTTAGCCTAAGTGACAGCAATAAAAAACTCGCTTATTAAAAAAATATTTAATATATTACCTATTTTCAAAAGTGTGTAACGTAACGCCAGATTGTGAGTATTTTTTTTTTTTTTGCATAGTACAAGGTTTATTTATAATTTACTTAAAATGTTGGAAGGTGTAGATGGAATCTTCGATGAAGTGTAAAAATTACTCAAAGCGGTACAGGGAAAAACTAAGACTGGATGCGCGTAGGCTTGAGATAAGCCGTGAAAAAACTAGAGAAAGTGTCCAGACACAGGAAGAAGCTTGTAGAAATAAATAATAATACCACAGCAAAACAAAAAGAACAAAACCGTACAAGGCAAGAAAAATTTCCGCTTGAAAAAGAATAATGAAGTTGAAACAAACAAGGAAAAGCGTTAGCTAAAGTCAAAAAAGCTTTGCCGGCCGAACCAAAAAAAAAGGGCACATGTTGTTGACATACTTTATGAAAAATATGGCACTCGGATGAAAAAGAAACAAATTGTTAAGGATTTTTATTTGAGAGACGATATTAGTATCTAAGCTGCAGGTCGGAAGGATACATTAATCATTGATGGGGAAATAGTTTCCAAGCGTTTTATGTTACTGACTGTTTCTTAGTCGTACGAATTATATAAAACAGAGAGAAGTATTAACTACGTTGGTAAGTTGATTTTTTATGGTTTAAGACCAAAGTACGGGCAACTTTCAAGCAAAATACCACAAAATATGTGCGTGTGTAAGTACCATGCGAATTTTACATTTATTTTGCAAAGCATTGCTGAGGTTATACAATCATTTTCTTCAAATTTTGAAATTTTTCTTAAATCCGTTTGTTGCAACATTAATAACGAAAAATGTATGACAAATAATTGTAGAAAGTGTGCCACAAATGTAGAAAATGATTTAGTGCCCCTAAAATATCTTTCATTTATGGATAAAACCATTAAATGGAAACATTGGCGCAAAATGGACGACCGAATTGCATTGACAGAAACTAGACTTGGGTCGAACTTGTTCACTAGTTAATTTTTGCCACAAACCAATGATCAAACCCATTTAAATTACATGGGTTTGATCATTGGTTTGTGGCAAAAATGAACTAGTGAACGAGTTCGACCCAAGTCTAACAGAAACCGAAGGTTCTCTATCTGATCTATTGTACGAACTAGACAAACAATTGCCATTTTTTAAACGGCATTTTTTTGTAAAACGTTCCCAGGAAAAATATTTTGAAACAAAAAAAAAGCATATTACAGCAAACGATCTAGTCCTACAAATAGGCTTTGCAGAGAACAACAGATTATTTTTTCAAAATGAGATACAGAGCGCTAACTTCAGCTACCGCCAAGTTACCATTTTTACTTGCGTTGCATGGATGATTGGCGGTGTTAAGTCATATGCCATAATCAGTGACAAACTCAGTCATAACAAGTTCGATGTTTGCTGCTTTTTAACAACACTTGTAAGGATGATTAAAGAAGAAAATGGAAGTTTTCAAAATATATATGTATATTTTTTCGGATGGATGTAGCCCACAGTTTAAAAATAAGTTCATTGCACGAAGTTTACCTGAATTTGTTTCTATATTTGCTTGCATGATTTTGGAGTGGAATTACTTTGCAAGTTCTCATGGCAAAGGCGCCGTTGATTTTTTTCACTGAATATAGAGCTATTTAATTGCTTCTCAAATCTAAAAAAAATTTTAAAATTGTTTTACAACATTTTGTCGTACAAATGTCACGTAACGCCAGAATGGAATCACCCATATCCATGTACTTTCCTAGACTAAGATCTATCTATATTTCGAATTTCATCAAAATCCGATAGATAGTTTCCAAGAGAGAGAAATTTCCCCTTGCGGCCCCACAAGCTAATATTTTGTAAAAAATGTATAGCCTATGTATGTCTTTATAAAAATGGGATAGATAGTTTCTAGGAGGAAAACATTTCCCTTACCACCCCTAGTGCGCATATTTTTGAAAAAATCTACAGCCCACGTCTTCTTTTAGACTCAGATCTATCTATGTTTTGAATTTCATCAAAATCGGATATAGGCCCTTATTATGAGTTGCATTCGATTTTCGATCTTCGCTGGCTATCGAACATCGAAAATCGAATGTTCAATTCATATTATGAGCATCGAAAATGTCGTTGAGCAACGAGTTTTCTATTGAACAGAATTTAGCTTTCGACGACGTATTTTAGTACAAAAATTTATTATAAACGATTGTTTTTTATTTTTAGGTAAGGTTTTTGCAAACTTTTTCTAATGATATTCACAATAAGGACATTCTTTGGCGAATGCTCGTCATAATACCAAATGAAAATTCGTTCGCTCAGTACTTTCGACTACAGTCGAAGATCGACAGTTGCTCATAATAGGGGCCATAGTTTCATGGAATCGGATAAATAGTTTCAAAGAGAAAGCAATTTTCCCCTACCGCCCCATGTGCTCCCAGTTTTTCAAAAACATATTAACTATGTGTCCATATAACCTATGTGTCCACCTATCTATGCACTTAATTTCATCAAAATCGGTTCCGTGCTTTAGCCGTAAAATCAACACATACAAACAATAAATTTGCTTTCGCATTTACATACCTTTTAGCAAAGACACAAACCATATTGGAGGTTACCAAAAAGTATGATAAAAATTCCCAAAACCCCAGAAGTTCCCTGGCACTTCCCCGGAAAATTATGGAAAAACTGGACATCTAAAACATCCACAGTGGCAGCACCATTATGCATTACGTAGTTGTTACCAGTATTTGTAAAGGTGTCTTTACATGGTAATACAATGTATTACGACATGTCAAAAAATGCTGTAGAAAGTACAAAATCTTATCATATAAACGCAAAATGTATCAAGTAGGAGAGAATACGGATAGAAAATTTGACAAATGGTCGGTAAACCATTTAGAAACTTAAGTATTCTTATCACACCAGAGGTGTTGATTTCAAAGTAAACATTTGCAGCATTATTGGTATTTATTGAAGTGTTTTGCAAAAACAACCAAATTCATTTCATTTCATTTATTTATTTTTCATTTAATCGAGCCCAAAGGGCCAACTTAGGAAATATTCATGTTGTTTTTGTAAATATTGTACAACTGCTACCATCAGCTACTTACCCCGTACAGCAAAACCAAACAAACAATAAACCAACCTATAAAAAAAACAAGTAAGAGTGCTATATTCGGCTGTGCCGAATTTTATATACCCTTCACCAACGTATGTACATACATACATACATATTTGATTTGTGATAAAATTTATGTGACCTTTCGGTCTTTTTTGACTAAAGAATTTGATTCAAATATTTTATTTTCGATATAATTAAATATTTTATTCTACTCTCTATATTTATGAACTATTTTACATTCACCCTTATTCCAGTTGTCAACACTGACGTCACGTCAATACAATACCAAAAAATTGAGACTTGTTTGCTCGCTCTCAAGATATTCAAAAACCGTGCTACTATTTAATAACCCTAAAATAGTCTTCGCATTGTACCTCCACACCAATACTCTTTCGTGTCTCAATTTAAACATCCCCCCATTGCAAATGATATATTATGTAAACGGTTTATTCCTAAAGAATTTTTTCGATTTTGTTCAGCAGAAATGACGAGCATGCCCTTAATTTATTTTATAGCTTTGACCGTTCTTTAGCGATTAATTTAATTTTTATCTCCATTTACCAAACATTAATAAGAACTCGTTACAAGGTGTCAACTAAAGACCACCGATTTGAAACATAACTCTGCTGAGAGCAAAATAAACAACATTGCAAAAACTTTCGTTTATACCTAAATTAGATATACATACATATAAAAATTAAGCATATATAAAATAAATCTTGAGTAAACATCTTCTTAACATATGAAATAATCGTATGTTTAACTGAAAAAAATATTATTTCTAATTATTATTTACTCAAAAAAAAAACATTTTTTTTTCAATTGCCAACCCTGGAACCATAATTTTAATTTTTCTGGTTTTAGTTCTTATTTATTTCTTTCTAAAATATTGAATATATTCGATAACTACGAGGGCGGTTCGGAAACTTCTTAGCCTAGCACAAAAAGCGCGGTATAAACAGAAAAAAGTTAAGTGTTTTGGAAACTTCCATCTCTGCTATGAACACATGTTAAATTTTGTTTCGATCTGGTAACTCCTTCATATAGAAACAGGTGTTCACAAAAGACGCATCCGCGATTTTTTAACAATGGAAAAATTAGAAATGCGTGGTGTCATTAAATATTTACATAAAAAAGGTTTATCGGGACAAGAAATTCATAATGATATGGTGAATGTGTTAGGTGAAAGTGCTCCTTCATATGCAACAGTAAAAAATTGGGTTGCTGAATTTAAACGTGGTCGTACAAGCATTGAAGATGAACCACGTAGTGGACGTCCAAAAACAGCAACAACAACAGAAATTGTAGCCAAAGTGCATGATATGGTATTAAATGATCGACGAATAAAAGTGCGTGAAATAGCTAATATCATGGGCATCTCAAATGATCGAGTCCATTTAAATTTGCATGAAGAACTACAGATGAAAAAGCTTTCTGCAGGATGGGTGCCGCATTTGTTAACAGTCGACCAAAAACGCATAAGAATGAACATTTCTCAAGCTTGTTTGGATCGTTTTAAGCGAAATAAAATGGATATTAAGCGTCGTTTCATAACTGTTGATGAGACATGGATCCACCACTATACTCCAGAGACAAAAGAACAATCCAAACAATGGACTGAAGCTGGAGGAAGTGCCCCAAAGAAGGCAAAAACAATTCAATCGGCTGGTAAGGTTATGGCAACGGTTTTTTGGGACTTCAAAGGTATTTTATTGATTGACTATCTGCAAAAGGGTGAAACAATAAATTCAGAGTACTATTGCAACCTTTTGGATCAATTAAATGTACAAATTCGAGAAAAACGTCCTGGCTTACAACACAAAAAAATAATTTTTCATCAAGACAACGCACCAGCGCACAAGAGTGTTTTAACAATGGCTAAAATCAACGAATTAAAGTACGAGTTGCTTGACCACCCACCTTATTCTCCTGATTTGGCTCCCAGTGACTTTTACCTGTTCCCAAATCTAAAAAAAAATCCTTGCTGGCAAGCGTTTTACCTCAAAAGAAGATGAAATTACAGTTGTAAACCACTATTTTGAAGACCTTGAGGAAAACTATTTTAATCAAGGGATAGAATTGCTAGAAAAGCGTTGGACTAAGTGTATTGATGTTTCAGGAGATTATATTGAAAAATAAAAATATTTTTGAAAAACTAACTATTCTCTTTCATTGATAGGCTAAGAAGTTTCCGATTTGAGTTATTATCGGATACACAATAGTAATATCCAGATAATAACGGACAGCCAACCCGCGATCAAAAGCATTGCAGGTGTATATTCTACATCATTACTTGTCCAAGAATGCCGCACAGTCCTGGATGAACTGGCGCAGCACTCAACCATCACACTATACTGGGTGCGTGGACACGGAACTAATTCAGGCAATATAGTTGCGGATGAACTAGCAAAGAGAGGAACCCTACTCGGGGAAGTCGATATTGACAATCTCTGTGGGCTCCCTCTGTCGTCTTGCTGGAGACGCTTCGATACTGCCTTTCTTAATTTAGCTCAGGAAAGATGGCGCAATGAGCCTACCTGCGTTATATCGAGAACCCTTTGGCCTCGTCTAGATACTAAAAGAACCAGAAACCTCATTAGCTTTACCAGAAAGCATCTGAGGAATCTCCTGGCCACACTTACAGGCCACTGCACTTTCGGAACCCACGCTAAACGTATGGGTCTCCCGTATAATGACTACTGTTACAGCTGCAATGATGAGGAAGAGGAGGAAAGCATTTCGCATCTTCTCTGCTTCTGTCCTGCTTTGGAGGATCTCCGTCTGCACTTCCTTGGCAGAATATCATTCAATAGCTTGTCCGAGTTATCGGAAATAGGACTTAGAAACCTAAGTCTATACATTAGGAGCAGCGGCTGGTATGGCCGCTAGCCTTCACGGCATGTGTATGTACTAGACCCTCTCCTTGTCCCACTTCTTCACCTCTTCTCTACTTCACTCTCTCTTATTGTACAAAAACTCTCCATCTATATCCTCTGCATCTATATTCTCCCTATAATGTATGATACATTTTTATGTCCACTTTTGTATTAACTTCAAATAATACCTTTTTGGTGATAATATAATGGTTACTCACTACACTATCACAAAAATGGTATAAAATCTGGTTTTCGAGATGAAAGAGTATTCGGAATATCTTGAAATTTTTACAGTAGGTAGATGATATTGATGTTGTTAGTTGATTTCTTGCAAAAATTGAAATTTTAAAAATATTGAGTTAATACCCTTACCCTTATTATTGATTAAGTGAGATATGTAAGTATGTGTTTTTTTAAATTCTTTAACTTACAGTGCTGTAATGGCTCGAACTTGGTACCTTTAGACTAACAGACTAGCACACATTCACTCGGCTACCGTCACACAGTCGAGAAACTATCGAGAAACGTTAGCTTTAGCGAACATTTGTTTTTTTTTTTTAGTTTTACAAACAAATATCGAACAATTTTCTTTCGAAATTTCTTCGATTTAGAGAGCACTCGTTGATATCGAATCTCAGGTCAAAGTGGGGAATTTAACAGTGACCGTCAATTAACTGGTAACTTGGTCTATAGTGTTGAGTTAGATGTTAGAGTGAAACATACATATATGTGTCAACTGTAGAGTTGACAACACTGAATTGACCAACTCTGTAAAATATAGGGTGTGGTTTTGTTTTTTCGAATTCAACGTACAGAGAGGGAGAGACATTCGTTTGCTAATACTTGTCCTGACAACATCGATATTTGATTATTTCTTTATACGTAAAATAAAATAAACGATTTATTACTACCACAATAAATATTACTTTTTAATTATCTTTGACAATTTCTCAGAAGTGGGATAGTGAGCTGATGCCCTAAAGAAAAACATTTTTGTACGATATGGATAATCTTCGAGGCTTGACGGTTAAGGATCTACAGGCGAAGTGCAAAGAAGCTGGTTTATCGTGTTCCGGCAGAAAAAACCAATTAATCGAGCGTCTCGAAGGAAACTGTAAAAGCGATGTAAATCAACGTATTGCGCAGCTCGAAAATACCATTGCAGAGTTACGCGAACAATCTGCTCGTTTCCAAGCGTCGGAATTTTCGTCTACGTCACATACCTTCGAGTCGCCTGTCGCCTCACCAATTGGTACCTTATCAAATAGCGTTCCGCACAGTGTACCACCCGTATCATTAGCTGGCAGCCGTACGCCAGCCGCGACTTTGCCGAACACTTGTTCGCAACAACCCGTATCGTTACACCAGCCAGTACTGCAACAACTCGTTTCGCCCAGCTATGTTTGTCAGCAACCTATTTGTGCGTCGTATACATCAACACTCGTTCCTAATCAGCAGTATTCTTATAGTTTAGCCGACCACGACGCCCAGCAAGTGGGTGCGCGCTACGTCGCATATAATCAACCGCAGGTATCAATATTTGATAACGTGCCATTCTCTTGTGCAGCTCAAGAAATACCATCTACAACCAACATACATGTACAACAACCGCATTTATCGTTCCCACCGTCAGTACAACATAACGTCGTCCCTACAAACCCCTATGGCAACGTAAGGGAAATGATAACTATTTTGCCCACATTCAACCCGTCTTCGGAAGAGTCCTTAAGTTCATCGCAGTTTATTAAACGTGTCGAAACTCTCAAGGCTGCGTACTCTTGGGACGACCACTCATTAATTTTCGCCGTACAACAGAGAATGTATGGACCAGCAAAATACTGGGTTGACTCCTTACAAATAGTTTTCTCATCGTGGCAACAATTTGTTTATAAATTTCTTCAAGATTTTCCCCACACAATCAACGCTGCAGATATTCATGTAAGAATGTCCCAGATGAAACGACGTATAAATGAAACACCGCAGGAATTTTATTTCAGGATGCTAGCTTTCGGTACTAAAGGTAACCTACCAGAAAGTGCTATTGCCCGCCATATCGTTAATGGCATCAATGATGCTGACCTTAAACGTAAGATTTCTAATGAATATTTAAGTTGTAACCAGCTGTATCGAGACATAAGTATTTATTGCAACTACAACGACGTCACGTCAGTCACAACAAATAGATCAAAACCAACGCCGTTAATCGAAAGAGGTGCGACTAACACCGGAGTGTTAAGGAAAAATGACAGCAATATGTTGACGAATAAAGTTAAGTGTTTTAATTGTTTTGGTTACGGCCACTATTCCATCAAATGCCCTGAACCACAAAGAAAAGAACGTTGCAGCAATTGTGACCGTACAACACATCGCACAGAGGATTGCAATACGACAAAAACGGATAAGCCGAAGTCGACATCCAATGTAAATAAAATAAACGACATTTTGGGACAAAGCACTGATCTGATAAAGACTGTTACGGTAAACAACTCCTCAACCGTCGCATACATTGACTCCGGCAGTACTTACAATTTAATTCGTAAATCGTTTGCCACTAGTATTCTGGATAATAGTCCATGTATGGTTATTTTGAAAGGCTTTGCGGGCGGAGAGTATAAGTGTACTAGAAAGGTTGCAGTCTCGTTAGGTGTCGATGGTAATGTTTTTAAAACCGAAATGTTTGTGGTCGAGGATAATTTTATATCCAGAGATGTTCTGCTTGGTCGTGAAATTTTATGCCGCAAAGGAAAACGTACAGTCATTGAAGGTGACCAATGTTTCATACAAGATGTCAATATAGTAAATGATGGTGAAAACTTAACATCAAACGAAAGCAATCAACTTCAAGATATTCTCAAAAATCATAGAGCGTGTTTTGCTGAAAATATTGCGGAATTGGGTAAGTGCAATATAATGAAAATGGAAATTAAATTAACAACCAATGAACCAATATGCACCAGACCATATCGTATGGCTTTTTCGAAGCGTGAAATCGTGGATAAAATTATTGAAGAGCTTTTGCAACATAATATTATACGTGAGTCAGAATCGGAATACGCTTCTGGCATCGTACTTGTTGAGAAAAAGAACGGAGAGCATCGTCTATGCGTCGACTACCGTAAATTA
Source organism: Tachina lurida (assembly GCA_944452675.1). NCBI lineage: Eukaryota > Metazoa > Arthropoda > Insecta > Diptera > Tachinidae > Tachina > Tachina lurida. Next base: position 43,035,029 of record OX101753.1, read on the forward strand.
AATGGAGTAACTAGGAAAATTCCTTACCCTATGCCTTCAATTGACGAACAACTTGCATTCCTCGCTGGTAGTAAATATTTTACAACACTCGACCTTCGAATGGGCTACCATCAAATAGAAATTGATGAAAATTCACGAAAATTTACTGCTTTTATTACCACGAGAGGACACTACGAATTCAATCGCATGCCGTTCGGGTTGGTAAACGCCCCTGCTGTATTCCAGACAATAATGAATCGTGTTATAAGATTAATGAAACCTGGCGAAGTTCTGTGTTATCTTGATGACGTCATAATACCAAGCAAATCAATAAAAGAAGCCTTCGAGCGATTGGATCGATTTCTATCCGTTTTGGAAAATACTGGCCTCACCCTACGGCTGGATAAGTGCAATTTTCTATCAAAAGAAATCTCGTATCTTGGTCACGAAGTAAGCGAACATGGAATAACACCTGGCGACAAGGTGAGCGCAATTAAAAATTATAAAACCCCCACAAACGTAACGGAAGTTCGCCGGTTTCTGGGACTTACCGGATTTTTTAGAAAATTTGTTAAAAATTATTCCTTACTGTCACGCCCATTAACTACGCTATTACGTAAGACGGAGGAACGAAAATTTCAATGGACCAGTCAACAACAGGATTCGTTCGAAATTCTTGTAGGGATACTTAGTAATAAGCCAGTTCTAGCAATTTTCGATTTCAATGCGAAACATGAGGTGCATACTGACGCCAGTGGTATTGGATTAGCCGGTGTACTACTGCAGTCACAAAATGGGGAAATATGGAATCCCGTATTCTATTTTAGTCGGCATACCACGGAAGCCGAAAGTAGGTACCACAGTTATGAGCTGGAGGTTTTGGCCGTGGTTGAAACTTTAGATCGTTTTCGAATATATTTAATTGGCAAGCGTTTTCGAGTATTAACGGACTGTGCCGCTATTGCAACAGCAAAATTGCAAAAGGAAATGATTGGCAGAATTGCGCGATGGTTTTTAAAACTTTTAGAATACGACTGCGAATTTGTGCATCGTCCAGGAACACTTATGGCACACGTAGATGCACTCAGCCGATCTCCCGACCAGCCTTCTAAAGAACCAGAACCGGCAGGTTTTGTAATGAATATTATGGCCAACAGCGATGACTGGTTACTCACAATGCAACTACAGGATGATAAGTTGCGCTTAATAATAGGAGTTTTGAACGGTGCCATACAGTCCGATCAAGTCAAACAGATAAAATCTGACTACGTACTACAAAATCATCGTCTCTACAGGAAAACCGAAAATGGAATAAAGTTTGTAGTTCCCCATTCTGCTCGATGGCGTATTGCTAAACTTTGCCACGATGATGTTGGACACTATGCCCTTGAAAAGACCATAGAAAGAATAAAACAAACCTTTTGGTTTGATAAAATGCGTAAATACGTCAAGGAATATATTGCGGCTTGTACAGAATGTTGTTACAACAAATCGAAGGGAGGTAGGCCTGAAGGAGTCCTCCATTACAGTGAATTGGAACCATTTCCCTTTTCTCGGATTCACATTGACCACTTGGGTCCTTTCGTACGTAGCAAGAAGGGTCATACACATATTTTGGCTATCTCTGACGCATTTACGAAATTTATTGTCGTAAAGGCTGTTAGAAACACGAAAACTGCAGCAGTATTGACTGTTATGAATGAATTGACAAGCTATTTTGGCTTGCCTAAACAAATTGTATCCGACCGGGGAACAGCATTCACCGCAAAGTTATTTGAAAACTACTGTGCCATGAATAACATTCACCACATTAAGACTGCCGTGCGAACACCAAGGGCCAACGGCCAAGTAGAACGGGCTAATCAGATTATCTTGAATTATCTACGAACCACTACCAAAGAACCTAAAGACTGGGACCTAGACTTGTATAAATTGCAATGGTCGGTAAATTCACAACGAAACGCAACGTCTGGTTTCAGCCCGAATGAACTTATCTTGAGTTACAAACCCATCGATCTGATGCAGAATCGAATCATTGCTGCAGTCCAAGACGATTGCTCAACCACAGAAGAAATGACGGCAGATGAGAAAAGACATCATGCTTCAGAAAATATTGATAAAGAACGAGAAAAATGGAAGAGACGTTTCGACAACAAACATCTTAAACCCACGATATACCAAGAAGACGACTTGATTGTACTAAGGAATGAGCCGCAGTCTACGGGTGAGTCGAGGAAACTGGAGCCAAAATACCGTGGCCCGTACAGAATTTCCCGCGTTCTAGGGAACGATCGTTATCTGGTAGAAGACATACCAGGTATACGGATCTCGTCGAGAAAGTTTTGTTCAGTATACTCTTCAGATAATATGAAACGCTGGTGTGATGGTTGCCCCGACCTGGGTTTTACAGCCGAAGTCGAGGACGACTCGGATTCAGGATCGGCCGAACTGTCAACTGTAGAGTTGACAACACTGAATTGACCAACTCTGTAAAATATAGGGTGTGGTTTTGTTTTTTCGAATTCAACGTACAGAGAGGGAGAGACATTCGTTTGCTAATACTTGTCCTGACAACATCGATATTTGATTATTTCTTTATACGTAAAATAAAATAAACGATTTATTACTACCACAATAAATATTACTTTTTAATTATCTTTGACATATGCAAAAATATAGAGTTTTATTGTAAATAATTTATAATTTGTTCGGTCTGTGAAATTAAAATATGTAAAGTAAGATAAAAACAATTATGAATAAGAGAAATTCTGTAGTTTAACTTAAATTATAAATTTTAGATATTTGCAAAGAGCAAGCTGCGTTGCTGGTTGATGAAGGCAGTATCTAAATATTATTTCTTTATTGGTTTCTTTCGTTTTTAAATGATTATTTTATTTCTTTATTTTTAAGTTACTTTTTGTGGTTAAAGTAATTATTATAATAATATAAAAATTATATATTATTACAAGAGATAGATACATAATAAAGTCCTGCACAAGACTATTTATAAGAACTTTCAAGACATGAGGGATTTTTCAAATGCTTTACTACAGCGAAGTCTTCTAAAACAAACGCTAAGCAACACTGTTTGCAAGAATTTGTTTCAGTTATTGCAGGTATAGGAATAAAGAAGAAAATACTTCGTGACTGAAAAATTTGTGATGCTTGTTTCTTTCTACGCATGGGCGCGTATACAAGCGTCATGCATGTACATACACACACACGTTGTGTGTATGCTCTTCTATTTTTCTGTACACAAACAAACGTGCACATGCATTTACATTAGTTGTGTGCGCTTGCTTAAAAAAAACCTCCCTTAAACACATAATAGCTTACCATATACATATTACACACACACACTCAAACGTACAATATGGAAAATAACAAGCATACACGTATCAACACTACTTTGTTGACTGTTTGTTCGTAACAAGAAGTCTTGACGACATTGCTTGTTAGCACTCATATACACATATACCAATGCACCTATCGTGCTTTGCTTATAATGCGACAGCATTTATTATTGGTTAAGTATAATGCAGCCATGAGAATACATTTAAAAAACAAGACGTATTTAAATTTCAAGACAATTTACGCAGGTCTATAATACATAATACCGTCAACTTTGACTGGCATATCCATTATGTATGATTACTGAATTTTTAATTCATTAGAGTTGACTGGTACATCATTCAATCATAATTGATTCACTACGATGAATATATTAGTCAAGATTGATTAGTTGGATTTGCTAGGTATATCCATCAATTATAATCAGTCAAACGTGGCTAATATTTATACTTTCATTGATCAGTGGAAAGCAGTAGAGTGAGCAGATCGAGTATATGTTCTATAGTACTCGGAATTCACTATTTAGAGAAAGATGCAGGACATTTATCTTTCAACGTACATTACTGCTTCATTTTAAATAATTTCACGCGACATTTATTTTACATGACATGTAAAATTTCCTGCTGACAAAAAAACTATTGACGCAAAGTTATGCATCAGAAGTACTCAATGCTTACTATGAATGCAGGAACTTCATAGGAAGGGACTGGTGTCTATTTCCTATGGTTGTGTCGTATAGTGGGAGGCATTAAGGAATGAAAGTCATAGGAGATTATTTGCTAAGGTTCAGAAGTTTGTTTCGCTGGGCATCACTGGTGCTCAGAGGAGCACACCTCAGCCTGCCTTGGACGTCATTCTTCGCCTACTTCCTATAGATGACTTTGTGGTGAGAACGCCGTCTAAAAGTCTCCTCAGACTCGTTGAAGCAGATATGGTGAGGACAGGAGTAACAGGTCACACACCTAACTTAAATGAAATCAGCTTTAGTGATCAGATATCCGTATCCCCTGAGATTACGGACTATAAGGTAACTGAAATTAATTTTAGTAGAACACCCCCGCTGGTAATTCCGGATAGGGACTATTGTGTCAGACCTGATAAGCTATATCAGGGTAGTGCGGTCTTAACGGACGGGTCAAACATGGGAGCAGGCACACGGGATGGTGTCTATATCTTTTGAGCGAACATTCGTAGTTATTTCAGACTGCTGAATTAATGCAGCGTTTTCCAAGCTGAGATCTTGCCGATCCTCAGGGCCAGGACTGTAATTGAAGGTGAGAAGGTTACCTTCTACGTCGACAGCCAGGCAGGGCGAAAAATTTTTAAGGGACTCAATGTCAAATCGAAACTTATTCCTGGCCACAGCAGTGTTGAAGGAAATGAAGTTGCCGATGAGCTGGCAATAATATGTTCGACGTTATATGAGGGAATGTGAGACAGATAGGTGAAATTATGGATAGGTCATTACTGCAGGGAACTCAGTAATTAGGTAGAGAGCAGGACCAACCGTTCATGGCGAAGCAGAGAGGATTGTAGAGTCTCGAGGGCTATGTGGCCAAAACTTGACTCAGGAAGATCCAAACTACTACAGGATATGAATAGGAATGCGATGCTTGCCCTGATAGGCGCGTTGACTCGTCACTGCAGCAGTGATATCGGTAAGTGTAAACTGGAGGATATCAGGGGCTTTATAATGGGATTTCAGTGTGTTTAACATAAGAACAGGGAAAACAGTAGTTTATGTGAAGCAAAAGAAATTTGTGCGGTCATTGGAGATTTGTTCAGTGAACTGGTTTATGAAAATATAATTTTTATATGCATCTACATGCCGTGTGTATGGGATGTCATTATCATTTCAACAACTTAATTGTATTTCGTAATATATACATATATAATATTATGTTTTTTAAAAAACGTATTCTTTGTTACAATAATAATTTTTATACATATATAATTCATTAAGTTGAAAATATTTTGATAAAAAAAAACAATTTGAAAATCAAAGAAAACTTAATAATAAAAATTAAAACTAGAGTATAAAAAATGTAGAGTAGCTACACTACTCCCCCTTGGAAAAAAAATTTACATCCAAATTAAAAGTTACACGTTTTTTTTTTAGTGTAAGTATCTGGTAATGGTCGTTCCATAAAAGCTGGTTTTAAACGATCAATGGGTACTGTACACATTTCCCCATGTTTCTCAATCTTAAAACATTTTGTGTCTTTTTCTATTACTTTAAATGGCCCTTCATATGGCCGCTGCAAGGATCTTTTATTGATTATCCGCAGATATACAAATTTACAATTCTGTAAATCTTTAGGAATATAAAAACCAGATTTAGTGTCAATATGATGAACAATGTTTGATCTAATGTTCTTAAAATGCTCCTTTAACTTAAATAAAATATCAGAGGCGCCAAATTTATTCTCTTGAACGATAATCTCCCCAGGTAAATTTTTTAGATTTTTAGATTTATTTATTAAATAGAAAGTTATACAATTTCTTACATACTAGAGAAAACAATTGCACAGATTTGGCTTAGCCTTATATCTTAAATATATTTTTTTTTTTTTAACTGAAAGTAATGTGGTAATGCGTACAGATAAATGTGAAGGAAAACTATTAACAAAAACCTTCAATATAGATAAAAACAATACAGAAATAAAGTGATATACAATTGCAATAAGTATCTTATTGAAATTATGTATAACACCATATCACAAATAATATATAATGTGTATGTGACTACTGAAACAATTTGGTCAGAATTTGGAAAAGAAAAGAATAGTATTTGAAAATAATATAACATTATGAATATTGTATACGACTACTTATAAAAGATATGTCATTAAAATTTAGTAGAGTGCCTTTATAAGAGGATTTTCAGATAATCCGCAATTAATTCTAAAACGTGAGTTTAAAACTTCAATGTAATCAGGCACAGTTTTGGTATTGCTGATTAAATGTAATCTAGATGTGGAAAAATGCCGAGGTAATTTGAGAGCTATTTTCAAAATTTTATTCTGCGCTATTTGTAAACGCTTTATGTGGGTTTTGGCACAATGACCCCAAATTGGGCAACCATAAAGTATTATAGCTTGAAAGATTGTTTTCACTATCAACATTTTGTTTTCGTTATTGAGAAGAGAATTCCTATTAATAAGCGGATATAGAATCTTTTTATATTTGTCTACCTTTTCAATAACATTGCAGATATGTACATTAAAAGTTAGTTTGTTATCTAAACAGATACCCAGGTATCTAACATTATTGGACCAATTGATGCTCCTCCCTAACAGAGTTAAATCGTGATTAGGTAGATAACAAGATTTTCTTTTTCTCGTAAAAAAGATAGCTTGTGTCTTATCAGGATTAATTTTTATTTTCCATTTAGCGTAGTACTCTTCTAAACGGTCCAGTGAACATTGAATTTCAGTCAGAATATTTTGACTGAGTTCATGTGTGAAATAAATAGCCAGGTCATCTGCGTAGGAAGCGAATTTGCTGGGACTGATTGAGGGTATGTCAGCACAATAAATGTTGAATAGAGTTGGGGCCAGGACTGATCCCTGCGGAACACCTGCGGGAATTTTTTTGAGATCCGAAAAACAATTTTCAAAAGAAACACAGAAATATCTATCGTTCAAAAAATTTCTAACTAACTTGACTAGAAACATGGTAAAACTAAATTGAACAAGTTTATAAATTAGGCCATTATGCCACACCGAGTCAAAAGCTTTTTCAGCATCGAGTAATACAAGCGCAGTCGATTGGCCTGATGCCAAACCACTTTTCACGTCATTGCATATTCTTTTGATCTGATGAATAGTCGAGTGTGACCTTCTAAAGCCAAATTGTTCATCGGGTATAATATGATTATTATTGATAAACGTTAACATCTTTTCAGTAATGATTTTCTCAAGAATTTTTCCTAGGCTACTTAAAAGGCTTATTGGTCTATAATTTTCAACCCTATTAAGCTGTTTTCCCAGCTTGGGGATGGGTATAACTTTTGCCGTTTTCCATGAATTAGGGAAATACTGGTGGATGAAGCAGGAGTTATAAATATTTGTAAGGCGTTTTGCGGCAAGTCTGGGTAGATTTTTTAACATATCGTTATTTATTTCATCTAAACCACAAGATTTTCTTTTTTTAAGATTGCTTATAAGCACTACCAAATCGTCTACTGCAATGAGTTCGGAAACAGGAGTATTAAAACTTGTTGAATCAAAATTGTTAATAGCATAATTAACAATAGATGAGTGGTTAGCAATACCCATATCTTCAGATACCTTATGATTAAGTTCAAATCTTTCCAAAAATGCATTTGCCTTATCTTCACTTGAAATTAGAGCGGTATCATTGGTTAAAAGAGAGTGACACTTATTAGTCCTATTCTTTAAGATTTTCGTGACATTCCAGAAAGGTTTTGTTCCCTTATTCATTGTGCTTAGTTTTTTATTCCACTGTTGATTTCTGTATGAATATATTTCGTTACGAATAAGAAGTGTATATTTGTTCATTAAAACAAAAAAGATAATTGCCTGTACCTCGCCCATTCTCTACGAAATCGATTCCTTAGTTTTATTAAACCTAGAATGTAATCGGGGAGTTTGATGTAATTAGTCTTAGGTGGGGATTTTGGAACCGTTTGTCTAACAGCTTCCAGTAATGTAGTCGTAAAATCTATGATACTGTCATCTATGGCATTGGTACTGGGCAATATGGAATTTAAATCATTACCCAATGAGTTTCTTACAATACGTTTGTATTTATCCCAATTGGCCCGCTCAAAGTGATAAATTAGATTTTCCTTTATAGGTATGGTTGTCGATATATTGAGAGAAACTGGTAAATGATCAGAGCTTAAATCATTAATAGTTAGAGGGTTAGAAATAAATTGAGTTATATTGGACAAAGCTAAATCTAGGGTAGATGGATTAGTATTACGAGCTGATGGAATGTATGTGGGAGTGCTAGGATAAAGAATGGATACTGGAAAAAAGGATGTAAAGTCATGAAGGATTTTACCCCATTGATTAGCCCGTAAACAGTTCCAATTTCTGTGTCTGGAGTTTAAATCACCGCAAATAAGGTAGTCATTGTTGGTATTTAATAATTTTCTTATATCACTTTTGAATTTGGACCTGCTAGCGCTGTTATTTTATACACACTATAGATATAAATAGTGAAGTCCCGTCTAATATTTAGTTTAATACCCACATTTTCCACTACATCTGTACTGATCTTGGGAATTATTGAAAAGTTAATTGCTTTCTTCACAAGTATGGCAACACCTCCACCGGCCTGATTCGTACGGTCTTCTCTTATACAAAAATAGTTAGGATGATACAGAATACTTGACTGAGTGAGCCAAGTTTCACTCAAGAGACAAATATCTATATCATAAGCATTTAAAAAATTAATAAATTCAAAAATTTTGTTACGGATACTTCTACAGTTCCAGTATATTACTTTTAGATTTGTCAAAGCCATTTTTATACACTTTTATAAACAAACTTAAAAGCTAATTGTGTTATAACACTAAATTGTTCTTGTTTATTTTTACATTCACTTAGTTTAGTTATTAATTCCATTGTGAGATCAATAAATTCTTGCTCAGAGAATAACTCTCTCTGTTGATTATTAACTGCGCAATTTTTATTACTATAATTCAATGAATTGGGATAGTTTGTTTCTACATTAGTACTGTTAATGCTAATTGGTGTCCAATTTTGTGGAGACTGCTGAGTTGGAGAGTTGCTCTTAGGTAGATAAGGAAAATTAACAAAATTATTATTAATATTAGGATGACTCGGTGTGATTATTCTCTTAGAACGATTTGAAACTCTTTCTCTCATTTGTATATACGCCGAACGACTGGGACACGTGGTGTCAGTTGATTTATGATTGCTACCACAATTAGCGCATTGAATTTTATTTTCTGACTGACAATCACTGGTTCTGTGTTTATCAGCACAAACAGCACATCTAGCCTTAACGTTGCATCCCTTTTCACCGTGTCCAAACATTTGACATTTCCTACACTGAACCGGTTTGTTTTTTGTTTTTCGCTGGAATTCCCAAGAAATTATAGTGCGGAAAAGAGATCTAACATTCTTTCTTAAATCAATCATTTTTGTTGAACCACTTTTAAAATATACAATGAATATGGTATCAGCATAGTTTTGGAAAGTTCTCTTAACAATCTTAACTTCAGTACAATCAAAACCAAGAGAGATTAGCTCGCTTTTTACTTGAGTTTCGGTTTTGCCATCAAGACCATGAAGAACAACTTTAAATGGTTTATTGTTTTTACTTTCATGTGTAAAAAACTGAAAATTGTTTTCACGCAGAATTATGATTATCAAATTATATGTTTCCATAGTTTCACACAATATTTTTAACCCAATAGACATTTTTTTAATTAGGAATTTAGTTACTCCTTTATTATTTAATACTTTTAAAACATCATCGGTGTTTTGCGTTAGAAATTTAATTGGTGACAATTTAGCAGCTTGGCTTTTTTCATTTTTATCACTGATCATTTCAGCTTCATCATCATCGTCTTTGTCGAAGACTTGTAATGGGGTCCAGAAATTATTCCTGGACCCCATAGCTTTTGCTTTTTTTGATGAAGACATAGGGACCTCATCAATAAGAGCACAAGAACGTTTAGCAATTATAAACTCTTTAATTGATCGTTTGCAAAGAAATATAACACGTCTAGCACGCACAATAGCCAAGAAGAGACTGACCCCAGGTAAACGAATGTTTTCTCCGTATGTCATTTCTGCAGACGTTGCTTTTAAGTCCTCTTTATATAAACAGCGCAAGCCCAGTAGAGCTATTGGTAGCTCATCATACCACTTTGAGGAATCATTTTTGGTCATAAGCGTAATTTTTAGCTGTCTATGAAAACGTTCAACCATACCATTAGCTTGAGGATGATATGACGAAGTTGTTATGTTATGACTACCTAAAAATTTTGCTAATTCGGAAAACATATGTATGTGATGTAAATTGACTACCTTGATCCGTTGTTACTTTCAAAGGTACTCCTTTTTGTATTAATATCTCTTAATGCGTAAGCTTCAGGCCACCGCGTATAACGATCAATCAATGTCAGTAGGTATCTGTAACCATAAGATGGAGGAAGAGGACCAACAATAGCTAAATGAATGTGATCAAAACGACCTTTAGGTATAGGTATTTTAATCACGGGAGATTTCGTGTGCTTATGAATTTTTGATTGTTGACAACTTGTACATTCCCTTGACCATTCGTTTATTTGCTTGCTCATATTCGGCCAAAAATATTTTTGTGATATTAAACGCTTAGTGGAACGAGTACCTGGATGTGCAATACCATGAAGTTTTGTAAATAAAAGCTTCCTAAGATTTAATGGAACATATGGTCTAGTGTTACTGTGTGATACTTCACACCAAACTTCGGAGTTAATTAGTGGTACCGTTATTAGTTTTAAATTATGAAACCTGTTTTTCTCTTCTACAAGTCCCTTTATCTCGCTATCGTTTTGCTGTTCGTTATGCAAAACTTTTAAATTTAACTCGCTATCTATTATTGCATCAATATCAAAAGGCCTAGAAAAAACATCAGCTACCGCGTTTAATTCACCTGTAATATACCGGATATCCGTAGTGAATTGAGAAATATATTCCAGATGCCTGATTTGTCTTGGACTACTTTCAGTTTTGGGATTCATAGCACAAGTTAAAGGTTAATGGTCTGTATAAACCACGAAATTTCCACCTTCCAATAAGTATCTGAAATGCTTGATATTTAAATACATAGCAAGTAGCTCACGATCAAACGAGCTATACTTAGTCTCTGCTGGACTTAGCTTTCTTGAGAAAAACGCTAAATTCTCGATCTTTCCTTTAAAAGTCTGATGCAAAACACCGCCAACGGCAATGTTAGAAGCGTCGACCGTTAAGGTCAATTTCGCGTCTTTATTAAAATGATTTAGTAGCACACGTTTTGCAAAACAAGTTTTAATTTCGCTAAAAATATTAGTGGAACTTTCATTCCATTCCAAATTCTTGCACTTTTTCTTAGTAGCCTTATTGATAAGTTCGTGCAAAATAGAAGTTTTCTGTGCCAAGTTAACGATGATAATAGTTAACCATACCAAGAAACTTCTGCATTTGTTTAACTGATAATGGCTTCTCAAAATTTTTAATAGCAGAAACTTTTTCTTCAGATGGCTTGATATCTCTTTCAGATAAATTGTGGCTCAAGAAATCTAAATTATCTACCCCAAAAATACATTTACCAGGTTTTATATTCAATCCGTATTCATCTAAGCGTTGAAGTACCTTTTTTAAATGCTCCAGATGCTCCTCCTCATTTTCACTATAAGTAGTAGGGAACTGCCGGTCCGGCCGCAGATTAAAATTGTGAAATTTGGGTAATTAAAATTTGAAATTTGAGAATTTCAGTACAAAATTTTAAAATTTGGGTAATTAAAATTTTAAAATTTTAAAATTCTTGGAAATTTGTGAAATTTGATACCCTACGAGGGTGGATCAATAAGTCCGTCCAACTTTTTGTTTACATAAGGAATTTTTTATTTACATAAGGGGTTTTGTTTGTTTAATACATACGAGGGTGGCTCAATAAGTCCGGGTTTTTATGACCGTGGGAATTTATATGTATGTTTGGATTAAGGGGTTTCATAAGATTAAGATTTCATAAGTATATATGCCGACGGGAAAATCATGAATATGATTTTTCCTAATACTAATGAGGGTGAAATAGTGAAAATTAATTTTTCCTAATGCCTAAGGCAATACATGATTATTTTTCCTAATGCCTACGATAAAACATGAATATTATTTTTTTCAAATGCCGACGGCAAAACATGATTATTATTTTTTTCAAATGCCGACGGGAAAATGATTTTTCATAATTCAGACGGGATAAAACATAAAAGTTATTTCTAATGCTAATACAGGAGTTTAAGGCTGGCCGTGATTTGGGTGGGTGGGGTTGTTGTCGTAATACATAACCGAGGGAGTTTATGAATGTGTCTGTCTGTCTGTCTGTTGTGCGAGGCTAGGATTGGCCGGGGGAGCGTGGTGTAGTTGAGGTAGATGGATTGAGTGCATGTGTGTATACCTGGCTGTTGGAATTTGTGTGAGGGTGTGATTGACAGGGGGCGGGGTGTAGTTGAGGTATATCGACTGCGTGTATGCAGGTGTTGCAAGTCTGTAGGAATTTAAGACTTATAGTGATTTGGGGTAGGTGAGGGTGTTGTTGTACAAGTAGTATGTATCCATGGGAATTTGTGGATGTGTCTGTCCGGAGGAATTTAAGCGAGGCTGTTATTGGGAGGGGGTGTGGTGTAGTTGAAGTTGATCCACTGCGTGTATGTATGTCTATATGTTTGTAGGAGCTTAAGGCTGATCGTGATTTAAGAGAGGTGAGGATGTTGTTGTAATATGTATACGTAGGAATCTGTATGTATGTCTGTGAAAATTTAAGGCTGATCATGATTTAGGGTAGGTGAGGTTGGTGTAGTAATATGGCTGTGTGTATGTACATATGTTTGTAGGAGTTTAATGCTATTAGTGATTTGAGGATAGGTGAGGGTGTTGTCGTACGAGTGATATGTATGCGTGGGAATCTGTATGCATGTTCGTAGGAGTTTAAGGCTGATCGTGATTTGTGTTGTTGTCAGTGTTGTTTGTAGGAATGACCGTGAGAATTTTTGTAGGTATATCTGTAGGAATTTAAGGTTGGCCGTGTTTTGTGAGGGGTGGTGTGTTGTTGAAATAATTTGAAATTTTCTTAGATGAAATCTGGTATATGTGTGTGTGTGCGTATGATTTTCTCACGCTAGTAGTTATATGTACGTAGAAATAAATTGTATTCAATATCGAGATTTGGTTCTATAAAATATTTTCATATATCTGATACATATACATATACATAAGTATATTTTCATACTCAAGGTTGCTGGGTATTTTGTCATGCTTAAAATTGTCCAGCTTTAAAGTCTGCCTGCGAGAAATTTGATTATATTACAGATTTTGTTTATTTAACTACGTCCGGCTTCTTTCGCTGAACTTCTTTTCATACGATCATGGGAATTTATAGTTTCTCTGTCCATAATAAGGTCGTTTAGCTTGAGCATGTGCTCCGACTGAATGGTTTACGTTGTTCATATATTTTTGTGATGTAGATATGTAAGTGTCATTGTCAAGATCTAATAAATATTTGAGTAGTGATAAGAAATTTGATATTATGTGTACATACATACATAAATATCTACAAATTGATTTTATGTATGTATGTATGTATGTATGTCATGTGCGGTCTTTTGTTGTTGTTGTAAATATTCGCCTGGTCTTTTATGTATAGATGTGAAATATCTTCATAGTTTTTTTATTTGAAATTTAAAAACGTTGCTTTAATTTTTATCTGTATTTACTTCAAAGTTTGTGAGGATTTTCTGTTTTAAGTAAAACTGAATTCCTTAAGATACATACTTTAAGGCAGAATTACCCGACTGTAAATGTAGAACTGTAAATGTAAATGTGTCAGCTGATCGAATCTGTTGCAGGAAAAGCTATGCAAATGCTTACCTGACTGAAATGTCACGTAAATGTAATGTCTGAACCTGCAGAAAATAGAATTTCATGACGACGTTACGTGACATTTGTAGACAGTGATGGGATGTATGTATATTGAATGAGAGTGTGGCACAATAGCCCTAGTTTGGTACTTTTGTTTCTTTTGAAAATTTAAGCTTTTGAGTTGCTAAATTTGTATACGTACATGACATATTTAATAAATTTAGTTTTCTAATAAAGTTTTTTCTTTTTAAAATCTAACCAAAGACTGCCAATCGTATTTGTTTATTTTTTTGTTAATATACATATACATATATGTATGAATATGTAACATACATATAGTACATTTGTGCGAACTAACAGCATAAAACGCACAAAAACTATTTTTATTTAATAATACCAAAAAAAATTATAATATGTGCGTTTAATCATAACAATTCTAATGTTAATAAAAATATAAATATTTTTATAATTATAATACGATGTAATGTATGTATGTATACATATGAAGCTAAAATTGTAATTTCACTAAATATCAAAGTCATAACATTGTTTGTAAGTATAAAATAATGATTTGATACCATTTAAATAATTTTCGTACTTTTTCCACACAATCAAAAATAATGTGAAGACATTGAACTCCCATCAATGTTTCGAAACAGCTGTTGCCCATTTTATTTGAATTTGTTATACTGATAAACACCCAGCAAACAAAAAGTATTATATATGTGTTCTTGTTCAAAAATATACATATGTAAATGTATATTGTTTGTGATTAAAATTAATTATTATTAGTAGGTAGGGACATTAATAAGAAATGGATAAAACGATAAAGTGGATATATAATATTGTTTTTATATGATTGAGGTGCTACTGAAACCATAGGCATTCCTGGAAATTAAGAAGTCAAGCACTTCGTTGTTCCGATGAAATTGCTCAAAATCTGTTTTGCTACTTGTAGTTGTATGTAACGCTTAAGCATTACAGCTGCTATTAAAATTATTACAATTGAGTTCTTTTACATAAAATAATAATTTTTAAAACCTCTAGGCACATTTTCATTATAAAAGATGTCTTATTTCAAAAACTCCATTACTTTTTTCCAACAGTATAAAAGAAAGTAAATTATAACAGCTTCAACGAAATTATGAAAGAAATCTTGAATTAATTGAAACATTACCATTTTATATATTATTAACTTATAAGCAGCAATGCATACATACATATGTATGTATGATCACACAATCACACATTTCAATCAAATTGAATTTAATTATATGAACTTTCACGTTTGACTTCAAATAACTCGCAATTTAAAATCAAAAATTATTGTTTGCTGGGCACAATGCAATTAGCATGTATGTATGTGTGCACAAGGAAGTTTTTTTGTTTGTGTCGAAAACACATGACACGTTTTTAAGCATTCTATAAGCGTTCAAACATTTACATTTACATTACATTTACATTTACATTACATCTACGATTTCTACAGTCGGCTAACGAGGCCTTTAGCCTAATAGTAACTATAATAGAAATATTTCCTATAAAGTTGATGCAGCTTATAGTCATTCGTAGAAATATTTTGATATAAATTTTTTCCAGCCGTAGGCTTTTTTCCTCATCTTTTACATTTATTTTAGAACATCTTGCATTGCCTTTTATACATTTATAAACATTTTTAAATGAAACTGATCCAGCAGTCCAGCTTATTTAACGATAGTTTTTTGTTAGCCAGCTTGCTTCTTTTTTTATTTTTTTATTGATTATTGAGTTTTCTAATGAAGTTATTATATTCGTAATTGTTGAAAACAATCGCTACTTCTTTTCCAATAAATTTATTTGAATTACTTTTGAAATCTTGTACGTCTATAAAAATTATGTTATTTTCCATATTACTCAATTTATAAGACTTTTCGAACTTGTCCTTTGATGGGTATATATTCTATTATACGATCATGAATAAGAATACAGGAAGCTGATTTCTTTGCTTACTATTTCAAATTAAAATTTTATTCAATTGCCCCGCTATTGAATAAAAGGAGCTTTTATCTTAAACTCTGGTACAGGTAGAAACGCATGAGATTCTTTCATATACTACCTTTGCTGGAATCTTAGATACATATAATAACTATATAGAATTGCATTACGTTTATTTTTTAAATTTTATGTTAGGATTATCATCATATGGATATGAGACTGAACTTAAATGTACTTTTAAATTAGTTAATTCATAATGAACAATCTTATTTTCTTCTTGAATAGCGAACAACAGAAAACGAAGGCGTTTTCTTACAATTTCAGTCTAACCTCTCAACTGGTTCTCTAGTATACAATACGACTTTGTATGTCAGCATTTCTGTCTCCTCTTTGTCAGCGTTAGGGATAATTAAATTTTAAACTTTTTATTCTTCAAATTGTGTTACTTAATACTGATAATATGTTTAAGTACATTAATAATGTACGAGTATATGTTTATTTTATGACGGGTGAGCGCCTATGGCTTTTATTTGATGTTCTGGATGAAGTGATTTTTTTTTTCTCATTTTCTTAAAGTTTAGCGTATTGCGTATATATTTCTAATATATTTAAGTGAGCTTTTCGTATCTGTCAGACAGAGTGAACGTATCAGTTGGTCAGTCAGTCTCTCTTTTTATTTTATTAATTTTTTCTTCTAATGTGTCACTACTATTTTTTCAGATTTTACTACTTGAAATAGAAAATATTTATATAATTTTAAAAGTATTAATATATACATACATATAGGTAAATATATGTATGTACGTAGAAATTAGTTCATATACAAAGAAATACATCTTTAATAATCAACTATTCTAGAAAATCGATATAAAATAACACATTTACCTCCATCATCAATTCACCATCAGTGTTTTCATAAAGTGTTAGAAATGTTGGAATATCTATGTTTGGGAGAATTTTTACTTCAAGTGTTTCTATATAAGATTTGGTGTTTGACCCCTTGACGTTATTGTGGTTAACGTAGACTGCGTTGTATCGCATTCAGATGTAATCATTTCTCACTTAGGAAAAGTTCCTCATCACCATCAATCATACTTGTATACAATTCATTCATGAGTGGAGTTGATCCAGATACAATTGCTGTCTACAAATTAATGATTAGAAAATAGCTTTCTCATCACCTTCTAACAGGTTTAATATTTTGCTAGCATGCATGCTTTAGCATGCTTCTATCGATAGTGACGCGAGAGTCCGACATTTAGTGCTGTTTTAATTAAAAATCTATAATATTAGAGTTACGAATTCACTCTTTTGAATTTTTAACAAAGTAGATACATATCTATTTCATTTGCCACAAAGTCTTAAAATTTCTTTCCTTATAAAAGTATGACGTGAGTAATTTTTTAAATTATACATGCTTCGGCATGCTTCCAATTTTTTTTTTTTGGTAAATTTAGTTCATATTCATACAGATACAGATATAAAGTAAGATCTGTTTACATTCAATTTTACAATTTATGCATGCTTCAGCATGATTCTAGTTGAAGTCTGTATTTATTTAGTAAGTTTGTTTGATACCCATTCATACACATATACATTGTTAAAGATTGGATATCAAAGTACAATTTCCTTAGTTTATCTAGAAATGAACAGAGTGAATATCTATTATAATAACCATATTCACATTTTAAAATTTTGTGTGCTAGAGCTTTCGAAATGGAAAATGTACACCTTTTACTATAAAAAGTGATAATATGATGTGTTTCTGAATATTTTGAACTCTTAAGTTTTCACAATATTTCATACAGACCATCAAGTTTAGAGAATTGTAGTATATTAAGCTATTTATCTTCCCTGAGACCTAACATTCCGAATCAATCCTTCAAAAAACCAATACAAATTAGATTTTTCCTTTTTAATTTTATTTATATTTTCATTGAATTTCAACATTTTGTACCTCTTCAAATTACTGTATACTGTATTTTGCACCTTTTTCTCATTCGTTGAGTTAACTTTAATCGCAAATATTTTAATGATGACATGAACTTTTCTATTGTAGGCATTAAGTAAATCTTTGTGTATATCAATCCACTTATATGAACCATTATAGCTAAATTCTTAACACATAATTCCTTTTAATGATCCATTTATTTATTCTACTATTGATGCTTTCATATTATGAAATTTTTAATCCTCTGTTTATGCATGAATTTTGCAGTGTTTATTAAAAATTCTTTCCCAACATCTATTTATATTTTTTTGTTTTGATACTCATATCATTGCAAAAATATTTTCCATTGCCTTGGTTTTTTTCGAGTGCAGCTTTTATATTCAACGATACTCACAATATAAATTTTGAGAATGTGTCAGTTACAGTCAGCAAAAAATCAATAATTTCTATTTTCTCTAGAATAGCTACCCAGTTCACCTAAATCAGCTCCATAAAAGATCATCTATTCCATTCATTACATCACTACAATACACAAACAATTTTATAAATTTATTATGGATTACGTTTACTAAATTTCTTTTTAAGGACATTGAGTTGTTTTACAGTTTTTTGGAGAGTGTTGTGATCTACTTGATACATTTTCAGCTATTTATACTAAAATGTAGTTAATTTTCCAATCTATAAATTTTATCGCTCAGCTGTTCAATTTGTTTGTCAAAAGATGATTTAATTTTTAGAATGTCTTTTTCAATTTTATACCTATCTTCTATCTTTAATTTTATTTCACACTCCACTCCATCAATTTGCATTTGAATATATCCTTGAATTATATTAATGCCTTAAGCTTTATTAGTAATTCATCCTTTAGTTTGTCGATTTGAGTTTCTAGAAACAATTTACTGATAACATTGTTCTCCGTCAGTGAACGATGATGAATATGTATGCATGCATTAGTAGATATTATATATTTTATTAAGTTTTCAAATTAAAATTTGTCATAGTATTTTCACGTTTTCTCAATCATTAAAGAAAATAAACTCACTTTTAAACCCCATATTTGACCATCAAATTGTATTTTATCTTCATACAGTTTTAGATTTCTATCACCAAATTTCCATTCATTACTGAAATCTTTAGGTGAGCCATAGTTTGTATCTAATTCATTTCATACTTCCAAGACTGATAAATCAGTATAAATGTCTTCGGAATTGGAAGTCTGTGAGTGAAAATCACCTTCATTATCGTCATCACCATTTTCAGTATTAACATCATTAAATAAGATGGTATTATCAAATATTGTTCCTTATGCTAGGTTCTTTGGTGTACTTGTCTCTATCTTGACTGATGGGTTTTCAGGCTTGCTTTAAACTTGTATTATTTTCAACTTCTGTCTTCATTTTATTTTCTTCATTCATGGGAATTCTTTTATTTTTTTATTTTTTTTTTTTTTAGAACTATTTATGAATTCTTTGAGTGGTTCTGTTATAGGTTTAAATGTATCTCTTAGTTGTTCACGTGTATCTATTTCACCAGTTTTTATACTACGAAGCTTTTTCTTCATGACATTTCTTGTCAACACCAACTGTTTTAAAATGTTTTCATCCATGTTTAATAAATAAAAGGTATCAGCTATTAGATCAGCTTATCAGGACCTGGTCTGGTTTTCAGATCAGCTTTTCAGGACCTGGTCTGGTTTTCAGATCAGCTTTTCAGGACCTGGTCTGGTTTTCAGATCAGCTTTTCAGGACCTGGTCTGGTTTTCAGATCAGCTTTTCAGGACCTGGTCTGGTTTTCAGATCAGCTTTTCAGAACCTGGTCTGGTTTTCAGATCAGCTTATCAGGAGCTGGTATGGTTTTCAGATCAGCTTTTCAGGACCTGATCTGGTTTTCAGATCAGCTTATCAGGACCTGGTCTGGTTTTCAGATCAGCATATCAGGAGTTGGTCTAGTTTTTAGATCAGGTTGTCAGGCAGCTGATCTGTAAAACAGATCAGGTTATCAGGAGCTGTTCAGATTTTCAGATCAGATTATCTGTTTCAAATTGGGTCATCAGTTTACAAGTAGCTGGACATTTATAACATTTAGATGAATGAAGTTTAAGGCCAGATAAAATACGAAAAACTATACTGTTATGTAGTCAAATTGTTTTCTATGACGATCATCACTTAATTCAGTATCTTTCCTTATAATCAAAATTCCATATTTTTAATTCCAACACGATTTATATTTTTCTCATATTACTTAAACATTCTAACTACATTATGATTATTTCCTATCAAATATTTGGTGATTCTAGTATAAGTTTGACATTAGTAGAATGAATCAACATTATTTTCTTACCCCATACAAAAATATGCTTCTCACACACAACATGGTTAAATATCGTATTGGTATTACTTCTAGCTTTCTTAAAAGAAATAACAGATTCATTATCTGTAAATGTGTAATACCCATGACTTTCATTAATGAAATTAATTTCTACAGGTATTTATATTTAGGTTGTTAGAGAGATTTTGAGTTTAAATATGAAGATGTTTTCAAGTTTTAGTCCATTAGAACTGTCTAGCCAACCAATCATAATATTATTTATTTTTTATTTATTTTTTTACCAATTTAACAGACCAACTATTCTTGCACGAATAGAAATTGATAGAAGGGAACTATGATTTATTTTTGAGCTAACGTTTGATGACTCATCAAAATTTCGTACCAAGGTATTTTTATGTTGTTTTGACTATGAGTATGGGTCAATATTTATGAAATACCTTTCCTAAATATTGGTGTATGTACATAGTCAAAACAAAGTATGCTTTAAGTGAAAATCTGAACAGCTCCTGATAACCTGATCTGTTTTACAGATCAGCTGCCTGACAACCTGATCTAAAAACTAGACCAACTCCTGATATGCTGATCTGAAAACCAGACCAGGTCCTGATAAGCTGATCTGAAAACCAGATCAGGTCCTGAAAAGCTGATCTGAAAACCATACCAGCTCCTGATAAGCTGATCTGAAAACCAGACCAGGTTCTGAAAAGCTGATCTGAAAACCAGACCAGGTCCTGAAAAGCTGATCTGAAAACCAGACCAGGTCCTGAAAAGCTGATCTGAAAACCAGACCAGGTCCTGAAAAGCTGATCTGAAAACCAGACCAGGTCCTGAAAAGCTGATCTGAAAACCAGACCAGGTCCTGATAAGCTGATCTAATAGCTGATACCTGATCTAATAGCTGATACCTTTTATTTATTAAACATGGATGAAAAAATTTTAAAACAGTTGGTGTTGACAAGAAATGTCATGAAGAAAAAGCTTCGTAGTATAAAAACTGGTGAAATAGATACACGTGAACAACTAAGAGATACATTTAAACCTATAACAGAACCACTCAAAGAATTCATAAATAGTTCTAAAAAAAAAAAAATAAAAAAATAAAAGAATTCCCATGAATGAAGAAAATAAAATGAAGACAGAAGTTGAAAATAATACAAGTTTAAAGCAAGCCTGAAAACCCATCAGTCAAGATAGAGACAAGTACACCAAAGAACCTAGCATAAGGAACAATATTTGATAATACCATCTTATTTAATGATGTTAATACTGAAAATGGTGATGACGATAATGAAGGTGATTTTCACTCACAGACTTCCAATTCCGAAGACATTTATACTGATTTATCAGTCTTGGAAGTATGAAATGAATTAGATACAAACTATGGCCCACCTAAAGATTTCAGTAATGAATGGAAATTTGGTGATAGAAATCTAAAACTGTATGAAGATAAAATACAATTTGATGGTCAAATATGGGGTTTAAAAGTGAGTTTATTTTCTTTAATGATTGAGAAAACGTGAAAATACTATGACAAATTTTAATTTGAAAACTTAATAAAATATATAATATCTACTAATGCATGCATACATATTCATCATCGTTCACTGACGGAGAACAATGTTATCAGTAAATTGTTTCTAGAAACTCAAATCGACAAACTAAAGGATGAATTACTAATAAAGCTTAAGGCATTAATATAATTCAAGGATATATTCAAATGCAAATTGATGGAGTGGAGTGTGAAATAAAATTAAAGATAGAAGATAGGTATAAAATTGAAAAAGACATTCTAAAAATTAAATCATCTTTTGACAAACAAATTGAACAGCTGAGCGATAAAATTTATAGATTGGAAAATTAACTACATTTTAGTATAAATAGCTGAAAATGTATCAAGTAGATCACAACACTCTCCAAAAAACTGTAAAACAACTCAATGTCCTTAAAAAGAAATTTAGTAAACGTAATCCATAATAAATTTATAAAATTGTTTGTGTATTGTAGTGATGTAATGAATGGAATAGATGATCTTTTATGGAGCTGATTTAGGTGAACTGGGTAGCTATTCTAGAGAAAATAGAAATTATTGATTTTTTGCTGACTGTAACTGACACATTCTCAAAATTTATATTGTGAGTATCGTTGAATATAAAAGCTGCACTCGAAAAAAACCAAGGCAATGGAAAATATTTTTGCAATGATATGAGTATCAAAACAAAAAAATATAAATAGATGTTGGGAAAGAATTTTTAATAAACACTGCAAAATTCATGCATAAACAGAGGATTAAAAATTTCATAATATGAAAGCATCAATAGTAGAATAAATAAATGGATCATTAAAAGGAATTATGTGTTAAGAATTTAGCTATAATGGTTCATATAAGTGGATTGATATACACAAAGATTTACTTAATGCCTACAATAGAAAAGTTCATGTCATCATTAAAATATTTGCGATTAAAGTTAACTCAACGAATGAGAAAAAGGTGCAAAATACAGTATACAGTAATTTGAAGAGGTACAAAATGTTGAAATTCAATGAAAATATAAATAAAATTAAAAAGGAAAAATCTAATTTGTATTGGTTTTTTGAAGGATTGATTCGGAATGTTAGGTCTCAGGGAAGATAAATAGCTTAATATACTACAATTCTCTAAACTTGATGGTCTGTATGAAATATTGTGAAAACTTAAGAGTTCAAAATATTCAGAAACACATCATATTATCACTTTTTATAGTAAAAGGTGTACATTTTCCATTTCGAAAGCTCTAGCACACAAAATTTTAAAATGTGAATATGGTTATTATAATAGATATTCACTCTGTTCATTTCTAGATAAACTAAGGAAATTGTACTTTGATATCCAATCTTTAACAATGTATATGTGTATGAATGGGTATCAAACAAACTTACTAAATAAATACAGACTTCAACTAGAATCATGCTGAAGCATGCTTAAATTGTAAAATTGAATGTAAACAGATCTTACTTTATATCTGTATCTGTATGAATATGAACTAAATTTACCAAAAAAAAAAAATTTGAAGCATGCCGAAGCATGTATAATTTAAAAAATTCCTCACGTCATACTTTTATAAGGAAAGAAATTTTAAGACTTTGTGGCAAATGAAATAGATATGTATCTACTTTGTTAAAAATTCAAAAGAGTGAATTCGTAACTCTAATATTATAGATTTTTAATTAAAACAGCACTAAATGTCGGACTCTCGCGTCACTATCGATAGAAGCATGCTAAAGCATGCATGCTAGCAAAATATTAAACCTGTTAGAAGGTGATGAGAAAGCTATTTTCTAATCATTAATTTGTAGACAGCAATTGTATCTGGATCAACTCCACTCATGAATGAATTGTATACAAGTATGATTGATGGTGATGAGGAACTTTTCCTAAGTGAGAAATGATTACATCTGAATGCGATACAACGCAGTCTACGTTAACCACAATAACGTCAAGGGGTCAAACACCAAATCTTATATAGAAACACTTGAAGTAAAAATTCTCCCAAACATAGATATTCCAACATTTCTAACACTTTATGAAAACACTGATGGTGAATTGATGATGGAGGTAAATGTGTTATTTTATATCGATTTTCTAGAATAGTTGATTATTAAAGATGTATTTCTTTGTATATGAACTAATTTCTACGTACATACATATATTTACCTATATGTATGTATATATTAATACTTTTAAAATTATATAAATATTTTCTATTTCAAGTAGTAAAATCTGAAAAAATAGTAGTGACACATTAGAAGAAAAAATTAATAAAATAAAAAGAGAGACTGACTGACCAACTGATACGTTCACTCTGTCTGACAGATACGAAAAGCTCACTTAAATATATTAGAAATATATACGCAATACGCTAAACTTTAAGAAAATGAGAAAAAAAAAATCACTTCATCCAGAACATCAAATAAAAGCCATAGGCGCTCACCCGTCATAAAATAAACATATACTCGTACATTATTAATGTACTTAAACATATTATCAGTATTAAGTAACACAATTTGAAGAATAAAAAGTTTAAAATTTAATTATCCCTAACGCTGACAAAGAGGAGACAGAAATGCTGACATACAAAGTCGTATTGTATACTAGAGAACCAGTTGAGAGGTTAGACTGAAATTGTAAGAAAACGCCTTCGTTTTCTGTTGTTCGCTATTCAAGAAGAAAATAAGATTGTTCATTATGAATTAACTAATTTAAAAGTACATTTAAGTTCAGTCTCATATCCATATGATGATAATCCTAACATAAAATTTAAAAAATAAACGTAATGCAATTCTATATAGTTATTATATGTATCTAAGATTCCAGCAAAGGTAGTATATGAAAGAATCTCATGCGTTTCTACCTGTACCAGAGTTTAAGATAAAAGCTCCTTTTATTCAATAGCGGGGCAATTGAATAAAATTTTAATTTGAAATAGTAAGCAAAGAAATCAGCTTCCTGTATTCTTATTCATGATCGTATAATAGAATATATACCCATCAAAGGACAAGTTCGAAAAGTCTTATAAATTGAGTAATATGGAAAATAACATAATTTTTATAGACGTACAAGGTTTCAAAAGTAATTCAAATAAATTTATTGGAAAAGAAGTAGCGATTGTTTTCAACAATTACGAATATAATAACTTCATTAGAAAACTCAATAATCAATAAAAAAATAAAAAAATAAAAAAAGAAGCAAGCTGGCTAACAAAAAACTATCGTTAAATAAGCTGGACTGCTGGATCAGTTTCATTTAAAAATGTTTATAAATGTATAAAAGGCAATGCAAGATGTTCTAAAATAAATGTAAAAGATGAGGAAAAAAGCCTACGGCTGGAAAAAATTTATATCAAAATATTTCTACGAATGACTATAAGCTGCATCAACTTTATAGGAAATATTTCTATTATAGTTACTATTAGGCTAAAGTATGTATCTTAAGGAATTCAGTTTTACTTAAAACAGAAAATCCTCACAAACTTTGAAGTAAATACAGATAAAAATTAAAGCAACGTTTTTAAATTTCAAATAAAAAAACTATGAAGATATTTCACATCTATACATAAAAGACCAGGCGAATATTTACAACAACAACAAAAGACCGCACATGACATACATACATACATACATACATAAAATCAATTTGTAGATATTTATGTATGTATGTACACATAATATCAAATTTCTTATCACTACTCAAATATTTATTAGATCTTGACAATGACACTTACATATCTACATCACAAAAATATATGAACAACGTAAACCATTCAGTCGGAGCACATGCTCAAGCTAAACGACCTTATTATGGACAGAGAAACTATAAATTCCCATGATCGTATGAAAAGAAGTTCAGCGAAAGAAGCCGGACGTAGTTAAATAAACAAAATCTGTAATATAATCAAATTTCTCGCAGGCAGACTTTAAAGCTGGACAATTTTAAGCATGACAAAATACCCAGCAACCTTGAGTATGAAAATATACTTATGTATATGTATATGTATCAGATATATGAAAATATTTTATAGAACCAAATCTCGATATTGAATACAATTTATTTCTACGTACATATAACTACTAGCGTGAGAAAATCATACGCACACACACACATATACCAGATTTCATCTAAGAAAATTTCAAATTATTTCAACAACACACCACCCCTCACAAAACACGGCCAACCTTAAATTCCTACAGATATACATACAAAAATTCTCACGGTCATTCCTACAAACAACACTGACAACAACACAAATCACGATCAGCCTTAAACTCCTACGAACATGCATACAGATTCCCACGCATACATATCACTCGTACGACAACACCCTCACCTATCCTCAAATCACTAATAGCATTAAACTCCTACAAACATATGTACATACACACAGCCATATTACTACACCAACCTCACCTACCCTAAATCATGATCAGCCTTAAATTTTCACAGACATACATACAGATTCCTACGTATACATATTACAACAACATCCTCACCTCTCTTAAATCACGATCAGCCTTAAGCTCCTACAAACATATAGACATACATACACGCAGTCGATCAACTTCAACTACACCACACCCCCTCCCAATAACAGCCTCGCTTAAATTCCTCCGGACAGACACATCCACAAATTCCCATGGATACATACTACTTGTACAACAACACCCTCACCTACCCCAAATCACTATAAGTCTTAAATTCCTACAGACTTGCAACACCTGCATACACGCAGTCGATATACCTCAACTACACCCCGCCCCCTGTCAATCACACCCTCACACAAATTCCAACAGCCAGGTATACACACATGCACTCAATCCATCTACCTCAACTACACCACGCTCCCCCGGCCAATCCTAGCCTCGCACAACAGACAGACAGACAGACACATTCATAAACTCCCTCGGTTATGTATTACGACAACAACCCCACCCACCCAAATCACGGCCAGCCTTAAACTCCTGTATTAGCATTAGAAATAACTTTTATGTTTTATCCCGTCTGAATTATGAAAAATCATTTTCCCGTCGGCATTTGAAAAAAATAATAATCATGTTTTGCCGTCGGCATTTGAAAAAAATAATATTCATGTTTTATCGTAGGCATTAGGAAAAATAATCATGTATTGCCTTAGGCATTAGGAAAAATTAATTTTCACTATTTCACCCTCATTAGTATTAGGAAAAATCATATTCATGATTTTCCCGTCGGCATATATACTTATGAAATCTTAATCTTATGAAACCCCTTAATCCAAACATACATATAAATTCCCACGGTCATAAAAACCCGGACTTATTGAGCCACCCTCGTATGTATTAAACAAACAAAACCCCTTATGTAAATAAAAAATTCCTTATGTAAACAAAAAGTTGGACGGACTTATTGATCCACCCTCGTAGGGTATCAAATTTCACAAATTTCCAAGAATTTTAAAATTTTAAAATTTTAATTACCCAAATTTTAAAATTTTGTACTGAAATTCTCAAATTTCAAATTTTAATTACCCAAATTTCACAATTTTAATCTGCGGCCGGACCGGCAGTTCCCTACTACTACTATAAATTAAAACATCATCGATATAAGTAAAAACAAAATCTAAGCCTTTAAACACTTCATTTACAAAACGTTGGAATGTCTGCGCTGAATTTCTTAAGCCAAATGGCATGCGTAGAAATTCGAGCATACCGAATGGGGTAGTTATTGCAGTCTTGTATATATCCTCCTTAGCCCTAGGTATTTGATGATAAGCCCGAACTAAATCTAATTTCGAAAATACCTTTTTATTTCGCATATTCATGTTTAAGTCGTGAATATGAGGTAATGGGTATCCTTCAGAAACTGTAACAGTATTCAGACGCCTAAAATCGCCACATGGTCGCAAGTCATTGGGATATTTTTTGGGAACGAGATGAAGTGCCGAAAAGACACTTGAATTAGATGGTCTGCAAATCCCTGATTTGACTAAAAAATCGAATTCAACCTTTGCTACTTTATATTTTAATGGATCTAATCTACGGGGTCTAGTAAACGGAAGAGAACCTTCAGTAGTTAATCTATGAATGGTTGAATGTTTAACGGGATTTGTGTAATCCTGTTCTGTAATTAAGGAAGGAAACTGCTTTAATAATCTAGTGTATTTTTGTCAACGGAGAACAACTTAGGCAGGGATATTTTGCAAGAAGAATCAATTGTATTTACTGTTAAATTAGTAAGAGGATCAAGTAAGCGCTTAGATTTTACATCCACCAAAAGGCCATATTTACTAAGAAAATCCGCGCCAATAATAGGTTTCGAAATGTTTGCAATGATAAAAATAAATGGAAATTCGCGCCGTAAGCCGAGATCAATAGTAAGAAGATGCTTCCCATATGTTAAAATATTGGAGCCATTGGCTGCTGTTAAAATAATATCAGAGGTTTTATTAATACTTTTGAATTTTGATGCGGGTAAAACAGAAACTTCTGCTCCACTGTCTACTAGAAAATTTATTTTGCTAATTTTGTCAAAAACAAAAAGGCGACGTGAACTAAATTCGCCATTGTTTGTCGCTTCAACGCTTCAATGGGAGATATTAGTTTGAAGCATTCTTAGAAAATGAACAGGGTTGTTCACACCGTCTGGCTATGTCACCGAATCGGTAGTGATACTTACATAACCAGTCTCTGCTAGCTGAGCGCAACCGAGAACGTGAGTTTCTTCTATAATTATTTCTTTGCAATGAGCGAGGCTGTCTCTCATTGAGTTCCTGCTTAAGAGAATTTACTTCAAGGCACAACTTACTCATGTTTTCACATAAAGATTTTGCAAATCTTTCAAAAATACTTTCAACATTAGAAAGTTCCTTAATATTAGCCACCTCACCATTAAACATAACCTCCCATATTTTATCAGCCAATTGTATCATATCTTGAATTTCGTTGTGATTTGATCCAGTCAAAGCTATATTAAGACTCTTTGGGAGCTTTCGCAGCCATAGGGCCTAAAATTCCTCTAGCTAAAAGTGATGGTAAAGTAAGAAAATAAAAAAAACATATTGATTATTGAGTTCTTGTTTCAACTTTGTTATTTGTTGTTAGGCTTCTCATTTGTTTAAATGAAAGTTTATAACATAATAACTCTAGTTGTTCTAAGAAACTTGGGTAAAGGTTCCCTGATGATCTGCATTAGCAACAGTGAAATGCGCATAGGATCCAGCTAAGCCCCTCAATAATCAATTTCAATGTATTTTTAATAAAAGTTATTTTACTTAATAAGTAAAATAATAATTTGGGATTATTAGTGCGTTTAAAAAATTTTAAACTTAAATTTTAGCAATTCCCATAAAAACACTAATTATTAACTTGACTGCACCCGGTCAAAAATACTTGTGTGGCAACACTCTATTCTTTAATAGCTGTTGTTGTTATTTACATTTATTTTCTTTTACATACTCTTACAACTACAATTTGAAGCTGAAAAACAGTCAGCCAATGTAGCAATGGTAAAGTAAGAAAATAAAAAAAAACATATTGATTATTGAGTTCTTGTTTCAACTTTGTTATTTGTTGTTAGGCTTCTCATTTGTTTAAATGAAAGTTTATAACATAATAACTCTAGTTGTTCTAAGAAACTTGGGTAAAGGTTCATTGATGATCTGCATTAGCAACAGTGAAATGCGCATAGGATCCATCTAAACCCCTCAATAATCAATTTCAATGTATTTTTAATAAAAGTTATTATACTTAATAAGTAAAATAATAATTTGGGATTATTAGTGCGTTTAAAAATTTTAAACTTAAAAGTGATAATGATTGATAAAACTCAGAAGGTTTTCTATTACCCATTTCAATATCCGACAAAAATTTTTCTATTTTAGATGCTTCGCTTAGAGAATGACGTCCCACTAACACTTTTTTTAAGTTAGCATAAAGATTATTCGCAGGAGGATTTTGAATTATGTCTAAAACAGTTATTATCACTTCTTGAGGAAGTGCAGTAACAATATACTCATATCTTGTTTTATCTAAAGAAATTCCTTTAGTTGTAAACTGCATCTCTGCATGGACAAACCATGCTTCGGGATAACTTGTCCAAAACTGAGGAAGTTTCACTGAAGCAGCACAAATGTCAAAACTGGATTGAGAAAAATAGCCTGAAAATGCAGACCTTTGATCCGAAATTGGGTATTGGGATTTTGTTGATCAGTGTTAGTATTTAAAACCTGTTGTGTGTTATCAATATTAGGTTGAGTGCAAGACTCAGTATTAACTTGGGGATTAATTGGTGTCATTCTAATTAGAGAACTCAAAAAATACGTAACTAAAAATAAACTAGAATTACCAATTTAGAAATTTGATTGAAGATGGAATTATCACAGTTGTCTTGTTCAGTAATAATCAAAGTTTATTGATGATTGTGTTGTTTGTAGTTGCTTTATGTTGATGCGGGTATTTAGATCTACGTGGCAGAATTAAATGACTGAATTAATCATTATGGCGCCTGGCTGATGCCTCAATAAAATAGATTGTTGTTTCCGATAAACACGAGTTTATTACAATTGGTAATCAGATTTGATGAGGATGTTTTTGATTGATGTTTCTTTCTTTAATCCAACGCAGATTTTGTTGGGATTTCGATTAAAACTAAGCAAATTCAAATTCAGTATGATATCCTTCTCCAATTAACCACAGCTTGTTGTTTATCCCGTTATTCAATTATTGTTTGCGCAGGATCGCCAATATGGGACGTTATCATTTCAACAACTTAATTGTATTTCGTAATATATATATAATATTATGTTTTTTAAAAAACGTATTCTTTATTACAACAATAATTTTTATATATAATTCATTAAGTTGAAAATATTTTGATAAAAAAAAACAATTTGAAAATCAAAGAAAACTTAATAATAAAAATTAAAACTAGAGTATAAAAAATGTAGAGTAGCTACAGTGTGAAAGCACTAAAACTTTGCTACTGCAATCCTTCAGCAGGATAATGACCGGAAGCACACATCACTCTATGTCAAGGATTGTTTTCAAGCCAATTGTGTTAATTTGCTGGACTTGCAGATTCAATCCCCGAACATAAACCCTATTGAAAACCTTTGGGAACAGCTAAAGCAAAGGGTTTCAAAGCATACTTTTCAAAATAAAGAAAATCTTTGGACTTTTGTTTAAAGCATTTGGTATGAATTCCTATTGAACCCATGCCCCAAATTTTTTGACAGTATGCCACAACGAATATATTTTTTTTTTTCAAAATAAGGGAGTATATACTGGATATTAAATTAAGCAAATATACAAAATATAGCAATGTAACTCTGAATTTAAATTTATTATTTAATAGTTTTCAGAATGTACTTATTATTTTGACCACTAATTTTTAGACATATAATTTTCTTTCATACCGTAAATATGTCAATTTATGCTTTTAGCTTATAAATACTGATGTGTTATATTTGATTTGGGTTACAAAAAAGAAGTTTCAAATTTTTTCTGTTGCTAAAATAATTTTTTTTCCTTATTTGTATGAAAGAGTAAAACATCGTCGTGTACTTATTATTTTGACCATATGTGTATATTGCAAATTGGGTTAGTTGTTCTCTGCATAAGGTGTTCGTGGGAGAAGGAAGTATGCCCAAGTCTTAATCTTGAGAAAACTCTTATTTTGTTCTTGTCATTATTGTTGGATACAATGGGCTGATATTATTTGGATTAATGACAGAATAATGATGATGCTTAGAAATATTCTCCCTGAATTTATTTTGCAAATAGTTGGTAATGTGCCGACGAAGATCAATTTGTTCAAAATTAGGCTCCAAATATACAGGAGCATAGAATGCATATTTTGCTGCGATATCAGCTCTTTCATTCCCGGAAATGCCAATATGGCCAGGTACCCAATGTATTTTGATTTTATCTTCATTGCCAATGATCAAGTCTCTGATTTTAATTACTGTATTACAGGTATTATTGAATGGATTTTCAATAGCTTTTAGTACTGAAAGGCTGTCAGAGAAGATGATAGTTTTCTTTTTAGACGAAATCGCTAACTGGACAGCTCTATATATAGCACAAGATTCGGCTGTAAAAATTTAAGAGTGGTTATGGAGAGTACGAAGAATTAGGTTATTACCATCATCGTTAATTAGAATTAGTCAAACTTTTAGTGCCATCAGAGTAAATAGAATTCCAGCCATTGTTCTTAAAAGACGCTTTCTTTTTAGCTAAAATACTCAAAAATTCTTCTTTGGCAGCGTAATGTTTTTTCATATAAGATAAAGATGTGTCGACAGACCTGGTATGCAGTTTCCAAGGAGGTTTGTTAGGAATTCCTATTGATTGAGCTAACAATTGTGATTGGGCTATTGCCGATTTTATGCGATTTGTTTTCTTTGCAGTAAGGAAAGACGATATATCCTTGTCTATAATAGACTTGGTACTAGTCAAAAGTTAAGGGATAATTCTTGCTGTTATTTCCTGAATTCTATTTTCTATGGATGGGAGGTTAGCTTCAGTAAGGATATTGTTGATCGGATTCGTCCTATAGGCGTAAATAGAAGCCCTTGCGGCCATGTGATAAGTTGGTTTTAAAATGTTGACTGTGGATTGACTACTGTTTCCGTATAGATACAAACCGTAGTCTATTTTACTCAAAACAAGGGTTTTGACTAGATATGTGAGTGTATTAATGTGCACAAAGCATTTTATTGACAGGTAACGAATAATGTTACCTCTAAATAAAAGCGACCTCTTTAAGTAAGTGCAATGTTCCCTCCAACTGTATCTATGTTAGAATATAATACCCAGGATTTTAAAGTCTGAACACAATGCAACGATAATTCATTGCGGTGCGGTTTTTCATACGATTTTGAAGGAAAAAACCGCAGTGCGGAACGGTATAAAATTAAAATCTATTTTAGAGTCTGAACACAATGTAACGATAATTCATTGCGGTGCGGTTTTTCATACGATTTTGAAGGAAAAAACCGCAGTGCGGAACGGTATAAAATTAAAATCTATTTTATTTTCTCTGCGGACTTTCTTATTCTCTCAATTTTTGACACTCTTTCTCTTTCTGATGTTGCCACAGTTTTTGAATAATTGGCGGTCTTCACAACATTGTTGTAACAAAAAACATGATTTTTTTTTGTCATAAAATATAAAAGTTTAAAAAATATATCAAATATGTCTGCGAATGTATAAAATGTTAATCATTTTTTGTTTTTAGTTACTTCCATTACAAAATATTTAACACAAAGGGTAATTTTTTTATAAAAATGTATACACAAAAAAAATTAGTAAAAATTTAAACAATGACAAGTATTTGCCGTTGCCGTCTTCCCTTGTATTATGTTTATTTTTCTCTCCCGCAACGAGAAATCGCACCGCACCGCAAACATTGTGTTTAGACTCTTAAGCTGCTTAACATTTTGTATCCTCATACCGCCGACTAGTAATGTGTAGTCGTCTGTATCGCAATTGAATTTTCTACATACATATGTGAAGTTTCTTGGTCTTTTGAAAAGAAATTTTTCTGCCTGAATATTCTGACCATTCACTTATATCTTTGATAACTGCTTCTAGTATAGTATTTGTTTCACTGTTACTATTCCTCTTACATAGAATGTATAAATCATCTGCATACAAACAGTGGTCCACAGATGGGTTCATGTTCAGAAGCTTACTTATTTCGTTAAAGGCTATTTGAAATAGTATTACCGAAAGTGGCGATCCCTGTGGTATTCCATTTTGCAATGGTAACGTCTCCGATAAATATCCATTTATCCTTACTTTAAAGCGTCTGTTAGACAAGAAAGATTTAATAAAATTTAACATCTTTTTCCCAACATTCCAAGATTTTAAAACGTTCAATACAACATGGCATCCTATTCGATCAAAAGCCTTTTCGAAGTCAACCGATAGCACGGTGGCGTGGTTTCGAGCGGAGAGCGCTTTAGATATATAGTTGTCTAGGTGAAGGAGAGCGTCATCACATCCCTTG
Source organism: Tachina lurida (assembly GCA_944452675.1). Lineage (NCBI taxonomy): Eukaryota > Metazoa > Arthropoda > Insecta > Diptera > Tachinidae > Tachina > Tachina lurida. Next base: position 43,068,732 of record OX101753.1, read on the forward strand.
TTTGCTTTGAAGGCTACTTGCCTTTTGTCAACCAGTTTTTTCTTTTCAATAAACCACACAAGTCTCGTAGCAATTATTCTTTCTATTATTTTCGAAAAACAAGGCAGCAAGGAAATAGGGCGGAATTCTGATACTGAAGAACAATTATTACTTTTAGGAATTGGAACTACGATGGCTAGTTTTCATGAGTGAGGTATATTTCCGCTTTCAAAAATTGTGTTGTACAATTCCAAGAATTTGAGCTTGGTGGTTTGTTTTAGCGGCTTGATAATTTGGGTTGTGATACGATCGAGGCCAGGAGAAGCTAAGGGAGCTTTTCTCAAACAATTATTTATACTCTAGTAAATTGATTGGTTCTTCTAAAAAGGATGAAGTTCTGTCGTTTATACCGCTGGGTGAATAATTGAAATTGAGTTTAGATGAAATGAAAGATTGATATCGCTGTGTTCCTATTAATGGCTTTTGTGTATTCCTCAAAGCATAACTTTTTAGCAGATCTCATTTCTTTTCTAAATTTGACATTGGCTTTCCTGTATGAGATAAGATTATCTAAAATAGTATTTGATTTAAACGTTCTCCATTCCTTGATCTTTTGACGCCGTGAAGTAGATAGTATGGAGCTCCACCAAGGAACTTTTAGGGATTTATTTTTGTTTCAATCCTTCTTAATTTGGGGGATGTATACATTGGCTGCCTTGTGAATTGCGTTATTGTTATTGTTGCTGCATCCTTGTTGCTAGAGTTAGTCAGAGCTCTGGTTGCGAGTTCTTGTTCTACCCTTAAGGAGTATTTTGGTAAATCGGCAAAATCAGTGATAAACTTTTTAACAATAATAGCGTCCGGATTTCTATTACTTAATTTTATCGAAATCTTTATCGGGAAATGATCACTATTGTGTAAATCCTCTTAAATCGACCAATGAGTTATTGGGAGCAGGGAAAGGGAACAAAATGAAAGATCAATATGAGAAAATGAACTGTGTGTAGAAAAGTGTGTTGGGCTGCCATTATTTAAGAGGCAAAGGTCGGAATTATTTATTCACTCTTATTCTAATTGTCGACATCGACGTCACTTTAACACAACACCAAAAAATTAACGCCTGTGTATCTGCTGGCGAAATCAACCGACTCCTGTTGGCAGGTTTATGCTATTTTCTAGACCTTATGGTACGAAAATAGATTGCCAGTAGCACAAAATTTTTCTCGAGAGTGAGTAAACAAGCCCCAACTTGTTGGTATTGTGTTAAAGTGATGTCGATGTCGACAATTAGAATAAGGGGGATTATTTTCTCAAGAAGAAGTCCCTTATTGTTACTATGTAGAGGAAGACCCCCAGACTGTGTTCCAACAGTTAAAGTCTCCAATTACCAATATTGGACTATTGAAAGATGTAATAATAGATGTTAATTCTTGATCCGAAATGTCTTCAGTTGGTGGAATGTAGAAAGATAGTATTGTAAATGTTATATTAAGCTTTATTTCTATGGCAATTACTTGATAATTAGAGTTAACAAGCAGTTGTCGGTGCGGGATGTTTGATTTCACTAATACTCTAGTACCTTGTTTAAACGTTGCATTCTGTGTAGAATTCATAAAATAGCAGCTATAGTTTTTGGGAGGAATTGGTGTGAAATTCCAATGACAGTGACTTTCTTGAAGTGAAATTATACTAGGATCCATTTCCTTCCTGAAGATTGCAGTAATTGAAGGTTAGCCGCGAATAACGTTTTAAGTGACAAAATAATAATTTTTCAGGAGAGCCAATAAACGTATTTTGAAGCAAGATTGATTTTTTCGTTAAAATTTTTTTAGCTTATTGAAAATAATGCTAACTAGCATTAGCTTTTCTTTTTGTATCTCTGCTACATTTATCAACTATTTTCGACAATTTTGTTTGCATGATTTTATTAGTTACTTACAAAGTTTTGCACTGACTGACCGATTTGTAATTGTATTTTGACAGCGATAAGATGCATAATTTTGAATGGTTTTATATTTGAACAACGCAAGAGAGTTATGTTAATGGTAATCTGTGAAAAAACTGGTTTTTTAAAAATTGTCTTTTACAACGTTATTCGCGGCTGTCCTTCAATTATGTATTTTTGAAACCATTGATATTCCACTATAGTATTACGAAATCCATTTTGTATGAGTTAGGGATTGTTATACTTTTTGTATTTAGTGTAGTTTGAGGTAAACGGATTTTTTGTGGTGTTGAGATGGTGATTACAATTATAGTTCTTGATCCATTGTCACTCCATGGGGAGATTCCTTTGGAAAATAATATTGATTATCCTTTATTAAATTCTGGGTTATAGAAGATATTGGTGATGGAGAAGAATTTTGGTTTGAGGTTTTAAAAACTTTGTTTTTTTCAGAGGTTGGAATTGTTTCAGTAGAAATGTTTGGTGATTCAAATGAGATAGTGTTATTTTGTAGTGAAGGTGTGCTTTTTATTTCTGTTGTTAGTTGTTTTTCTTTTGAAGATTGGGTTTTTTTAAGTTTTGATTTTGATTTGAAGTTGATGGTTGGCTATCTAAAGCTGGTGGAGGTGCTTCGGCTGTAGATTGGGAGTTGGTAGTTTTATTTTGAGACGTGGTAGATGAGTAAGTGATGGATTTATGGGATGTAGTTTCGGAGTTATATTCCTTATATTTACGGCGGTCTTCTCCAATGCTACAGTAATTCTTCGTTTTTAGTTTTAAAATTTCTTTTGTTTGAAGATATCGTGGACAATTCTTATCATTTGAGGGATGATCTCCGGAACAATTCGAGCAAAGAACACGTGTGCAATCAGTGTTTTCATGTGAAGGTAAGTTGCACTTTGGGCAAGTAGGGCTTCCCTTGCAACGTTTTTTGTGTGGCCTAATAGTTGACAGTTCTTGCATATCGTTGGATTCGGGAAATAAAGTTCAACCTTACATTTATACCATGCTACGTCTACTGTAACTGGCAACCGATAAAGATCAAACGTGATAACCATTTTGCCTGTTGGTATTCTGGATTTACCGTCTTCGTGAAGTTTTGTGAATTTGTATACATCTGTCACACCTATTTCCATCATTTCCTGCACAATTTCGCATTCTGGCACTTCTTTAAAGCATGGAGCAAATATAACTCCTTTTATGGAGTTAAAGAATCATGTAGCTTACAAGAAATTTTGCATATATTTGCTAAAGATTTGGTTTTTATAAATTTATGAGCGACGCGTGTGTTACGCGTAAGGATGAGCAAGTTTCCGTCTCTTAGTTGTGATATAGAGGAATATTCAGTACTGATGCATTCGATGCCTTTCTTGATTACAAATGGACTTAGTTTTGATAGTGGTTTATCAGGTTCAGCTGATGAAATCAAAATATATCTCGGATTGTTAAAGTTATTATTATTTTTTGGAGTTGGTGAATCAGGATAGTCATTTAAATTTATGTTTTTTAGATGGGTTCTCAATAAAGTCTCCCAATAGGTGAAACCTATTGTTAGAGAATTTGTCCGGAGGCCCCGGGGCCATTTTGTTTATTCTTTCTTTTTTATATTAAAAGTATTCATTTGTTTTTTTCTGTTGGAAAAATGGAAAAATGTAATTTTTTTTACAACAAACACGGGAAAAAAATTCCACCAAATTTTGAATTGAAAATTTTTACTTTTGGTGAAAAATTTCTTTTAATTGAACCCACATATACATACATATATGTATTTATGTACATATGTATGTATGTATGTTCATTTATCGCATTGTGCAACAATAGAGCATTAAATAAAAAGTTTAGAATTGGAAAGGTAAATTTTAATAATAAATTTTATCAAGAAAAATTGGGCAAAACTGCACCAAAATCTCTTAGATTTTTTATAAAAAGCTGCTGGCTATTACAAAATTATCAATTTTTAGGAAAAAAAATTAATGGAAAATTACTGTATGAGTATATGCAGACGACTTAAAAATGTTTTCTAATATTAAAAGTGTGAATAATGTAAAAAAGTTGCACATTGATTTTGACTCGTTGATTATTTGGTGTAACAACAGTAATCTGAAATATAATCTAAGTTAATGCTTTCAAGTTTCTTTTTCCAGAACTAGAGTTCCATTATTATCTTCTTACAATCTGTATAATAATAATATAACGAAAAAAATGAGTTTATTGATTTGGATATCTTATTTGGATTCCAAATTTACTTTTATTCCTCATTTAAGTAAGATAATACTTGCTTTTATAATCAGCCTTATCATGAATTCCACATGTGAAAATTTCCGAATCATATTTTTCGTTCACATGTATTTTAATTTCGTATTATCAATTCGAATAAAATTAAAAGCTAACAAATTTCTACTTTTTCCAACAGACATATCTTTGTGAATGATTTTCTTCATAAATTGTCAAAATATTTCGCAATCGTATTAACTTTTTTGATACCAATTGTTCACACGTTCGGAAATTTCTATATCGGTAGACTTAAAAGAAAGCATTCCTAATACATTTCGAACAAGTTTTTAAACAATACCCCTTAACTTATCGTTTCAGTTCTTTTCACACCTTTTTTCGCAGCATTGAATATTTTAGCGAAATGCTAAATATGATATTATTAATTGTTGTGTATATTAATTGTTGTGTATATTATTGCTCCTCTAACTGCATATTCGGACCCAGACGGCGGACTTGAGTAGAAAATTTATATGAAATAAATAAATTTCTGACGAATCGATTGCCAGACTTGTGGAAGTAAGTGATTAAAATATATGTATGTATGTATGTATGTATTTTAATATTGTAAATTTTGATATAAATAAAAATTTCAGTGATGGCTAACATACCAACATTTCCACACCAAAGAAGTAACCGGTACAGTAAAGCTCCAAAACTGGTCCTATATAACGAATTATGCAATTGAATTTTATGCCAGGCATATTAAACATTTCACCCGCTACGCTTATAATGCTATTGACTTTTAAATACAGCAACCACTTGCAATGATTTTCATCTCTTATCATCCGCAAACGCTGTTCGGGATCCATAATGCTGATAACAAAAGGCCAGAGGTTTTCGTTTACCGATCGCAAATTGGCTTGGGGACACTCATAAAGGTTTTCGTACATAGGAGTATGGTTAACAAAATCAAGAACTTGAACAGTACTAAGGTTTTTGGAGCCACTTCTACTCTGGCCATTTGACGCAGAAGTTTTATCTTGAAATATTTTAATTAATGAACCGGCATCAACAGTAATTTCATCGTTATGCTTCTCCCATTGAAAAGCATCATTATTTCCCTCGCCTTCGATCAGTATATCGGGACTTTGATGAAGACGTAATTTAGTGCTTCGTGTGAGAATGGCATATTTGGAATTTTGTTCACCATCCATATTTCGATATTTTGATCACACGTCTATCACACACAAGAGATGGGGAAGTAGGACTAGGGAAAGAAATTAAATGAATAAAAATAAATTCAAGATTCCAAAAAAAATTTTGCACAAAATACATGTATATATGTATGTACATATGTAGTATAAAGGGATGGCTTAAATGCAGTTTAGCGAAGCAGCTCCAAACAAAATAAAAAGTATCCTATGTGATAGAAAATTGAAAAATAAGAAGAAATATTAAATAAAAAAGTTGGCGGCGACGCCTATTTTCCGAGTTATGGGTCTCTGAACTTTTTTATAGGAAACTGCGAAAAATCTCAACAAAAAAAAATAATTTAAATAGCTTATCTGATAAGAAATTAAAAATATAAAAAAAAATTAAAAAAAAAAATTAACTGCGACCCTTATTTCTTGAGTTATTGGGCTTTAAATTTTTCATAGACGATTGTGATTTCTCCGCATTTCTAAATGTGATGGGTCAATATTTGAACCAATTTAGAGCTGTGCTGAAAATTATTAACAAGCAGTGTCGTTTTGGGAAATACATTGATTAATTAATATTAGGGTGTAACGAATGTTCGCATTCGCTTTCACATTCGCAAATAATTCGCTTACTTTTGCTATTTGCATTCGCTTTTGTATTCGCTAAAATGTATGCGAATATTTAAAGCGAATACTAAAGACAAAAATATTGGAAATATTTTCCAGTTTTTTTTTTAAAGGCAGTGTTTAAATTGCGAGAAAATATTTTCTACTTAGGACTAGTGCGTTAAAACTTTTGAAAAATGGTAAGCACATCATTACTTCGTTCAAAAAATTTTAAATGCAAAAATATTAACTATTCCTTCTTTGTTGTAAATTTTTTGCGAAAAAAGTGCCACTCATATTATTTCGCATGTAAACTTAAAATGTTGAAAATATATTTCATAAGTTTTTCCCAAGATGAACAGAGTACTACTTCTGGAAAAAATTTTCATGAAGAATTCATTCCAATTTTTCTTAATATGTATTTTGGTAGCATTTTACAGGAAATGTTGAACTTAGTACAAGGTCTTAGGGCCAAAGTACGAATGGGTTGATTGCCTAACATTTTGTAAACTTATTTTTAATTATTATCTATATTTATTTTTTTAACGTAATGTAATATTTGCATTCGCTTTCGCATTCGCATTCGCTTTCGCAAAAATGAGAATGTATTATTCGTTTTCGCATTCGCATTCGCTAAACTGGTATTCGTTACATCCCTAATTAATATCCATGAAAACTTTATTAGACAAGAAAACTTTGCAATGCAGAAAATCTTTATTAAGCTGCGCCGTGTCGGGAAACACCATGGTGGAGAAAATCCTTAAGCCCGGCCTAAGGCCGGCAGTCCACAAAAACATTATTAGACAAGAAAACATTGCAATGCAGAAAATCTTTGTTAAGCTTCGCCGTGTCGGGAAACACAATGGTGAAGAAAATCCTTAAGCCCGGCCGAAGGGCGGCAGTCTACGAAAACTTTATTATACAAGAAAACTTTACAATGCAGAAATCTTTGTTAAGCTGCGCCGTGTCGGGAAACACAATGGTGAAGAAAATCCTTGAGCCCGGCCAAAGGCCGGCAGTCCACGAAAACTTTATTATACAAGAAAACTTTACAATGCAGAAAATCTTTATTAAGCAGCGCCGTGTCGGGAAACACCATGGTGAAAACTTCAGAGGCCAATAACTCGAGAAATAAGGGTCGGAGCTAATTTTTTTACTTAATTTTTTTTTTCTTATATTTTAAATTTCCTATTAAATAACCTATTTAAAAATAATTTTGGAAATTATTCGCAGTTTCCTATGAAAAAGTTCAGAGCCCCATAACTCGGAAAATAGGATTCGCCGCCAACTTTTTTATTTAATATTTTCTTCTTATTTTTCAATTTTCTATCACATAGGCTACTTTTTATTTTGTTTGGAGCTGCTTTGCTAAACTGCATTTGTTCCAAAGGGAGAAAGCGAGCACATGCAAATATCAAATATGTGATAAGCAAGAGCTGCTGGGGTACAAGACTACAAAATGATATGCAAGTGGGTGGATGCGTCAGTCGTAAAGCATCTCTGGGCGAGTCAACATCACGCGTCGTTGGCAATTATTTCTCAAGTGCAACCAGGCCACTGTTGTTTATTGGCCTTCGGGAGTTTTGCGTCTTGCCGCATGTGATTAGTGGTTGGCGTCGCACAGTGGGTTAGAATAGCATGTTTTCTTGGATCAAATCAGGGAAGCTATGTTCGGATAATTTTTCTTTATTTTTCAGTTAATACCATTAAAATAAGTAAAAAAAAATGTTTTCTAAGTATATTTGAGTATAATTTTATTAAATAATGCCAAATATCAGTGTAGGTATATAGTGCAAGGAGTACATATTAGAACTTAAACATTACATTTTATACATCTTAAAGTTAATCATCAACATCATCATCATCATCATTATAATCATCGTTATCATCATCATCATCATCGTTATCATCATCATTATCGTTATCATCATCATCATCATCATTAGCAGCATCAGCAAGTTCAACATCACTGTTCTTGTTCGGAGCTGCAGGTACAATTAAATCAATTGCCTCCTCTGGCAAGCTTTGAACCTTCTTTGTAGGCAATTTTTGCATGCTTGAAATAATTGGATCAGAGGTTATCAAAAACATATTAAAAATGTCTTGGTTTGATTTTTCGCGACTGCACTTTCGTGAATGAAACTCCCTATATTTTTTAAAATCTTTATTTCAAGCTTCTTGCGCTTCATCTGATAACTGCCCAATAGGTAAAATGGCATTTGACACAATTTCGGGTCCGTGAATAAAATACTTGTGCAAAGTGGGAGGCATATTGTACAAAGGATACGTTTCAACAAAAAGTCGTCCTGTATTGTGTGCATATATTTTAAATTTTTTATTATTAATTTCATGGCCACTGGATACAGCAATAAGCAACACGTGCATTTTTTTTATTAAATTAACATCTATTTTTGTTATTTCGGCAGATTTTTCAACGTTTTGAAAAAAACGTCTTGCCGTATTCCCATCATTCGTGTTTCCAAAACCAGGTTTCGGTTGGTCTACTATTAATCCCATATTCTCTTTCAATTTTTTCTGAATTTCTTTTTTTGTTTCAGCTACTGTTCTTTTTCCAGAATCAGTCCTAGCCTGCCACTTTTGTAAAGGTATTTTATATGCCACGTGCAAAAGACATTCGAAAAATCTAATCCAGCCATGAAGAATGGAAAGGCCAAATCTTAAATTGTGTACATGCACAGTTTTTGGATCATGGCTTCTATATTATTAAAATCCTTACTTGTAGCGCCACATAACACTTTTGTGTTGATGTGGTTTCTGTTAAGGCATTGCAAACTTTTCCATCTACCATTGCCAAAGTTAATTTGTGGAAAACATGTACAACTTTCTCACCAATCGTGACAGTTGAACAGGTTAAATTCTGTATTTTCTCTTCAACTCTTTTTTGTTCACTAATTGACACATATACGGTTTCTTTGGTAAATTCAATTTTCAAGGGTCTGCAAAATCTAGTTGAAGACGACCGTGGATTTTGCCAAATTACCTTCTCCTCAAACATAAGCCTAAGTGGTACAATTGTGGTTAAAAAAACTGATGAATCACTAGCATCAGATCCATGAAAGGCTTGTTTGTATGAGCTATGGCCAGAGCTTCCATCAAAGCCCCATTTTGAATATAATACTACATTCGAGTTCGTAATGCCTAATGAGTCAATAACAGTTTCTTGAAGTTCTATTAGTCGCTCCGCTGTGTGATTAAGAAGACCTTGTAAAGTTACTTCAACGGAGGTCTCGCTTATTTTAAAGCTGGTCGATTCTGGGTAAGTTTTATGTTTTTCAGTTTGAATATTGTTGTAGGAGGGAAATATTTGAGGAGCAGCTTGTCGAACAACATTGTGTTGATTTCGTGTCAGTTTAGCTTCTACAAAAACAGCCAAAGCTTTTGTATTCGATATTTTCAAGGTGGGAAGTGGTTGTTTCAACTTTTTTCTTAAATTTATGCCCTTGCAACACTTTTCAGATATGGCTCGCAACACTTTTGATTCCTCGACATAACCTGCGCTTTGTAATTTAACCTGTGAAGCATAAAGTAACTCTGGCAATGATATGGTGTCTCTTAAAATCTTTGTTTTTTTATATTTACTCCAATCACTGGACACGGTAAAACTAATTTCTTTTCGACCACGTTTTGCAGTCGGGGCGAGAGTAAAACCAATAGAGGATTCCAACCAGATTTTATTTTTAGCAATAAACCTCATTTCCATTCTATGCGCTCTAGTCCACCTAGATTTAAATTCATAAAAGAAAACATCCATTCTTTTATTAACATCACATATATTATCCTCAGAGCAGTTGGTGCGTTTTTTGATTTCTTCAGCTAAAAATTTCATCTTGTCATTCATTGTTTGAGCGCTTCAATTCATCATAATATCAAATAAGCTTCGACGAGTATAAAAAACAACGTTCGAACTTGTTTCTATAAAAAACAAAAAATAATTCTAATACAAAAAAAAACCTTTCAAAAATCCCTTTTACCCGATTACTTAAAACTGTACAACACGATCACTGTTTGTCAAAACAAAGAATATTATTAAAATAAACAAAAACAAAATATTATTGAAACAAAGAATATTATTAAAAGAAACAAAAATAACATCATTAATATACTGAAAAGAAGAGCACAAATAAATGGAAAAAAGTAACATGAAAAACAACAATACACAACAACAGCAGCAGTCGCGAGATCAATGTGATTTTTAGCTAATTTGACTGCTGCAACACTTGCATTAAACAATGCATAGCTTCTAAAAGGCACAAAAAGGCAGCGTAAAATTTTGCAATATAATAGAGATTTATGTCTTCTTTAATATAAACTAAAAATTATGGCACGAATATGGAAGAATAATAACTATTTATCCATTTAAACTATAAAAATGCTAATTTTTTGGCATTTCCAATATAAATAACTAAATCTAAAACTTCCACACACAATTTGACACACAAATGTTAACGAAGTATTTGCAAAATAACCTGAACTTGATGGTTCCATTGAAAAATTGTTAACTTTTGCAATACTTTTTAAAATAAATAAAATTTTCAACGGGAAAGTTTTCACTTTTTTTTCAGCCTTTTTTGCACAAAAATTTCTATAAAGTTTGACTTTGAAGTTTCACCACAAAAACACCAGAGCACTTTTGACATTTATTTTAACGACAAGTGATGTAGAATTTTATATACATACTCTAACCGGGTACAAAAAATTTTGACAATACTTAAAAATTTTTTGTTTAATTAATCCAAGAAAACAGGCTATTCTAACCCTCTGTGCGTCGGTTAACGGTATCCACCGCGATATCCCGTTGGTTTCCATTAACCACATCCAAAAACAATTATAAAGAAAAATTTATATTGAATATTGGTTGGAGAACCAAACAAAAACTCATTTTTGGAGAAAATAAATAAGGAGAGGAATTTGGAAGTTCCAGCTTCGTATGCGACGCTATATGTCGTTTGGAATCTTCTCGGAGGAGGCTCCTTAACACAGAAATTTTTGATGGCGGTATAAGCTTTGTGTTCGGCCAAGTAAATCTCCCATCCCTTGTAAGAATAAGGGGGCACGGAGTAACCTCAAATAAACAAACAAACAAACAAACAAGTGGGTGGATGGTGGAGAAAGTGCAAGTTAAAACTTAGCGAACATACATTAATATACATATGTATGCTGTTAAAAAAGTAATTATGACCACCCCATGAGTACTAACTGCAAACTCATTGAAGGTAACAGAATGAATCTATTCGATTTTTATTAATTTTACCACAATGTACAACACAAATTCAGCTTTATTTCATTACAAGCTTATATACAATAGATGTGTATATTAAAAATGAAAAAATGATAAATGAAAATAAAATTAAATTAAAATGCATAATGTTTTTGCAAACTCATAACTTACGTTTTCCTCCAAACAATAAATTTCATTCAAACGTGACGTCGTATGTTTCAGCTCTCGTTTTTAGATAATTATTATTAGTCACTATGCTGCTCAAATAAACAGAATACGAAAATACACTTGACCAAGAATTAGTGTACCTTGCTGGATATCTTCTATTAAATTTGTTTAAATTGTTTGCTGTTTTCACTGCTATTGAATAATTAATAATGTTTTCATCACAAGTTTTTCCCCTTTTTAATGTTTTTTATTTTTGGTTTGTCAAAACCAAGGCACAACAATAAATAAATTGATGAAAGCCAATTACACAGGGATGGGAAGTCCAATGCTATTGAAAGTCTTCGGTATTCTTGCGATATGACGTAGTACACTAAGCCAAAAAAAAATATTTTAATAGTATGTTACCACCAGTATGATTGCGTTATATCATAGTGCATTGAGGCAATTACCACAATTTTGTACACATTTCGTCGGTTGGTTTCTGGTTTGCGGTACAGTATATTCTAAATACATTATGTCTGAAGCAAACCAGAAACCAACCGACGATTTGCAATTCTATATATAATCCTACTTCTACACCTGAAATATTTTTATCATGACAAATGTCAATCTCCATATAGAAAACAACTAACATAATAGTATGTTTCCACCGACTTTAAATCAAAGTGTTTCCACCGATCTTGTGACTGATTTGTTGTTCGAATTTTCATACTCGATTTATGCACGTGCAAGTGCAAGTTCGAAAAACTCAATACACTCAAGGCCTCGTTAGCCGACTGTAGAAATCGTAGATGTAATGTAAATGTAAATGTTTCAACGCTTATAGAATGCTTAAAAACGTGTCATGTGTTTTCGACACAAACAAAAAAACTTCCTTGTGCACACATACATACATGCTTATTGCTTTGTGCCCAGCAAACACTCATTTTTGATTTTAAATTGCGAGTTATTTGAAGTCAAACGTGAAAGTTCATATAATATTTAAATTCATGGAATTCATTGCGATTGAAATGTAAATATATGGATTGTGTGATCATACATACATACATATGTACATATGCATTACTGCTTATTAGTTAATAATATATAAAATGGTAATGTTTCAATTAATCCAAGATTTCTTTAATAATTTCGCTGAAGCTATTATAATTTATTTCTTTCGATGGTAAGTTTTATACTGTTGGAAAAAAGTAATGGAGTTTTTGAAATAAGACATCTTTTATAATGAAAATGTGCTTAGAGGTTTTAAAAATTATTATTTAATGTAAACTCAATTGTAATAATTTTCATAGCAGCTGTAACGTTTAAGCCACTAACCGTAATGTTTGCGTATAACTACAAGTAGCAAAACAGATTTTGAGCAATTTCATCAGAAAGACGAAGTGCTTGACTCCTTAATTTCCAGGAATTCCTATGGTTTCAGTAGCACCTGAATCATATAAAAACATTATTATATATCCACTTTATCGTTTTATCCTTTTCTTATTAATGTCCGTACCTGCTAATAATAATTAATTTTAATCACAAACAATATACATTTACATATGTATATTTTTGAACAAGAACACATACATATATACTACTTTTTGTTTGCTGGGTGTTTATCAGTATAACAAATTCAAATAAAATGCGCAATAGCTGTTCGAAACATTGATGGGAGTTCAATATCTTCACATTATTTTTGATTGTGTGGAAAAAGTACGAAAATTATATAAATGGTATCAAATCATTTTTTTATACTTACAAACAATGCTATGACTTTGATATTTAGTGAAATTACAATTTTAGCTTCATATGTATACATACATATGTACATTACAACGTATTATAATTATAAAAATTTTTATATTTTTATTATCATTACAATTGTTATGATTAAACGCACATATTATAATTTGTTTTGGTATTATTAAATAAAAATAGTTTTTGTGCGCTTGTATGCTGTTTGTTCGCACAAATGTACTATATGTATGTTACATATTCATACATATATGTATATGTATATTAACAAAAAAATAAACAAATACGATTGGCAGTTTGTGGTTAGATTTTATAAAGAAAAAAACTTTATTAGAAAACTAAATTTATTAAATATGTCATGTACGTATACAAATTTAGCAACTCAAAAGTTTAAATTATCAAAAGAAACAAAAGTACCAAAATAGGGCTATTGTGCCACACTCTCATTCAATATACATACATCCAATCACTGTCTACAAATGTCACGTAACGTCGTCATGAAATTCTATTTTCTGCAGGTTCTGACGTTACATTTACGTGACATTTCAGACAGGTAAGCATTTGCACAGCTTTGCATGCAACAGATTCGATCAGCTGACACATTTACATTTACAGTTCTACATTTACAGTCGGGTAATTCTGCCTTCAAACTCTTTTACTAACACAACTACACTTTCGGCAATTGCAGTCAGTGATGCCAACTATTTACAACCCAAACGCGCTAGAACGCGCTGAATTACAGCATTGTCAACTATTTATAGCTAAAACGCGCTATTTTTCTGCGCGCTAAACTAAATTTTAATAAAAGTCGATGAATGTATTAGTAAATATACTTTTTTTAGCAACTCTTTTCCAGATTTTGCAATATTGCTTCTTCGAAATTATATCCTAAATAACTAAAATAATTTAATACAGAATCAGAATCACCAAATAACAACATACTCGTATGAAATGTCGAATAGTCTTGCGATTCAAATGATTTTTGTACTTCAGCTATAATAGATCCTTGATAAATTATATATATTTTTTTGGTATTAAAATGTGTTTTTAATTCTAATCACAGGCAAGGAAATTTTATTTGAAACAGCTGAATCATTAACGAAATTAAAAAAAATTTATCAGAGTTTTGGATACTAGAAAACTGGTAAATTTATACAAAAAAAGAAAAAAAAATTAACTGAAATGATGTTACTGACTTTATCCAAAACGCGCTAAGTTAGCGCTTTTTTTATTAAACGCGCTAAGACGAAAAAAAAGCGCGTTTGGAGTAGTTAAAACGCGCTAAATCTAGCGCGAAACGCGCTAAATTGGCATCGCTGCTTGCAGTCTACTTCCAACTCAACTGCCAAGGAATTTTACAAGACAGTGACTTGTTTAACTTGTAGTAAGTAAATGGAAAGTGAGCTAGCAGTGTTGCCCTATTAGTTCTTTAGTACAAATCAAGTGGATTTCAGTGTAATGTTATATGAGTTTTTACTAAATTTAAATACATTAAAAAGCTAATTAAATATTTTTTTCTTAAAAATTCATAAATCAAGCAGTTAATGAATTTTTTAGACATAAATAGCATTGAAACAATGCGAATAAATTTCAATACTATCTGGCACAGGTTACTATCTGGTTCCCTTAAAATAAAACTTTTTTATGTTATGGGCAACTCTGCACTAAAAGGTAAACATGAAAGTTGCAAGACAGCCGGGCATTTTTGTGAAATTTTCGTTGATAATACGTACACACAGCTTGCATGCAAGGTACTTGCATGTGTAAGCGCAGGGTAAGGTGGGCGCAGCAGCTGTAATTTGAATTTTATTCACATGTGGCTTACATTTAAAACATTAAAATATTCCTTAATGTCATTTTTTCGAAATTGTCAATCACTATTGATGGATGACCCAGGGATGGATTTGTAATTTTAAAATCAACGCAGGGTTGCATCACGGTTGCCAGAAATGCAGATTTATCTGGATTTTGCAGATTTTTACCCTCCAAAAAGACGAAATGCAGATTTCCAGATTTTTAGCCTAAAAACGCAGATTTTTTAACTCAGATTAAAGTGCATTTTCTTAAATTTTTCCTAATACTGCTACTACTTCTTGTTTCTTTTATGTGTGAACACAGAGTTTAAAGAGTTACAATTTATGAACTTTGAAGGCATCATTACAGAAAAAGAAGAAGTATCTTTGGCAAGCTTTTGGAAACGAATATCTGTTATAAAATGAGCTTATTCTGATTACTATTTTGCAGCCCTAAGTTTATTCAAAATATAATGTCCTTACCACATTTATTTCCAAATGTCGAAAATTTTTCAATCAAGTGAACATGAATAAAATAAAACTTCGAAGTCCTTTGGATATTTAGGCAACAAATTAAAAGACTTTTTGTATGATTTTTTTAAATATTCGATTTATTTGCACATAACTATGAAGAATTGTTATTTGTTTATTGGCTATATGCATTTCGTTTCTGCTTAAAAAAATATGGGTTTTTCCACACGCAAAGTTTACTTTGCAAAGTCTTGAGTTTGTAGAGAGAAGGGAAAAGAAATCTCATTCTATATTATTTTCTCTTCAACAAACTCAAGATTTTGCAAAGTAAACTTTGCGTTTAGAAAAGCTAACAAACTCATCAGTAGACTTCAACAAAGGTGGCAGCTAATTGTAAAAATATCTCCGTGAAGTTAACAAACTAAAGATATCAAACTAAATTAATTTCACTCATATTAAAGAGAACCAGACCCATATTCTCTCTTTTGCAGACTGTGCAGTTGAGAAAATGAGTTTTTTCTTGGTTTGAGCACTAAATTATAGTGATGCCAAGTCAAAAAATCTTAAATTATTAAATTTGTATGGCAATATCTGTAGAAAAACGCTCATTTATGATGAATACATGCTCTTCTTCTTTTTTCGTATATGGGAGAGGATTTTAAAGTTAACAAACTAATTTGGCAAACTTAAATTAGTACTGGCAATTATAATTTAAATATATTCCATTTCAGTTTTTTGTTGAACAAACTTTCAAAAATAAAAATTTATTTGGTACTTCCACTCAAACACTAGGCGTACACTATTACATGAATAGGGCCAAAATATCAATTTGTTCGGGGACCGGACCAATTGTGGCTTAAATTACGCCCTTATACCTTTAATTTGGCATATCATTTATATTCCATTTCAGTTTTTTGTTGAACAAACTTTCAAAAATAAAATTTTATTTGGTACTTCCACTCAAACACTAGGCGTACACTATTACATGAATAGGGCCAAAATATCAATTTGTTCGGGGACCGGACCAATTGTGGCTTAAACTACGCCTTTATACCTTTCATTTGGCATATCATTTATATTCCATTTCAGTTTTTTGTTGAACAAACTTTCAAAAATAAAAATTTATTTGGTACTTCCACTCAAACACTAGGCGTACACTATTACATGAATAGGGCCAAAATATCAATTTGTTCGGGGACCGGACCAATTGTGGCTTAAATTACGCCCTTATACCTTTAATTTGGCATATCATTTATATTCCATTTCAGTTTTTTGTTGAACAAACTTTCAAAAATAAAAATTTATTTGGTACTTCCACTCAAACACTAGGCGTACACTATTACATGAATAGGGCCAAAATATCAATTTGTTCGGGGACCGGACCAATTGTGGCTTAAATTACGCCCTTATACCTTTAATTTGGCATATCATTTATATTCCATTTCAGTTTTTTGTTGAACAAACTTTCAAAAATAAAAATTTATTTGGTACTTCCACTCAAACACTAGGCGTACACTATTACATGAATAGGGCCAAAATATCAATTTGTTCGGGGACCGGACCAATTGTGGCTTAAACTACGCCTTTATACCTTTCATTTGGCATATCATTTATATTCCATTTCAGTTTTTTGTTGAACAAACTTTCAAAAATAAAATTTTATTTGGTACTTCCACTCAAACACTAGGCGTACACTATTACATGAATAGGGCCAAAATATCAATTTGTTCGGGGACCGGACCAATTGTGGCTTAAACTACGCCTTTATACCTTTCATTTGGCATATCATTTATATTCCATTTCAGTTTTTTGTTGAACAAACTTTCAAAAATAAAAATTTATTTGGTACTTCCACTCAAACACTAGGCGTACACTATTACATGAATAGGGCCAAAATATCAATTTGTTCGGGGACCGGACCAATTGTGGCTTAAATTACGCCCTTATACCTTTAATTTGGCATATCATTTATATTCCATTTCAGTTTTTTGTTGAACAAACTTTCAAAAATAAAAATTTATTTGGTACTTCCACTCAAACACTAGGCGTACACTATTACATGAATAGGGCCAAAATATCAATTTGTTCGGGGACCGGACCAATTGTGGCTTAAATTACGCCTTTATACCTTTAATTTGGCATATCATTTATATTCCATTTCAGTTTTTTGTTGAACAAACTTTCAAAAATAAAATTTTATTTGGTACTTCCACTCAAACACTAGGCGTACACTATTACATGAATAGGGCCAAAATATCAATTTGTTCGGGGACCGGACCAATTGTGGCTTAAACTACGCCTTTATACCTTTCATTTGGCATATCACTTATATTCCATTTCAGTTTTTTGTTGAACAAACTTTCAAAAATAAAAATTTATTTGGTACTTCCACTCAAACACTAGGCGTACACTATTACATGAATAGGGCCAAAATATCAATTTGTTCGGGGACCGGACCAATTGTGGCTTAAACAACGCCTTTATACCTTTCATTTGGCATATCATTTATATTCCATTTCAGTTTTTTGTTGAACAAACTTTCAAAAATAAAATTTTATTTGGTACTTCCACTCAAACACTAGGCGTACACTATTACATGAATAGGGCCAAAATATCAATTTGTTCGGGGACCGGACCAATTGTGGCTTAAACTACGCCTTTATACCTTTAATTTGGCATATCATTTATATTCCATTTCAGTTTTTTGTTGAACAAACTTTCAAAAATAAAAATTTATTTGGTACTTCCACTCAAACACTAGGCGTACACTATTACATGAATAGGGCCAAAATATCAATTTGTTCGGGGACCGGACCAATTGTGGCTTAAACTACGCCTTTATACCTTTAATTTGGCATATCATTTATATTCCATTTCAGTTTTTTGTTGAACAAACTTTCAAAAATAAAAATTTATTTGGTACTTCCACTCAAACACTAGGCGTACACTATTACATGAATAGGGCCAAAATATCAATTTGTTCGGGGACCGGACCAATTGTGGCTTAAACTACGCCTTTATACCTTTCATTTGGCATATCATTTATATTCCATTTCAGTTTTTTGTTGAACAAACTTTCAAAAATAAAAATTTATTTGGTACTTCCACTCAAACACTAGGCGTACACTATTACATGAATAGGGCCAAAATATCAATTTGTTCGGGGACCGGACCAATTGTGGCTTAAATTACGCCCTTATACCTTTAATTTGGCATATCATTTATATTCCATTTCAGTTTTTTGTTGAACAAACTTTCAAAAATAAAAATTTATTTGGTACTTCCACTCAAACACTAGGCGTACACTATTACATGAATAGGGCCAAAATATCAATTTGTTCGGGGACCGGACCAATTGTGGCTTAAATTACGCCTTTATACCTTTAATTTGGCATATCATTTATATTCCATTTCAGTTTTTTGTTGAACAAACTTTCAAAAATAAAATTTTATTTGGTACTTCCACTCAAACACTAGGCGTACACTATTACATGAATAGGGCCAAAATATCAATTTGTTCGGGGACCGGACCAATTGTGGCTTAAACTACGCCTTTATACCTTTCATTTGGCGTATCATTTATATTCCATTTCAGTTTTTTGTTGAACAAACTTTCAAAAATAAAAATTTATTTGGTACTTCCACTCAAACACTAGGCGTACACTATTACATGAATAGGGCCAAAATATCAATTTGTTCGGGGACCGGACCAATTGTGGCTTAAACTACGCCTTTATACCTTTAATTTGGCATATCATTTATATTCCATTTCAGTTTTTTGTTGAACAAACTTTCAAAAATAAAATTTTATTTGGTACTTGCACTCAAACTCTAGGCGTACACTATTACATGAATAGGGCCAAAATATCAATTTGTTCGGGGACCGGACCAATTGTGGCTTAAACTACGCCTTTATACCTTTAATTTGGCATATCATTTATATTCCATTTCAGTTTTTTGTTGAACAAACTTTCAAAAATAAAAATTTATTTGGTACTTCCACTCAAACACTAGGCGTACACTATTACATGAATAGGGCCAAAATATCAATTTGTTCGGGGACCGGACCAATTGTGGCTTAAACTACGCCTTTATACCTTTCATTTGGCATATCATTTATATTCCATTTCAGTTTTTTGTTGAACAAACTTTCAAAAATAAAATTTTATTTGGTACTTCCACTCAAACACTAGGCGTACACTATTACATGAATAGGGCCAAAATATCAATTTGTTCGGGGACCGGACCAATTGTGGCTTAAACTACGCCTTTATACCTTTCATTTGGCATATCATTTATATTCCATTTCAGTTTTTTGTTGAACAAACTTTCAAAAATAAAAATTTATTTGGTACTTCCACTCAAACACTAGGCGTACACTATTACATGAATAGGGCCAAAATATCAATTTGTTCGGGGACCGGACCAATTGTGGCTTAAACTACGCCTTTATACCTTTCATTTGGCATATCATTTATATTCCATTTCAGTTTTTTGTTGAACAAACTTTCAAAAATAAAAATTTATTTGGTACTTCCACTCAAACACTAGGCGTACACTATTACATGAATAGGGCCAAAATATCAATTTGTTCGGGGACCGGACCAATTGTGGCTTAAACTACGCCTTTATACCTTTAATTTGGCATATCATTTATATTCCATTTCAGTTTTTTGTTGAACAAACTTTCAAAAATAAAATTTTATTTGGTACTTCCACTCAAACACTAGGCGTACACTATTACATGAATAGGGCCAAAATATCAATTTGTTCGGGGACCGGACCAATTGTGGCTTAAACTACGCCTTTATACCTTCAATTTGGCATATCATTTATATTCCATTTCAGTTTTTTGTTGAACAAACTTTCAAAAATAAAATTTTATTTGGTACTTCCACTCAAATACTAGGCGTACACTATTACATGAATAGGGCCAAAATATCAATTTGTTCGGGGACCGGACCAATTGTGGCTTAAACTACGCCTTTATACCTTCAATTTGGCATATCATTTATATTCCATTTCAGTTTTTTGTTGAACAAACTTTCAAAAATAAAATTTTATTTGGTACTTCCACTCAAACACTAGGCGTACACTATTACATGAATAGGGCCAAAATATCAATTTGTTCGGGGACCGGACCAATTGTGGCTTAAACTACGCCTTTATACCTTTAATTTGGCATATCATTTATATTCCATTTCAGTTTTTTGTTGAACAAACTTTCAAAAATAAAATTTTATTTGGTACTTCCACTCAAACACTAGGCGTACACTATTACATGAATAGGGCCAAAATATCAATTTGTTCGGGGACCGGACCAATTGTGGCTTAAACTACGCCTTTATACCTTTCATTTGGCATATCATTTATATTCCATTTCAGTTTTTTGTTGAACAAACTTTCAAAAATAAAATTTTATTTGGTACTTCCACTCAAACACTAGGCGTACACTATTACATGAATAGGGCCAAAATATCAATTTGTTCGGGGACCGGACCAATTGTGGCTTAAACTACGCCTTTATACCTTTCATTTGGCATATCATTTATATTCCATTTCAGTTTTTTGTTGAACAAACTTTCAAAAATAAAATTTTATTTGGTACTTCCACTCATAAATGCCCAATATATTCAGATTCTTCATCAAATTGATCTGGCAGCCACGACGGTGTGCAGAATAAAAGTACTGCCAAGTTCTGTATATTATGGAAGTGTGGCAACTCTATTACTGCAAATGGCGTCATTTTAATAATAATAATAAAAGTATGCTTTTGTATTGTAATAATGTGGTAAAAACAAATAGAATTGTTGTGGCAAGGTGCAAAAACTTTAAATAAAGAGCAGAATATACACTAGCTGCTAAAATCTTATATGTAAGCGTACTATTTTACTTATTTTTGGAAGCATAAGCTAACAATATTTTCTTTTAGAGACACATGTCGAAAAACAAGTTGCAAATTCCAAAGGAAAAGTTTGCTCTATCTATTTTCGCCTCTACCGATAATAACGTTTGTATTTGGGATGTTTTGTCAGGTGAATGTGAACATAAAAGTTCAATTTTATCCACGTAACGATAAAAGATTTCTGGTATGTCCTATGCGTTATGCTGCTGTTCTTGTGAAAATTGGTAATAATCATGGAATACGTGTGTATGACTCAAAAGAAGTCGTATCATTGGGTAAAGATGGTGAGCCGGAACCCATACAAAAACTACAGGATTTAGTTAATAAAACAACTTGGAAAAAGTGTTGCTTTTCTTGTGACAGTGAATATACTTATATGCGCTGGTAGTGCCCGTCAGCATGTACTGTATGTATGGGAAAAATCCATTGGAAATTAGTGAAACTACTACACGGTACTAAAGGTGAACTACTATAAGATGTAGTATGGCATCCAGTACACCCAATTATAGCTAGTATAGTAATGCTGACGCTAAGCATGATCAAGAAAGTGAAGACAAACAATCATCAGACGGCAAAAAGACAGCAGGAAGACCAAAAAAGTAATATTTAATATCTATGTACCTCTCATAAGCGGACACTCATCGTCGTAGCATTTTTGTCCGGTTATTAGAGGTGTTCGCTTATGAGAGTGGTAATTATTCTTTTATTTTCATTTTGGGTCTAAAAATCTTGTCCGGTTATTAGAGGTGTCCGGTTATGAGAGGTGTCCGTTATGAGAGGTTTCACTGTATATGCATTTGGCCAAAAACAAACTTGTAGTCACGATTTCAATTATGTTTTTAATATTAAAATTCATAGCGGTGTCATTTAAAAATTTATATGATTCTAAATTGTTAAAAACTCTTTAATTAACTTCTTACTGTGAAAGGGCAAACAATTTTGCCTTTATTTTTAGAAAAGTAAACGCCATCAATAAAGTTTTTATATTAATACAAATCATTTGCATAAACATTCCATTGAAAATTGCGTAAAAGCTAAGTTTCGGGTACATGTTACAATTGTATTCAAATTTGAGGTTGATTTTTTTAAATTATTAATTAAATGCAAAACATCGTAGCTTTCTTTGGGATTGTATGTGTATTTTGTTGTTGCATTTTAAAGAAAAGCTACGATATTTTGAATTTACAATTTGCGGCGATTTGAATGCCGATTTGAAATCACTTTGTTATTTTTTCAATCACTTTATTTATTATAATACTCGTATATCATATGAATCTGTCGTGAGCCAAAAACCGCTCATGCACTCTTCTCTACCCTTTACTAATCCCAGATTTTTCTCCATAGGTTTTTGTACTTACCCCTTTAAAATAATTTTCCAATAATATGTATTGAATTGAATAAAAAACATATGTATCTGTTACTTTTATTATTAAACAAAAAATTCTATCGTGTATTTTATAAAACTAATGAACTAAACATTCATCCTCGATTTTCTCGAAAACACATTTTTGTCCAATAAATTAAAACAGAAACAAACCGACGATATGTATATATACATATCGCACCCTAAATACAAAAGGGGCACAACTCAAAATTATAAAAGTGCTTTTGCTTTTTTATAAAACTGGTAATTGAAGAAATTTATAACGACCCCAACAATTTCTTTTGCAATACAGTCTTCTTGAAGAATATAAAATAGCATTATGGTTATTTTTATGTGACATACTTGCGTCATTTGTACAGTATCAACAGTTGTTTGCAACTATACAACATCTAAAATTTTTTGAGTTGTGCCCCTTTTGTATTTAGAGTGCGATATGTATATAAGTAAATTTTTATGAATACGCCAGTTATTTATGTTATTTCTATGAATACGCCGGTATAATTTTGATTTTATTACATTATTATTTTTATTATACAATACAAAAATAATAGAGGGGTTTATTAATTTTTCATTTGTGTTATGTCAAATATACATCTATAGTACATAAATAAAACAAATGTGTTTAAATAATAGTACATATAGTAAGGCCCCTTTCAGATTAGGCAACTTTACTTGCGCAAGTCTTGTGTTTGTGGGTGTGAGAGGAAAGGTCGGTTTGAAGGGGAAAGAATTGCCGAGATTTGAGTACAGACTTGCTTGTACTTGGCAATTCTGTACTTGTACTTGGCAATTATGTATATTCAAGTATATCTTTAACTAAATTATTTTTTTCTTCAACTTCCATTGTATACACTAAATTTCAAATCACTTTCACAATTACAATGAATACAGAAATGAAACAAAACGTCAACAAATTAAGAAAATTCGAGCATAAGAAAATTAAACTTGCTCAAAAAAGTTGCTGAATGTGAACATAAAAGCAAGTTCAAAAGAATATAAATAAAAATGAAAATTATACTTGCGCAATTAAAGTTGCCTAATCTGAAAGGGGCCTAAGGATAGGAATTGCTCATAATAACTACAAGTAAAACTTTTATTTATGGATTCTAATTAGCCACTGCGCTGAGTTTGTCGGGATAATTTGAAGGAAGACTTTGAAGCATTTAAAGATTAAAGCGTTTTTATCAAAATGTTCATGTAATGGCAAGTGTTGTAGCAAAACTGGTAATACTTGTTCCATTAAGTTACAGTTTGTAAGGCGGGCAATTACTCCACATATATTATCGAGAGCGGCAGGTTCCTTTTCGTTGGCAATGTCCTGAGACAATGCCATCAAAATACACATATATGCTCTGCAATTGAAAAATATACATTTTATTTTTTTAGTTATTGTGTAAATTTATTTAATAAAAAAATTAACACTTACTCGAATGATTTTCCCTCGGAATAAAAAACCAATTCACCCAATACGAAAACAGCATTGTATCGAAATAGTTCCCGGTGTGGTTTTTCAAAGCACCAAAATGAAAACAGGATTTTGACGAGCATAATGTATCGAAATAAATAAATAGTTTCCGGCGCACCAAAACATTCGACCAAAGCTCTATATACAAAGGGCTTTTCTGAATCCAGTTCCTCGTCCTTCTTACCTTATTGCTGCAAATATATTTCAAAACTGCAAGTGCTAATTATTATAAAATATACATTTACATGAATTTTTCCTTACTTACCAACTTAGATGCGATAATTTGGTATACACATCCAAAATACATGGAGAGTTTTGCGGGCTCCATACCCTGAGCCAATAGTGGCAGCAAATTACCAGCACTTTCGTCGTCAGTGCCGCCAGCAGGCTCATCAAAATTGCCAGCAACCTTTCCCACCAGAACATCGTTAATGCATGTGTAAATGCTATTTTCACTTTCAATTGCAGCAAGCACAAGGAAAACCTTTTCATAGTCACGCACAATTCGACCCAATTTAGGAATTAGTATGGTTAGGGCATTTCCAACACCTTGTACATATGTGATTGTGTCATTCTGCTTGTACAAGGAAATGAATGTTTTGTGGCATTGATGAATGTCGACAAGGCATAGAAGAAAACTTTACAAATATCTTCCTGGGGATGATCAATCATTTTATAGACAGTCTTGTAAGACTCCCCAAGATATGGAATAAAAGCAACTTCAGCACGTTGAGCGAATTCCTTAAGGGCCAACACAGACTCCTCATTCTCATCCAGATGAAGTTTTCTCCACTATAACCAGCAATATTACATTAAAATATACCGGCAAGACCTAATAAACACTCACAACCTTTTATTTAATTTTTTTTGCTTAAAACACAAACATTATTAAATTTACATTTTAATTTTAATTTAATGTCTTCACTTCTATGGTATTCTGCGTAAAGGGTGGGTATAAACAAAAGTAATGCCAAGTTTTTAACTAATCTGCACAAAAAGGTGTTGCCACATGAAAATAAGGAATTTTAATACAGCAGTGCTGCCAGAAAGTTTATGATTTTTCATCTATTTTATAGCGATTTTTTTCTGACGAGTAAGATACCTTCTTTATATTTCTGTGTTCGTTTGTACAAAAAACTAAAAATATGTTAATATGTTACATATCTTACCCTGACTTTACCTAACCCTAAAATATTTTTCCATATAAGGTTTGACTTTTGTTATGATAAAATTATATAAGGTGTAGACGTAGGGTAAAGTGTTCATACTGCAATATGCAATACTCAGAGTGATTCTATGTAATATCTAAACCGAATATTTTGGTACTTTTGATTGTTTTAAGATGCTATAACTTAGAAACAAAAAAAACTACTTTAATAAAGTACATAGTTTTCCACACAACCCAAGAGGTACCATGTGAATGTGCGTTGCCAATTATTTTTTATGGCTGGCATCCCCAGTAGGCCTACATACAATAAAATAATTTTAATATGTATAATATCTTTGTATTAAATGTAAATTATGTACTAATTAATTGTATATCACAGTTTTCCAGCAATATCCATTTTACATTGCTAATATCTTTTGTGAAATAATTTTACAGATGTTCGTATTTTCTATCCAATGTTTTTGTTTGCATCTATCACAAATATAATAATGACAGTCCTTACATATGGTTACTATGCTGATCTTTGTCGACTTTAAATGTCAACACTGCACACAAAATCTAGTTTTAGATTTAGATTTTTTTCACAATTTTGTATTATTTTTTAATAAGCCTGTATTGCTTAAATATAAAGCTTCCAATGAAAAATCCTTTTTTTTCCATTTTCAGAACTCATATACGTCATATTTCTTGTTTCCAATAAAATATTATTTTCTACTTTTTCTGGCACATCTAATAGCGATTTCTTTTCTGACAAATATGTTGCATACATGTTACATGTTTTACATTTCTGTGTTCGTTTGTACAAAAAATACAACTGTGAAAAAAATTTTAAATTTCTTTTCTGAATATGTTGCATGAAAAACATTCAGGACCTTGTTTTTCTAAGACCTTTTTTAAATCTTTTATTACTGTTTTCAAATAAAATTTGAGCTCGTCAATGTCTTTACGAAATTCTTTCAAAGAATCGCTTGAGGACTTTTTGTTAAAATTGTCATCAATTTCATTTAAATTTTCTGAGTTCTGTTTATTTTGCTCAATCGAATTTTCCAAAACATTTGGCACTGATTCATTCATTGCAGATATGTATTCTTCTCCAATTGAAGAATAATTTTCTCTGCAGTCTCTGCTGAAACTTTGACCACGGTCAAATATAATTTCATTTTCTGAAGCTATATTGCTAATATTGCATATAATATTTTCCTTCGCTGCAGAAATACATAAATCAGATTTTTTAACCTTGCCTGATTTCAACAAGTTTTTCGCCATACTACAGATTCTTCTTTTATTTTTTAAATTGTTTGCAATCTTTCTATATTTACTCCGATTATTCATAGCAGTTAAGGAGTTTAATTATTTGAAACAATTCATCATTTTTCGAAGAAACAATCTGCAACTCCTCTAAAAAGTAGCAGTTCACTAGTATGGACTTTAAATCATAAAAATATAACTTACTATTACCTCCCATGGTCGCTCTCACTAAATTTAAAAGAAAATATTTACATTACATAAACTCTAACACAAGTTTGTATTTTTTAAATTTTTAGTTTAAATAAACATTTATTATTAACTGAAACTATGGACCATCTTCTGTACACAAGACGTTATTTCACGTAGAATACAGAGCATGGTCTTACGTTAGACTACATACTTATACTATAAAAGTCAATAAACTTTCAAATAAACATTTATTTTATTTATTTTTTACTACAATTATATATCGTCGGTTGGTTTCTGGTTTGCGGCATAGTCAATTCAAAATACATTATGTCTGCAGCAAACCAGAAACCAACCAACTATATGTACATATTTTATGTTTAGAAACTTACGTCGCAGGATTTCGGGAAAAAATTCTTAGTATGTAATTCTTCCAACCTGTAAAGAAATAAATGTTTTAATTATTAAGATAAAATATATACATAACCATTTGTAAATTTTCACTCATGTATGTTTTACTTACTTTATCAGCCGCACTTAAAAAATGTTGTCCACTGTAATCAACCTGTAGATAATTTTCTTTAATAAAATCACTTTTAACACACTTTACTCATTACAACTTACCTAAATTATAATTCCATGTGCGGAACCCTTCTCCATGTGATAATTATTTGCCTGAAAATGAAATAAAAATGGTATTAATAATATATAAATATATTTCCACAGTTTTTTTTCTCATATGGAGATAGTAATGTCAAGTTTATTTTATTTTGTAGCATAAGTAATGTTGCCATGATTTCAGAGAAAATATATCGACGTTTGGTTTCTGGTTTGCTGCAGACTTAATGTATTTTGAATATACTGTGCCACAAACCAGAAACCAACTGACGATATAGTGGCCCACTCCAGTTTAATATCATAGTACGGCAGCTTATTTCAGCAAAAATGTAATGCCAAGTTCATTTTATCATAATGTTGCCATAATTTCAAAGAAAATATATAGCGGCCCACCTAGTTTAATATCACAATATGGCAGCACATTTCTGCAAAAAGTTTTATAAAATGAGAGCCACTCAATTCCCTGCTCTCTTGTGTACATTTCTCTCTCTTTACATTGAGTGAAAATTTTAGTTTGTTATCTCTAGTTTGTTAACTTCTCGCACGCTGTAAAAATGTAATGACTAATTCTTCTTCTTCTTCCTGTGCTGACATACTATGTATGTCAAAAAAGGTGGCTTCGGACACTTAATCCATGGTGCCACCTTTGTGGTGATAATTTTGTTTTGTTGTGTAGGAGCTTCTTTCGGTTTGCTGCGAACGACCTATACCTTCATATAGGAAGTAGGAGTTTCCAAGATCCACTCCCTTGTGGTGGTTGTTTTATTATAGTTGTTTTTGTTTTTGCATGTGGTTAATGGAAACCAACGGGATATCGCGGTGATACCGTTAACCGACGCCAACCATTAATCACATGCGGCGAGACGCAAAACTCTCGAAGGCCAATAAACAACAGTGGCCTGGTTGCATTTAAAAAATAATTCCCAACGACGCGTGATGTTGACTCGCCCAGAGCTGCTTTACGAATCGTAATGACTAATTAAAAATTGACTAAAAATCGAAGATGGTTAGCTTGTAAAGATTTTTTCTTGAAGCTTTTAAGCTTATTCTGCTGTATTCATAAAAAATTGTTTTAGTTTACAAAAGGTTTTCAAAACAAATTTTGCATGGAAAATTCTTTGTGAAACGTTTTGTAACTCAATATCATTTTTATGAATATTACCCTATCATGATTGCTTACGTAATTTTTAAAAACATATACATATGTACATACATATGAAGTTTTTTACTGATGAGTTTCATAAGAATAAATGAAATGAACATTATTCATACATTAAAGGCTTATATCATAAACAAATAAAATATGCTTGAAAGTTATTTTAATTTCTATTTTCTAAAAAATTTAAATAAAATACATTTTAAGCCGAGTTTAAGTTTTATGAATATGGGTTAGGAAAAAATGTCTATGTCACACATGTACATCATATTTATGTAATTCTTTTTAATAAAATATAAAAGAAATTGTTTTAAAAATTGCTTTGAAGATTTAAAAGTAAAATGCAGATTTTGCAGATTTTTTCTTGAAAAATTGTTACATTTTGCAGATTTTATGCTTAGAAATTCTGGCAAAACTGGGTTGCATACATAAATCGAGTTCGAAAAATAATATTTTCGACATTATTTAAAATAAATCAACCACTTTGAGGTGATTTATTAATGTGCAAAATGTATGGTAAATCATGTAGAAATTAACATGATTTGCACAAATCATCATGGTTTGTATAAATCATGCCGGTGGAAACATACTATAAATAGAGGTTGTTATGGCGACGACATTAGAGAGCCGTGCGAAATTGCCCAGACTTGAAAGCAAAAAAGACTTCAAACAATATTTTTTTTTATTTTCTTTTCTATTACTAAGCAAAATTAATTTTTTCATTTCATTCTGACTAAGGGCACAAAGTAGACCAGAGTTGAAGAAAGTGACTTATGAAAAAAGCTAAAATCATTTGTCGCGCAGATTCTGCGAGAGAGGGACAACTGCAGTATATTTATTATTAAAATGTTACCCAAAAAAAATCAAAACAAACAAGAAAAATGTGTACTTTGTAAAATAAACACGTGTACATACATACATACGTACATACACATTTACAAAATTAAATTGAAGAATTTGTTGCATTTAATTAAAAAAACCGAATGTGAAAAAGATTATTTGTATTAAAAAGTATTAAAATTTGTTTGCAAATGATTCCTGACTTAACTTTAAGCATTTTCATTGAAAAATTTTAATTTTTACCTTTTATTTACAAAAATAACTCAGCGAATAAGACCATAAAGTGTTAAATGAAAAACATTTCAACAAGTAAACAATTTTACAAATTTAGATGAAAGAATTTGTTTTGTTGAATTAAGAAACAAAGTGCGAAATAGCTTATAATTATTAAAAAGGCAATTAAAAGTTGTTTTAAGATGATTGCAGATTTCATTTGAAGCATTTTCATTAAAAAATATTAATTTGTATCATTTATTTACAAAAATCGTCAAGCGAATGAGGTTACAAAGTATAAATTGAAATTAAGCTACAAAATTCCACCACGAAAGAAAGTTTAACAGCATGTTTATAGAACACGTCACAATCAAGACACGCACGAATGGCACACGCACGAATACGTAAGAATTTGCATTTGTAGAACACGTTCATTTTTTTTCGTCCGTCTTACGTCGTGTGGCGCTCTTAGCAATTTAGTGCCAAATCACAGTGTTGCCATTCTGAAATAATTTTTATTTGTTTACATTTTGTCATATAAAATTTGTATTTTTGTCATTAAAAAAGGTAACCCTTTTTGACGGCAACATGGAAGTATTTATGTAAATGAAAATTTTTTATTTAAGAAAGAAATCTTTAGCTTTATACACATATACCAATAATGAAATAGCATAAAATGAGCTATTATCTTGCAAGAAATAAGAAAATGAGTTTTCAAAAATAATAACTGCACGGCTGTTGTCAACTTTATGCTTTAATTGCCACTTACAATAATAAAAAAACAAATAAAAATTTACTATTTGTAACAACATTCACTATTTTGCGGATATATCAATTTTATTTTATTTATTTCTTATAAAATTTGTAATTTTTTCCACCGACGAATGTAATTTTGCATTCGTGCACTTTTTTATGTTTTGACGGCAGAAAACGCGTTACACAAACCCAAACAAACTGTCACTTGTTACGTTTTTTACAAAAATCAAATGACATTCGCGTTATACAACCGCAAACTTGACACACGTCAGGTTTTATACGCGTATTTTAGACATATTGGGTTCTATAAACATGCTGTAAGAGGACGCAGTGACAGAGTGAGCGAGAAATCCGAAAAAACACATTTTCTTCCGTCTCGTGTCATCTCTGGTATACCCTGTGACGTCAATACAATACCAAAAAATTGGCGCTTATTTACTCGCTCTCGAGATGTTCAAAAAGCGTGCTGCTATTTAATAACTCTAAAATAATCTTAGTATTGCACCTCCATACCAAGTAAACTAACTTGTTTTATATTTTCCCGTATTTAATAATCATTGATGTTGCAAAACTGCTTAGTGTCTTGATTTAAAGTTCCCATTGCAAATGGTATACATCGTGGTATTGTGTAAACGTTTTATTCCTACAGATTTTTTTTTAAATTTGTGCAGCAGAAAGGTATCAGGAAAATTAAAAGGAACATGTCCTTTGATTTATCTTTACCGATAAATTTTATTTTTATCTCCATTTACTAAAAATTAATAGTTATTGTGCTGAAACCACAATAAGCACAAACTTTCGTTATTTCTAAAATATAGAAACCCAATTCACAATAGCCCAATTCACAATCTTGTGCATTTGCAACATGGTGTAGCAAATATATACTACTACCTTTAGGTATTGTTTATTTACACAAGTGTAGCAAGTGCATATCTTTATATTTTGTTAGTGTAGAGTAAAAATATGCTACACCACTTTGCAAATGCTACGATGCAAGACCATTTGCAAAATGGTTAATATATTGATACTCACCACATAACAAGTCTTAGTGGTGAGTATAAATATACTATACCACTTTGCACATGCTACGATGCAATACCATTTGCACAAGATTGTGAATTGGGCTAATATATATTACCAAAGAAATAATAATAATAATAAAATATGCCAGAAAAAGTTTAAGTTTTCCAGCTCTGGAGCTTTGTCTTTTATTTTTCTAATTTCTATGTCTAATTATTTCATTCTGTCATAAAGTATATAAAACTTGTAAGCAAAAAGAAAAAACCAACTTGACCTAGTTACTTTTGTAAAAAAAACAATAAATTTCCAAGCCTGGAATCAACCTTTTAAATTTTTCTGATTTAAAAACTTAATAAAGTGTGTTAAGTGAACAAAGAAATAAAAAAAATTAATTCTATTTAGCTACTTTAATACAAAAAAATTCAAAGTTTCCATCTCTGGAGCTCTGGTTTTCATTTTTCTAATTTTATACGCCTAACTTTTCTTTCAGAACCATAAAAGGTTTGATCCCGTACTCCACATTGGGCGCCCGCGGGATCCCAATTTTACCGAAAACTGTTCCCGTACTCAAAGTTTGGGCAAGTAAGGGAGCTTTTGAGAGAGTAATGTTCTTTTTCTTCTTGACCGAAACAGCCCGTAATTTTTCTTTGGGCTAGTTTGGGCAAGCCGATAAACGATCAGCTGTTTGAAAAATAACCAATTACAAAGTAAAATTAAATTGTCCTCAACACTAAAAACATTGAAAATTTTTATCAAAAAGGTTTATAAACAAGTGGTGAACTAAGTTTTATCAGTTTTTATGTAAAATTAAGAAACAAAACGTTCTAGATATGCCACAACATGTAAGTAAACGCATGCATGTGTATGTGTGTAAGTATGTATTTACTTGTGCTTTGGCTTTTGGTAAACATTTTTGGTTTTTCTTGTTCCCGTACTTTTGTAAATTTTTTGTATTATTGAGAGAAATTATAGCTTGTTCTCATTTTACCGAACTTTGCCCAAAAAGTACGGGATCAAACCTAAAATATATCTAATTTATAAAGAAAAAAAAAATTATTTAGACATAGTTAATTTTACATAACACAAAAAGTGTAAGCTTCCCAACCCTGGAATCATCCTTTTTTATTTTTCTGATCTCGTACACTAAAATCTTTCTTTTAAGAATATAAGATATGTTTAATTTATTGAAAAAAAAGGAAAAATTAGTTTTAGTAAGTTACTTTTATATAACAAAAAAAGTTAAAGTTTTCCAACCCTGAAAACGCCTTTTTACTTTTTTATATATTTTCCAATTTAAAATACCAATTTTAGTCATACTGAAGTGAAAAATAAGTTTATTTATTAAAAAATAAATAAAAAATTGTTTCTGTGATAGAAATTACAAACGGAATGACAAAGTGCTTTGGTGTGTACTCTTCTTAACAAAATTTTGTTGTAGTGCAGTTTTATTTAAACTCGCCACTCAATTATTCAACAACTTCATAGGTTTGTTTATTATACATTCGCATTGTCTCTTTCCGTGGTGCACTTCACATAGTCATGATACAATAATATAAACAACAGCGATATTATTGCTGTTTTGTGATGAAAACTGTCAAAAAACCAAGAGAAAACAAGATACATGTACTTGCGTTTTCTTTTGGCTTTGCTTGTTTGTATTAGTACAGTTTTAATAGGCACTGTGCGCGTGTGTTGGCAAAACATAAACCACATTTGGCAGAACACATCACGAAACAAGCATAACAGCTGGCGCTTCGTGCTTACCTGTATAATTGTATGATGGTGTGTACCAAGGCGCATTTATTAGTTGGCAGCACTACACCAGGTGACTAATATCACGACACCAAGTCAAATGTCAAATTTGGATTGTGTAGGTATAAGCATAAAAACATGCTTTTATTTGGGTATCCATAAACACCTAACGAATATTCAGTTTTGTATGGCGTTTGACATTTCCTATAATAAACATACAATCTAATGATGCTACCCTGTTTTGAAAAGTATGATGGTAATTTATAGCAACAAAGTACATGTGGTTATTGCTGTTGTAATATTTGTTGTAGAAATGCGGGTACCTGATTGATGTGCCTTGGTGTGTACCATGATGCAATAATACAGGTAGCCGCGAATCTACAACAAATGTACAACAAATGAAACAACAGTGATTTCATTACTGTTTTGTGATGAAAACTGTCAAAAAACGAAGAGAAAACAAGATACATGTACTTGCGTTTTCTCTTGGCCTTGCAAAGGTTGTTTGTATTAGTACAGATTCAATGGGCACTGTGCGCGTTTGTTGGTAAAACATAAACAACATTTGGCCGATCACATCACTAAACAAGTAAAACAGCTGGCGCTTCGCGGTTACCTGTATTATTGTATCTTGGTGTGTACTCTACTCAGCGATGCCAACTTAGCTATTTTAGAGCTAGATTTAGCTCTTTTTGATTGCTTTTAACTCGAAATGTTTCCCTTTAGCTCTTTTTTTAAAAAAAGAGCTAACACAGCTCTTTTCAATTTTTAAAACGGCACGTTTAGCACTTTTCGCATCTTATAGTAAATTTTCTCGTTTTTACCCTACTGTTTCGTCTTTGAGGCACTTACATTTTTGGTAAATATGTTTTGTTGCAAATTCAGATACTTTTTTGAAACTATGTATGTAAGATATATTTATGTATTTAGTGTGTTCGTTTCTGAATAATTAGAAAATTTTTGACAAATTATTGAAATGGATTCTTACTGCAAAACAGGAAAACTTGGGAATCAAATTCCTCGTTTAAAATAAATTCAGTAAAGTGCGACTTTGACACGCGCACGAAGGGTTCCGTACGTTGGGCTTTGAGCATTTTTTTTAATACAGTGTTTGTTACGTTTTTTCAGCTGAAATAATTTTTTTTATTGTTTTTCGCTTTTTTCTCGTTTTGGCGATTTTTTTTTTTAATTTTGGCGATTTTTTTTAATTTTTGTTATTTTTTTTTGCGATTTTTTTCATTTTGGCGATTTTTTTTCATTTTGACAATTTTTTTAATTTTGGCGATTTTTTTAATTTTGGCGATTTTTTCATTTTGGCGATTTTTTTTCATTTTGACGATTTTTTCATTTTGGCGATTTTTCCGGTTTTCCGCGATTTATTTTCGATTTAGAATTTTTTTTTAATTTGGTGCTTTTTTTTCGTTTTGGCGGTTTTTTTTTTACTTTGACGATTTTTTTTCGGTTTGGCGATTTTATAATTTTGATATTTTTTTTTTTTTACCGTTTTTGAAAATTTCAAGAAGTTTGCTCTTACGGTTTCCAAGATACAGCAAGTTATCAAAATTACATAGTCAAAATTACATTAACTGATGGTACACCCTCTAATTAAAATTTTTTAAATTTTAGTGTTAATTGTTGTAGTCTGTATAAAAATACACTAACTTTACAAATTTCAAGTGCATATACATACAATTGTATGTATATTACATGGGATTTTAACATTTTTCGTTGCTCGTTTTGGCACACCCTTTAATTTCCAACTCTCATGTATTTGTTGTTGTAGCGGCCAAGGGTCTACACACTCTGTCCAAATTTCAGGTCCGTAGCTCTTACGGTTCTCGAGAAAATACCCTGTGACGGACAGACGGACGGACGGACAGACGGACAGCGTAGCGAAAACAATAGGGTTCCTTTTTCACCTTTGGTGTACGGAACCCTAAAAATGGATTAAACTAACAAAAGATCCATGTTAAGCTCTGTGCAAATGTTGCAAATTAATTATAAGAGCGAAATATTTTGATTTAGTTCGCCGTTCGGAGACTCGAAAGCATAAAAATGTATGGCTCCATTTAACGATATTGTGCTATCCTAGCCAGATATATCAGAAGTTCCAACACAAACGTAAATTGCGCAAACAAATCTTGCATTATATGCTGCAGTACATACACCGTTTTTAGCAATGGATCTTTTATTTTTTCTTACTATTATTTTTTATTAATGTTAAAAAATCTTGAAGTACAAATTGAATAATAAATACATTCATAGATTTAAAACGGAAAATATCTAATTTTTAAATTTAGCTCTTTTTAGCTCTTTTTGACTACTTGGTTGGCTCGTTTTGCCTCTGAATTGTTGGCATCACTGACTCTACTTAACAAAATGTTGTGGTAGTGCAGTTTTATTTAAACTCACCACTCAATTATTCAACAACTTCATGGGTTTGTTTATTGTACATTGGCATTGTATTTTTCCGTGCGCATCACCATCAGTGACCTGCGCCGAGCAATTTTGTCGGCGGCGGCGGCTCATGAGAAATTCTTCGGCGGCGGCTGAAAATCGGCTGAAATTCGGCTGAGTCGGCTTCACTATCTTTACAATTGTGTCAAAGTAAATTCATATTAAAAGTGTGAATTTATTAGTGAAAAAACCAAAAACCATCACTTAAAATATAAAAAAAATCATCAATCGGCGGCTAATCTTAGCCGATTTTGAGCCGAGAAAAAATCGACGGCGGCGGCTGATGCAAAGCCCTCGGCGGCTCGGCTCAGCCGGCTGTCAGCTGGTCGGCGCAGGTCTCTGATCACCATCCTAGTCTTCTGTAAAGATTTCTTATAGTGTGAATAATTATGACTTTTTAAGATATATTTTTAAAATAATAGCATTAAAGTGATAAAAATATAAAAAGGTATTTTAAAATTGAATTAGCAGTGTATTAAAGAATAGAAACAAAACAAAAAGCGCGTGTCGAAAATTTGTGGAAAGAAAACAGTGTTACAAATTCGAAAACTTTTTTTTATAAAATATTTGTGTAATAAATGGATTGTATTATGATTTAATGGAAATTGGTTTTTATTAGAAAAATTAATGAACCATTTTGCCTGTTGTCTTCTCCCTATATCAAGTGTTTTGTTGTTGGGCAGTGCATATTAATACATACAGACATCCCAATCACATTTATTAAAAAAGTTTGGAATTGTTGTTTCTGCTTGTGCTTGAAAAATATTTGCACTGTGACTCACTTTCGGTTCAAGTCAACAATATTAATAATTTTCTAAATGTAAAGGAAAAAATTAGAAGTTTGTTGTTTTTAATTTTATCTAATGTATAAAGATTGTGGTGTAGAGTGGGGCGATAACAAATATTGATAAAATACATAAATATGTATATACATACGTACGTGCATATCTATATGTATAATTGAATTGTTAAAAAGCAACAGTAAAGTAAATAAGTA
The DNA here is from genome assembly GCA_944452675.1 of Tachina lurida. Lineage (NCBI taxonomy): Eukaryota > Metazoa > Arthropoda > Insecta > Diptera > Tachinidae > Tachina > Tachina lurida. The sequence continues at coordinate 43,105,251 of OX101753.1, forward strand.
AAAGTTGTTATTTAAGTATGCTATTTGCTATTTTTACTTCATTTCTCACTTTTTAATTGCTTTTATTTTTTGTATATCCTTTTTATACTACATCGTCGTTTTATTTTAATGTCTTTTTTTTCGTAAATGTCGTTTCTGACATCGACGTTGTCGTCATTTTAGTCGCAAAAAAGTCAAAATTTTCACGAGCAGACGCAGCAGAACAGGAATGTATCTAGTGACAAAAATTGTGTTGATTTTGAGAGCAGTTTGAGTGCCCCACACACTTGGATAGAAGTTACAAATTATCTGTAATAGTTTAAAATTTGGTATTAAACAAATAAATTTCATGGAAAGAAATTGAATTAGAGTATACATTTTAATCACATCAAAAATGTATTTCAATTTGGAGGTCTGATTGACCTGCTTCGAAAGCAAATAATTCACATTTAAAAAGTGTAATGAATTTTTATTAAAATACATACCTATCATGTGTTGTGAATGCCCTATTATACTTCTGTTAAATAATATTTAATTTAAGTGCGTAGGTATGTATGTACTGTATAAACGAAATAAATTAAATCTTTATTAAAAAAAGGTTAATGCGAAAGAAGTAAAAAAGGTATAAGAACAACTGGAAAAATAAAAAATCGAAAATCAGCAACAATAACAAAAAGCAATAAAGTAATATAAAGAACACTATCCAGCCGATACCAGAGAAACAAGTCGACCGGCTCGAAGCCGACGGCGCGTCGCCGCCGGTCATTTTTCTGTGCATCAAGCCGCCGCCGATTGTATCGGCTCGCATCGGCTCAAAACCAGCCGAAATTTTATCTGCTCAAAAAGACAAATTTCGGAGAAAAAAATTTGAAAATCGATTTTCAGTTTCAATTTTTATTTTTTCTTTAAATTTTCATACGCTCTTTTGCGCCGCCGAAAATTCTCTCGGCGCGCCGCCGCCGGTCACAAAACTACTGCGCCGCCGCCGCCGATAATTTTGCCTCGACTTGTTTCTCTGGCCGATACCTATAAAAAACTACATAAAGCACAAAAAAATAAAAGCACGGAAGAAACAAAGTGAAGTAGGAAAAAGCACACTTAACTTTCGGAACATTTTAAGGCTTCACATAGTTGAGGGTGTTGTCTATGTGAAACTTATTGGTTTGTTGTTTGTCTATTATATGTATGTATGTATGTATGTATTTGTTAAAAAAAATGTGCGTGCAAACTGTGGAGTAAAAGATATAAAAAACAAGTAAGAGTGCTATATTCGGCTGTGCCGAATCTTATATACCCTTTACCAACGTACGTACATACATATATATAGTATACAGACACATACATACATATTTGTTTTCATCTTGGGAGCTTTAATTTTAATTTTTCAAATTTCATTCGCTAAACTTTTCTTTCAGAAGCATAAAATATATTCAATTTATAAAGAAAACGAAAAAAATTTTTAGACCTATTTAATTTTACATAACACAAAAAGTGTGAGTTTTCCAACCCTGGAGTCATAATTTTGGATTTTTCTGATTATTGATACCAATCTAGTTCTTTAAAAAATACATAAAATATGTTAAGTGAACAAAGCAAAAACGAAATAAGGAAAAACGTAGTTTCATTTAATTCCTTTAATATTAAAAAATTCAGTAAAGTGCGACTTTGAATCGCGCACGAAAGGCAGGCTATTTTGCTTTTTCGAAGATTTTTTCAGTTTAAACGATTTTTTCAGTGTTGTCGCTTTTTTCTCGTTTCGGCGATTTTTTTCTGTTTTTGGAGGTTTTTTTCTTTTTGGCGATTTTTTTCTGTTTTTGGGCTTTTCTTCATTTTGGAGATTTTTTTTCAGTTTGGAGATTTTTTTTTCAGTTTGGCGATTTTTTTTTGGTTTTTTTTTTCATTTTGGCGATTTTTTTCTGTTTTTTGGGGTTTTTTTCGTTTTGGCGATTTATTTCATTTTGGCGATTTTTTTAATTTTGGCGATTTTTTTTTCAGTTTGGCGATTTTTTCTGTTTTTTAGGTTTTTTTTCGTTTTGGCATTATTTTTTTATTTTGGCGATTTTTTTCATTTTGGCGATTTTTTTTCATTTTGGCGATTTTTTTTTCATTTTGGCGATTTTTTTTTTCATTTTAGCAATTTTTTCGTTTTATGCGATTTATTTTAGTCTTAGAAATTTTTTTTAATTTGGTGCTTTTTTTCGTTTTGGCGATTTTTTTTTGTTTTTGGCGATTTTTTTCAGTTTGGCGATTTTGTAATTTTTAGATTTTTTTGTTTTACCGTTTTTGAAAATTTCAAGAGTTTTGCTCTTATGGTTTCCAAGATACAGCAGTTGTCAAAATTGCATAGTCAAAAGTGCACTAACTGATGGAACACCCTTTAATTTAAATTTTTGGAAATTTTAGTGTTAATTTTTGTAGTCTGTATAAAAAGTGTATATACACATAATTGTATGTATATTACATGGGATTTTAACATTTTTCGTTGCTCGTTTTGGAACACCCTTTAATTTCCAATTCTCATGTATTTGTTGTTGTAGCGGCCAAAGGTCTACACACTGTGTCCAAATTTCAGGTCTGTAGCTCGTACGGTTCTCGAGAAAATACTAATATAGTTTTAGACATAGTTAATTTTACATAACACAAAAAGTTACAGTTTTCCAACCCTGGAAACGTTTTTTTAATTTTTTTATATTTTTTTAATTTAAAATACCAGTTGTAATCGTACTGATGTGTAAAATAAGTTTATTTATTAAAAAAAATAAAAATTTGTTTTCGGTAGTTACTTTTATATGGCAAAATGAAGTTTACGTTTTCCAGCTCTGCAATCGTCTGTCCGATTTTGCTGAATTTCAATACCAATCTATTTTGGAAAATTTCTGACACACCAGTCCAAGAACGAAGTCTCTAGCTTTTCTGGGAGCTTCGGAAAACCGATTTCACGTACAGACAGACGGACAGACGGACAGACGGACAGACGGACAGACGGACAGACGGACAGACGGACATCGCTTATTCGTCTTCCCTATGCATAAGGATCCAGAATATATATATTTTATGTGTCGCTTATTGATATTATAGAAATTACAAACGGAATGACAAACCTATATATACCCTTTTACCATTTTTGTTGGTAAAGGGTATAAACAATCGGCAAACACACGTACGTAAACGGCGCCAGAAACAACAATATTAAACAATTTCAACATTTTGTCAACAATAAATATACTTACATACATATGTATGTATGTATATATGCATGTATGTATGAACACAAATACGAATTTGTTTTAAAAATTTTTTAAGTTGCAACCACCTTACAAAAAATTGGGTGCTAAAAGTTTATCCTTTTCAGCAACAATAATCCGAAAAGATGAAGAACCAGCAACAATTTGTATATATATGCATGTGCTTTTGAATGTGTTTATGTGATTTATGCATTGTATCGTCCGTAGCAGTAGTTGCTTTCGTCGACGCCGTGGTATTTAAGATATCGTTACCTTAATCCAAAAATAAAAAAGAAAAATTGTCAAAATATACCTGTTGTTTGTATGACGCTAGGCGTCACCCATAAATTTACACATATTCCTTTTTGGAAACTTTGCGTTTCTCTCATTCTCTAAGTTGCTTTTCTCCCATGTACAATTTGTCAGTGCCAACAAAAAGCAAAAAGGAAAAGTAATTTAACAGATAAAAATATCAAACGTCTTTATTATATTGATTTGTGACTGCTGTTTCTTTTCATCATAAATTGTTTGAAAAGCTCTATTGCAGCTAAAGTAGTACAACTTTGTTAGTATCATTAAAAAAATTACATCAACTAAGTGCGTCCGCAAATTATACTGTGATAGTGACGAATTACAACTATGGCCGAGGCAGCAGCTAGTGCACCAACTGCAGCAGGTGGTTCCAGTCAGCCGCAGCAACAGCCGAATAATAATGGTGCTACTGCAGCTATAGTACACTCGGAAAATCCCAATGCCGAAGTTATTCGTGGTCAAGTTTTCGAAGTTGGACCACGTTATCGACATTTAGCCTATATAGGCGAAGGTGCCTATGGTATGGTGGTGTAAGTATTGACTTTTAGTTCAAATATATTACTAATTTACATATGTATGTACGTACCAGAGAACTGGATGAGTTGATTCACTGTCCACTCACATTTACATTTTTTTTTTTTTTTTTGTTTTTTAACATCATTATAGGTGTGTTCCACAAGATTTCGTACAAGTTCTGACTAATGAGAGAAAAAAGAAAATTAATCTCATAATATGCAAAAGTTATCCAAAATTGCTGGAACCCAAAAAACTATAATTGCACGTCTTGAAATACTCATGTTGCTTGAATTTTAATTAAATTAAATTTAAGTGATTTTAGCCGCTCAAAACGCATAACATTATAAAAACAAACATTTTCTATCATTGGCAACAGCTGTAAAAAGTAAATGAAAATAAGTTCCAAAAAAGTAAAAGCTATGTGAATTATTTAAAAAAGCATTTTTTTATATTAAAGAAATGAAGAAATATGCACAAATGTACCTACAACTTCAACTTTGTTCAAAAAAGCTTTTTAATAAATTTGTATGTGAAAACTTTTTTGCATATGTTCTGATTAATTATTCAGTTTCATATGTAAACAAAAAACAGCTGATTATTTAATTCTTGTTCGAACTTACCCAGAAGAAAAAGTTCGTACCAGTCTCCAGAGACCTGCGCCGAGCGATTTTGCCGGCGGCGGCTGGCTCATAAAAAATAATCGGCGGCGGCTGAAAATCGGCTGTCAGCCTGCTGAAAAAACTTCAGGTATAACCATGATACAGTAATACTATGTTTAGACGGTACGTGCTTCGCTCTCTATTCATGCTTCACGCCCCAATCATGACCGAATCCACTTGCTTCGCCATACAAAATTATGAGAGCGAATCAAGTAGATTCAATATGAATCTACTTGCGAAGCACGTAAAATTGGTATCTTCTCTAATGCTATGTTTAGACGACGAGTTGAATCACCTGCTTCGCTCTCTGAATCATGTTTATGAATCTTGCTGTTTAGACTACTCATTCGTGCTTCGTGTGCAGCGTGCCAATTTAGTGCTTTTCGTACTAGATTTAGAGTTTTTTAATTCATAACAGTGCGGAATTTTTCAAATTGTTGCTTAAAAAAAGGCACTAAATTGGTGCTTTTCACCTTTGATAGTGCGTTTTGCAAATCTACTAAATATTAATTTGTTAAAGTGTGGTGGCTTTATTTTCACTTTTCAAAAACTATCTGCTTTCACCCCTTTTAGACATGCAAAGTTTCCTTTGCAGAATGTTAATTCAGCTTGGTGAAATATGAAGGAAGAAAAACTTTATCTTTCATAGTGAGAAAAAATAATATATTTCTAGCAATTACAGAGGATACCATATACGTTATAAAATAACTTAATTACAATAATCTAATTACTAACCACTGAGGGAAGCAATGTATTGCTTTCTTGATAACGAAAGCTTTCAAAAATGCTTCTAAAAAGTACTAACGTAAAGCTCTCTAACAAAGTGGACAAAAGTAAAAGAATGTACACCAGTAACTTTTGCATCTGAGTACACAAAAACTGCACATTATTGCTTCTGTAAAACGAATTAGTAAAGAAAAAAATGAACGGCTTTTTGTAAACTGAATGCATTGCTTCTAGCTGCGTTACAAAAACTCTTCTGGGAAGCGGTAATTTTTGCTGGGATGGTGAAATTGAAGAAATAGAACGAAGTATCAGAAATCTAAGGATACATAAATGGAAAAATTTGCTCAAAACTGATCAATTTTGGATTGAATTTTATAATTATAGAAATTCAACTAATCATAATCCATTTCTAATACTGTCAATATTTCCTCTAAGACTATTAACATAACCATGTTCAAATGTTGAAGTAGAAATAACTTTTAGCGCTTATATCTATTTTAAAAGTAAGTAAGAAATACAATAATGATTTTATAAATCAAATTGTTTCATTCATATAAAATACGGTCTAAAAAGAAAAGGCTTATGTTGTTCAGTAACTCGTTTCTGTAATTCTCGCATCGTAAAATTTCTCACATGAAGTATGAAACACAAAATTCCATCGTTTCTCGATTTGTGAAAAAAAGTGTTTCTGTATTTGAATGTGAAAACAGACAACACTGAATCTGTTTTTACTGGAATATTTCCAGTAATCGAGTGTCAAATGAAAACAAAAGTCACAAAAATATTATTTCAATAACAAAAAAATAATAATTTTAAAGAAAAATAAAATTTTATTATGAACATGAATATAAAGTGTATGTAAAATGCTTGAAATAAGTTTTTTCTAGCAACTGTCTCTATTATAGAAAACTCTACAAAAAAATTGTAAATAAATATAATGATATCGACTCCTTAATAATAATTTTAGTTCAATAATTCGTTGCATATCTTTTCAACTAGTTTATTATTCATATTTTCATGTTTCATGTTTCTGTACAAATTTTGTTGTTCTCGCACCAATTTAAAATGCGAGTTATTTAGACGGTTCTTGCGAGAAACTTTTCACAGAATATTGTTACAGAAACACCCCTTCTCACATCCTTCCAATAATTGCTGGAAATTTATTTAAATGACAGATAGTTTTCGCAAAGTAAATATACAGAAAAACTTATGTGAGAAAAGCCATTTTGTGTTTCAATTTACACTGTTTTTGTTACGATTCCCTTGTTTCATGCGGGAAATTTTACGATGCGAGAAATACAGAAACGAGCTACAGAATGTAACATACTGAAAGAAATGAAACTGCATTTCCTGAAACGAGGATATAATTCTCGTTGATACTATTTTCTTAAAATAATACACCATAATTGCAGTGTATTGCCAAAGGAACTTCAATTATTTTCCTACTCATATTCTACTTATACGCAAAATCGAAATATGGCTCGATATAATTGAAATTATTACAAAAACCTATGAAATGTAGTAAATTTAAAATTGTAGTTAACTTAAATTTTTAATTTCTACTCATTCAATACATATATAATTATCCATGTGGGCTTTCTCTGTATTGAAAATAAATAGATAAATATAAAAATATAAATAAAAAATATATTACATTTAGTGCTTTTTTATGAACACACAGTGATTTTTGCTCTGAAAAAGTAGGCATCATTGTTCGCGTGGCATTTTTTTTATGTATATTCACACAAACATACGTATCATACGCACGTGTATACATGCATACATACTTACATAAATTCGATTCAAGCAAAATCTTGTTTTTGAAGGCATCTCTATATTTTCTTCTTATTTTTCCTTTTTATATTATTCATAACTTAATTAAATTTATTTATATTAAACTCTCATCTATGTTTTCTTGGCTTGTTTTCATTTGTTTACAAACACACACATACACATATACCTATTTTGTTTTGATAGCTAGTTCAGATAAAGTGGCGATTAACTGCGATAAAAGTTAGAGAAGATACCAATTTTACGTGCTTCGCAAGAAGATTCATATTGAATCTACTTGATTCGCTCTCATAATTTTGTATGGCGAAGAAAGTGGATTCGGTCATGATTGGGGCGTGAAGCATGAATAGAGAGCGAAGCACGTACCGTCTAAACATAGTATAACTTTTATCGCAGTTAATCGCCACTTTATCTGAACTAGCTATCAAAACAAAATAGGTATATGTATATGTGTGTGTTTGTAAACAAATAAAAACAAACCAAAAAACATAGATGTGAGTTTAATATAAATAAATTTAATTAAGTTATGAATAATATAAAAAGGAAAAATAAGAAAAAAATATAGACATGCCTTCAAAAACAAGATTTCGCATGAGTGGAATTTATGTAAAGTATATATGCTTATGTGTATGCATGTATATACGTGCGTATGATACGTATGTTTGTGTGAATATACATAAAAAAAATGCCACGCGAACAGTGATGCCAACTTTTTCAGAGCAAAAACCACTGTGTGTTAAAAAAAAGCACTAAATGAAATAAGTACTCGTATATATGTACATATGTATGTATGTACATAAATATATTTTTATTTCTTTTTTTATATTTATCTATTTATTTGCAATACAGAGAAAGCCCATATGGCTAATTATAAATGTATTGAATTAGTAAAAATTAAAAATTTAAGTTAACTACAATTTTAAATTTACTACATTTCATAGGTTTTTGTAATAATTTCAATTATATCGAGCCATATTTCGATTTTGCTTATAAGTAGAATATGAGTAGGAAAATAATTGAAGTTCATTTGGGAATACACTCCAATTATGGTGTACTATTTTAACAAAAGATGATCAACGAGAATTATACTCCTCGTTTCAAGAAATGCAGTTTCATCTTTTTCCTCTGGCCATGAAACTGTTTTAATAAAACAATTAGATTTTTAGGTGTTTCGTCTGAATTAATTTTTACATGAACATGGTTCAGTATGTTACATTCTGAACAACATAAGCCTTTTCTTTTTAGACCGTATTTTATATGAATGAAACAATTTGATTTATAAAATCATTATTGTATTTCTAACCTACTTTTAAAATATTTATAAGCGCTAAAAGTCATTTCTACTACAACATTTGAACATGGTAATGTTAATAGTCTTATAGAAAATATTGACAGTATTAGAAATGGATTATGATTAATTGAATTTCTATAATTATAAATTTCAATCCAAAATTGATCAGTTTTGAGCAAATTTTTCCATTTATGTATCCTTAAATTTCTGATACTTCGTTCTACTTCTTCAATTTCACCATCCCAGCAAAAATTACCGCTTCCCAGAAGAGTTTTTGTAAGCCAGCTAGAAGCAATGCATTCAGTTTCCAAAAAGCCGTTCATTTTTTGCTTTACTAATTCGTTTTACAGAAGCAATAATGTGCAGTTTTTGTGTACTCAGATGCAAAAGTTACTGCTGTACATTTTTTTACTTTTGCCCACTTTGTTAGAGAGCCTTACGTTAGTACTTTTCAGAAGCATTTTTGAAAGCTTTCGTTATCAAGAAAGCAATACATTGCTTCCCTCAGTGGTTAGTAACTAGATTATTGTAATTAAGTTATTTTATAACGTGCATGGTATCATGTATTTCACCCAGCTGAATTAACATTCTGCAAAGGAAACTTTGCGTGTCTAAAAGGGGTGCAATCAGATAGTTTTTTATTGCTTTTTTTAAAAAGCAACAAGTTGAAAAATTACGCACTGTTATGAATTAAAGAACACTAAATCTAGTACGAAAAGCACTAAATTGGCACGCTGCACACGAAGCACGAATGAGTAGTCTAAACAACATGATTCATAAACATGATTCAGAGAGCGAAGCAGGTGATTCAACTCGTCGTCTAAACATAGCATAACACAAAGGTAGGGAAATTCAAATATAATAGGAAACAATACAATAGAAATACCATATCAAGCCATAACCGCTAAAAAAGCTTAAACGACACATATTTTGGATAGTTAAAAAATTTGTATTAAGCAGAAAACTTAAAAATATGAGACAAGTTATTGCATAATAATTTTTCAAACTTCACAGATATGTAGTTATGTATATAACTTTATTTATTCCCAAATTTTTGTTAAGATAATTACACATTTTTGTAAAAAATTTCTAGGGGAAGACTTACATTTTTTACTATATGGGAACATTTTACTTAATTTCTCTCAACAAACAAACTTCAAAAACCCTTATTTTTAAAAACAAAGAGAATGGAAATACCCATGATATAAATATATAAGATACTTACATTACCTCTTTGTTTTTAAAAATGGAAACATTGGAATTATCAACAAATTTTGATATTTGAGAAACCAAAAAGGAAACACGAATTGCAACAAGAAAAATTGCTACAAAATATTCGAACACATCATTGATATACATATATCGTTACCTTAATATAGAAAGGACTTAACTCATTATTTTTTGAAAATCAAAATTTTTGCATTTTTCGATATTTTTATTAGATATTTATCTATCGATATATCCAATAAACTCGATTTCAAAAATATAATGACTTGGGCTTTTCTATATTAAGGTAACGATATGTACTTAGTGAAAAATTTACAAATTGAATAAATTAAAATCTATAAATTCGGTCATGTCACAGAGTTCAATTCCGTTTTTTGTAGCAGACGGTGTCTAAAAAAGAAAACTAAAATACGGAAGTTTGTCAGGTGTGTCCAGACTGTGGGAGGCGGTGGTATGCTGGGTAATGCTCCGGCTAGGGCTTGACATATTGAGGTTTATTCAATTCCGTCTCCGAACGGAATTAAGAAGTAGCTATAGTGATAGCAGCTTAAAAATTAAGTAGGCATATGTTTCGAATAAAACATACTTAATATCATGATATAAATATAGAAGGTACTTCCACTCTCTCATTTTTTCTTGACGTTCACCTTCTGACAAGGATAGGTATTCTGAAGCTTCCATTAAAATCGTGCTACCATATTAATTTAATATTTTCCCTCTGTTTCCTGTTTGTTTGAAAATTTTGTTGAAAAATTATTTCAGTTTTTTTTTATAAATTCAAACAATTAAAAAAAATTGTGATGATAAATGTTTTATTATCTAAAGAAAGCGAAAATGAGCTGCATATTACAAACTGTACAAAATATCATGTTAAAATATGAATGTAGCATTCTTTGAGTTCTCTACAATATCTGGTGTCCGTCAACAGTGTCTAAGAGCCTTCAAAATCTGTGAAATAGACTTGCCAAAACTATCTGATCGGGTATTTAAGTAATTTTTTAGAAAAACATCTTACAATCAACAAGAAGTGAATTATATAGATTAAACTAGATGTAATATCAACCAATATTTGTTAAATTTAATGAAAATTCATTGTCAACTAATCAAAATCATTAATCAATTTGGTTGAAAATATAGTTAAAATACTTTAGGCAGAAAATTTAAAAAGATGCGCCAAGTTATTACCTAACCACTTTTTAAACATCACAGATGTGTAGTCATGTATATCACTCTATTTATTCGCAACCTTTGTTAAGATAATTACACATTATTGTAAAAATTTTAAGGGGGAAGACTTATATTTTTTACGATATGGGAACTTTTATTTTATTTCTCTCAAAAAACAAACTTCAAAAATACTTAGTTTTTAAAAACAAAGAGAGAATGGAAGTATCAAGGCACATTCACAAGGTAGTAGCGGAAATGCAGCTGAGCTATTTTTTTTTTTCAAATTAAAGTTCATCCGAAACTTCAAAAATTTTTTACGAAAGAGAAATTAAAAGAAAATGTAAAAAAATTTCAATATGAAAAATATTTTTCCCCCTTTTCTGAAAATCACGGTGATTTCAAATCACGTGATTTCAAAAGTAAACTATTCATAGCTGACTTGGTAATGGGATTTTATTGAGTTTTAAGTTTTTTTCATTTGTAATAGCATATTTTCTTCCAACTTCCAAAGCTATAAAGCGTAGAATATACAAAAGCAATGATTTAGTTTTTATTGATTTTTACAAATCACCGTGATTTGGCATGTCGTGATTTGCAGAACAGGCCCGTTTATTAAAAAAATTCTGTGAAAACAAATCTAAAAATATGAAAAAACTATTAAAAAATTGTGAAAAGTGCTAAACGTTGCAAATTTTGTTAGTGGTAGCTGCCGTGGAGAAATATTTTCAAATTTATGTGAATAATTTTTATTATTATTATGTTAAAGAAATTATATTTTTGAAGTTTTGGATGAACTACTACAGCCCATGTTGTTTTTTTCATTGTTGTATTTTTTCATTGTTTTTGTAATCCTGATATTACCTGGAAATGAATTTGCCTTGGGAAGTACCTTCTATATTTATATCATGCCTAATATTCTGCCTTATCGTGGTTGGCGTATTTCAAATACGACTACGACTGTTAGGTAATAGATTAAAGAAAAACTGTTGAAGTCTTCTTTAATCTATTACCAAACAGTCGTAGTCGTATTTTAAATACGCCAACCACGATAAGGCAGATTGTTTTCATAATATATATTTAGAAAACAATATTATGATATCAAGTGTCAAAAAACGCACACATACACAAATACGTGAAGAGAATTTTGTGAATTATAGTGAAAATCAATATTTTTTGATAAAAATATTGCGGAAATGTTTTAATTATACATGATGTATTAAGGAATGCCAAAATTTTTATGAAACTCACATTGCTATTACAATAAACGAAGATGTTTACTGCACGGCTGCATGATAATTATGAAATATTCTGCCTTATCGTGGTTGGCGTATTTCAAATACGACTACGACTGTTTGGTAATAGATTAAAGAAAAACTGTTGAAGTCTTCTTTAATCTATTACCAAACAGTCGTAGTCGTATTTTAAATACGCCAACCACGATAAGGCAGATTATGAAATTTACAGGAGTACGTTTTCCCCTACATAGATATTAATATAAATATACGTGTCTGTCATGAATTTCGAACGTTTTCAATTAGAATCAAAATTTCCGAATCGCAAAAAAAGATTTGGTGTCTGCATACTTTCGAATATTTTTGTGAAATTGGTTGCTAATGTGGCAATGTTTTTCATATCCGCTTTTCTATGTATTAAAACCAAATATATATTGGTTTAAATTTCCGGATTAGGTAGATGAGATATCAAGCCTAGTTTTAAAAAAGATTTTGTTTAAAATAAATTAATTTTATTGTGGAAAAAAGTCGATTCTATTTACTTTCACGTTGCTTGGTGCATTCGAAAGTAAAACGAAAAAATTATTCGGAAGTGAATGTCAGGACACCAAAATATGCGGATGTGAAAGTCATGACAGACACGATAAATATATTTTTCTTCTCATTCTGCCGACGTTATCTCATATTATATCAGAGTTAATATCAGGTATAGACGCTATGTTATAAAAAATATTATAAGATTGAGATAACACTAATTTGAAGTCTACACGTAACATAATTCTATCTGCGATTGAATTTGACACTTTTATCTTACATATTATGTTAGGTGTAGACTCTATGTAAGTATTGAAATTATGTTGTTTTTTTCCAACACAAACATTTGACTTTTGATTTAATGACATGCTTTAGTTGTTTTTTTATTTTCTTTTCATTTACTTATTTTGCTTTTATTTATTTCTTACGTTTGCTTCTTTTCAACATGTTTGGTTGATATCTGCATGAGATTTAAACCAAATTGTAGTCACTTGGAAAATAATAAATTTTCAAGTTAGTGTTTTTTCTCAACTGATTATTTTATTTACTACAGGGTATTTACGATTTCAATCAATATATTTTATATTTACATACGTATTTACAAAAATAATAAAATTGCCGAAAAATGTTTTGCAGAATTTCCTCGATTAATTTTTGTCGAACAAATTGTGTATCTACCACAGTGGTGACTTCAACATAATACTTGCGATTTTTTAATCTGGAGTCTTTTTTCTGTTTTGCTATTTTTTTTTCTTTTCTGTAACCCTTTTTCTTCAAATTAAATGTTTTAATCTAAATTTTTGTTTCCTACGTTTATTGGTGCTTTACCAAATCATAGTAGACTTCAACCACACATTTTGAACAATCACAAACCTCTTATCTTATCCACATACTTTCAAAAACCATTTGAGAATTCACAAATAATAGTGTTTTTGAAAATCACAAATAAATTAAAATAAAATTATGACAATAATAAATTTCTTAAAGGTTTATTTGAATATAAAAAAATATATTTTTCACTATACAATTTGATTTGTTGCGTGTTATGCTAGAAACAAAACTGGGACGAAGAACGAATATTTCGGTGCGAACTTTCGTCATAAAAAATAAAACACATTTGCGCATATGAAAATGAACACAACACCACCGTAGAACGAAATTCGTCGTCTGTGACGAACTCTGAGATAGGTTTATTTCTATTTTGTACGCCGACGAACGACGAAAAAACAATTTTCTCTCTCTCTCTCTTTGCATACACAATAACCAACTTTATAAATTATGAGAGCAGAATTCGTCGAAGTGAACGAAATTCGTCATTCGTCCCAATTATGTTTATAGCATTATGTTGGAAATCTAAAATCTAATAAAAACATCCTGTACACTATCGTAAAAAAGAGACTACATAATGACATTGGCGCGTAGTCATAGTCCAGTATTTTGTATGGTAATACTGGTTTTAACTTCTTAAAGTGTACTTTGTTTTGTCTATGACTACGCGCCATTATCTTTACTGCAAACGTATAAATATATCGATAAATTATAAGATTTTTCGTTCGCAAAAAGTTACTGAATCCTAGTACAGGCATGTAAATACCGATTATCTCTAATCAAGTGACTTAATGACAGATAATATCTATCTGAATTTTTTTTATCCATGTATCGAATGTGAATTAGAAGTAATTCCTGAACTAATTATTACATTTTCTACTTTCATACATACATATACATTTAATCTAAAATCTTTATATACTTTTTAGATCTGCCTGTGATACACTAACAAATACAAAGGTGGCAATCAAAAAAATATCACCCTTTGAACATCAAACTTATTGTCAGCGTACGTTGCGTGAAATCACAATTCTAACCCGTTTTAAGCATGAAAATGTAAGTACAAAATTTCACAATTCAAAACAAATGAATAAATACATACATATACATATAAATACATACATACCGTTACCCTAATATAGAAAGGACCTAACTCGGTATTTTTTTGGAAATCGAGTTTTTTGTGTATTTCGATAGAAGAACATCTAATGTATCGGAAAATGTAAAACAAAAATAATGAGTTAGGGTCCTTCTTTATTAAGGCAACGATATGTACATTAGATGTAATCTTGCCACAAAATATTTATTGCAGATCATCGATATACGTGATATTTTACGCGTGGATAGTATAGAACAAATGCGTGATGTATATATTGTACAGTGTTTAATGGAGACTGATCTATATAAATTACTTAAAACTCAGGTATAATTGAAAGAAAGATAAATTTGAAATTGCGTACATACTTATTTGCTTTATATTATTGCAGAGGCTAAGCAATGATCACATCTGCTATTTTCTATATCAAATATTGCGTGGCTTAAAGTACATACACTCGGCCAATGTATTACATAGAGATTTGAAGCCAAGCAATTTATTACTGAATACAACATGCGATTTAAAAGTGCGTAAATATATATTTTTTATATCATTATTTGTCTATCTTGAAAACTATTAATCATTTGTCATTTTAGATATGCGATTTTGGTTTAGCTCGAGTTGCTGATCCCGAACATGATCACACTGGATTCCTTACCGAATATGTGGCTACACGTTGGTATCGTGCACCAGAAATTATGCTCAATTCAAAGGGCTATACCAAATCAATAGATATTTGGTCAGTAGGTTGCATTTTAGCTGAAATGCTTAGCAATAGACCCATTTTCCCTGGCAAACATTATTTAGATCAATTAAATCACATATTAGGCGTATTAGGTTCACCCTCCAAAGAGGACTTAGAGTGTATTATAAATGAAAAGGTATGTCTAAAAAATATTTGTTAGTTTTTTTTACTTTGCATTTAAATTGTTTTGTTTTCTCTGTTTTTGTCTTTTAGGCCCGTAACTACTTGGAGTCATTACCATTCAAACCAAAAGTGCCATGGTCACGGCTATTCCCCAATGCCGATGCGTTGGCTTTGGATCTACTGGGTAAAATGTTAACGTTCAATCCCCACAACCGAATAACAGTCGAAGAAGCATTAGCGCACCCATACTTGGAACAGTATTATGATCCCGGTGATGAGGTAATATATGTATACATAGATATTTTTGTAAATACTAAATGGATTGAAAATTGGAATTATTTTCCAAAATAGTTTCCTGAAAACAGCGAGTTTTACTCTATTCAGGCCCAGTCAAATACATATCAGAGATCTGCATGATTATAAATCAAACGGCATAATTTTGCATTTTCTAAAATGAATATTGACTTAAAATTAAAAAATTAAAGATGCTATTGCATGATTCATATCAATGAGACTGTTGTTAATAAATGCATGCCACTGCTTGCAATTTCTATTCATTCATATGATTCACTAAAGTAATGAAACAGTATGATTGTTTTGAAAACTTCTTAAACCCCCATCTGACAAATTTAGACAAATACAGTTTTATGGAATATTATAAAAAAAATAGCTAGGCTCATTTTATTTTATAAATTACTAGCTTTTACCCGCGACTCCTCTCGCGTTAATCTGCTTAACATTACATAAAACCGGTACCAAATATAAAACCGGTTCCGAATCGGATAAAAAATATCCATTGGTGAAAGAATTTTGAAAATCGGTTTAGCGGCTTGGGCGTGAAAGCGTAGCAAACAAACAAACAAACTCACTTTCACATTTATAATATTAGTAAGGATTTTAATACGAGAAAAATTATTAATTAATACGCAATGTTTTATTAACTTAAGATTTCATCTAGTCACCGTGCTTTTGTGAGTTATACAAAACAATCAAACAACATTAAGAATTTTGTATTTATTTTTACTAACGGCACTTAAAAAAAGAGAGTGAGTTAATGACAGTCAGTTAATGACAGTGTTAGAGAGGCAACACTGCAAGCAATATCATTAGTACATACTGATGCACAGTGGTGGATTTTGAAAAAAAAAGTGGAAATAATTCTGCTGTTTCTAAACGAGCCGTCCGATTGTTATGAAATTTCATACAGCATTTAAAGAGGTGTCAACGAGGTTAAGTCAGGAATTTGGACTATATATCTCAAAAGGGGGCGGAGCCACAAAGCCCTAAAGTGGCCAACCTCGGGTTAATAAAAATTTCAAACTGATGCTATGCGGATTTTTTTGATCTTTTTTTTTTTTTTTTAATGCATGATTTTTATTTATTGTATCTTCATATACATATAAACTAACAATAAGTATTCAAATCTTAAATCTAAAAATATAATTAGGCCCGACCAGTGTCGGACATAAGCTTAGTAAAAGTTATATATAATACATAAGTAGTGATAGTCAAAAGGAAAAAAATAAAGTATTTTCAAGAAGTCCCATCTGGAGTGCTATGAATAAGAGCCCTTGTGTCCCTCTTTTTTAGGTGGATGTGTCCAGTAAAGTTCAAAATATTACGGGCAAGCGGATTAGGATGTGACTCGAGTTTTGTTAAATATTTGCCAGCGTATTTTGCAATTTCTTCAGTCACTAGTGGCATATTTAAATCACGATGTATATTTGAATTTTTTATATACCACGGAGCCAATGTTATTAACCGTAAAATTTTGTTTTGCCTTCGTTGGATTCTCTCGACATTACAAGCTGAAGCAGTGCCCCATAACTGTATTCCGTAGCACCATATTGGTTTCAAAATCGACTTGTATATTAAAAGTTTACAATCTAGACTGAGTGTTGAATTTCTTCCAATCAGCCAATGTATCTGAGTTAATTTCAGTTTCATTTGTGTTAGCTTTGAGTCAGTATGGGGCTTCCATGTAAGCCGTCGATCAAGGTGTATACCAAGGTATTTTACGTGTGAATGTTGTCATTTTTGATCTGATAAAAAAGATTTTTTGCAAGTAGATTTTTCTATCCAAGAGCTAAAAAAAAGTCTGCTAAATTTATACAGTTCCGCTTACAGTTTAGGAAATATTCGAGAAAAAAATTTAAATTTTGGCATTTTTACCAACCTTGGTCCACTGTTCTGCTAATGGAGAAGTCAAATCTTGTTCGATTTTAAAAAAGAAACTTAGTATAGGTTAAAAACAAAATGTTTAACATTCATATTCATATTCATATTCAAAAGCTTATACTATAAGAAACATAACAACGAAATTTTTTGTTCAAAATTTTTGTTATTAAAGGTGCCAGATCGTTTCGAAATAGACCTATTTTTGTTATAAATGTCAAATGTAATACCTTTTTTTTTCTCAAATTCGAAAGCTGGAACCGAAAAATGCGTTATTCCATCTCAAGACATGATATGTTTTTAAATATTTCCTAAAATAGTATCTGCGCCCGGATAAAAATATAGAGAAATACAGCAGAAATACTAAATCTCATTTTTGGAATTTTATGAATTTTTTTGGGAATTGCCAGAAAATCATAAGGAAATATTAATGGTATTCATTTCAGTTCTTTTCTGTTGGAGAAATGGAAAAATGTAATTTTTTTTTTCATGTGTTTGTTGTAAAAAAAATTAAATTTTTCCATTTTTCCAACAGAAAAAAACTGAAATAAATACCTTTTATATTTGTTTTTACTTTTTATGTATTAATTGCATCATTTTCAACCTAAGGGAGAATTTTCAGCCGAAAATACTAATAAATGCGAATTTGATAGCATTCCTTAGTTTAGGACCTCTGTCTTCTCGGAAAACTCTATATGTTCTAAGCAGATGTAGGTAATTATAAAAAAAATTAGTACAAATTTATTCTTATAAGAAAATTATTACTTATTTGTTTTTTTTTTGTATCGTAAAAAAAATGTTGATACTGAAAGCAAAAGCACTTTTATAATTTTGAGTTGTGACTTAATGATTTAGTGTGCGATATGTACATAAAAATTATTTGCAATTTTTTTTACCGGGCATGTTCCTATATGCTTAGTACCAGTATTACTGGCACCAACTTCAAATAGCTCTATAGGTAACATATGTATATAAAAATACTTTATTTAACTAGATCTATATTATTTTTAGCTTTTTAGTGCTTATTTTTGAAGTCGGTTTAATTTTATTTTAAAAAGTTTTATTTTTTACCTTTTAAGTGGATACTTTTAATAAGCAGAAATATATTTAATTTAATACTAAACTTACACGGGCGTAGCCCCGCTACTTTTTTTTAGCACATGCTTGAGTATTTTTTAAAGCTCAGGGTGTGTGCCAAGTTTCGTAAAAATTGATTAAGTAAAATCACGTGAAATATAGTATTAAATTTTATGGGGCGTGACTACGCCCACTTTAAAAAAAAAGCATAAGTATTTTTAAGAGTTCAAGGTGTGTGCCAAGTTTCGTAAATATTGGTTATGTACAAGCACGTAAAGTATTTACTAAAATTTAATAGGCGTACACCGCCCACTTTTTGAACGCAAGATTGTGCCTTTATTTAAGCTTATGGTGTGTGCCAAGTTTCGTAAAAATCGGTGAAATAGAAGTTTGTGAAATATAACATTAAATTTTAATGGGCGTGACCCCGCCCATTTTGTTTAAAAAGAGCATTGTGTCCATGTTAGAGCTCAAGGTGTGTGGTAAGTTTCGTAAAAATCGGTTAAGTAGAACCACGTGAAATATTATAATACATTTTAATGGGCGTAGCCCCGCACATTTTCTTTGCTAGGTTTCGCAGCAATCAAGTGAGTATAATCAAATTTAAAAATTTGTGGGCTTGTCCCCGCGCACTTTTTTTACAATGGGACCAATGGGAAGCTATACCTTCTCAGACAACAAAACAATTTTTACAATCGGTCTAAAATGTACCGAGTTATGAAGCTCCACACCTAAAAAATAGAGACGAATTGTTAACCTCCTCCTTTTTTTTGAAGTCGGTTAAAAAGTAAAAACAAATAGAATTTCCTTTTGATTTCCCGGCAATTCCCAAAAAAAATTCATAAAATCCCAAAAATGGGATTGTTTTTAGTATTTCTCTATATTTTTATCCGGGCGCAGATACTATTTTAGGAAATGTTTAAAAACATATCATGTCTTGAGATAGAACAACGTATTTTTCGGTACCAGCTTTGGAATTTGAGAAAAAAAGGCCTTACATTTGACATTTATAACAAAAATAGGTGGTCTATTTCGAAACGATCTGGCACCTTTAATAACAAAAATTTTGAACAAAAATTTCTTTGTTATGTGTCTTATAGTATAAGCTTTTGAATAAATAAAAACATGGCTTCCTCACAGGGTTCCTCACAGGGCATTGTAGACTGAGAAAATTCCTCAACAGACTTGGCATTGAGAGTAACAGCTTGTGCAGATTCTGTGATTACGAAGATGAAACTCCAGAGCATATTCTGAAGGACTGTAAAGTGTTATGCCACAGAAGATATAGCCAATTGGGCAAGCACCTATTGGAGGATTGGGAACTGCCAACTCTGGACCCACTGGCAATCCTGAGATTCATCAGGAGAGTAGGTCTAGATGAGGTGCTCTGGCACCTGGCAGGGGATACAATAGATCTACTTTGGTCGTTGTGTCCTTTGCTTCCCGCTTGACTTAATTGATTCATTTATTCATGGAAGTAGCATCCTTTTTTATGCGCTTTTTTTAATGCGGGTTTCTTTGGAACGCATCTACCGCATAAAAAAGGTTTGAGTGTATATACAAATAGGTTTCGAATTACAGTTAAATAATTAACAAGCAAAGTTCAAGTCCGCTTGAATATAAGGTTTGCAATTTTACATGTATACGGAAACATATCCAGTGGACTTATTGCTAAGAGTATCATTTTTGATACAACACAAATTCATTTAAAAATGTTTCTCAATGTTAAGTGGTGTTTTTCTTTTCCCGAACTTTTTTAATTCCCGGGAAATCGGGATTGGTTTTGAAATTTCCCTGGATCCCTTGAATTCCCGTTTGAAACAAATAATTAGAATTTGTTTTTTAATTTAAAATGTACATATTATTTGAATTTCACTTTGACGAAATCGAACTTAGTCCCTGTTCAGACTTGCAATTTTTGTTGCAGCAATTCTTGAGTTTATAGGTGAGAGAGGTGAGAAGATTGAGGAGGGATACACAGTTTCATGTGCTCGGCAATTCCCTAATACAAATGTACATATATATAGGTAAATAAATATGTAAAATATTGAACTTACATTTTCTTTTACTTCGCTTTTCTATGTTTCGAATGCCTTTATCGATTGCTGTCATTAGAAATTTCGATGTGTGTTATTCGAAATCGAATGAGAAAATCCCAAAAGTTAAAAAACTCCATGTTCGGTTAATAACTCGCTCCCAGGAAAAAAAATGTTTTCGAATTAAGGAATAGGGATAAGGCAGAGTTTATAGGCATAACACTAACTAACAGAGATAGGAACCTGGTAGAGAACTGGATAATAGATAAAGGATATATGTTTTCAGACCACAGTAGGATATCATTCAGTATTAATTGTACAGAGGAAAAGCGTTACCCATATAGGAATCGATGAAAGACTAACTGAGATACCTATAGGGCCAATGTTGACATTAGAGCAAGCGTCACTCCGCAGGTGTTGGACACACAAAGAGGAGTGGAAGAGAAGGTGGAATATTTTACTAACACTTGTAGGTAATGTTTTGAACAATCTTGTCCATTGGTTTTCCCAGGTAAAAGAGAGCAGCCGTCGTTGTGGACCAAAGATCTGAAAGATTTGATGTCCTCGATAAGAAGATTTTTCAATAGGGCAAAACTCACAGTAAGTATTGAAGACTGGAAAAACTATAAAGTGTTGTATAATAAGTACAAGGGTAATCTCAAAAGGGCGAAAAGAGACTCATAAAGGAAATAATGTGAGGAGATTGATTCCGTAAATGAGTTATCGAGGTTCCGTCGAATATTGTCAAAAGGGCTTTTGGGAATATTCAAAGAATGGCTAGCTCATGGCCGGAATCCAGCTATGAGACACTTTCCTAGATGTAGGCAAGTCAGAGAAGAGGGAACGGCGGAGGTTAATTTTAGGAGGATCAGTGAACGACATAGTGACATTGAAAAAAGCAACATGGGCAATAAATACCTTTGAACCGTATAAATCACCGGCCAGAGATGGTATTTTTCCGGCCATGTTGCAGAATGTCCCAGAGCGCGTACTACTGTCTGCATATCTTTAAGATATGCTTGATTAAGAGGTTTATAACGAATGGCTTTAGAGAGGTTAGGGTAATCTTTATACCAAAAGCGGGTAAAGCGAGCCACTCAAAGCCGAAGGTTTTCAGACCGTTCAGTATTTCTTCGTTTCTTTTGAAAACATTAGACCGACTGATTGATCTGCATCTAAGGAGCACAATTGATGAGAGTGAGCTTCATGGCGTGGTTGGTGTTATAGAGAGAGAACTGCAACACAAGGATTACACTCTGGTTGCATTCTTAGACATTGATGGAGCCTTTAATAACATGAGTATAGAGGTTTTATGGAGTCGGTGGAAACACTCAGGGTTCACAAGTTTAAACGGGAAAACTGAGGAGATTAGTGACTAGAAATACACCACAGGGAGGAGTTTTATCACCTATATTGCGGTTGCTGGCAATGAACGCAATTTTAGACAGGAGCCGCAACTATGCTTATGCGGATGATGTTAATGTACTGGTAACGCAAAGTTTATTCCCACTATTAGTGAAGTTATGCATTCGGCGTTCTGAAAGCTATTCTCCTGGGCCGGCAGCAAAGGACTGGGAGTCAACCCAGAGAAAACCAAACTAGTCCTCTTAACTAGGAGATACAAAATAGAAAGATTTGTTCTGCGCAGGATGCGAGGGTAAAAGCTGAGACTAGCAGAGGGAGCGAAATATCTGGGTGTTTTCCTAGATAGCAAGCTTTCTTGGGAAAGGAACACACCACAGGAAATGCTAAAAAGGGCTCAATGCCTACTACCCATGCAGGAACTCAATAGGAAGGAACTGGGTTCTGCAACAGAAGATAGTAAACTGAAGTTGCACAATGGTTGTCAGGCCGGTTATTTCCTATGGTTGTGTGGTATGGTTGGAAAGATTGAGGAAGGAAAGTCACAGGAGATTACTACCTAAGGTTCAGAGATGTACCTCGCTGTGCATCACAGGTGCTCAGAAGAGCACACCCTTCCTTGGACGTCATTCTTCACCTACTTCCTACAGATGACTTTGTGGTGAGAACGTGGAATAGAAGTCTCCTTAGACTCGTAGAATCAGGTTTGGTGAAGACAGGAATAACAGGTCACACATCAATCTTAAATGAGATCAGTTTTAGTGATCAGGGATCCGTAACCCCGGGTCGCTGAAATAGATTTTAGTTCAACACCCTCACTGGTAATTTCGCATAGGGACTATTGTGCCAAATCCGATAAGATATGTGAGGGTAGTGTGCGGTCTTTATAAACGGATCAAAAATAGGGGAAAGCACAGGGGCTGGTGTCTATATATTGGGAACAAACATTCGTAGTTCTTTCAGACTGCCGCATGAATGCAGCGTTTTCCAAGCTGAGATCTTGGCAATCCTCAGGGCCACGGAACTAGTAGCCAGGAATGTAGCTGAAGGTGAGAAGGTAACCTTCTACGTCGACAGCCAGGCAGCGGTAAAAGTATTGAAGGGACACAATGTCAATTTTGAACTTGTTAATTAGAGAGCCCTCAACTTGCTTTTGGACAAATATAGTGTCCGACTATGTTGGCTTACTGGCCACAGCACTTTTGAGGGAAATGAAATTACAGCTGAGCTGGCAAGAATAGGGTCGGCGTTAGATGGGGGAATGTGTGACAGATCGGTGAAATTACCGATAGGTCATTACTATAGGGAACTCAGTAATTAGATAGAAAGCAGGACCAACATTTCATGGCAAATTAGTCCTAATTTACACTATACAAGTCTTATTGCTAAGCTGATTAGTTTGTGGGAGAGAGAGACAAGGGGAACATATACATTTCTTTTCCCCTCGTCTCTCTCTCAGGAGGATTGTATAGTATCGAGGGCTATGTGACCAAAAGTTGACACAAAAAGATCCAAACTGCTACTGGACATGAATAGGAAGGTGATGCGAATTGTGATAGGTGCGTTGACGGTCAATGCTCGGTCAGAGCAAGAATCAGCATTTTGGAAACTGGCACTCCAGAGTTCTGTGATGTGCGGGGATGAAGAACCTGAAACCATTGAACATATATGTCACTTCCCGAAACTGCAACGAAATAGGCTTACATTGCTGAGCAGACGTTTGCATGAGAGCATTACTGATATCGGGAAGTGTAAACTAGAGGACATCAGGGGTTTCATCATGGGAATTCAATAGCTTAATGACGGATAATAGGGTCAGTATGGGGGGTGAATATTACTTTTAAAGGTCAATAGAAGGGAATCACAATGAACCCAATTGGGTCTCTAAGTGGAGGTGCGTTTTAGGCACCACCCCTCCTAACTTAACCTAACCTTTGTGGCATATGCCATGTTTGCCATTTTAGCCAATTCTTCAATTATTGACATTAAAAGCCATTTTTAGTCCACTTTGCCATAAAATGCCTTTTGCAACATATACTACGTTTATACGCTCACTATTTGCAAATAAAATTATTTGCAAATAAATTAACTCACTGTTTATACGGCATAGCAAAAATACACAAACTTGGTAGCACTTCTATAGAAAGCTTACTTATGTTGACAAAAAAATAGTGTAAATGCACAAAATATCAAATAATTATTTGTTTTAATTGTTATTATTTGCTTCTATCAATGTTTTTTGTTGCAATATTTGTCCATTTATTGTTTTTGTTATCAAACATTTTTAAGCGTGGCAACCTTAAGCAATTTATTTGCACGTAGTGCGTTAATCGTGAATAGTTTTCTGAATTAGTAAGTCGCAATAAAAAGAATAATATGGCAACAATTTACTGTTTTATTTGCAAATAAGCCCTGCGTATAAACGTAGTAATAGAAGAAGTTTGTATACGTCAGAATTTTTTGCCAACCATTTTGAACCAGTCATCCGTGCCACAAAAAACTTGCACTGCTTATCATTAGTTTTACATGTGGAAACTTCCGAATGAAATTTTTCGTTCAAATGGATTTTAATGTCGTATCATCAATTCCATGAAAATTAAAAATTTACATATTTCCACCTTTTCCGAAAGACAAATCTGTGTGAATAATTTTCTTTATAAATTTTCAAAATCGTATGATTCTTCTTTCTTTTCGAATTGCACAGTAGACACCCAGGTGATTGGCTTTTTTCTCATACGATTATTGTCAAACTCTAATAATTCTTTATGTGTCTGAATCAAATGGTTATTCACTAATATTTAGTGGTTACGCTTTTTTTGGGCAAATGTTTGCCAAGTGTGACCGTACCTTTCGTTATTTTTCCCTTTTATTTTAATGTGTTTTGTCTTAAATAAAGGCGCCAGGAACAGCTGAGGTCGGTGGTAATCTATTTAAAAACAGCTTCAGCATGTTTTAACCTTAGAACCAACTTTTACCTTTAAAGTGTAGTTTTTATCGTCTTTAGTAGATATAAAGTTCAGTTTTTAAAAAGTGCATTCTAAAACTATAAAAAGTATATTTTTTTTTGTTGACTATGGTTATGGCCCATGGTATGTAGTACATAACAAAATCATATGGTCTGTATTGGTAGTTCAAACACCCAATTTTATGCGTTAAGAGATGGTTTGAATACACATTTTAAATCAAAAAGGGGGATTAACTTGCACTTATTTATTAGCACTTAAGGTACCAATACACTACATGTTTTTGCTTGTGTTTTTTCAAGTTTACAATTCACATGTTTTTTGTTGTGTTTCTCAAACTTGATTAATTTACATACGGTTTTTAATTTTTGGTCACCAACTTGTATGTACAATTACACGTGACATCGGCCATGATTGTTTTTATTATAATATTAAAGCCGCTGGAAATTTCTTTGGTAGCGTTGCTGAAGTGCCGGCGTCACAAATGTTTATTTAAGTTTTATTCTTTTTAATCTGCAAAATATGGAGCTTGTATCAACACTTGTTATATACAGTGAACAAAGAAAAAACTTGTACAGCAAACGCTCCGCTCTTCTAATCAAAATATCTCTGTTGCTTTGTAAGATTTTAAGATAAAACCAAAAGCGATTTCAAGGAAAATTAATCAGCTTTCTATGAAAATCTTTAATTTTATTAACAAATTTATTTTAATGCGAAAAAAATAACCTAAAATATAATAACACTATTTTCCAGAGCCAAAAAAAAACTTGTACACTAACTCTTCTTTCAGGAAGGAGCTATGAAATAAGGAATACACTTAAAATTAGTACTAAATGTGGCCACGTCTAGCATCTAATAGATTATTTTCATAGAATGAACTGGGTTTTCGGTAATTTTGGGAGCTATATGGTCCAATATGCCCTGGAGAGCACTTTTGAGTTAATTTTTACACATAATCTACAGCTCGCGTAATTTTTTGTTCACATACGCCCACAGAATTTCATTTGTACTGAGGCCAAGGATCTAGGGAGGATGTGCCTGCAATTTTTTTCCATTGAATGGAAGCCATTCTCTTATTATTGAAGACGAAAGTTTCGGGTATTTAACTCTAACTAATCAATAGTCTCCACTTACATTTAATTTGGCAGCTAACTGTGCTAAATTATCTCTTAGTATGTTTAAATAATTCATTTTATTTATTGTACGTTCTATAAAAACCCGATTTCATACACCACTCGATCCCATTGGGCCCCATACCATCATATTACACCCCCCATGCTTCACCGTGTTATTCAGGTTATTATCGTTAAGGCTGGAGCTTTTCTTTGCCACGCAAAGAAAGATTATATTAATCACTATGATGACTTTTGGGACACTGCTGAATCCAAATTTAATATATTTGGATGTTATCGTTGTAGATTTTTGTGGCGAAGAGGAATTCCAGCATTAGTGATAAAAACCTGAATAACACGGTGAAGCATGGGGGGTGTAATATGATGGTATGGGGCTCAATGGGATCGAGTGGTGTATGAAATCCGGTTTTTATAGAACGTACAATAAATAAAATGAATTATTTAAAAATACTAAGAGATAATTTAGCACAGTTAGCTGCCAAATTAAATGTAAGTGGAGACTATTGATTAGTTAGAGTTAAATACCCGAAACTTTCGTCTTCAATAATAAGAGAATGGCTTCCATTCAATGGAAAAAAATTGCAGGCACATCCTCCCTAGATCCTTGGCCTCAGTACAAATGAAATTCTGTGGGCGTATGTGAACAAAAAATTACGCGAGCTGTAGATTATGTGTAAAAATTAACTCAAAAGTGCTCTCCAGGGCATATTGGACCATATAGCTCCCAAAATTACCGAAAACCCAGTTCATTCTATGAAAATAATCTATTAGATGCTAGACGTGGCCACATTTAGTACTAATTTTAAGTGTATTCCTTATTTCATAGCTCCTTCCTGAAAGAAGAGTTAGTGTACAAGTTTTTTTTTGGCTCTGGAAAATAGTGTTATTATATTTTAGGTTATTTTTTTCGCATTAAAATAAATTTGTTAATAAAATTAAAGATTTTCGTAGAAAGCTGATTAATTTTCCTTGAAATCGCTTTTGGTTTTATCTTAAAATCTTATAAAGCAACAGAGATATTTTGATTAGAAGAGCGGAGCGTTTGCTGTACAAGTTTTTTCTTTGTTCACTGTATGTACTTTATATCATTGTTATTAAAATTTTAAAATGCGATAAAAAATAATTAATTTATCACTAATGCAAATACTTTAAACGGACGGCTAATGTATCGGAGACATTCAACCGTCGATAAATGTTTTCACATGGCATATACATTTGAAAACACATGTGTGAACATAAGAAAATAGAACATGCTCTAATTGAAAATTTGTCTTATGTTTTTGCTTGTGTATTTTACACAAGCAAAGTTTTTGAGGTCACCAACTACATGTTTTTACCGAATTATCTAAAATTTGACAGGAGCAATGTAAAAAACATGTAGTGTATAGGCACCTTTAGAGGAATAAGCGCGACATGTACTTGGATTGACACCATTGCTACCATGTCCAAAACAATTATGATTATTGATTTCTATAATTTTAACGGATTGCATATATTTTCTGACATACATATATAAATGCAGAAATTTAACAATTGATTGAAACAGATTTATTTGAACTTTTGTGCTTACATTATATGTGATTATAACAATCATCCACATTGTCTAGATCTTGTCAAATTTTCGTTTAAGACAATTTACCAAAATTTACACAATCAGTGTTTATCATTATCATTCTCTTTCACAGTTAAATGAAAAGTAGCGAGTTTATTTAGTTATAAGTTAAAATAATTTGCTATAAAAATTTAATTTTTGAACATTTTTTACAGCCCGTTGCCGAAGTACCATTCCGAATTGGCATGGAACTAGACGATCTTCCAAGAGAAACATTAAAAAAGTTAATTTTCGAAGAAACTTTGAAGTTCAAGGAACGACAACCGGATCAATAGGCAGTATAAAGATTACACGCGTAAGACTTTACTAAGCAGCCAAGTAAAAAAAGTTAGTAAAAACAAAAACGACTCAACACGAAACAAAACCAACAAACTAGAGAAAAACAACAACAACAATGCATTTTTTTATTTATGTATATTTACATAAATCAAACCATTACACGCTCTTTATTCCACTTGTGGTGTTACCAATTTTCTCATATCATATATCACATCTATTTACATATACATACATATATACATATGTAGTAGTTTTTTTTTTACTCTGCATTGGGATCCCGCGGGATTTGCGGTAATTGGGTAAGGAGAGGTTTTGTGAGAGTAATGAATGGTCTTCTTCTTCTTGCGCGAAACAGCAGTACTTTTTCTTCGGGCTAGTTTGGCCACACAAAAAATCAATCAGCTGTTTGCAAAATAAACAATAACAAAGAAAAATTACATTTTCCTAAAAACTAAAAAATTTCAAAATGTATGAAAAAAACTTGTGGTGAAGAAGTTGTATAACTTTTATATGAAATTAAGAAAAAAAAACTTCTATATACATATATACTGAATCATGTAATTAAATACATATGTACGTGTATATATATATACATAAGTATGTGTTTAGTTATTTGTATACATACATAAGTACTTACATATGTATGTACATATGTATATGCATACATGAGTTGACGTTTCCTTTCATGTTAAAAATTTTGGTTTTTCGCTTTCCCGTACTTTTGTGCATTTTTGCATTTTATTGAGAGAAATTATAGTTTTCTCTGAGTTTACAGAGTGGACCCCCAGAACTTTACCCCAAAAGTAAAGAAACACAGCTAGATATATCATCCATATTACGAAAAACAAAAATAGTTATAGTAATATTTGATGCTGTGCTAATATAAAAAAAGAACCGCTGATGGTAATGATGATGTGAATGAGAGTTGATGATGCCGCAAGCGTGCTCCAATTGCTGTTGATGCTGCTATAGAAAATGTTTTTTTCTTCTATAAAATTAGTGCTTCACCATCATTGTGATCTTAAACATATACGAAAAACAAACAACTACACACAAACATACATAAATATATTTAATTAAACTTTTGGTCCTGTTCGTAAATGTTTCACTGCAGTACATCGGATAAGTGGTGGTGCAGTCTTTTCATCAAATCATTAAACAGATGTGTTGCAATCAAATAGCAAAAATTTTTAATGCTATGATAGAATATAAATATAGCAAAATTATCACATGCAACGCCAAATTAAAATTTATACAAGTCAGATGCTATGGGGTGATGCATGCACGAACAGGTTCTTTCTCTATTCTTTCCATTGTATTCAAATATTCGTACATACACATTTCTTACTTCTTAAAACTTAATTTTGTTTTTATAAGAATAATTATTTTTGTATTCTTATTTTATTATTTTTATTTTTAACTAACAATAAGTTATAAAAAAGTATTTTTTTATTTTGGGATAACGTTCAATCATTTTGTGAATGTAGTTAAATCAAAATAACACTCAAAAATATTTTAATTATTATAATTGTAGTTACTGTCTTCAAACTAAAAATAACAGCAAAAAATCGAAAGAAATATGAAAAGTGCACGCGATTTATTTGTATTTTTAGAATTTAATAAAAAAAATAAAAAACATAAAGCAAAATATATACAATATAATACTATTAAAAATACGGCAAAGAAAAAGAATTGTTTTAAATTAATTGAAAACAAAACATAAATGTTTTACAATCTAAATACTCTACTATAATACATTTCAAATACTAAACAAACAAACAAAAAAAAACACTTTTATACAAAAACACTAATTTTATTACAAGGCCTACTTATTAGGTCTATGCAACTCTACAAAAACACAGCAATACAAAAAACAACTTTATGTTTAAGTTGTCAGAAACACACACAAACATGAACTAAAGTATATGATGCAAACAACTTTTGACAGCTTAAACACGAAAACACAGAATATCATCAGGACGATTGCATTGATCTGATAAATAGGCCTTGATTTTATTATTTACACTAGCTGACCCCGGTCCGCGTTGCTGGCCCTAAGCAAACATTAGTGTTGTATATGGCATTGGTGGTACAATATGAAAATTGGATTTTGCCCACAAATAAACTAAATATTGCGCCATCTGCCGGACGAACTTCCAACTACACAGAAACGCTCCTCACGCCCCATAGCGCATTATATAGAGTTTGGTCGAAATCGGTGCAGTAGTTCTTGAGTTACGGTGCAAAAACACAAAAAAAAAACTAAATATTGGGCCATCTGTCGGACGAACTTCAAACTACACAGAAACACTGCTCACGCCCTATAGAGCATGTATATGAAGCTTGGTCAAAATCGGTTCAGTAGTTCTTGAGTTACGGTGCAAAAACACAAAAAAACTAAAAATTGCGCCATCTGTCGGACGAATCACTATTTCTGAAAGGGGCGTAGCATTTACCGGGGTAGAATATATATAAAAACACGCGCCGGTCTTTTACAAATATTTTGTGGGGTGGAAGGCGAAAATCTGTTGGGGCATTGAAGAGTTCACCCCTAACAAATAAACGTGTTTTTGATTTTTATATATATTAAGATTTATCTATATTACTCGCTCTCTTAGTCCGTACTCTCTTTGAAAACAAACCTAATTAAACACTTGCCTGTAATAATACTACAGCGGCAATACATAAAGAAAAAAAATATCAATAATACATACAAATCCAAAATAACACTTATTGATCATGAATCAAGAAAACAAGATTGCACACTCAGTCGTGCAAAAAAAATTTCTACTGCGCATATACGTCAATATAGAATACACACGTGTGTTTGTTGTAAAATTGTGTGTAAGAGAGAGAGCACATTCCACAAACGTGTATGTATGTATGTACTTTGTTTACAACAAAATTCTATGCCTACGCAATGCGCAAGCTTGTTTTCTTGATTCATGCTTAGGCCGTTTCACACTATAATACAATTATTAATACTTTTGACGAAAATGCATCCCTAATCTAATTTCTGTTTAAAAAATTTTAAAAGACAGTAACAACTCAACATGTCAGAGTTGCATTTTCTACAAAAGTATTAATACTTGTATTATAGTGTGAAACGGCCTTTAATGAGGTAGTTTACACGAGACTAATTTTTATGCCGCACAATTTTTGTTCTTTTAAGATATAAAAATATTCTACAACAACGACAATTTTCTTGTTTTCTGCAGCCAACTTCACTTTCTAACACATTGTAGAAATTCGATTTGCCAAGTGCTTCTAACAAAGCCAATTGTTTATTATTTTATGTCTCTTGTAGATTTGCATACATATGTGTGTGTGTATGTATGTATATACGGACATGTTCTGACACTAACACGTTTTGTTTGCGGCTTGCTATGAACATTTCAATCCGCTGTTTCTTGAAGCCTTGACTGTATAAAAAAAAACAATGGATAGAGAAAATTGATAAAACGTTTTAAATTGCATTTTGTTGTTTCTTTATAGTGTCGTTTAGGCCAAGTCGTATCCAACTTGGTGGTAACCCTATTTCATCTAATATTTGTTTTTTGTACTAGATATTTGCTTTGGTTCTTTACACAGATGTAGTTGTTCTATTGTTATATAACAAAACCTTATGCAATCACTTGGTATAATTGCATCATGTTTGCTAAATACAAAAAATCACTTCAATATACTTTTGCGATTGCGATTTACGAGGGCGGTTCGGAAACTTCTTAGCCTATCAATGAAAGAGAATAGTTAGTTTTTCAAAAATATTTTTATTTTTCAATCTGCCTTATCGTGGTTGGCGTATTTCAAATACGACTACGACTGTTTCGTAATAGATTAAAGAAGACTTCAACAGTTTTTCTTTAATCTATTACCAAACAGTCGTAGTCGTATTTAAAATACGCCAACCACGATAAGGCAGAATATAGGCTACGTTCGTAAAAGCATTTATAATGCAAGTCTGCAGCATCACGAACATCTAACGTTCAAAAATGCATAACTTGGCAGCACTGTTCAGAGTCAAACGTTTTTTAATGCATTTAATCGGCATACCTGCTGCAAATCTGTGCAAATGGAGCAGTAAATAATTTTAAGATGCAAGAAGTTGCAGTGGAACAATAAGTTGAATATATCTATGTATTTTGATGTTTAAATTACATGTTTCGAATCTTACCAAAAAAGGAGATTGATAAACTCGAGAATAACTTTGAAACAGTTTTTTATTATTTCAAAGGAGTTTTTTTTTTATTTTAGTTGTATTCTTTTTAGGGCCAATGCTGTTCTCATAAGAAATTGTCGCTTTGATCTTCTTTTAAATTTTTTGCTTACTATAATTTAAAAGAAAATTGTCAATATTTTCTTAAATAAAATTACTTGCCAATTTTAAAATTTTTTGCAGTTGGTTCAAAAATGTCAACTGAGCACAGATGTTGAGCAGTTGCAAAGCATGTGCAGCAGATAATCACGCATACGCAGTAAAACCTGGCACAACTGCCGCATTGATGCATAAATTTGCAACATTTACGAACGTACCCATAATCTCCTGAAACTTCAATACACTTAGTAAAACGCTTTTCTAGCAATTCTATCCCTTGATTAAAATAGTTTTCCTCAAGGTCTTCAAAATAGTGGTTTACAACTGTAATTTCATCTTCATTTGAGAAAAAACGCTTGCCAGCAAGGAATTTTTTTAGATTTGGGAACAGGTAAAAGTCACTGGGAGCCAAATCAGGAGAATAAGGTGGGTGGTCAAGCAACTCGTACTTTAATTCGTTGATTTTAGCCATTGTTAAAACACTCTTGTGCGCTGGTGCGTTGTCTTGATGAAAAATTATTTTTTTGTGTTGTAAGTAAGGACGTTTTTCTCGAATTTGTACATTTAATTGATCCAAAAGGTTGCAATAGTACTCTGAATTTATTGTTTTACCCTTATGCAGATAGTCAATCAATAAAATACCTTTGAAGTCCCAAAAAACCGTTGCCATAACCTTACCAGCCGATTGAATTGTTTTTGCCTTCTTTGGGGCACTTCCTCCAGCTTCAGTCCATTGTTTGGATTGTTCTTTTGTCTCTGGAGTATAGTGGTGGATCCATATCTCATCAACAGTTATGAAGCGACGCTTAAAATCCATTTTATTTCGCTTAAAACGATCCAAACAAGCTTGAGAAATGTTCATTCTTATGCGTTTTTGGTCGACTGTTAACAAATGCGGCACCCATCTTGCAGAAAGCTTTTTCATCTGTAGTTCTTCATGCAAAATTAAATGGACTCGATCATTTGAGATGCCCATGATATTAGCTATTTCACGCACTTTTATTCGTCGATCATTTAATACCATATCATGCACTTTGGCTACAATTTCTGTTGTTGTTGCTGTTTTTGGACGTCCACTACGTGGTTCATCTTCAATGCTTGTACGACCACGTTTAAATTCAGCAACCCAATTTTTTACTGTTGCATATGAAGGCGCACTTTCACCTAACACATTCACCATATCATTATGAATTTCTTGTCCCGATAAACCTTTTTTATGTAAATATTTAATGACACCACGCATTTCTAATTTTTCCATTGTTAAAAAATCGCGGATGCGTCTTTTGTGAACACCTGTTTCTATATGAAGGAGTTGCCAGATCGAAACAAAATTTAATATGTGTTCATAGCAGAGATGGAAGTTTCCAAAACACTTAACTTTGTCTGTTTATACCGCGCTTTTTGTGCTTGGCTAAGAAGTTTCCGAACCGCCCTCGTACAAAACAACCTTGTTGCATGTTCAAGTCATAGTCGCAAATATTATGCGAGTGCCAGAACATACCATATAATTCTGAAAAAAAAGTTTTTTACCTCTTTTTTTCAGTAAAGTTTCATAATTTCCTGAAGATGGTACACAAAAGAGGGGCGAAATACATAAAGTAAAATTTCCATCCCTGTTTCTGATATAAATAAAATTTTCTTGCAAGTTTTTGCTAGCAATCTAAGCGTAATTTTGCAAATTTCTATCTTACTCTCGTTTAAGCTTTTGTTCGGCGAAAAAATTTAGCTTGCGTATACATAGTTGTGAAAAACTGAACAGTTTAGCTAGGGGTGTAAAAAGCACTACGCTAGTAGATCCCGGTCCATTCTTTCAATTTTTGCTGCAGCAACTTTTTATTTTTTAGTGAAAAAGAGCGAGAGAGGAATATAAAATGGATATACATATTCCTATTTCCATACTCTTCCACAATTGCTGCAACAAAAATTGCAATCTGCACCGGGACTAAGGACGTACAAAAACAATTGCGCGAGTAAGGACGGTTTAATGACTGATGATAGAAAATATACATATATCGTCACCTAAAAAATACCAAAGTTATGAGGAAAATTCAAAATAACGTATCATCAAGTACATGATTTTCTTAAACAATATAACGTATCATATATCACTCATACGAGTTTAAAAAACTATATAACATTTATTTCCTGATTGATTTAATTGAAGTAAGCATTGACTTTTTAGTTATGTACTAGGTATATTCAATTTAATTTCATCTTAGTTTTAGTACAAACTTTCATCATTTCGAAAACTTTTTCAAAAGTGGAAAGAAATGCAAAAAAAAATTGTGAAATCAATAAAATGTGTACGCTTTGGCGGTCGGATCTAACAGGAGTCATATATTACAAAACCAATATTAAGGATGACTATCAGCTTCTTCCACAAAGGACTAACAGAAATTGAGGAAGTCAGCAACCTAAGCGATTGCAACATATGCAAGATCTAAAATCTTTGCTTCCTGCAGACTGCAATTTCTTCTATGATAGTATACTTTTTGCGTAATTAGTAAATGAATTAATTAATAAAAAGATTAATTAATTAATCTTATTTTTGTTATCAACTTATTCTCTTAATAATTTAAAATATTTATTTTCTTGTTTTCCTTGTAAAAGTTAAAGAAATTCTTTTATTTTCGATTAATTGTGTCAACATAATATTCAAAGGTAAAAAACACCAAAAAATTTTTTCAATTATTAATAAATACTACAATTTTATTTCGGCTTTCGTTTTTTCATATACGAGTAGTTTATAAAGTTGAAGATACGTTATTTTGTTCCAGAAAACCACAATTCAAAATAACGCAGACACAACACTTAGCTTACTTTGATAAACGGGTAATTTTTTATCCATAATGAATTTCCTGTTTTATATGAACCATGATTTAAACATTTTTACTTAATCGGGTATGTGATGGAAAACGATTGGTCTTAAAACGATTTCAAAACAATCGTTTTGAAAAGATGTGATGAATTCCGATCGATTTTGAGTATCATTTTTGAGCAAATTTGAAACTACCAACTTCTAAAAGCCGACTGTGAGCCGATCGGCTTGTTTCTCTGGTCGTATTACGACTTCGACTACGCCGATTTTGTACTAGACTAAAGAACATTGCAACATTTTTTCTTTAATCTAATACAAAATCGTCGTAGTCGTAGTCGAAATACGGCACTCGTAATAAGGCCCAATAAGTACAATGATCTCTTGTGATTTATAGAGCTATACAGAAGCCATGAACTTCTGTTGTTTTAAGTTGTTTTCTTGACAACGGCATTTTGAAAGTAAATTTGCTTCAAAATTGCGTGTAGCCTAAGTCACAGCTTTCAATTTAAATTACTTTTGACTACCAGCATGTGTGAAAAACTTGAAAGCAGATCTTGGTTATGTAACTCTAGCGTTATGTAAAAAAAACTATGTAGGCCACGACTTTTGTCGGTTACTTTTCGGCATTTACATTCAGGGCTGTCAGATAAGGCGATTTCTCGCCAAACGTGGCGATATTTCAACTTGTTTGGCGTCTAAATTTTTGGTTTGGCGATAAATAAATTTGTTGGCGATTTTTGTGGCTATTTTTTCGCAAAAGTTAAACTCAAAATTTTTGTAATTTAGCAAAATTAGTTTGTTGAAGGAGTATTTTAAAAAAATAAATCCTACCAAAACTCGTCTGCAAGAAATAAAATCGGCTTGATTTTCATGATTTTTCTTATATTAATTAATTCATTTTGAATTTGGACGAGAAAAACTTGTAAAAATAATTTTTGGCGATTTTCTGGTAAAAAATTAAAAATTTTAAAATCCCTCGATATATCTAGAAAAGACGTGATACCTTCTCGATCAAGTCATCTTTCAAACAAAAACTAAATCAAAATCGGTCCAGCCGTTTGGTCTGTACGTGGACACGGAGAGACACACAGATACAAAGACATACACTACAAACTTATAACACCCCTTTTTTGGTCGGGGGTTAAAAAGTGTTATATAAAAGCAAATTTATTATCAATTATTTATTAAGAAAAACTACATAAAATTTATTTTGGCGATTTTTAAATCAATATGGCGAAATAGGCCAGCAAAAATCTGTCATCCATGTTTACATCAGCGGTCTTCATCCCAAAGCCCTGAGGGCTTTGCCAACAATCTGCTTTGCATACGCCCTGCCGGAGAATGTGTGGTTGACTAGCTGCGTAGTAGCGCGTTGACTATACAACGTGTGATGATACATAGTTGGAACACCAGCAACATTTTTTGTAAATTTACTGAATGACCAGGTTACTTAAATAAAATCAACTTTAAGTTGGTTGAAAAGTAGTGCAGAGTGAGACAATTGACTGCCGCCAAGGACATCGCAATGTTAAAATATTTATGTAGTTGTTTCCATTGGAAAGTAATCCAAGTGTGAGTCAGCACTAGTTGTGAAATAATTAGCTTAAAGTTAACTTAGTTTCCGACAGAGCACATGGATTAATGGATGAAAAAATTTCATTTTGAATTTATTAAAACTTATCGCAGTTTGCCAGCTTTATGGCAAGTTAAATCTAAACAATATAGTAAGAGAACAGAAAAACATGGACAGTACGACAATTTACTTGAAAAATTTCATAATGCGGAAAAAAGATGTCGCAAAATAACGTTCGTACCTTTTTAAAACAAATTTTAAATGAAATTTTATGGTATGAATTTGATGTGTTGCTGTGGTAGCCAAAACAGAATTTTACCTTCACTCACTTCCAAGAACGAAACAAAACAAAATCAAAAATTTCGTTTCGTTTATTTTCGTACTCTGGTTTTAAGTACAAAGAAACAACAAAACAAAAACAAATTTATAACTGTAATAGTGTCGATTATTTTTGTTACGAAAATCACGTCCTAACTCCTGTGTCTGGCATAAAGAGCATAACTCAAAAAAATTTGCAAGCCAGTAAATTTTGCATCTGAGTACACAAAAACTATTTATATGTTATTACTTCTGTGAAACACTTCGGTAAGGCAAACAATTCATGGCTTTTTGGAAGCAAACAAAAAAAAATTCCTTATTCATGTGCAACAGCAAGTCTCTAACATTGTTTCCCTAATAAAAACGTTTGTGCAATTCGCAACATCAGTTGCATGGTTAAAAAAAAATTTGTTTATGCGCTTGTGAACAGACAAATTTTTGTATCGTCATTTTATTTCTAAAAGAAATTGACATTCATGAGAACTTTAATTTAATTCGATATAAGGTTATCAGTTTTTCGCTGTAAGCAGTTTTGATTGAAATCGTTGAAAGCTTAATTGAAAAGAATGAAATACATATTTATCACTAAGATGAATTTGTTTTCTGGTGCTAGTTATCACACAGTTAAAACACTTTCACAAATTAATCTAACATACATATGTATGTATATAATATTCACAGACCTGTGGTGCGATTCAGTAACTTTTAACGTTCCGACAATCGTAATTTTTGTCTATACATTTTTTCGCTTGCAATAACGATTGTGTGATTCTGTAACTTCTTTTTAACTATAGTACGCAGCTGATATTATCGGTTGATTTTTGTCCATAAAATTAACAGCACATAAATTATTAGGTGCGTTTGAGTACTTTTCCAGTAAAATCCAGTAACTGAGTAAATACTGAGTAATTGAAAGAAATTACTCTCAATAAAAAAGTTTGCATATAAAAGTACGCGAACGCAAAAATTGTAAAATCCAGTAAAATTTATACAACAGCTGATTGACAATTTTGGCGCTAAAAAATTATACATATGTATGTATGTATATGCAAAAAAAACCCTGCATATAATATTGGAATACGTGGTCCAATCTAGATGAAACAGACTAGTTACATCATGGTCCCATGTAATGCAGTCATGGGTCATATCGTTTTCACACAAGCATTCAATGCTGCACGATAATATTTTAATAATTTTAATATTTTTTTTCGTGTTTAAACGATTATGATCGTAGTCTTTAACTATTCTATATGGAACAATTTTGGGGTTAGACCGATGTAATGCAAAGTTGAACCATTTAGTCCAACCCTAGGACATCAACCTCCTTTTTCATATATTTGGAGTAGTTTTGGAGTATTCCTACTCCTCTTTGGAGTATTTACATACATGTATGGAGTAGTCGCATTATCTGCAGGGAATATACAAAACTATACATACATATGTACATATTGTACATACATATCGTCGGGTACCCAGCTAAAATTACGGCTTCCTAGAAGCGTTTTCGTAAGGAAGACAATGTTAGAGTTTTTTTTTGTCCGAGATGAATCAGCTAGAGACAATACATTCAACTTCCAAAAAGCCACCATTTTTTGCCTTACCAAAGTGCTTCATAGAAGCAATAATATATAGTTTTTGTGTACTCAGAGGCAAAAGTTACACTGGCTTGCAATTTTTTTTTACTTTTGTTCTCTATTTTGTTAGAGAGCCTGCCTTATGTTAGTGCTTTTAAGAAGCAGTTTTCGAAGGTTTTGTAATCAGGTAAACAATACATTGCTTCCCTCAGGTGTTAGTGCTTCCAAAACAGAATTTTTTTGATGGGTAGTTACTGGCCAGCCGCAGGGAAAATTTTTGTGTTTTTGAGAAAATCGATTAATGTTTTTTTCATTTGTTTTATAAAAATACACCATAGAATATATTCTTCACGATGTCGATAATAAACTTTCTTATTTTGTCGACATCGCGGGTCAGGCCGTTAAAGTTTCTATGGTTTTTACGCTCAACATGAAGTGATTGGGCTGTACAGAAAAAGACAAACATTTTTGTTGCCGCTTATACCAATCATGGCAACAATATTGTTCACTTCCTTCCAAGTAGGTCCATGTATGCATTTATTAAGAGAAATATAAAAAAGGGAAAATAACTTTATATATTCTGATATATTCAAGAAATCGAAAAAGTGAAAACAAATTTAAGAAAAGTACAAATTAATCATATGTATATGATCGATCAATAAGTAAACTTTTTAAATGTTCCATGCGGGGAACCAGTAACCGTCAGACGATATGTATAAACAAAAATTTAACTATAAAAATCTATTAACTTTATTCACGTTTAAAAGCAATCGATTATATTCTGCATTTCATGTGAAATTACATCGTTCGGAAATTGTTGCTTTAAATACATATTTCCAACAATTCTATAAAAACTCCGCACGTTTTAATTTCGCGTGGAATACATAACATGCCCTTATACTTTTCTGGCATCAAACTTAAATAAGCGTAATATTTTTTATAACTTAATACACTTGTTTTTTGTTATTTTTAAAATTTCATCAAAAAACAAAAATTTTGTTTCCCTTTGCTTTTGTTTGTTTATATTTAAAAACATATGGTTTCATTTTACTGGATTTTACTGGCAAAAATTTGTCCAGTAAAAATTTGCATTTACTCAGTAAATTAACTGTCATTTTTCGCTCTCAATTCGCCCTCTCATTTACTGGATTTTTGTACGCGAACGCAATCCAGTAAAAAATAGTACAAATTTGTACAAATTTTTGAGTTCTCGAACGCACTTATTGTCGCTTAAATAATGAAACAGCTGACATTAACCCACAGCGAATATCGTTAAAAACGTTACTAAATGGCAAATTCGATAAATTTTCGTTGTTATTATTTTAAGGATGCGATTATCGTTAATAAAAAGTTAGTGAATCGCACTACTGGGGCCTACTCTGTAATTCGAAACGAATTTACATGATAAGATTTTGTACATTCTACAGCATTTTTTATATATCTTAATACATTGTATTACCATGTAAACACAACTTTACTTGCATATCGTTACCTTAATATAAAAAGGCCCTAACTCATTAATTTTTTGAAATCGGAGTTTTGGTATATTTCGCTAGAAGAACATCTAACGTGTCAAAAAATGCACGAATCCCGATATCAAAAAAGTAATGATACACACACTTTATATAAATATACTTTGCATATATCCAATTAAAAAGTTACAAGAGCGATTTTTTTCAGTGGAACAGCATTAATACATTCTCACCAATGCTCACCGAAAAGAGAAAATGCTTAAAATTTTCAAAAAAAAAAAAAAAATTAAAATTCCCCTTATCGGTGAAAAACTGCGAACAGGTTTACGTAAAACGTTGATTTATTTTCATGCAGAATACTAAAGTTTCAAATGAGCAACCTGTCCGTCTTTTATTTCCGATAAGGGCCAGCCAAATTTTTAAATTTGAAAAACATTGCTAGGAACTGGAAAAAGTAAAAAAATGTGATATACCATATAACAACAAACAATTGAAGCACAACCGCGAATAACGTTGTAAAAGACAATTTTTAAAAAACCAGTTTTTTCACAGATTACCATTAACATAACTCTCTTGCGCTGTTCAAACATCAAACCATCCAAAATTATGCATCTGATCGCCGTCAAAATACAATTACAATCAGTCAGTCAGTGGAAAACTTTGTAAGTAACTAATAAATCATGCAAACAAAATTGTCGAAAATAATTGATAAATGTAGCAGAGATACAAAAAGAAAAGATAAAGCTAGTTATCACTATTTTCGATACGCTAAATAATTTTAACGAAAAAAACAATCTCGCTTTAAAATACGTTTTTTGGCTCTCCTGCAAAATTATTATTTTGTTACTTAAAACCTTATTCGCGGCTAACCTTCAATTATGCTACGTTTTTTTAATTTTTCTAAATTTGCTCTAATTTTTTTGATGTGTGTGATGGCGCGGTGTCATATAAGTATGTATTAAAAATATATCTGTGGTAAAAAGGAAAAAGTGATAAGTTGATTTTGAGGTAATGGTGCCTCCGGAATCTGCATATTCGAAAGTATCCGTGGTCAAAATCTCAATTAATTTGTGTGATTTTTTCAGGAAGTTATAGATCTACGACTTGCGACCTATCTCTTTTAGACTTCTAATCTCATTTGTAATAATAGCTCAATTTAGGTTATACTTTGATAAATTACAACTTAAATGTATTGCTTATAGTGTGTGGAACGACGTTTGCTTAAAAAAATAAAGGTTAACAGAGAATTTCCCAATTTAACTGTAAAAGAAATCAATTTCTGAAAATCGACTTGAAAACTTAAAATTGCTCTCCTGCAAAACAGTAAAATATGACTTAACCACTTTTTCCTTATTGCCACAGATATACACTTTATCGCGCAACTTCTTACAATTTATGTAAAATCAATAAACTATCCTGCACCCCTATGTTTGTTTAATAAATTGTAAAATGTATTTTTCGTGATTCATACACAATGTGTGTATTTCTTCCACTGTTGACTTGTAGCAACTCCAATTTAAAATACTTTGCGGACTAGCAACTCGTATATGGGCATTTCCACAGGAAAGTACACTTTTTGTGACGTTACGTTACTTTGACATAGATTGTTTTTCGAAAACAAAACTTTCGTTTTCGATACATACTTTATATCTGCTGCTTTACAACAAACTTTTATACACGCGTATTATATGCAGATGCTTCGGAACAAATAATTTAAAATAAAATTAACACTACAGCCCTAATGTTCCTGAATTCAAGTAAGGTTAATACCATTGTGCAAAAGTTTTCAGAACCGACTCAATCTCTAATTCAAGAAGTCGACAGCGTCCATAGCGTTATTGACGTGTACCTGAAGCATTTAGAAATTAATAGCTCAATTCATTTAAAAAAATTACTTAAGGATATGTCATACACAAAAATAATAAACCTAATAGTTTTAGAAATGGCAACAACCGATTTTTACTTGTACTCTGCTGTTGCGAACAAGTAGAATTTTAATAATATATAATTTTCTAGAGTTAAACTTTTGCTTTACAAAAATCAGATGTATTTTCTATGCATTTTAAAAAATCAGCAAGGGAAACAGTACTTCAAAATTTAACTATATAGTATATACAAACCCGCTTCGAAAACATATTTTCGAACCCCTTATAATATATTTGTGCATGAATTAAAAATTATGCCACTTTCAACTGATTCTAAGGCGAAAAATGCTGATATTAAAGATCTTTTGATATATTTACCAAAAAATTATCAAATTTATTAAAAATAAATGAGATTTATTAATCATCCAAATGAATTTTTAATACTAAAAGACCGCTTATTTAATTGTTTTTTCTGTGTAAGAGACTGTTAATTTTTTGTTGACTTAATTTTCTTGAAGGGTAAAATTTTGAAAAATCTCACTGACCCATTTAGAGTTCCTCAATCGAGTCAAAATGTATG
Organism: Tachina lurida; assembly: GCA_944452675.1. Lineage (NCBI taxonomy): Eukaryota > Metazoa > Arthropoda > Insecta > Diptera > Tachinidae > Tachina > Tachina lurida. Next base: position 43,147,853 of record OX101753.1, read on the forward strand.
ACCGACCCCACCAATTTTGGAGGGCCGACCCACCTATGCCAGTAGCACACCTCCTGGAACCACCACTGGGGGTTCCCCATACAAACATTTGTGATTTTTTTTGCGGTGTAAGACGCAAAACTCACGAAGGCCAATAAACGGCAGTAGCCTTGTTGCATTTAAGAAATAATTGCCAACGACGCGTGATGTTGACTCGCCCAGAGCTGCTTTACGAATGACCTCCTGATGATTTTATACCATAATTCGTAATATAATGCCGGCAGAGCAAATGTCATTTTTTTATTAATATCAACAATAAAACAACGTTGAAGATTTTATATCATGATGATTTTATATCATGATGATGATTTTATATCAAACAAATACTTGCCTAAAATATCCAATTTGCCTGTTGTTTAATTTTTTTGGCCACGTTTAATAAATAAACGTTAAATGCACAGTGACACATAGAATGACATTTGATATCAAGATGAACTTATCAGGCCGTGAGCTCTGATGATTAATTATATCATAACGCTGACATAAAATTAATAAATTGAGTCTATACGTTATGAATTTTCATCATGATATCAATTTGACATTCATCATGATATAAATTCATCAGGTGTGAACACTATTTAAGAGCCATCAAAATCGGCTGACGCGTTTGGTCTTTAGGTTTACACATACAAAGGCTGATATACACAATACTCTCCTTTAGGTCGAGCAGTCAAGTAAAATAAAAAGTGGTTTGAGACACAGCACGATTGGATAGTGTTAAAATTTTTAGGTGGTTTTTGAGACCAAATGTGATACAAATTCGAAAAAATTAATATAAGGACCGGCCTAATATAACTATATGTACATATATAAAAAACTTAAACAATTTGAAAAAAGAAAGATAATATTTAGTGATTTGTGTGTACAATGTAGGCAACACGTAACAAAAGATTCCCTTAATAACATAAATCAACAGACATCTGATTTTGTCTAAGATAGATTTTGTCCAAGATATTGTGAAATTTTATTGTACAATATCAATTAGTGCTCAATAATATTGCAAATGTGTGGGTACCTTAACGTATTTTTTCGCGGTATCCTTCCTCTCAATCTGATCACAAATCATTTGGAGTTTTCTTTAATACTCGTATTCGTTTTCAGGGAATGAAATTAGTTATTGTAGTTGTTGAGTTACCCTACGTCTCCACTAGCCATCGGCTTGGACATGACATGAACATAACGCCGGCAAAGCAACTGTGAAAAAATTACCAACTTCTTTGTTGTGGTGAATACGTGCGATTTCCATATCAAAGTATTTTGCGCTAGTGCAATAAAGATGGAATATTTACCAATTTTATTCTCTCTTGTCTTTCTATTGCAAATGGTTGCGGACTGAGAATCTCATGGCGAACATTGTTCCTCAGACATATGTTCGGCCATCCATATCAGAGCATTAGCCATTTGCGATGTCCGACATGATTCCCATACCAAGTTCATGGCTAGTGGAGACCGCTAGACCGCCGAGTATCCCAAAACAAACGCCAGCAAAACCAAAAAGCATGATGTCTTCGCAGGCCGCTACACTTTCATTACTAGCGATCCAATGCGTTTTGCTGTAAATTTCAGTCATATATACAGAATTTTCCAAGACTTGTTTAGAGTTTAACAATAGCCAATTTTATTTGACTATCATATGTGATTTGCCAAACTAAAATTCTTTCATAAAATGTATTAAAATGTCTACAATCTATTCAAAAGGGTGTACGCACAAGAATTTTTGCAATTTCAATCACCCTTATTCCACTTGTCAACATCGACGTCACGTCAATACAATATCAAAAAATTGTGGACTGTCTACTCGCTCTCGAGAACAATTTTGTGCTATTGACCAGGGCTGTCAGATATGGCGATTTTTCAACTTGTTTAGGGTCTACATTTTTGATGATGAGCTCAAGGCTCAGTTACCCGACTGTAATTTAGTGTAACTGTAACGTAGGAAACAGCTGATCGATATTTTTATATGAAAAGTAGGTTACGTTACATTAAATCTCTATAACCATTTGCATTACTTTTTACATAACAATATCGATCAGCTGTTTCCTACTGTTGCAGTTACTTTACATTACAGTCGGCTAACTGAGCCTTGAGCCTGTCAATAGCAGACAGTTGTTTTCGACAACACGTAAACAAACCCCAATTTTTTGGTATTGTATTGACCTGACGTCGATGGTGAATAAGAACGTATATCCAACACTCGTAAATTACACCCCTCAGTGAACATATTAAAGAAAATTATATTGATATTGAAATATATTCAGAAGTTTATGCAGTATTTGAAATTCATTCAAAATGTTTTCCATTTTTCGATATTTTTAGAGAAATTGGCAACACTAATAAAATATAATAAAAAAAAACATTTCTTTTTCAATCGTATTAGTATCATAAACAAACAAAACCTTTGAATTTTTCAAATATTCATAACTCAATTAGCATTATAAATAAATATTTAATACGAACCATATACTGGGCAAACAATAAATTAAGATTTCATGTAAATATAAAAAAATATTGATCGTCATATAAACGACTTGTTATTTGCAAATCAACAAAACTCAACATGATCTATTGTGATGTGGTTTTTTATTTAATATACATACTTATATTACTTTTCAATTCCAATTTAAAACGAAAAATAAAATGCAAAAAACAATACATCTAATTTTTTATTATTTATGTAATTGTAAAATATTGATGGTAATTTTAAGTGATACAATTGGTGTTAACATTTTTTTAAGAAACGATTTCCAAATTTCATACGGTGTTTTAAGTTTAATTGCATTAAAAGTATTAAATAATCTTTTTTTTTCAATTCAATCGTTAATTGTCGTCATAATTATCTATACTATTAAGAAAACAAAAAGCAAAAAAAAAACACTGTTGTAGAAATATTTATTAAATTAATTAAAAATTTGCATATGTATGTTTATGTATGTATTGTATTTTAAAAATTATTCATAATTCTTATTTTCATAATTATTATCTAAATAGTTTACGATTATTATACTACTAATTGTATTTTTAATATAAATTTCTTCGATCATGTTATATTTCACATTATAAAAAAAATAATTAAATAAAATACTTAAAAAAACACATGTATAACCTGCTGTTCTTTTAAAATAAAAGTCTCAATAACACAGGTGTGCAAATTGTGACTTATTCCCCCTTTTTGAATTTAATAAGTAATCTTAAACTATTTTGGTGTGAGGACTACATAATGTTGACTTAGGTTAAGTTAGATTCGGTTTTTGAAGAGTAGTCCCGAAACACTAGAGCAAGGGTGCCCAAGCCTTATGCGCTCGGTGCTTATTTATTTTTGTAAATGCGCTTAAGTAGAGGCTGTGTGTTTCAATACTCGCAGCATACACTCAGCACTAGAAATACGAAATACACATACACAAATCCAGCACTCAGCACTACCCTGTCGGATAATGTGTGGTTGACTACAAAAATAGTTAACTTTTCTTAGACTGACTAAAAGCTAACTGAAATGTCATCCAGAACAAACCCAAAATTAATTCTTAATTTGAGTACGTAATCGAATTTAATGAGAGCCAACAAATTTATTCTCAGCTACTTTTAAACTCATTTCAGTTTTATATTAACATTTTGCTGTTGTTATTTTAGATGGTACCTTAGTACCATCTAAAATGAAATAGAGTGGTAGCGCGTTGAGTATACAACGTGTGATGATACATGTTCTAACCCCAGAAAAACTTTTTAATTTAATAACTACCAGGTGATTAAAAAAAATCAACTTTAAGTTAGGACATCGCAATGTTAAAATAGTCAGTTGATTACATTAAAAGTAATCCAAGTGTCAGTCAGTACTAGTTGCTAAATATTTAGTTTAAAGTTAACATAATTTCCGAAAGGGTAGCAATACGAAATACACAAACAACTTTGTCTTATTAGTTTTTTGTCGTTCTTCAATGTATACACGCAAGTGCAAAGCCACAACGCTTTTTCTTTGTATGTATTGGTTTTTACAACAAGAAATATGAAATAAAAATTCGTTTTTCTTTATATGTATTGGTGTTTACTCTTCAATGTTCGATTAATTAAAAATATGTTATTTTCGTTTAATGGTTAAACCGGTTAATTTTGGTCAATTAACCGTTTGAACAAAATTTAATATTTTTTGTTGTATTTCGATACATTTTTTATGACACAAATAATCGTTGTGTCTCATATAAAAAAGGTACTCGTATGTGTTGTGAGATTGGTTTTCATACAAGGGAAAAAATATGTACTTTAAGTGTTCTAATCCGCAGTTTTTAGCTTTGATATTTAAGTACGTAATTAGCTAATTTTTTATTTAAAATTAAGTTTTATTTAAATATTATAACGATGATTGAGTTTTTTACAAGTTAAGAAATATTTTATTAGCGCAACGATGTGTGCTGTTTGTACAAAAAGTAAAAAGTGACGCTCTAAAAATGGCGATCAGCAGAATGGAGTAAAGTTGGCAGTACTACATTTATTGACAACCCTGTGTCAGGGCTGCCAGACGAGATCATTATAATCTCGGCAGACCTGACCTATCAATCGACCTCGATTGCCCACTGGTGCTCCCTTCAGTCCATCTCGCCCTCATCATACAAATATTCATAGTCGGTACACTCATCAGTGCTGCCTTCTCCGCCCGATTCGCAACCACTGAAATCGACAGGAGGCTCCAGTCATTTCAGCCGCGTGGAATCGATTATGTATTTGTAAGGAAGCTGTGTTACCTAACAATTTTCTACGTCGGTAACCTAATAGCGATCGTTGCCAACATACGCTTGGATTATGTAAGGTCCCCGATACCTAGGTATGAACTTCTTGTGCGTCCTGCAGTCGTGTCAACATTTCTAATAACAACCCAGTCCCCCACTTCAAACTTCCGGGAACCCCTATATCTGCGGTCGTGATACTGTTCATTACACTCCTGGGATTTCCTGATCGACTTGCACGCCGTGGCTCGAATCTTTTGTACGTCCACTCCTTCGACTTCATGTCGATCCCGCAAGTGCTCGGTCAGTTCCTCCAATATCTCACTCCGTTGCTCCACCCCAAATAACATCACACAACGCGTCTGTTTAGTTGAACTATGCACGGTGTTGTTGATGGCGAACTCCACCTGAATCAACTTCCTGGCCCAATCAGAATGTTCAGCCTGCTCCGTCATCTTGCCCAACATGGCCTTTAGATCGCGATTCACCCTTTCGACCTGTCCATTCAATTTCGGGGAAGCAACCGAAACCTTCACATGAACGATATTATGCTCGGACATAAACCGTTCAAACTCGCCGGAAGTGAAACATGACCTCCAATTACTAATAATATGCCGGGGCCTACTGTAATTTTCGAAATACAGAGCCAAAGAACAACACACCTCCTTAGTACCGGGGGAATTCACCCCAGACAACTCCACAAACTTGGTAAACTAATCCACCACCACCAGTATGTATTTTCTCTTAGAATTTAAAGCCGGTAATGGACCAAAGTGATCAATGTGCAATCAATGTCGAAAGGTACAGGTTTCTTTTCGTTGCTATACAAATATCGCTCCTGAGGACAATTGGGCGTAGAATAATAGATGCACTTCAAACAATTTCGGATGAAGCGATTCATTTTCTCCCTCATACTTGGGAGCTGGTAGTGCTTCTTAATCTGGTTGACACACTTTTCCACCCCGACGTGACCATATTTCTCATGCGTGAGCCTAATTATATTCTCCGTTTCTCTAGGCGCATATAATTGATCCTGACCCTGCGCTCCCCTCCAAAATACCAATCCGTTGTCCAGGGAGTATTCGTCCATTTCGCCCCTTTCTAATTCTTCCCGAATTCTGCGTATCAACCCATCACTACTCTGAACGACCGGAATACTTCTATCGACATCAGCCCCGTCCATAATCACCGTAATAGGGATTCGACTCAGCATCCACGTGAGCCATCCTATCTCTATTCCTGTGTTGCACCTCGTAGTCATAATCCTCCATTTCTAGAGCCCAGCGTGCGATGCAATTGTTCATCAGTTTCTTACCCAACGTAAACGTCAGCGAACTACAATCAGTCACGATTGAAAACGTTATCCCTTCCAAAAACACTATAAACCTCCTCAAAGCGTACACAACAGCCAAGATCTCTAACTCGAAGCTATGGTACCTTGACTCAGCCTCTGAGGCAGTCCTCGAATAAAACGCAACAGGATGAAATTTTCCATCATACTGTCTCTGCACCAACACCGACCCAAATCCCTTTGAGCTAGCGTCCGTGTGTAGCTCAGTATCCCGTAAAGGACTATATAACGACAGTTCCGGAACACCAACCAAACTATCCCTCAACTTACAAAATGCCTCAGCGCAAGACTCCTTCCACTCGAACAAACAATTCCTTTTAGTAAGGTATGAAAGTGGTCTAGCAATCCGTGAGAAATCCGGTACGAAACGTCCGAAATACGAAAACAGCCCTAAACACCGCTGAACATCCTTGGCCTTGGTAGGAGTAGGGTACTGCTGTACTGCCATTATGTGATCGTTATTCGGGCAGATCCTCCTTCCACTAACCCGATATCCCAAACAATCCAGTTCTCGATAACAAAATCTGCACTTTCCCAGATTCAGCTTCAATCCATGCCCGATCAACAGAAGTAACACCTCACGCAGAACCTCAGCGTGATCATCGATGGTTTTGTCGCTATGATTATATCATCTATATATACCACAACCCGTCCACAACACCATACTTATAAACCGCTGAAATACAGCAGGCGCATTATTCAATCCATAGGGCATATAGCAATACTCATATTGACCGAATGGTGTAACAAAGGCAGTATACCTATACCTGGTGGAACTATTCCTTCAAATCCAGGGCACTAAAATACTCCTTGCCCGCCAAATACTCAAGGCAGTCTACGATAATCGGAAGTAGAAAATTGTCCCTGAGAGTCACCCTGCTCAGAGCACGATAATCCACACACATACTCAAAGCACCGCTCTTCTTTCTGACCAAAACCAACGGGGAAGCATACGGGGATTCACTATTCCTGATTATGCCCTGCCGCAACAATTGGTCAAGGGTCCTCACGTTCCTGATATGACAGCCGTCGAGGTGGGGTGTATATCGTTGTGTCACTCGTCAAATATATTCTCATAGAGTGGTAAAATCCTCCCTTATACCACCCGCTGAATTCACATAAACGCCCGTCACTACTGCCCTAATAATATCCGTGCCAGTCCTGTCCAAACTAGGATCAATGTCAATCCCGTGCCCGGAGGTAGTTACCCTCTGACCGGTCCGCCCCATATCTTTTCTTCTGTCGTGGGCTCTTATATATATTTAAGGACATAAGTGCACTGGTAACCGATCCATTCAATTCATCTTCATTAATATTTAGATTCATAAGAGTTATTTTATTGACCCATTTTTATATAGTTCACCGACTTTATTTTTTTTTTGTATTTCCAATTTGGCGTCTGTTGACCGCCATATTGAATTTTGACTACTGTCATATCTTTAAACTGACAGGATTAAGACAAATCGATTGATGCATGAATCATCAAAATCGGTCCACGCGTTCGGTTCATATAGTGCTGATAATCACAATACCCTTCTTTGCGTTGCGCAGTCGGCTAAAAAATAAATGTTCTTAAATACATATTACTTTAAATTAACTTTGTACAAAATTTCCGTTTGAATAGGGAAGCGTATTTGTATGTTTTACGGCCCTTTTGAAAATTTACAATTAAGAGACAACGGCAAGTTTTGTATGAAGAACTTTTAGTTAAAGTTCACGTTTACTCTTAATCATACATTGTGAAAAGGGACGCTAAACGCAATTTAAGACGGGCTGAAAGTTCCAAGGAGATCCAAAGAATGTATTCCATCTATAATGAAACTGCCCGCTGAATTAAAATTGCTTGGAAAAGGGGGATATCAACATCAAATAACCCCGTCCAAAGGCCTGCTGTTTAGAGAATATTTATGTAGTAGTCAGCGTCTTTTAATTTTAAATTTTCTATCACACTTCACAATTTTCTATAAAACTTCAGAGACCAATAATTCGGGGAAATCATGGTCGCAGCCAATTTTTTTTCTTATTTTTTCAATTTCCTATCAGATAAGGAATATGCGTCGCCGACAACTTTTTTACAGCGATGCCAACTATTTATCTCAAAACGCGCTAAGTTACAGCATTGTTAATTATTTATAGCCATACGCGCTATTTTCCTACTCGCTAAATTAAATTTTGATAAAAGTCGATGTATGTATTAGCAAATACAATTGCTCAGCTTATGCTTAGTTTATATTTTAATTTTATTTGTCAAACTTTGTACTTCAGCTATAATAGATGCTTAATAAGTTATGTATGTAAGTATATATTTTTAGATGTGAAATTTCAAAATATCTGCAAATTATAGTGATGAAAATAACATAAACTTTTAGAAGAAGCAGAAAGACGAAAAGAAAAAGTAGAAGAAGAAACCTACAGTCAACAACAACAAGCGTTTAACGTATGCTCTAGGGTCAAAAAATGAAGCCGAGTGTTGGGTATGTCGATAGTAGCGCTACGGCGCACATGTGCAATGACAAAAGTATGTTTGTAAGTTTTAAGCAACGCAACCAACAAAGGTGCTGTAAATTAAAGTCCTGCACAAGACCATTTATAAGAACTTTCAAGACATTTGTGATTTTTCAAATGCTTTACTGCAGCAAAGTCTTCTAAAACAAACGCTAACCAACACTGGTTGCAAGATATTTGTTTCAGTTATTGCAGGTATGGAGTAAAGAAGAAAATACTTTGTGACTGAATAATTTGTGATGCTTGCTTCTTCATACGCATGGGCGCGTATACATACACATACAAACGCACACATGCATTGACATTAGATGTGTGCGCTTGTTTAAAAAAAACCACCCTTAAACACATAACAGCTTACCATCTACATATTACACACACACTCAAACGTACAATATGCAAAATAACAAGCATACACGCATAAACACTACTCTGTTGATTGTTTGTTATGGACAAGAAGTCTTCACGACATCGCTTGTTAACACTAATATACACGTACACCAATGTAATTTTTTTACAAACTTTTTTAAAATTATTCGAATACATTTTTTATTCTTTGTTCGTTCGAATATTCGAACAAAAGTTCAAAATTATTCGTTTATTCGAACAAGAAGAAAATCGTGAGATTTCATTCGAGCAAATATAAAAGACGAATAATAGACAAAACTAGTATATACTTAAAACAATTGTTCTATTCAAAATGATGTAGTGAATTTTTGCCAAGAATTAATAGAAGCGATACAAGACTGATTTTATTAAAGTATTTATTTAGATCCAGTACTTATTAAATCAATTGAGGATACTAATTACTTTGAAATTGTTTCCGTTTTTTGTAATATAATAAGTGAACTGGAGGTTTTTGTAAAAGAGTTAAAATTACGCGTGTAAGAAAGCGAAGTGAATTAAGAAATCTGTGATGCAATTTTCAAAATATCTTAATCTGAAGTGTTGGTACGAAAAAATCAATATCTCAAATTGCTTGAATGATAGTTTATAATCAAAAATTTATACATTTGCTTCATATATGTATATTTAGTTTGCTGCATAATAGTGATTCCGCTAAGCGCTTTTTTTAATTGGAATCATTAGAAAATAAACTATCTAGACTGAAAGTTATCTATCCATGTTATCTACCTTAAGTTTGTAGCAAAGGAATTTAAAAGACTGGATTCCAAATGATGATCCTGCTCAAAAGCACAGATATCCAGTTTCAAGAAATAGGCATTTAATAACTATTAAAAATGCCTAAAAACGACCTTTTTCCTTTAATTAAAAATGCAATGTACAAAAAATTTACGGAATTGTCGTGTGCCTGTCTCTTGAGAATTCAATATTCAGATATTTATCAAAAGTTAAATAAATTTTCTCTAAAATAAATAAACTGAGTTAGTTTTTTGTAAATAAGTGCCAATGCCAAAAGCATTAAAAACATATCTGTATCTTCAGAAAATTCAAGTAATTTTTTATTATTATATTATTATTTTTACATTTTGTGGCTTTATTTTATCATAAAATAGTATATTTTCGTCTTTAAATATGCAAAACCTATTTTTATTATTCATGTTTTTAAAAATAAGCTGATTTGTTTTAATTTTTCTTGTTTTTAAAGTTGCCCCTTGTTTTCCTAAAATCCCCTTTTTTGTGCCACCTTGTTTTCAAAATCCCCTTTTTGTGCCACTTTCTGAAATTTTACAACGGTAACGCTGGTCATACATTACAAAACAAGCCAGATGAAGTTGGTATAAGAAATAAATAAAACTAAAATAGTGTATGAGTGGAATTTGTTAACATATGTATGTAGAATCAATATTAAAATTATTTAATATTTAATATGTTTTAATATCACAATATGTATATACATTTTTTTATGTACTTGTGCGACAAAAAAATTGCTAAAAATTAACGACTTGTATCGAACTCTTTCATTAGGTCGTTTTAGACACAAACCTATAATCTAATTCACTTAATTTACATAGGTTTGTGTCTAAAATGAGCTGCTTAAGAGTTTGATAGAAACCTACATGTCATTAAAATGGGTTTGATTATAGGTTTGTGTCTAAAACGAGCTACTGCAAGAGTTCGATACAAATCTAGAAACCGCTCAGTACTGAGCAGAAAGCGCTCAGTGGATTGAACGGCTCACAGCGCTCAGTGAAGTGAATCGTTCAATTGAACTAGTTCGTTCATGCCATAGAAATGATCCACAGATCTTGTATAGAAAACTATCTATCCAATACGGCCTAGTGTCCCAATTGTAGAAAGTCATGTGAGTTAGCTGATTTAAAAATAATGAATTTTTCACTTCCTCCCGAAACGCAACCCACAGTCAGAGGAAGAGGTCGAGGAGCAATGTCAAAGACGTATAACACTCGTAGTCAAAGTAAAAGATTGTTTAATGATAGTCAAAGAACTTTAGTAGATATAGACTATGAACTGCTCGAACCAAACTACTCGGAGGGGGCTCAGGCACTTCCTAATAATATTTGTCTTGTCTATGGACAAAAAAAGAAGCAGTTTTGATTCCTTAAAACGATTATTATTTATTGTCTATGCTAGAAGATTCGTGTATTTGCTTTATGATTTTGTTCTAAACATTATATACAACACATATTTTTTCATATATTTTTCAAACTATTGTATAATAATTTAATTAAATTTTTATGTTTTAAAAACATGGCAATAATATTTAAATTTTTAATTGTCAAAGACAACAACCATTTTTGAAGGAAATAATTTAGAGACTTCAAAGACAAGAACTCTGAAGCATTTTCAAACAAATTCGTCCTAAATCTTCTTACTGAATTAGGGCATTAATTTTTTCCCAAATTCACACCCACAATCTAACAGCACAATTGGTAGAAATAATAGTAATCGGAATAATAATCAGAATAACCCTATGAATATGGCATCTACTCGACCGGTACCACCAAATTGCCCTGCTGAAGACAATGTTAATAGTTCTCAAAACAATTTATATAACCGTTCGGATATGTCACCCCATGCTAATCCAGACAAATGGACCACGATTATTCAGAGCTGGAACTTAAAGTTTGATTGCTCGCCATTTGGTCTTACCGTTGAGGAATTCTTATATAGAATTAAATCATTGACCATAGATAATTTTAACGAAGACTTTAATCCTATTGTAAAGAACCTAAATGTATTACTTAGCGGAAAAGCAAAAGATTGGTATTGGAGGTACAGAAAGCAAGTAAACCATATAACCTCGGAAACTTTTTGCGAAGCGACAAAATGCCAATATCGCGATTTTAAGTCCTCTTTTGAGTTAAAAGAAGAAATCCGTAATAGAAAGCAGAAAATAGGTGAAAACTTTGATTCTTTCTTTGATGCTATTTCTGCCATCATGAACCGTTTACTTACTCCTATTCCTGAAATGGAACTGATAGAAATTTTAACTCATAACCTCAGACCCGAAATTCGCCAGGATATTTTCTATGTGCCTGCACATTCAATAGCTCATCTTCGAAGACTAGTACAGATGAGAGAAATATTTTTGAATGAAGATCAAGTACGCAAAAATTTATTAGTGCGAAGCCCTTATTATACAACCTCTAGACGACAGATTTCTGAATTGGAAGCTGATGAACGTCAGGAGTTCGGTGGTTCACCAATTGAAGAAGTTAATGCCTTGGTGTCCAATGACAAAGCAAATTGTTGTTGGAATTGTGGTAAGCAAGATCATTTTTGGTATGATTGCTTGGAAGAGCGCACCATATTCTGCTATTGTGGCCTAAAAGACGCTTAGAAGCCACAGTGTCCAAAATGCGCCAATAAAAGGATACATTTTTTCAAAAATTCTGCCATGAGTTCAAAAAACTAGATATTCCTGCACACATATCACTCAGAAATAGTTCGTCAGTTAAAAACATTTTACCAGATTTGTCAACCACAATTAAAATAAAAATTTTACAAAGCAATCAATTAGCCATAGACACTAAAGAAGAAGACGCAGCCCAACTTATAACTCCCATCTTACCCTATCACATTCGATGGCAAAACTACTTGGCAAGAAAACAGCAAATTTTAAATTCTAATAGTACTATACATCGTTCCGAATGTAAACCTAAAAGATCCACACGTAGATTGCGTCACTATTATAAATTACGTAAAAAAGGAAAAAAGCTGTTAATATCTGCAATTATTAGTAACAGCAGAGATAAACGTTTTTATGCTAGAGTATCGTTTTTAAATTTCAATGAATATGGTCTATTAGACACGGAAGCAAATATATCTTGTATATGAGGAGAGTTAGCCCTGACAAATTTTTTGAATTTAAAAAATTTTTACAAATGTAAATCGCAAGTCAAAACAGCTGATGGACGATCGCAAGCAGTTATAGGGTGGGTGTCTGTTAATATTAAATTTAAAGATCAACAACGTCCTATAAATCTTTTCATCAATTGCACAACGTCTCATTCTCGGTGTAGACTTTTGGAACGCGTTTAACTTGCTTCCAAATATTGTAGAATCCGTTGATATAGTTGATCATAACAAAATGTTACCCCGTTCTTTTGGAAAAACAATGTTTGAAGTCAGTCCCGTAGATATTGAAAATCCAGAAAAATCCTCGATAGACGAAGGTTGTTCATTAACTCCTGACCAGCGCCAAAAATTAAACACCATAATAGCTTTATTTCCAAATTTTGAACAGCAAGGATTAGGTAGGACAGGATTAATCAAGCATCATATAGACGTGGGATATTCGAAACCCATAAAGCAAAGATTTTACCCGGTATCTCCCGCCGTAGAAAAGTTAATGTTTGCAGAAATCGATCGTATGTTCGCATTAGGTGTTATTGGACCCTCTCAATCTCCATGGAGCTCGCCCATGAGGTTAGTAATCAAACCAAATAAAGTCCGCCTATGCTTAGACGCTATAAAACTTAAAAAGAATACTTATCCCCTTCCATCGATAGAAGGCATATTCTCTAGATTACCCAGGGCGAACTTTATAACCAAGCTAGACTTAAAAGATGCCTACTGGCAAATTGGCTTAGACGATGCAGCAAAACCTTTGACCGCTTTTACTATACCCGGACGCCCCTCTTATCAATTTACCGTTATGCCTTTTGGGCTCTGTAATGCCCCCTCCGGGAGCCCCAGCTAAGGGTAAGGTAGTTTTTTCTGCTGGCGGACCTTTGGCTCTTACCCGTAGAACTTATGTGTTACTACCCGATCTCTGGAATAACAGAGCAAAGGATGTGCACATATTTATAAAAGGAAAACAAATAATTAAAGATCGTTGTTGTCAGTTAGGTGCATGATCACCTAGAACTGCCCCTGAGTTCAAAAGATAGTAGTAGTGAAGCCTTTATGGTGGAACTGCGAGGTCTGACCAGAGGCTACTTCTGGTGCTACGGGTGCCGGTTGCCCGACAGCAGTGCTGCTCAGAGATAAAAGCATTGCGGCTATCAAAATCCTGTGTTCAAAAGGTTGAACGTCCTGGATACGACCCCAGGGCACTGGCACTTTGTGTCTGATCGTAATAGGCACAGGATTTTGGTGGCGTCAGCTTGCTTTCTTCTCGCGAGAGTGGTTCAGCTGTGCCGGCAATGGTTGAGGAATTCTCTTGGGGACCTCGCTATGGTGTATACACAACACCATGGCGTGGAAGCCTGAGAATTATCGTAGTGGCTGTGGTTGCTACCAAAAGATACGCTGGGAGAATAGTCTTGGCTTCCCAGTGCCAAATCAATGCTAGTGATTGGTATGACGCGGTCAGCCAGACACTATTCTAGGTGCTGTTGCCAATCAACAGAAGCTGCTATGGACACGGACATAGCAGCAGAGTTTGGGTAGCTCAATTACCTAAGCAAGGTAATTAAATATAGTACAGGGATAACTATATATAAGGTTTGCAACCTGTGGTCCCTCAAGGCGCATCTATGTATTGCATAGGTGTGAACTGTGAGGGTTCACGGGGGCGTTGGTCTGGCGTCCCCAAACTGGACTCGGTGCTTTGGCACCCGTGAGGTAGGCCGTAAGGCAGGCACTCACGCAAAGCCATTGCACATCTGTAATGCCCCCTCTACAATGTGCCGTTTAATTGACGCAATTATACCACCGGATTTACGAAACGCTGTATTTGGTTATTTGGATGACTTAGTCATCGTATCAGAAGATTTTGCATCACATTTGTCTATATTAGTTCGTATTGCAGCCGAATTTCGGAAAGCTAATCTAAATATCCCTAAAAGTAAGTTTTGTGTTGTCAGAGTCCAATACTTAGGATATGTCATTGGCCAAGGAGGTATATCGGCTGCCCCGGAAATCGGAGGTTTGTTGAAAAATTTTCAAATATCGTATTTCCTATAACGGAGGTTATTTCTAAAAAGAAAAAATTTTGTTGGACACCGGAAGCTAAAAGTGCCTTTGAGAAAATTAAACAACTATTAACAACGACACCCGTTCTGTTAATCCTGATTTTTCGAAAAAGTTTTTTCTGCATTGCGACGCCAGCAACTACGGCATCGGTGCTGTATTGGTGCAACTCGACGAGCAAGGAAATGAGAAACCTATCGCTTTTATGAGTAAGAAGTTAAACAGTGCACAAAGAAACTACAGTGTGACTGAAAAAGAGTGTTTAGCCGCTGTAGAGGCCATTCACCGGTTCCGATGTTATCTTGAATTACAAGAGTTCGAAGTTATTACCGACCATTCGAGTCTTGTCTGGCTCTTACGACAACAAGATCTAACTGGACGCCTAGCTCGTTGGGTATTTAAACTTCAAGCTTTTAAATTTAATGTCAGCCACAGAAAGAGGAAGGAAAATGTAGTTCCGGATGCGTTATCCCGTTGTATTGTAGAGCAAATAACTCTAACCGAACCTGAAATCGACCTAGCCTCTCCGCATTTTATGGACACTGAATACCAGCAGTTAAAAGAAAAGATCGTTGCTGAGCAAAGTAAATATCCTGACCTAAAAGTGATAGATCAATACGCGTATATAAGAACCGAACACTACCAAGGAGAACCTGAACAGGAAAACAGCAGTTGGAAATTATGGGTACCGGAAAAATTAAGACAGTGTCATTCAAAGATTTCATGATGATCCCATAACAACTCACGGGGAATGATGAAAACTATTCATCTTATCAGAAGAAATTTTTATTGGCCGGGTGTAGTGAAAGATGTCAGAGATTATGTTGCAAAATGTGACATATGTAAAACCACAAAAGCTCCTAATGTCATTCTCAAACCAGAAATGTGTAAACAAGCAGTATCGTGCAGACCTTTTCAAAGATTATACATTAAACTGCTAGGACCGTACCCTCAAAGTAAATCGGGAAATATCGGGCTTCTGATTGTTTTAGACCATCTGTCCAAATTACATTGGTTGTTTCCACTGAGAAAATTTACGTCGAGTACTATCATTTCGTATCTACAAAAAGAAATATTTTGTATTTATGGTGTGCCGCAGACCCTTGTTAGTGACAATGGGTCACAATTTCGCGCCAATGATTTTAATGCGTTTTTGACTAGTGTTGGCATCCAACATATGTGTACAGCTGTTTATTCTCCACAGAGCAATACTTCCGAACATGTCAATAGGTCAATAATCGCCGGAATACGAGCTTATTTGAAGAATGACCACCGCTTGTGGGACGAAAATTTACACAAAATTAGTTGCGCATTACGTAACGGTTATCATCAAGCCATTAAATGTTCCCCGTATCATGCCCTATTTGGGTTTGATATGGTCACCCATGCTAGTTCTTATTCCTTGCTGAAAATTATTGGACGAATCTACGTATCCTTTAGTTCGAGAAGATAGTCTTCAACTACTTCGCGCTGGTCTACGTAAAAATATTCAAAACGCCTATGAAATTAGCCGCCGACAGTATAATATTCGTGCTCGACCAGTCACTTTTCGCATAGGACAGGAAGTTTTTAGAAGGAGTTTTGCACAGAGTAATGTGGAAAACCGATTTAATGCAAAATTGTCACCACTATTCATAAAAAGTCGTATTAAAGAAAAATTATGATCCCATTACTATCTTTTAGAGGATTTGCAAAGCAGAGTTGTGGGAACATACCATTCAAAAGACATTCGTGCTTAGCCGCTCCTTTTCAAGACAATAATTTAATGAAATCATTATTATTGTCTAGTCTTGTAGTGAGCAAAGTTTGGTCGTGATAGCGAATTGTGTTGTAAGAGTGCTATATTCGGCTGTGCCGAATCTTATATACCCTTTACCAACAACGTACGTACGTACGTACATACAAACATATTTGTTTTGTGAAAAATTTATAATTTTTTTCTCTAAAACAATTAATAGTAAGTGATCTTTCAGTATTTTTCGATTAAAGAATTTGATTCAATTATTTTATTTTCGATATGAGCAATAGTTGAATATTTTACTCTACACTCTGTGGTTAAGATATATTTTACATTCACTCTTATTTCAGTCAACATCGACGTCACGTCAATACATTACCAAAATATTGGGACTTGTTTACTCGCTCTCGAGATGTTCAAAAACCGTGCTGCTATTTAATAACTCTAAAATAGTCTTAGTATTGCACCTCCATACCAAGTAAACTAACTTGTTTTATATTTTCCCGTATTTAATAATCATTGATGTTGCAAAACTGCTTAGTGTCTTGATTTAAATTTCCCATTGGAAATGGTATACAACATCGTGGTATTATGTAAACGTTTTATTCCTACAGGATTTGTTTGAAATTTGTTCAGCAGAAAGGAAAGGTATCAGGAAAATGAAACGGAACATGTCCTTTATGTCTTTAGCGATAAATTTTAGTTTTATCTCCATTTACTAAAAATTAATAGTTATTATGCTGAGAGCACAATAAGCACAAACCTTCGTTTATACTTCAATTAGTTTAGATATCCATAAAAAATTCACCATGTATAAAAAATCTTGAGTAATGATTTTCTTAAAACATGAAGTCTGTTTAACTGAAAAAAAATAATTTTGGTTATTTTTTTACCGAAACTTTTTTTAAGCTCCAACCCTGGAACCATTTTTCTGAGTTTCTTTATAAAATATAGAATATATGTAATTACCAAAGCAATAATTAGTTTTATATACTAGAAAAAATTTAAGTTTTCCAGCTCTGGAGCTATGTTTTTTATTTTTCTAATTTCTACGCCAAACTATTTCATTCTAAGTCATAAAGTATATAAAACTTGTTAACAAAAAGAAAAAACTAACTTGACCTAGTTACTTTTGTAAAAAACAATAAATTTAGCAACCCTGGAATCAACCTTTTAGATTTTTCTGATTTAAAAATTAATAAAGTGTGTTAAGTTAATAAAGAAATAAAAAAAAATTAATTTTATACTTTAATATTAAAAAAAATCAAAACTTCCATCTTTGGAGCTGTAATTTTCATTTTTCAAATTTTATACGCCAAACTTTTCTTTCAGAAGCATAAAATATATTCAATTTATAAAGGATAAGAAAAACATTTTTAGAACTATTTAATTTTACATAACACAAAAAGTGTAAGTTTTCCAACCCTGGAATCATAATTTAGTATTTTTCTAATTCCTTATACCAATCCAGTTCTTTAAAAAATACATAGAATATGTTAAGTCAACGAAGCAAAAACTAAATAAGAAAAAACTTAGTTTCATTTAATTCCTTTAATATTAAAAAATTCAGTAAAGTGCGACTTTGACTCGCGCACGAAGGGTTCCGTACATTCGGTTCTGAGCACTTTTTAATGTGGCTTTTTTGCTTTTTTGAAGTTTTTTTTTCAGTTTCAGTTTTTTTCATTTCGGCGATTTTTTCTGTTTTTGGGGCTTATTTTCATTTTGAAGATTTTTTTCATTTTGGCGATTCTTTTTCCATTTTGGCGATTTTTTTTCATTTTGGCGATTTTTTCCTGCTTTTGGGCTTTTTTTCATTTTGGCGATTTTTTTCTGTTTTTTGGGGTTTTTTTCGTTTTGGCGATTTTTTTTTTCATTTTGGCGATTTTTTTGCATTTTGGCGATTTTTTTCTGTTTTGGGGCTTTTTTTCATTTTGGAAATTTTTTTCTGTTTTTTGGGGTTTTTTCGTTTTGGCGATTTTTTTTCATTTTGGCGATTTTTTTTATTTTGGCGATTTTTTCCTGTTTTTGGGCTTTTTTCATTTTGGCGATTTTTTTCTGTTATTTGAGGTTTTTTCGTTTTGGCGATTTTTTTTCATTTTGGCGATTTTTTTTTCATTTTAGCGATTTTTTCTGTTTTTGGGGCTTTTTTTCATTTTGGAGATTTTTTTCATTTGGGCGATTTTTTTCATTTTGGCGATTTTTGCCTGTTTTGGGGTTTTTTTCATTTTGGCGATTTTTTTCTGTTTTTAGGGCTATTTTTATTTTGGAGATTTTTTTCCTTTTGGCGATTTTTTTTTAATTTTGGCGATTTTTTTTTTCATTTTGGCGATTTTTTTCATTTTGGGTTTTTTTTCATTTTGGTGATTTTCTTTCATTTTGGCGATTTTTTTTTCATGTTAGCAATTTTTCCGGTTATTCGCGATTTATTTTAGTCTTAGACATTTTTTTTGTAATTTGGTGCTCTTTTTCGTTTTGGCGACTTTTTTTTTGCTTTTGGCGATTTTTTTCGGTTTGGCGGTTTTATAATTTTTTGATTTTTTAGTTTTACCGATTTTGAAAATTTCAAGAGTTTTGCTCTTACCGTTTCCAAGATACAGCAAGTTGTCAAAATTGCATTAACTGATGGTACACCCTTTAAGTTAAATTTTTTTAAATTTTAGTGTTAATTTTTGTAGTCTGTATAAAATACACTAACCTTACAAATTTCAAGTGTATATACATACATACATACAATTGTATGTATGTATATTACATGGGATTTTAACATTTTTCGTTGCTAGTTTTGGAACACTCTTTAATTTCCAATTCTTATCTATTTGTTGTTGTAGCGGACACACTGTGTCCAAATTTCAGGTCTCTAGCTCTTACGGTTCTCGAGAAAATACCCTGCATAATTTTAGACATAGTTAATTTTACATAACACAAAAAGTTAAAGTTTTCCAACCCTGGAAACGTCTTTTTAATTTTTTTATATTTTTTTAATTTAAAATTCCAATTTTAGTCGTACTGAAGTGTAAAATAAGTTCATTTAGTAAAAACAAATAAAAATTTGTTTTCGGTAGTTACTTTTATATGGCAAAATAAAGTTTAAGTTTTCCAGCTCTGCAATCGTCTGCTCGATTTTGCTGAATTTCAATACCAATCTATTTTGGAAAATTTCTGACACACCAGTCCAAGAACGAAGTCTCTATCTCTTCTGGGAGCTTCGGAAAACCGATTTCACGTACAGACAGACGGACATCGCTTATTCGTCTTCCCTATGCATAAGGATCCAGAATATATATATTTTATGGGTCGCTTATTGATATTATAGAAATTACAAACGGAATGACAAACCTATATATACCCTTTTACCATTTTTTTTGGTAAAGGGTATAAAAACAGCCAAAGTAGTTAGTGCTATTTAAATATTATATTAGTCTTATATTTATATAAGTTTTAATATCATGTAAATAAATAAATTCAAAAACCCCTGGTGGATAAAAAGGCACCATTTACCCGACTTTCCTAATGATTAAATATCCCAACGCAATTTTTAAATATACCAAATTGTCGGCATAATCGGTATTTGTACGTAAAAGAGAACAAATGTCAAATCGACAAAAAAAAATTTGTAGTGGCAATTAGAAACGGTATTTTAAACAAATTCAACTAATTTATTAATGTACAGTTCTACAACCAACCAAAAAACTCAAAAAAAAGAAGTCAAACAGTGAGTATCGCCACGATATCAGACAACCACCTATTTACCATCCCTTGCATTAAAACCTGCTCCACGCTAGAATCATAACCAGGTACTGTCCAGTATCCCGAATCAAAAACCACAAGGGTAAGCCGTTATACAACCTTTTATTCTACCGGAAGGTCGCCTGCTTGGCAGAAGTACATCAAAGTACAACTCGTTTCCCAAGGTCAACTCACAACATCTTATTAAGTCGTTTCACAAAATTACTGGTATTTGTCCAAGTTTGTTTTAATAAAATTGTATTACTATTTCTGCAAGTACTATCCAAACCCTGAATTTTTTTTTTAAATTAGTACATAGCTACATACATAGGTATGTCGGTAAAAGCGTAATAGAAACAAAAATTTTTTTGTTCATTTAAAGAAATAAATTCCAAACAAAGAAAAGAAAAAGAAATTAATGCATTAAATTTTTTGCTGAACAAGAGTATAATTTAAAATATCAAAGAACTTTAGAAAAGAAAAAAAATTCGAATCTTATAATATTTTGTTAGCCTAATTAATGCCTTGTTTGTAAAAGAAAAAGTGTAGAATTAATCCCCAATATAATTAATTCGATTAATACCGAAAGAAAACGCAAAACAAATTATCGGAGCAGACACCCTACACCTACCTAACTTGTATTTTTTACAGCTTAATCGCAAATTGTGTTCATCGAATTCCGGAGGCCTTCGAAATCTTCGACAAATAATTGGTGAGTTTTTTTTAATTTAATTTAATTTTAAAAGTAGCATAGTCACCGTTTTATATGCATGTTCATAACACATTTAATTGGAATAATGTGAAATATATTTTCACCAATGGCCGACAGTTATTTTAAAAGCGCGTTAGAATTTTTTTGTCTCAGATAGATAGGTAGTGGCTTAAAAAACTTTTGCGTTGATGCAGCGGGCTTGTCGTTATTGTCTTGCAATATAGGGAAGCGATTTTGACGATTGGTAGATGATGCGCTGTTATCCCTAGACATCTTTGGAGGAGATGCCCGCCCACGCTTTAAAACAGTTATATATCTGTCCATTCCGACTTGGACCTTTGGTTTTGGGCTACTGTAATCTGTTGTGATAACTGGGTTTAGTGATGAATACGAGACCGAAGCGAATGATGTCACTGAGTTATATGACGAGGTACTAGGCAACGTTAGTGTTAACGAATCACTATTTGGCATTGGACAAAGCGAATTTGATCGTTGACGAAAAAGTGAATTTGCAGTTGGAAAAAGTCTTTCATCAGAATTTTTATTTTTATTGTTTTCAACAAGAGCTTCAGAAGTCACAGCAAGTCTTTCATCAGATTTATTATTTTTAATGTTTTCATTAAGAGTTTCAGAACTCACAGTAAAATAGGCATTTCTGCCGTTAGAACTCACTTCACAATTTTTTTCCTTTGAGGTACTCATATAGAGTATTCCTCAAGGGCACTTTGTTTGTGTTTTTTTGTTTCCTTTTTTTGTTTTTGTTATTTCTATGTAAAAAATATAGGCAAAGCAAATAAAGCTTATTTATTAAAGTCAAATATGTATTACGAATATTTTTATGTATTTTTTGTTGTTTAGTATATATATGTATGTAAAAAAAAAGCACCGCTAAGACGTCTGTCTGTTCACTATGAAGGTATAACGAGAATTCCAATTTTGACCTAAGGCCAGGGAGCTACCCGATTTGGCTAAGACTTTCACTACGTGAGTTTTAGACCTAGTACTATAATAATCCGCACAGCTTTTGTTTAAATAAAAAAAAAATTAAAAATTCTATACATTTCATTGCCACCCTAATGTATGTACATACACGCGCACGTATTTACTTACATGATTCAGCATACTCAGTGTTGTCAGATATGGCGATATCTCGCCAAACGTGGCGACAAAAATTTGGTTTTGGCGATGAAAATTTTGAAATGGCGATTGGCGATATTTGAACTCCTTTGCGATATTTTTGGCTATATGTTTAAGATTTCAATAAAAAAGAATAATGTTAAAAAATATGCTTATATAAAGCAATTTTTTCTCCAACATAAAATATTTCGTGCAAAAAAATCTAAATTATGGAACAAAAAATCTCAATTGATGTTTATACAACACAGTTAAGAAAACTTCCTTTTATAAATTGGAACCAACATTTTGATAATGAAGCAGGAAAAGGCTGAAAGAGTTCTCGCCTAAATTGTATTATTATGACGATGCTGCTGGCACTTACTACTTCAAGGATATGATATGTGTACTTTAACATACATTTAAGTGAACTTGCAATAAGTTATTTTTAAGTCTTTTATACGCCAGTACTTTTTATATGTTAATTTAAATACTTTGCAATATTATTGCAAAGAAAATATTGCCCAATATTCCTGACATTGAAAAAGTAAACAACATTGAAAAATGTTGCCACCACATTACACAATTCCCTTGATTGTACAATAAAAATCGGAAGCCTTTTGATATTTGCCAATGTGTATATTGTGTTACCTTCGAATATGACATACACATTGGCGATATTATTGTACAATACGAAAAATTGTAAAATTACATATCTGTGGCAATAAGGAAAAAGTGCTTAAGTCATATTTTACTCTTTTACAGGAGAGCACTTTTAAGGTTTCAAGTCGATTTTCAGAAATTTATTTCTTTTACAGATAAATTACGAAATTTTCTGTTAACCTTTATTTTTTTAACCAATCATCGTTTTACACACTATAAGTAAGACATTTGAGTTGAAATATACCATATTATAACCTTAATTAAAATATTATTCCAAATGAGATTATAAGTCTAAAAAAAATAAGTCGAAGTCATAGTGCTATAACTTCATGAAAAATCACACTAATAAATTGAGATTTTGACCAGTGATACTTTCAAATATGCAGATTACAGACGTACCATTAACTAAAAATTTGCTTATCTCGACTTAAGCACTTTTTCCTTTTTGCCACAGATATATTGCAAGTGGGTGCACCGCTTTAAACAACATATTTTTTATGTTTTACGATAGACGTTACCTACTGAATTTAAAATTTAACGATATTTGCAATGCAATTACATAATAAAAATATTTTTGTAGCTAAAATTTAATGTTTTATTATATTGGCGATATTTGGCGATATTCGACAAGTCATTTGGCGAGGAGGCTGAAAATAAATCTGACAACACTGAGCATACTTGTAATTGATTTTTTTCTTAATTTCATATAAAAACTTATAAAACATTGTTCACCAAGAGCTTCCAAAAATGTTCATACATTTGTTAATTTTTTTAGTTTTTAGGTAAATGTAATTTTTCTTTGCAATTGCTTGTTTTTCAAACAGCTGATTGAATTTGTGTTTGCCCAAACTAGCACGAAGAAAAAGTACGGGCTGTTTCGTGCAAGAAGAAGAAGAAGAACATTACTCTCGCAAAACCTCTCTCATTTACCCAATTTTCGAGTACGGGAACACTTTTCGTGGAAATTGGGATCCCGCGGGATATAGAGCAGTATAATTGTATCATGATCCAACAATTAAAAAATTTGTAAAGAAAATTTGAAAAAAAAACTCGGAGAACGGAAATAGTGATTTTTTTTTCTACCCCTTCTGCCTTACTATACTGTTACGTTTTTTATTCTCTGTTAAAAACGCTTTTCCGTAGATTCGCAGATTTGCAATAAATAAAAGACCCCAGTGTACTAATTAGGGTTAAGAATGATACAATCTTTATTAATAATAAATAACACTAATCTAAATCTAATTCAAGAGCTTAAATACAAACACATAGATTATTCAAATATTCTCAACTGGTTACCACTACTCCTTCGTTGCTGTTGTTTACACTCGTCTCAGACAACTGGCTGCGCTAGTGTTGACACAATTCTGCTTTCTCTGTTGCTCGTCACACACAAGACTCACTCTGCCGACACTCAAAGTTGATACACCAATAACAACTCTATGGCAGACTCTCACTGTTGACACACTAATCAGGACTCGCTGGCTTCACTTACACACGTTTATCAGCTTCCACTGCTCCCTTACTCTTTACTCAAGGGACTCCACAATAATCTCAAATCACGACAGACTCTAACTGTCACTATAGACTGTACTATAGTCTCTTCAATTTCCAACTCACGTATTGTAAAGCACAGACTCAAATATCACTCACTGTTGTATCACAAATCACGGACTGCGCACAACTTAATTGTCAACTCACTTGATTAACGACAGACTTCTTATTAGCAACTGCACTTATTCGCAACTGAGCTTCTTCGCAACTGGGCTTCTTCGCAACTGACTTATTCCCAACTAACTTTTGATCGCGACTGAACTGCTGTTGGATGCGTCAACCCCTTTTTATACTTCGCACAACAACCACTAGAATTTTCATGCAAAGTCTAGACCGAATGATCATTATCTTCAATGTTGTTTACAAAGCGCGTAATGAAGTTCATGTGGTAACTATGTACATACGGGTGTATATGCATACATCATTAAGTGGTTGTTTACTTTATTTTTGCCTTTCGCTAGAATTGCCAGGCATGTATGTATGTATGCATGTAGCTATGTCTATCTTCATAACAAGCAGACCCTTGTAGTTGTTGTTGGTTGTTTACGTTTAATCACGTATGTATGTGCTACGCATGTGTATATAGTTGTTTGCTATAGTGCTTGTATGTGAATACGAGTGTACGTTTAGTTATCTATTTAAATACTTCTGGATGTTTCTTTATATTGGCCCTGTTCGAATATTCTTGCGTAACACTTATATTAACCCGACGGCCATTTCCGTAACACTGCCGCCCACTTAAGCCTATTCGTCCCGAATAGGCACATCATCGCCTTTCTATTTCTTCGTTTTCTATACGCCTTGTAGTTACGTTGGAGACGACTACCTCTTCCAGATTTGTTGGCTTTAGTTCTGGCTCTGCCTCGGCTTTCAACTGGGACTTGTATTACTATGCGCTGGAGATTAGTTCTTCGATATTTGCGGCCCTTGGTGGCACTGACTCTGCTTAGCATTTCCTCTACTGCTTGCCTTGCCGTATGCTGGAGCTGAAACCTTCCTTGACACTTGCAACCCTTGGTACAGAATCTGCTTTGTATTTCCAACAACTTCTTCCACATTTGTGGTATTTGGCTCTGCCTCTATTTTGTCTCTCAACTAGAGCTTGCCTTGCCATACCCTGGAGATGACTACTCCTTTCACATTTGTGGCCTTTGGCTCCGACTCTACCTTGTCCCTCGACTAGAGTTCGCCTTACCATTCCACATTTATGGCCTCTGGCTGCGACTCTACCTTGTCCCTCGACTAGAGTTCGCCTTACCACACGCTTGAAGATCTGCACAGAAGTTGTCTTCTTCATCCTTACTGCTTTTCTGCTGCGTACTTCGTATATGGTAGCAGTTTCTTTACCCTGAGCAAACGCGACAATTTCTTCCATAGCTAATTCCGCCGTGTCACAAACAGCTTGACTATCATCTAAGTGACCAACGTCCCCTACTGTGCTGGAAACTTCTGGCAAACTTCGCTCACGTCCAACTTGTTGACACTGACCACTGTTGATTTCATCTTTTGTCTTCAGTTTTTCGTCAGCGTGTTCCTTTGTGCCAGAAATGTCTTCGTTGACACTGTTTCCCAAGTCAAACAACTCTTCGTCCGATTTACTGACTTGCATTTCTACACCATCTGCCCGCGTGTTTACGGCTTCAGCTATTTCCTGGGGTTTCTCATTGCTGGCTCCAGATGATTCTTGAGCGTTTGTAATAATTTTCGCTTTCCATTTGTCAAGTGTGTCATTTGTGGCCTTAACTTCAGCTTTCAATTCGGCAGAAGACTCTTGAAACTTCTCAGTCATTTGCCCTAGCAGTTTTTCGTTGTTTGCCTCCATTTTTTCATTGGTTGCTCGAGAGGTTTCTTTTATTTCGTTCATCAAAGCAGCTAACATTGCGCTGATGTCTGTACTGATTGAAGTGCTAATAGAAGGAGTGGATGCTTCCATCTCATATTTTTCTTTTTCGTCGAACTCATAACTTTCTATGTCGATGTTGCGCCGCTGGAAATCTTGCAGTAGTCGCTCCTGTAGCTGTACCTTGTCACCAGTTGTCGACAGTTTCCGCTTACTCAACTCTTCCTTGAGTTGCTCCATATTAAGCTCTTGAAATTTCATTTTCCTCAAAACCAATTATTACGTTTAACCCTTTCAAACGTGTGTGGTTTTATTCACGTTTAACCTTATCAAACGTGTGAGGTTATCCTGTTCGTATCACTCTTACTTTACGTTTAACCTTTTTTTAAACGTGCCGCTTTTATTTGCAAATCCCACTTCTGACACCAAATGTTACGTTTTTTATTCTCTGTTAAAAACGCTTTTCCGTAGATTCGCAGATTTGCAATAAATAAAAGACCCCAGTGTACTAATTAGGGTTAAGAATGATACAATCTTTATTAATAATAAATAACACTAATCTAAATCTAATTCAAGAGCTTAAATACAAACACATAGATTATTCAAATATTCTCAACTGGTTACCACTACTCCTTCGTTGCTGTTGTTTACACTCGTCTCAGACAACTGGCTGCGCTAGTGTTGACACAATTCTGCTTTCTCTGTTGCTCGTCACACACAAGACTCACTCTGCCGACACTCAAAGTTGATACACCAATAACAACTCTATGGCAGACTCTCACTGTTGACACACTAATCAGGACTCGCTGGCTTCACTTACACACGTTTATCAGCTTCCACTGCTCCCTTACTCTTTACTCAAGGGACTCCACAATAATCTCAAATCACGACAGACTCTAACTGTCACTATAGACTGTACTATAGTCTCTTCAATTTCCAACTCACGTATTGTAAAGCACAGACTCAAATATCACTCACTGTTGTATCACAAATCACGGACTGCGCACAACTTAATTGTCAACTCACTTGATTAACGACAGACTTCTTATTAGCAACTGCACTTATTCGCAACTGAGCTTCTTCACAACTGGGCTTCTTCGCAACTGACTTATTCCCAACTAACTTTTGATCGCGACTGAAATGCTGTTGGATGCGTCAACCCCTTTTTATACTTCGCACAACAACCACTAGAATTTTCATGCAAAGTCTAGACCGAATGATCATTATCTTCAATGTTGTTTACAAAGCGCGTAATTAAGTTCATGTGGTAACTATGTACATACGGGTGTATATGCATACATCATTAAGTGGTTGTTTACTTTATTTTTGCCTTTCGCTAGAATTGCCAGGCATGTATGTATGTATGCATGTAGCTATGTCTATCTTCATAACAAGCAGACCCTTGTAGTTGTTGTTGGTTGTTTACGTTTAATCACGTATGTATGTGCTACGCATGTGTATATAGTTGTTTGCTATAGTGCTTGTATGTGAATACGAGTGTACGTTTAGTTATCTATTTAAATACTTCTGGATGTTTCTTTATATTGGCCCTGTTCGAATATTCTTGCGTAACACTTATATTAACCCGACGGCCATTTCCGTAACAATACAGTTCGCTATAATATTTTTACTATTTTTCCGTTCGCGTACTTTTATCGGCAACAGCTCTTTTTGAGAGTAAATTTTAAAATTTTTGCAGTAAATACTCATTTACTGCATTTTACTACAAAAGTTAAAAAACACACCTCATGATCAGCAATGCCAACTATTTATAACCCAAACGCGCTATACCCCTTCTCAAAACGCGCTAGAACGCGCTAAGTTACAGCATTATCAACAATTTATAGTCAAAACGCGCTATTTTCCTACGCGCTAATTAAATTTTAATAAAGGTCGATGATGTATGTATTAATAAATACGAGTACAATAAATTTTTTAGTAACTCTTTTTCAGATTATGCAATATTGCTTCTTCGAAATTATATCCTAAATAACTAAAATCATTTAATACAGAATCGGTCTCGCCATCCAAATATTCGAAATTCTTACAGTCGTATTCAAAAAAACTTAATAAAGCTTTGCTATGCAATATTAAGTAAAGTTGTATTAAAAAAAAATTATTATATCAAAATTCTAAAGTAGGCACCTACGTTTGTTAAGACTACTTTAAATTGATATTTCCAAAATGTGTATTTTGTACCTCAAATATTTTTGTTCATATAGCACATATTGATTCATGATACATCTGAAAATGAAGCTAGAAGTGTTAACTCTCATCTTAAATTTATTATTTCTGTCATGTTGTGAAAAACAAAAATGATTCGAAATAAATAGCAAAATCCATAAAAAAAATATTAAAATAAATTCAGTTATACAGAAATGTTTTAGTGATGTACATACAGTCAAAACGAATGGAAAAAATCTGGATATTCAAATACTCATTTCATTCGAATAAAATAAATCGTGATAATTTTTCTTTATTCATCATATTATTTTTAATTTAACTTCATAGAAATAATTATCTGTTTTCCTTCCATGTCAGAAGCTCATATTTTTTAAAGTAGGTTACTTTACTTCAAAAAATATTTGAACTCGAAAGAAATTCTATTCGATGTTGTACATCAGGGAAGGAAAATGACTTCTTGGATTTTGTACCAACTGTGAAAACAAAATGTACTTTTTGGACCATGACGGTACCATTTTTTTAATATTTATTAATAAGAGCGGAAACGTAAAAGAATGTGTAAAAATTCAGAAGTAAACAATAAAAAACAGAAACTTAACAAAAATGTGTATAAAAATTCAGTAAAAAAAATTAAAAATAACATAAAAAAATAATAAATATTACATTCATAGAGATCGGTTATCCTAAATAAAACACACACAAAAAATTAAAGACAACATAGGCAAAATTAATGTTACCATATCATCGGTTGGTTTCTGGTTTGCTGCAGACATAATGTATTTTGTAAATAATGTGGCGCAAGCCAGAAACAAACCGACGATATAGTAAAATATTGGCATTTTTAAATTGTACCAAGTAACTGGCGGTAGTACCACGGTACCAACGAGGTCAAAAATGGACCATAAAAAGTACAATTGTACCATGATTTCCATCCGTGTTGTACATTATAAGCTGTGAATTGGTTGTTGAACACGATGGAGTTACCAGTATCAAGGCGAATTCAGTATCAGGTGACCTTATCAGCCCGGCTGATTATCAGCTGTTGCTACCAAATTGAGCATTTTGAACCAAAACGTCAAAATTTGCTTAGAAATCTTCTGACAGATTGGTTTTGTAGCATAGCAAACTACGTGTTGTTTTTTGTGTTGTAAAATTGTTGTAGCGATAAGGTCACCTGATACTGAATTCGCCTTGACCAGTATTTATTATTAAATTACAAAATAATTAAAGTTGTCTTTTGAATAAAATTTCTTAATAAAGCAATGTTAGCCTTAAAGTGCTTGGTAATTACTATGAACTTTAAAGCTCAAATAAAATATTCTTTTGAATACGACCATTAGTTTTTATTTTAATTTTATTTGTCAAACTTTGTAACAACTTATATAAATTGTCGAATAGTGGTGCGATTCAAATGCTTTTTGAAGTACAAAAATAATAGATGCTTAATAAGTTATATAAATATTTGGGTCACGAGTACGAGTACATATTTTTAACTGTGAAATTTCAAAATATTTGCCATTTACAATATTAAAATGCGTTTTTAATTCTAACCACAGTCAAGGGAATTTTATTTGCAACATCTGAATCATTAACGAATTTAAACAAAAAGTTAAATTTTGGATATTAGACAAATGTTAAATTTATACAAAAAAGTAAAAAGATATTGAACTGATATGACATTTTTTACTTTAATCAAAACGCGCTAATTTAGCGCTTTTTTAATAAACGCGCTAAGACAAAAAAAGCGCGTTTGGCATAGTTAGCATAGTTTAGCGCGAAAGCGCTAAATTGGCATCGCTGCTCATGATACAATAATACAGGTAGCCTCGAATCTACAAAAAAATTACAACAAATAAAACAACAGTGATTACTATTGCTGTTTTGTGATGACAACTGTCAAAAAACCCAGAGAAAACAACATACATGCACTTTCGTTTTCTCTCGGCTTTGCAAAGCTTGTTTATATTAGTACAGTTTTAATAGGCACTGTGGTAAAACATAAACAACATTAGGCAGAGCACATCACGAAACAAGCAAAACAGCTGGCGCTGTATCATATGAACAAAACAAAACGAACGCGACCGTTTCATTTTATTTTTAAGCATATTTCTGGTAATCATAAATATTTTAAAAGTTGCTATTTTCGAGTAAATAACAAGAATTTTTTATTATATTTTTAACACATTTATTTTAAAACAATAAAATCCATTCATCCTAGAAAACATTAATTCGATACACAGCTTTGTAAATATAAATTTATAATTCATTTTGAATTTAATTATTTTCAGATTTTTGTGGACCGAATACATTTAAAAAGTGATTATTTCAACTAAAAAATAATGAGTAATAATAGTAAATGTCAGTTAATATTATGTATTTTTAATAAAAAGAAATATATATATGTATATAGAATGTAATACGATGAGTATAGAATATAATAAATGAGACATAAAATATTTATTTGTGTAAATATGTATGTAATTATGTATGTTATTTGTAAACTTTGTTACGACATTCCTCAAAATAAAAGATGAAGCGATTTACAAAATATTACCAAGTTTTTTTTTCGAAAATAAAGTAAATATAGAAATTTTAAAAATTAAATACCACTATTTTATGCAAATATACTTAAGTAGAACATCGAAATAGGGAACTTCATATGGGTCACCTAAATAAAAATGTACCAATTCATTCATGTCTACTTAGTTGGCAGATTCAATCATATCGTATTCTATAAAGAGGTAGCATAATTTAAATTAATTTATATGTATATGCATGTTATTTGAAGCTAAAAAATTTAAATTTAAAGTTATATGATAAATTTTTGTGTATTTCAAAGATGTTTTGCGAACCAACAATCGTTGAAATGAGCATAGATGTGATTTAAGGCCGTAATTTATTTTAATTTTTCCCTATGAATTTTATTATTTAACTATACAATAAATAAAATACATAACAACTTTTTTACTTCAAGTTAAAAGTTTTTCTATTATGAATAAATTTTTCTCTATACTAACTAATGTAAAAATTCGATTTAATTGGCATATTATCAGAACATTGTCTTTAAGACAAAGGCATACATTAATCGTTTTTCCTTGGTGCAACCATATGATATCGAAATGAGTTATTGTTACTAACATGTGTATGTATATGTACATAAGTTTTGTGCAGTCAATATTGTTCAAAGCGGCCCTAAGTCATATCTAAGAATATTCAATCGCTTGAATGTGTTGCAGACATGCAATATATTTGAATTAATTACTTTGTACCCTTTGGAGCAGTTGTTATTTTAAGAAACGAAATTTAAATTCGCAAAACTATTATTAGAAATGTTTTTATAAATACCAAACTGTATCTGTTTTTTTTTATATAAAGAACGTTAGAGTATGAAAATAGTTCTTCTTATTCCGCAACCATTTGTCGACGTTGCATCAATGCAGTACTTCAAAACTTTCACTTGTAACCTCGTTGACGACAACTATTGTCTTCTATTTGCAGCCCCATTATCTTCCCTAAGGTCTAGGAAAGTCAAAGTTATAAAATTTTTGGTACTGTATTGACGTGACATCGACAAACTGTTGCAGAATAATTGTATATTGTAAATTTTTTTTATCTTTTGCATGTAAAAACAAATTTGAAATAACTTTTGCAGTTTTATGTAACATAGCGGCTAGACGAGACAATTGCTTCAAACGTCTAATGTCATACATAAAAAACAGCCTTATAAAAGTATTTTTACTTATCGACTTTCACTTTTGTTATTAGAAAAAATTGCAACGTCTTGACCCTATGTAAGCGGTGTTTACTGTTCATGGGTTAAACAATTTGTTTAAAATTTGAAAGCTAATTTTCTAATAAACATTTTAGTTTTATTTATTTTTTATCTTACAAAGAAAAAGAATGAGTATTCAGTTCAATTAAATTATGATTATGGTACATTTTTTTCAAATTAATAATTACTAAATTTTCTGCTTGGTAATTTTGTTACGATATTTGTTGATTATGACTTTCAATTTCATGTTACGTTACTAAACGTTAGCTCAAACCATGCAACTTAAATTGTTCATTATAAGGAAAAAAGCTTAATGGAGTGAGTCAATTAGTGGTAAGTTTTCTATTTAATGATCTTTTTATGGTTGAAGTTAAAAATTATAAACGAGATTTTATATAAAACATTATTTTTGAATTAATTTTTTTAATTACATGGTTTTTGCATTGCAGTAGATGACATTCAAGTAAAAAAACAGACTCAAATTTTAATGTACGTATTTCTTAGAAAATGATTTTTGTCGTTGGGTAATATGACAAAATTTCATTTTTATTTATCTGGCACAAAAAAATTTACACTCTTGACATGCGAGTTGAAAAAACATGCACATTAATTTTACTATTTTCTTATATATACATCATTTCAGCCATTGAAGACATTTTTTTGGGGATATGTACGAAGGTATCAAAATAGCTAGCTAATTCATCAATAGTCACATCATCACATACGGCGGCAGGAGCTGAATTCCCTGCCTGTTGTGAACAGGTTGTGTTGCAACGAGGAGAATTTGAAAGTTGCTCCGGTGACAAATTGTTGTTTATGTTACGTGGCTGATTGTTTGTACTGGAAACGTTAGAACCCAATACTGGTGGCTGAAGCAATGACATTCCGTGGGCGTCATATTGATTTTGATTTAATGTTATTCTTGTTTCTGGTAATGATCTTCTATTGTTGCGCGATTTATTAATACTTTGTATTTTGGGTGCTTGTATTGTTGTGAAATTCTTTGAATTGCGATTGCTTAAACTCAACTGACTGAGCCTACCACTAAAGTCTACATCTTCGTTCAGTAGATTGCGGCACTCATCAATTAAATCACGAAAATCGGAAACACCTTTTGTGGCCAATGGGCCTTCAGTGCTTGCTGCTGTTGCACTGGTGTTTGCAGAAGCCAATAACTTTCTTCGGACATTGCTGTGAGGATGCAAGCAAGTCTGCAAAGCCTTTAGAACTGGTTCCCGCAATAATACTCTACGATTTGCCGAACCACCAGTTGATGAACATGTGCTCTTTTTCAATGTTTGTTTTAGTACTCCACTGGATGGGGTTCGTGTACAGTCAACTGAAGCCAGTACAGAACCGCTTGATGAGGTATACTTCAACTCATCCAAAACACTTTCCGAGGAACGGCGCAAGCGACATCGGCGACAACTTTGATTGACTGATCGATTGCCGCTTAAGGATGGAGTTTTCAGTGCTGTTCTGCACGGTGTTAGATCGATTTTGCTTACTGACTCAGTTTCTTTCAGACCATTCTCGAAAAATGGATTTAATTGTACTGGCAAGTTGCTATCCAATATCTTTATTTGTGGTAGAATATGTGTAATTTCCAATTTATCCAATTCCTTGGGCAACACATCCTCAGTAGCCATTGCGGTTTAGCACTTTATTGAAACCTGGTTTTATGTACACATATAATTATTACATTTAAATAAAAACACAATTTTTTATATTTTTGTTTTGATCTTGATGAATGATTAATTTGTGTTCCAATTTGTAAGGCGTCCTTGAAGTTTTTAACCAGCGGATAAATTATATGTAATTGATCAGAATTTATAAAATCACTATGCTCGTGATGAGTTTCTACTAAATTTGGGGTAATTACTAGGTTTCACATTAAATTAGGATAAAAACTTTAAAATTTAATGCTTACAAATATATAATTATTACTTTTTTCTTTTTTGTATTCTTTCAATGATAATTTTTTTCTATTTTATTTAGGTTTTAATTTTCAATACATTTTCTTTTGATATTTGTTTCGCAGAGTGCTATTAACAAGGTTGCAATAGAAAAGTAGTAGACTTACTGCTCTAAAGGTGCCCACAGACGAAGGAACCTTATAGTATGTTTAGACGATACGTGCTTCGTTCTCTATTCATGCTTCACGCCCCAATCATGACCGAATACACTTGCTTCGCCATACAAAATTATGAGAGCGAATCAGTAGATTCAATATGAATCTACTTGCGAAGCACGTAAAATTGGTATATTCCACGGTTGGCAAACGGTATCGTAAAAATACCGATACCGATTCTAATACCGTTAAAATTGGATACCGGTATCGTTACCGATACCGAAATCCATTTCGGTTAGAAAATACCGGTATCCAGACTACCGTTTACGTCTATACCGGTACGTACCGGTATACCGATTCCCGGCCAAAAAATAAATGATAGTTGAGTTGTAGTTGCCAAATTTTTATTATGTATTACAACTTTTTTCACCATGAGACAACTGCTTTTTATCAGTTGTATTTTGGTTTTTATTTCGACCATTGTGTTCGTTTTGCTTTACTATTCCAGACGCCAACCAATCCCATTTGTCATCAAATATTATTGCCATGTTCATAAAACATAGAATCTCAAGAAAAAATAGCAAGGCCAAAACAAAATATATTTAAAATGTTTTGTAATGGATACTATGGTTTCAGAACATATAGCATAAATAAGAACCTTTGTGTTTCGTGCATTGTTGCGAAGTCAACTAAAATAAGTTGTTATTCAGAATACCAAAAAACAGTTGTTTAAAAGTTAAGTTGTTTCAGTTTCAATCCAACTTAGTTGAGCTGTAAACCGTAATATGTGCAAAAATTGCAAAAATATATTTCAATTAACTTTCTTTCTTTGGTGTTGGTCTTGTTTACACACTTCACAGTAATATATAAGGTTGGTAGAGGAAAAACTTCTAAACTTTTATATTTGAAGTTAAATATTCCTCTCTTGAGGTGAAGAAAAGTACTTTTAAAATTAAGGAAAAAATTTTGGCGACCACTGTTGTACCAATTTTGTACTCTGTGTTTATATACATCTATTAAATTGTACTTTCATCATCCTGGAAGCTTAAATACACCGAAAGCGTATAAATAGAACGCGAAATACATCATACAGGAAATTTTTTAACAAAAAGTCTTCTAACAAAATATTTAAAACAAAGTAAAAAAGTGTCAAAAAAACCGAAAAAATCATATTTGGTCAAAAAATTAAGACATATTTGAAATTTACTGAAATAAGATATATCTATATGTTTCAAAAGGTCTTAGTCTCTTCTTTCTGTATCCGTAAATTTAAAATCGGTTGATATTTAACTTAGTTGGATGTTGATAAGTGTCTACGGGTACGAAAAACCGGTTTTTACCAGTAACTCAATATTTTGGAGGTGTCTGGAAAATTTCAAATACAATTTGTATTGTTATACTCGACAATACCTAGCAGAAAAATAGTAACACGTCCCAGGTATTTCGATTTCATCAAAATTTGCCACACAGTGTAATATATCAGTTTAGACAAAACTTTTATTTTTACTATTTTGTTTAATTAACCAAAATGTATACTTTATATATGTAAAGTTTGAACTGCAGTCTCCTTGTTTCACTTTTTTAATAAATTATTTTTTAATAATAGTATAAAAACATATATAGAAACAAATAAGTTTATATGCTTTTATACGAGTACATACGTCAATGTAAAAATACTCCCTTTTTGAAGTAGTTTAACAAAAAAAAGATTTTTTGTTATGTCCACTGCCTGAAATAATAAATTTATCAGTAATATCAGTATACCGGTATTATAAACTCGATAACGGTATGTACCGGTAATACCGATACCGAAATAAAAAAAATACCGATACCGCTACCGATACCGAAATTTAAAAAATAATTGTACCGGTATCAATACCGATACCGTTATTTTTTTCGGTTTCCAACCTTGGTATATTCTCTAACTTTTATCGCAGTTAATCGCCACTTTATCTGAACTAGCTATCAAAACAAAATAGGTATATGTGTATGTGTGTGTTTGTAAACAAATGAAAACAAACCAAAAAACATAGATGTGAGTTTAATATAAATAAATTTAATTAAGTTATGAATAATATAAAAAGGAAAAATAAGAAGAAAATATAGAGATGCCTTCAAAAACAAGATTTCGAATGAGTCGAATTTATGCAAGTATGTATGTATGCTTATGTGTATGCATGTATATACGTGCGTATGATACGTATGTTCTGTGAATACACATAAAAAAATGCCACGCGAACAGTGATGCCAACTTTTTCAGAGCAAAAAGCACTGTGTGTTCATAAAAAAGCACTAAATGAAATAAGTACTCGTATATATGTATGTACATATGTATGTACATAAATAATTTTTTATTTTTTTTTTATATTTATCTATTTATTTTCAATACAGAGAAAGCCCACATGGCTAATTATAAATGTATTGAATTAGTAAAAATTAAAAATTTAAGTTAACTACAATTTTAAATTTACTACATTTCATAGGTTTTTGTAATTATTTCAATTATATCGAGCCATATTTCGATTTTGCTTATAAGTAGAATATGAGTAGGAAAATAGTTGAAGTTCATTTGGGAAGACACTCCAATTATGGTGTATTATTTTAACAAAAGATGATCAACGAGAATTATACTCCTGGTTTCAAGAAATGCAGTTTCATATTTTTCCTCTGGCCATAAAACTGTTCTAATAAAACAATTAGATTTTTAGTTGTTTTCGTCTGAATTAATTTTTACATGAACATGGTTCAGTATTTTACATTCTGATCAACATAAGCCTTTGCTTTTTAGACCGTATTTTATATGAATGAAACAATTTGATTTATAAAATATTGTATTTCTAACTTACTTTTAAAATAGTTATTAGCACTAAAAGTTATTTCTACTTCAACATTTGAATATGGTAATGTTAATAGTCCTAGAGCAAATATTGTATTAGAAATAGATTATGATCAGTTGAATTTCTAGAATTATGAACTTCAATCCAAAATTTATCAGTTCTGAGCAAATTTTTCGATTTATTTATCCTTAAATTTCTAATACTTCGTTCTATTTCTTCAATTTCACCATCCCAGCAAAAATTACTGCTTCCCAAAAGAGTTTTAGTAAGCCAGCTAGAAGCAATGTATTCAGTTTCCAAAAAGTTATTCATTGTTTGCCTTACTGTTTCCATTGACAAAAGTAATAATGTGTAGTTTTTATGTACTCAGATGCAAAAGTTACTGGTTTAAATTTTTTTACTTTTGTCCACTTTGTTAGAGAGCCTTACATTAGTACTTTTCAGAAGCATTTTTGGAAGCTTTCGTTATCAAGAAAGCAATACATTGCTTCCCTCAGTGGTTAGTAATTATAGGTAGATTATTGTAAATAAACTATTTTATAACATGCATGGTATCCTCTGTAATTTCTAGAAATATATTCTTTTTTCTCACTATGAAAGATAAAGTTTTTTTCCTTTGTATTTCACCCAGCTGAATTAACATTCTGCAAAGGAAACTTTGCATGTCTAAAAGGGGTGAAATAGATAGTTTTTGAAAAGTGAAAATAAAGCCACCACACTTTAACAAATTAATATTTAGTAGATTTGTAAAAAGCTCTAAAATCAAAGATGAAAAGCACCAATTTAGTGCCTTTTTTTTAAGCAACAATTTGAAAAATTCCGCACTGTTATGAATTAAAAAACTCTAAATCTAGCACGAAAAGCACTAAATTGGCACGCTGCATACGAAGCACTAATGCGTAGTCTAAACAGCAGTGATGCCAATTTAGCGCGTTTCGCGCTAGATTTAGCGCGTTTTAACTACGCCAAACGCGCTTTTTTTCGTCTTAGCGCGTTTAATAAAAAAAGCGCTAACTTAGCGCGTTTTGGATAAAGTCAATAACATCATTTCAGTTAATTTTTTTTTTCATTTTTTGTATAAATTTACCAATTTTGGATACTAGATCCAAAACTCTGATAAAAATTTTTTAATTTCGTTAGTGATTCAGCTGTTGCAAATTAAATTCCCTTTCATGTAATTAGAATTAAAAACGGATTTTAATACTGTAAATGGCAAATATCTTCAAATTTCACAACTACAAATATGTAGTCGTAATCGTGACCAAAAAAATGTTTATAACTTATCAAGAATCTATTATAGCTGAAGTACAAAAATCATTTGAATCGCAAAACTATTCGACATTTTATACCAGTATGTTGTTACAAGTACAAAGTTTGTTAAAGAAAATTAAAATAAAAACTAAGGATTTCGATTATTTGGTGATTCTGATTCTGTATTAAATTATTTTAGTTATTTTGGATATAATTTCGAAGAAGCAATATTGCAAAATCTGAAAAAGAGTTGCTTAAAAAAGTATATTTACTAAAACATACATCGACTTTTATTAAAATTTAATTTAGCTCGCAGAAAAATAGCGCGTTTTGGCTATAAATAGTTGACAATGCTGTAACTCAGCGCGTTCTAGCGCGTTTTGAGAAGGTGAATAGCGCGTTTGGGTTGTAAATAGTTGGCATCACTGCTAAACAGCATGATTCATAATGCTATGTTTAGACGACACCTGCTTCGTGCTCTATTCATGCTTCACACCCCAATCATGACCGAATCAACTTGCTTCGCCATACAAAATTATGAGAGCGAATCAAGTAGATTCAATACGAATCTACTTGCGAAGCACGTAAAATTGGTATCTTCTCTAACTTTTATCGCACTAATCGCCACTTTATCTGAACTAGCTGTCAAAACAAAATAAGTATATGTGTATGTGTGTGTTTGTAAACAAATGAAAACAAGCCAAAAAAACATAGATGTGAGTTTAATATAAATAAATTTAATTAAGTTATGAATAATATAAAAAGGGAAAATAAGAAGAAAATATAGAGATGCCTTCAAAAACAAGATTTTGCTTGAATCGAATTTATGTAAGTATGTATGCATGTATACACGTGCGTATGATACGTATGAATGTGTGAATATACATAAAAAAAATGCCAAGCGAACAGTGATGCCAACTTTTTCAGAGCAAAAATCACTGTGTGTTCATAAAAAAGCACTAAATGCAATATATTTTTTATTTATATTTTTATATTTATCTATTTATTTTCAATACAGAGAAAGCCCACATGGCTAATTATATATGTATTGAATGAGTAGAAATTAAAAATTTAAGTTAACTACAATTTTAAATTTACTACATTTCATAGGTTTTTGTAATAATTTCAATTATATCGAGCCATATTTCGATTTTGCGTATAAGTAGAACATGAGTAGGAAAATAATTGAAGTTCATTTCGCAAGACACTGCAATTATGGTGTATTAAAAAAAACAATTAGATTTTAGGTGTTTCATCTGAATTAATTTTTATATGAACATAGTTCAGTACGTTACATTCTGTAGCTCGTTTCTGTATTTCTCGCGTCGTAAAATTTCCCGCATGAAACAAGGGAATCGTGGAAACAGTGTAAATTGAAACACATAATGGCTTTTCTCACATAAGTGTTTCTGTATCGTTACTTTGCGAGAACTATCTGTCATTTAAACAAATTTCCAGCAATTATTGGAACGATGTGAGAAAAAGTGTTTCTGTAACAATATTTTGTGAATAGTTTCTCGCAATTCTCGGATTTAAAAATGTACAAAAACATGTGAATTTTTGAATTTGTGTGTGAAAATATGAAAAATAAACTAGTTGAAAAGATATGCAACGAATTGTTGAACTAAAATTATTATTAACGATTCGATATGATTATATTTGTTTAGAATTTTTTTTTGGAATTTTCTATAATAGAGACAGTTGCTAGAAAAAACTTATTTCAAGCATTTTACATTCACTTTATATTCATGTTCATTATTCAATTTTATTTTTCTTGAAAATTTTTAATTTTTTTTTGTTATTGAAATTATATTTTTTGTGACTTTTGTTTTCATTCGACACCCGATTACTGGAAATATTCCAGTAAAAACAGATTCAGTGTTGTCTGTTTTCACATTCAAATACAGAAACACTTTTTTTTCACAAATCGAGAAACGATGGAATTTTGTGTTTCACACTTCATGTGAGAAATTTTACGATGCGAGAATTACAGAAACGAGTTACTGAACAACATAAGCCTTTTCCTTTTAGACCGTATTTTATATGAATGAAACAATTATTATTGTATTTTTAACTTACTTTTAAAAAAGTTATAAGTGCTAAAAGTTATTTCTACTTCAACATTTGAACATGGTAATGTTAATAGTCTTAGAGAAAATATTGGCAGTATTAGAAATGGATTATGATTATTTGAATTTCTATAATTATAAACTTCAATCCAAAATTAATCAGTTCTGAGAAAATTTGTCCATTTATGTGTCCTTAAATGTCTGATACTTCGTTCTATTTCTTCAATTTCGCCATCCCAGCAAAAATTACCGCTTCCCAGAAGAATTTTTGTAAGCCAGCTAGAAGCAATGCATTCAGTTTCCAAAAAGCCATTCATGTTTTGCTTTACTAATTCATTTTACAGAAGTAATAACTACAGTATGTAGTTTTTATGTATTCAGATGCAAAAGTTACTGGTTTACATTTTTTTTAATTTTGTCCACTTTGTTAGAGAGCCTTACGTTAGTACTTTTCAGAAGCATTTTTGAAAGCTTTCGTTATCAAGAAAGCAATACATTGCTTCACTCAGTGGTTAGTAATTAGATTATTGTTGTAATTAAGTTATTTTATAACTGTAATTTCTAGATATATATTCTTTTTTCTCACTATGAAAGATAACGTTTTTCTTCCTTCGTATTTCACCCAGCTGAATTAACATTCTGCAAAGGAAACTTTGTATGTCTAAAAGGGGTGAAAGCAGGTAGTTTTTGAAAAGTGAAAATTTCTTATTTGGTGTTTCTTATAAACTACCACACTTTCACAAATTAATATTTAGTAGATATGTAAAACGCACTAAAATCAAAGGTGAAAAGCACCAATTTAGTGCCTTTTTTAAGCAACAATTTGAAAAATTCCGCACTATTATAAATTGAAAAACTCTAAATCTAGTACGAAAAGCACTAAATTGGCACGCTGCACACGAAGCACGAATGCATAGTCTAAACAGCATGATTCATAAACATGATTCAGAGAGCGAAGCAGGTGATTCAACTCGTCGTCTAAACATAGCATTACGCATTATGCTAGGAACACAATTGGGACGAACGACGAATTTCATCCACGTCGACGAATTCGTCAATAAGAGTTCGCTGCGTAAATTCGTCGTGTGAAGCACAACAACGACGAATTTACGCAGCGAATTCCTCTCCCATATTTGATAAAGTTGGTTGTTGTGTGTACAAAGACAGAGAGTGAGAGAGAGAAAATTGTTTTCTTGTCGTTCGTCGGCGTACAAATTAGAAATAAATCTATCTCAGAATTAGTCACGCACGACGAATTTCGTTGTACGGTGGTGTTGTGTTCATTTTCATATGCACTAGAGCTGGCAAACTATCGATAGTACTATCGATAGTTTCTCTTTCATTAGACTATCGATAGTTTTTTCCCGATAGCGATACTATCGTTGAAAAAATATATTACCAAATTGGCAATAAACTCGACAAAATTTAACACATTGGTTTTCTTTTATTGAAAATACATGTAGTACATATCTCTCATTTACTCAAATAACGTCATAACTCGAAAGAATAAATAATAAATTTATGGACTTAGTAATATAAAATACTTCGTGTGTAATGTATCAACTCCTGATAGAAGAACACTTTTTAATATCTCCATTGAAAACTAAACTCATTTGAAAATTATATTTAACATTCGTAACTCTTCGTCTCCTGCTGACATGAAATGACTTTCTTTAACACTAACTGCAAGTAAGTAAAAAAAGTATATCGTTAGAGTTTTGCACAGCATAATTTAAGGTTGTGGAATAAAGACCGAATATATCCTTTTGTGTCATCTCATATTTTAACTGAGTTGTTTAAACAGATAGGTTAGGTTAGATTGAAAAGAGGGCAGTAATAAATTGACCCAATCCATGTCGGATTACACCCATCCATTATAGCATGTTGTGTGTTCTTGATAAGAAATATTGGGAAGATACCTCAATATAAACCTTAACCAAACATTAACATTTGAAGTCTACACTTAACATTAACTAGAAATTAATGTTAAAGTTAGTCGTTTTATGTTACGTGTAGACCGCAAGTAAAAGAATTCGATACTATCGATAGTATCGATAGTTTTCCAACAAACTATCGAAAACAAGGCGTATTTATTAGGTGGCAGCACTACACCAGGTGACTAATGTCATTATACCAAGCCAAATGTCAAATTTGGATTGTGTGGGTATAAGCCTAAAAACATGCTTTTATTTGTGTATCCATAAACACCTAACGAATACTCAGTTTTGTATGGTGTTTGACATTTCTTATAATAAACATACAATCTGGCGATGCTACCCTGTTTTGAAAAGTAAGA
The DNA here is from genome assembly GCA_944452675.1 of Tachina lurida. NCBI lineage: Eukaryota > Metazoa > Arthropoda > Insecta > Diptera > Tachinidae > Tachina > Tachina lurida. Next base: position 43,190,625 of record OX101753.1, read on the forward strand.
TGGTAATTTATAGCAACAAAGTACATGTGGTTATTGGTGTTGTAATATTTGTTGTAGAATTGCGGGTACCTGATTGATGTGCCTTGATCGAAAATATCGAATGGCGTGACTATCGATAGTTTGCCAGCTCTAATATGCACTCATGTGTTTTATTTTTTATGACGAAAGTTTGCACCGAAAAATTCGTCGTTCGTCCCAGTTTTGTTCCTCGCATTAAGCAGGTCGTACACGACATGTTTTTTACTAGAGATGTGCAAATTTTTTTTGTTTATACTACAAAATATTTATTTATTGTATCTTCAAAAATAAATGAACTAACAATAAGTAATCAAGTCTTAGGTCTATATATAATTAATGGGCTCTACCAATACCGAACACAAATTTAGTGATAGTAAATAATAATACAAGAAAGATGAACAAAAATATTCTCAAAAAGTTTCATCTGCGGTATTGTTATTTAGAGCCTTAGTGTCCTTCTTTTTTTTCCAGCAAAGTTCAAAATATTACGAGCAAGCGGATTAGGATATGACTCGAGTTTAGTTAAATATTTGCCTGCGTATTTTGCAATTTCTTCAGTCACTAGTGGCATATTTAAATCACGATGTATATTTGAATTCTTGATGTACCATGGAGCCGATGTTATTAACCGTAAAATTTTATTTTGCCTTCGTTGGATTCTCTCTATATTTGAAGCTGAAGCAGTGCCCCATAACTGAATTCCGTAGCACCATATTGGCTTCAAATGCGACTTGTATAGTAAAAGTTTGCAGTCTAGGCTGAGTGTTGAGTTTCTGCCAATCAACCAATGTATTTGAGTTAACTTAAGTTTCATTTGTGTTAGCTTTGAGTCAATATGGGGTTTCCATGTAAGCTATCGATCAAGGTGTATGCCAAGGTATTTCACTTGAGAATGTTGAGGAATATTTTGATTGGTGATTCGAATGGGGTAACAAGTATCTTTTCTTAAGGTAAACGTTATATGAATACACTTTTGTTCATTTACTCTAATTCTCCATAAGTTCAACCATGTTTCCAGCTGAGTAATATGTTCCTGGAGATTGCGGGATGCCTCATAAGGGCCTTCATGCATACTCATACAGGCTGTATCATCGGCAAATATAAAGGTGTGTATATTATTGCTCACAGGCATATCACAAGTATATATTAAATACAAGACTGTCCCCAGAATACTACCCTGTGGTACACCGGAAGATATAGATTCGGGCACACTCATGAAGTCTCCTTCTAGAACAGTGAACTTCCTATCAATAACATAACTCTCCAAAAGTTTTCGTATGTTTATTGGCAGATATGTGTTCCATTTTAAAAATAGGCTCCGTGCCATACTTTATCAAATGCCTGAGAAACGTCGATAAACAGCGCAGAACAATACTTCTTTTCTTCAAATGTCCTCCTTATAACTTGAACCAATCTATGCGTTTGCTCAATTGTGCTACGCTGACTTCTAAAACCAAATTGATGGTCCGGGATGCACCCATTATCAGCTAAAATTTTGGACATTTTAGTCATGAGCAGCTTTTCAAAAAGCTTGTTTATAGTAAGCTTATAGGCCTATATGACTCAGCCTTGGTAAGGTCTTTACCCGGCTTCGGAATCATTTTGATCTTGGCAAGTTTCCAGTTATGTGGAAAATACTGCATTCGTGAAATTGCATTAAAAATAAATAGCAGGATTCTTATTGCAACATGAGGCAAGTTCATCAGCATCTTGTTACTTATTCCATCAATACCCGGAGCTTTCTTCGGGTTAAGTTCAGCAATTAGTTTTTGTACATTACGCATCTTAAACTTTATGGGTCGCGGGGGTAGACACTCGGTAAATCAACAACACCAGTACATGTGTTTGCGGTAAATACGTATTTTAAATGATCAGCGAATATGTTACCTTTTTCAGTATCGCTTCTAGTCCAACCTCCGGTAGATGTGCGCAGAGGAAGTTTAAACTCAACGGGGGTTTTCAGCTTTCTAGCAGCGCGCCACAAAGAGTAATTAGATGCTGGTGTGTCATCAAGACCTTCCAGATAATTTTTAATAGATGCAGTTTTTTCAAATGCAAGCAACTCTTGGAGTCGTTTAGTGCATTCTTTAAATCTAGTTTTATGTTGAGGTGATCTGTGCTGTTGCCATTCCCTTCTAGCTCTTCTTTTTTCACACGTTCAATATCTGTAGAACAAATTCTATTAAACCCATTCTGCGGATGCGAGGTAGTAGCATGTTCAGCAGCCAGTGCAATCATTTCGTTAAGGTTGGCTATGTTAGCTTCAATATCTTAGGGTGTTCTTAGCGTAATATTTTCCGTGAAATTACTACTAAGATATTTTTTGAATCGCAGCCAATTTACACGACTGGTCATCTTCACATATGAGTGAGGTAAAGCACTTTTCAGTGGGCTACAGATTGTAACGATCGTGGGAGAGTGATCAGACGATAGATCTAGAGAAGCTTCAACGTGAATTAATTCCCTAGAAATATTTTTCATGACGCCAAAATCTATAACATCCGGAATTTTATTTATGTCAGTCGGCCAGTATGTGGGCTCCCCACTCGAAATCACGTACAAGCCCATTGTTTGTACATGATTTCTGATCCCCAGCAAGCTCTTCCTCTTGGGTCCTTTGAATCATATAAGGTGTAGCCATTAATTCTAAATAGATTTCTTAAAGTCAAATGAGTCTCAGAAACCAACATTATATCAATATTTTTTTCCGTGAGGAAGTGCTCAAGTTCATTTTTATGTTGGCGAATGCCGTTTGCGATCCAGAAACATACTTTTAACGTGTTCATGGCTTGTTAATTAATGCTTGAAGCAGAGTATTCTGCATTCTCAGCATTTCTTGCATCATGGTAGTCATATTTGTTATAAAATTATTTATAGTTAGCACCAGATTCTCAATAGTAGCTTCAAGGCGACTAAAATTAAAGCTAGAGTTTGCATTCGTTGAATTACTTGTCGGAGGAACATTTTGTGTGGGAATAGAACTAGTCTTAGCAGCATCGGCATACGATACACGTGAAGTAACTAGTTGGCTAGTTTGAGGAAGAGTGGTGGAGTAAGCATTTGCTGATTGAACTGGAGCTAATTTAGATTTTTGACCCATAGCCTGTTTAACGAAAGAATATACAGGGCATCCTCTGTAGTTAGCGGTGTGATTACCTCCACAATTACTGCACTTTTTTCTGCTTGAACTTTTGGCTTAGTACAGCTAGCAGTGCCATGCAATTCACCGCAGATAACACAAACTGCAGGTAATTTGCAGTAAGTTTTTGTGTGTCCATATTCTTGGCAATTGTGGCACTGTACGGGACCTGAACGCTTACGTGACTCTTCAACTGTGATTTTTCGGTATAAGAGGTATCGTATCGTTTTTTTCAACTGTATATCATTCGGCTCCAGTTCAACACGAAATAGAGGCTGGGGAATCTTCTCTCTATTGATTATATTGGTAACATTTTTTACCTTAAATCCTTGTTCGATAAGTGCACATTTTACTTCATCGGGCTCAACATATGAATCTATGCCCTTTAATACTATCTGTAAGCCTTTAGCAATATTAAGTAGATATGTATAAAAATTTGTTTTATTTTTTTCAAACTCAATAACAATTTTTCGGAAATCTTTTTCATCATATATTTGGATTTTAGTTTCATCAATATTATTTCGTTTAAAATGAATAATGTGAAAAGTACTTTCACCAATAGTCGACAGTAGTCTTTTTAAAAGCGCGTTAGAATTTTTTTGTCTCAGATAGATAGGTGGTGGCTTAAAAAACTTTTGCTATGATGCAGCGGGCTTGTCGTTATTGTCTTGCAATATGGAGAAGCGATTTTGACGATTGGTAGATGATGCGCTGTTATCCCTAGACATCTTTGGAGCAGATGCAATTTTAGTAGAATTTGGGCTTCGCCCGCGCTTTAAAACAGTTATATATCTGTCCATTCCGACTTGGACCTTTGGTTTTGGGCTACTGTTATCTGTTGTAATAACTGGGTTTAGTGATGAATACGAGCCCGAAGCGAATGATGTCACTGACTTATATGACGAGGTACTAGGCAGCGTTAGTGTTAACGAATCACTATTTGGCATTGGACAAAGCGAATTTGATCGCTGACGAAAACGTGAATTTGCAGTTGGAAAAAGTCTTTCATCAGAATTTTTATTTTTATCACTTCACTTCACAATATTATAACTTATCACGCCTGAGTGTGACTAAAAAAAACTCGTGCAGAGAGAAAAGCAGAGAGGACGTACGAGAGAGTAGGTGTGAGGAGAAGCCGCTGTAGCAGTAATGCAGTAGCAACTCATTTGTAGTTTACCCAAAACAATACGGCAGGCAAAGCAGTGAGAAAGTGTGAAAGAGTGTATGCGTGGGCAGAGGGCAGAGAATTTAAGGACAATGAAAAAGAAAAACGAAGCAGAGGTGCAGTAACGATGAAACTACATTTTGTGCAGTGACGAAATATGGCATAAAAAGCCGTACAAATAATGAATCGGTCTCTTTTGGTTTGTACAAGCGAACAGGTAAGACGTGGTGACTGGTGAATAAGCGTAGTTAGGAGAACATAGGGATTGCTTACACTAATCTGTAAACATTTAGTTAGGATGCTGATTTACAATCAGCATAGTGAGGCCCGACTAGATTACATCTAGCCGGGAAAGGGCTTAGCGATAGGTCTCCACTGAGGTAATACCCCGGAAACTTAGGCCACAGTAAAATTTTTTTTTTTTAAAGAGAAGTAACACTCAGGCAATTAATGCCTACTGCTAATACTAGGTGTTACCTTCTTTAGGAAAGGGATAGTGAGAGAGAAGACAGGTGGTGAAAGAAGAGATAGAGGAAAGCTTCATTCTTTTACAACTCTGCTTTTCGCACGTTTTTAATAATGCAGTGTTGCAGCGCCTCTCTGATGTTAAATGGGGCGTATTAATTTTTTGAAGCTGTGTCTTGTAGCCATTTTATTGATTATTTTACTTCGCCGATGATTTTGCTACACAACGAAGGAGGGCGTTCTGATATTACATTAGTACTAGTATCAGCTGAAGTCGGTATATTTCAGTGACCAGTGAATATGCCTTCATCACTTGAACTTTCCTACAACAACTGACACAAAGGGACACTAATGCACATCAGAAAAATGCGTGGTGTTGTTATTTAATGACTGTCGGATACAGGGATTGAACCCAGGACCTTCGGTTTTGTAGTCAACGTGCTAACTACTTCAGCCAACGCTGAACACGTGAATGTTGTCGAAGAAGTCAGGGAAACGCCAGAGCAATAAGTGCTTTTAGGCAAACGGACACAAGATTGTTGGCCAAAATTCAGCTTGGTGGACAACTCTGGGAGGTTACGATCGACACGGGTGCTTCCAGAAGCTACATAAGTGAGCGGGTAGCGAAAGGACTTAGAGCAGGTAGTACTGTAACCCCAGTGGAGAATCGAATCAGTCTAGCGAATGGAGCAACAGTAAATGTGAAGGAGGTGATCAGAGCGGCGGTAAGGTTGGGCAGCAGAGAATGCTATCTGGAGTTAGGCGTAATGGCACACATGTTGGATGACGTTTTGCTGGGCTTAGATTTTCTTAGGAAGGTAGAGTGTGAATTGCAGTGTGGAGACCAGCACATACGATTTTCGCCCACTCCACACCAAATCCTGTCAGCAGTCGAGTTACTTGATACAGACGAGCCAAGTAAAAGTAGTGCATCTGAAGATGTGATGATTACCAATTTTTTGAAACTGTAGTTGAACAAATTCAAGGACGTCAGGGGTCCAACCCATTTAACTGAACATAGAATCATTCTGAAGGATGATAGACCAGTTCGGCAAAGGTACGCTCAACGGAATCCCGAGACGCAAAGGCGCATTAACGAAGAAATCGGCGAACTGCTGAGGAATGGACAGATAGAACCATCAAATAGCCCTTTAGTGCCCCTATCGTCATGGCACCCAAGAAAAATGTATCGTCGATGCTCTGCATCGATTATAGACAGCTTAACACCAAAACCGTAGCCGATGCATACCCACTACCTCGCATAAATGCCATTTTGGATCGACTGAGAGATTCAATTTTCTTTAGCAGCATAGATCTCAAGAACGGATATTGGCAGATTCCTATGGCAGAAGATAGTAAGGCCTACACCGCATTTTCTGTAGCAAGGAAAGGGTTATTTCAATGGAAGGTGATGCCATTTGGTCTTATGTCCGCCCCAGCAACTTTGCAGAGAACACTAGATAGAGTGATTGGTACTGAAATGGAACCCCATGCCTTCGCCTATCTAGACGACATCATAGTACTAGGTACCACATTGAAGGAACACATGAGCAATATAAAAGAGGTGTTTAGAAGGCTACGTGAAGCAGGTCTAACAATAAATCAGGAGAAATGTAAATTCTTTCAGGAAGAAATCAAATATCTAGGTCATGTTGTCAATAAACATGGTATACAAACGGACCCGGAGAAAATAGCGGCTATCCAACAACTTCAACCCCCGCGAAATGTAAAAGAATTACGCCGATGTCTTGGAATCGCATCCTGGTATAGACGCTTTGTTTCGGACTTTGCACAAATGGTGTACTTATTGACCGCATATTGAAGAAGGGGAAACACTTTCGCTGGAATCAGGAACAACAGGAGGCCTTTAAAAGTTTAAAGTCACAGCTGACTGAGGCCCCTTTCCTGGCATGTCCAGATTTTTCGCGAAAGTTCACTCTGCAAACCGATGCATGTGATTATGGAATAGGAGCCGTTCTAACGCAAGAACATGGAGGTAAAGAAAGTGTGATTTCATACGCTAGTCGTAGACTGAATCCGGCAGAAACTAACTACTCTGCAACGGAAAAAGAATGCTTGGCCATAGTTTGGGCGATAAGAAAACTAAGGCCATATCTAGAAGGGTATCACTTCACAGTTGTCACTGACCATCTTGCCCTCAAATGGTTGAACTCAATAGAGAGTCCGTCAGGTCGAATTGCACGCTGGGCACTTGAACTACAGCAATATAGTTTTGATGTCCAATATCGCAAAGGAAAGTTGAACGTAGTAGCAGATGCCTTGTCGCGAGATCCCCTATGTCAAGCTGTTCAGGAGAATCAAGAGAAGTGTAACTGGTGGCAGAAAAGGTTGGTTTGTTACAAACAGTGCCCATGTAAACAAGTGAAGAGGTAATGGTGGTTCGTTGCCTGCTGCAAGGAAAGGAGGAAGGGTAAGGACCCAAACTTCTGGGAATTTGGTCCAACAACTTATATAAAAATTTCATTTAATAAAACAATTTATAATACCCGGTGTTTTATTTTTGGGAAATGGATTACATCCATCAATTGTGGGGAGGGGCAGATCACATCGGCCACGTTTCATTTTATTTCGTTACAGACCAGAGCCGGCGTAAGCGTGAGCAGAATAGCAAACAACACAACCGCAGCAGAAATACAATTCGCCGTAGAGATGTCGGCAGAGGAAAGAGACTGAAAAGCAGAGAGGACGTATGAGAGAGTAGGTGTGAGCAGAAGCCGCTATAGCAGTAATGCAGTAGCAACTCAAAACTACGTTTTGTAGTTTACCCGAAACAATACGGCAGGCAAAGCAGTGAGAAAGTGTGAAATAGTGTATGCGTGGGCAGAGGGCAGAGAATTTAAGGACAATGAAAAAGAAAAACGAAGCAGAGGTGCAGTAACGACGAAACTACATTTTGTGCAGTGACGAAATATGGCATAAAAGGCCGTACAAATAATGACTCGGTCTCTTTTGATTTGTACAAGCGAACAGGTAAGACGTGGTGACTGGTGAATAAGCGTAGTTAGGAGAACATAGGGATTGGTTACACTAATCTCTAAACATTTAGTTAGGGTGCTGATTTACAATCAGCATAGTGAGGCCCGACTAGATTACATCTAGCCGGGAAAGGGCTTAGCGATAGGTCTCCGCTGAGGTAATACCCCGGAAACTTAGGGCCACAGTAAAATTGTTTGGATTACATCCAACAATTTTTGCAAGTTTTAGGAGCTAGATAGCAGTTTTTTTTTCAGAGTAAGCCAACACTGCGTCTACCACGAAGCAATATTTCTATTCAATGTAAAATAAAGTAAATCGAAAAGAAAAATAATAAATTTATTGGAAAAAAAGATATAAAGAGTTTTCTTGATTTTTTTGTGTGAGAACCCTGGACAACGACGAGCATAACCCCCGCTGTACACACGGGATAACCGGAGGTTCCTTACAATGTAACTGTATTCAATCATTTGAAATAAATTATTTTATAATAATAAATGCATATACTTCTGTATAGTAAATACTACAATCTATGTATGGTAGTATGATCTTACGCTACATTTACACATGAAAGTACTTCTTGAAATTTTTGTATACGTATTATGAATAAAAATTTTAATGAAAAAAGTTACTTTCATGAAAATTTCTTGTTCGTTTTCATAGGAAAGTGAAAGTTCATTTTAAAAATGTCGTCGAAACGAAAAGTTCCATTTCTATTGCTTTGTTTATTACTTAATTAGAGTTACCCAGATTATCGCATAAACACATTTATACGGCAATAAGTTGGGAATAATTATTATTGTTAATATTTTAATAATATTATTGTTTTAAATAGACACGATTTGTCTTCTTCATGTATATTTGAAGATACGAAATTACAATTATTTAAATATTTATACAAAATAAGAATAATTTATAATAATTATTTGCCACAATCCTATATATTTGTACAAATCTTTAAAGGGGGTAACACTGTCAACTTTTTTTTATTTTACTTTCTGAAAACATCAAAAATTTACTATATTCTTATGAATTGAATAGGCTAAAGTTCGTAACGCTTTTTAAGCCAAATTACATGTGATAATTATTAATGAACAAATAACATCAAAGTTAGTTGTAAATATTCTGACAACAACACATAGTTGAACGGAACAGCCAGCCGTTTTCGAAGGCCACTAAACCTTCCTCATCAGCGTTCTTCTGTGTTTTGGTCCACCGCGTGTGGTGTCAGTTGATGTAGATGTCTGCCCTACATACATAACTTTATTGCAAATGGAATATGTGAATTGGGCAGACATCTACATCAACTGACACCACACACGGTGGACCAAAACACAGAAGAACGCTGATGAGGAAGGTTTAGTGGCCTTCGAAAACGGCTGACTGTTCCGTTCAACTATGTGTTGTTGTCAGAATATTTACAACTAACTTTGATGTTATTTGTTCATTAATAATTATCACATGTAATTTGGCTTAAAAAGCGTTACGAACTTTAGCCTATTCAATTCATAAGAATATAGAAACAAATACAGTTCGAAAAATAATAATTAATCAAAAATTTACTTTCTTGAAAAAATCGTTGAAAGCTGAGTGGAAATTAAAAACTATGTGAGTGTGGTAGTGAAAAAATGTGATTGTGTTGCTACTTTCTTGCAATTAGTTTCATGTGTAAATGGTAGGTTACAAACATAATGAATACATACACCTTTGTAAATATGTATGTATGTTTCTTAGATACCCTGTAGGAAGTATCAATTGAGAAACACTACTGATTCAACAGTGCCTTTGTCAACAATACTACTGACGAATTGTACCGCAGAAAATGTTTTTTGCTTTAGACATTTAAAATGTGCATGTTATTGAAAATCAACTCCTGCCGTTGGTACTATTGACAAGGTAGTTATTTTTGAACCATATGTAGACATTGACTCACTAGTACATTTTAGTAACTCCAGTCTACAATTTTGCTAATGAAACTGCATATTTTGTTAACATTTGGTGTTTTATTAAAAGAAAAGAACTAGTCCAAAAAAATATGTATATAGGTATATAATATATATCTATCAAATAGAAGGACATGAAATAATAAATGCGGATGTACCCGTCCACTTTTTTAAATTCAAGAACGTATCATTTTTACAACTTAGGGTGTGCGGCAAGTTTCGCAAAAATCGCACTGAGAAAACAGTGCCTAATAAATCTATATACATAAATAAGACAGGATGTGTGTATGTATGTATGTATGTAACGTATGGACTCCAAAATAGGTGGGCCGATTTTGATGAAATTTTCAGCTAATCTTCAGAATATTCAGGCGGGTGACACTGTGAAGTCTGATTTTTGATTTTCGATCTCCAATCCAAATCCAATTTTCATATTGCACCACCAATGCCATATATATACATTTATTTTTTTTGTGGGAGGGGTGGGGTAGCGCTGCACACTGGGTTAAGCTAGTACCTCATAAAATAGAATAAAATTAATAAGATATCTCTATGGTTTTTTTCAATAAGGAAATCTTATTAATTTAATAAGGAAAACCTTTTCGAAAAAATCAAGAAGAAATCTTGTAGTTTTATTAGGTTATCTTATTGATTTTTTCAATAAGGTTTTCTTCTTGTTTTTATTAGGCGACCTAATAAAATATAAAAAAAATTGTGTCTTTATTCTGTGTACTTATGTATTTTTATTTAAATTCTATACCATATACATACTTATGTATGTATGTAGTATATTGTAGATGTTATATATTTATACATACATACACACACATTATGTTATATTCTTAACTAACTTACTCACCAAGAATTACACCAGCAAACTTCTGTCTGATAGACAAGCACTCTATCCAATATGCTAACAAGCAGCCTGAATAACCATTCAAATTATTGTGCAAACATTCTTATACAAAAATGAAAAAGATCATGAAAAAAATTGTCTCTATCTCTATTTATAGAAACGAAATAGCAAGAAACCTAATAAAATCAAGAAGATTTCCTTATTAAAAAAATCAATAAGATGCTTTACATATAATCATATGGGAACCTAATAAAATCAAGAAGAAAACCCTATTGAAAAAATCAATAAGATAGCCTAATAAAATCAATAAGAAATCCCTATAGTTTACAATTTATAAGAAAACCTAATAGAATCAAGAAGTTTTTCTCTATGGATTGTTTTTTGTTTTTGGTGCCAAAAATAACGGAAATTGAGTAAAAAAAAGTTGTGAATAATAAAATTCCTTCTTGATTTTATGTGGTTTCCTTTTTGATAATTAATAAGATTTACCACATAAAAACAATAAGGAATCTCTATGAAAAAATCTTCGCTTCTTTCTGCGAAAATAGAGAACATCTTATTGATTCTATTAGGCAGTTTTTTCTCTGTGCGGTTTTACAAGTAAGTAGGGTCATAATATATAGGCGATCGACAATGTTGCCAAAAATTCAACAAAATAGTCCACAAAAGTGGCACTTGGAGATACTTAACCCCAACCTTCGTGCAGGGTGAATATTGTTACGTTTTTATCCTTAAAAAAAAACGCTTTCCGTAGATTCGAAGATTTGCAATTTATAAAAGACCCCAGTGTACTAATTAGGGTTAAGAATGATACAATCTTTATTTACCAATAAATAACACTTATACTAATCCAATTCAAGAGCTTAAATGCCAACACATAGATTACTTAAATATACCAGAACTCGTTATACACCTTTTAGACAAGGAAAGTTTACTTTGCAAAGTCTTAATTCAGCAGTGTAAAGGACAGAGAAATGAATACTCTCTCTTTCTGTATTTCTCCCAGCTGCATGAAGACTTTGCAAAGTAAAATGTCCGTGTCTAAAAGGGGTATTACTACGTCTTCCACGTTGCTGTATACACACGTCTCTTACAACTGTATGCACTGGTTTTGTAGCAAAACTCCCAATTGGCCGTTTGTCATACACAAGAGTTTACATCGGTGTGCCAAATGCCACACAAGCGTAAAAAAGGCGTAACAAACTAATTACTAATGAAAAATTTTTTGATTTAGACATGTAATTCTTAAGTTAAATAGTTCCATACATAGCTAATAGGCAATTTTATAGAATCCAACATGATTGGAAACTGTTTAAATCAATAAATACATGTCTGAATCAAACAGTTTTTCATTAGTAATCAGTTGGTTACGCTTTTTTGGGCAAATGACACACAAGAAATACCAGATGTAAACTCAGCCTTATTCTGCTGATGCTCACTGTTTCCTCAACACTACAGACTGACAGCTTTTACTAAATTACTTCTTATCGTTATATTCCACCGCACGAGGTCTTTACTTTCAACGATGTTGACTTGACTACCTTCTGAATATGACTGCCTCATTCTCACACAGTCTGCCTCTTTCTATAGTACAGGAACCGGTTTATAGAATGTTCGCCCTTTGCTCATAGGTGGCGTAATGACATGTTTGTACTTAGTAGAGCCAAATGGCGTTATTGCATAATGATTTGGCTGCTATGCATGTTGCCATCTGCATTGTCATTTACTATTGGTAGCCAGACGATCAAACAGTTTTCTAGCACAATCGGGAAAATTCATGTTGCTGTTTCTGGGCGTTTGTAGATAATTCGATTGGCCGTTATTTTGAATATCAGAGTACTTTGTAACGACTTTTATGTTGGTAATACCGTGCGTTACGGGTAAAGTTAGAAATCAGTGTTCGAAAATAAACATTATTTAATGTACTTTAATGTTCTGTAAGGTACAACCTCACACGCACAAGCGCTAATAATGTACGTATACCGAGTACATTAAAATTATAAGTACTTACAATCTTAAGCTATGTACACACGGTTGTCAGATCTTACAATATTGTTAGATCTGGCAATGTGCTGACATTGTACTGACAATCAAAAATTGTATGTGTATGGCAGATTGACAGTTCACACGGTTGTATCAAATTTGTCAGGAAATCTTACAATTTATTGCTAGATGATTGTATGACAATAAAATCAGCTGACAAAATCGTCAGCAAAAAAATTGTAAGTTCACACGGTTGTCATATGCAAAAATTGCCAGACATTATTATGCGTTGCCAGACTCAAAGCGCTTGTTAGAAATTGTTAAATATCAATCTTTTGTGGTGGTGTTAAATGTAAAAAGTGAAAATATTAATTATTATGGACCATAAAGAAGCAACTGCAATGATTTTGGCTGCATATATTTTATTAAATATATTTTCTTTAAAATCAAGCGTGTACAGTGTTGCCCATAGAAATAATTCTCTTACAATGACGCCATTGTCAGATGCACGAACTTCGCGCATCTGACAATATTAAAATGTCTGACAAATAGCTGGCAATAATTTTACAATGTGTTCACACGATTGTAAGATGTCTGACAATTTCTGGTCAGCTGCTAATCTTGCAATGGACTGACAATGACTTTTCTGGCAACGACGTCTGACAAAAATTGCCAGTTCACACGGTTGTAAGAAATTTTGAGCACATTTTACTGGCAATATTGTAAGATCTGACAACCGTCTGTACATAGCTTTAGTTAACTTGTGCCCAACGAGAATCGTTATTTAACCTAATCAAAATGATGATGATCAACACTACGTTTTCTAATGTTAAAGACATTATTATTAATGTACATTTAATGCATGCAGGTTACACTCAAAAAAGTTTTACAATAACTGAATATACAAGAAGTTTCTGTTAACTAAAATTAAAGTAAATCTTACAGGTACATAGGTAAATTTTTACCAAGGTATTTGTATGTAAAATCTTTTTTGTTTATTGTTTAATAAGCAAACCACAATATATTGATGATTTTCTGTGCACTCAATATAATAAATTATTTAGAAAAACAATGGTAGACATGCCACACCTGCTTAAGTTGAAATTTTTAATACACAAATTAATACTTGTGTCCCAAATCAGTAGAAAAATATTTTGAAACAGACGATTTAAAATCAATACTTTTAATTATGTGCAGGTTGTTTTTAGCTATTGAAAATAAAATAAAAAATCTTTTTTACTGAAGTTTGAAATTAAAATAAATTGAAAATCATTCGGTTCGCATGAAAAAAAGCCTGTTGTAATCGGCAAATAAAAAAACACGTGCGCATGTAGCTTGGGCGTAATATTGACGTCACTATGAAGCTGCATATGCTACATACCACGTAGTTGTGTCAAAATAATAAACATAGCTGAGAATGTATTATTATTTCATGACTTTTTTGTTTGAGCAGATCTTCACATGTATGTACACACAAGTGCTGCCTACATTTGGATTTTGACACAAAAATACTATCAAAATTTTACGCCGCTAATGCAACCAATGTGTTGGAAATTCTCCTGGCGTCATAAGTGTCTTTCTACTTGTACTATAGGGTTAGTAGAGCGGTTTTTAAATCAAAATAATATTGTTTGAAATGTTTAATTTGAATTTACTAACAGCATATTTTGAGTGTAAAATGTATCAAGAGCTGTTGTGTCCACACATACACTATCTTATTCTTTGTTAGTATATGTGCTTCGCGGCAGTATGGATAGGCTGCAGTGTTACCAAAATATATATTCAAAATTACAACACGTAGGGGCCAAAATTACCCGATTTCAACGGAATTACACCCAATATTAAAATAAATATTTGACATATTTTAAAAGGCTTGTTTAAGGTCTACTTATTTGTTCAAAATTTGACAGTAGTCTATTAATATGTGGTACTTGATGGGAACAGAGTTGCTTTGCATAATTAAAGAGAAATATACAAAAAATGTTACTGGAACTTAAATTTTTATTACTATTGCTTAGGAGAGATTTAAAATTATTATTTCTTTAAATAATAAAATTGCAGCAACGGTATCAGATGATAATTTATTATATTTTATTATATTATATATATATTTATTACATAAAACAAAAGAACTTCAAATTACCCGTGAACTACACCTAAGAGCAATTACCCATGCGCAATACATGCACATAAAAATTACACCTGATTCGGGTAAATACCCGCGATTCGGCAACACTGATAGGGTGTGAGCATCACTCATTATACTCGCTTTGCAATGTTGTCAGCTTTTAAAATTTTAAACGCGAAAAAATATGAAGATACTTCTAGTGCTCAGTGCTTTTTAAATTAGTTTTTAATTTTTTTGCTTAAGAGCTCTAAACTCAAAATTTCAAATCAAATTTGTTTTGAGCATGCTTGTCATTTAAAAATTTAAATTGTGCATTTCAAGATGTTTTTTGTATTGTTAGAAGATTGATTCAAGGAATACGCGCTATATCAAACTCTGACTTTAATATTTAATTTAATTAATGTAAAAAGTGTTTTGTCTAACAAGAGATAATTATAATGTCATCAGCATTCCAAATAGAGTCGAATAGCGAAATTTGGTCTGTTATAGACAATATACGGAATATGATTCAATTAATACAATTATATTGAGAAACATTGAGTCTTTATGGATTCAGTTGATATAAACCTATTTGAGAAATTAGTAAAAATTGCCATACAAGTTCTGTCACATCCATATTAACATGTAGAAATAGAATGGGTTTTAAGCTCTATAAATTTTTTAAGGTTTACCACAATATTTTTGCACACGTTTAACGCTTTCATATAACAAAGGTCTGAAACGATAAAATTTTTGTTGTGAAATCAATGAAATAACAAATAATAACGATTTTTATATAAATAGCAATGTAATGTATATAACTTTAAAGTTTAAAAAAAACTATGTTATGCTCAGGTGATCGGGTATGTTCTGTAAACCGAATCGTTTTCAAAACGAAAAATTTTCAATAACGAGTAAATGTTTATTTGGTGCTTTACAAATTACTCGAAATGGTGACATTCGAAATTAATTTGAATAAAATATTTGAATGTTAAAGTCAGTTGTTAATAAAACAAGTCACATTTTAAACAAAAGTACGCATTTAAAATGTCCGGCTCTAAATCTTTGACAGAAAAAGTGTTTATTTCATTATTATAAAACTTGATGTGTCATACATTCACCCACCAAATCATTTAATGATATATTAGTCGGTTCAGAAGTTAGCAAAAGTATACTACATATTTATGAAAAAATATTCAACATAAACTGTTATGTGTTAAAATAAAAAACTATTCTTGAAGCTGAACAATAATATGAGTTATGTGTAGTTTTTGAGGCACTTCCGCTATACCTCTCAAATCTACAATTATTTAAGATTAATTTTACGAAATACTTACATAAAAACATTTACATGTTTCAAAATAGCACAGTTTTTTTGCTCTCCTGAAAACAAACATGATTTTGTCGGAGAAACGATGATATCTATATCTCTTTAGTACTTTAAACTTATTTTTTACTTATTGTAATAGACATTTTTCTATTTTTTATAATTTTTTTATATCAGTTTTTTTGTTAAATAAGTTCTTTTTTCAAATAGGGACTGTAATATTTTTATGAAATGAAACCTTGTTATGTTCGATTTTTTTTATCTTTGCTATATACATGTTCCTTAATATTTGATTTTTTAAATATATGAGTGGGTTTCATAAAAGTTAAAAATATTGGGCCTGATAACGAGTATCGTATTTCGACTACGAAGATTTCGTAATAGATTGAAGAAAAAATCTTGCAATGTTCCTTAGTCTACTACAAAATCGTCGTAGCCGAAGTCGTAATACGACACTCGAAATAAGGCCCAATTACATTGAGTATATCTGTTTATATAAATTAAGTGCTTTTCATAGTTGCAGTGCTTTTCGAAATTTAAAAGTTGATAGCACTGTCCCAATTATAGAAAATTGAGAGTATGACCACCGCCAGTACTGTCGGATGTAACGATTTGTCTCTAAAATCGCCAAAAGCTTTGTTTGAAAATAAAAATTTTGACGAGCCTCTTGTTCATTTATATATTTCAACTCATTTGCGATTATTTTAGCTAAACACACATATGCAATTTAAATAATGTAGATTAATGTTAAAAACATTGCAAATTTTACACAAGAAAGGTTTTCTACAACATAAAATAATTAATAAAAAGAGATTTGTTTTCTATATCTAAAGTGTGGTTCTTATAAAACATAGTGGGGAAAACTTCCTTTTATTAATTTGGAACTAGCATTTTGGATAATGATGCATCAATAGCCTTATGCATCATGATAAGGATATAAATAACTGCAAATAAGAGTCATATTGATGTAATTCATTTTTAGTACACATACATACAAACATACACCAGTATGTTTGTATGTATGTCTGTTTTATAAATGAAATACACTCCAAAATATTCCATGCTTAAAAATACGAAACACTTTTTCGTAATTTAATTTTTGTACAATAAACTAAAAATTTTTAAATTTTACTAAAATATTTGTAGCTTTGCAGGATAAAGGCCATTTCTCACTATCATACAAAGTCGTGCGATCTACGAAAAAAGTACAACGCTTGTGTGAAGAATTGTTATTGTCTTTTGAAATATTTTATAAACTCCATCATATCAGGGTTGTATTTATTCGTAGATCCCACGACTTTGTATGATAGTGTATCACGGCCTTAACAAGTTTCATAATTTTACGAATGTCGTTAAGTTACAAAAACGATATCCTACAATTATTTTCGTATATAGTACCACATTTTTCGTTTATTTCATTGAATTTAGGAAGAAATAAAACATTCTTACAAAATTGGAAATTTCGTGAAATAAATAAATTTTGTTTTGTTATCATTTTGTTTACAGTACAAAATTATTCTTAAACCTACACAAGTTTCGTGAATTTTACAAAAAAGAATTTAAACATATAATAAAAACTGTTGTTTTGTTTTACTTTTTATAAAAAATTATTGTAATAAAAAATTTGTTTTTAGTTAATGCTAGGAACACAACTGGTACGAACGACGAATTTCGTCCACGCAGAGTTTGCTGCGTAAATTCGTCGTGTGAAACACAACAACAACGAATTTACTCAACGAATTCAGCTGTTATAATTTATAAAGTTGTTTGAAGGATTTGCAAAGGCAGAGAGAGAGAAAATTTGTATTTCATAGTTCGTCGGTGTACAAAATAGAAATAAATCTATCGCAGAGCTCGTCACGCTCAACAAATTTCGTTTTATGGAGGCGTTGTGTTAATTTTAATATGAACAAATATATTTTATTTTCCATGACAAAAGTTCACAATGAAAACTTCGTCTTCGTCCCAATTGTGTTCCCAGTTTAATTCGTGAGTTTCATTGCAAAATATTCATGTATGTATGTGATGTGTGAGGAATGCAGAGGCTGTAACAACTTTCCTTAAGTTATCTTTTTATTTTCATAATTATTACAACCTTCAATTCTAGGAATTAAAGATTAATAAACTATTTTCCAAGAATATATAAAGTTTTTGAAGATTTTTATATTCCACGATTTTAATTTTATACAAAATTTCGCATATAACACAAACTTGCTTTTCATGATTCACTAATTTATTTTGTATTATTAACATTGTGTTTCTTATATTTACGAAAAAAAATTTGAAATACAAAATTTTGTTTGCAGACAACAATTATTTCGTAAAATAAAGAAATATCACATCTACTACATATCTACGAAGCATTTCGTACCCTAAAATCAACGAATATTTCCTAAAATTAAACACATTTTTCTAAAAACCTAAAAATATGTACATATATAAAATTATATTTTAAATAAAAAATGTTGTGTAGCTAATATTTAATGTTGTATAATATTGACGATAAACGACAAATGTGTCAGCGCTGTGGCTAAAAATCAATCTGACAGCACTGGTTAGCATCGATCAGGTATGATACCAGTGCTACCAAAATATATATTCAAAATTACACCTCGTAGGAGCCAAAATTACCCGATTTCAAAGGAATTACACCCAATATTAAAATAAATATTTGACACATTTCAAAAATTTTGTTTAAGAAGTTCAACATATCGAGAGCGTGTATTCAAAATACGTCAACTCAAATTTTCTCAAACTGAGCTTCCGATGGCAAAAAACTCTCCTATAGAATATTCACCTGTAATATAAATTTCGAATCAAAAAAATTATTTTTTCTTGTTTTGTATAAATTTTTTTTATTCTGCTATCTAAAAGCATGATCTTTTGGTGAAAATAAATGCTAACTTTCATGTAAAAATAAGTAGTTCATTATAAATCTACCTCATATCTTATTGCTTATTATTATTATTGTTTTTTTGTATACCTTCTTTAAATAATAAAATAGCATCAACGGTACTATAATTTATATTTTATTTTGTTTATTTATTATATTATATATGTATGTATTCGTGTGTGTTCTGTCTTTCACATGTTTACGCGTGTTTAAGTTGAAATTTAGAAAATACAGATTAATTTCAATTTGAAATTTATTTGCTGGTGGTTCAGTGATGTCTATATGCATTTCATTGTTGCTGTAACAAATCGTCAGTAGACTTCAACCACACATTTTGAACAGTCACAAACCTCTTATCTTATGTACAGACTTTCAAAAACTATTTGAGAATTCAGAAATAATAATATTCTTGAAAATCACAAAAGAAAAATAAGCATAGTAGGCTTAGAAACTTATACAAAACCCAGCAAATAAGTTTCTAAGTTCCGATTTTGAGCAAAAAACTCGTATTTTTTCACTGTTAACAAGTGAAATTCGTATTTTTTCACAAGACTGTTAACAAGTGAAAAGAAAATCGAAAACGAAATCGAAAACGAAAAAATCTAAAAGTTTGAAATCGTCAATTTTCAAATAGTGTTCTTCTAAATTCGGATGCTAGAACACATACTATTAATTTGTATTTTCTAAATTTCAACTTAAGCAGGCGTACCATGTGTTTTAACATCCGAACTCACAATAAAACGTGTGAAAACGATGTGAAGGCCAGAAAAAGGATTTATTATATAAAACAAACGAATTTCAAATTACCCGTAAATTACCCCTGAGAGCAATTACCCACGCGCTACACTTGCACATAAAAATTACACCTGATTCGGGTAATTACCCGCGATTCGGCAACACTGTATGATACAGATATGTATGTATGCATCTTTTAAAGGATTACGGTACTTGTTGACGCATAATGCATTGCTATTGGCTGAAAAATATAAGGAAAAAAACAAGCAAAAAAACTGGGAAAACATCACAGTGGAACAAATTATAATTTTTCTCCATAAATTTTGAAAGTGAAAAATTAAATTTTTTTATAATTGTCTAAATTTGTGAATGCTAATGAAAATACAAAAAAATATAAAAATATATAAGACCTTTAATTTTAACGAATTTTACGGTTTGCTTATTAATCCACCTTCACTCATATGATTAATAAATATTTTTAATTTATAACAATAATAGCCGACGGAATTCTACACACTTCATACTGCAAATATTCTAACTCGTTGCCTATATATGTATATATTTTGAAGCATATCGTCAATGCTATTAATACTTTTAAGTAGATACATACATATTTACATATGTATATTACCCAGATAGCCACAACTGATATTAAACACTGTATTGTTTAAAATCGTTTGCTTACATGTGTCGGCTATACGAATTATTAACATATTATCAATTTCTACTTTTGAATAAGAACTTGAAACCCCAAAATTTCATTAGTTTCAACTTTCTGATTTTATATTATTTTCAATATCTGCCTTTTGAAAACAAATTCTCTAATTTTAAGAATCTACGGCATATCTTTGATTGCAACAATTTCCAAAAATATGTGCGTATGTACATATGTATGTATGTATGTATGTATGTATTTATTAAAAAAAACGAAAAGTCTTAGTTATCCGTACAATTTCGCTCTTATTTTTTGCTTTTAACTGCCCACTGTGCACTTCATATATAGATTTTTTTTTTACTACAGGACTGCCAACCTTTAGTCAGGTAATTTTATCCCACTTTTCTTGCTAAGTTGGTACAAAAAAGGAAGACAAGAATTAATCCTACTTTTTTGTATATATGGCCTATTTCCGAACCGCGAAATAAAACTTTCGACTTACAATTTGTATTGAAAACAACAATGATATATGAAAATTTGTTTTTGTTTTTTCAATATAAATTGTAAGTCGAATGTTTTCTTTACCATTATACTCTTTGATTTTAAGAGTAATTGGGTACTTAAATTTTATGCATTTACAATGGGCTGTGGGATTTTGCAAAGTTTTATGGTTTCTTTTTTATTAATAATAATAATGTGTGTGTTGTTAGCAGGTAACGAACAAGATTTGTAACCACTTTTTTTCATCGAAAATTTTAAGATGTTTATTTTAAATACAATAAATAATTGAAAGCTATACCTTAAAGCCATGTTTGTGTGTATGTATATAGTATATATTTACATATACATATAAGTATGTGCCTTAGAGTGTTTTAGGTACTTTAGTGTTTTAGGTACTTTATTACAACAAAAAACAATGCATTTTTTTTTTTTTTTCGTTTCTATTCTGTTACTCCAACTGTTTTTCACAATCGGAGCATAATTTGGCCAGTTCGAAGAACTATTACGCCATCACCAATTCACACGATATGTCGTGCCACAATTTAAGAGATTCCTCCAAGAATCACGCGTCGATCTTCACCGTTGTGCAGAAAGCCGGAATCCTCAAAGTCCTCTCCCGTTTCAATGAGTTTTATTTGGTACTCCACCACGATTTCAAAGTATGCTTTCTTAAAAAGCTAGGTTATTTTTTTTGCATGCGGTCAGCAACCGACGCCACGAAACAGTAACTCGGTACCGTTAACTGACGCCAACTACTAATCACATGCGGGGGTTGAGACGTAAAACCCTCGAAGACCAGTAAACGAACAGTGGCCTGGTTGCATTTACGCAGTAATTGCCAACGACGCTTGATGTTAACTCGCCCAGAGTCGCTTTACGAATGAAAAACAATGCATTTAAGTTCCAAATATTGAAATATCTATGTATATTAGGGTAACAGCTTTTTTTTTAGTAATTTTGCAAAAATGAAATTTTACACGGCCTGGCGCACATCGTTATAAAAAAATATTAAGAAACGCCAAACTACTTGAGTCATTGTTAACTTATTTCTGTTGGAAGGTCTTGAGGGAATTTTTTGGGAAAACTTTTAACAGAAACAATGACTCAAATGAGTCAAATAACAGCTAAAGAAATTATAGAATTTATTTTAATATAAGTAGCACAGGCTATAACGATGCTTAAAAATCGTAGTTTTAATGGAATAATACATTGCTGATGGTACGAACAGTAAAGTTAAATAAACCATTGAACGCGGCTTGAAAAATCAATCAGATGAAGTATCTTTTTTTAATTATTTGCCTTGCGAAAAAATACGTAAGTATTCCAAAAAAATATATAAAAATTTACCTATTTTAGACACGGTCCTATACGTGAACGGTTATCTCTAGATCCCTTAATTGTTTTGGGAATCCTCTTTAAAAAATATCGATCTTTAGTTTCAGAGGGGTAATAAAATATTTTTAATTAGGGATTAGCTTTAATTTACATATGTTTACATATATGTATGTGTATATACAAATGTATGTATTTGTGTAAAACACATAACTTTTAATATATAAAATAAGATAAAAAATGCATTGTTTAGTCAAAAAAACAAGCAAAAATATCATTTTAACTTTTTTATTAAACTTTTACGAAATTAAATAAACGCATTTCAATGAATTTAAATATTTATAAGAAAGAGATTTTCGTGTAAATTTTAACTAAAGAATAAAAATGAAATTTAATTTTGAAATAAATACTTTAGAAACCATAATATTGTCTGATTTTTAACGTCAAATTGCTTAAAAATACCTTGCTTATATATAGCATTTGTGTGTGTGTGTGTAATTTGACATTTTCAACGGCAAAATTGGTTACGAGTAGTTTTCTTTGCTTCCTAACTATAAAATGTAGTAAAATAAAGCTCGTTAGAATACATTGGCTACAATTTGCAAATCCATAACATTAAATTCCGCAATTACCGCTAAAATTCAAGAAAGGATAAATACAACATAAACAATATTCTTTTATTTTCTACGTACATATGTACATACATATGTAAGCAGGTTAAAAAATTTTAGAAATTTTTATCCACACTTTATTGCCAAACTTAATACAAGAAGAACGGTTTTACATTACATTTGTAAAAGTTGGCAATCCTAGCTTAAAATTATCAATAGATAAGTATAAAGAGTGCATGGCGTCGTCCATCTGCAATGTTCTTGGGTTGGTTTCAGCGTGACCGTTTGACCGACTAAAGTGGCAAATTGCCACTTTTTCTACTGCCTTGCTACTTTCTTGACCACCTTGCCACTTTTTTTCTCCCTTTTTTTAGAGTGAATTGTATAAAAATACATTAAAAACAAAAATTTTAATGTAGTTTTTTTGTTTTTTTTTTAATTTTGCCCCTTTTTTTTGATAAATCCCCTTTTGGTGCCACTTTTTGAAAAATGTCATCGGTCACCCTGGTTGGTTTAATCTTGTATTCTATTCAGTTTTGCCGGAATAGTAATTCATTTTACAGGGATAAAACTAATCCAAATTTTAGATATTACGCAAACAAAATTTTTGTAATTTTATTTACGGCGCTCTATTCCTAAATACATATGTACATAAGTATGTACATTACTTGCATGTACATAAATAAATCACCATAGCAGTAACTTCTGACAAATAACAAGCAAATTGCTCAATGATTACTGAAAATTACATTCAACTTTGAAGGGAGTTCCAAAACTCTCTTTTTGCATTGTCTAGTGAGAAAAAAACTTCTTGCTTACATGGAACAGAATAAAACTCGTCCCTTGCACCATAGCCAGCCTAATGTGTAACTTTTGTTTTTGCTTTGTGTAGTTGTCGTACTTTCCGTTGCCAAGTAGTGCTGCTATACATATGTATATGGTTTAAGTAAAATATTTTTTTGAAAAAATTTACTATGTATGTGCCTATCCAACAAAATAACGAATAAACATAACTGTAAATGACAGAATTGCTTTATTAAGTCCTAATTTACACTCAGCAAGTCTTATTGCTAAGCTGATTAGTTTTTTAGGAAAGAGAGACGAGGGGAAAAGAAACTTATATGTTCCCTTCGTATCTCTCTCTCTTAGTGTAAACTAAGACTAAACGTTTTTTAACCTTGCATGTAGCGAGTTTTTAAATTCAATTTTACATATACGTATAAGACAAACAATTATTTAAATACATAAATGCTTCCATACATGTACATATAACTTTATTTGATCTATCTATCTTAGTAATAAAAATAATATGTACAAATTTATAACCAGGGACATAACAATTATAAGAGAAATGACAAAAAGGTTATATTTAACCTTAAAATTTATTAATTCAATGGTTACAATAAACGATTATCGTAAGATATCGTCGTCTTAGAGTGCAAACCTGCTTACTCACTTCAATAAAATTTTACAGGAGAGACAAAATACTGTTAACATTTTCTATACATTGGTTAAGAAATTAACCTAATACGTCAAGTTTTTTCGACATGTAGAGTTTCTAATTAAAACAAATATTTAGGGCAATCGATGCGCTGTTTTTCTCTATCGAAAGGCATTAAAATATAAGATATGACATTTATGAAATTTTTATGAGCCTGTGGAAGATTTTATGCCATCAGTTAAAGGTTTGCCACACGTTTAGTTCCATACTTAAGTTTTTACATGTATTTAATATATCGCACACTAAATCATAAAGAGTCACAACTCGAAATTATAGAAGTGCCTTTTCTTTTTTATAAACCAGTTAATTAAGAAATCTATAACGACCTCAACAATTTCTTTTGCAATACAGTCTTCTTGAAGAATATAAAATATCGTTATTCTTGTTTTTATGTCACATGCTTGCGTCATTTGTACAGTATCAACAGTTGTTTGCAACTACTCAGCATCTGACTCTTTATGATTTAGTGTGCGATATATAAATGACAAACAAAATACTTTTTATATAATTTTTTAATATAACACGAAATGTGTCAAAATATTTATGTATGCAACGTGATTATGAAAAGTGTAAACTATAATATTCTTTCCACTGAATAATTCTAGCAAAATTATATTAAAATTACATATATATTTTGTAATTCAAATATAGTTGTGGAAAAATTGGTTTGTTCCATGTATAGATAATATCGCATAATTCGGCAACACTGATGTTTTGTCGTCGGTTGGCTATTGGTTTACGGCACGGTATATTCAAAATACATTCTATTTGCAGCAAACCAGAAACCAACCGACGATGTGTTGCTTTATACTCTCAATAATGTTCTCTCTTAGTTACTTTCCTCCCACCGAAAACCAATTTTTTTTTTAAATTTCACATCTTTATATGAACATCCATGATACAATTATACTAGGTACATGCACGACTACAACAATTGGAATTTTGTTGTATTTGTTGTTATAAACAAACGATAAATTGTCAGAAACAAATGTCTTTTGTTTATAAAAAATTGCAATTACAGGGCAACTAAAGTACAATTGCAGACGCGGCATTCCTGCATGATTATAGTTATTCAGTGTTGCCATTCTGTGTGTAGTTAAATAGTGTGTAATTTCTACTCACATGTGTAGGCCATGGAATTAAATTCTTGTATAATGTCTGTGAAATTCTACTTTGGGTTCTATTTGTATTTATTTTTCTTTTAATTTTAACCTACACAAAAGATGTGTAGTGTAATTTTCTTCAATGTTTAATTGCAGACACAGCCTTGTGTAAATTCATTGGCAACACTATAAACATTTTATTCACACACATACACTAACATTTTTGCAGCTTGTAAACAAAGTTTGACATTTATCTGCAATGTATACAGTAACAGGCTGGGCTTGTGCATGTACCTGTTATAATTGTATCATGTGAACATCCATTCATACATGCATGCATGCTACCGATAGGGCTGCCAGAATTTCCTATTTTTCGGCATTTTGCCGATTTTTTCATTAAAAAACAAACAAATCGACGGTTGGTTTCTGGCACAAAACATACAGAAGTGTCACGAGACGGAAGATAAGGGTATTTTTCTGTTTGTCTCGCTTTCCCTCAAATTTTGGCAGCGTTTTTGTTTTGATTCTTCTTTCTAGTGTAATAAAATTACAACGCTTTTAATTAGCTGTGTTAATTGGTAAGTAGTAATACACTTCAGTATCAAATATACACTATACATTTCTCTTTTTTCCACGAATTAAAAAAAACCTAATTGGAGCTTTTTTTACCTGTCACTTTCTTCACTTCTGTGTATTCTGTGGTTTCTGGTTTGCTACAGACATAATGTGTTTTGAATATACTGTGCCGTAAACCAGAAACGAACCGACGAAATGCCGATTTTATGTCAAAAAAATTTTGATTTTGATCAAACCAACTGAAAATACGTTAAGGCCGTGATACACTATCATACACAGCCGTACGATTCATTCATTAGGAAATCTGACTGAATTCTGGCCCACTACAAAAAATCGCAACAAAATCTCTTATAGGTGGCAAACTACTACACAAAAAATTTGCAAAAACTAATTAACCCTACGTCTACACCTGATATATTTTTATAATGCAAATGTCAAATTTCATATAGAAAAAAGAGCTAACATAAAAAAATATTTTTCAATATAAAATTTGACTTTTGCTATGATAAAAGTATATCAGGTGTAGACGTAGGGTAAGCAAATGCAATTTTCCGCCATTTAAAATAATTTTTATGTTTAATTATTTTGCATTTGTAAAGAAATAATACCGCAAAATGTATCTCTCTCTCTCTTTAAATAAATGAAGCAGACATTGCTGTTTTCCTATCAGCTGCTTTAGAAACTGCATCTCTGATCTAATAGAAATTATGAAAATTTGCATAAACTTTTGGAAATCGGTCAGACTTGTCAAAAAATCTGTCATACATATTATATGAACGACTGTGTATGATAGTGTATCACTTTGTTTCCAAACCACGTTTTTATGATTTGGACAAGGTTGGCAAACAGTATCATAAAAATACCAATATCGATTCAAATACCGCTAAAATTAGATACCGGTATCGTTACCGATACCGAAATCCATTTCGGTTAGAAAATACCGGTATCCAAAATACCGATTACGTCTATACCGGTACGTACCGGTATACCGATTCCCTCCAAAAATAAAGGCCCCTATTATAATTTACAAGAAAATTGAGTTGTATTTGCCAAATTTTTATTATTTGTTACAACTTTTTTTACCATGAGACAGTTCAGTTGTATTTTGGTTTTTATTTCGACCATTGCATTCGTTTTGCTTTATTATTCCAGAAGCCAACCAATCCCATTTGTCAGCCAATATTACTGCCATGTTTATAAAACATAGAATCTCAACAAAAAATAGCAAGGCCAAAACTAAAAATATTTCAAATGTTTTGTAATGGATACTATGGTTTCAAAAAACAAAGCATACTAAAATTAGTTGTTATTCAGAATACCAAAAAAACAGTTGTTTAAAAGTTAAATTGTTTCAGTTTCAATCCAACTTAGTTGGCTGTAAACCAATGATAAGCAAACACATACATATGTAATGTAAAAGAGAGCAAATTGCATGCTCGTACAAATGTACGTGTAAAAAAGAGCATAACAAAGTGCCCACGGGCGGCCTTTTGATGATCAATGCTGTAAACCGTAATATGGGCAAAAATTGCAAAAAATTTATCTCAATTAACTTTCTTTGGTGTTGGTCTTGTTTACACACTTCACCGTAATAAATAAGGTTGGTAGATAAAAAGCTTCTAAACTTTTATATTTGAAGTTAAAGATTCCTCTCCTGAGGCGAAGAAAAGTACATGCTTTAAGTTTTTTAATGTTAATTGTACAAGAATATTGTTTTCTTTGTTTTTAAGTTGGCTACTAGAATATTGTTTATTCTTTGAATTGAAATATTCAAATGTTCGTTTTGTCAGAATTTGGCTAGTACAAACACTAATATGTAAAAACGGATGAATATTCCGACATCACAAAGTACATACATGCATAATTTATCCGTATAGACAAAACTTTTATTTTTATTATTTTGTTTAATCAACCAAAATGTATACTTTTTATATGTAAAGTTTGAACTTCAGTTTCCTTGTTTTATTTTTTTAATAAATTATTTTTAATAAAAGTATAAAAATATATATAGAAAGAAATAAGTTTATGCGCTTTTAACCCTACGTCTACACCTGATATATTTTTATCATGACAAATGTCAAATTCCATATAGAAAAAAGAGTTAACATAAAAAAAATTATTTATCAAGATAAAATTTGACTTTTGTTATGATAAAAATATATCAGGTGTAGACGTAAGGTAAGGGGACCATATACACATACTGCTCATGCTCATGCGATAGGAATGTGTTGGTGAATTAAAAATTTTTGTTAATGTATTCGTCACACAGACAATGCAGTATGAAAAATCAAAATAGTTTTGATTTTGAAATGAACTCACACTGCTGACAGTTTTTCAAATGAACAAAAAATGAATTTAGTCATTTTTCTGATATGTATTTTTTTAAATATGACTTTTTTCTGAAAAAAAAAGAAAGTAAAACAAACCAAAAATAAGTTTAGAAATAAAATGTGTAAAGAAAATACGTTTTCTCTTAATTTCTTGAGTTTTACCAATAATTTTTTTGTTCTCAAACGCATGTTTATTTTATAAATTTTGTATTTTAAATGATGATTGATAAGTTTGTGGTAAAATATCAATCACACACGTATACCAAGTGTTCATCGGCAGTAGCTGCAAACAGTATGTGTCTATGGGCCCCTTTATACATACATATGTTGATGTAAAAATATCGGCTTTTTGATTTTTTGCTTTGTCCACTGTCTGAAATAATAAATTTATCAGTAATATCGGTATACCGGTATTATAAACTCGATAACGGTATGTACCGGTAATACCGATACCGAAATTAAAAAATAACGATACCGAAATTTAAAAAATAATGTACCGGTATCAATACCGATACCGTTATTTGTTTCGGTTTCCAACCTTGATTTGGTGTTTTAGACATGAGAGTTTTCTCGAAGCAATTCTGAGTTTATGAAAGAGATAGGAAAGCAGAAAGAAGAGGGCTACAACATTCTTACTTGCACCACAAAGTATACAGAGGTGAAGAAAGTGAGTGATCAAAAAAGCTAAAATCAGCTACGACACGGGTTCGGCGAGAAAGGGACAACTGTAGTATATTTGTTATTAAGTTGCTAACCATATAATCAAAACAAACAAGAAAAAATGTGTACTTTGTGAAATAACCAACAGGACAATTTTACAAAATTAAATGAAAGATTTTGTAGTGTTGAACTAGAAAACTTAATGTGTTAAATGTTATTAGTGGTAAAAAAGTGATTAAAATTAGTTTCCACATAATTACAGACATCATTTTAAGCATTTTCATTAAAAAATATTAGTTTTTACCATTTACTTCCAAAAAGCATATAGCGAATAAGACCACAATGAATAAAATGAAAATACATTTGAACGAGTGAACATTTGTACAAAATTAAATCAAGGAATTTGTTGTGTTGAATTAAAAAACTGAATGTGAAAATGTTTATTAGTATTAAAAAAGTTATTAAGATTTGTTTTCAAACGATTCCTGATTTAACTTTGAGCTTTTTAGTTCATAAATGTTAATTTTAACATTTTAATTGCAAAAATCTCATAGCGAATGAGTACTCAAAGAATAAAATACAAAAACGTTAAACCAATGCAACTACGAAAGAAGCTTAAAGAAGACACGGGTTCGGTGTGAGTGCGAAATCCGAAAACACAAATTATCTTCCGTCTCGTGTCACCTCTGTGTACTTTGTGCTTGCACCGAAAAGTCGTTTGTTATTTCATTCGCTGCTTAAAACAATAAGGAATATTTAACAAACATATTGCCTGTATTATGATTTGCTTTCTATACAGATCGTTTTATTTAACTCATTTAGAATGCTCTATAAAAACAATATTTTTTTAAATACAAAAATGATTGAGAAACAAAAGCCGATTTTAAAACATATATAAAAATTTATCAAACAATTAGTATATAATAATATATAATATGACATCCCCTTTCTTTTAATCAAAAAGCATGTAGTCATCGAAACACCTAGGAGGTTTGGTTTCTCTTACGGGCCTAGTTGATTTGGGGGTCGTCTGATATTGTAATGAATCATTTTGGTGATGATTCTCTTCAATGTCTTGAGCGCTTGACTGACACTGTATGGTGGTTGCTCTATTTAAGCATGGTGCTTGTTCCGTTTAAATCTGTGGCAATGGATCTTGTTCAGTCGGTGGTAATGTTATAGATTCTTTATTCGCCGGAATCCTGGAATTCGATTCATATTCATGAATGATGTTTGTTATGTTGTTTTGTTTTCTTATATGTATAGTATTACGTTTGTATAATTTGTTATTTGAGCTTACTATACACGTTCTATTTGACACCTTCTGTTCTATTTTACCTTTACTCCATATATCATTTGGAACTCGTTTTGTCATCGCCAGTATTTAAGTTATTTTCCTTTCTTATTCCTTTATCGAAGTATTTTTTGTTTACCAAACGGCGTTCCTCAATACGCTTTGGCACTTATTTTACAACTTGTTGATCAACGTTAATGTTTGGTATGTCACAGTTTAACCACCTACAGAATAATCTTTTCGATGGACTAGATCGAACTTTGTTTGGCGTATTTCTCCACAGCAGAAGAGATTTGTAAAAATCTGTGTTGGATTCTATAGCTTTCGTTAAAAGTTGTTTTGCTATTTTTACGGCAGATTCCGCTTTCCCATTTGCTTGCTGATGGTACGGGCTTGACGTCTCATGTTGGAATTCCCAATCTTCAGCAAATTTAGCAAATTCAGTATTTACAAAATTTGTTCCGTTATCTGTTATAACTTTTAACGGAATACCATGTCTACTGAAATTTTTCCGGCAAATATTGATTGTCGTTTTTGCTGACATATTTTTCAATTCATATATTTCGAAAAAATCTGAATAGTGATCGACGGTTATTAAGAAATTTTTCTTTTCATCCCTGAAGTTAATTTCACACACGTCCATTGACACAATCTCGAACGGTGACCTAGGTATTTCAGTCAATATTAGCGGCTCTTTTTGTTGATTCCTAGCATATTTATTGCATACTTCACAATTCTGAATTTTTCGTTTTATAACCTCTGAAATTCCTCTCCAATATACTGTCTCCTTAGCCAGCTTCAAAGTAGCCTCAATACCCAAATGTGGAATGTGTAGACGCTCAATAATCTCATTTCTCATCTCTTGTGGAATTACTATTCTACTGCCTTTGAATACAAGTTTGTTATTACATACTAATTCATCGCGGATATTACAGTGCATTTTAATGGTTTCATTTGTTTCAGACTTGTTAACCCGCCACCCATCCTTTATGTATTTTACTAATATTTTCATAACATTGTCATCAGCAGTGGCTCTTTGAAGTTTTGTGATAATTTTATTGCTTATTCTCTTGTGTTCCAAATCATTGCATCATACAGTTCTTCTTCTATTTTATAAATTTCAATTAGCTTTTCGTCATTGTTGTTTTCACTTGGTGCTCTTGACAAGGTATCAGCTATATACATTTGAGTACCTTTGGTATATTTTACACTAAAATTGTAATGCTAAGATCATAGATTGTAGTCTCTTTGGTGTGTTCAATAAAGGTTTATTAAAAATATTTATCAATGGAGTGTGATCAGTTTCAATTAGCACATCTTTTTTGCCGCAAATATACTGATCAAATCTTTTGCATGCAAAGAGAATTGCCAGCATCTCTTTCTCAATTTGCGCATAGCTTCTTTGTGTTGGTGTAAGAGTTTTTGATGCATAAATAACTGGATGTCCTTCTTGCATGAGTGTACATCCAATTGCGAATGATGATGCATCCGTTTGTATTGTTACTTGCTTTCTAATATCAAAATATTGTAGCACCGCTGTTGCTGACAGTGCTTTTTTTATATTTTCGAACGCATTCTCTTGTTCATTGCTCCATATAAATTCTCTTTTTATATGCGTTATATTCCTAAGCGGTTCCGTTATTTCCGACATATTTGGTATGAACTTGCCTAAATAAGTCGCCATGCCCAGAAAACGTAAAGTCTCCTCTTTGTTTTTAGGCTTCGGAATATTAACAATGGCGTTCACTTTGTCAGGATCAGGTTTCATACCTTTATCTGTTAAAATATGACCGAAAAATTTTAGGTTGGTTTGGCAAATTTTTATTTTGTCTATAAATTTTTCTGCTTTGAGCCTTTCTAGTAGCTTCTCCAAGTTTTTATTGTGATCTTTTGTTGCTTCTTCAATATTTTCCCCTTTTCCACCTACTGGAATATAATCTGCTATACACGCTACACCTTTTAATCCATAAATAACCTGGTTTTGCTTCATTTGAAGAATTTCCATAGCAGGTTTTATTCCAAACGGCATTCGCTGAAAGCGGTACTTACCGAATGGAGTCCAAAATGTTGTCATTTTGCTGCTTATTTCATCCAATTCCAGCTGCCAAAATCCATTTCTTGCATCAAGCATACTAAACACTTTTGCGCCTGCTAGTTCTGTAAGTATTTCTTCTATTGTTGGGAGTTGATATTTGACGTCTCTGAGAGCTTTATTTAATTCTCTCGGATCAATACAGATTCTAATCTTGTTGTTACTTTTCTTTACTAATACCTCTCTTGTTGCATTTGTGACAATAAACCTTTCTGGCTGGGCAGCTTTCTAAATTGTCGTGGTAATCGTTACCACAGAATTTACATTTGTATTGTTGTTTGGTATAATTATTTTGTTGTAAACTATGTGATTGTTGTGTGTTATGTGTTCTCTGTAGTTTGTTAACTTCCATAGTATTATTTGTATTACCATCTAGTCCTTTAAGTTGTTTTTCCGAAACCTCTCTTGATCTACACACTTCTATTGCTTTAGCTAATGTTATGTCTTTATCTAACCACAACTTTTCTCTAACATTGTGATCCTTTATTGAACAAATGATCCTATCGAGCAGTAAATCGTCTTGTAATTCTCCGTATTGTGTATTTTTTATCATACTTCGTAGCCGATTGAAATATTCATCATATGTCTCATCATCTTCTTGTTTTGCCATATTAAACAATGCTCTTACATACCTTTTGTTGATAGATGGTGTTAAGATTTTTTCTATGGCCTTCAATAAGTCATCTGCAGTTCTTTTTTCTTCGTCACCAATTGGCATATTACCATAACATTTGAACACATCGGTACCAATTGCTGTAAGTAAAATTGCTTTCTTTCTATCTTCATTCTGTGATGACAAACCTGATGCTTGTAAATATACCTCCCACTGATTTTTAAAATGTTTGAAGTTTTCTGATATATCTCCAAATTTGATATCAATTGGTTGGGGGAGTGGAATTTGAGGCATCGACCCTTGACTAATTTGTGTTCCATTTTGGATCATCAATTTAAGTTGATCTATTTGTTCTTTTAATTGTTGTACTTCAGCCACCTTTCTTCTGACACCATATTATGATTTGCTTTCTATACAGATCGTTTTATTTAACTCATTTAGAATGCTCTATAAAAACAATATTTTTTTTTTATACAAAAATGATTGAGAAACAAAAACCGATTTTTAAACATATATAAAAATTTATCAAACAATATATATGTATAATAAATATATATAATAATATATAATATGACAGCCTGTGTGTAATGCCGGCCATACACTACACAAGCTCACTGCACAAGTCTGGCACTGTACAGTGCGTTTATGTAGTGTATGGAGGTGGTTGTGCTATTATTAAAACATATATTTCATAATAAATGTAATAATTATGTACATATTATCATTTTATAAAATATGATTGTTATATTTGTCTAATTAATAAAAGTTTATGAAAAACTCATGCCGATTTTCTTGACGATTTTCGAAATTAATATGCCGAAAATGCCGATGATTTTTCAAAAAAGTGTAGATTTTTCAGCAGAATCTTCTGGCAGCCCTGGCTACCGAAAAATTTTTCCAAATCAAAGATTTTGTGAAATCGTGCTTTGTAAAAAAGTATTTTTTAAACGCGTGTTATCTTTAAAAAATAGTAAAAAATCAGCAATCGTTGTTAAATAAAAATTATTTACGCAATTAAATTGCAAAGTAGGAAAAACTAATTTTATTAAAGCTCACAAAATCAATGGTCTGATAATAGTCCACACAAGGAAAAGTAAAAAAAGAAACGAGACCCTATTATACATTTTCTTTTTCCGTGCAATTTTTAATAAGTATACATATATAAAATTCAAAAAAAAAAATCGAAAAATTAAAGAAAATGTTAGGAAAACTATAAATTTTGGTAAGTAACTAAAATTTTAAAGAAGTTTAAAGAATATTGATAAAATAAATTGTACTGAAGAGAAATGAGACCTTAATTACATATGTACATACAATACATATTTTATTTTACATTTCACCATTACCCCTCTCGCCCATGAATAAATATGTATGAGATTGAGAAAATAAGTCTGTATTATAATGTATATGTTATTTCTTTATTTTTAGAGAAAGTCATAAAGACTTAATCCCTTTAAACATGTGCAATTATAGAAAACTACTGCAAATGTTTTATCAATTGTTTTTTAATACTCATCCATTTTGAAACACGCAAAATTGTTTCAGTTTCTGTATACAAACATACAATTATTTCGTGAATAATGAAAGTTAATGAGTAATAATTACAATTTTCATTTGTTTTGTTGGATGTACTTTGTACCCAATATGTGACAACAGTAACTAACATGAATTACTTTAGTTTTATTAGATGGGTTTTTTTTATTAATTGGAGGTATGCCGGGGGCAAATCACGGCATTCGATACGACTCGTAATTTATTTATTATTTATATATGTATTTATTTTATTTAATACATTTTCGCAAAGTTAATGGAATTTTGAAGTGTTCGTTGCAATTTAGGATCCATTTTCCGAAAACACTCGTGCGGAATCTTGCAAAGAGGTTTGCGATGGCGTTCAAGAAAGCTGCGTTTGTCGGTAAAGCAAGGATTGGAATTAAATTAATTTTCCTGACTTTTTTGCCCAACCTCCAAGTATGTTATGGAATACTACCGAATTGAAACACGCATAAAAGTGTCATTTTCCAATCGAAATTCCAAATAATTTTTATTTCAAGGATATATTTTTTTTAATTTTTGGGAATGGTCTAACATTATACGTCGGAAAATAAGACATCACCATCACCTAATCGCTGTTATGCTTAAAACTCATTTTAAAATTTCGTGGCGAAAACTGTTTGCTAGGCAAACGCCGCAATGAAGATATGATATACCAATTCGATATATGGAAATTGAATTCTTCAATAAGCACATCGGTTTCCCATTTTATTAGGATTAAATTGCGGTGTGTTTTACTGAACTCCGTTTTAAGCAAAAAAACAATAAAATTTTATGAACTAAATATAAGATTTACCAGGATTTTTTTTTAATTATCTACCTCTTGGTCAACTATAGTAATTTCTTAGTATGTAACTTTTTCAATTGCCTTCCCTGGCACGGTTTCGAGTTGTACAATAATGCACACTCTAATTTCGAGATATTATAACCTCACTAGAAACAGCAAACGAGCTTTTGGATTATTTGAAATGCATTTTTCTATGATAAGCTGCGGAAGTTTTTCGTGGTGGTACACAAAACTGCTAAATACGTAAGTATTCTGCCGACATATCCATCAGCAAATTAGAAATATATTTTTATTACACTTTTAAATAATTAACAGCCGCTTACCTAATGTTTTTACTCTTAAATTTTTAAAGATTTGAAAGTTCAGCAATACCTACCTCCTCTTTCCCATTCTTGCTAAATCAACCAGCAACAATAACATTGCGGAAGGCATTTTAATATTTAATATAAGGACTAATGAGTACTGTTAAGCCTGTTGGACTTTGGAATTATAGCGCTATATCAAAGAATTTATTGATAATTATACATTTTCCATTTTGTTGCTATTGTTCTGCACAATTTCGATACATGGGTTTGAGAATATTAGTTATTTTCTCAAGAAATATTAATATTGAAAAATTAAAATGCGAATTGGTTTTCTAGTATGAATGCCTACAAAAGTTTGTTAAAAGGTCTGCTTGAAATAATCAAATATCTAAAATATTTAAATTTTAAGTCAAATAGGCTTTTTGTTGCTTTTGTTCTGCACAGTACTGTATGTAGAATAAAAAGACGTATTCAAATAAGAAATAGCCAAAATGTTATGTACCTACGTAACTATTGTGTGTCGATATCGCTTCAGCAACATTCACATGTCTCGAAAAATGCGTTTTCTAGAGTTAATAATGCAGAAGAAATTGTTATATATGTATGTACACCCAAAAAAAAAAAAAATTTCAAAATCAAGAAACAATTTGATTTTAAAAACGTAACCTTTATGAAATAGAACTTAGTTTGCAAGGTGTATCTAACTAGGTGGCAGCGTTACTTCAGCTGATAATTTTTTGCTCTATGTGCTTTGTAGCTGAAGAATGTCAAAAACTTTGATTTTGTTTTGGTTTTAGTACAATTATTTTTATGCTTTTGACATTCTTCGGTTCTTTACATAGCTTTGGTTGCCGTATTTTTGTATTAAAAATCCTTACGCAGTCACCTGTATAATTACACAATGTTAGTTTGTTTTCTGTTATTTTAAAAATTTTTATTCTTGTTTTAAAAATGAAAAATATTTTGTAATCAAAAAAGAATATTTTTATTTATTTTATTTTA
Source organism: Tachina lurida (assembly GCA_944452675.1). Classification (NCBI taxonomy): domain Eukaryota; kingdom Metazoa; phylum Arthropoda; class Insecta; order Diptera; family Tachinidae; genus Tachina; species Tachina lurida. The sequence goes on from OX101753.1 coordinate 43,227,166, forward strand.
TTTATTTATTTCAATACAGAGAAAGCCCACATGGCCAAATATATATGTATTGAATGATAAAAATTATAAACTAAACTTAACTACAATTTAGAATTTACTACATTTCATAGGTAATAATTTCAATTATGTAAAGATAGTAATTAATAATAAAAATTACATTAATGGAGTTAACTTATATTTATATTTACAACAACCTTGATATAAAGTTGAATATACTCAAATTAAAAGATTATGTTTTTGTGTTAAGAATGAAATATTATTGAAGTAATAATGAAGCATTTTTATTCTAAAACTTATTATTTTTATATTAAAAATGAAGCGTTTGAATTAATAATGGAGAATTATTAAATTAAGAATGAAAGATCTTAAATTAATAATAGAGAATTTTTGAATTAAGAATGAGACGACAAATTAATAATGGAACATTTTTTAATTAAGAATGAAACGTCCTAAATTAATAATGGAGCATTTTTGAATTAACGATGGTTCGTTTTTAAACTAAAAATGTTACAGTTTTACTGTAAAGGTGCTTCATTCTTACAATATACTATGGAATCAAAAAGTACACGCATAAGTCAAAGAATATATAAGATTTTTTATTAATTTTCATTTATTTTAAATTTGTAATATGTTTATAAAGACTAAATGCTAAAAAGTGATTAATTAAGTTATACGTACTACATGAAAAGCTTGAATTACAAGATGAAGATGCTGTTTCGGAATTTTGCAAGCAATCTTTCAATGGCAGCGACAAAGATTCGTAATCATTCCGGTATTCTTTTTTTCTCCATTCAAATAATTTTTCGCGGAACTCTGCCCTTTGAATTACCGAATGAATAAATTCTTTTAAGTCCTCATTTCATAAATAGTTGAGTCTCTTGACAGAAATATCTGCAAGAATTAAAAAAAATATACAAAATGCGATACTGTATCGCACTATCGGCACAATGCATCGATTTTCGTAGGTTCACTGCAATAAAGTCATAAATAATAAGCCAAAATGGCATTATTACTCAATTAATTCTGGAATAAGTCTATATGGCTTTATTATCAACACAGTGTGGTACAATTATGTCCTTATATTTTATTATTTGTTGAGAAATAAGGCAAATTCAGCTGATTACATTTGCATTTATTTCAATGAGCCGACGAAAATCGGTACATTGTGCCGCTATTACAAATTTAAAATAAATGAAAATTAATAAAAATTTATTAATTATTATTACGAGGGCGGTTCGGAAGCTTCTTAGCCTAGCACAAAAAGCGCGGTATAAACAGAAAAAAGTTAAGTGTTTTGGAAACTTCCATCTCTGCTATGAACACATGTTAAATTTTGTTTCGATCTGGCAACTCCTTCATATAGAAACAGGTGTTCACAAAAGACGCATCCGCGATTTTTTAACAATGGAAAAATTAGAAATGCGTGGTGTCATTAAATATTTACATAAAAAAGGTTTATCAGGACAAGAAATTCATAATGATATGGTGAATGTGTTAGGTGAAAGTGCTCCTTCATATGCAACAGTAAAAAATTGGGTTGCTGAATTTAAACGTGGTCTTACAAGCATTGAAGATGAACCACGTAGTGGACGTCCAAAAACAGCCACAACAACAGAAATTGTAGCCAAAGTGCATGATATGGTATTAAATGATCGACGAATAAAAGTGCGTGAAATAGCTAATATCATTGGCATCTCAAATGATCGAGTCCATTTAATTTTGCATGAAGAACTACAGATGAAAAAGCTTTCTGCAAGATGGGTGCCGCATTTGTTAACAGTCGACCAAAAACGCATAAGAATGAACATTTCTCAAGCTTGTTTGGATCGTTTTAAGCGAAATAAAATGGATTTTAAGCGTCGCTTCATAACTGTTGATGAGACATGGATCCACCACTATACTCCAGAGACAAAAGAACAATCCAAACAATGGACTGAAGCTGGAGGAAGTGCCCCAAAGAAGGCAAAAATAATTCAATCGGCTGGTAAGGTTATGGCAACGGTTTTTTGGGACTTCAAAGGTATTTTATTGATTGACTATCTGCAAAAGGGTAAAACAATAAATTCAGAGTACTATTGCAACCTTTTGGATCAATTAAATGTACAAATTCGAGAAAAACGTCCTTGCTTACAACACAAAAAAAATAATTTTTCATCAAGACAACGCACCAGCGCACAAGAGTGTTTTAACAATGGCTAAAATCAACGAATTAAAGTACGAGTTGCTTGACCACCCACCTTATTCTCCTGATTTGGCTCCCAGTGACTTTTACCTGTTCCCAAATCTAAAAAAATTCCTTGCTGGCAAGCATTTTACCACAAATAAAGATGAAATTACAGTTGTAAACCACTATTTTGAAGACCTTGAGGAAATGTAGTGAAAATGCGCAATATATAAGTCATGTGTCACTCAACAGGTTATTTACCTGCACATACCATGGAATCGTATTATTAGCTGACTTACTTAAAGTACAGGTTATTTACCTGCAAATACCTAGGAGTCATATTACTGGCAAGTAATTGGGTATTCTCTCTACACATCCATTTTTACTTAGGTTTAAGTTTTATTGTTCAAGTATTAACTATAAAAATTTTAATTAATAGATGATAACAGTCAGTTGTAAACAGACAAGTAAATAAATGAGTTGAAACAACTTAACATGGCGACCGTGACATATTAGTGAAAAAACATTTAAATTAAAATAAGTGTTTTAAACATAAAAGCATTAAACTTTAATAAAAAAAAGCGAACACAAGTTCAAGTGATGACGATTCATTTTTGTTAAAGTGCAAAAAAAAAAAAAAAAAAAAAAATTTAACTGAAAATTTGAAACAAACAACAAGTACAATATGAAACAATTACAGCTATTAACTTAAACCTATTGAAAAAAAAAAAAAATAAATCAACAAAAGAGTTCAAATAACTCCTGGTGGCAGGTTACGAAGTCGGAAAATCAACTGAAGAAAACAACAACAAAGATCTGGTGGAAATACTCCGTAACAGTGAACAATTAAAAACTGAACAACATGTAGTAAAAAGTGCTGAGACAAGTTACATAGAAACTCTATCAATAATAGTGGTGATATTACTAGCAGTTATTTATTTGACCAAGCTGATATGTAAGGTGATGAAAGCCAGAAGTGTTAATGCTGCCCAACAACAACATATATAACATCTATAATTCATCTGTAAACACCATCAGTATATTGTAAGTTTATTTTTAAAATGTCTAAAATTATAAATAAAATAAATAATTGTAAATTTTAAATATATATACGTATTATGCAATGGGAAAATATAATAGACAGTCTAATAGCGTAGACAGACGACAGCGTTAATTTGCATTAAAAGCTCACTAATGCGAATTAAAAATTTACCCTGACAGACGACAGTATTTGCATTAAGTAAATCGTCGGTTGGTTATTGGTTTGCGGCACAGTATATTCAAAATACATTATGATTGCAGCAAACCAATAACCAACCGATGATTTGTTTTATCCAAAACAAACTCCATTAACTGAATGTACTCGTAGCCAAGTCGCACACCTTTTCAAGCAGTCCGTATCTAATTCACTCATCAACCAACATTTGATTGATTGTTGAGGGTGTTGCCATATTGAAATAGGTAAATTCAGTATTAATTCACTTTCATTTAGTGCATTTACTTCAAATCAAATGCGCATTGGCATGGGGATAATTCACAAGTTAATTTGAATTAAGGCAGTTAATGCAAATTAACGCTGCCGTCTGTCTATGCTACAAGCCCTTTTCAAATTAAGTTTGAACAATCATATAAATGTTTAAACCAAAATCGGACAATTAAACAAGATACCTTAGACAAACACGCACAAAATTTAATTGAAAACTATAATTCAATTAGGGCAACATTACATAGAAACTACGACAGATACACTACCCCACACAAAGAAAAAGCGAACGAGATCTTTCTGACGTTAAGAGATAAATTGATAAAAGTCTTTCATCGACATAATATTAATACTAAGGTGCCGCTCGCATTAGGATTTGAGGTAGTTAGGGAAATCACTGAAACAGAAGAAAACGAAGATTTTAAAACGGAAACAAACATGACACGAACAGAGGACGACATTATAGACAAGACAACTAAAATTGTCCCTGTATTTGACGGTAACGTTAATGAGCTGCAAAGTTTTCTTGACGCGTTGACTCTGATTGACAGAATTAAAGAAACACACGAGGTAGTCGCTATAGAGGTAATTAAAACGAAACTGAAAGGACAGGCAAGAAACTTAATTACAGATGATAACTCTATTCAGGCTATTAAAAGCAGACTACAGACTTCCATAAAGGGTGAATCGTCGGAATTATTATGTTCTAAGCTAATGAACATAAAACAAAATTCAAAATCAGCCACCGCATATGCGGATGAGATCCAAGAGATTACGAAGAAACTAGGTGGAGCCTATATAAGAGAAGGCTACCCTCAAGATATTGCTGATAAATTAATAAGACAAAATACGGCTAAAGCCATTTCGCGAAACGCCTCAAATGATGAGGTAAAACTTATCATTAAAACTGGAAACTTCTCGTCCTTCAATGAAGTCGTTTCGAAATTCGTAGAAGCTAGTACCGAAGCTTCAACTTCAAATTCTGCAGTTTTCTACTTTAAACGCCGTGGATCTGGTAATTTCAATAACAGATTCAATAATTATCGCATGCGCGGCCAAGGCTGGAGTTCGAACAATAACTTTAATCACAACAGGTATAATAATAACAATTTTAATAATAATAATTGGCGGCGTGGAAGCCAAAATAATAACTTTAGAAACCAGGCCAACCGTTCACCGAATAGAGGTCGCATAAGATTGGCACATGAAGTCTCGGAAAACGAGATTTCCCCCCAAAACGAGGGGGGCCATCATCAAAACTAGCATTTAGTACTGTATCAATATTCCACTTGAACCTCAACTTAAGTAGTTTTATTGAGATTCATCTATCAACTAATGAATATATAAATACATTTCTTGTAGACACCGGAGCAGATGTCTCATTAATAAAAATCAATACGCTTAATTCATTGAAATTTAACGTGAAAGACATTATTCAAATATCCGGAATAGGAAAAGGAAATATTTTATCCTTGGGAACGGTTCAAATTGATTTAATGGTGAGAAAATTTTTGATCCCTCATAAATTTCACGTAGTTTCGGATACATTCCCAATGCCATTTCAAGGTATATTGGGCCTAGATTTCTTAAAAACATATAATGCTATTATTCAATATGGACATGATATAAATTCGAATTTACTTTCATTGAGACCATCTAATCTAAGTAACCCTATAGATATTCCGTTACTTGAAAGTCTAAATGATGGTCATATAACACTACCAGCTCGAGCCGAGGTTTTCAGAGCCATAAAAATTAACAACGACGTTTCTGATTTGGTGGTTCCAAGTCAAACAATTGAAGATGGAGTGTATGTAGCTGGATGCATAATATCCAGAAAATTTCCTTACGTAAGAATAGTGAACATAAATTGTGAGAATAAATTTTTAAACAATGTATCAATTGAGTATGAGAAATTGTCTGATTATGAAGTTCTTGATATGACCAATGTCGATAAAATAAGAACACAAAATATTTTAGGCAGATTGAGAAAAAATTTCCCTGAGATAGCTAAATCGGAATTGCTTGAACTATGTTCAAAATATATTGATATTTTTGCTTTGGAAAGTGACAAAATAAGTACAAACAATTTCTACACACAGAAATTAAGAGTGTCAGACCACGATCCAGTGTACATTAAAAACTATCGTACCCCTCACTCCCAAAAGGAAGAAATAGCGAGGCAAGTTGAAAAGCTTAAGCGGGATGATATCGTCGAACCATCTGCTTCCAACTATAATAGCCCTATTATGTTGGTACCAAAGAAAGCATTGCCAAATAACCCTAACAAGCGATGGCGTCTAGTAGTTGATTACCGACAAATCAATAAAAAGTTAACAGCAGACAAATTTCCACTGCCCAGAATAGAGGATGTTTTGGACCAGTTGGGTAGAGCAAAGTTTTTCTGTTGTCTGGATCTAACTTCTGGATTTCATCAGATAGCATTGGATGAAAAATCAAGAGACATTACTTCCTTTTCGACGGAGAATGGTTCATTTCGTTTCACGCGTTTACCATATGGCTTGAAGGTGGCTCCAAATTCTTTCCAAAGGATGATGAATTTGGCTTTTACAGGTTTAACACCTTCTAAGGCCTTTATTTATATGGATGATGTCATTGTGACAGGATGCTCAGTAAAGCATATGCTTAAGAATTTAGAAACAGTTTTTCAAAGATGCAGGAAATGCAACTTAAAATTACATCCGGACAAATGTAACTTTTTCCGATCTGAGGTTACATATTTGGGTCATAGGTGTACTGACAAAGGTATTTTACCAGATAGTAGCAAATATGATTCAGTTAAAAACTATCCCAGACCGACGAATGGCGATGAAGTTCGCCGATTTGTAGCTTTCTGTAATTATTACAGACGTTTCGTACCAAATTTTGCATACTATTCTGCGCATTTAACTAGACTAACTAGAAAGAAAGAACCTTTTGTATGGACTGAAGATTGTGAACAGGCTTTTCAGAGTCTTAAGACTGCATTAACATCCCCACAAATCCTTCAATATCCTGTTTTTGACAAACCTTTTTATATAACCACCGATGCAAGTAAAATCGCCTGCGGTGCAATATTATCCCAGGACAAAGATGGTATACAGTTGCCGATTGCATATGCGTCACGTGCACTAACCAAGGGAGAATCGAACAAAGCGCCAATAGAACAGGAATTGATTGCTATACAATGGGCAATTAATCACTTTCGACCATACGTGTATGGTAACAAATTTATTGTGCGTAGTGATCATAAACCATTGACATATTTATATTCTTTAAAAAATCCATCTAGTAGGTTGACAAGAATACGTATGGATCTGGAGGAATATGATTTTGTTATAGAACACATTAGAGGAAAAGACAATTCAGGAGCGGACGCGCTATCTCGAATTGACTTTAGTGATATTAAATCAATTCCTTCTACCAACAATGTTCTAATGGTAACAACACGAGCTCAATCAGGAAACAGGAATAAAGATAAAATTCAGAAAACGAATAATCAAACGATTCACGAAAAGCCCAAAGTTTTTGAAACTATCGGGTTTGATTGCGTAAAGAAATGGGTAAGGCTTAGAATGGATACTAACGGAAAAATACCTATTATTTCTTTTAAAAGAGGCAAACAAGTGCTAGCACCTAAAGTTAATATAGGAAATATTATTGCTAATGGAAACATTGATTTAGATCAATTTTTTCCAATTCTTGAAAGAGAAGCAATAATTAGAAATTTAAACAAAATTCAAATTAATCTAAATGATCATTTATTTAGCCTCGTAACTATAGAACAATTCAAACAAAAAGCAAATCAGCATATAAATAAATTACAAATAGCGCTCACACCCAGAATAAGCATCGTATCAGATAGGGAAGAACAAAAATTTTTATTGTAACCGCGAAGCGCCAGTTGTTTTGCTTGTTTCGTGGTGCCATCTGACAAATGTTGTTTATATTTTACAAACACACACACACGCTGTTTATCTTTCCAAAAAGCCCTGTTGTTTTATTTGCTGTAAATTTGTTGTCGATTTGCGGTTACCTGTATAATTGTATCATGCTTCAGAACTAATTGAATATTTTTAAATAATATGTTCAAATTACCGTTTGGATCTGTCATGGTGCCCTTGTCATAATCCGGTCTACCATAGGATTGTCTTCATCTGTTATTTTGAGTGCTCAATGTGATGTTTTTTTACGCCGTTGGAGTATTTTTCTGCTGTATGTTATTTAACTTTTGTTCTAAATTTATATTGGATATTTTGCCAATATTTAAACGTTCGAAACTTCGGAGTCCTCTTGGAGAGTGTGAAGAGTTAAAATCCGAAGATATATTTCATGTGCCATCAATGGCTTGGTTTTGCAAATTTTGTTCTTAAGAAATACACTTCCAATTGTTTTTTTTATACTTTTGATAAATTTTGGTGGCAGTAAATTTATTTAAAAACAATAATAAAAGTAAGTATATTCTGCAATAAAACAGTTTATAATTAGATGGGTTTTAAATTTATGAGTCAATATGGAAAAGTACCTTACAACAGATTTTAGTGAAATAGATATGGTTCAACTATGGACCTATTGTCATGGACAAACAACTGTTTTTTTACAGTTTCGGGGTTTAAACGACTTCTCGTAGCGTTGACACAATTTCCTGCTGCAGAGAATGCTTGTTCCGATGACGCTGAAGTCGCTGGGATGCCTAAGCAAAAGTTAGCAAGTTTTGCGACATTTGGAAAGGTCTGAAATTATATTTATGTATAAATATTTTATTGTTTAATCAAAATAAAACCTATACTTTTTCGTGCTGCTTCCACCAATCAAGGGACTCTACTTCCTCTACTTCTTTCAAGAGGTATTGCGTTATTTCTTCATCTAAACTGCTGCTTGAGTTCCGAGTTGGTCTGAGAACATCCAACATTTTTTTTCGGCTACTAGAAAGTTTCTTTTAATAAATAAAAGATAAATATTATAAAACATATAAAACTTATGTAAATGAAATGTTACCTGCTTCTTCTCTTTAGGCTCCAGCGCCTTACTTGTTGATGGTTGGCTGGGAAAAGTCTGGTAATTCTCAGTTGAACCAACTTTTTGGATTTCCTCAAAAATTATCGACTCTCTGGTGACACTTTCACTTACATCTTGATCTAGTTCGAATGACATCTTAGACTTTGGCGGTATTTTTTTCAAATATTTTTCTAAAGACTCCCATTTTTTTTGACATGGGTCCATTAGTGCAGCAACTACATGGATTTTTAAAATTTTGAAACGCTTTCCAAAATTATCTTTTGAAAAGTTGCACAGATCTATCGTTAGTTCAAAGCAGGATTCCAATTCTGCTTTTTCCAAAGCATTAACGATTGTTTCGAAGAAAAATATGCATGACGATATTGTGGGATAATATTGCCCCTGTAGGTAGTTTGTGGCATTTTCGAAAATTTTCAAGTATTTTCCATATTCGTTTAATATTTGTTTCTCCATTTCTGGGATCAAAAGAGGTTCCTGGTTGGCTTTTAAAAGGGCTATATTAATAATGTGGATGTTTTGATTAAAGCTTTCAACCATTATTAAAGTGGAGTTCCAACGTGTAGGCACCGAGTTTTTTATTCCGCCTTGTTTTTTATTTGTTACAATATCAAAGGCTTCACTAAAATTATCGTCACCAGACGGAAATTCTTCATTGCTATCTATGTTTTCTAGAACATTTCCAGCTTCCGAAACAATTTTTGCAATTTTTGATTGCTCTTCCAAATTTTGCAAACGTATAATTTCCTCTGCGTTATATATGAGGCTCCGATAAATTTGTTTTAGCTTGAATATAATTTTGTTTATATGCGAGAAATTTTTATTTTGGAGTACATCATGCATCAGAAATCTGTGCAATGCATGAGCGATGCATCCATAACGAACTATGTTTTGCTGCCTTAGTGCTGCCACAATATTGGTGCCACCATCGGTCACAGCACTTATGTGTTTATCACTTAAACTGAATTCTAACAGCGCTTAATTAATTTTTTCTAATACAGCTAAAGCTGTATGCGGCCGGGGGAAAATTTCGGTCTTAAGTGTTACCACATTTATTATAAAATCTTTGCAAAAGTGCACTTTCAAATTAATATAAGACAAATGTTTATAATTATCTGACCACATGTCAGTCACGATAGTTATATTTCTTGGAGAATTTTTTAAAGCAGTTTTCACGTGTTCTAGATAAACATTGTAAACGTCGTTCAGTGCTGCGTTTGCAATAGTTCTATCCGTTGGAAAAACGGTTTTTGAATTTAAGAAATTGACGAATTTTTTAAAGCCCGGTCTTTCAACAATTTTAAAGGGTTGCAAGTCCCAACAACACATCTCAGCAATTCTACGCCAATTTTGGAATTTGCAATTGTTAGTTGATGTTGCTTCTAAAGCGCTTTGTGTAAAGAAGGATGTTTTTTTCTGATTTGAAGCTTTTACATTCAAATTATGAACGGTTCTCAGGTGAGTTAAATAGTTTGTTGTGGCTGTAGATTTTGAAAACCTTTAATAAAGAAAAACAATGAATTCCTTTTTTATAAAAATGTACTGTTTTATAAAAATTTACTTTTTTCTAAAAAGCTACTTTTTTCTAAAAAGGTACTTTTTAAAAAAAATTTACTTTTTCCTAAAAAGGTACTTTTTGCTAAAAAGGTACTTTTTGCTAAAAAGGTACTTTTTCCTAAAAAGGTACTTTTTGCTAAAAAGGTACTTTTTTCTAAAAAGGTACTTTTTGCTAAAAAGGTACTTTTTGCTAATAAGGTACTTTTGCTAAAAAGGTACTTTTTGCTAAAAAGGTACTTTTTGCTAAAAAGGTACTTTTTGCTAAAAAGGTACTTTTTGCTAAAAAGGTACTTTTTTCTAAAAAGGTACTTTTTTCTAAAAAGGTACTTTTTGCTAAAAAGGTACTTTTTGCTAAAAAGGTACTTTTTGCTAAAAAGGTACTTTTTGCTAAAAAGGTACTTTTTGCTAAAAAGGTACTTTTTGCTAAAAAGGTACTTTTTCCTAAAAAGGTACTTTTTGCTAAAAAGGTGCTTTTTGCTAAAAAGGTACTTTTTTCTAAAAAGGTACTTTTTGCTAAAAAGGTACTTTTTGCTAAAAAGTTAATTTTTTCTTAAAAAGGTACTTTTTGCTAAAAAGGTACTTTTTCCTAAAAAGGTACTTTTTGCTAAAAAAAAGGTACTTTTTCTGAAATATTTTTTAAAAAGCATCTTTTGAACTTTTTAGATTTTACTTTTTTAAAAAGAATTCTTGTTAAAAAAGTACTTTTTGTACCCTTTTTAAAATTTACTTGTTCAACAGGTACTTTTTTAAAAAGGTACAAAGGTCCTTTTTGATAAAAAAAACTTGTTTCTTAGCGGATCCATATTTCATAAGGGGAATCCACATTGAATTTAAGCTATCTAGCTATAGTTGCTTGGGCTGGGCGATGGTATTTCTCTGCCAATATTAATTTAATTTTATGAATGAAATTTACTTACCCTTTTAAAGCACCTTTTTCTTCAAAACAAATTTTGCAAAATTTGTATTTTGCCAGAATTAGTTTATCTTTAATAAATAGTGACCCAAAATGTTTCCAACATTCAGAAATCCCAGTTCCCTGGGACTTCACCTTGGCCCATTTTTTTAAGTCGTCTTTTTCCTTTAACAGGTTCTCGTAATAAGCAATGTCCCGCGATGGAAAACTTTCAAAATTTTCGGGCTCCGATTCTCCTGAACCTGCATCAAGCACTTGTGCCCGGTCTATTCTTTTTGAAAAATAATTTTGTATATTTGCTTGCATTTTTAATTTTTTTAAATCACTGTTGAATCTCAAATATAAAATTTTAGCACACACTCACACCAAATGCAAAACGAGCGTATTAAATTAATGACTCTTAATATACATAAAAACATAACGGGAAAAGAAAAATATATGAGTGTTGCCACATTCCTAAATTTGATAGAATTTTTTACATAACGACCACACAAGCAATTTGTTGTGTCCTAACCCTACAAGAAAGCTACTAGTCAATTGACTAGTCATTTGACTAGTAGCGAGGACCAAAACTTCGGTCACCGTCTCCAGTTAGTTTACTAGGGGCTTGGTGAAAAAAATGACCAAAACATTTGTGTACGTATGATTTTTTTTTTCTCCCTCTAACTCATTAATTTCACTTAATCAACACACATATATCTGAACTGCTTACTCTGATACTTTTTTGCCAGTCACAGATTACATAAGCATTGGTAAACTATGACTAGTAAATGGTTACAAAGCAACTGGTCACCTGTTACTAGTCAATTTTTACATAAAAACTGGAAAAATGTAACTTTTAAATAAATAAACATAATTTTCATGTTATTTTAACTGTTTTTTATTATAATAAAATAGAGAAATAAGTAATATATATAATAAAAACAAACAAAAACAAGCCAAAATAAGTAGGTGGCACCAATTTAGTCTTCTTCACGCTTTTTTCAGCTCCAAAACTCCTTTCTTTTTGTAAATATCTAAAATTTAAAAACAAAATACATAAATGTACAAATTAAATTAAACTTTTCAATTTCTTTTATGCAGTATTGTTGTTACTTAACTTTCTTAGCGCTTTTATAAATTTTCACTTCACAAACCGAACGAACGAATATTTTACAATAAAATGCGATGTCTTAAAACTTTTGGGTTATGTACATTAGATGTTCCAATCCTACACACATGTTAGAGAGGAGCAACTATAATTGGTAAATGTGTCGGTCATCGCTACCAGTCAAATGACCAGTCAATTGACTGGCACTCTTAAATTCACTATAAAATTATTGCAAATGTATTAGTGAAAAATGTCGTTTGTGTTAGTTTCGGTCATTAATTTCTTGTAGGGAACTTGCGGCTTTCACCTGACATAATTTGGATATATTTACTAACCTTACTTTTTAACAAAACTACAAAGAAAAATAAGCACAAAAGAATATAAAACAAAAATTAGAAAGCAAGAAAATTAGAAAGAAAGTTAATGCCGTAGATTTTATTACTTAAGGTCTCCATCTGACATAAAACGACTAACTTTAACATTAACTTCAAGTTAATGTTAAGTGTAGACTACTCAAGTTAACGCTTTTTTCAAGTTATAACATTATTGTCAGTACATTTGTTTTAACAACTCAGTAAAGCGATTTATTCACGGTCCAAATTCATGACATGTATTATAATAACATTAGTGAAATTCGGTTATAACTTCAATGCATTAACTTGAGCAGTCTACACTTGGCATTAACTTAAGTTAATATTACAGCTAGTCATTTTATGTTACATAGCGTCTATACCTGATTAAAATTTATCATGATAACTAACCCCCCTTCTCGACAAGCAATAAATATGTTGGCAATATAGCAATAACGCCGGCAGAATAACAGAAAAATATTGCTGAAGGCTTTACTTATGTTAAGGCTGTGGGTAATCGTACCTCACAATATGGGAAAAGTCAACAGGAAAGGTGCAGAACAAAAACACAATTCACTTGTAAATATCTGGTTAATCGAACGAATTTTTATGTTTATAAATTTATAACAATACAAATTATTTTACTACACACGTTTTTAAGAGACTATTTTCCTATTTTATTATAAATTCATGTGTATATTTTCCCAATTTCACTAATATTATATAAATGTCAAATGTTATACAGAAAAGTCGAACATAAATTAACACCGAGTTTGACGTTTCACGCTTGCAATAATTGTTAACGAAAATGCGTTGACAATTATTGCAACATATATTGCAAGTTCCTGCAATGAGCTGTCTCCACTAGCAAAAATATAATTTTGACAACTGCTGCAATATATGTCGACATATTTATAGCTAGTCGAGACGTAGGGTAACAAAACGTCGGCAGAGCCGTTGACAAATTTTTGTTAATACAAACATGCATGCGAAGACGTTGTGGTTTATTTATTATGATAAATCATAATTTCTTTGTAGTCGTGAAGAGAGTTTGTCACAATGCATGCAATATTTCACTTCGTAGTTTTTAAAAAGCTTTTATTTAATAAAAAACATCAATATTTTTCTTTATTTTTATATTTTTTTCCTAAAAATTACATAAAAATTTTATATTTTGCATATAAATTAAAACGTCAAACAGTTTGTTTACGTTTTTTATCAAGACAAATATGTCTGAGCTGAAGCTCACTGCAATAACACTAATAAATACAGTCTACACCTGACAAATTTTTCTCTTGATAACGATTTGACTTTTATCATGATAAAAATTTATCAGGTATAGACTCACTGTTACGTGTAGGCCACAAGAGAATGGAAAAAATTTAATACACAAATTTTTAGTGATTTTATAAAATCTGGCACCCTTACTGTGCAGAATGGGCTCAGCCGGTGCCGTCGACTGAAAATTTTAGTCGATGTAAGCCGTATGCATCGGCGGCGGCTCATGGTGTCCAATATTTATCGGCGGCGGCTCGAAGCCGGCTCTGAGCCGATCGGCTTCGTCCCCTGGGCAGCAGCTTTCTTAATAATAGCGGAATTCACTGTTCGTATTAAATTTAAAACCCTATTAATATCAAACAGGTACACGTATCAGGCATATTGGTCATCCGCTGATTTTTTGTTTACAAGTTTATAACGAAGAATTCGTTTGACAATTACTTTTGTGCCTTGTTTGATGCATACAATTTTTTGACAATTTGTAAAACTATGTGAGAAGCACAGAGTTGCCACAGTGTTTTCTCTAATGCGTGTACCTGTAGTAAATGTGCCTTGGTCCAAACGTGATCGAATTTTTCTTTTGTGTGGTAAAAAATGTTTATTGTTCAATTCAATGAGAAATACAGAGACTCTCTGAGAGGATTTGTATGTAGCTTGTTCTTTTGTACAAACCAGGGATGGCAAAGTTGGTCCAATTGTACCTTTTTTTTGGTATTATTAAAACTATGAAAGTACAATAGTACACCAGTGACTAATTTAGTACATTTTAGGAATATCCCAGTTCACTCTGCATTTCTTTTCAAAAGATTTGCATATGTCAATTTTCACTTTTGAACAATGAAACTCATATACAAAACGAAATGCAAACTCGTCCATTTCCAAATAATTTTTCTTCGAAATTCGGATGTTAGAGCACATGCTATTAATTAGTATTTTTTAAATTTCAACTCAAACACCCATATTCTTTAACATACCAATTTACAAGCAAATTTGTGGAAACGATTTAGTAGCCAGAACAAAGTCGATTATTTCGATAGAAACAAATAAAAATACGTAATTTGAACTAAAAAAAACTTTTAGTACAATTAAGGTAAAAATTGTACAATTTCTGAAAGTTCTTGGTACAATTTGAAAATTCTCAATGCCATCCCTGGTACAAACTATAGTAAATAAATTCAGCTACAACATCTACCACAGTTTTTAGTATAGTAGATGGTGTAGGCATAGTTAAATAAAAATGTATGCATTTTTTTGCTGCCGCGTTTTAAATTTACCACGATTTAACAAATCTACAATATGTAAAAGATCTACAATACCCAACCGTGAATACCGCTAATGTATTTTTTTACTTGCTAAACGCAACTACATGGACTTACATAATATTTAATTGTTTTCAGAAAAACCAAATTTTTTATTTTTCAATTAACACAATTTGAAAATACAATTGAAATTTTTAAAACAAATTAATTTTTACTGCCAATTCTCTTATTTACTTTAGTCAGCTGTATTTCTTTTTTGGCGCCAGATTAGGGTTGCCTTTTTACCAATTTGCATACACAATTTTGTATGAAAAAAGATAAACAAAAACTATTTTCGAACACGTTGGCAACATGACATTTTGACACAGAGTTGATATATATGTACGTAATGCAACGTAAGTCGCGCGACAAAATCGTGTCGTCTCCCATGAACGCTATTTCATACGTAGTCGTCTGTGTATCGGCTGATCGGGTTTCAATTGTGCCGTCTGCTAAAAACAGGCTGTAAATTTCTTTATGTTCTGTATATTAGCTCTTTCAAATGTTTTTCAAGTCCTTAAAGATTCCATCACATTGTAATTTATAAATGCTGAAAACACTGTTTTGTTGTTTGCTATTTAAAAATATTATGTGGTCACATTGCTAGAAGCAATTATTTGTAATTTTTGAACAAATGTTTGCGGAATGTGACCGTACCTTAACACATTTTCACCTATATATTTGATTATTTTGCCCTTCTTTTTGAGTCAGCCTTCTCTTTTCCTTTTTGTTTATTCATTAAACATCATTAAAACTCGAGAAGATGAATCAATAATTACTTCTGTAATGTCCAACTTTCTAATATTGCGATCAATAATCAATGAGCACTAAAACATGCTCGCCATTAGGAAATGGCATTGGAATGTGACTTAACGGTTGTGAAACCAATGCCTCCCTGCCAATGGCCACTACACTTTAGAACGAAGACGTCGCTTCATTCTCGACTCGCTGGGATGTCCGTCGTCTGCTAACTCCAATACCCTAAAGATTTTGGTATTATAATTCGATTTCCACTCAGCAAAATTGATCCAATGGCTCTTCTCGTCAGAAATTTTGCATAGTCTGGATGACGAGTCTGATATATTCTTTTTTCCTGGGCGATAAATTACTTTGAATTTGAAAGCCTGCATTCTAAGCAACCACCTTTCGATTCTAGCCGGAGGTCTTGATATTGGTTTGAAAATGGTTTCCGGAGCCTTATAGTCAGTTACCAACTCAAAATATAATCCCTCTGGGTTCACCGTCATCGTTGAACTGAAGTAATACTGCTACCAAAGCAGGACTTGCATCAGCAACCACTCAATTTCTTAATTTTTTATCGAAATACGAGAGATTTGATATTTCAAAAAGCAACGCCTTCAATTTGCAAAAGCTTCTTGTTTGCGTCCCCACACAAATTTTGCATCTTTGTTAAGCAGTATACTAGGAGAATGGGTCACATCTGCTAAGTCATTTTGAAGCAATGACTATGACCTAAAACAGGCTCAATAATATCGAGCCGCAATGCCTCATTTATTTTATCAGCCACTTTATCCTCAAGTGCAACTGGCACACAGCGTAATGGTTGTTGGACTGAGGTTATCGTGTGATCTATTGATAAATAAACCGTAATGTCAGGTATTTTGCGAAAAGGTTGGTTTCCTTTTCATGAATTTGCAATTTAATGCAATTATTGGTGTTATACCAATCCAAATTCAATTTATCTATCGCAATTTAATGCTAAATGTCCATCTATGATTTTACCACTCGTCAGTTGTTGCTTCCAGGTGCGCTGCTTCCGACTCCTCTGCTTCCTCGCGGGTTCCAATCTAGGCATTTCTTGGCAATATCATCGTCTGATATACGGACTGTGAGACCAATCAAATTCCATTTCCGCTTACTTATTTCCATTCTAAAAGGCGGAGGCATTTGTTGAGAAATACTTGAAGGCATTGTGTGTCACGTGGTGCCATGTTCCAAGTCACACATTAATATAACATAGTGGATTTTATGTTAGAATATGAATATTAGAAGATTTCCAAACCGGGTCTAACTGGGCAAATGCACTCCGCGCCTTATTTATGCGACTAGATATATCTGCTGTTGAGCCACCAGTTGTGCCAATTGTGCTGCCCAGGACTTAACCCTTTCAGTATATTGTATCCATATGGATACACGCATTTTTAAAGTTGTTTTGTAAGACCCAGGACATATAATTAACTTGAACTTTTATTGAATATATTAACTTAAGTTCTTTTCTTTTGTTTAAATAAAATTTTATTTCGCATTGTTTTGTTTTTTAATAAAAATTGTATGTTTTTAAAAACCTTATTTTTATTAATTTTTTTTTATCAAAAAGTTGGTTTAATATTCCACCTATTTTGTCAACCAATACAAATTTTTTCTCTCATTTTATGTCATAAATACACAGAAAACCTTTTCCCTCAGCATTTTGCATCAATATTTTTTTATTAAAATAATTATAAAAGCTGTGGGATTTTTTTCAAAACTCGTGTATCCATATGGATACAAATTTTAGTTGTGGGTATGCTTTAATGAAAACTTTGTATAGAAAAGTAGAACAGTGTTTTTTATGTTTTTATGATTGATTTGTACAGAATTAGTAACATAATTGACAATTTTACAAAAAAATATATAAAAGATATATTAAGGCCATATACGGCAGGAAACCCATAAAATGGACATTTTATGTAGCACCAGAGGAATGACTTACAACTTTCGGCCGAAGCAGAGGAAAAGTTCTTACTGTTTTCTGAGTTTTTGCCATATAGTTACACAACTTTCAAGAAATATTCCTGAGCAAAACAACCACACAAGTTATTTTAAAAATTAATGTATAACTTTAAGTTTGTGAACTTACATCAAAAAGGGATCTGGATCCCAGGAAGAGTTAAAGAAAATAGATTTGTTAAAATTTACCTAAAGTTGGAAAAGAATTCAAAACAGAAGGTCGTGGAAACTTCGACTACCGCATAAAGATATCAGACAATATTTATCTGCTAAGATAGCTTAATGAAGGAATTGCGCAACTAGTTTCTACTATACAGGGCCATAAACCTCTGGATGTATTGGATAGATTTTGTGGTGAACAGAAGAAAAATGTAGATATTTTGAAACCAAACATAGTTGCACTATCGAAAAAATAGACAATCTGGATTTTATTCTATCATTGTATAGAATTTCCATCATATATAGAAAGTGGGTTTTAAAAATGTTTGATAATTTTATTGGTTTTTGGTGAACTAACAAAACAAATGCATGGACTTGCAGGGTTTTCGTTATAACGTTGTAAATGGACGGATTTACGTAATCCATTACGATTTCACCGAAATCAACATTGACCGGAAAATATTGCAGATACAAACGTGGAGGATGCAAGTGATAAACGCGACTCAAAAGTGATATGCTAGTAGCGGAAACTAACGAAAACTGCTTTAAGGTGTATTATTATAAAGAAATTATTGGTTTTTCATTTAGGTAATTGCATGATTCAATATCAATTGAAGTTTAATCGATTTTGAATTTCTTAATTTGGCAGCTACATATATTATGAAGTTGTTTTCTTTCAACTTTTTTATATTATTACTGCCTAATTCCTAAAAAGTAATTTTGTTTAATAAAATGTTTATAAAACAAATTTTGTATGAAAAACTGCTTTGTAAAAAAATCAAAAATATCTTTTATAAATAAGGGTCTTACTAATTAATTATATTTTGCAGAAATGTTCACTTACGTAAGTAAAAAAGTTGAAAAACTAATATAAATTTAAATATAAACGAACATAAAATCAAAGAATTTTTCTATACCATTAAGTTAATTGGTATCCATATGGATACATTCCAAAAAGCAGCTTTGTAGTTGCGAATTTGTAAAAAAAATGATTGATTATTGTTTCTAAGACCAATAGTAGCAAAAATCCAAACAATTATATTTTTTGGACCATTCAATTAAAACTTGTAGCGAAACTTGTAGATCTTAAATCTCTTGATAACATACGAAGAAATTGCGATCTGTGTTACTATTGATGCGGAGCGATTTTTTTTTGGTTTGTTTATCTTCTGAACATCTTCTCAAAGTCTATAAAAATTAGGTATAATGGCGATCTCCATTCCACTGATTGCTCAACGTCATCCTAAGACTGTTTACTTGGTCAACGCAAGATTTTCCGGAGCGAAAGCCAGCTTGCTTCGTTAATTCACCTTTTTTTATGAAGATTTATAATGACTTTTTCAGTTAAAGATTCATGGGCCCAAAACGACCTAATAATATGTTCCAGCAATCGTGCACTGGTTGTTCGGTCGGCTGTAATCAGTTCTGGAGAGATTTTATCCAAACCTGGAGATTTGTTTGCTTTGAGAGATCTTACCGACTCTGTAATTTCACTTATCTAAGAACAATCAGTAGAGATGTCAGCATTTGGTGTATGCAAAGCACATCCACAAATGGGTTGACATTGAACATTGGATGTTGATAGCATGCAAGGGTAAAAGCTCTCCCATAGTGTAACTTGTTGGGTTTTCGATGTTATGAGTTCTAATGCATCGTTTTTTAAAGTATTTCCGGTCGATAATTTTCTATTTTTCAGCTTGTTAACAGACATATTCGAGGGCGGATTGATATTGAAGCTACCTAGCGCCAGATGGCAGCACAAACACAAAATTTTTTTTTAGAAATTGCGATCTGTCAAACGTCAGCTGTTAAAATTTCACCCAAATACATAGATTAGTTTATTTGTTGTAGTCGTTTGAAGTTAGCAACTTTTGTGTTTCTTGAAAAATGTAAAAAAGTGAATTTCGTCCAGTGGTTAAACACTATTATTTGAAAGGGAAAACGGCGAAAGAGACAAAAGAAAAGCACGATAAACATTATGGTGAGTCTGCTCCGTCAGATTACATGGTTATTGGATTGCTGAATTTAAACGCCGCCGAACAAGCACTGCAACAATACCATCAACAGGAAGGCCAAAAGAGGTGGTTACTGAAGAAAATATCAAGAAAATCCTCGATATCGTTATGAATGATCGCCGAGTCAAGTTACGTGAGATTGTTGAAATGGTAAACATATCATATGAACGTGTGGTCAACATTTTGCATGAACATTTGCATATGAAAAAGCTATCGGCAAGATGGGTGCCGCGTTTGTTCAGTGTCGAACAAAAACGAGTGCGACAGACCACTTCACAGCGGTGTTTGGAAATGATAAAGCGTAATCCTGTTGATTTTTGGCGTCGTTTAATAACTTTTGATGAAACGTGGGTCCACCACTACACACCTGAAACCAAAAATCAATCAAACAATAGGTAGAAGTGAAGTGCTCCGAAGAAGGCGAAGACAGTGAAATCGGCTGGCAAGGTTATGGCCACTGTATGTTAGGATGTACACGAAATATTGCTCATCGATTATCTTGAATCCACAATCACAGGAAAGTATTATCGTGCATTATTGGATCAATTGATTGATGCAATCAAGAAAAAACGACCACATTTAAAAAAGAAAAAAATGCTCTTTCTTCAAGACACCGGTTCACACAGCATTAGATACGATGCTAAAATTACGTGAAATACACTTGAATTGGTTGATCATCCACCTTATAGTCCAGATTTAGGTCCTAGTGACTTTTTCCTGTTTCCAAACTTGAAAAAATGGCTCGCAGTAAATTGATTCATCTCAAACGAAGAAGTGATTACCGAAACTAACGCATATTTTGAGGGGTTCCTAAAATGGTATTATTCAGATGGTATAAAAAAGTTGGAATATCGTCTTACTAAGTGTATTGAGCTAAAAGGAGACCATGTTGAGAAATAAATGGTTAAAAAAAATGTTTTTTCCTATTTAGGTAGCTTCAATATCAATCCGCCTTCGTACATGTCCCTCATACGATGGGTTTCAGCCGCTGTTGTTAATCCAATTGCGTTTATCTCTCCGGGCACTGCGCTTTACCTCGGAATTAAGGCGGTTGTATAGTTGCTGTTGACTGGCCTTATTCAAGTGTGGTTTGGTGGCTAACAACGCTCTCTGCGACCTTTCACGTAGCATCGCTAAGCCATTATTTTCTAGTAGTACTGTTAAACCCCAGATGTTTTTCCGCTGCTTTAGTGAAAATTTTCTTTACATGCGGCCTTGTTCGAGTTTCACTGTTATTTGAGGCGTATTCTACCAATTCATTAGTGTACAGGTTGGCGATTTCTGGATTTTTCGACTACATTGAATCTTCTCTGTGATACACTGTTGTTGTCCTGATGGCGGTGATTTAAATTTACAAAGTGGTAATCGCTAGCAATAATGACACCTCGTTTATTGCGCACATCCAATAACGAACCGCACCATTTTTTGCTCATATGGTCTATTTGGTTTTCCGTACGACTGTCAGGGGTACCCAGGTGATTTTGTGTACTCTTGAATGAGGGAATAACGGACCGCCAATGACAAGATTATTGGTCTTACAGGTGTCCAGAAATATTTTTCAATTCTCGGTTAGTCGTCCTAGGCCATGCCTGCCCATTGTGTTCTTCACACCGGAATTTTCGGGACCGACCTGAGCGTTAAAATCACTCATAATGACAATGTCTCCCTTATGCACTCTTGCGAGGACGCTATCGAAAAGGTTATAAAAAGATTCCTTGGACAAACGTAATATTCCGGGCTTTGTCGCGCACTCTGCCAGTGATGATTCTATCGGAGTGAGGTTTCCAGTCTAATAGGGCATGTTTCATCGGACGAAACAGACGCCACTTGATCAAGGCAACCCGTTGGTTGGTTTTCCGGACAAAAGAACCGTAAGGTCTTCTGCTGTTGTAATTTCTCCTGATTCGCACCATCGTACTTCGCAAAGCCCAAGTAATGAGAACTTATACGCGGTGAATTCCTTGCATAGTTGTGCAAGCCTTGAGGTTTCCAAAAGAGCACGTGTATTCTATGTTCCGATTCTTGTCCTAGATTTCATGCCAAATTCCTCCAACGTTTTATTATGTTTATTAGTTTTCATTCTTGATCTGGTTTCATTAATAAGGTTTATATTTAAGAAATACGGCTTATTAGACCATAGCTTCCGTTCCTGGTGTTGGGGCTGCCAACATCGGCACCAAGCGTGCAGAAGTATTTACATAGGTTTCTATCTGTCCTCGTTAGCGCGACAGGGGACACGCAAGTCTTTTAGACAGTGGGTGAGGATGACATTAAGAAAGGAGTGACAAATGCTGACAAATTTAAAAATATAGATTAAATTATAAATAAATACAAACAAGTTAAATATTGAGGTAGAAATGTTGTGTTTGTTCTGGGTTTAGTTTATATACTGCATTTCAATAGACCCACAAACAAATTCTTAAAAACTGTAAAATAACTAATTACTTTTGTATATCAAATATATATTTTCAGACTAACTGCACAACTGATTCGATTTAAAGTCAAAAGACTCACAGTTTGCCTGTATAAACGTTTTATTTTACGGTAAGTACATATGTTAGAGACAAGAATATTGTTCTATTTATTTCTATATCCTATCTATGTATATAGAATTTAATTATCATATTGATTCACTAAACTGCCGCTAGTTTATGAAGCTTATGAAAAGTTTTGCATCGAAAAAATTTTAATAAATGTTTTGTGGGACTATTTCCTAAAACACAGCGCAAAAGGGTTGGGAATCCTTAAAATTATTTTTGGGTTTATTTGCCATTCTTCTTATCGACTACAAACAATTCAGTAAAGTAACGCATGTAAGGTCTTATTTAATTTACAATTTTCATATTGTCGTTTTTGTTTGAAAATACTTTTGAGTTCTTGTCTTTGAAGTCTCTAAATTATTTTCTTCAAAAATGGTTGTTGTCTTTGTCAATGAAAAATATAAATATTATTGCTATGTTTTTAAAACATAAAAATTCAATTAAATTATTATACAATAGTTTGAAAAATATATGAAAAAATATCTGTTGGATATAATATTTAGAACAAAATCATAAAGCAAATACACGAACCTTCTAGCATAGACAATAAAAAATAATCGTTTTAAAGAATCAAAACTGCTTCTTTTTTCGTCCATAGACAAGACGAGACATTCGTCGAACAGAATTAGGGCATAAATCTTAATGCAGCTACATATCGAGCTTTATTTTCGATTTTATCGTAAGCGACAAAAATTAAAGTTTTCAGGAGAAGATTTTTTTTAAAATATAAGGCTGATTACAGAGTGGTGCTACAATGTGCTACAAACCACCGCCTGTGGTTTCTTATGTGATCGCTCAAAACATGTCAGAGTGTGAGTGAGGCTAGATGCGAGTGTGTACTACAAAGCAGTGGTCTAACCGTCGCTTTCGATAACGAGCTGATCCGATCACGTTTTTTCAGTTTGAGATTATGGTATTAGACATCAAACCATATTATTAAATTCGCTATCGAAGAATGCCATAATCTCACACTGAAAAACATGATCGAATCAGCTAGTTATCGAAAGCGACGGTTAGACCCCTGAAAAAAGTGATAGAATCAGCTCGTTTATAAGCCTGGTTGTTTAATGGTTTCTAGCACGTTGTAGCTTCTTCCCTTTTGTTTTTGTTTTTCTGTCATGGCATTTTTCTGTTTACCTTGATATGTATGGATTTTTTTTGAAATACAATTTTTGAAATTTTTTCCTCAGCCTAGACTTATTTTCTTTAAAATATAATCTAAAGTGCTTATTGGCCTCATTAAACAGATTTTCAGAATATTGTGGAACTCGCAACTCTGATCGATTTCTATTTATTTGATGTACTCCTTTTCTACACAAAAATATATTGAAAGTATGTATGAATTAATAAATTTTTCATACAAAAGTGCTTATAAAACATTGACATTAAGTCTTTAATGTATTAGAAATTTCTGCTTGTTTTTGGTTAAGCACCGTTTAGTGAAAAATATAATTAAAAAATTCTGCTATCAATTTCTCAAATTTTAAAAATTGGGCAAGTTCAAAAGAGAATTGAAAAATGTGTCTTTCAATTTCTTACGGTTCACACACGGAAGTTTTAGTTGCTCAACTCTTGAGTTTAATTTATTTAATTTTTTTAATAATTTTGTTTAGTCATTCGCAGTTTTTGGTTTTATTACATTTCCTTCATTCGCTTTCTCTCACAAAGAAATTTGCTTAAAATATGGCTGAAAATAAATATTGGAAAATATATTTGTTAAACCAGCTTCAATAGTTAACTAAAGACTGTGAATTTGAGCCTTAGAGCTGTAATTATTTTTAAGTTCTATTTAAATACGAAAATGTGTTTTCAGTGCATATTTAAATAATACTTAAATGCCCAACCTTGTGTATTTAAATTATATTTAATTTTTATGAGTTCGGCATATAAAAAGGAGTCAATAATGGAGCAAAAAGAATGTTACCTCCCTAAGTAGACTAAATATTAATTTTTTAATATGTTTGTGTCTGCTCAAAACTCTAAAAAGCGAGATAGAAATTCGAGGCGGGATCGACCTATAAAAAACGGGATGTCTGCTCTGGTTGGTCATTAAGCCACTGAATTCCCATGAAGCCCCTGATATCGTCCAGTTTAACTTATCTAAGGCCTGGTTTACATTGGTGTGCCAAATGCCACACAAGCGTAAAAAAAGCGTAACCACTAATTACTAATGAAAAACTGTTTGATTCAGACATGTATTTATTAAGTTAAATATGTAGTTCCATCCATAACTAATAGACAATTTTATAAAATCCAACATGATTGGAAACTGTTTAAATCAATAAATACGTGTCTAAATCAAAAAGTTTTTCATTAGTAATTAGTTGGTTACGCTTTTTTGGGCAAATGACACACAAGAAATGCCAGATGTAAACTCAGCCTTAGTCTATAGCTTTGCAGCTTCGGGCAATGGCAGATAATATGTTCAATGGTTTCTGGTTCCCCTTCATCCCCACACATATAGCTTATCAGATTTGGCCCAGTAGGCCCTATCCGGAATTACCAGCAAGAGTGTTTCATTAAAATGAATTTCAACGACCTTATAGTCCGTGAACCCAGGTGTTAAGGATCTCTGATCACTAAAACTGCTCTCATTTAAGATTGATGTGTGACCTGTTACTCCTGTCCTCACCAAACCTGCTTCAACGTGTCTAAGGAGACTTTAATCGCCGTTGTCACCACAAAGCCCTCTATTAGAAGAAGGTGAAGAATGACATCCAAGAGGTCAGAGGTGTGCTCCTTAAAGCACCTGTGTCACACAGCGGCGCACACCTCCGAATCTTAGCAAGTAATCTCCTATGACTTTCCTTGCTCAGTTACTCCCACCACACCACACAACCATAGAAAATAAGCGGCCCGCAGTTCGGTTGCAAATCCAGTTCTTTCCTATGGAGTTCCTGCATGCGTAGTAGTCATTGGGTTTTTTTTAGCTTTTCTTGCGTGTTAATTTTCCGAGAAAGCTTGCTATCTAAGTAAACTTCCTAGTATTTCGCCCCCTTTGCTAGCCTCAGCCCTACCTCTCCCACCCTAGACAGTACAAAGCTATCTATTTTGTATCTCTAGTTAAAGAGGACTAGCTCAGTTTGTTCTGGGTTGACTCCCAGTCCTTTGCTGAAGGCCCAGGAGGATAGCTCTCCCAACGTCGACTGCATGACTTCACTGATAGTGCCAATAAGCTTTCCCGTTATCAGTAAAACGTAATCCGCTTAAGCAACTATCTTCCGGGGCTCCTGTCAAAACGCCTAAGAATTGGGTTCATTGTCAATAACCACAATAGAGGTGATAAAACTCTTCCCTGTGGTATACTTCTAGGCACTAATCTCCTCAGTTTTCCTGTTCCCATACTCGAGTTCATGATTCTGCTGCTAAGTAAGATAATTATCCACTCGCTCTAGCGACTTCCAAATAGCCTCTATACTAATGTTGTTAAAGGCTTCCTCAATGTCTAAGAATGCAGCCAGTGTGTAATCCTTGTGCTGCAATCCCCTCTCTATAACACCAACCACATCACGAAGCGCACTTTCAGCAGACCTGCGTTTTTGATATGCATGCTTAGCACCACTAATGATGCGGGTATCAATTGTGTTTCTGCATCTAGATCAGTGATGTGCACTAACACATAAACAGATTTGCGCTTGTGTGTGGAGCAGAGGAAAACCTCTGCTTACTTTTAACAGAGGTGGAAATGTTTTGTGAATCATATTCTGTTTATTACTTGTTGAGACAACAACACACGCGTAAAATGTTTAAAGAAAATTACGAAAGCGAATTCGTCTTTAAAGAAAATGTTGATGGTAATGCACAATGCGTTATATGTTATTGAGTTTTACATTTACCAAGCCATTTTTTTTTTAATAAAAAGACATCAAAATATAGATAAAATTTAAAAATACTTGTTATCCATCCCTGCTCTATGCTAAAGAGAAGCCAAAACCTAAAGAGAGCAACATTTTTTTTTCGTGTACGTATTTGTTTGCTGCGTAAGCAGAATTTGTTTTTTTTCTTGCTTTCCTATAACGCGTTATAGGGAAAGAGATGCTTGAACATCTATGATCTAGATCAATCAGTCGTTCTAATGTTTTCAAAAGAAACGACGAAAGATTGATCGGCCTGAAATCCTTAGGCCTTGAGTGCCTTGCTTTCTTTACTCGCTTTGGGTATAAAGATGACCCTAACCTTTCTCCAGCATTTCGGTATGAACATCCTAATCGAGCATATCTTAAAAGATACTCACCAGAGACAGTAGTACGCGCTCTGGCACATTCTGCAACATGGCCGGAAAAATACCATCTGGGCCCGGAGATTTATACGGTTCAAAGGTATTTATTGCCCATGTTTCTTTTTCCAATGTCACTATCTCGTTCCCCTTATTCTGATTCCGACAAGTAGGTAAAATTAACCTCCGTCGTTGCATCTTCTCTTACTTCTCTACAGTCAGGAAAGTGGGTGTCCATCCAGAAAGTGTTTCTGAGCTGGATTCCGTCCATGAGTCTGCCATTTTTTAAATATTACCAGGAGCCCTAGGGTCTTTTGGCTATATTCGCCGGAACCTCGATAACTTATTTATGCAAGCAATCTCCCCAGGGATCTCTTCTACCTTTTGAGATCACCCTTGTTATACAAAACTTTGTAGTTGTTTTAATATTCAATCCTGCCTGTGAGTTTCCCCCTATTGAACAATCTTCTTACCTAGGACCTCAGATCTTTTAGATCTTTGTTCCACCACGAAAGCTGCTCTCTTTTGCTTGGGAAAACCAATGGGCAGGATTGCTCAAAACTTTCCCTACAAGTATTAGTGAAATATTCCACCTCCTCTTCCACTCCCCTTTGTGTGTCCACATCCTGCGGAGTGACCCTTGCTCTAATATCAACAGTGGCCCTATAGGTATCCCAGCTAGTTTTTCTTGGATTCCTATATGCTCTTTTCCCATGTAAAATTAAGACTGAACGATATCCTACTTTGGTCTGAAAACGTACATTCTTTATGTACTATTAAAAGGGGTTATATAAACCGATGCAAGCACAATTCTTTGCTTAGCGTTGGCCCCTCCAATAACGACTGTAAGGTCTCCGTTACTGAAAGAATTAAATAAACTTAATCTTTGGTCCTCCCTTGCTAAAATGCAATTTCTTAACTTATCCTCTATGACAGGGGCATACAGGGCCCGTGTCTCTTAATCCGCAAACCCTATTTTTAATAATCCAGGGTTCTTGGATAAGAGCCGCATCTACTTGCGATCTATTGAGTTGTATTATTAGGGTGTAGGTTTATCTGCACCACCCGCAGCCTTCTTGGGATTGTCCGACAGGCAAAATTTCACAACACACCCCAACAACAGCAGTTTACGGCAAACCGAATATCTTTACCCGCGTTCTCTCTACAATCCATTGAAGCCAAAGACTTGCATTGGTTTGTCGTGAGAGGCGAGTTTTGCGTTGA
Source organism: Tachina lurida (assembly GCA_944452675.1). Taxonomy (NCBI): domain Eukaryota; kingdom Metazoa; phylum Arthropoda; class Insecta; order Diptera; family Tachinidae; genus Tachina; species Tachina lurida. Next base: position 43,255,199 of record OX101753.1, read on the forward strand.
CGGTACAGACAGTATGGTTTCCATCGATCTGACGGGTGGTGGAAACCATGCTCTCACCACTGCCCGGAGAGGCAGATCCGAGACTAAAACCACCTTCAGTTTCACCTCCGGGTGAAGGTTGCCAAACCTGCCAAGGACGGTTTTAAGGAAATCAAATGATTTCTTGTTGCCGCAGTTGACAAGTTTGGCGCTATGGAATTGTAATTCCTCCTTTTCTACTCCCGCTAGGCCAATTGCATCAATGAACCTACCTACCTTCATACTGGCCTACATATACATACTTATTCTCAAATAAAAACATGTGATGCCCTTTAGTTTATTTTTCACGTTTGCGAAGAATAGTTAAACTCGTAAATAAAAATTCCTCATAATTAATTTCTTTACATATTTAATACGAGCCAATACATATGCTTCTATATGTAACATTAAAATTTATATTTTGGGAACAACTTTAGATGGGAGACGTTGATCCAGAAACCCTTTTGGAATGGCTCTCCATGGGACAGGGTGATGAGCGAGATATGCAATTGATTGCTTTGGAACAGCTCTGTATGCTTCTGTTGATGTCAGATAACGTGGATAGATGCTTTGAGAGGTAATTACAGCAATAATTAATAGTGTATTGAATATATACATATGAAATAAATATATTTCTTGCAGTTGCCCACCACGTACATTTTTACCAGCACTTTGTAAAATATTTCTTGATGAATTGGCACCCGAAAATGTTCTTGAAGTCACAGCTCGGGCCATTACATATTATTTAGATGTATCTGCCGAATGTACGCGCCGCATTGTAGCCATCGATGGTGCGATTAAAGCAATTTGCAATCGTCTGGTTGTTGCAGATTTGTCATCCCGAACATCGCGTGATTTAGCTGAACAATGCATTAAAGTGTTGGAATTAATATGTACACGCGAAGCTGGTGCGGTATTTGAAGGCGGTGGCCTTAATTGTGTGCTATCGTTTATACGGGATTGTGGCTCCCAGGTGCATAAGGATACATTGCATTCGGCCATGGCTGTGGTATCGCGCCTTTGTACAAAAGTTGAACCCAATACTCCGTGTATCCAGAATTGTGTCGAGAGTCTAAGTACTTTACTACAACATGAAGACCCCATGGTATCTGATGGAGCCTTGAAATGCTTTGCTTCTGTTGCTGATCGCTTTACGCGCAAATGGGTTGATCCGGCACCACTTGCAGAATATGGCCTAGTTAACGAGTTGCTCAAACGTCTAAGTAATGCAGCTGGACCTGTAGGAAATACAAGTTTAACCGCGGCAGGTGGAACAACTCCGACAACAAGCGCGCCCTCTTCATCTGGAATTCAAGGCGAATCTTTCGCAGCACCAGCTGCTGCTGCCGCTGCCCCTGTTCAAAAAGCACAAACTACTGATTCCAGTCGTTCATCTCAATCAATATCCACAACAATTTCACTATTATCCACTCTATGCCGTGGATCATCTTCAATAACACATGACTTATTGAGGTCTCAGCTACCGGATGCTATAGAAAGGGCACTAAAGGGTGACGAGCGTTGTGTACTAGATTGTATGAGATTGGCAGACTTGCTGCTTCTACTTCTCTTCGAAGGTCGACAAGCCTTGAATAGAGTGGGAGCCGCCGGCGGACAAGGTCAGTTGACCTCCCGAACTCGCCGTAACGATTCTACAGTTGAAAGAACACATCGACAGCTTATTGATTGCATTCGTTCTAAAGACACTGAAGCACTGCAAGAAGCTATTGAAAGTGGAGGGATCGATGTAAATTGTATGGACGATGTTGGTCAAACGCTTTTAAACTGGGCTTCTGCCTTTGGTACACTTGAAATGGTTGAATATCTTTGCGAAAAAGGTGCTGATGTCAACAAAGGACAGCGCAGCTCTTCTCTTCACTATGCCGCTTGCTTTGGCCGACCCGGTATCGCAAAAGTTTTGTTGAAATATGGAGCGTATCCGGATTTGCGTGATGAAGATGGCAAAACGCCTTTAGACAAGGCCAGAGAGCGAAACGACGATGGTCATCGTGAAGTTGCCGCTATACTTCAATCCCCAGGAGAGTGGATGGCAGCCGGACATAGTCTTGTCAACAAAGATGGCACCGAAGACAATGCAACTATTGAGCCACGTGGTGATCCAGAAATGGCTCCAATATATTTGAAATTGTTTTTGCCCATGTTCTGCCGCACTTTTCAAGGCACCATGCTCAGCAGCGTACGCCGTGCTAGCTTAGGCCTTATCAAGAAAATGGTTCAATATGCGCAACCTACAGTACTAAAAGGGCTTTGTGAAACTCAACAAGATTTAATCAACGCGGAAGCTCCGGTTCTTGTCACTATGAACACAAGTGGTAATTTAGGCACGCTGTTAGTGGAAGTTGTAGCCAGTGTCTTGGATAATGAGGTAAGAATACTGTAGCTCATACACAATAATAATTTGGTTCATTTACGAAAAGGAAAATCAAAAACTTTACGCACACATACACACAAACACACACACACACGCACACACAATCCACAACCCACTAAATCCTCCCATATACTTTGATTCTCTTTAGTTATTTTATTTTTAACAATTTAAATCTAAATGAAACATAATTATATTACTAGATAAGCTACAGTTGGCCAACGCAAAGACCATATTTGTTCAACGGCATGTTAAAGCCTGCTCGTACAACAACAGGGCCAGCGGATCCACGCTTTATTGTGCCCTTGGATCCACGAACAGATTATAGGGTAACGAACGTTTTCTGTGTTTAGGGTTATAAAATCATTTTATCCAAAGAGATCATTTTTGTTTGATACTTGATAATCCATTTGAAGAAATAACGTTAAAAAGTATGTAATTTGAAATGAGAGTTTATATAACAAAATGCATTGCATTGCCTTAATAGATTGATTCACTTTGTTGTTTAAATGGCCAATTAAAAACCAAAAATTGCTTGTATTATGCCTGTCGTTTCCGATACCCTTAATACATAAAACACACGCACACACCCATGTACTCGTATTATTTCTTTGTCTCCTAACACTGACTAAAGTAATATGTATTCATTATATCAGAAATGCTAGGGTAAAATTTGATATCTCACACATAAAAACAGACCTGTTTGGTGCAATTTAATTAACTTAAAAAAAGCTATTTAAAGTAAATGAAATATATGTGTGTTATTTATTTGCAAAATCAGAGTAAGTATTTAAAAAGCAATCTTTCAGAAGAATTCAACCGAATATGTACTTGTAATATTTAGTGCTGCATCATCACTACTTTCAAATACATGATGAAGGTGCGTCCAAATTTTTCAAATATTTGACCAAGTAAACGTAGTAACATAGAAATGACATATATATACATGTTCGCGATATCGTGTTATTTTAGCGTAAATATTGTGTCCTTTGTCAGATATTTGCCAATTTCAATCGTACCTTATGTGTATGTTTTAAACGGCACAAATTTAATTAGACTTTTCGGTTTTTGTTTTTAATTCTTTGTTGTTTTTATATGAATGTGGTGATTTGAAAATATGTTTTTATAGTTTCTTTTGACTGCTTGATTTGCTTTTATTTTCTTCGTGTTTAATATAAAAAAAAGTTTTTTTTAATTAATTTTTGATTTTCCTTTATAAAAATTGAAGATTTTAATGTTCTTTTTAATTTTTTTTACATGTATTTGTGTTTATTTCGCAGGACGACGATGATGGCCACCTTGTCGTACTTACAATAATTGAGGAACTTATGAGTAAAACTCAAGATGAGTTCTTGGATCATTTTGCACGCTTGGGAGTATTTTCTAAAGTTCAAGCTCTCATTGAGCCAGAGAATGAGAACGAAACGGCGAAATCAACAAATGCAACTATTACTGCTGTGTCGGCGCCAGTTGTAACAGATGAACAGCCGATAGAAGTTGGCGTTAGTGTTGGCGGCGGGGGTGGTAATACCACTAGTGGCTCATCTGGCCAACAACAAAATCAAACCACAGGTAAATATGTACTATTAAACACAAGAAAATTTCGATTTTTATTTAAGCACACATACGTGAGTCTGGCTAAACCTTAACAAAAATCAAAGACTGTAATCAATGAACATGTATTCTATTGAATATGTAGTAAATACACAAATGAAAAATGAAGCAGAATTCCCTAACTTTTTGAGATTTTCTTTGCTATCCAATTATTTGATCCTTAATATGAGGTCTGTTTGATCTTCGACTGTAGTTTGAATAAATTTTCATTTGTTATTCTGAGGTGCATTCGATGAACAATACTGTTATTGTGATGAGTTTTATAATAATAATTTTTATATTTCCATCAAGTGAGACTAAAACTAAATAGGTTTTACATATTTTCATTGTCGTGGAGCACAATCAAGCACAATGTTTCAAAGAAAGTGCAGTGTGCTTCGGACTGTTATCTTGTTTGAAAAATTTCAATGAGGTCCAATGTCCAACGTGTCCACCGAAGCTTGAAATTGAGCCTGTTCAGAAAATCACGGTGATTTCAAATCACATGATTTCAAAAACGAATTAGTGGGATTGTTAGGGGGTTTTTATTGTATATTAAGTTTTTCTCATTCACAATAAAATATTTTATTGCAACATCCAACGCTATGAATCAATCGTGCAATTAAAAAAAGCAATGATTTACCTTTTATTAATTTTTTTAAATCACCGTGATTTAACTGAATAACAGGCCCTTTTGATCCATTATTTCATCAACGAAAACCACATTTTCAACACCAGCTGCTGTATTTGCCCAAAAACCCATAACACTGCCACCTACAGGTGGAAACTATGTGTGGGACTATCGATTTTATTATTTTGTGACTATCGATGTTTTTATTCTGCAATCGATTTATACTTGAAAACAATCGATATTATTTAGTCACTATCGATAGTAAATGATACACCACTAAAAGCAAAAAATGTAAATATGTTGCGTTTCATAAAAAAATAACTGATCTCACTTACTTTTCATACAACTATTTTAGTTTTGTTATTTATTTAGTTGAAAAATATAGTTCTGTTTTGTTTTGTTTAACAACTTTTTTGCTTTGAATTTTTAGTGTAAATAAATACATTATACGAGAACTATACAAATTTGATTATATCACAACAGTATCGTCGATATATCGATTGTTTTTCTATTTTTTTATAGTCTTGAATCGATATACAGTCGAACTTCCGAACTCGAACTTCTCTAATAATGCTATGTTTAGACGACGAGTTGAATCACCTGCTTCGCTCTCTGAATCATGTTTATGAATCATGCTGTTTAGACTACTCATTCGTGCTTCGTGTGCAGCGTGCCAATTTAGTGCTTTTCGTACTAGATTTAGAGTTTTTTAATTCATAACAGTGCGGAATTTTTCAAATTGTTGCTTAAAAAAAGGCACTAAATTGGTGCTTTTCACCTTTGATTTTAGTGCGTTTTGCGAAGTTTCCTTTGCAGAATGTTAATTCAGCTGGGTGAAATACGAAGGAAGAAAAACTTTCGATTTCATAGTGAGAAAAAATATATTTCTAGAAATTACAGAGGATACCACGTTGGAAACACGTTATAAAATAACTTAATTACAATAATCTAATTACTAACCACTGAGGGAAGCAATGTATTGCTTTCTTGATAACGAAAGCTTTCAAAAATGCTTCTGAAAAGTACTAACGTAAGGCTCTCTAACAAAGTGGACAGAAGTAAAAAAATGTAAACCAGTAACTTTTGCATCTGAATACACAAAAACTACACATTATTACTTCTGTAAAACGAACTAGTAAAGCAAAAAATGAATGGCTTTTTGGAAACTGAATGCATTGCTTCTAGCTGTCTCACAAAAACTCTTCTGAAAAGCGGTAATTTTTGCTGGGATGGTGAAATTGAAGAAATGGAACGAAGTATCAGAAATTTAAGGATACATAAATGGAAAAATTTGCTCAGAAGTGATCAATTTTGGGATTGAAGTTTATAATTATAGAAATTCAACTAATCATAATCCATTTCTAATACTGTCAATATTTCCTCTAAGACTATTAACATAACCATGTTCAAATGTTGAAGTAGAAATAACTTTTAGCGCTTATATCTATTTTAAAAGTAAGTAAGAAATACAATAATGATTTTATAAATCAAATTGTTTCATTCATATAAAATACGGTCTAAAAAGAAAAGGCTTATGATGTTCAGTAACTCGTTTCTGTAATTCTCGCATCGTAAAATTTCTCACATGAAGTGTGAAACACAAAATTCCATCGTTTCTCGATTTGTGAAAAAAAGTGTTTCTGTATTTGAATGTGAAAACAGACAACACTGAATCTGTTTTTACTGGAATATTTCCAGTAATCGAGTGTCAAATGAAAACAAAAGTCACAAAAATATTATTTCAATAACAAAAAAATAATAATTTTAAAGAAAAATAAAATTTTATAATGAACATGAATATAAAGTGAATGTAAAATGCTTGAAATAAGTTTTTTCTAGCAACTGTCTCTATTATAGAAAACTCCACAAAAAAATTGTAAATAAATATAATGATATCGACTCCTTAATAATAATTTTAGTTCAATAATTCGTTGCATATCTTTTCAACTAGTTTATTATTCATATTTTCATGTTTCATGTTTCTGTACAAATTTTGTTGTTCTCGCACCAATTTAAAATGCGAGTTATTTAGACGGTTCTTGCGAGAAACTTTTCACAGAATATTGTTACAGAAACACCCTTTCTCACATCCTTCCAATAATTGCTGGAAATTTATATAAATGACAGATAGTTTTCGCAAAGTAAATATACAGAAACACTTAGTGAGAAAAGCCATTTTGTGTTTCAATTTACACTGTTTTTGTTACGATTCCCTTGTTTCATGCGGGAAATTTTACGATGCGAGAAATACAGAAACGAGCTACAGAATGTAACTAACATACTGAAAGAAATGAAACTGCATTTCCTGAAACGAGGATATAATTCTCGTTGATACTATTTTCTTAAAATAATACACCATAATTGCAGTGTACTGCCAAAGGAACTTCAATTATTTTCCTACTCATATTCTACTTATACGCAAAATCGAAATATGGCTCGATATAATTGAAATTATTACAAAAACCTATGAAATGTAGTAAATTTAAAATTGTAGTTAACTTAAATTTTTAATTTCTACTCATTCAATACATATATAATTATCCATGTGGGCTTTCTCTGTATTGAAAATAAATAGATAAATATAAAAATATAAATAAAAAATATATTGCATTTAGTGCTTTTTTATGAACACACAGTGATTTTTGCTCTGAAAAAGTAGGCATCATTGTTCGCGTGGCATTTTTTTATGTATATTCACACAAACATACGTATCATACGCACGTGTATACATGCATACATACTTACATAAATTCGATTCAAGCAAAATCTTGTTTTTGAAGGCATCTCTATATTTTCTTCTTATTTTTCCTTTTTATATTATTCATAACTTAATTAAATTTATTTATATTAAACTCTCATCTATGTTTTTTTGGCTTGTTTTCATTTGTTTACAAACACACACATACACATATACCTATTTTGTTTTGATAGCTAGTTCAGATAAAGTGGCGATTAACTGCGATAAAAGTTAGAGAAGATACCAATTTTACGTGCTTCGCAAGTAGATTCATATTGAATCTACTTGATTCGCTCTCATAATTTTGTATGGCGAAGCAAGTGGATTCGGTCATGATTGGGGCGTGAAGCATGAATAGAGAGCGAAGCACGTACCGTCTAAACATAGTATAACTCGAATTTTCTCTAACTCGAAATAATTTGGTTGGCAGTAGCGTTAAAAGAACAAATCACATACAATTCTGTAACTCGAAGTCTCCGTAAGTCGAAGTTTTTTTTTTGGGATAATGGTGATTCGAGTTATGGAAGTTCGACTGTATCGATAAAGTTTTTTAAACTACTCCCACCTACATTCTTCACAGTTGCAACTAAATTTCTTGGTTGAGGAAGAGCTAGGTTTTCGTCAGACTTTTGCAACACCATGTATTTCAAATAAATTAAATTTACATTATTCTATAAAAATAACTATTTTTCAAAATCCACATCTTTGTTTTTATATTTATTGGCAAACTCCAATATAACTAAGCCTGCTACTTTTCTCACTTTTTATTGTTTTTTCGTGAAACTCTGTAAAAATATAACAAAGTTTCCTTAAATATGTTTCATTTTGGAGTTCTAGCATTAAAATGGCTGACATCGCTATATTACCAGGGTAAATTATCCAAATAGGAGCCTCTTCCAGAAGCTGCAATTCGATATACATATAACTTCGTAACTGGGTGTGGAATATTTGACGTCAGTCAAGGTTGCCAGATCTTTTACAAAATTTGTTCGCGATCCTCCAGTCTCTTTGGCGAGCTGTGGGCTATTCTAAAAGCTATTGACAGAGCGGTAAAACAAAACATTTCCAGACAGTGTGGCCATGATTCAAAATAAAATCTTACACTTGTGCATGTAGAAATGTTCCTGTGCATGTTGGCGTTTCCTATAATGAAAGTGCTGATGATGCTGCCAAAAAAGCCTTTGAACGATGGCACAATTCTTTATGTTGATCTCAAACCCAACAAAGTGTTAAGAGCCATGAGAAGTCATTTAAAAAAATAATGGAACAACCGATATGCCAACTCCTCCTTAGACACAGGAAGGAGTTTTTATGAAATGTTCCCCCAAGTCCCGATAAACCTTGGCACTTCAAGTGTGACGACATAAAAACCCTAAATAGACTACTCTCCGACCACGTATATGACAGATTCTCCTACACCCAGAACTATATATGTGACGCGCAAAATAAAAAGGGACCTAAGGGTAAAAACCGGTTTTGTTCAGGAGAGCCATTTTAAAGATTTAAATACGTGTATCTTTGGTGTACCATCACTGAGCGTGTTGGTATTGCTCTCATTTGAATGCGACACATCTCATGACGTCAGGAACGTATTGGTCAACCTTGAAAACGCGCGTAGGTCGTCCCTACCTCTTGTTTTGTGTAGTTGGTTTTTACTGTTTTCTACCTAGCGCGCTGTTTCCATGAGTTTGAAATCAATTTTGCTCGCGTTTTTTCGAATCCAGGTTTATTTTCTGAAATTATTAATTGAATTATAATAAATACTCATTTATAATTCTTTTAAATCGTGAATATCACTCTGTTAGTACGAAAATTTTTTCACATAACCTTAGAATCGTCGACTTCAATTTCATAAAACGCGCATATTTCTGGGAGGGAACACTTGGGGCATGGAATCGGTCTCATTCGATGCTCAGATGTTGTCCACATCAAAAAAAAAAGTGAAAATTGATTTTTTTACCCTTAGGTCCCTTTCTCTGTGCGCTGTCACATATGCTCCACATGCAATGTCAACAAAACCCCAGACCACCTCATATTCCAATGACCTGATCTTACGCTCACGAGAGCCAACTACTCGACTTTCAGCTCCTTTGGCAACCTTCTAGAATTTCTCAAAAAAAATCACAAAACCTATCGATCACTAATAAAATTTCTAAATGAGAAGAAAATTGTAATTTGAAGCTTCTTGGTTATTCAATATCGAACGCAAATATTTTTGAATTTCGTTCTATCGGCCATGTCACAGAGTTCAATTCCGTTCGGAATCGGAATTCAATCCAACTCATTTTTGTAGGAGATGGTGTCTAAAAAAGAAAACTAAAATACGGAAATTTGTCAGGTGTGTCCAGACTGTGGGAGGCGGTGGTATGCTGGGGTATGCTCCGATTAGGGCTTGACATTTTGAGGTTTATTCAATTCCGATTCCGAACGGAATTGAACTCTGTAAACATGACCGTATATACCGTAATTTAACAACATATGTATTTCTGACAATGAAAATTCTTAAACTTATTAGATTATATAAAATTTGTCTCAGTCGTAAAGCAGCTTTGGACTGAAGAACAGCACCCGCTTCATCAAAATTGTTTCTTAAGTAAGGTCAGGTAGTGCTTGTTGTTTGGACTTCGAGAATTTTGCGGTTATTTTGTGTCGTAGTCACCCAGCGCATTTCTTTTGCAGCTATATTTTGCAAATACACCAAGTTCATGTTCTTATTTCAATTTTACAATTTCAGATGATGCTCTAGAGGACGCAAAAGAAATCATACAATGTAAAGCATACCATTGGCATGAGTGGAGTATTTGTAGAGGTCGTGACTGTTTGTATGTGTGGTCTGATTCAGCTGCATTGGAACTATCAAATGGTTCCAATGGCTGGTTTCGTTTTATACTCGATGGTAAATTGGCTACTATGTATTCGAGCGGTAGTCCAGAAAATGGAAACGATAGTTCAGGTATGTATATCTGCATATTCATAGCAAAAATTATGAACATTTTAAGCAGTAAATTTCCAATTTGTGAAAACTACAAATAAAATCATTTGATGCAAATAAAGAATTGACGATTTCTGATTGCATTATTTCCATTATTTGTAACAAATATTGGTCATTTATTGTATCTATAACTTGTTCATATGCTGGTATTCAATCTTAAGGAATCCATCCATCTGTTGTCCCAAAAAGACTAGCTTCGAACTCATTCAGTTTTAATTGGTCTATAACTACATTTTGATTTTTATTTTAATAGTTTGGTATTGTTTTTAGTTTTAAAAAATATATTTAAATATTTTTGGTGCGTGTGGTATTTTTTAACACATTTTCAGAAGAGTAATTAATATAATGTTAATTAATTTTTCAATAACAATAAAATGACTAAAAAAGTAATGAAACAAAAATAAAAAATAATAAATTATACCCCTTTTAGACACGCAAAGTTTACTTCAGACAGAAGGGAGGAATGATATCTATTTTTGTCTTTCTCCCAGCTAAATTAAGACTTTACACAGTAAGTTTTCCGTGTCTAAAAGGGGTATTATATCAAAACAAATATAATTTTATATTATATAAATCATACATAATAACAGATATGAATCCAATTCAAAGTCAAGCTATCATATTTTAATTATAATTGTATACTGATATTTTGATCATTTATAAGTATTATATTTTCGAAAAAAAAAGGTTGACCAAGATAGACAAAATAATACAGCAAACTACGGACAAAGTACAAAAATCTTCCCACTATCAAAAAGAGATAGATATACGGTAACAACCAGGGAAACCGCAAAGATGCAATTGCATGTTTTTTCTTGTATGTCGTATTAATGCGGGGATATTTATATTTATATATTTATCCGTTTCAGAACTTTTTATGAATTTTGGCATCGATTTGTTAGTGCAAATTTTTGCATATTTTACCCTTTGAAGCATGTTTTTGCATTTATCAGTCTTACACACATATTTTTTGCATATTTTATAGTTTTTAGAGCATAATTTACTCTTAGGGCATATTTTGATACTTTATAGAATTTTTTATTTTAATATGCTTACAAGTTGTGGGTAAAAATTTTTATTTTTCGCCATTTAAAAATTTAATTTCCAATGTTCCATGTAATATATAATTTTTTCTTATATTTCTAGTTTCAATAAAAATTCGGTTCTGTATTTCTGTATTTCTGATGGACTTTGAAGGAGCATTGTCAATGTATGAAAGGTTATTTAGATGTGACAGGCAACGATTTTTATTTGAAAGTCTAAACCAACATTTTGTTGTTTATTGCAATAAAAATTATAAACAAAATTCTAGTCTTATTTATTCAAAATACAGTTTCAATTCTGATATCGGGATCTATTTTAAATTGAAGTTAAATTTTTACGAGTATCCAAAAAAAATAATTTGTATTCTTAGATTTAGCCGAAATTTGTATTGCAATTTTGTTTTAACGTGCACTTCAAGTCAAAATTATTGTTTTTAATACGGTAGATATTCTTTGTTAGTTTTTGTAGTTTCTTTTTTTATTTATTTTATTTTTGTCTTATTGCAAATGCAAATATTGTATTTTTTACTTAAAAATATATTTGCATTTACAAATAAACAAATTTATTTTATTTTTAAGAGCATATTTTTGCGTTTTTAGTGCATATTTTTAAGTTTTTAGTGCATATTGAATGAGCATAAAACACTTTTTTAGAGCATATTTCTTTCCCTGGTTTCCCTGGTAATAACACTTTGCATTTTTTTTTGCTATTGTCAAAAATCTTGAAAACGGTTTATTTAACTAATACAAAACTGATGTTTAGATATGCAATGTTGATCGCACCTCAATTCATTGACTTGCTGGCATTAAAGCTTAGAAATTTAATTTTACAATTTTTTCAAAATTCATAATTTTCAAATCCCTCCATTAAGTTAAAAAACTACAATTTAATTTTTGATTTTATACTGAGAAAGAAAAAGAGAGGTATGCAAACGATATACATATCTGTGGGTGGCAAAAATAATAAATGGCCAGTTTGCATTACACATTTTTTCATGGAATTTTATGCAATTTGTTGCACGAAACTTTTTTGATTTGCTAATAGCAACACTATAGCAGATAATAATATATACAGCCATGTAACAACGCAATTCCGATTGAAAGTGGTTTCAATTCCGAAAGTCGACTCATTAGAAAGAAAGAAATATATTTATCGAGCTGAGTAAAAATGAAAGATTAAATGATATTTTTGATTATTACATTAGCGGAATTCATGGTTGGCTATTGTTGACGTTGACATCTTTTAGCTTTAGTAAATTTAAAATACGGCAACAACAAAATCCATACATTTTTATTTAGCTATGTTACGGTTTAGAAAATACATATATATGTGACCTTCTCCGAGAAAAGGGACCTATTATGTGAAAATTAAGTTTTGAGAAAAACGCATTTAAAGAATAAAATTTTAATGTTTTTCTCATTTTTATCGATTTTGACACACACCCGTTTTTTGACACACTAGGTCCCTTTTCTCGGAGAAGGTCACATATGCTGAAAATTTTTTAAAAAGCGCTTTAGGAATGAGGATGGTGGCATAAAAACTCCGAAAATAGCGTTACATAATATAGGAATAAATTTCTATATTTAAAATCCTATTACATATTAGGGATGCCAATCGCGACTGATTTTTACGATCCCGGATTTCTCGCGACTCTGGGTTTTTTGAACATTAAAAGATATATTCTTTTTATAGGCATTTATTAAAAAACGTCATTGAAAGAGGCTCACCAACAAAAGTGTTATAATTAATTTCATACTCGTATTACATAGTTAAATATAATTATCTTATATAGATACTTAAATATAACAAAAATATTTATTATTCATAAAAAGGCAAAGGTATAAAACAAAATTATTTGAACATTAAACACACTCACGTCCAAAGTTTCGCTATTGTGGAAAAGAAAAATTGCAAAATTTAAAAAAAGAAATATCACATCAGCCTCATAAAAAATTCTTTTGCAAAATTATCAGGGTCTGAGTAAGTGCAAGATTATCAACGTAAATTTTTCAATATTGTGCAACTTTCAATGGCTTGGCAATGCCCAAAAAATGGACAAAAACTTATAAAAACAGCTATACACGAAATTATAGTGCAGAAATCCCTGTTTTAGGTATAGGTTTCTCTTTTAAATGAACAAAAACAAGTGGTTGAAGATGCGTTCTATACAAATAAAGTAATTAAAATTATAAAACTCATGAAGTTTAAAAATTCTTAACTAGTGAAAATACATACATATGTACATATAGGAAGTTATTTTCAAAATCGATTTTAGGATAACAAACACGTAATTTTACTATTTTCAAAAAAAGTATGGCTCAAATATGTTATTAGAAAGTGCAATTATGCGTTTTACACAGTTGCAAGATCTGACGTGAATAACTTTTGTTGTTTAATATATTATTATTAATGTTGTTAAAAAATTGCTTATTATCATCAAATAGATTGCAATTAACAAAGGAAAGGAGAAAAAAATATCGTTTGGAGACACATTTTCATTGGAAATATTAACAGGATGAAAAGATCAATATTCTGTTGCCACGGTTACTATCTTCACAGGGGGGAAGGTTAGGTTAGATTAGGTTAGCAGGCTGCTGGTAAGGAAGGGTGAAATTTAGAGTCCAGCTCACTTGGGTCCAATACAATGATCCCTTTGTGTTACCTGTTAATTGAAGAGAAGATAGTGAGAGAGGGTGATAGGGAAATGATAGTGATAGAGAAGACAGGTGGTGAAGGAAGAGATAGAGGAAACCTTCATTATTTTACAACTCTGCTCTTTGCACATTTTTTTTCATAATACAGTGCTGCAGCGCCATCTGGTGTCAAATGAGGCGTATTAAATTTTTGAAGCTGTGTTTCGTAGCCATTTTATTGGTTATTTTACTTCTCCAATTATTCTGCTACAAAACGAAGGAGGGCTCTCTGATGTTACATTAGGATTAGTATCTAATGAAGTCGGTATAGTTTTTAGTGACCAGTGCCTTATGCCTGCATCACTAGAACTTTTCCCACAACAACTGATACAAAGGACACTAATGCACATCAGAAAAATGCGTGGTGTTGTTAATTTTAATGACTGTCGGAGACCGGGCTCGAACCCAGGACCTTCGGTTTTTGTAGTCAACATGCTAACTACTTCAGCCAACGCCACCCTCACACATGATGAAATTTATTTTTATAAAACAAACAAAACTTAGTAAACAATTTCGGGATTTACTGAATCCCGAAAATCCCGGGATTAAACAATTAAAATCCCGGGATTTTCGGGATCGGGATTTCAGGACTGGCATCCCTATTACATCTTATATATAAATACGGCACACATTTTTTTGTCGTACACTTTTAAGTATATTATCGTCCACCAATATTGGTGAAACATACATATATGGTTTAAAAGGTATTTTTGTGTAGATATGCACAATATAAATGTTTTTTTTTTCAAATTTCTTGGCTCAAAAGTAGTAAAAAGCGATTTAAAGTTTGCTTGAAAAAAAAAAGATTTTCTTCTTTGTTTCTGTTTTGTAAACATGAGCTTATAATAAGTAAAGACATACTAGGTGTCAAGTGGTCTAATTTAGACCACCGGGCGATCCTAGTATATTTAAAATGGTTTAAAAGTTGATATGAACTGCAATTTAACAAGGTGCGACGCTCTAGTATACACAAACGACACGACTCGAACACAATCAAGTCTTGTTAAAAACTGTTAATATAATATATAATTCTCAGATAGTTCCGGGCCAGATTCCAGGTCATTTCTGTTTGCCAAGCAATGATTTTAATAGACCACTTAGGGCTAGTTTTTTACTAGTTAGTTAAACCTAGTTTAACATACGTTTGACTTAACCAAGAAACAAAGTTAAACGGGTTTTAACTGCCCATGCTGTTTTTCAGTGATGGATTAATTTAGCTAGAAATGCCATACTTTGTTTTCAATATAGATATGGCATTCTTGAAAATATTTTATATAAATAGGGCAACACTTAAAAATCGATAAGACAATTCTTAAAATCTGTATTAAAAAAACTTCAATAAGTGTTTTCTGAAATTTTTAAGAATTAAAAAAAAAATAATATGGACTTAAAAATAGTGACGCTCCAAAAATAACCTACAAAAGAACATCAAATTTTAAATCCAATGAAATATTTGAAAGAATTCCAATTCATTAAACACATAAAAATAATTGTGGCGTGTTTTTATCTTCCTTATTTTACCAACAATTATCCTATCCAAGTTATTATAGATTTCATAATCACTAAAATCTTCGTCGCCATAAGAAACATCCATTTTATTTATGTATGATTGTATTTATTTATTAAACTTGTCACTAAAACTGTTTTTTCAATTGCGTAGTATTTATTTTATACATACATATGTACATGTACTTATGTATGTATATTTATCATTTGACAGTTCTAACTTGAGTTAACTGAGCAATGTTGCTCGGTTAAACCTAGATTATTAACCAGATAACCTTTATCTGAAAAACAAAATTTTAAGTTTAAACTACAGTTAACTGACAGCATGGGCGGTTAAAACCCGTTTAACTTTCTTTCTTGGTTAAGTCAAACGTATTTTAAACTAGGTTTAACTAACTATTAAAAAACTAGCCCTTAATGGTTAACTCGTTGAAGTGAAAAAGGCACACGAACCATTCCAACGGTCTCTGTAAATGGCGTTCCATTTTTATAGCCAGTGTTGGTAAGAGTTCCAACTAATAGCAATTAAGGAATCCATATTGAAGTTTTAATTTTTTTTTTTATACATATTTTTTATTTATTGTATCTTCAAATATGAACTAACAATAAGTATTCAAATCTTAAATCTAAAATATAATTATTAGGCCCGACCACTGTCGGACATAAATTTAGAGATAGTTATAAATAATACATAAGTAGTGATAATCAAAAGGAAGAAAAAATAAAAAATAAAAAGTATTTTCAAGCAGTCCCATCTGGAGTGTTGAGTATAAGAGCACTTGTATCCCTCTTTTTTAATCGGATGTGTCCAGTAAAGTTCAAAATATTACGAGCAAGCGGATTAGGATGTGATTCGAGTTTTGTTAGATATTTGCCTGCGTATTTTGCAATTTCTTCAGTCACTAGTGGCATATTCAAATCACAATGTATATTTGAATTTTTGATGTACCATGGAGCCGATGTTATCATGCGTAAAATTTTGTTTTGCCTGCGCACAGTGGCGTGAATTAAAAAAAAAGTGGTAAAAAGTCCGCAACTTTTGAACTAGTTAACCGATTTCGATAAAACCAACTGTTTTGGAAAGTAGAAGTGTTGAAATTTTTAGAAAGCATATTTTGAGGCACCCTGTTGTAAGACAGGGTAGCTCCAAAGAGCCTCAAAGTGGGAAAGTGCGGGTATCGAAATTCTTTCGGAGCTTGTAACTTTTGTAAATAGGGACCGATTTCAATAATTTTTTCAGCGGGACAATCTACGTTAAGAAATAAAAATAAAACATGCTGAGAGTACCATTTCATCTCTTTCAGTTTCCAAGTTATTTGACTTGAAAAATTTATTTTTTAATTTTTGGCCCTGACTTTTTTTATTCGTTAGTACATAACTTCTTTATTACTTGGCAAAAATCAGTATGTTTTAATGTTTTTGAAAGAAAACTTCATTACAATTCATATAAAAAAAATTTTTTTTTGATATCTCAAAAATTGTAGCAAGGAATAATTTTGCAATTTGGATTTTTAAAAATTATGAAAAAATTTGGTATATTTTGTGAAAAAAGTATTCTTAATTTTTTTTGAATATTTTAAAAAATTATTAAGTATTTGATAAAAACTTTGATTGTTTCTGAGAAAGGAGACATTGAGAAAGGCTGTGAAATAAATTTTGGAGATTGTTGTTGGTGCACCCTACATTCAGCATTGGTCGAAAACTAGCAATTTTTTTTCAAAAAATCCGATTTTCGGATGTGGCAAAAAAATTGCACGGTCGGTTTTGTAAATTTTTTGGTTTTTTATTATAAATAAATTTGTTGTTAGTAGCCTGTAAGAAACTTTCGACATCCTACACATAAATGTAGGCAGGAGAGGAGATTTTCTAAAAATTCTAAAATTTTTCTAACACAATTTTTCCCAATAAGAAAAAAGTATTATAAAATTATAAATTGGGAATCATTTTAATTTTTATCAATAGCATACATTTAGTTTTGCAAACTGAAAAAAAATTATTCTCCTACCTTCAATACTTTTTGAAATATTCGAAATCCAATTTTGATTAAAAATTTTAATTTTCTACATTTTTTATTTTTGTCTAAATTATTGATCTTATTTTCTTTACTGCAAATGTTTCTTAATTTTTTCTATGTTATTACAATAGTAGATATAATTATCTATTCAACGGTATATAATATGTATTCCTTTGCCATTATATCAGTTTTAAAATGTATACACAAATATAACACCTCAGGTAACAATTTACGTGTATATCTGATACTCAAACAAACCCACATTTTTTATGAACTCTTGAAGCTGTTATTAAATACTTTTTTTTACTTAAATACAATAAAATATAAGAATTTATATACATAAATATAAGTATATTTATATACCTACAAGGACAAATAGATTGAGTTATTTATTTATTTAAAAAAAATTAGTAGTTAATTTAACATTAGAACATTAAATTACGAAAAATTTTTTATGTAGCTCCTTTTTAAACGCATATAAATTGCCTAAGTTTTGAATATAATTTGACAGAGAATTCCAGAGACTTTTTGCCATGATATCAGATATTTGTTTGTATGAATATAAATACTTATGTATCAAGAGATATATGTACAATGTACATATGTATCTGAGACATCATGGCCTAGCAAGCTATTAATTTCCTCTGCTTCGGGATCGTCCTTCTCGATTTCAATACTTATTTTTGGCAACCATTTCATTCTTATGCCTTGTATGCAAATGATGCATTAGAGCATTTACGTGTATTGAAAAGTCGATATTGCTTAACATCTCTATTTCTAACTTCCTGTGCTTCTTCGGTTAGTTCCCCCAGAGGAATAATGTTTTTTCTATTTGTTCTTTTGTATACGCTAGCACTTTATGTACGGTTGGAGTTATTGATTTTCATGGATATAATTCATTTATTAGAATCAGAGTGTCTTTTGAATATTTTTCAAACTTGTCCTTATTAATTAACTTTTTGCTATTTATGACGGCCAGTATTATTTTGAAACGTCTTATGAGATTAAAACTAAAACCAGTTATAGAAGATGTGGTTTCAGGGTCATCAAAAAATCGCCTAGCAGTGTTGCCATTATTGGAGTTTCCATAGCCATATAAAGGTTTGTCAATGATTAATCTACGTTTCATAAACTCATCTTGAATTCTTTTCTTTTCTTCCAACTGTATCTGCTTTAAAGCAGAATTATTCGCAACTGGAGCGTTCTGATGTTCTGGTACACTGCGATACTTGTTGTCGTAAAATGTACTCCATGAATCGAATCTGAGCATGAAGTGGTGATATTCCAAGCTTAAGGGCATCTTCATTAGTTGGAGTATAATACTCAATGTCCTTAAAATCAGAATCTTTCTTTCCGCATATATTACAAATCAAATAAGATTTTGTATCGGTTATAGCATTTGCAACTTTTCCATCTATCATTGTTAAATAAGGTCTAAAAGATATTGTTATTACTCGTCCTAATATATGAACGTCAATAGGTTCCATATTAGAAATTTCATGTTTTATACCATCAACCAGATTTTGAGTTGTTTCTTTGTTTTCCTTGATGTATTCAAAATGTATTGGTCGGCATAAAGACTTTGAGCCTGGAGTAGTATTTACCCACATATCTTTAAATGCATTTTTACTTGTTGAAGGCATTTCATTATGTAGTCGAAGCCTTAATGGTACTAACGATGCCATTAAAACTTTGGAAAAGTCATTATCGTATGCACTGGGCTGTCTATATTCTGAAAATCCAGATGATCCATCACATCACCATTTGTATATTAGTGTTAGTTCGGAATTATTACATGTATCTAAGTCTCTTTCGTCAAAAGTAGCGATCAGTCTTGATCCTGTATTATGAAGAAGGTCTGACAAACTAATATCAAGTCTTCTTGTTTAATCCTTTTGCTCCTGCGTCGAACGTTATCGTAATCTTTATTTGGCCGACCAAACTTCTTTGGGTATATTTTCGTAGATAGTCCCATATCTAACCAATCCTGATTTTTATTCTGAAATTTAGAAATTGATTTATTGCATTCACGTATCTTCTTTTCATATAATTAAAAAAAAAAATCAAGTTTTTTCCATAAACCGGTGTTTACAGATAAACCATATGTAGTAGATATTGTGTACATCATTTGGTCTACCTTGTCCAACCGAGTACTCCCATCAGTGAGGTTTTCCCACATTAATTTGCAGAGCGATTTATTTTTAATTGTTATCTCCATGATAGCTATAACTGAAATAATGACATTAAATGCATCGCAGCTTAAATATATAGCTATTTTACAAGCTACGAATACAAAACCGATACAAATATCAGGTAAAACCATATCCATATTAGAGATGTGCGCGCAGGAACCTTTGTCCTTGTAGGTATATAAATATACTTATATTTATGTATATAAATTCTTATATTTTATTGTATTTAAGTAAAAAAAAGTATTTAATAACAGCTTCAAGAGTTCATAAAAAATGTGGGTTTGTTTGAGTATCAGATATACACGTAAATTGTTACCTGAGGTGTTATATTTGTGTATACATTTTAAAACTGATATAATGGCAAAGGAATACATATTATATACCGTTGAATAGATAATTATATCTACTATTGTAATAACATAGAAAAAATTAAGAAACATTTGCAGTAAAGAAAATAAGATCAATAATTTAGACAAAAATAAAAAATGTAGAAAATTAAAATTTTTAATCAAAATTGGATTTCGAATATTTCAAAAAGTATTGAAGGTAGGAGAATAATTTTTTTTCAGTTTGCAAAACTAAATGTATGCTATTGATAAAAATTAAAATGATTCCCAATTTATAATTTTATAATACTTTTTTCTTATTGGGAAAAACTGTGTTAGAAAAATTTTAGAATTTTTAGAAAATCTCCTCTCCTGCCTACATTTATGTGTAGGATGTCGAAAGTTTCTTACAGGCTACTAACAACAAATTTATTTATAATAAAAAACCAAAAAATTTACAAAAACGACCGTGCAATTTTTTTGCCACATCCGAAAATCGGATTTTTTGAAAAAAAATTGCTAGTTTTCGACCAATGCTGAATGTAGGGTGCACCAACAACAATCTCCAAAATTTATTTCACAGCCTTTCTCAATGTCTCCTTTCTCAGAAACAATCAAAGTTTTTATCAAATACTTAATAATTTTTTAAAATATTCAAAAAAAATTAAGAATACTTTTTTCACAAAATATACCAAATTTTTTCATAATTTTTAAAAATCCAAATTGCAAAATTATTCCTTGCTACAATTTTTGAGATATCAAAAAAAATTTTTTTTTATATGAATTGTAATGAAGTTTTCTTTCAAAAACATTAAAACATACTGATTTTTGCCAAGTAATAAAGAAGTTATGTACTAACGAATAAAAAAAGTCAGGGCCAAAAATTAAAAAATAAATTTTTCAAGTCAAATAACTTGGAAACTGAAAGAGATGAAATGGTACTCTCAGCATGTTTTATTTTTATTTCTTAACGTAGATTGTCCCGCTGAAAAAATTATTGAAATCGGTCCCTATTTACAAAAGTTACAAGCTCCGAAAGAATTTCGATACCCGCACTTTCCCACTTTGAGGCTGTTTGGAGCTACCCTGTCTTACAACAGGGTGCCTCAAAATAGGCTTTCTAAAAATTTCAACACTTCTACTTTCCAAAAGAGTTGGTTTCATCGAAATCGGTTAACTAGTTCAAAAGTTGCGGACTTTTTACCACTTTTTTTTTAATTCACGCCACTGTGCTGCGTTGAATTTTCCCTACATTTGAAGCTGAAGCAGTGCCCCATAGATGAATTCCGTAGCACCATATTGGCTTCAAGAGCGACTTGTATATTAAGAGTTTACAGTCTAGGCTAAGTGTAGAATTTCGACCAATCAGCCAATGTACCTGAGTTAATTTAAGTTTCATTTGAGTTAACTTAGAGTCAATGTGGTGTTTCCATGTTCCATTGTTCTCCGAATGGGGGAACAATGTTACTTGAACACACTTTTGTTCATTTACCTTGATTCCCCATAAGTTTAACCAAAGCTCCATCTGGCTAATGTGTTCCTGGAGTTTTCGGGATGCCTCATCAGGGTTTTCATGCATACTAAGGCAGGCTGTATCGTCGGCAAATGTGGAAGTACGGATACTACTGCTCACAGGCATATCGCAACGTTTAACTTTGTTTCTTGGTTAAGTCAAACGTATTTTAAACTAGGTTTAACTAACTATTAAAAAACTAGCCCTTAATGGTTAACTCGTTGAAGTGAAAAAGGCACACGAACCATTCCAACGGTCTCTGTAAATGGCGTTCCATTTTTATAGCCAGTGTTGGTAAGAGTTCCAACTAATAGCAATTAAGGAATCCATATTGAAGTTTTAATGACTCAAATAATCCACCGATTAACAACGCATGGGCCACATTTTTCCAAACTCCGAGAGTCGCCAAAAATATACTGCCTGGCTCACGATGTCTACAAGAAATTTTCTTTCGCTTATTTATATTGAAAACAAAAACAAATTTTCTTATTTTGTTTTTGTTTTCAATATAAATAAGCGAAAGAAAATTTCTTGTCGACATCGTGAGCCAGCCCGATAGACAATTTGGATCATATCAAAATACGATTGATTAAAATTCCATTATTTTTTTTTAATTAATTTTTTTTAAATACCGAAGATCTGACAAAAAATTTAAAAAGTCAAACCCCTACTTTGCAAAAAAAAAAACACATAAAATATCTTTTAAAATAGTTCTGCTGGAATTATCGAAATACTTCCTTAGCAAAGTTTAATGATGTTTTGCGAGCTTTAATTTTCTGAAATTAGGGTGGTGCATTAGGATGGTAAGAACTGAGGTCTGGTGGGTAAATACTAGAACGGGATATTTGAGGACTATTGAAGCAAAACATTGGTCTCCTCGAGACAAAAACATCGATGTATCACACTTTAAGATCAGGATGTAAAAGCGGAAGATATAATGCAAAATGTATTTTGGCGAC
The DNA here is from genome assembly GCA_944452675.1 of Tachina lurida. Taxonomy (NCBI): domain Eukaryota; kingdom Metazoa; phylum Arthropoda; class Insecta; order Diptera; family Tachinidae; genus Tachina; species Tachina lurida. The sequence continues at coordinate 43,277,806 of OX101753.1, forward strand.
CCCTACATTTGGCAAAAAAAAATCTTTTTCGAAACTGCCTTGTAACAATACCCTTATTGCGAATGGCGTCGTCGACATCACATCAAGACGACAGCAAAAATTGCCACTTGTCTACTCTTTGTCGTCAAGAATTGACTACTATTAACATGCTACATTAATTTACAAAGCCTTAAGCCTGGATCACACGCTCAGCACAATGTACCGATTTTCGTCGGCTCACTATAATAAAGCCATAAGTAGTAAGCCAAAATGGCAGATTTACTCAATTAATTCGGGAATAAGTCTATATGGTTTTATTACCAATGCATTGTGATGAAATTATATCATGTATATCATATATCACATATATGTATATAATATTTCAATTACTTCAGAAATGAGGCAAATTTAGCTTATTACTTATGACTTTATTTCAGTGAGCCGACGACAATCGGTACATAGTGGCGATAGTGGGATCCAGGCTTTAGAGATTAGTAGGAGATTGTCAATAAGAATAAAGAATAGACAAGTCACAATATTTACTGTCGTCTTGATGTGACGTCGACGATTCCATTCACAATAAGGGAGAATAGTTTATATTCGGTGGTGTACGGCGAACTTTATTTGTTTTTGTCTATTAGGCGAGACGGTCTAATGTACGTGCTTGTATAAGATACGAGAAATGGAATTGATTGGGCTCTGCTTTGAATTGGATGGCGATTTTATGTGTGTAACTAGAACGGGTCTTGCATTTTATGTTTTATTTAAGTATTTGTTTATGTATTTGGCTTGATCGGTTTAGTTTTCGTTTAAATTATTTACCTTGATTTTCTTTCTAATTACTTTTTATTTATTAAATTTAACTTATTATGTGCAACACCTACTATCTCTATTATATCTTAGGGAGGGGACGTGGCATGGATTCATCCAATAGCGAAGGTGAGATCTTTACTTCGTTTCAATTAGTTGTTTTTATTTGTTTATTATACATACATACATACGTATGTACATATCGTTATCTTAATATAGAAATTATCAGTTAGGATAATTTTTTTTTCTATTCGAGATTTTTAAATTTTTTGATACATTAGATGTTCTTTTATCGAAATAAACAAAAAACTCGAATTCAAAAACATAATGAGTTAGGGCCTTTGTATATTAAGGCAACGATATGTATGTTTTCTTTTTAATTTTTAACAGTTTTGCTCTAATATTATGTTTATAAAAATGTAATTAACAATTAAAATGCTTTATGTGAAAACTATGAAATTTACAAAATATATACATATGCTATTTTAACTGCTATTTATTAAAAAAAACACACACACACACAAATGTTTTCGTGTACAACAAACACTGCATCATAAAATTTATTTCATAAAATCATATTAACATATTTTTGTGTTGGAAAGAAGCTAGCCCATGTTAAATACCCTCCAACATTGTTGTAATAGATCAAACATGCAACTTTAAATTTGCAGAGATTTATTTGGTTAGTTACCAAAGTGGCCAAAAATATGACTTACGAAAGAAACAAAAATTAACAAATTATATTAAATGTTAAATAAATTATTTGAGGAATATTGATGAAACTTATTTATCTTTTAAATGTTTAAGTACTTTGCAATTGATCTCGTTTTGATAATCAATTCGTATAGTAAATTCCATAATTATGAAATTAAAACTGATTGTCAAAAATATTAAATAAATAGTAAGAAGTAAATTTGGTTAAATTACCCCTATCGTGTATAAGAAGTGGAATTTTTGTTCCCGAGAAATTTTCATTCTCCTTGAAGGGAGAAATGCTATCGTGAATCAGGGACGGCATTGAGAACTTTAAAATTGTACCAATTCACAAATTTGCTTGTAAGTCAGCCCAACTTAAAGCATATGATTGATTACACCTGTTTAAGTTAGAATTTAAAATATACAAGTTAATAGCATGTGCTCTAGCATCCGAATTCCGAAGAAAAATTATTTGGAAAAGGAGGATTTCACATTTTTAGATTTTCTCGCTGCATTTTGCTCTCACAAGACTGTTTTCACGTGATAAGAATATGAGTTTCATGGTTAAAAAGTGAAAATTGACATATGCAATCGTTTGAAAAGTAGTGCGGAGTGAAACTGAGGAGATTTCTTAAATGTACTAAATTAGTCATTGGTGTACTATTGTACTTTCCTAGTTTGAATAGTACCAAAAAATGTACAATTGTACCAACTTTGCCATCCCTGTCGTGAATCTCCAGTGAATTTTTTTACCGCTTTCAGTGAATTTAAAAAGGGGAAAACATTTTGTAAAAATTAAAAGTTAATTGAAAAGCAAAAAAGTTTAAGTATAATAATAAGAAAAACACAAATTTTATGTTCCGAATTAAATTTTTTAACTTCAAAGAGATTCATATTCATGAAAAAAAGTTTAGCAGGAATACAATTCAATTATTTTCAGTTTTTGGCACTATTTAGCCAAATTTTTATCAATATGTAGTATAAAAAAAAATATTGCAAAAATTCATAAAATTGGGCAAATATGGATAAAATATTAAAAAGGATTAAAAATAAGTAAATTATGATAGACGGAAGGTGAAAGAAATGCCATCATCATAAGAGTTGAATTTCGACAAATAAACAAAAGCTAAAGTCATTGCAAAAGAGATTTTGATGTATTTCTCTTAAAGCACCAAAAAATCACTTGAGAGACAATACAAAATTATTTATTTATTTATTTATTTACTTGATATTAAAATTATATAAAATATAACACTAATATATACATTGATAGCACTGGCTGCTAAGGCCATCGGCTAAGTTTTTGTAAAAGCAGTTCTAAATATTAATTTTAAGTTTCGAAATGAAGTAAAAAATGGAATTTATATTTTGTACTAAGGGGTTTCTGAGTAAACTTATACCGCTGTTAATATTTGTCGTGATAATCTTTTAAATGATGACATGTTGATAGGATATGTAATACGTTGTTAGTTGAACCACAAAAGGCACAGGTGTTGGCAAGATTTTTGTTTAGTAGGTGACTATGCGTGGTGATGGTGTGACCCATTCGTAGCCTTGAGAAGATTTTAATCTTGTTTTTACATATGTTGGTTGGATATGCAGGCGGTGTGTAATTTAGATTAATTTGTGAAAAGTGTGGATGATGCTATTCTTTAAATTTAGTTTTTCTTTGTATAGCAAGTTTGTTTATTATTACGTTGCGGAGGTCAGTTTTTTCAGTTATTGGGTCTCTGATAATAGGTGCATAGCAGCTATTTTTTGCAGCTGAATCAGCAAAGTTGTTATCCACTATACCAACGTGACCAGGAATCCATGCTATTTTTATTTTGTTCTTGGAGATAATTAACAGGTCTCGAATTTTGTTTACGGTTTGCCATTTGATATTAGATGGATTATTGATGGCTGTTAAAACTGAAAGGCTATCAGAAAAGATAATAATTTTTTTTCTTGTTTTGATTGCTATATGTAGTGCTTGGATGATTCCGGCAGCCTCTGCTGTAAAGATAGAAGCCGCGTTAGAAAGTAATTTAGTTATGAGTACATTACCATTTTGATCAACGACCGCGTATGCAACATTTTATTATCTTTAGATGCATCAGTGTAGAGATAATGCCAATTTGGTCCTCCAAGGGTTGCTTTGAGGTCTTTATACAGTTGTATATATATTTCGCTGGATGTATTATGTTTCTTGAAGGACGAGAGAGACATATTGCATGAATTGTTGTCGAATAGCCATGTTGGGTGTTTGGAGTTATATTTATAGAGTTTATCACTGCAGGCCAGTACATTATTATTGACGATTCTATAGAGTGATGATTTGACTCTAGGAACTCTTGTTTGATATGATGGATGCGACGTCAGCATCTATGATAGAATTGTTGATAGATAGTACTTTAGGTAGCAATCTGTTAAGACATTCAGAGATTTTTTGTTCCAGCGATGGAAGTCCTGATTCGATTAATAAAATTTGTATAGGAGTGGTTCTGAATGCATATGTGCTGGCTCTGATTGTTTGGTGGTATATTGTTTTTATAATGTTTAACTTAGCTTTTGACGTATTGCCATACAGAAATAGACCATAGTCGATCTTGTTCAAGATAAGTGTTTTAACTAGGTAGCTGAGGGTGTTAATGTGAGTGTAACTCCTTGTGGACAAATACCTTATGAAGTTTGCTTTGGAAATAAGCGATTTTTTAAGCGTTAAAATATGTTCTTGCCAGCGATAATTTTTTTCAAATATTATGTCTAATATCTTTTGCTTAGAAACGTTGGGTATATTTGTGTTATTGATTGTTAAGTTTTCAGGTTGACAATTATGTTTCCGACATACGTGTAGAATAGATGACTTTTTAAGGGAAATTTTTGCTCCGGATAGTTGTGTCCAACATTCAATATCGATGACGACCTTCTTGAGCATGTCCTTAATTTTTAAGTTATCACTGTTTTTGCATAAAATAAAAAGGTCATCAGCATAAAGGCAATGATCTATATGTTTGTGTTTGTTGATTATATTACTAATTTGATTGAATGCAATCTGAAATAATATGACAGAAAGCGGTGAGCCTTGCGGTATTCCATTTTTTAGCGGAAGTTTATTTGAGATATGCTGGTTTATTTTCACTTGAATTGTTCTTCCAGATAGGAAGGACTTAACATAATTGAAGATTTTTGGGCCAACGTTCCACTTCCTTAGTGTGTCTAATATGATGTGGATACCTATGCGATCAAAGGCTTTCTCAAAATCTATACCTAGTATAGATGCGTGGTTCCTTGTTGATAGCGTTTTGGAAATATAATGATCAATATGCAGTAATACATCTGTACAGCCTTTATTTGCTTTAAAAGCGAGTTGATTAACAGCAACTAGCTTATTCTTGTCAATATACCATTTGATGCGTTTGGCGATAATACTTTCAAGTATTTTGGAGGTAGTTGGTAGAAGAGAAATTGGTCTGTATCCAGAGAATGAAGTTAGGTCTTTATTAGGCTTAGGTATAGCAACAATTGTTGCAGTTTTCCATGAGTGTGGAATTACACCACTGTCAAAGATTTCATTATATAGTTGGAGTAGTAAAATTTTACTACGGCTGCTTATGTGCTTGATCATGTGGTATGATATACGATCGTGGCCAGGTGTTGTTCCTTTAACTTTTTTGAGGGTTGTTGTTAGTTCGCACATTGTTAGAGGTGAGTCTATTGTGTAAGCGTCAATATTACTTGTGTCTGTGATAACATAATTTAGGGAGTTGTATTTGGCAGTAATAAACTCTGAAGAGAAGTTTTTGTCTAGAGAATAATCTGACCATTGTTTTGCAAAAAAATTTGCGATATTTATTGAATCGGTGATAATTTCACTATCAGTTTTGATTAGTGCTATTGGCTTAAATGTATCACGACTAGATATGGTGTTTACCTTTTTCCATAAGCGAGATAGTGGAGAGTCTCTGCATATGGTTTTGCTGAAATTTTCAAAGCAGAGTGCCTTAGCATTTTTTGATTCTAATCTGAACTTAGAGTTTGCTTTTTTGTATGATTTTAGGTTTACTATCATAGGGTGTTTTATGAAGTAATGCCACTTTTCCATCTTGTCTTTACGGAGTTGCGATAGAGTTGTGCTCCACCAAGGAACATAACGTTTTTGGCCTGGAGATGTTTGCGGTATGAAGGAATTAGATGCAGTTCTTATGGCTTTTGTAATTATTGCATTATCTTTGTTTGGATTACTTGAGATTTCCAAGTGTTCCAGTTTCTTGTCTACAAGACGTTCAAATTGTGACCAGTTTGCTTTTTTGAAGTTAAATTTTTGTAAAGGAGATTTTCGGGAATGGTTGAAATTGGTTGTGATTGTGGTTAATATGGGGAAGTGGTCGCTGTGATGCATATCATCAAGCGTATGGCAAGCAATCATTGAAAGCAACGATGGAGAACAAGCTGTTATGTCGATATTAGTAAACGTGTTGTGTGTAGAAAAGTGAGTTGGGTTACCATCGTTAATGATACATAAGTTGTTGTGGCTAAGTGAATGTTCAATTGTAGATCCACGAGGGTTGTTGGATGTTGATCCCCATAACACATTCCAGCTGTTTACATCATCCACTAATAATGAATGTTGACAAAAAGATCGTTAAAGTCTTGTAGAGAAAAAGATTCGTTTGGTGGGATGTATACTGATATTATTGTTATTTTAATATTTAATGTAATTTCAATTGAAATGTTTAGTAGTTTTGATGTGTTATTAAGGCGTTTGTGAGGAATGTAATTGCAAATTAGCATTCCGATTCCACTTTTAGCTGACAAGTTTGATGGTTGATTTTGAAAATAGCAACGGTAATTTTTTGGTGGGACAGGATTATGTTTAAATGCACAGTGAGTTTCCTGAAGTGACACAATCTGAGGTGAATATTCATTTAGGATAAGTTGTAAATTTATGTAATTGTTGAAGTATCCTTTCATGTTCCATTTTATAATATTGAATGCAGCCATAATTGAAATTAATGAATTATGGTTGTGCTCACTACTACATAAAGGCCCAGGTGCACATCGAGACAGAGACAGACCGGAGGCGAGGCCGACTGCACCGGCCGGTGAGATGTACAGCTCCCACCGGCCAGCGCTGGCGGCGCCACCCCCAACTTCCATCCGTCCCGATGCGCAGCCAGACCGAAGCTCTCTGTGTGTGAAGATTTGGATTTAAGTCTCCATATCTTCATCTCCATCAGTGGAGTGTTTATTACTTCTTGATGTAGAGGGTTTTGTTGTCTTATCGCCAGAAAGCTGGCTTTTTAAATCTTGGTATATTAAGGTAGAGTATGGACTAAGTTTTGCTCCGGTGATTCTTCCGTGGAAGAGTATGTTCTTTTGGGGGTCGCGAGACCTATTTCATGGTTGTTTTCAAGTTCCATATCGGTGTAAAAATTTTCTTGAGAGTATGTTGGATTTTGTTTTTCAATTGACATTGATTTTTTTTAATAACTTCTGTTGGTTTTAAAGTTGTGTAACTAGTTGTTGTTGTTGTGATTGGTTTAGTTGCAGAATTTGTTGTAGTAGTTGTTTTGTTTGATGATGAGATTGTGTGTGTTTTATCTGCTGATTTGCTAAAAGCTGTGTTTTTTGTGGTATATTTTGATTGTTTTGTAACATCAGAGAACGTGGGCTTGGGATTGCTTTTTGTGTAAATTATGTGCTTCAGGATTGGCATTATATGTTTTCCAGGCTTCCCTTATAGTGCAACGGTGGTTAATTTTAATCTTTAAGACTGACTTGTGCTTGATAAATGTGGGACACGTGGAATCGTATGAAGCATGTGTTTCGACATTACAATTAACACAATATTTCTTTTTGCATGGTTCATGAGGCACCAACTCACCACATTCTTTGCATATTTCTGCATTTTTGCAACGGTTCTTCGTGTGTCCAAGTTTTTGACAGGTTTTGCACCGCATTGGATTCGGGATGTATTCGTTTACTTTAATCCGTTCCCAGCCGAGTTTGATGTGTTCTGGACGTCTAATTAAGCCGAATGTGAGGATTGCGGCACCAGTTGGTACTAACTTGTCGTGTTCGGTTTTTTTTTTCATAATTTTCTTGACTTCGACTACTTTTTGGCTTTTTAACCCTTCAAGAATTTGTTCTTCTGAGAGATCGATTGTTTTTGTAGAGAAGAAAATCCCTTGCACATAATTGAAGTTTTTATGGAACGTAATAGAAACTGGTATTGTGTCTACGAAGTTAGCTTTTATAAATTTTTGAGCAACTTTTAAATTTTGGGTTTTAATTAAAAGGTCACATGATTTCATTTCAATGACATCCGAGTAGTCTTTTGATATGTAGTTTAAACCTTTTTCGATTTGGAACACATTGTAAGCAGATATGGGTTTCGGTGTTTCATCCTTTTTCAATGTTCTCGATGATACAATGATGTAGCGTGGAATGTGATCGTCATTTTGTTTAAACTCCGGAAGAGGAGCAAAGTCTTCCTTGCGGAGCCGATTGCCATAGGAGAGGTCTTCGTTAGATCCAAGTTACGGTTCAGGGTTACGGTTCAGGGATTCCGAACCATCCATCCCTCACGGATGGATACTCAGAGAATATAAACAAAAAAACAAAAATTAATTGTTCAAGAAAATACGCTTATTAATTTTTGGTATATGTGAAATATAATAAGCCACTTGTTGTTTTAATGTCTATTTAGTAAAGGAAAAAAACAGAGCACCGTTATATTATATTAACACAGCAGATGAGAGAAAATACGTCTTAACACGGCAATTGCCTGAGCACGTATGAATACAAAATTAAAAATGCAATATCTCTTGATTTGTGTCTAATCTTTCAAAACGGAGTACTCCACTGTGTTCTACCGCCCAAAATTAAGTGGGGGTGTCTCGGAGTTTTTCTGTGTCATTTCGAAAGTTAAAATTTTACTTACATTGTATTTAATTCTAGCGAAAATATCGAAATTATGCGATGTAATAATTCAGTTAGCCTGGTGATACTCATATTGTTCGTCCTTATCTAGACCGACTAGTTCAGAGTTTTATTTTAATATTTTACAAGCGTACCATATACGTCTATACACTCTCTTCCACAGAACGCTCTAATGCAGTATCTCTTTTTCCTTTGTTTAATACATTTGGATATATTTAAGAAACTTTGAAAATTCCTTACTAAGACGGTATATTCATGTTTTGCGATCTGTCTGTTACATCGTCTCCCGTGATGTATTGATATAAAGAAGAAATTCTAACATAAATTTTTGATGAACGTTTGCCTGTTGCGTGCATTTAACTACCGATTGATTATCCATCCATCCATCCTTTTCTCGACCATTCCTGAAAACCGAACAACCGTTTTCAATGCATGTGCTACGAAGGCTTATGAGTATTGATTATTTGTGTATAAGATCCAAAATTTTCCGTACCTCACGTTGGACCCAAGTGATACCAAGTGGTATCACTATTCACAATCAATGCTGTAATTTTCGCCATTTTCGCTATACAGTAGAACTTCTCTATAACGTAGCAGTTGGGGACCGTCAAATTTCTACGTTATAGAGAAAATTCGTTATAGAGAAACTGCAGAAAATTTTGACTTTACATTTTTTTATGTAAATATTGAAACTGAGATGTTGTGTACGTACGTAGTATGTATGTGTACATAAGTGTGTAAACTTATGCCACTGTTTTCTTTTGTATGTGATAGTCGTAGCAAGCGTTGAAAATGTAACGTCTTTTACAGTTATATTTTCTGTGACTAAATTGATGCAAAAAATTGATTGCTAAAAACTTCGCAACATAGAGATTATTTAGTGTGAAAAATTCTATTTAGGTCTTAAAAAAAATTGTACGTTACAGAGAGAACTTCGCTATAAGGAAATTCGTTATAGGGAGATCAAAATGTATGAAAATACTCACAAAAATGTTGCGTTCACGAATTTTATTTGATATAGAGAAGATTTCGTTATAGAGAAGTTCGCTATAGAAAAGTTCGACTGTATATGAGAGTGACAGTAGCAATGTTAACATTGCGTCTATTGCTTGTGTTTATCTATACCCTATCTGGCTTTCCATCTAGATTCTGTGCGCGGTCTTAGTTGAGGTTCAACACTTGACCATACATTCTTCTACATTGATGTAAGATGGTTTTCACTTTCGTAACTTCGGGTAATTATTTCACTTTCCTGAAAACTTTAATTTCCAAAATGAAGTGTCTGATTTTCTAACATTTAATGTTCCACAATAGAGGCGAAATAATCCCTCTTTGCAGGCATCTCTTGGATTTCTCAAACGAACATTGACACTTGTTTATTAAATGTATTGCCCTCACCCATAGCAAAGATCCAATCCATTCTATACTGATAATATCAATCTCTCGTTCCTAGCGAATTAATGTTTTCACGAAAAATATAAAGCAGATCTGCCATAGGTAATTTCTTTTCACTCTTGTCTTGTCGTGTCAGATGTCTCTGTACACCTGCTTTCTCTGTAAGTATGCCTTCATAGTATATCTCATATTTATAAGGTCACTCCTATTTTTTAGATTTTTATTAAAATATTACTGTAATCTTTTCATGTACTGTTAAGGAATGCTATTGTTGTTGTGTAACTTTAGTTACATAACTCATTATTCAGTGTTTCATAATAAGAAGGTCAATTTATTTTTATTAAAAAAATAATAATATTTTATTAGAATTTTTGAATAACTTGTCCACCTTTATTTAAAATTAAACTAAATATTATATTTTTCATACTACTGACTAAAGCTATGTACACACGGTTGTCAGATCTTACAATATTGTTAGATCTGGCAATGTGCTGACGTTGTACTGACAATCAAAAATTGCAAGTGTATGGCAGATTGACAGTTCTCACGGTTGTATCAAATTTGTCAGGAAATCTTACAATTTATTGCTAGATGATTGTATGACAATAAAATCAGCTGACAAAATCGTCAGCAAAAAAATTGTAAGTTCACACGGTTGTCATATGCAAAAATTGCCAGACATTATTATGCGTTGCCAGACTCAAAGCGCTTGTTAGAAATTGTTAAATATCAATCGTTTGTGGTGGTGTTAAATGTAAAAAGTGAAAATATTAATTATTATGGACCATAAAGAAGCAACTGCAATGATTTTGGCTGCATATATTTTATTAAATATATTTTCTTTAAAATCAAGCGTGTACAGTGTTGCCCATAGAAATAATTCTCTTACAATGACGCCATTGTCAGATGCACGAACTTCGCGCATCTAACAATATTAAAATGTCTGACAAATAGCTGGCAATAATTTTACAATGTGTTCACACGATTGTAAGATGTCTGACAATTTGTTGTCAGCTGCTAGTCTTGCAATGGACTGACAATGATTTTTCTGCCAACGACGTCTGACAAAAATTGCCAGTTCACACGGTTGTAAGAAATTTTGAGCACATTTTACTGGCAATATTGTAAGATCTGACAACCGTCTGTACATAGCTTAAGTCTTAAATTATTCTCATAAATTTTTTCTAATTTTTCAAAAATTTCGTTTTTCAATGAAGGGAAGTCATTAAGTTGGTGAGTTTCGACGTAAACACGTCGAGATAAAATTCTTCACGTATTTTTCATTGGGTTTTTATCTGGGGAACATGCTGGACAATCCACTACTCTAAATTTTTTTTGGATATAAACCAATTTTTTGTGTAGGAACTCTTGTGAATTGCATCGTTGAACTGCTGAAATAAAACTTTTTTTGTGTAGTTTCGTGATAAAAAGCACAACTCATTTCCAGAGTTGATACATAGTCGATGTTTTTCGTTCCAGGTGACACAAACTCAAGTTTCAGCAATCTATCTGCACAAAATGCTCTCACATATCATAAGAGAGCCACAAACAAATTGAGTGGTACTATATATCGCTAATGATTTCCCAGGTAGTTCTCCATCAGCCTTTCGATAGTATTCAAGAGGAAGGCCTGAAATATATTGCTTCTGTGAAGTATTTTTCCTCGGCGTTGGTGGTGACAACAAGAAGAATGTTCGACTCACTTCGGTTCAAATACTGAAGTTTCCTTGTGCTACCTGAAAGTGAATAAAAGGTTTTGTTGGCAAAGTTTTGAGTTTAGTGGAAAAAAGTATTGGAGTGTTACGGAAGAAAAGAGATGTGAAAAAGCGAAGCATGAGGACGTGTTTGAGTCTCTGTATATGTGGTCAATTAAGAGACCATCCGCTGATGGAAGAGTACTTTTTGCTTCGGTCTGTCTTTGCTTTATTTTTCGTTTATGTTTAGTGAGGATTTTTGCAACATCGAGCAACCAAGCAAGCAGCAGATTTAATTTTTGTAAATTAACAAACGAAACCGACCTTTATAGGAACTCAGTATCGTTCACGTACTCCCTCAAACTTTTTCAAGTCAATGCCTCTTAAGGTAAGGTGTCATCATAAAAAAAACGAGATCTCGGATGTGCGAAAGCTGGACAATGACAAAGGAAGTGCTCCATTGTCTCGATGTCATCCATACATGCCTTGCATTCATTGTAATCCGTGGCTTCAATCCGGTACAAATACCCTCGTAAATTAGAGTGTCTTGTTAAGATGCCGGTCAACTTTCAGTAGTCCCCTTGTTTTGTCTTCGTCCGGAACCTTGGTTAGATTACCCATTATTACATTATATTCTTGCAATCTAAAACGGTTCTAGAGTTTACTCTTTCGGGTTCTGATTGCCGACTAGGTCCGTTCTTTCCCCTATCTTCGAGCCAACCGTGTAGCAGCAAACTCCAACGGGTGTTTGTTCTAGCATTCGATTGACCCAGGAGTATCTTTCTGGTATGAATGTCTCTCATTCAGCTATAACCCTTGTCTCACGTACCCGGTCGGACATTTCCAAAGTCTGGTCGTATCCGTCCAGTGACGTCCGTATGTTCTGACGGTGTGGTATGTTGTCTTGTCCGATCCATTCCCCTATCACACACCTAAAATAAATTTGCTTTTAAGTAGCTAGCTGTGTTACTAGATTTTCGGATTTTCCAGACATGTAACTTCTCGGGAAACTAGAAAAAATAAATTTCAATGCCGTCACAAGTTTTTCAGTTAATCTCATAACATCATCACAGTTAATTCATTGAGAGTAAAACGTTTTTTTATAACGTGAGGTAGGTAAAACTGTTCACATGAATAGTGTGTGAGATGGTGAGAATTTTTCCCTTTTAATCAATAAATTTGACAAAACCTGCACAAGCAAAATATTTTGTGAGGATGTTCCTAATTTTCCATATGTACTCACAACTTTTGTGTAGTTTTCCGGGAATGTTATTCCGAAGTTAGTGCACCACTTGGTTATGATTCAGATATTATATAAGGGAAGTTTTCTTCCATCATTTTTTTTTTATTTAAATATAAAATGTATATTGATTCAGTTTCAATGCTTCAGATATATCGATGAAGTTTTAAACAATATTTGCCTCCTTGAAGGATCTTTCTTACGAACATGACTTCCGTAATAAATTTCAATTAGTGTTTGTTTAATCGCCAATAGTTTATCGAAAAGATTAATAGGATTGTAAGCCCATATGATTAAATTTTTGTAGGAATTTGCTGACTTTGATATTATGATCACTGTTGAGGATAATATCAAATGTTCATTAAAACTTAGAACCAAACTTCTCAGTGTCGAAGAACACACGGCAACTCAAAGCATCAGTAGACAAATATATATATATATACATATATATGTATGTGACCTTCTCCGAGAAAAGGGACCTAGTTTGTCAAAAACCGGGTTTGGATTTAAGAGTGGATTTTCGTACCTTAAAGGGTGTAAAATAAGATGAAATGACTTAGATTTCTGATAAAAATTTATTTACTCCATAAAAACATCTCGCAACTGAAGGTGTGTTCAAAGTAATAATGCGTTATGAAATTTTAAATGCGTTTTTCTCAAAATTTCATTTTCACACACTATGTCCCTTTTCCCGGAGAAGGTCACATATATAAAAGGTGATATGTTACCAAGTTTCTTTTCGGCAACACTGTGATTGGCAACTCAGCTGTTTTCGTGTATCATGTTAAACATGTTCAGTTTGATCTATAATTTAACTATCGCAGCTGTGTTGTTGAAGACCGTTAATTATCGATTCGGTGCCATCGCAGCAATTGGCCTCTGTTATTTTTTTTTGCCCAAAATGGAAGACCTGGACTTGGATGACATGTGGTTTCAGCACACATTACGCGAAACAATGGCCCAATCGGTGAAGAGTTCATTTCACGTTTGGGGCCGGTCAATTGGCCGCCTAGATCGTGCGATTTATCGCCTTTATACTATATTTTTGTGGAGCTATGTTGAGGCTCATGTCTATAGGGGCAAGCCACGGTTAACGTACTGGAACGTAATTTTGAAATCTTTATTCGTGAGATACCGGAGAAATTATGCCAAAATTGGACCCAGCGTATGAACCATTACAGACATATGTATGCGCGGTAAAAATTTACAAAAATCATCTTTAAACATTGAATTATGTATATAGATTGTTCTACCGACTCAAATAAAGATTTCATACATTTCTTGAAATTTTTCTTGCCAATCACCATTAATGTTTTTCAATTTTATCTTAGGTAAGACTAGTCTCTTAGGAATTTTAATTATCAATAATATTGGGAAGTTCCATCTCCATCTGAAAATAATGCAAAGTTTTAATTTGGCTGTTTCAAATTGATTTTAAAAGCTCAAACTGTAAAACATAATTTTTGTAATTTTTGAAGCTCCTGCAGATAGTGCTCTATCTAGCCACCATAACCATAACAACCTTGAGCGCATTTACATTTAACCAAAATTCGAGTAATTCTTTATATGGAAAGTACAAGGAATGTCTAAATTTGTATAAATGAAAAAAATGCTAACTGAACAAATCGCTGCAAATTTTTGTTGATCAAATGATCTGTTAAAACTTATAATTTGGTATATTGTTGCTCTTGCATAATTGTTGGAAAACTTGAATGTATTTTTAGAAAATCGTGGAGAGTTCCTAGAAAAGCTATTACGCGCTCGCTCAGCTGTGCGTCCTGGTGCACCATCACAGCCCATTTTACCCACTGTTAGTGTATTACGTTTAGTTGTTGGTAATTGGGTATTACAATCTCAAAAACCAAATCAGTTGCAAATTCACAACACCGAAGGTCATCAGGTAACAATATTACAAGATGATTTGCCCGGCTTCATATTCGAGAGCAATCGTGGCACAAAGCACACATTTACAGCGGAAACAACTTTGGGACCAGACTTCGCTACTGGCTGGTCGACAAATAAGAAAAAGAAAATTAAAACAAAAACTGAAGTTCAAAAGACTCAAGTAAAAAACATGGCTCGTGATATTTACAATAAATACTTTAAGGCTGCACAAGCAGTTCCACGCGGAGCTGTGGCCAAATTAACTAGCATAGTGAAAATAATTGAAATTGCTCTCGAAGAGCAGCGCTTGCCTGGTCAGACCATTTGGCAAGATAAACTACGTGAAGCTTTGAATGAATTATCCCAACTTTTGCAAGAAGATGGAGTTGTGAGCGCTTATGAAATGCACTCATCCGGGTTGGTGCAAGCTTTGGTAGCCGTGCTTTCTAAAAATTACTGGGATAATGGTTTATCTCGAAGCAAAATGAATAAATTGCAAAAACAACGTGTTTCTATATTTAAGCAATGTATTCTAGAGCGTAACCACTTGAATACAAAAACTAATAATACTGCTTCTATTTTGGTTCAAAAACTGGTTGCGGTTCTAGAAAGCACAGAGAAACTTCCAGTATTTCTGTATGATGCTCCAGGGCCTGGTTATGGCTTACAAATACTTACCAAACGATTGCGGTTTCGTTTAGAACGGGCGGCATGTGAAACAACACTTTTTGATCGCACCGGTAGAACGCTCAAAATGGAGCCTCTAGCCACTGTTGGTCAGTTATCAAAATACTTGCTTAAAATGGTTGCCAAGCAGTGGTACGATATGGATCGTAGTACATTTTTATATTTGAAGAAATTGCGTGAACACAAACAAGGCATGGTATTTAAGCACCATTTCGATTTCGACGAAGAGGGTCTAGTTTATTACATTGGTTCAAATGGTAAGACATGTGAATGGGTTAATCCTGGCCAATATGGTCTCGTTCAGGTTACATGCTCTGAAGGAAAAACGTTACCATATGGAAAATTGGAAGATATTCTATCTCGTGATAGCATATCTGTAAATTGTCACACAAAGGATAACAAGAAGGCGTGGTTCGCCATCGATTTGGGTGTTTACGTTATACCAAACGCTTACACATTGCGTCATGCTCGTGGTTATGGGCGTTCGGCATTGCGTAACTGGATGTTGCAAGGGTCTAAGGATGGTGTAAATTGGACCACTTTAGTAACACACGCTGACGACAAGAGTCTTGTAGAACCTGGCAGTACATCTACTTGGCCGATTGTTTGTGCACCTGATGAAAATCAAGGTTTTCGACACATACGCATTCAACAAAATGGCCGTAACGCATCTGGTCAGACTCATTATCTGAGTTTGAGTGGTTTTGAAATTTATGGGCGAATAGTAAGCGTATGCGATGATATTGGCAAAGGTTCGAAAGAAGCCGAAGCGAAGATACGGCGTGAGCGAAGACAAATTCGAGCACAATTGAAGCACATAACCACAGGAGCTCGAGTTGTACGAGGGGTGGATTGGCGTTGGGATGACCAAGATGGTTGCTGCGAAGGTACTGTTACTGGTGAAATACATAATGGTTGGATCGATGTAAAATGGGATCATGGTGTGCGTAACTCATACCGTATGGGAGCCGAAGGAAAATACGATTTAAAACTGGCAAATAGTGAAAATATATCAATGTTTGAGGGTGGTACAGCTATACCTCCTAGTGCAACTAGCAATACCGGTAAGAAAGGCATCTCTTTAAATTCAAGAAAATCCAGTTCAACACCTTCACTGCCAGAGGCAACTGAAATCAATCGGAACTCAGAGGGACCACCAGATCAAGCTGCCTCAGCAGATAATTTAGCGTGGAAGCAAACAGTAGAAGCTATAACTGAAGATGTATTTTCCTCTGCGAAGTCTCAAATGCTAGCTGGGGGACCTGGATCTGGTGTGTCGTGTGAAGAAAACCAAGGCAGTCAATGTAAAAGTAATTTATTAGGGGCGGGTAGTGCGGTCGGCAATGCGTCAACTTTGCTTAGAGAACGTGACAACATAACAGATCTATCAACAATAAACAACTCAATGCAGGCTATAAATGCAAATGTTGCATCTGATCTTGCTACAATTACAGAAAATTTGGCTTTGAGCGATAATCCGCCGCCAAGTGGTCTTGGTACTATCACCAGTGCCTCAACAGGTTTCGGCACTTCTAATGCCAATAGTAAGAATGCCTTAGCTGCAATATTTGGCAATGTGAGTTCATCAGGTTCCAGTACTGCTGGAGCTTCAACATCATCATCGTGTGAGGCGAATAATAAAATGAACGCCAACAATTCGGCAGTAAGCGGAAGTATTGGCAAAAGCCTGTTAGTTAATTTACGCTCTGGCTCCTCAGCTAGTCAACGGGTTTCACAGTTCTCATCTGAAGCTCTTGAAATGATCGATAAAATGCGCGATGGTGTAGACATGTTACGTAACAATACCAATAATATATTGGCATCTGATATTTTGTCGTTACCAGGAACTAATTTACTTGCTGCTGCTTGTGCAAAGTCTAGTAATACTAGAACTGGCGATATGAGTGACAACATAAATGATCTTACCGTTGGCTGCCCAGGCTCTGGAAGCATCACTAGTGGTAATGAAACTACTGTTGTCATCGAGAAGAATTGTGGTGGAACTGACACCCACGTTGAAAGCGGTGTTTATAACGATCAATCTGGTGTCGCTACAGACGGCACAAATGACTCGCAGACATCTCAAAATAGCGATAATAATGACAGTGTAGTATCTGTGTCGGTTTCAAATCAAATGAGTGTCAGTGTACCAAATTTGACCACCACTTCGGCCTCAGAAACTCAATCACAATCGGAAACATCTACCCATAGCGGTTTGTTGGAGACATTTGCAGCTATGGCACGACGTCGTACATCGCAAGGAACAAATATGCAAAATAATCAAATCATGAACTCTACAAATACAAACTCGAATGAACGAAATAATCAAAATTCTGGTGGAGGTTCGAATTCTTTCTTCCCACGAGGTCCAAACTCAGTAACAAGTTTAGTAAAGCTCGCACTATCTTCAAATTTCCATTCTGGCCTTCTGAGCACCGCTCAAAGTTATCCAAGTTTGTCTTCAAACAATGCAGCAAATACGGCAGGATCTAATGCTAATTCTGGCACAGGTAATGCTTCGTCCGGTCAACAAGGTCAAGCTTCTATAAATCCTGCACTTACCATGAGTCTCACTTCAACATCTAGCGATAGCGAACAAGTATCTTTGGAAGATTTCCTCGAAACTTGCCGTGCTCCAGCTTTGCTGGGTGACATGGATGACGATGACGATATGGACGAAGATAACGACGATGAAGAAAATGAAGATGAATACGAAGAAGTTGGAAACACCTTATTGCAAGTAATGGTATCTCGCAATCTGTTGACTTTAATGGACGATGAAACATTTGAAAATCGGTTAGCTGGTGTCACCAAACGTAAATCTTGGGATGATGAATTCGTCTTGAAACGTCAGTTCTCTGCACTAATACCAGCATTTGATCCCAGACCGGGACGTACAAATGTCAATCAGACATCTGAACTAGAAATACCTACTCCCGGCACGAGTGCCGAAGCAAGCCGTGCAAGTGAACAAGAACCAATTCAACAACCAATTTTGGCTCTATCTCTGCGTGGACCAGGAGTCGGCGGCGTTCCTGATGTAGAAATTGAGCTAACAAATAACGATTGGACCATTTTCCGTGCAGTGCAAGAACTTTTGCAAACTTCTCAATTGAGTAAGACAGACAAGTTCCGAAAAGCTTGGGAACCCACATACACCATAGTGTACCGTGAGTTACAGTGCACCCATAATCAGGATACGGCTGATGCAGATGAGGGCAACAACACACCTGTAGTATCCTCCAAAAGTGGTGCATCCACACTTTCACCCAATACGCCAGTACGCGGTGAATTTATTACATCAGAAAATGTTAATTGTACTGTGGAGGATGTATTGCAGCTGTTGAGTCAATTAAATGCGTTAAATCAATCAATTAAAGAAAACGCTGAACTAAACGAAAGTATCAATAATATTAACACCACAATCCTACCATTTGAAATTTTCATGAGCAAAAAAATTACAAATAAACTGCAGCAACAAATTCAAGATCCCTTGGTGTTATCAAGCAATTCCTTGCCGATCTGGTGTGAAGACCTCAACCAGTCATGTCCGTTTTTGTTTCCTTTTGAAACAAGGCAACAGTATTTTAACTGCACTGCATTTGGAGCTTCTCGTAGCATTGTTTGTCTACAATCTCAAAGGGATGCTACTCTTGAGAGACAGCGAATGCCAGGTTTAAGTCCACGACGTGATGACCACCACGAATTCCGGGTCGGAAGACTAAAACATGAAAGAGTCAAAGTTCCTCGTGATGAAAACTTATTGGAGTGGGCCATGCAAGTTATGAAAGTCCATTGCAATCGAAAATCCGTTCTTGAGGTCGGGTTTATGGGAGAAGAAGGTACTGGACTTGGGCCGACCTTAGAATTTTTCGCTCTTGTAAGTTCAAAACTCTTTTTTGTAATAAGCAAAGATTTAAAATTAAGTTTAATATATTTTAGGTTTCCTCCGAATTACAAAGATCAGACTTGTGCATGTGGCTGTGTGATGATGACCCAACACATAAAGTTGAATTAATTGAAAAAGTTGCAGAGGAAGCAGATAAATCAGCTGCATCGTTTAAGGAATCCAATAAGCCCATTGGCTACTACGTTAATCGGCGAGAAAATGGTCTTTTCCCGGCTCCACTACCTCAAGACTCTGAAGTGTGTGAAAAGGCCTCAAAACACTTTTGGTTTTTGGGCGTATTCATTGCAAAAGTTTTGCAAGATATGCGCCTGGTAGACTTGCCTTTGTCTGATTCTTTTCTTCAGTTGTTGTGTCACAACAAAGCCTTATCGAGTTCCACGCCGCATAAAAGTTCCAATACTGCTTCTGAAGATTTAATGGCAACTTCTGTTATGTCTGAGGACTCGGAATTAGCAGATACCTGTTCGAAATTGCTTGGTACTGATTATAGATCGGATACCAGATGGTACGATGGAATTTTGTCCTATGAAAATCTTGCCGAAATTGATCCGATAAGCTATGAATTCATCAAAGAGTTGCAAGATCTATTGGCTCGCAAACAGGTCATTGAAGCAGATTTGAGTCTAACAACAGAGCAACGCCAGGCAGCGATTGTTAATCTCAAACTGCATAGTAAAAATAACACTGAAGTTAATCTGGAAGATTTGGCTTTAACCTTTACATATTTACCAAGTTCGTCTGTTTACGGATATGAATATGCCGAATTAGTGCCGAACGGTGCTGACGTCGATGTAACAATTCATAATTTAGAGGAATATTGTGAGTCTTTAATTAGCTTCTCCCTTCAAGATGGAATTGCAAAACAATTAGATGCATTCCATCGGGGTTTCTGTGAAGTTTTTCCACTTCAAAAGCTAGCAGCATTCAGCCCAGCCGAAGCTCGAATGATGATTTGTGGTGAACAGCATCCTCAATGGACCAGAGAAGATCTCATCAATTACACTGAACCTAAATTGGGTTATTCAAAAGATAGGTAAGTCGCTAAGGGTCATTGCTGACAAAATCAGACAAAAGTCCCTACATGTATGTAAGTATTTTTTGTAACTAAAATACCGGAATTCCAACAGATATTATATGTAATTTGCCATGAATTTTTGTTACATAAAAATGTAGAAAACTTATTTTCAAAATATGTTTTTCAAGGGTTAGGGAATAGAAATATAGAAAGGGTTATGGTTAGGGAATAGAATATGTTTGTTTGTTCGAAATGGTCTAGACTTTTATTTGATGCCACTTCCCTGAAATTATTCCATAACTATAGTAGAAAAAACACCACATCTACTGAATCAAACCATTTCAAATTTAGGTAAAAAAAAAAACAATTTTACATTGACGTGTCATTGGAAGGAAGTGGTTTGCTTTTGACATTTTTTTTAACTCAACAAAAATCATGTTTTTTCACAAAAATAGTTAAGTGATTAAAATCACTTTTATATGGTTTGCAAAGAAAAAAGGTTAAATAATTTTTTTTTTTTTATTTTACTCCATTTTTAATTTTTAGTAATAAAAAGCAGTTGTATTTGGCTTGAGCCAAAGAAAGTAATGAAGTTATTAAAAACAAAGTAGTGATTTAAAATTCCATTTGATATGTGGTTAAAAATAACTTCTTTACCATCTAAAAATATGCATTAGATACTTTCGAAGTAATTTAAAAGTGGTTCGTAAGGAAGTACTCCTTTTATTTTTTGCTGGGTATATTGAAAAAATTTTGTGTCTACACGACACTGGTAACACATTTTTCATCATAAATATGCTTTACTCTCTCGTTGCAAGTTTCGGCTAGGAAAGTAAATGAACACAACTAGTATTATACCTTTTTTAGTTTTCCTTTTTGTTCTCATATATAATTTTATATATATATTCTTTCTATCTCTTAGTCCTGGCTTTCTACGTTTCGTAAATGTGTTAATGAGCATGAATGGTCCGGAACGTAAAGCATTCCTACAATTTACAACTGGATGCAGTAGCTTACCACCTGGAGGATTAGCCAACTTGCATCCACGTCTAACAGTGGTGCGAAAAGTAGATGCTGGCGATGGCAGCTATCCATCTGTAAACACTTGTGTACACTATTTGAAATTGCCTGATTATCAGACAGAAGAAATTATGAAAGAACGTTTATTAACAGCGACAAAAGAGAAAGGATTCCATTTAAATTAAAATTTGAATAATCAATTGTTTAACTTTGATTCTCATTTTAATATTTATTTTTTATTATAATTTTTGTCTTAACTTGTTTATTAATCTTAACTTGATGTGAAGATTGAAGAATGAATGTTTTGTGTATGTCGATACCCCTTCTTATTACTAAGGCATACATACTCACACATAATTAAGAAATTATTATTTTTTTTTTACAAAATTACTAAACCAAGAACATGATGCATTTTTTGGCACACCAAAAATGGATAAAACAAAAACAACTAATAAATTAAGTTTTGTTATTTAAGTTAATCCTAATTACATAATTCTATTACTGAATATGTTATTAATTTGGAAACATATTATTTTTTTTAATTATTGCATATTTGCTTAATGAGTTTACTGCAAATGCTGGCAGATTTACAATTCACTAATGCTTTTGGTTTAACAACCAGCCGAAATAATTCGCTGTATTGATATTTTAAGTAATAATAAAATTTCGTAAAGTTCCCTAATAAATCTGTAAGAAAGAACAATCTATTTTCAAATTTAATGTATGTGATTATGTATAATACAATGAATTTTCTCCTTCAAAAACAAAAGCTCATAGTAAGAAGATTGTAGCTCGTTTCTGTATTTCTCGCATCAATAAAGTTCTCACATGAAGTGTGAAATAAAAAGTGAGAGACAATTTTGAATTTTTGAAGCCAGCTATGTTGTTTCCAATGAAGTAATTTACACCAGAACAATTTTTAAGCCGCACAATTTTTGTTCTTTTCAAAATTACACGAGACTAATTCAACTGGCTTAAAATGTATACGTATACACATTTTTGTGTGTGTTAGTGTTTTTCGTATTCATTTAACATCCCAGTTGGTCACGTCTTTAGGACATCTTTGAAGACGGGTACAAGACAATGGTAAGTCGTAGAAAACATATTGCAGACAGCAACATACAAATCGTCGACGAAATTTTCATACAAATGGCGGCGAGGTCACACTAGACGAGATGAGCGACAATGTCGCTCCGATTGTCGTCAACACTGCTTTATTGAAGACAAAACTTATGACACTGTCGCTCAGATTGTCCTCAAAGACAAAACTATGACGCTTTCGCTCAGATTGTCGTCAACACGGCTTTATTGAAAACAAAACAAGGGACATTGTCGCTCAGATTGTCCTTAACAAAGTTTTATTGAAGACTAAACGTGTTACATTGTCGCTCAGATAGTCATGAATGACTATTTCCTTTAAATTGTCGATTAGAAAACCTAGTCGACAGGCGACATGTTGTCTGCGACGATTTGGCCAACTGGGATTTGCTTAAAAGAACAAGTTGTGTGTGTATTGGTTTTGTGCTGCTAATGCGGGATTGTAGCTGGTTGAAAAATTATGCCGACCACAAAACTTCACCGAATTTGCCTACAAACTGTCATGTTATACCTGAATAATTATGCCCGTGTAAATCAGCGCAGTTGTTTTATTACAACTGAAAGTTTGTAAATAATTTTTTACACTAAGGAAAAAACTGAAAGTTTGTAAATAATTTTTTACACTAAGGAGAAAACTCCTGGGCAACTGGTATTCAGAATAGGGCTAAATAAATTTTATCGTTTCTCGATCTGTATTTGAATACGATACAAGAACACACAATACTTATTCTTAATCACTGTAATCGAGTTAAAAAAAATTTCATAAAAGAGTATTGTAATAACAAAAACAAACAAAAAATAAATAATTAAAATAAAACAATGAACAAGTATATAATATTAAACTTAAATGCTAGAAATAAATTTTTTATTTGATAAAACAATTGCACAAAAAAATCTAAATAAACAGAAACATATTTTGTATATTTTAGTTCAACAATTCGTTAAATATTTTTTCCCCTTATTTAGGTTTCATAGTTTTACACACAAATTCAAAAGTACGAGTATATATGATGGAAATCGGTTCGATTTGAAATGAAATCATACGGGGTTGTCATAGAATCCAAGTCGGTTTTGCTGATTATCGGTTTTGTAAACCAATATTGGATTCATTCGGTGTCATGAAAACAAGTCGGTTTTGTTAATTTTTAATACAAATATGTTCGATGTTCGAATCAGATTTTTTATGTTTTTGTTCATTTGTTTACGGCTTCTAATGCAAGTTTTTGTTTGAAAATTTTGTCAATTATGGTATTTACGCTAAAATATTCTTATGCAAATATTCTTTAACTCTAATAAGGGTGAAATTTGGAATAAATCACGCAATATTCGAAACAATCAATATACTAAAATTGCTTAAACTAGCTAAAACTGTGAGAGAAAAAGCAAAATACTACGAAAATTCGCAAAAGCTTGCAAAAATTTTTTAAATGTTAAGCTTTTAAGTAAAAATGAATGAAGAAATCCAAAAACTTTGGAAAAAATTACATCTTTTGCAAAAATAACAGAAATTTTGTGAAAAATTGCAAAATTTTAAGCAAGCCATAATTTTATTAAAAAGGGCCATAACTAAAGAATGCTAAAAAAAATCTGTACAAAACGCGAAAATGGAAAAAATTCGCAAAAACTTGCTAACAGCTGAATAATAGCAAAGTATAATAGCGAAAACTGTTAAGAAACAGAATACTGGCAAAAACTCGATTTCATCGCGATCATTGCGAAAACTCGCGAGATGTTGCAAAATGGGAAACAAGCCTTAAAATTGATTAAAAGTCTTCAAAACTGTTAAAAATGTTATAAACTCTGAAATAACGCGAACAATCGCAAATTCGCGAAAAAATCCTAGATCATATATATTGTAGATTCTCAGGAGTAATTAAAAACGATGTGTATCTTTCAATGGTTTTATTTCGACTTAGACAAAAACTAGAAATGAATGTTGTACAAAGCAAAATAAGGTAAAATACAAGATAATGTTGTATTGGCAATGCCATAAAATATGAAGTGTTGCACTGTTATTTGATTTGCATTCTAACACTCCTCTTCAATACTCATATTTAAAATATATATACATAAATCAATTAATATGTTCACAAATGTACAGGCCAAGTGACCCCACTAACTTAACATGATTATTCTTTGACAAATTCTTTGTTAAAATATCAGCAATATTGTCACTGCTGTTGCAATATTCTAATTCAATTAATCCTTCAACAAAAACATTCTGATATAATGATATTTTATGTCAATATGTTTACTTCTACTATGATAAATAGGATTCTTAACTAAATGCATAGCACTAAGATTATCACCATAAATAAGCATTTTCTTAGGGCAATGAATCTGGATTTCTCCAAGAAGTTTCTTGAGGAATACTGCTTCTTTCGATGCTGATGAGAGGGCCATATATTCAGCTTCTGTTGTGCTTAACGCGACCGTAGACTGCTTCTTTGATTCCCACGAAAACGCACTTCCAGCGAGAATAAAAACGTATCCGGTGTAGGATTTTCGATTACCAGCATCACCTCCCCAATCGGCATCTGTGTAGCATACAACTGGTTTACCAGTCCTTTTGTATTTGAGTTGAACATTAGCAGTTTTATTCAAATATTTCAAAATTCTATTTGCTGCTGTCATGTGCTCGCGATGTGGTTCTTTGTTCTTCTGAGATAATTTGCACACTGAGTGCAATATGTCGGGACGCGTACAAATTGCTAGATACATCAATGAACCAATGAGTGATTGGTAGCTTGTTGGATTGATTTTTTCACATTCTTCACTAGCACATGCGACTTGAAATTTCGCCTCCAAAGGGGTAGACACTGGACGGCAATCTTCCATTTTATATTCATGCAAAAGCTCTTTTATGTATTTGTTTTGATGTATAGAAATTTCTCCAGTAGCAGTTGTTCTTTCAATTTGAATACTTAAAAATTGTTTAGCCGGACCTTTATCTATAACTGACACTCTATCTGAAATTTGAGATTTTATTAAATTTAAATCATTTAAATCAGAACTCGCTATAAGCAGATCATCAACATATACAGCGATTAAATTAATACTACTACCGGTTCGTCTTTGGTACAAACACGGCTCACTGTCGCATGGGTAAAAATCAATTTCTTTTAAAATTTCGTCTAGTCTTAAATTCCATTGACGGCCGGACTGCTTAAGTCCATATAAAGCCTTTTTCAATTTCAAGACTTTGTTGGGGAAATTTTCGTCCACGAAATTTTCCGGTTGCACCATATACACATCATCATTTAGTTCACTGTTTAAGTACGCTGTCGACACATCCATTTGATGCAAATGAAGTTGATATTCAGCAGCCAGAGCAATTACCATTCTTATTGTTTCATAACGAACTACTGGGGAAAATGTTTCCATGTAGTTTAGACCATATGTTTGTGCGTAACCCTTGGCAACTAATCGGGCTTTAAAACGTTCAATGTTACCTTCGTTATTTTTCTTCAATGCAAATACCCATTTGCATCCCACAGCTTTTTGGGAGTCAGGTAACTCTGTTAATTCCCAAGTATTATTATTAATTAGCGCCTTATATTCTTCTTGCATTGCGTTCCACCAATATTCGGAGTAATCATCTGATAAGGCGTCTTTTACTGTTAAGGGCACTGTAACATCGTTCCCACACATCATATTTAAAGTGTTGTATCGTTTTCTTGGCCTTCCTGGTCGACCTGTTCGTATCGTTTTGGGTCTTCCTCTACGTAAAGTTTCATTTGTTGTATGAAAACCGACAAGATTTTTTCCTTCCATTTCAGCATCAGAATCGAGGTAGTTTTCTTCAGCAGACTGGAATTCACTTTCACTTATTATGTTGTCATCGACGTCTTCAGATACTTCATTATTAGACGGTGCAGTATTATGTTGTATTTCTATGCTGAGCATTTCTTGGTTGACCTTACCTTGTAGACTGCCATCATTCACATCTGTTTGATTGTCTTCAATAAAATAAACGTCGCGGCTTATTGTAATTTTTCGGCTTGATTTTTCGAATAGACGATACCCCTTTGACGTTTCTGAATATCCAACCATGGTAAATTCTTTTCCCTTTGGATGGAACTTGTGGTGATAAGTTTTATCTAAAGCGATGGCCAACGAGCCAAATATTCTGAAATGTTGTACTGTTGGCTTTCGATTGTACCATATTTCGTAAGGTGTAGAATTGTCAAGAGCTTTTGTTGGTGATCGATTTCTAATATAAGCGGCGGTATTCACTGCTTCTGCCCATAAACACTCATCAACACCTGAGGACACCAGCATTGTTCTGGCCATTTCAACCAACGTTCTATTTAAGCGCTCGGCTACGCCGTTCTGTTGGGGTGTATACGGTACAGTAAGTTGCCTTACAATTCCATTCAACTTCAAAAAACTATCAAAAGCGTTGTTGGCAAACTCGGTACCATTATCTGAACGTAGTATTTTTATTTGCTTTCCTGTTTGGTGTTCAGCAAAAATCTTAAATTCTTTAAAAATTTCAAATGCTTGACTTTTGTTCTTTAGAACATATACGAAGGTATATCGAGATCGATCATCTATAAATGTTAATATATAACGTGCACCACCCAGAGAACTTTTGTTAATCGGCCCACAAATGTCCGTATGGATTATTTCTAACAAATCTGTTGCTCTGTTCCCAGACGTAGGGAATGGTCTCTTTGTGCATTTACTTTTCAAACATGCCTTGCAATTAATTTCCTGAGGAAATTTTACGTTCATTCCATGAACCATATTCTTTCGTGACAATTCGCCTAAACTTGATACATTCAAGTGGCCATACCGTTTATGCCATTTTATAGCGTTGCACATATCTGTGTTTGCTAGAAACAAAGTATTTCCCTTTGCAGAATACAAAAATAAATCACCAAACCTCTCTGCATGCAATATAGTTTTGCCAAACTCATCTATTATTCTTGCCCCTCTGTCCTCAAATTTTACGACGTCCTTTGACGCCACTCTGCCGACAGAAATAAAATTACACTGAAGATTTGGTACAAACAAAACGTTAGTCAGAACAATGTCGCATTCTTTAATACGAACTGTACCTATGCCTTCTGCCTTCATTTTACTTTGCCCTGCCAAGCTGATTAATTCAGTGTGATGTTCAAAGTTTTCAAAAAATTCGCGGTTGCAGCACAAATGAGCAGAAGCTCCGCTATCCAGACACCAAACATTTTCATCTAACATGCTACTGTTGCTAGTTGCGACAAATACCGAGTATGCGTGTGTATTTTTCTTTTCTTGCTGTACTGTCTTCTTATCTGTTTCTTCTTTACTGCTTCTACATTGAGCTGCGTAGTGGCCTCTGCGACCGCATTTATAACAATTAAAAGTTTTGTTTCTGCTTACCTTCATAACGGCTATTCTTTTCGTTGTTACCTTTGTTGTTGTAGTTCGTGTTGCTGTTGTTCTTCTTATTTGCTCGTAACATGAATGCCTTTGCAACAAATTCATTTTGTACAGTTTGATCACCAGCTTTTCTTCTTTCACCCTCTTCCGACAATTTCAATTTTAATGCGTCCAGTTTTGGTAGATCATCTCTAGTCTCTAGGGCTATTACAAAATTTTCGTACGATCTGGGTAGGCTTGCAAGGAGCATTATTGCAAACAACTCCTCTTGAAGCTCTATACCAGTTTCTGTCAGCTTTTCCACAGTTGACGAAAAATTGCATACGTATTGCTGTACACAATCTGCTTCGTCTATTCTCATATTTAAAAGTTTTTTAAAAAGAGTAAATTTTCTTACCGGTCCCTTGGGCCTATGTATTTCACGCAACTTGTTCCACGCTGCACTTGCTGACGCACAGTTTTTTATGTAAGAGATTTGCATAGGTGTTATGCTGAGGATAATAGTAGACGTAGCTTTGTCATCCTTCTTCTTCCAAATCGGAATTGCATCTGCAGCAGTTGGCTTATCGTCACATATAGTTGACCACAAATCCTGATGGATTAACACAACTTTTATCTGCAAACTCCACGAGTCATAATTTGACTCGTCCAACTTATCAATGTTATACATTGTGGAGCTCATATTTTTTATTACTTAAATATTTTATATTAAATATTATTTTCTTTTCACTTGAGCACTCCTGGGCCCATAACCTATTGTAGATTCTCAGGAGTAATTAAAAACGATGTGTATCTTTCAATGGTTTTATTTCGACTTAGACAAAAACTAGAAATGAATGTTGTACAAAGCAAAATAAGAAAAAGGTAAAATACAAGATAATGTTGTATTGGCAATGCCATAAAATATGAAGTGTTGCACTGTTATTTGATTTGCATTCTAACAATATATCAAATTATCAACTTTAATTTGGTTGAATATTCGCTAAAAATCAAACTGTTGAAAAAAAGATATGAAAAATGGCGATTTTAGCCTTTTTATTTATTTTCAATAAAAAAAAAGACAGCTGTAAGCTGCTTGGTTTATATCCAATAACAAAGCAATAACATTGGTTTCTATGACACCTAAAACCGACACTAGACATAGTTTGAACAAAAATCCGACAACATTGGATTTCATGACACCAAAGTATTTTTTTTATCGGTTTCTAATCCAATTCCGATAAGATTGGTTTCTATGACACCCCTGATAAGCTCAAAACATAGAAAATTGTTTTTGGTGTGTCAAAAAACGCATCGATTTTATATTCTAACTTTCGTTTCATTTTCAGTTGGTTACAAAAAAAAATCAATTTGTTTGGCACAAACTGAAGTTGAGGCCGGCTGCAGGTTTCCAAAAATATTTTCGGCGACGACGAAACAAAAATCGTTGGATCGCGGTCTGTGGAAGCAAATGTTATAAGGAATGGCATGTTTTCCGTAATTTTAAATTCCTCGCTTTATATTTAATTATTATTATTATGTATATTATATTGGCAGCTCCAAGTGTTTTCAATATATGTATGTCGGCGTCAAATTTGAGCCGATCGACTTCATCCTATATGCAATAAAATTGCTTCAATAAAAAAATAAATATAAATGTAAATGTTTTTCAGTCGATTTTAAATCGAAAACTATTTCCATCACATACCTGTACTTATCCATACATATGTATTTAAAAATTTTTATTTTCTCCCACCGATTTAAAAAGCGACATATTTTGACAGTTCTTGTCAGAAACTTTTCACGAAATATTGTTACAGAAACACTTTTTCTTACATGAATCCAATAAAAGCTAGAAAATTATTTAAATTACAAATACATAATTTTCGCAAAGTAAAGATAAAGAAAAACTTGTGTTTCAATTCACACTGTTATTGTTGCAATTCACTCGTCTGATGTGGGAAATTTCACATTGCAAGAAATGCAGAAACAGTTTTTGATAGTACGTTGTGAAAAAGAAATATAATTTTGCTTTTCATATCTTGTTTAGTGCTTATATTATAATAAATTGAAATGAAAACAATTTTACCCATATTATTGTTAACTATTTCAGAAGAAAATACAACATTCAAAAGAAGAACCATTTACTTATACAAACATATATTTAATATTATTGCTGCAACAACTTATTACTATAGCATAGCATTATCAATTGTGAAAGTAAAAAATATATATTTTAAACAAACGAAAGAAAGAGGTTATAATTTTTATGTAAATATTTCAAATAAATTTAATTTATTCTTACATCTCAAGCTTATAATTAAATAATAATTATGAAAATATACATACACACAATGAAAAGCATTAAGTTAAACCAGTTTTTAATAATTATTGGAAAATAAAAAGTTTAAATAACTAAAAAAATAAAAAACTCAAATTTGGTTAATTATAACATAACTATCCTATTTTATTTATTCTTAGTTTTGCAATCACAATAAATTTTTTTGTTAAAAAAAAATTAATAAAAATTCAAAAGCAGGAAAGCTTGGAATATACATACATACATATATGTATTTATATAGGGGAAGAATTCAAGTTTTAGCAAAACATGCCTTCAAACTTATGTAACAGTAGGTAAAGTTAAAATACATACATACATACAACCAACCCTTAAAATCCTCTTTCCCTAATTATTCCTATGCAGAAAAAAATTTTTCGTTTTAAGCTAAAATTTACTATTTAAGATTAACCTTTTTCTTAGTAAATACATGTTTAAAATTACATAAATGCATAGGTTGATTTTTTCTTTTTTTTTCGAAAACTAAAATAAGTTTTAAGATTCAATTTTGAGAGAGATAAACTTTGCTTTTGCTCTTAATTATTCACCATGTTTCGTATTTAAACAACTTTAGTTTTTAAGTAAATTTTTTAAGAGTTACATGAATATGAATCATATAAATAAATCTTATTAAAATCTCTTAAATGGCTTTATTCATAAAATATATATGCTATAATAGAAGCAATAATAGAACAAATGTGCCTACCAGGACCCAAGTAAGCCAATTTCTCGTGGAACTGCCAGCTTGTAAAACCTAAATGATCACACAGAATTGGGGCATAAACACATTTTCCATACAAAATGACACAAAAAACTAGCCTCAGGAAGCAGTCGATAGATAGAATCTATTTTATTTTGAGAACGTTTTTTCTTATGCTCTCACATATAAATAAATATTCTATCAAACATGTTACCATACTTTCAATAAATTTCATACATTTTGTGAACAAAATACAAAGAAAAACAAGCACAAAAGAAAATAAAACAAAAATTAGAGAGCATTTGAAGTTACTGCCTTAGATATTATTATGGGCTTTGTTAATTTGACAGCGATTTTTCCTGAAGTTGCGGACTTATTCTGTTTGATCATTAAAAATCCGAAAGACCGTAACAAACAAAAAATTCAAAATAGACTTTTTGATTGCTTATGACATTATTAACCAAAATACATATTTCTTTGAAATTTTACTCACATATGTTCAAAAATACGGATTTTCATTCATTCAATCCAAAAGGCCGTAACCAGAGTACGAAAACAGACGAAACAAAATATTTGATTTTGTTTTTTTTTCCTTCTTCGAAGCGAGTGAAACTAAACCAAAACAAAAAGAATGAGTACGATTTCTCTATTCAGTTTTGTATTGTTTTTGCACATGAGTACAAACTATACATTAATTTAATCGTACGCAGCTACAAAAGAAAACAATGGGAACTAAATGGAAACGTTTTGAAAAGTACAATTAGCAAACTAATTGTTCATTAAAGTAGAGAAATGTATTACACGATGTTACAGTGAAAAAAAAACTTGGAAAACGACCTAGCGTGAGTTGTCTTGTTGGGTACATTATAAATTTTGTCAAAAAAAATTTAAAAACACCCTCAAATTCAAAAGTTATTCAGAAAATACCGTTTTCGGTGATGTTCGTCAACTTATCGAACTGTAACTAAATCAGTTTTTGCTAGATATAAAATTTTTTTAATGCTTTTAGAAAGAAAACTGATTACACCTCAACACGATGTGCACATCTTGATACATTTGTAAATTTTGAGTATTGTTTTTGTTAAGAATATCCAAAAAAATAATAAAATATTTAAACTTTTTTGATTTCAGTAGAATTTTATGGCTTATTTTGATATGAAAGATTATAAAAGTTTATACCTACTAAGGTATAAATTTCTCGATTTCTGTTTTCTATGGTTTTTTTCATATTTTTCTTTACAGTAATTTGTGTTCTTGTTGTTACGTGTTATTATTAGTATGTATTCTCATAGTGGTGTGTTCTTCGAAACAAAATGTTATTGAAAAAGTTCCCTGTCGGAAATTCGGTTAACTTTCGCAAATAGTACTGACTGACACTTGGATTACTTTCAATGTAATCAACTGACTATTTTAACATTGCGATGTCCTAGGCGGTAGTCAATTGTCTCACTCTGCACTACTTTCAACTAACATAAAGTTGACTTTTTTAAATCACCTGGTAGTCAGTAAATTAAAAAAAAAATTCCGGTCGAACATGTGTCATCACACGTTGTGTACTCAACGCGCTACCAATCGGCTAAGCTGCCATCTAAAATAACAACAGAATAATGAGAATAAATTTGTTGGCTCTCATCAAATTTCATTACGTACTCAACTTAAGAATTAGTTTTGGGTTTGTTCTGGATGACATTGAAGTTAGCTTTTAGTTAGTCTGACTTGAGATTATTGTGGAGTCTCTCGAGTGAAGAGTAAGGGAGCAGCGAAGCTGATAGACGTGTGTAAGTGAAGCCAGCGAGTCTTGATTAGTGTATCAACTGTGAGAGTCTGCCATAAAGTTGTTATTGGTGTATCAACTGTGAGTGTCGGCAGAGTGAGTCTTGTGTGTGACGAGCAGCAGAGAAAGCAGAATTGCGTCAATACTAGTGCAGCCGGTTGTCTGAGACGTGCATATATAACAGCGAGGAAGGCGTAGTGGTAACCAGTTGTGAATATTTGAGTAATCTTTGTGTTTGTATTTAAGCTCTTGAATTGGATTAGTATAAGTGGTATTTATTGGTAAATAAAGATTGTATCATTCTTAACCCTAATTTGTACACTATTTATCGAATCTACGGAAAAGCGTTTTTATACAGAGAAAAACGTAACATTTGGTGTCAGAAGTGGGATTTGCAAATAAAAGCGGCATGTTTAAAAAGGTTAAACGTAAAGTAAAGAGTGCTACGAAAAGGACAACCTCACACGTTTGAAAAGGTTAAACGTGAATTGTTTAGAATGAAAGTATTGTAATATTTTATTAGTATGAATCAATTCAAACACATAAACTTGAACTGTACTAATTTTCTTTGTTTTCTTTTGTCTTCAAGCACTTGGAACTTGAAGATTAGAGATTTTTACTTTCAAGCACTTGGAACTTGAACGTAATGTGATCAATAAATAAAAGCGAGTTTTTTACTACTGATACAAACATAATTATTAACAATTAATTGTTGAGTCAACAAATATGCTTAAAACTAAATTTACGTTAAATTGACCAATCAGATTAAAGTGACAATATTTTCATTAAATTCAATGTGCAATATATCTTTTTATTAAAAATTTTTGTTTGTCAGCTAATCGTCCGATCACTCTCCCACGATCGTTACAATCTGTAGCCCACTGAGAAGTGCTCTACCTTACTCATATGTGAAGATGACCAGTCGTGTTAATTGGCTGCGATTCAAAAAATATCTTAGTAGTCATTGCACGGAAAACATTACAGTAAGAACTCATGATGACGAAAATATTAAGCAGGCTGCTAAACATGCCACTACCTCCCATCCGCAGACTGGGTTTAATAGACTATATTCTACAGATATTGAACGTCTCGTATGTGAAAAAAGAAGAGCTAGAAGGGAATGGCAACAGCACAGATCACCCCAGAATAAAATTAGATTTAAAGAGTGCACTAAACGACTCCAAGAGCTGCTTGCACATGAAAAAACTGCATCTCTTAAAAACTATCTGGAAAATCTTGATGTCACACCAGCATCTAATTACTCTTCATGGCGCGCTGCTAGAAAGCTTAAAACACCCGTTGAGTTTAAACCACCTCTGCGCACATCTACCGGAGGTTGGGCAAGAAGCGATACTGAAAAAGGTAACATATTTGCTGATCATTTAAAATACGTATTTACCCCAAACACATGTACTGGTGTAATTGATTTGCCAAATGTAGTCGCTCTACCCCCTCAACAAATAAAGTTTAAGACGCGTGATGTGCAAAAACTAATTGCTGAACTCAACCCGAAGAAAGCTCCGGGTTTTGATGGAATTAGTAACCAGATGCTGATGAAGTTGCCTCGTATTGCAATTAGAATACTGCTATTTATTTTTAATGCCATTTTACGACTGGAGTATTATCCACACAGCTGGAAACTTGCCAAAGTTAAAATGATTCCAAAGCCGGGCAAAGATCTTACCAAGGCTGAGTCATATAGGCCAATAAGTCTCCTATCAACAATGTCAAAGCTGTTCGAAAAACTGCTCATGACAAAATTGTCCCCAATTCTAGTTAATAGCGGGTGCATACCTGACGATCAATTTGGTTTTAGAAGTCAGCATAGCACCATTGAACAAACTCATAGATTGGTCCAATTTATAAGAAGAACATTGAAGAAAAGAAGTATTGTTCTGCGCTGTTTATCGACGTTTCTCAGGCATTTGCTAAAGTGATAAAATTAAAAACATACCTGCCAATAAACGTTGTAAGTCTTTTGGAAAGTTACATTACTGCCCGGAAGTTCACTGTTG
This sequence comes from Tachina lurida, assembly GCA_944452675.1. Classification (NCBI taxonomy): domain Eukaryota; kingdom Metazoa; phylum Arthropoda; class Insecta; order Diptera; family Tachinidae; genus Tachina; species Tachina lurida. The sequence continues at coordinate 43,312,331 of OX101753.1, forward strand.
TGGAAGGAGACTTTATGAGCATGCCTGAAACTCATCCGGTGTGCCACAGGGGAGTATACTGGGGCCAGTTTTGTATTTGATTTATACTTGTGATATCCCTCTGAGCAGCAATATCCACACTTCCACATTTGCTGATGATACAGCCTGCCTTAGTATGCATGAAAATCCTTACGAGGCATCCCTATATCTTCAAGAACACATTACCCAGCTGGAACTATGGTTAAACTTATGGAGAATTAAGGTAAACGAACAAAAGTGTGTTCAAGTAACATATACATTACAAAGAGATACTTGTTCACCCATTCGGATTAACAATCAACTCATGTGAAATATCTTGGTATACACCTTGATCGACGGCTTATTTGGAAACACCACATTGACTCTAAGTTAACCCAAATGAAACTAAAATTAACTCGGGTACATGGCTGATTGGTAGAAATTCAACCCTCAGTCTAGATTGCAAACTTTTGATATACAAGTCACTTTTGAAACCTATATGGTGCTACGGAATTCAACTATGGGGCACTGCTTCAGCTTCCAATGTCGAGAGAATCCAACGAAGCCAAAATAAAATTTTGCGATTAATAACATCGGCTCCATGGTATATAAAAAACTCAAATATACATTGTAACGTTCCGTCAGAAATGCCTCTATACTTTTCCTCAATACTGTCTATTTTAGTTTACAAATATTTAGTCACAAGTCACTATATTTTTTTCCAACACTGTATATTGGTTTTATTTAATTTACATTTTCTTTTGTTTGTTATTGAAAGCTTACCAACAGAAATAATACCAACAACTACACAACTGTTTGTATAAGTACACAACAAATACAACAACCACGCTCATGCAGTCAACTAGCGATCGTACAAAATATTACACACATACTTTCATAAGCACACGTACGCTATAACAAGAAAACAGAAGAAACAACAACCACGCTCATGCAGACTAAATAACATCGTACTAACAGAAGTAAAACAACAACAACCACGTACATGCTTTTGTAAGCATACACGCTGGATAAAAGAATAAAACACATGCAGGCTTTGTACAAATTGTAAATTAAAACGAACAAACTAGGCAAATGTGAAAACACTTCTCAACAGCTTGAAATAATAATTATTATAAGACAACAAGGTTAGGCAACAAGCAAGGAGGACGAGCTGGACGTCTGCTTAAGGTAAGCAGGGGCACTACCTGTATATTACTGCGAACAGACATCTACACAAAGGCTTGTTCTTATATTTTTTTTATATATATTCAAGATCCCCCGAATTCATCTTGAATTATTTCTTTTGCCTTGCCGTGTTTTCAAGATCTACCGAATTCATCTTGAAAACTCGTTTTATATTCAAGATCCCCCGAATACATCTTGAATTTAATTATAGTTTATTATTTTTTTTTATTTCAAGATCTACCGAATACATCTTGAAATAATTTATTTTTTAATTATAGTTTATTATTTTTTTTATTTCAAGATCTACCAAATACATCTTGAAATAATTTATTTTTCTTCCATATTCAAGATCACCCGAATACATCTTGAATTTAATTATAGTTTATTATTATTTTTTTTATTTCTACCGAATACACCTTGAAATAATTTATTTTTTATATTCAAGATTCCCCGATTTCATCTTGAATTATTTCTTCTGCTTTGCCGTGTTTTCAAGGTTTACCGAACTCATCTTGAAAACTCGTTTTACATTCAAGATCCTCCGAATACATCTTGAATTTAAGTTTATTTTATACTGGTTTCAAGATCCACCGAAATTATCTTGAAGCCCATTTTTTATTAATTACGAGAGTCACCGAATTCCTCTCGCCCGCCTTATTAAACGGTCTCACAAGGCCCACCGAATACTCCCGTTGGTATTGCTTATAGCTGTCACCGTCTATGTAATTCACTGACAATATACCCTGTAGTTTTAAGATATCCTAGTAGCATAAGTTTCGTTGAATAAAGCTTTGTATATTTTCTTAACACCGAAGAAAATAAATCTTTTATTTCAAAGTTAGTGGACCTTTGAGATTCCAACCTGGACAGACTGAGTCATACCCCAGCTGGAAAAGAAGACCACGTTACAATGGCGCCCGAGCAGGGACTCGATACGCAAAACACATCCGGTGGTAAAGCCCCCACCAACGTCACCGAGTCGAGTCAAATACAAAGCAACGAAACGACACTACAAACGGATTCTCTTAATTGGGTTTACATGCTAAAAAAGGAAAAATTAGCAGAGGTATGTCAGCAGAATGGTATTCCAATTACCGAAAGGGCGACAGTTAACCAATTACGACGACAGCTGAGCGATCTGATCCGACGAAAACGACAGCACGCCTCATCAGAAAACCTTCTCCGTGCTTTGGAGGAGGAGGTCCTGTGCGAAGAGCAACAATCAATCACTGGACAACAAATCACGCTCCCCGTCCCGCCTGCAAGTTCGCAAGAAGTCCCACCAAATACCGCCAGTGACGGAGAAGTAATGGCCACCATCCGAAGATGGAACCTCACGTACGATGGTGGAGAAAACTTAATGGAATTCATAGGGCGTTTGGAAGAATTAGCTGAGTGCTATGCCTTCCAGCGCAGCCGCTTACTCTTCTCCTTGTTAGAAATTTTAAAGGGCAGGGCGCTCCAATGGTACCGGATCAAGAGGGAAGAATTTTCCACCTGGGAGCAGTTCAAGGAGCATGCAACGCGTTTCTTTCTACCCAGGAGATATCTCACCCAGCTAGAAGAGACGATCTACCATCGGAAACAAGGCCCCAGGGAAAGAGCTAAGGACTATATTATGTCCTTACAGCTACTTATTCGACAACACCCAGACCTTAAGAACCGTGACCATACTGAGCGAATTTACGATGGCCTACGGTGCGAATACAAGCTTTATGTACGCCGGAACGATTTTTCCACCTTAGACGAATTGATGGAGCTCGCCGACGAGTATGAGCTCATCAAGAGGAAAGAAGTAAGGCAAAGCAGGCCACCCCAGAATCACTACATAAATTCGTCCACACCCACTGATGCGTACCAGAGTAGGACGCACTGTTGGCGCTGCAAACAACCTGGTCATACCCGCAGGAATTGTGCAGAAAGGGGCCGGCTATTTTGTTCACGATGTGGGCAAGACGACATAATGTCCATCGATTGCCCCTGTCAACCCACACATCCACGAGGAGATGAGCGCTATTACCTCACGGTAACACTCTTTAACACCCCTGTACGAGCACTCGTAGACACAGGGTCAACATTAACCTATGTAAGTCAAGAAATCTGACAGCTGCTCGATTCCCATAAAATCAAACCGCGGCCGTACCATCGCACAATACAATTGGCGGACAGCTCGATTGTCAACAGCGTTCAAGTATACCCGCTCATCATCAAGGTATATGGGTCAACTACCCAACTGCTGGCCTCAGCATTAGATAGCTTAGCGGAACCAATCATTCTCGGGATGGACTTCCTACGGAGAAGGAACGCAGTATTGCTAATTGAAGGCCGACCCATAAAAACCTATAGCAGTAGACCACGCACGCAGGATACGGCGCACGCCATCACCACAAGAGATTTCCTTACTGAGGCACAGGAGGAAGAGCTCGAATCTATTTTAACAGAGGCCAAACTCTCCTTTGAGGCAATAAAGAACCCATGTAATGTAAGCGAGCACGTCATCAGGATGAAACACGATCGACCAATTAAACAACGTTACTACCCACGCAACCCTGCGATGCAGGAAATCATCAATCGGGAAGTAGACGAACTTCTAGAAGTGGGTCGTATCGAGCCATCACGCAGCCCATATAGCTCACCAATTGTGCTCGTTCAGAAGAAACAGGGTACTTGGAGAATGTGTATAGACTACCGGCAGATAAACGTCGCAGCCGAGCCCGATGCATACCCACTGCCCCAAATTAACGCCATTTTAGACCAGTTACGTGAAGCAACGTTTATCTCCACAATAGACCTGAAGAATGGATATTGGCAAGTACCAGTAGCCCCATCGTCAAGGCAATATACCGCATTTACCGTCCCAGGGCGAGGGCTGTTTCAATGGAAGGTCATGCCTTTCGGCTTGCACTCGGCCCCCGCAACTTTCCAGCGCATTCTAGATACGATCATTGGCCCGGATCTACACCCCAGAGTCTTCGCATATTTAGATGACATTATTGTCCTGGGGCGTTCCTTTTCAGAACACGTAACTATGTTAAAAACCGTATTTTCTCGTCTTTTAGTCGCCAATCTACAAATCAATTTCGAAAAGTGCGAATTCGTCAGGACTAGTCTAAAATACCTGGGGCATGTAGTATGCTCCGAGGGTATTCATACCGACCCCGATAAGATTGAGGCACTTCAAAAATTAGAGGCCCCTAACACTATTCGTGAGTTACGACGGGTACTAGGAATTGCTTCCTGGTACCGGCGTTTCATCCCCGACTTCTCACGCATAGCCGAACCAATGACTCGCCTCCTCAAAAAGAAGCAACCATGGACCTGGGGACCGGACCAAGAACAAGCGTTTTCCACCCTGAAGGCTAAACTCACCGAAGCCCCCGTTTTGAGTTGCCCCCGTTTTGAGTTGCCATTGTAACGTGGTTTTCTTTTCCAGCTGGGGTATGACTCAGTCTGTCCAGGTTCGAATCTCAAAGGTCCACTAACTTTGAAATAAAAGATTTATTTTCTTCGGTGTTAAGAAAATATACAAAGCTTTATTCAACGAAACTTATGCTACTAGGATATCTTAAAACTACAGGGTATATTGTCAGTGAATTACATAGACGGTGACAGCTATAAGCAATACCAACGGGAGTATTCGGTGGGCCTTGTGGGACCGTTTAACGTTCCGTCACAAATGCCTCTATACTTTTCCTCAATACTGTCTATTTTAGTTTACAAATATTTAGTCACAAGTCACTATATTTTTTTCCAACACTGTATATTGGTTTTATTTAATTTACATTTTCTTTTGTTTGTTATTGAAAGCTTACCAACAGAAATAATACCAACAACTACACAACTGTTTGTATAAGTACACAACAAATACAACAACCACGCTCATGCAGTCAACTAGCGATCGTACAAAATATTAAACACATACTTTCATAAGCACACGTACGCTATAACAAGAAAACAGAAGAAACAACAACCACGCTCATGCAGACTAAATAACATCGTACTAACAGAAGTAAAACAACAACAACCACGTACATGCTTTTGTAAGCATACACGCTGGATAAAAGAATAAAGCACATGCAGGCTTTGTACAAATTGTAAATTAAAACGAACAAACTAGGCAAATGTGAAAACACTTCTCAACAGCTTGAAATAATAATTATTATAAGACAACAAGGTTAGGCAACAAGCAAGGAGGACGAGCTGGACGTCTGCTTAAGGTAAGCAGGGGCACTACCTGTATATTACTGCGAACAGACATCTACACAAAGGCTTGTTCTTATATTTTTTTTATATATATTCAAGATCCCCCGAATTCATCTTGAATTATTTCTTTTGCCTTGCCGTGTTTTCAAGATCTACCGAATTCATCTTGAAAACTCGTTTTATATTCAAGATCCCCCGAATACATCTTGAATTTAATTATAGTTTATTATTTTTTTTTATTTCAAGATCTACCGAATACATCTTGAAATAATTTATTTTTTAATTATAGTTTATTATTTTTTTTATTTCAAGATCTACCGAATACATCTTGAAATAATTTATTTTTCTTCCATATTCAAGATCACCCGAATACATCTTGAATTTAATTATAGTTTATTATTATTTTTTTTTATTTCTACCGAATACACCTTGAAATAATTTATTTTTTATATTCAAGATTCCCCGATTTCATCTTGAATTATTTCTTCTGCTTTGCCGTGTTTTCAAGGTTTACCGAACTCATCTTGAAAACTCGTTTTACATTCAAGATCCTCCGAATACATCTTGAATTTAAGTTTATTTTATACTGGTTTCAAGATCCACCGAAATTATCTTGAAGCCCATTTTTTATTAATTACGAGAGTCACCGAATTCCTCTCGCCCGCCTTATTAAACGGTCACACAAGGCCCACCGAATACTCCCGTTGGTATTGCTTATAGCTGTCACCGTCTATGTAATTCACTGACAATATACCCTGTAGTTTTAAGATATCCTAGTAGCATAAGTTTCGTTGAATAAAGCTTTGTATATTTTCTTAACACCGAAGAAAATAAATCTTTTATTTCAAAGTTAGTGGACCTTTGAGATTCGAACCTGGACAGACTGAGTCATACCCCAGCTGGAAAAGAAAACCACGTTACAACATCGTGATTTAAATATGCCACTAGTGATTGAAGAAATTGCAAAATATGCAAGCAAATATTTAACAAACATCGAGTCACATCCTAATCTGCTTGCTCGTAATATTTTGAACTTTACTGGACACATCCGCCTAAAAAAGAGGGATACAAGTGCTCTTATACTCAACACTCCAGATGGGACTGCTTGAAAATATTTTTTATTTATTTTTTATTCCTTTTGATTATCACTACTTATGTATTATTTATAACTATCTCTAAATTTATGCCCGACAGTGGTCGGGCGTAATAATTATATTTTAGATTTAAGATTTGAATACTTATTGTTAGTTCATATTTGAAGATACAATAAATAAAAAATATGTAATAAAAAAAAGGTAATCGAGTGTAAGTAAACAATATTAATAGAATTCACTAACTTTTGTATTATCATTAATAATTATTAAGTGGATTCACGGGTTTTTGAACATTCTTCCCAGCGTTGAACGACTGTTCAAAATTGAAGAAAGTTCGAAGTCGTCATGGTCAGGTTAATTTGATTAAATTTTAAAATATATTGGAACATAGTGTTGTTATTAAGACTATGTTAGTAAGTGAATTAATTTATTGAGTCTCGTCATCTGCTGCTAAAACATCAAGGGTAAATTTGGAATGCTGGCGTGGCATTGGTACGAGTATAGGGGTCATCTTGTGTTCTTCGGCGTATTGTTGGAGCTCAATGTCCTTCGATTGATGTAGTTGGATGTGGGTTTTTTGCATTTTTTCTTGATTTGCATGTTGACAGCAAAATGATTAGTGCTATGATGCTTACTAGGAGTGTTAGGTAGCCAATTATATAACTGTGAGTCTGGTGGGTTTTCAATTTATTAGGTAATTCAGCAATTTCGTTGATTCGTTATTGTTTATGAAGACTGTAGTGTTTTTTGGTAGTGATAAGTCTGAAATTTTGCCAAGACTTGTGTATGATGACCTTACTGTGCTTGATATAGTTCTCAGTCCATTCATGTTGACAAAATCTTGCTTGAGTATACATTCTGGATCAAGCGTCAGCAAACCGGAGCCCTTTAGTGATATAGGAATGATTTCACTGTTGCAAACAGCTGTGACCCTTGAAAATGGTGACGCTACATATATCCATTGATTGCCTTTGCTGAGGGGTACCCATCTGATATCAGTTTTCTCCAGCACACAATTTGGTTTTGTTTTATTGTGGAATAAATTTATTTCACATGTACAGACATCTGAACCGTAGTTGTAACGGATTTGAATGTTGGAACATAGGAAAACGCCTTGTTCAATTGTGTCGCAAGCACTTAACTCAGAATTTGTAAAAGGAATGTATTGTTCCCGCAAAGTAGATATAGCCAAGAAAACAGTACATGGTTTAATGGCTACCACGGTATTGTTCATTATATTGGGTACAGGAATCAAATGCAACAGCTTGAGTATTTCACGTTCAACCAATGGTAAGGTTATTTTGAAAACAGCGTGGTGGTGTGTTAGTCTGCCCTTAACCTTCATGAGTCTGAATAATTGTAGCAAGTCAGTTTTTTCTGTCACTGGAAGTTTCACTGATGGTGGTGAATGGAGGATGATCTGATTAATTTCACTGTTCTGGAGTAAGTAGCCATGGACTTATTTTTCCATGATGAGTATCCATTAGAGTGTCAAGGATTGATGATTGTATCTTTCTTATATTGTTTGCGATTAGAGTTAATTCCAGAACTGCTGAATGAAATAGTTGATTTAGTTGTACTTGTATTAATGCATTGTTGATGTTATTTATATCATCTGAATAGATTTTAATTTCTTTCTCCAATCGTTCAAATCTTGACATAGCTGTTATTTGATTCTGCCGGATGATATTAATTGTAGAATCAACAATTGATGTTTGATTCTTCAACAATTTTAGCAAATATGATTGATTGTCGTTGACTTGTTTTATTGTTTCTGACATCTGTTCGGCGTATTAAGAGTCCAGGACGCCAAATAATGAATCGGCAACGTTACCAACGATATTCAGCGCCCCTCTTTTAACTCGTAGTAGTCGGTTATCTAGTTGTAATTCACTTTCTATGTGTTGAAAGTGGTCAAAGATACTGAGACAAGATGAATTTGTTTCTAAAATTTTACACAACGTTTGTAATGACCGTGTACCATTGACAAGAATTGATGTTTCTGACCAATAAGGAGCTAAATCATAGTATACAAATAGATTCCATTCCGTAGTTGAAATAGCTGTAGTTCCAATTTGCTCAAAATGGATTCCTACCTTTGATCCAAACTTCTTATTCTGGACTGGAGTTCCAAGAGCAAGTGGTACCAGCAATAATAACGTGATTAATGCCATGGTTAGATAATTTGTTGGTATTTTGACCTTTTTCTGCCTTTTAGCCTCAGGCTCTTCACTTGACGTAGATGTGAAATCACTTGTTGCCTTACTATTGTCATCAATTATTGCTTTAGAGTCTTGGTCGATAGGTAGTAACGCGATTCGATGTATTGGACGTTTGAACTGCCCATTAGCTGTTTTTACTTCGACGACCCTGACAATACCATCGTCACCAGGATGAGTGTTTATTACTCTCGCCAATGGCAATTTCATGACTGGCAGGTTGTCCTCTTTTATAATTACCATGTCCCCAATTTTAAGGTTAGGGGATTGCTTGTTCCACTTATGACGTTGCTGAAGTTGATTTAGATATTCAGAAGACCATCTTTTCCAAAATTCTTGTTTGAGGTGTGCTACAAGTTTCCAATGCTGAAGTCTCGAATTATTGATTGGAATAGCCCTACTATCTATTTGTGAAACAAGGGGTTCGCCTATGAGAAAGTGGCCAGGAGTCAGTGCTTCAAAATTGTTTGGATCATTTGACATAGGGGTGAGTGGGCGTGAATTCAGTATTGCTTCAATTTCTATTATGACTGTTTCCAATTCTTCTTGTGTCAAAGATGCCGTTGCAACACTACGGAGTAGCAAATACTTTGCTGATTTTACAGCAGCTTCCCAGAGTCCTCCAAAGTGCGGTGCTCTTGGTGGAATAAAATGGAATTGTATTCCTCTTGCTCTGGCTGTGGAGATAACCAATTCTCGTCCTTTATCAGAGTAAATGGTGTCAGCTAGTTCTGATAACTGATTCCTAGCTCCTACGAAATTAGTAGCGTTATCTGAATAGATATTTTGACACCGGCCGCGATGACCTATAAAGCTCTTTAATGCACCAATAAAAGCTTCGGTTGTTAAATCGGAGACCAGTTCAAGATGGATAGCCTTCGTTGCAAAACAACAAAATACCGCTATATATGCCTTTGTCTGTTTTTTGCCGCGGACCCTGTAATGAATCCAGAATGGTCCACAGTAGTCGACTCCGGCATTAACGAATGGACGTGCCGGAGTTATCCGAGTATGAGGTAAATGAGTTGTTGGCACAGTTGTGGATGTGCCTTAGCACATCTTAAACATTTTTGAGCTGTGGATCTTGCCATTATTTTGCCTTTTATTGGCCAAAATCTTTGTCTTATTATATTCAATATGCTTGCGGTCCGCAATGATTATTTTCTTCATGGACCATCTTAAATAGAAGCTTTATAAGATGATCATTATATGGAATCAGCATTGGATGCTTCACGTCGTACGGCAACGTAGAGGCCTCCAATCGTCCTCCAACTCTCAGAACACCTTGCTGGTCAAGAAATGGCATCAAACTAATAATTGAACTTTTTCTTTCAATCTTCTTACTTTTCTTAAGTTGTTCAATTTCCGGTAAAAATCAGATTTCTGAATGGCCTTTACAGTCACACACAAGGAATTATGCAGTTCGCTTGGAGTAAGTGCTCTATGTGTTGCTTGCTCTTCGTTTTTCATTCTTGCATGTTGGATGAGACCATAACCTATTATCCTCTGTAGTCTTCCGAAGGAATTTTTGTGTTGAATTTTATATATGGAATCGTCAGAGGCAACTGTATTAAGTGCAACTGAACGTGTTTTCTTCATTTCGATGTCGCTGCTGATTTGTAACCGATGAGTGAAATTAGGTGGCCACATTTCTTCTTTTCCATGTAGAAACAGTGGTCCGTAGAACCACAACATGGATGAACGAAGTTTTGGCGCTGGCAACCCCCTGGATAATATGTCAGCTGGATTATCTTTTGAAGACACGTGATGCCATTGATTTGCCAGTGTTAATGACTGAATTGTGGCTACTCGGTTGGCCACAAACGTTTGATACAAAGTCGACTGTGTATTTATCCAGGACAGCACAATTCCGGAATCAGTCCATAGGAATATTGGTAGGTTCTTAGTCTGCAGATCTGCTTTAATTATGTCAGCGAATTGTGCAGCTATAACTGCAGCGCATAGTTCAAGACGTGGCAACGTTTGCTGTTTCAATCGAGCAACCCGACTTTTTGCGCAGAGCAATTGTACTATGATTCGTCCATCTTTTAGCTTCGCACGCACGTATGCGACTGCACCAAATGCTCTCTCGGATGCATCTGCGAATATATGTAATTGATGACCTGTTGGCAATTCACCCTTGAAGATATGTCGTGGAATTTCCATACTATTTAAATCTTTTAAGTCTTCCCTGAGGGTATTCCATGCAGTACGGAGATTTTCTGGAAGTTGCTCATCCCAATCCAATTTTTGTTGCCATAATTGTTGAATGAATATTTTTGCCCTCACAACTACTGGGACCAGCAGTCCGAGGGGATCAAACAATTTTGCGATGTCTGAAGCTGCAGTTCGTTTAGATACACTCTTGATATTGTCTAATTTTACCTTGATGCAAAATCCATCAGATATATGTAGCCACATTAATCCAAGCGTTTTTACTATATTGGCCTTGTTATTGTTAAATTCCAAGTCCACCTTTTGATTTCCTACTGGAATATTTTTAAGTAGCTAGGGGTGATTTGCACACCATTTTTTTAAAATGAAGCCATGGGCTCTCAAAAGTGTAATCAATTGCCTTTGTGTCTCAATCGCAATATTTAAATTATCCGAACCACCCAGGCCGTCATCGACATAAAAATTATGTTTCAACATTTGGGAACCTTCTGGAAAATCCACCATATTTTCATCAGGAATCCTCTGTAAGCATTTTGTTGCCAGGTACGGTGCTGCCCGTGTTCGATATGTTACAGTGTTGAGCTTGTAATAATTTATGGGTGCCGCTGGGTTTTCCCTCCACATAATGAATTGGTATTGTTGGTCATCAGGATGAATAAAAATTTGCCGATACATTTTCTCGATATCGGTAGTGAAAACATATTTTGGAGTTCGAAAACGCAGTAAGATTGAAAATAATTCGCTCTGAACAGTTGGCCCAGTGTACATCAAATCATTCAATGAATAGCCCGAAGTGGTTTTGCCGATGCATCAAAAACCACTCTAAGCTTAGTTGTAGAACTATCTGGTTTCAATACAATGTGATGGGGTATAAAGTATTTAGGCCCACACAAGGAATCGATATCGACTTCCTGCATATGGCCTAATTGTTTATATTGTTGCATGAACTGCACATACTGTGTACGAATGGACTCATTTTTTTGAAGTTTCTGTTCTAGCCCCAAAAACCTGATGTACGTCATCGCGTGTGAATCTCCCAGAGCCTCTGGACTTTCTCTGAACTGAATTCTAACTACAAAACGACCTTCTTGGTTAGTGCGTACATGCTGACCAAAATATAGTTCACATTGTTTGTCTGAAGGTGACAATGGTTTTTTGTTGTCTTGAATTTCGTCCAGTTTCCAAAGTTGCTCTATAGTTTCTTCCAATGATGTAGCCTTGTCAAATATTGCACATGTTATTGTATGTGGCTTGCTGGCAATCGACTTTTGTTCCACAGGTCCACCAACAATCCATCCAAGTGATGTATTTTGAAGAATTGGAAGATCATTAGACAACTTAATTGTACCTGATTGAGTCAAACTGAAGAAGAACTCCGCTCCGAGTAGTATGTCGATTTTTTCTGGTTTGTAAAAATGGGGATCTGCTAAATGAATATGTTTTGGAATGTTCCAGGATGAAACATTGATATGTTGACTGGACTGTGCTGGAATTATGTCTGGAAGAATATAGACTTCCAAATTAGTTACGAAACTGTGGTCGCGGGACTTCATGATGACATTAATTCGTTGTGATGATCGCTTTTGTACTTTGCCCACACCGTCAATACATAGCGATGCTTCTGTTGGTGAAATTCCCAATTTTTTTATCAAACGTTCAGACACAATATTCACCTGTGAACCTGAGTCTAATACAGCCCAAAATTCATTAGAGATTCCATTTGGAGCCACAATTACAACCCTTGCTGTAGCCAATAACACAACGCCCTGGCGGCCCATGACTGTTTTTGTTGCTATCGTTGCAACCGCTGCTTCATTTTTGAAGGATTCTGTTGCATTATTGTCTGTCTCCGAACTATTTCTCTTTTCTGAGTTTTTCCGCTTCGCTAAATGTACCAAAGTGTTTGCAGCTACTCGAATTACATGCCTTTGCATTGTGGTCGGCTTTGAAGCAATTTACGCATCATTTTTGTTGTTGTACCTATCGCAACCGTTGTGATTCTAATAATTGTTTAAATTTACTACAAAAGTAGAGCTTATGGTTTCCGTTGTTGCACAATTTGCAGGTAAAACTATATTTTAAGTTGGACGCTGCACTTACGTTCGAAGCTGCAATAGATGAAACAACTTTGTAATGAGTTGTTTTTTCTTTTTGAGCAATTGCTTCCATTGATTGAAACTGTAGTTCCAGAAATGTGAGAAATTCTGAAATTATTGGTACTTCTTTAGGGTTGCTTAATGATTGCATATATCTGACGTGTGTATTTTTGTCAAGTTTTTTTATTAATAGTTGTATGAGAATTGCGTCCCAATCTGCCGTTGCAATCCCTAAATTATTGAGAGCTAATAAGGATTCCTTAGTGGTATCATGCAGGGCCTTATTTGATGATATAGATGATGACACAGCAGGTTGGCTGATTATTCTTTCTACGAGGGTAGCAACAAGAACTCTTTTGTTATTGTATCTGTCTTGTAATGTTTGCCACGCGGTGTTATAATTTTCTTCTGTTAGTGTAAACTGTCGAATTAAATGTTCGGCTTCTCCGGAAACATTCGATTTCAAATACCACTTTTTTTGTATTGCAGGGATAGCTTGTTTGTCTACCATTTCGGAAAACAAATCAAGAAATTGTCGCCATTTAAGATAATCTCCATTGAAATGTGGGATTGTAACCTTTGGCAATGGTAGAGAGCTTTGTACACAAGAATTTGATGATGTAGTTTGTGGGGTTGCAGTACTTGTTTGATGCTTTGAAGCCATTATGGAAAGATTGACCAACTGCTTTTGAACCTTGTCGTTTAATTCATAAAATTTGTCAATGTCAAAACCAGAAATCAATGGATCGTCAAAGTTCTCACATATATTGTCGTATAAGACCAAGATCTGGTCCCATAGTTTGTTGATAGTTGCCAATTTGATGTCGTAGAATGGACGTGGTTGTATTTCATCGGTAATGGTTAATCCATTTAAGAACCTACTTAAGGCTGTCATTCTAGCTTGTGCCTTGCGAATCAGGCCCTGGTTTTCATTGGACTCTTGACGAGCCACTGAAGCAACAGTGCTTTTAGTTGCTGGTAGCGTTTGTTGGTTAAATGCCATTAGACGATTGGCCTCTGTTGTGAATAAATGTATGTATGAGTTTGTTAGCTCACTAATTTTGGCATAATAATCTGACGTAAAATATTCATGCGTTGTTTTTAGCGTTTGAACATCGTCACGCATACGCAATTCTGTATCCTTGGCTTCAAATATATCCCAGGACTCCGAAATTCGCCTTTTACGCTCCTCAAAGTACTCTGCGGTTGTTTTCTGTCCGCAGAATCTTTTTTGAAGTTACGCACTATCGTTTGAATTGCTTCGCCTGTTTTCAACAGTGAATCCACAATATTTGCCGTTGCCATTGTGTATGTTCAGGAACTGCCACAAACGATTGGTGAAGGAAAGAATTCAATGGTTGTCGGGATCACCCAAATGTTGCCCAAAATGTTATCTTGGTGACTTATGTTGGACCGGATGATATCCTCTGCCTTTGTTGCGCTGTTGCGTGTTTTTCACACTACTTAAAATTTGAAAGCTAGGGGTCACCAAAATGTTTAGAATGAAAGTATTGTAATGTTTTATTAGTATGAATCAATTCAAACACATAAACTTGAACTGTACTAATTTTTTGTTTTCTTTTGTCTTCAAGCACTTGGAACTTGAAGATTAGAGATTTTTACTTTCAAGCACTTGGAACTTGAACGTAATGTGATCAATAAATAAAAGCGAGTTTTTTACTACTGATACAAACATAATTTTTATTGGAATATTTATACTACAATTATTAACAATTAATTGTTGAGTCAACAAATATGCTTAAAACTAAATTTACGTTAAATTGACCAATCAGATTAAAGTGACAATATTTTCAGTAAATTCAATGTGTAATATGATATCTTTTTATTAACAATTTTTGTTTGTCAGCTAATCGAGTGTAAGAAAACAATATTAATAGAATTCACTAACTTTTGTATTATCATTAATAATTATTAAGCGGATTCACGGGTTTTTGAACATGAATAAAACCACATACGTTTGAAAATGTTAAACGTAGCAGCAATTGGTTTTTGAAGAAAAATGAAATTTCAAGAGCTTAATGTGCAGCAACTCAAGGAAGAGTTGAATAAGCGGAAACTGTCAACAACTGGTAACAAAGTATAACTACAGGAGAGACTACTGCAGAAGTTCCAGCAGCGCAACATCGAAATCGAGACATATGAGTTGGAAGAGGAAGAGGATACAAGCGTTTTGGACTTTAGGTTAAAGTTAGTTGACTTTATGAGAACAGTAAGAGAATTGAGAGCTCAAATTGAAGCTGAAAACAAAAAATTTATGGAAAGATCGAGAGAAACTTCAAAAGCCAAAAACGAGAGAAAACGAGTACGAGTACGGGAAGCATCTAAGGCCACAAATAACACACTTGACAAGTAGAAAGCGAAAATTATGACAAACGTTCAAGAATAATCTGGAGCCAGCAATGAGAAACCCCAGGAAATGGCTGAAGCCGTAAACACGCGGGGCAGATGATGTAGAAATGCAAGTCAGTAAATTAGACGAAGAGATTTCCGACTTGGGAAACAGTGTCAACGAAGACATTTCTGGCACAAAGGAAGACGCTGACGAAAAACTGAAGGCAGAAGATGAAATCAACAGTGATCAGTGTCAACAAGTTGAACGTGAGCGAAGTTTGTCAGAAGTTTCCAGCGAAGTAAATGAAGCTTGTGACGGCCAAAGTCTCAAGCTTGTTTTGGCTCACAAACACTGAAGTTCGTTACTTATGTAGTTATTATTATTAATACTGATTTTTTTTGCATTGTCATTATTACCTTACCCGTTAATAAGCAATGAATTTTATATTTAATTCTGTTATTTCTTTTTGTTCAACCGCAAGAAGCAGGTTTTAATTATCATTACATTTATACTCTTAATTTCATTATTATCTTTTATGCTAAACAAGCAATGAATTGTCTACGTATCGCCTGTATTAGTTACATAGAATGAGAACAAGAGTCATCATATACGCTCTCTGTGTGAACATTCTTGTATGTATAACAGAGAAATGGTATAAAAGACGCATCAATACAGAACTATAGTCAGTTTGCTTGCAGCGCTCGCTACGGTAAGACGAATATTGGACGACGGTTACTTGTCTAATATTTTGACTTTCTATAGCCACATTGGAGCAAGAGTGGATATTGGAATTCGGCTACGAATCCAATCTCTACAACCTGCAGTAAACTCTCGATAAGGTCCAGTACTCGGAGTGAAGAGAGGCTACCTTGGAATACACACTTCTAAGGCGAATCTCATCACTAGTAATTCCACGAGTGAGGAGAGGCTGTCGCTGGTGTCCAGGCTCCTGGTTCCAAGACGAATCTCATCACTAGAAAATTTACGAGTAAGAGGAGGCTGTCTCTGGAGACCCGGTTCCGGGCTCCAAGACGAATCCCAACACTAGTAAATTAGGGCCTTCTGCCATTAATTGGATTGTTGTAATTATATTTGAATTTAAAGAATAAACCAAAAGTGTGGTAATTGTATTTTAGAATTAAATCTAGTTTGGCTTAAGTAAATTGCATTTGGCAATAAAATTTTCAATATAAATTGTAAATAAAGTGAATTTTTGTAACGTAAAGGAAATCAGATCGGTTTTTTTATTTACTCCACACACGATCCTGGCCGCCGCTGAGTCTACCCCAGCTAAAAGCGGAATCGTGTCGTTACAAGCTCGTGACCTAGATGATAGTCAAGCGGTTTGTGATACGGCTGAATTAGCTATGGAAGAAATGGTCTCATTTGCTCAGGGTAAAAAAGCTCCTACAGTACACAAAGCTCACAGCATAAATGCAGCTAGGAAGAAGAAGACAACTTCTATACATAGCTTCAAGCATGTGGTAAGGCAAGCTCTAGTCAAGGGATAAGGTAGAGTCGGACCCAAGGGCCATAAATGTGTAATGGTAAGGCAAGCTCTAGTCAAGGACAAGGTAGAGTCAGAGCCAAAGACCATAAACGTGGAATGGTAAGGCAAGCTATAGTCAAGGGACAAGGTAGAGTCAGAGCCACATGCCACAAATGTGAAAGGAGTAGTCATCTCCAGAGTATGGCAAGGCAAGCTCTAGTTGAGAGACAAAATATAGTCAAATACCACAAATGTGGAAGAAGTCACCTAAAGCGTAAAACAAGGCAAGCTGTAGAGGAAATACGAAGCAGATTCAGTACCAAGGGCTGCAAATATGGTAGAACTTGTCATCTCCAGCGTACGGCAAGGCAAGCAGTAGTGGAAATGCTAAGCAGATTCAGTACCAAGGGTTGCAAATATCAAAGAAGGTTTCATCTCCAGCATACGGCAAGGCAAGCTGTAGTGGAAATACTAAGCAGAGTCAGTACAACCAGGGGCCGCAAATATCGAAGAAGTAATCTCCAGCCTATGGCAACACAAGTACTAGTTGGGAAACGAGGCAGAGCCAGAACTAAAGCCTACAAATATGGAAGAGGTAGTCGTCTCCATATTTGCATATACAAAAGCGAGGAAGGCGTAGTCGGAACCAGTTGTGAATATTTGAGTAATCTTTGTGTTTGTATTTAAGCTCTTAAATTGGATTAGTATAAGTGGTATTTATTGGTAAATAAAGATTGCATCATTCTTAACCCTAATTAGTACACTGGGGTCTTTTATTCATTGCAAATCTTCGAATCTACGGAAGAGAATAAAAACGTAACAATATCTTTACACACGTTGTCATTGCGAGGTAGGCCTTCCGTTTTCCATTCTTTCGCAGATATTCTGAAAGGACTTCCAGAGAATGACTGTTAAAAGGCCTTCCATAGAATGGCTGTTAAAAGGCCTTACAGAGAATGGCTGTTAAAAGGCATTCAAATAAAGGTCATATTGAAAGAAGTTTAATAAAGGTTTTCAACTGCTGGGTCATGTATCTCAAAACTTACAAGTGTTGAAATACAAGTAAAATAGTTGTGATTATATATATTTTATCAGTCGTTAAGCAGCTCTGGGTCGAAGAACATCATTTCGCGTCATCGTAATTATTTCTTAAGTGCGCTCAGGCTTGTGTCTGTTGCTTGGCCTTCGAGAGTTTTTCGTCTCGCTCGCACTGGTTGACTGATCTGCCACGGAGAACCGTATAATCTTGCGGTTTTTTGTGTAGCTTCTTTAACAATCACGTTGCTACTTCCTATGCCTTATAGGTCGTACATTCAGTCACTAAAATTTTTTTGAAAATACTGTTAATAACATCTGGGCATATGGTATAGTTACTCCGCCCAAATTTACTTTGTATAGTATGTTTCAATAAATAAATATATATTTTATATGAATATTAATTATTTTCCCAATTGTATTCCAGCACTTGTAAGTTTTGAGAAACAGGCACGAGGTATGCAATATACACATCCATATACATATATAGTGTTCTGAAATTTATTTTGTGATCAAAAGAGTCGAACATATTGAAAGAAAATTTCTGAAAATAAGAACCCGCATATAATTTATATACATACATACATACATACATACATAATATTGATCGAACAAAATAACTATCTTATTCAACGTACAAAACTCAACTTAAATGATTTACGTTTTGTTTTCCTTAATCGTTCTGTATTTGGTATTTGTATATGGAATTTTGTTTTTTATAATGGCATCTGAATCACAAAACATACAGAAGTGTCACGAGACGGAAGATAAGGGTAATTTTCTGTTTGTCTCGTTTTCCCTCAAATTTTGTCAGTGTTTTTACTTTGATTCTTCTTTCTATTACAATAAAAGTACAACGCTTTTTATAAGCTGTGTTAAGTGGTAAGTAGTAATACACTACAGTATCAAATACACTATACCTTTCTCTTTTTTCCACGAATTTTAAGAAACCTGATTGGAGCTTTTTTTACCTGTCACTTTCTTCACTTCTGTGTATTCTGTGTCTGAATTCTTTTGCTTTGACAAAACAATGTACTTTAGTCCTTCTGTTCTCCCTTCTTATAGAAGGGAATGTGGAATGTGTATACCATCTTTCTTTAACTGAGTTGCACAGTCATGTGCAAATACGAACTCTGGTTTCTTAATATTTTCGGGTTTCTGTACACTCAACAAAATTTTTGCTATCAAATATTAAAATAAAGATATGTTTTGCATTATTTTATAAAAATATATAATTAGTAAAACAAAAACAGTACAAAGTCTAAGAAACAGTACATTTGTGTACTGTTTTGGGTGTTCTGCATAAAACAGGGCAATTGAAAAAAAGCAAGTGAGTCCGATCACAGGGGAGATGTGTACACATGTAGTAATGACATTTTTTTTTAAGTTGGAAGTGCTTTTGTAGCATCTTGCATTATTGAACTACTTATTTTAAATATATTTTTAAACTTAACGTATGATTGAATTGAACTCTGTTCTTATTTTACATACAACTCTGTACATATTTTTGAATTTAAGTCCTGGTTCACACACGTCAACTTTTCTTGATCAACTTCCAATTCAGCTGGTAGAAAAAAAGAGATGTTTGTATATCCGTCTTTCTTACAGCTGAATTACGAGTTGATCAACAAAACTTGACGTGTGTGAACTGGGATCAACATACCTATTTTTTATTACTCTTTTATACAACTACTAAAATGTAAACACTAGAACAAGGCGCATTTATTAGGTGGTAGCACTACACCAGGTGACTAATGTCATTATACCAAGCCAAATGTCAAATTTGAATTGTGTAGGTAAAGGCCTAAGAACATGCTTTTATTTGTGTATCCATAAACACCTAACGAATATTCAGTTTTGTATGGTGTTTGACATTTCTTATAATAACGATCACAAAGTAGACCAGAGTTGAAGAAAGTGACTTATGAAAAAAGCTAAAATCATTTGTCGCGCAGATTCTGCGAGAAAGGGACCACTGCAGTATATTTATTATTAAAATGTTACCAAAAAAATCAAAACAAACAAGAGAAAATGTGTGCTTTGTGAAATATACACGTGTACATACATACATACGTACATACACATTTACAAAATTAAATTGAAGAATTTGTTGCATTTACTTAAAAAAACCGAATGTGAAAAAGATTATTTGTATTAAAAAGTTATTAAAATTTGTTTGCAAATTATTCCTGATTTAACTTTAAGCATTTTCATTGAAAAATTTTAATTTTTTCCTTTTATTTACAAAAATCACTCAGCGAATAAGACCACAAAGTATTAAACGAAAAACATTTCAACAAGTAAACAATTTTGCAAAATTAGATGAAAGAATTTGTTGTGTTGAATTAAGAAACAAAGTGCGAAATAGCTTATAACTATTAAAAAGGCAATTACAAATTCTTTTAAGATGATTGCAGATTTCATTTGAAGCATTTTCATTAAAAAAATATTAATTTTTATCATTTATTTACAAAAATCGTCAAGCGAATGAGGTTACAAAGTATAAATTGAAATTAAGCTACAAAATTCCACCACGAAAGAAGGTTAAAGAAGACGCAGTGACAGAGTGAGCGCGAGATCCGAAAACACAAATTATCTTCCGTCTCGTGTCATCTCTGGTATACCCTGTGATAACGATGCTACCCTGTTTTGAAAAGTAAGATGGTAATTTATAGCAACAAAATACATGTGGTTATTGCTGTTGTAATATTTGTTGTAGAAATGAGGGTACCTGATTGATGGGCCTTGCACTAGAAATTGCTATAAAAGCAGAGACATTTGCATGAAGAATTCAATTGGCATTTCGTCGGTTTGTTATTGCTTTGATGTATGGAACATTAAAAAAAATTTAATTGATTATATATGAATAATGTGTCCTCTTTCCAAATTCGTTATCAGTTTTCCGATATCTTGAACATATCTGGAGATATAGAGGTGCAAATTTGTGTCATTTCCACAATTGTTGAAACTTTAAAAGTCTGTTTTACGGCAATCGAAAATTTTTGCGATTTGTGGCACATTTCCCACGTAAAAGTATTAATATTTATATTCGCACCTGTTATGATGCATATTCTACTCATAGAACGAAGTATAAAGCAAAATACAAAAACTATAAGGCTGTTTTGAAGTATATGATGACGCTAATAAACACGCACTTATGTGTTTTATTTAAGGTTTAATTTTAAAGAAGTGCGCGCATTATAAGTATTATTACGTTTAAATGAAATGAATTGATATTATTATTATTATTAATATTATTAATAAAATTTCTTTTATTGAATATATTCAAACTGTCTTTTATTTCTTCCGTTGTCTTCCTCTAAAAGTCGTTATATGAATAAAACTGATATTTTCACCTTTTATATCTACTTAAATATATTGTTACGGAAATGGCCGTCGACAAGGTTAATGCAGCATTATGCAAATATATTCCAAAAGGGTTAATGTAAGTGCTACGCGAAAATATTCCTAGGGTCAATAAAAAAAGAATTATCTGGAATAATAGCTATATACGCATGCCTAGCACATACATACATGATTAAACGAAAGGCAGAAATAAAGTAAACAACCACTTAATGATGTATGCATATACACACGTATGTACATAGTTACCACATGAACTTAATTACGCATTTTGTAAACAACATTTAAGATAATAATGATTCGTCTAGACTTTGCTTGAAAATTCTAGTGGTTGTTGTGCGAAGTATAAAAAGGGGTGACGCATCCAACAAGAGTCAGTTGCGAAGAATCTCAGTTGCGAAGAAGTTCAGTTGCGAATGAGTTCAGTTGCTAATCAGAAGTCTGTGAGTCGTTAATAAGACAGTTGATAATTAAGTTGTGCGCAGTCCATGATTTGTGATAAAGCAGTGAATTGATAGTTGAGTCTGTGCTTTACAATACGTGAGTTGGAAATGGAATAGACTATAGTACAGTCTATAGTGACAGTTAGAGTATGTCGTAACTTGAGATTATTGTGGACAGGGTTACCGTTCACCCGACTAAAGTCGCAATTTGACCCTTTTTTAGCGGTCTGTGACTTTTTGTGAGACTTTTTTTGTCACCGACTTTTCCGACTTTTTTAATTTTGTTGCGACTTTTTACCCTTTTTTGTGAAACTTCTCAAAAAACAGTTCATTTGCAGTAAATTAAAAGTTTTTTGATTATTTTTATCAAAAAAAAAATCGGCAAAA
Source organism: Tachina lurida (assembly GCA_944452675.1). NCBI lineage: Eukaryota > Metazoa > Arthropoda > Insecta > Diptera > Tachinidae > Tachina > Tachina lurida. The sequence goes on from OX101753.1 coordinate 43,334,370, forward strand.
TTTAAAAGCAATTCACAGATTATTGGTCATTTGGAAACACTTTTATCACTTTTTGCAACATGCAAGTCATGTATAAAATGTATTCAAGAAATGTTTCATAAATTTTCAGTAGAAGTTGCAAAGAATAGTTTTAACTAAAATCTTCAGGGTACATGAAAACATGTACATACCCAGCAAAAAATGTCAAAAAAGGTAATCGGGTTTGGAATGAAGCATTTTTGGTGGAAGCTTTTCCTTACTGGATTACCAAGTTAATGATTTTATCAAGGCATGAGACTAAAATAATCGATTCTTGAGAAGTACTTACTTTTTTTATTTGGCAACTTGTTCACGTAATCTATTTAATCTAAAAAAATTATTCTCATCATTTAGCAACTTGTATATAATTTTTTCAAATTTTAGGTAATGTGATTTGTAAGCGAGTAATGAAATTTGGTAATCAGAAAAGTAAGTCATTATATGGTAATGTGTAATTTTTTGCTGGGTACATATATAAGCATGTATAATGCAACTGCATGTGTTGTGAAATATGATAAAAATGGATTCTGCAATAAGCTTTTTGTTTTGTTTTTTTGTTTTGTTATGCTTTTTATTAATAAAAAACGTTAAAAAAAGAGGTGCAACTTTTATTTTCTCAAACGACTTTTTTATGCGACTTTATTTTCACAAAACGACCTTTTGTGCGACTTTTCTAAAATTCCCAGCGGTAACCCTGATTGTGGAGTCTCTCGAGTGAAGAGTAAGGGAGCAGCGAAGCTTATAGACGTGTGTAAGTGAAGACAGCGAGTCTTGATTAGTGTATCAACTGTGAGAGTCTGCCATAAAGTTGTTATTGGTGTATCAACTGTGAGTGTCGGCAGAGTGAGTCTTGTGTGTGACGAGCAGCAGAGAAAGCAGAATTGCGTCAATACTAGAGCAGCCGGTTGTCTGAGACGTGCGTATACAACAGCGAGGAAGGCGTAGTGGTAACCAATTGTGGTATATTTGAGTAATCTTTGTGTTTGTATTTAAGCTCTTGAATTGGATTAGTATAAGTGGTATTTATTGGTAAATAAAGAGTGTATCATTCTTAACCCTAATTAGTACACTAGGGTCTTCGAATCTACGGAAAAGCGTTTTTAAAGAGAGAAAAACGTAACAATATACTACTGTAACCTAATTGTACAAGTAGTGAACAATATTGTTGTTATGATTGTAGCATGCGTTGCAAAAGATTTTTGTAAATTTTTCTGTAAGTCCTAATAACTTTTCATGCTATATGTAAAATTTTTATTAACTTTAAGTTTGAATAAAAAACATATGTATCTATTAATTTTATTATTAAACAAAAAATTCTATCGTGTATTTTTTATAAAACCACATAAACTTCAAAACATAGTTTTTGTATTTTACTTTATATTAGGTTCTTTTAGTAGAATATGCATTATAACAGATCCGAATAACAATATTAATACTTGTACGTGGGAATTGTGCTATATATCACAAAAATTGTCGATTGCCGTAAAACAGATTTTACAATTTTCAACAATTGTGGAAATATTGCAATATTGCAGCTCTATATCTCTAAGATATCGGAAAACTGATAATCAAACTGTTTTGATTTTTTATTCAACCGATGACAAACCGTTTGTCAATCAGATCTTTAAAGGGCTTTGGACACGATCAAAATGCTTGCTGTGAAGTTCGTGTACGTGTGCTTGTTGGCTTGATGTTAACAGGCTTAATGACCCACCAACTATTCATTTAAACTAAACTTTAAAAAAAATTATATAAAAATTTCTAGATAAAGAAATTTAATATCAATAATGGCAGCACTATTTACAAAAAAATTATTATTTTTTTCTTCACCAGTCAAATTTATGTTTTTCTTCTTTTAATACCGATTTGTTACCAACCGTTCACAATGGAAATAAAATTATAATGAAAATTTCTAATATAACCAAGCTCATCAAGCATTTTGACTGTGTCTAAAGGCCGGGGCAGTCATGCGTTAAACTTCGCCATTTTCAACTGACATTAACGCAACGACGGAGAAGGTTGGCATAGTGAGTACTTTATTGACGGAAGCATTTGAACAGCTTCTATAGCTCGATTCTCCATTTTATTTAATAAATTCAACTTTTTGTATTTATTTCGTTTATTTCTTTTGTTTAATTTTATTTTCGCTGCCACAAAACACAAAAATCTAAATCAGAACATACCAAAAAAACCAACCAATATCTGTCAAACTACTCAACGTACTCAAAAAGTTAAGAGTTTACCAAATTTTGTACTTTGCGTTGACGGACACGTGCTGAATGTAACCGACCTCATAAGAGACCATGTATTTCAACTTAGCTGTCAGTTGAAAAAGGCGAAGTTTAACACATGACGGATTCATTGTGCCCCGGCCTTAAGCCCTTTAACGCAGCAATTGGCTGTACAACTTAATCAAATTGTACATCAAGTCGCAACGTGTGACTCAGTTAGCCGACTGTAATGGAATGTAACTGCAACGATATTGTTATGTGCAAAGTAGGTTACATCACATTACATGTCATGAGCGATATTGTTATGTGAAAAGTAATCCACAGATTCTTGCATTCCGGTTGCATCTCTATAACCATTTTCGTTACTTTTCTCATAACAATATCGATCACCTGTTTCCTAGCGCTGCAGTAACATTCCATTACAGTCGGCTAACTGAGCCTTTAAAGTGTGCTAAGGACCTGCGTAAATTGTCTTGAAATGTAAATACGTCTTGTTTTTTAAATGTATTCTCGTGGCAGCATTATACTAAACCAATAATAAATGCTGTCGTATTATAAGCAAAGCACGATAGATGCATTTGTGTGGGAGTATATGAGTGCTAACAAGCAATGTCGTGAAGACTTCTTGTTATGAACAAACAGTCAACAAAGTAGTGTTGATACGTGTATACTTGTTATTTTCCATATTGTACGTTTGAGTGTGTGTGTAAGATGTAGATGGTAAGCTATTATGTGTTTAAGGTTTTTTTTTAAGCAAGCGCACACAACTAATGTAAATGCATGTGAACGTTTGTTTGTGTGCAGAAAAATAGAAGAGCATACATACAACCAAGGCGAATTCAGTATCAGGTGACCTTATCAGCCCGGCTGATTATCAGCTGTTGCTACCAAATTGAGCATTTTGAACCAAAACGTCAAAATTTGCTTAGTCATGTTTTACACTTGGCAGTTTTTCTTGAAGCAGTTTTCTTCAATTCTCTTTTAAAACTGCCCATTTGTTTACGCTCAGACGGTTTCTTGTTCAATTTTCGTATTGTTTTAATGCAGCGAATGAAATAACAAAACAGAATTGAAGTAACTTTTCTGTACAGGCAAGTCAGTACCCCTCTTCTTTCTTCTTTCCTTTCTCTCCTATAAACTCAGACTTGCTTCAAGTAAAACTGCCGAGTGTAAAACATGACTTAGAAATCTTCTGACAGATTGGTTTTGTAGCATAGCAAACTACGTGTTGTTTTTTGTGTTGTAAAATTGTTGTAGCGATAAGGTCACCTGATACTGAATTCGCCTTGCATACAACGTGTGTGCGTATGTACATGCATGGCGCTTGTATACGCGCCCATGCGTAGAAAGAAGCAAGCATCACAAATTTTTCAGTCACGAAGTATTTTCTTCTTTACTCCTATACTTGCAATAACTGAAACAAATTCTTGCAAACAGTGTTGCTCAGCGTTTGTTTTAGAAGACTTCGCTGTAATCAAAGTAAATTTATATGAAGTATATGCAAGTATTAATGCATGAATGTAAAAAGTTTTTTTTTTTTTTTTTTATTACATGATATTTTATTTATTGTATCTTCATATATGAACTAACAATAAGTATTCAAATCTTAAATATAAAAATATAATTAGGCCCGACCAGTGTCGGACATAAGCTTAGTAGTAGTTATATATAATACATAAGTATTGATAATCAAAAGGAAAAAATATAAAAAATAAAAGAATTTTCAGGAAGTCCCATCTGGAGTGCTGTGAATAAGAGCCCTTGTATCCCTCTTTTTTAGGCGTATGTGTCCAGTAAAGTTCAAAATATTACGATCAAGCGGATTAGGATGTGATTCGAGTTTTGTTAGATATTTGCCTGCGTATTTTGCAATTTCTTCAGTCACTAGAGGCATATTCAAATCACGATGTATATTTGAATTTTTGATGTACCATGGAGCCGATGTTATCATGCGTAAAATTTTGTTTTGCCTGCGTTGAATTTTCTCTACATTTGAAGCTGAAGCAGTGCCCCATAGTTGAATTCCGTAGCACCATATTGGCTTTAAAAGCGACTTGTATATTAAAAGTTTACAGTCTAGGCTAAGTGTTGAATTTCGACCAATCAGCCAATGTACCTGAGTTAATTTAAGTTTCATTTGAGTTAACTTAGAGTCAATGTGGTGTTTCCATTTAAGTCGTCGATCAAGGTGTATACCAAGATATTTCACATGTGAATGTTGAGAAACAACTTGATTGTTAATCCGAATGGGGGAACAAGTATCTCTTCGTAAAGTAAATGTTACTTGAACACACTTTTGTTCATTTACCTTGATTCTCCATAAGTTTAACCAAAGCTCCATCTGGCTAATGTGTTCCTGGAGTTTGCGGGATGCCTCATCAGGGTTTTCATGCATACTAAGGCAGGCTGTATCGTCGGCAAATGTGGAAGTATGGATACTACTGCTCACAGGCATATCACAAGTATAAATTAAATATAAAACCGGTCCCAGTATACTCCCCTGTGGCACACCAGATGAAATTGTTTCAGGCCTACTTGTAAAGTCTCCTTCCGCAACAGTGAACTTACGGGAAATAATGTAACTTTCCAAAAGATTTAAAATGTTTATTGGTAAGTAAGTCTTCAATTTTAATATTATTATTCATGCCACACTTTATCAAATGCCTGGGAAATGTCTATAAACAGCGCAGAACAATACTTTTTTTCCTCAAAAGTTCTTCTTATAAATTGAACCAATATGTGAGTTTGTTCAATGGTGCTATGCTGACTTCTAAAACCAAATTGATGGTCTGGTATGCACCCACTACTAATTAGAATTGGGGACAATTTTGTTTTGAGCAGTTTTTCGAAAAGCTTTGACATTGTAGATAGTAGACTTATTGGCCTATATGACTCAGCCTTTCTTATATCTTTGCCCGGCTTTGGAATCATTTTAACCTTGGCAAGTTTCCAGTTGTGTAGATAATACTCCAGTCGTAAAATAGCATTAAATATGAATAACAGGATTCTCATTGCAATACGAGGCAAGTTCATCAGCATCTGATTACTAATTCCATCAATACCCGGAGCTTTCTTCGGGTTGAGTTCGGCAATTAATTTTTGTAAATCACGCGTCTTAAACTTTATGTGTTGAGGGGTAGAGCGACTATATTCGGCAAATCAGGAACACCAGTACATATATTTGGCGTAAAAACGGATTTTAAGTGCTCAGCAAATATTTTACCTTTTTCAGTATCGCTTCTTGCCCAACCTACGGTAGATGTGCGTAGAGGTGGCTTATACTCAACGAGTGTTTTAAGCTTTCTGGCAGCGCGCCACAAGGAGTAATTAGACGCCGGTGTAACATCAAGACCCTCCAGATAATTTTTAAGAGATGCAATTTTTTCAGATGCAAGCAACTCTTGGAGTCGTTTAGTGCACTCTTTAAACCTGATTTTATTTTGTGGTGATCTGTGCTGTTGCCATTCCCTTCTAGCCCTTCTTTTTTCACGTACGAGACGTTCAATGTCTGTAGAATAAATTTTATTAAACCCAATCTGCGGATGGGAGATAGTGGCATGTTCAGCAGCCTGTTTAATATTCTCGCTGAGATTGGCAATGTTCGATTCAATATCATCGGGTGTTCTAAGCGTAATGTTTTCCGTACAATGACTGCTGAGATATTTTTTGAACCCTAGCCAATTAACACGATTGATCATCTTCACATATGGGTCAGGTAAGTTACTTCTTAATGGGCTACAAATTGTAATGATCGTCGGGGAGTGATCGGACGAGAGATCAAGAGAAGCTTGAACTTGAATTAAATCCCTAGATATATTTTTTATGACTCCAAAATCTATAACATCCGGAATTTTTTGTATGTCAGTAGGCCAATAAGTGGGCTCCCCACTCGAAATGACATCCAAGCCCATTTTTGAAATAGTGTTGAACAATGCTCGACCTCTGGGTGTAACAAGGCGCGAACCCCAGAACGTATGTTTCGCATTGTAGTCTCCAGCTGCTACAAAACAAGGTCCAAGAGATTTGTAGAAATCCTCATATTGATTCTCAGTGATTGAAAATCTGGGAGGGGAGTAAATTGATGATATAACGAAATTTGAACAAAAACTTTCAATGCCAATATTTGTTGCTTGTAGGTATTCTTCAAAAATGTTATCAAGAACATAGTGCTTGAGTCTTGACTTTATTAGAATTGCTGATCCACCGCAAGCCCTTCCTCTAGGGTCCTTTGTATCATATATAGTGTAGCCATAAATTTTAAAAAGACTTCTCGAAGTCAAATGAGTCTCAGATATTAACATTATATCAATATTTTTCTCCGTGAGGAAGTGCTCAAGTTCATTTTTATGTTGGCGAATGCCGTTTGCGTTCCAGAAACATATTGTTAACGTGTTCATGGCTTATTAAGTATTGCTTGAAGCAGAGTATTCTGCATTCGTAACATTTCTTGCATCATGCTAGTCATATTTGTTGTAAAATTGTTTATAGTTTGCTGAATTATTTTGCGGTGAAACATTTTGTGTCGGAATAGAACTAGCCTTAGCAGCATCTGCATACGATACACGAGAAGTAACTGGTTGGCTCATTTGCAGAAAAGTGGCAGAGTAAGCGTTTTAAATTATAAATTGGATGCGTCTCATTTTTTTTCAATTTTATATCATTAGGCTCAAGTTCAACACGAAATAGGGGTTGGGGAGTCTTTTCTCTATTTATTATATTGGACACATTTTTCACCTTGAACCCCTGGAGGACGAGTGCATCTTTTATTTCTTCGGGGACAACATAAGAATCTATGCCCTTCAATACGATCTGCATGCCTTTAGCGCTCTTAAGCTGGTATGTGTAGAAGCTTGTTTTACTTTTTTCAAATTCAGCAACCATTTTGCGGAAATCTTTTTCGTCATAAATTTGGATTTTAGTTTCATCGATATTGCCACGTTTTATTGGAACAATGTGAAATTTATTCTCACCAATGTCCGAAATTAATTTTTTAATAAGGGCATTTGAATTTTTTTGTCTCAAGTAGATTGGTGGAGGCTTGGATGTTTTGTTCGAGGATACCTCGGGTTTGTCGTTGTCATCTTGAAGAATTTTAAAGCGGTTTTGGCGATTAGTTGAGGATGCGCTGTTATCCCTAGACATCTTTGGAGCAGATGCAATTTTAGTAGAATTTGGGCTTCGCCCGCGCTTTAAAATTGTAATATATCTGTCCATTCCGACTTGGACCTTGGGTTTTGAGCTACTCTTATTTTCAGTGACAACTTGGTTAAGTGGTGACCCCGAGCCCGAGGCGGGTGATATCGCTGAGTTAAATGTGGAAGTACTAGGCAATATTGTCAACGATTCACTAGTTGGCATTGGGCAAAGCGAAGTTGATCGCTGACGAAACTGTGGTTTTGCCGTTAGAAAAAGTATATTATCAGATTTTTGATTTTTATTAAGAGCTTCAGAACTCACAGCAAGTCTATTATCAGATATTTTATTTTTATTGATATCATTATGAGCATCAAAACTATGTCAAAAGTTGTTTACAATTTTCGTGCGCCATTTTGTTTTGCTTTGCTTTGTAATACACAATTGTGTGTAGTGAAAAAGTTGAAATAAATTTTTACTTAAAAAAGGTGATACAAAACATTTAAAAACAATTATATTTAATTATTAAAATAAATATGTAGCTTTTATTATACTTATTTCACGTAATAAAGGTTTATCAATTAATAAATTTACTTTGGTTTTATCTATGCATACATTTCCTTTTTGTTGTATGCAGATCTGGGACTTGCATTAAATACAAATGCATTGACCATTTTCCCACACTAAACCAAATTAATACATTGGAACTAACTTTGATAATTATAGTGCAATTTTTTGGCATTAAACTAAAACCTGTTCAAAGTAATACATTAATATTGCGCTAGTACCAAATCACATGGCAAACGTAAATGAGTACATACATAAAAACATACGTACATACATAAATATGTAAATTTGTTTCTATGTACATATCGCCACTTGAGGCAAAAATCATATCACTACCATTTTTATAATTTTTCAAGAGCAAGACAAAATTTGATTAAATTGTTCGAAGCGGTAGTATATTCCGTTTATAAAATCACCATTTTTTAAGATATAACCTTACAATAAAATAAACGAAAACTTAAGTTCTGTAGCTCGTTTCTGTATTTCTCGCATCGTAAAATTTCCCGCATGAAACGAGGGAATCGTAACAAAAACAGTGTAAATTGAAACACAAAATGGCTTTTCGCACATAAGTGTTTCTGTATATTTACTTTGCGAGAACTATCTGTCATTTAAATAAATTTCCAGTAATTATTGAAAAGTATTTCTGTAACAATATTTTGTGAAAAGTTTCTCGCAAGAACTGTCAATACAACTCGCATTTTAACAACCAAATTTGTACAAAAACATATGAATTTTTTAATTTGTGTGTGGAAATATGAAAAATAAATTAGTTGAAAAGATATGCAACGTATTGTTGGACTAAAATTATTATTAACGAGTTGATATGATTATGTTTATTTATAATTTTTTTGTGTAATTGTCTTATGTAGGGACAGTTGATAGAAAAAACATTTTATTTCAATAATTTTATATTAATTTTATATTCTTGTTCATTATTTTATATTATTTTCTTTGAAAATTATTTCTTTTTTTGTTATTTTAATAATATTTTTGTGACATTTGTTTCATTTGACACGCAATTACTGGAAATATTCCAATAAAACAGAATCAGTGTTGTCTGTTTTCGCATTCAAATACAGAAACACTTTTTTCTCACAAATCGAGAAACGATGGAATTTTGTGTTTCACACTTCATGTGAGAAATTTTACGATGCGAGAAATACAGAAACGAGCTACTGATCTTTTATTTGTATATACGTACTTATACAGGTGCCTGCAATGTTCCTTTATTGTATTTTTTTATTTGTGCTATCTGATAAAAATAAGATTACGTTTTATATAATTTTACTGTGTACAATATGTGATATTGCAATAATATTGCATTACTTCATGATGTGCTTAGTGGCATTACAAAATTAGTGCATTTTTCGCCATACGATTAGCTGCTAATGCTATATTAATCCATTACTTTTAAGAGATTTTATTTTAGTGCAAAAAATAGTGCATTACAAACATCAAATTTAAATTTTCACTAAAATTTTTGTTTTTCAATCAGGGCTTATGAAAAGTAATGCAAGTTGCCCAGGTCTGGTTGTAATCATCTGTTTTTGACATTCATCCATTATTTTTACACAAACAAAGCGCATGTTGTTTTTGTATTTTCTTAGTTGTTGTAGACCTGCATATACTTTATATAAAAATACTTTGGCTGTAATAAAGCATTTGAAAAATCCCTCGTCTTGAAAGTTCTTATAAATGGTCTTGTGCAGGACTTTAAAGTGTGCTACCTACATTAACTGCCTGTTCCAGGATGTCACTCATGTTCGTTCGCACGCATTTTAAACGACAAACAGCTGTTTTGCGTTCCACTAAAAGCGTTTAGGACGACAAGTCGAAAGAAAATAACTGCGAACGATAACGTAAGCATTTTAATACAAATTTGCGCCCCAATAAAATTTTTTTCAGTCATTTGTACCACAAAACATATCAACAGACCCAGAAAAGTGTTCTACTTAACCGGCCTTTGGACGGGTGCAATAATTTTCTCTTCTGTGCATACATACATAGATATGTAAGTGCACATGTATGCGCAACGGCGCCTTCGTAGAGTAGAAGTATATTTTTTGTTAAACTGGCCTTCGTCCGATCTTAAGAATTCTCTCCTCTAGGTATGGACATATGTATGTAAATACATATACATATATTCTTATTGTATTTATGTATTCGGTATATTATTACCATATACCGGCTCCGCTTAGTAAGTTTTCTGTACAGCCGGCTGGCTTAAGTCCTCGTCCATACAGTGAAACCACAGGATCTACTTTGTGGTGAAACATTTGCTGCGAAACATTTTTGATTTCTCTTTTAAAACTGCATTCGTGTCCGCACTGTAAAGTTTTGGTTTTGCAGCTTAATACATTTTCTCATATATTTCTCATGAGAATGAGACGAGAATGACGTACTCAACAAGAACTTCATGTACATGAAACAAAGTACACTTTTCCATTCCTCTTTCCCCGTTCATCGACAAACTCAAAAGTTTTGCAGCAAATGTTTCACTGTATGGACGAGGACTAAGGATTTTCACCTCTGTGTATGTAGAACAACTGCTTAGATAAATAAATACGGCCTTATGTATAAGAAAAAACTGGTATGAAGTTAGCATAAGTGACGACATTGAACTAGGTGCTAACGAGTTCCTCCACACAATTTGGCATTAAAAATCGGCGCATAATGTAGTTTTCACCCAATATTAAATCCCAATGTGATTTGTGCTAACTGCTTGGCCGTTTTTTCTTATACATAAGACTGATAGCTTCTAACCAACTTTCATTATAATTAGCGGAAGTGGTGGTAGGCAGAAAATCGTTACTCATCGAAGTTGTTGTCGAACACATATACATACCTAGAGAAGAGTATCACAAAGACTAGCCAAAGGACGCAAAATGGCTTACTTACAAGCCCAGACGTGGGGAGACCGCCAACGACGCGTTACTCAACAAATCCATTGCCAGCGAAGCCAGTATAATATTACTCATTGGCAAAGCAAAATATTTTATTTGTGTAAATAAAAATAATTTGTTATATTTTGTCAGTCGACAATTAAAATAAAAGTGCCTGCTTTTGACAGAGTTCGTACAAATGACTGAAAAAATTTTATTGGGGCGCAAATTTGTATTGAAATGCTTACGTTATCGTTAGCACTCATTTTCTTTTGACTTGTCGTCCTTTAGTGGAACGCAAAACAGCTGTTTGTCGTTTAAAATGCGTGCGATCGAACATGAGTGACATCCTGGAACAGACAGTAAATCAATATTCTTGCACAGATTTTCATTACTCATGGTTTATTTTCTTCCCAGCATACCTAGCTTTCTGAGCAATAGCAAAAGTGTAAAATATTTGCCATTTAAATTTAATTATAAATTTTTAAAGACAAAAAGAAAAATTTTTTTTCGCCTTTGGTTAATAGTATTAATTTCTTTCAGTGAAAACGGGGAGTATATTTGTAATTAATCAATACACAAATATCCAACGCTGTTTCTTACGAAAATCAATTTTGCCGGTGGTGAACAGAGAAACAACTCGCTTGGCTCAAAGCCGACGGCACGCTGCCGCCTGTTAATTTTCTGTTTACCCTACCCCCTACTGACGCCGATTGTATCGGCTCAAAGCCAGCCGAAATTTTATCTGCTCAAAAAGATAATATTTTTGGAAAACATTACCCTACGTCTACACCTGATATATTTTTATCATAACAAAAGTCAAACTTTATATTGAAAAATAATTTTTTTAATGTTAGCTTTTTTTCTATACGGAATTTGACATTTATCATGATAAAAATATATCAGGTGTAGACGTAGGGTTATGAAAATGGATTTTTAATTTTCTTTAAACACACAAAAGGATATATTCCGTTAATTTTCAAATGAGTTTAATTTTCAATTTGCACACAACTCAGTGGAGACATTAAAAAGTGTTCTTCTATCAAGAGTTGATCCGTTACACACGAAGTCTGTATTACTAAAGCCCATATGATACTTCATTTTTCTTTCATTTATCAAGTTTTAAGGAAAAGTGCAAACATATTGTAATAGGAAAATTCAACAGGTGCAAAGGGTTCAGCTATATTAAGAAAAATAGAATAATGTCAACTACTTGACTAAAGTTATCGATAACAAATGAAGGTTTTTAAAAAATATGTAAAATTGTTTGACTTAAAATTGACATTTCAAGCTTGAAATATTAAAGTATTCGCTAATTAGCGGTTTATGTCCAAACATAGCGATTTTTAGTTTGTTTTGTCTTAATTCTAGTGGTTTCTAATTACGAAAATTTTACAAAATTAAATATTTTCTTTCCTTTTTATATAGTTTGTTCTTTCTAACATTTATTGTTTCTTTCTATCAATTCAATATCAAATCAATGAAGAAAATATGAAGTGTCATAAGGGCTTAAGTACATAAATTTATTACTTTGAGCTATGACGTTATTTAATAAATGAGCGATATGTACTTAGATGTATTTTCAATAAAAGAAAGCCAATATGTTAAATTTTATAGAGTTTATTGCCAATTTGGTTATTCATTTTTTCAACGATAGTATCGCTATCGAGAAAAAACTATCGATAGTCTAATGGAACTAAAACTATCGGTACTGTCGATAGTACTATCGATAGTTTGCTAGCTCTACCGCAAATCGGCGTGAATCAAAACAACAATAATAATAATTTTATTTTTCCCAGTGCTCAAAGTCACAGAATATTAATTTGTTAGTCTATGACAAAGTGTTTTGTGACAGCATTTAGATCGCAAAGAAAGTGCAATTAATATACATATTCATACCTGTTAATTTTGTTCCCTTCTTAATTAAAATGGTGAGTAAAAAATATACACGTTTTTATTCTGGAAAGATAAGCTATGTTTGCATATCAAAATCTGGAGAAATGTAACTTTCATTTGACCTTTGTTTATGGTATGATTTCATAATATATCATAACCATTCCAGTTTCTATTTTTTGTTTTTTTAAGTTTCCAATTGAATGGCCGGACACATTAGTTTAGAATTCGATTAAATTGAAATCGTAGATGTTTCAATTTAAATGTAGATACATACATACATAATATGTACATATACGTACATATGTATGTATCAATCCTCACAATTAGATGCGGTGGTTTTTAAGACTAATTTTACATTTCACGATTTAAAATGAAATTACATATGTACATAGCTATGTATTGTGATATTTTTGTTGTTGTTAAAATTAGTGTAAAACAATAAGTAGTAGACCATCCGTCCACTATTAACGCAAGGTATTTACATATGTATGTATGTATGTACATATATTTTTATCTTAAAAAAATAAATTATATTCAAATGTGTTTACATACCCACCCAACTACTCATTTGCCTTATGGGTTTCCTATTTGTTTTTATAGAAGTTTATAAATATACAAATCACAATGGACCCAATTGGGTGGTGCTATACCGCACCACCCTTCCTAACCTTGTAAATATATGTACATATTTATGTATTTACATACGTACATACTTAAGTACAGTATGCATTATAATGCAATACGTATAATGTAAATATCGCTCATTTACTCAAAAAACGTCATAACTCAAAAAATCCATTAATGATGCAGAATCAGGGACCGTAACTGTTATAACTTTTATCGTAAAAGTCAGAAAATAAAAGTTATTTTTTGACTTTTATTTTTTCGAGCAGAAATAAAAGTTATTTTTTGACTTTTATTTTTTTGAGCAAAAATAACAGTTATTTTTGACTTTTATTTTTTCGAGCAGAAATAAAAGTTATTTTTTGACTTTTATTTTTTTGAGCAAAAATAACAGTTATTTTTGACTTTTATTTTTTCGAGCAGAAATAAAAGTTATTTTTTGACTTTTATTTTTTCGAGTAGAAATAAAAGTTATTTTTTGACTTTTATTTTTTTGAGCAGAAATAAAAGTTATTTTGTGATAAATTCATTATATTTATTATAAATTTTGGCGCTTTTGCAATAGTGAATCGTTAAATTTACTTATTTAGAAAAGAATATTTGGAATATTAAATAATAATTTCTTTGTCAAAGGGGTTGAAAACACAAAAATAACTTTTATTTCTGCTCAAAAAAATAAAAGTCAAAAAATAACTTTTATTTCTACTCGAAAAAATAAAAGTCAAAAAATAACTTTTATTTCTGCTCGAAAAAATAAAAGTCAAAAATAACTGTTATTTTTGCTCAAAAAAATAAAAGTCAAAAAATAACTTTTATTTTTGCTTGAAAAAATAAAAGTCAGATTTTTAAAAAGCATCGTATTTTCTGACAATTTGGTCCAATACTTGCAAAATGGTATACTTGGTTTCATTCTCCGACATTTCCTTGAGGTTGCTTTTTTTAATCAAAAATTCAAAAATAACAGTTATTTTCGGTCCCTGTGCAGAATAAATCCTCATATGGCTCTTCAGATGTATGAAAATTTCATACAAATATTTTGTATACCTACTATTGAAATTAAAATAAAATTTTCTTTTTCCATTAAATTGTGTGTCAATTGAAAACTTCAAACGCGTTTTTTGGCAAACTTGTTTTTTTATGAGTTATGACGTTCTTTGAGTAAATGAGCGATATGTGTGTATGTATTTCTCTAGGAATCTAGTACATACATACATGCATATGTAGTATAATCATAATAAAAATATTTAATTAAAAAAAGTTCTCAACGCTTTTTCTATTTGATATTCTTGAAATATTCTTACACTAGCTCAAAGTCTAACCTTGATAAACTTTTTTGCCTACATACATACATATGTATACATACATATATGTACATGCATATGAATCTAGGTATGTATGTATGTACTACTTGTTAGTTACAGAACTGTTTAATAGGAAAATCTTATCATTATAAGTACCTAATTTATGTACATACATACATATCGATGGTCTCAAGTAGAAAGGCCCTAACTCGTATTCAGCGTGACCCTTTTAGCATTGTCACAGCTAAATTTAGCATTATGTATTTTGATTTAGCAGTGATTGTATTATTTTGCATTTATCATTTTTTCAGCATTTTTGAATTAATTTTTTTTAGCATTGCTTAGCATTTTTAATTTTATAGATTTCATATACTCCTTTCCATTTATACAAGTAAAAACCTCTGTCAATTAATGTATTTCATTGCATTTTGTATAGTATAGTGATGGAAACCATGTAAATAGCATAAGACGTCTTAAGCGGCTATTAAGCTGGCACATGGTATTTGAGAATGTTGTGTTAATGCAAAATTCATGTTTTTCAGCTTGGTTTGGTTTTCAAAAAATTTTGAGTTTTTGTATTTGTCATCATACCATCATACTTGTTTAATATATCTTCTGTCAAACTCAGTGTAAATTTGATGACTTGGTTAGAGCGCGCATTATTAAAGGTGTTTATTGAAATATGCGAAAGTCTGTCATATTCATATACCGAGTATGACCGTCTAATAGCCGCTTTAGTGTATTTTAAACGTCCAACACCTAATAATAAGAAGAAAAGAAGTATTACAAACTATGTTTTTTTTTTGGGATCGAACACTTCAAAATTCATCGTTGCGGAATCCGGCTCCTGGACATACAATGAAAAATAAAAATGAGAAAAGTAACTTACCCAGCTAAAAAAATATGTGTGGAGCATATATGATGTTCCATATATGGTTCAGAACCGAAAAATGAGGGTATATGGACATACATATATGTATGATAATATATATTCAGAATTGGGCAAAATACATGGCTTGCGGTATTTAAAATACAAAATACTTGCTGGTCATGTATGTATTTAAAATACAAAATACTTTAATTTTTTGTACGTATTTAAACTACAAAATAATTCCACATCATTTATGTATATATGTATACATATTATGTATGTATGTATGTATTTACAGGTGGTGTTACTAGTTCAGGCTCACTCTATTCTTGCTAGTTAGAAGCACGTACATACGTGCTTATGTTGGTCCTCGCCCATATTTGCAATTTTTGTTGCAGCAATTCTTGAGTGATTTGGTGAGAGGGGTGAGAAGATTGGATTGAAGGGGTACAGAGTTTCATGTGCTCGCAATGACAATGTGGACACTTATGCAATTTCAAAGCAGAATTTTAAAAAAATTGCAAGTCTGGACGAGGACTTGACAACACAATCTCCCAAGGCAAAAGCAACCATGTTGTTTTTGTATTGTTATAATTGTTGTAATAGTACCAACTGCAAATAAAACGCCTTGTGACAAGATGCTTCAGAATTGACAACTGAATTCTGGTAATGCCAACTCTAAAGCAAGCCACAGCCCTTGCGACCGTTGGTACAACATGAGCAGGTTGTGTATGAGATTGTAAAGTGTGTGGGGTCGTCGTATGAAGTTGTGTCTCGGTTGTACGAAAGATTAACAAGATTTGATTTTCTGGCAAGTTGTATAGACAGGTTGTAAGATTTAAGACTTTGTCGTACAACTTCATTTCATTTTGTTCTTATCTCGTTGCGTCTGAAATGGACAATTTCACAGATATGTATAAGTAATTTTATTGAATTGTATAAAAGTTATATGCATCGGAACTTTTGATAAAAGGTCATTAAATACTTCGTCTGTCACCCACGTGCAATTTTTATAGTCCTTTGTATTACTTTTTTTTAATATTTTAAAAAGTTTTTTGTAAGAATACGTTTCTTTTTATATAAACCACTCATTTAACCAAATTCTTTTTTTCTGTCCTTTTTTATCTTCTTCATTTTATTTTTTTCACCAAAAACATATTCCACTACAATACGCGACATACATACATATGTCATATTTACATTTTTAAAAAAATTAATAAATGAAGTTGTACGCTAATGTTGCCCTTGTTGATGTATAATTTGTGCGGAAAACACAAAACTTTCTAATCCAACGTGTTGTACCAACCGTTGCAACGGTCGCAAAGTGTGTGGCTTGCATAAGAGTTGGTATAGTTGTTTTTTTAGTGATTCTAATATTTTGTTATTGGTTTGACGAATCATACATTATAAATCGATCAAAATGCAAAACGCCAACAATGTAATGTATTTTGTAAATTATGTATTTAAAATACAAAATACTTGCATGTCATGTATTTAAAATACAAAATACTTCTACGTCATGTATTTAAAATACAAATACAAAATACGTATTTGTATTTCAAATACGTATTTCAAATACATGTATTTCAATTACATATATTTCAAATACTGCCCAACCCTGTATATATTCATACATTTCCATACATGTATGCGTAGTTATTCCATATACAGTATGTAATGTTCATATTCATACACTATTATATCTATACCCAGCTAAAAAAATATGTATGGAGCATATATGATAACCCATATATGGTACGGATCCAAAAATGAGGGTATATGGCCATATATGATAATATATATTCATACATTTTCATACATGTACATATGAATTTGTAAATTCATATTCATATTTATTAAAATTACTTTTTTAAGATTCTAAGCATTGAAGTTGTATTTGATGAAACATTTGTTTGGATAAATAATTAAAAACGAACTAAAAGATATTTTATTCATAATTTTAAGAGAAAAGGTGCATCGATTATTTAAAAAACATAAAACTTATCTGCGTACATAAAATTTAATTTAATAAGAATTTAGATTAAAAACTAATGCAATTAATCATTAAAAAAGTTATCCGGTTTTATACCAACACTACTTTTCAAAAATGTTTTTGCAGTAATATGAACTTTGTTTCTCAAAAATATCTAAATTATTTTCTATAAAATTTCTGACTGAAATATCCTTTTGATTAGAATGAGGGATATTTTTTAAACGTTGAGGCTGTACACACAAACTTTGCCAATCGTTTCTATTTTCTAACAGATTTGCAATTCTCCAGTGATAAAAAAGAGAGAAAAAGGTCGAGTTAATAAAATGCAAGTTTTTTTTTATTAAAAAAACGATCTTATGTGATATCATGTATGCATAAATTTGTATATGGCTCCATATATTACATCTTATTTCTATATATGGATCCACATCTGAAGAGCTTCATAATTAAATTTCCATATATGAGCTCATATATTATAATACATTTCATATATTAGTCCATATATCAATTCATATATAATACTTTTTCAATGTATAATCCTATACATTTCATATATTAAACATATATGGATCATACATTATTTTTTTAGCTGGGTGGGTTAATAAATTTTTTTAAGCACAAAGTATTTTTTAAATTTCTTTCGCATTATGTTGATAGCTGGCATGCTAATTAATATATTAAAAGTGTAAAATTATTTTATGTACTTCATTTTTATATGAAAATTACCAACAACAAATTTTACACAGTTATATTTAATACGATCATACAAACATACAACAGGTTTTATGAATTCGGCAATTGTATTTTGTATGTTCCTGAATTGTTGTTTTTACTTTTGAATCAACTTTGTTTGTGTTATTAAATTTAAATAAAATACTTATTCGTAATTATAACGGTAAAATTATTAAAAAATCATTCCAAATCTTTAGCATTATTTTAAGCCTTATTTACAATTCAAAATTTTTTTAGTTGTGGCCACACTGCTTGTATTTTTTGCGAAATTGAGTTTTTTCAGTGATTCCACAAATACACCTCATCACAAAAATTGATTGGAATAGTGTAAAAAATAACGCTTTTACAAGCAGTTGTACAAAGCAGTTTGTTAAAGCAGTTGTACTATTTCTATTATGTTTTTACCTTCTCCTGTAAAGTTACAATTATTTGAGTTAAGGTAGAATTAGTAAAATCGTATCGTTCCACTTTACAGCTTGCCGTATCATTCAGCTTTGTGCACAAGTTATAGAAAATGTAACATGCACAGCACATTTTTTTTGCCTGGCTTTGAATGCGGCTTTTTTGACATTCGCTACAGAAAAATCTGTTTTCTGTAGATTTCTACGTCAGCAGTGCTACCACCACGTATTTTATAACTAGTAACATGCATTACATATGGTACGGTTTTTATCTGCTGACACGTAACTTCACGACACGATTTTACTAATTCTACCTTTATGGTATTTCTACTTGTGACCAACGATATGTACCCATGATACAATAATATAAAGGTACAACCACATTTGACATATACATACATACATATGTATGTATATATAATTTAAAAAATTTATTATTCGACATATTGTCAGAAGTTTATGTGAGACAAACAGAAAATGAATAGTGATACTTACAAATGTATTTACCAAAGGTAAATCAATAATTGTATACACAATCAATTCTCATATTCCATTTCATAGAAAATTTAAGTTAAATAGCTGATGTTAATAATAATCTCTACCCCAGTAGATAGACATGGGTGCACAGAAAAGTATCGGTATTTCCCCCAGCTAATAAAGTCTAGTTTAATTTTTCTTCTCTTCTTTAGAAACTCACATTAATTAATAAAAATATTTCATTCGGTAAGAATTGAAATTACTGAACTTAAGCCTGATTAAGAAATTATTTCTGATTAAAAAGTCAGAAGTTTATTTTAATTTGAAATTTATTTGCTGATGGTTCAGCGTTGTCTATATGTATTTCATTGTTGCTGTAACAAATCATCAGTAGACTTCAATCACACATTTTTAAAAGTCAAAAACCTCTTATCTTATGCACAGACTTTCAAAAACTATTTGAGAATTCACAAACAATAATATTTTTGAAAATCACAAAAGAAAAATAAGCGTAGTAGGCTTAGAAACTTATACAAAACCCAGCAAATAATTTATATTTAGATTCGATATATTTATTATTATTTTGCAGAATAAAATAATAATAATAAAATAAATAAAAATTAAAAAATTCCGTAAATATACTCGTATGCTACCACTTAATTGTGAATAAATTCAGAATTAATGGAATGATTTTTAATTAATTTGGCTCGTTTTATTTATAACATATGAATATATAATAAAATATACAATTTTCTTCATTTTAATATTTAATGAGTTTATACGAGCAATACGATTAAAAGTATGGGGATTCCAAATAAAAGAAGCATCTTCTAGAAAAAAGACCTATAGAAATGTTTAAGTGTGTATGGATCAGAACATGCTCTTTTTAGAAAACCCAATATCTTACATGCTTTAGTTAGTAAATATACAACATTTGCATCAAACGACAAAGAATGATAAAATATAACGCCTAAGTCAAGTCTAGAATTATACTTATTCAACACTATGGAAGGAAACATGCAAACATTTATTAATGCTCAAACTCAGCCCATTAAGACGGCACCAACCACTGAGATTATAGAGCTCAGTTTGCATAATTTGAGCATCATGAATTGAATCTAATTTCATAAAAAATTTTTGAGTCATCAGCTCATAATAGATAGGTAGATTTAAAAAAACAACGACCAATATCGTTAATGAATAAGTTAAACAATAGGATTAACATTCGCTGAAGCCGGTGTAGTTTAGTAACCAGTGTCGTATGTCTTCATCACTAGAACTTTTCCTACAACAACTGATACAAAGGGACACTAACGCACATCAGAAAAATTCGTGGGTTTGTTGTTGTATGACTGTCGGAGACCGAGCTCGAACCCAGGACCTTCGGTTTTGTATTTAACGTGCTAACTACTTCAGCCAACGTCTCACTATATTGATAGTTGATAATGGATCAATGTATTAACACCAGAACAGCAACAACAAAAATTTGAGTTACTCCAAGTTTGCGCTGATAGCCTCATATAAAAGCATTGTTTGCTTTTCAATATGGGCAAATCCTGCGTGACGAACGCTACATTCGTACGCGTTTTCGGATTAAAATATAAAAAATTTTTGGTCTTTTTAGAGAGATACCTTTAACTTATACATGGTGTTTAGTGGGATTTGAGTGTACTTTAGAATGCCATAAAAAAATGTTTTTAACAGGTACGAGGGCGGTTCGGAAACTTCTTAGCCTATCAATGAAAGAGAATAGTTAGTTTTTCAAAAATATTTTTATTTTTCAATATAATCTCCTGAAACTTCAATACACTTAGTCCAACGCTTTTCTAGCAATTCTATCCCTTGATTAAAATAGTTTTCCTCAAGGTCTTCAAAATAGTGGTTTACAACTGTAATTGCATCTTCATTTGAGGTAAAACGCTTGCCAGCAAGGCATTTTTTTTAGATTTGGGAACAGGTAAAAGTCACTGGGAGCCAAATCAGGAGAATAAGGTGGGTGGTCAAGCAACTCGTACTTTAATTCGTTGATTTTAGCCATTGTTAAAACACTCTTGTGCGCTGGTGCGTTGTCTTGATGAAAAATTATTTTTTTGTGTTGTAAGCCAGGACGTTTTTCTCGAATTTGTACATTTAATTGATCCAAAAGGTTGCAATAGTACTCTGAATTTATTGTTTTACCCTTTTGCAGATAGTCAATCAATAAAATACCTTTGAAGTCCCAAAAAAGCATTGCCATAACCTTACCAGCCGATTGAATTGTTTTTGCCTTCTTTGGGGTACTTCCTCCAGCTTCAGTCCATTGTTTGGATTGTTTTTTTTTGTCTCTGGAGTATAGTGGTGGATCCATGTCTCATCAAGAGTTATGAAACGACCCTTAAAATCCATTTTATTTCGCTTAAAACGATCCAAACAAGCTTGAGAAATGTTCATTCTTATGCGTTTTTGGTCAACTGTTAACAAATGCGGCACCCATCTTGCAGAAAGCTTTTTCATTTGTAGTTCTTCATGCAAAATTAAATGGAGTCGATCATTTGAGATGCCCATGATATTAGCTATTTCACGCACTTTTATTCGTCGAGCATTTAATACCATATCATGCACTTTGGCTACAATTTCTGTTGTTGTTGCTGTTTTTGGACGTCCACTACGTGGTTCATCTTCAATGCTTGTACGACCACGTTTAAATTCAGCAACCCAATTTTTTACTGTTGCATATGAAGGAGCACTTTCACCTAACACATTCACCATATCATTATGAATTTCTTGTCCTGATAAACCTTTTTTATGTAAATATTTAATGACACCACGCATTTCTAATTTTTCCATTGTTAAAAAATCGCGGATGCGTCTTTTGTGAACACCTGTTTCTATATGATCGAAACAAAATTTAACATGTGTTCATAGCAAAGATGGAAGTTTCCAAAACACTTAACTTTTTTCTGTTTATACCGCGCTTTTTGTGCTAGGCTAAGAAGTTTCCGAACCGCCCTCGTATAAGTTGCGAAAAAATTTATCACAAATTAATGTGACGCACGCTACAAAAAATGGAAGTAACTTCAAACGTTGTGGTATGTTTTTGTAATTTTTAGCAAATTTTGCATAATAAAGCACACAAAATGAAATGCCTAAAAGAAAGATGAATATAAGAGAATTCTAAAATAAGTTATTTTCAGGCAAACAATTTTGTAGATTTTTCTCAAAAGCCGTGAACCATATGTGACGCACGCTACATTTTTTCCAGTAGTATACAGTAAATAAAAACTATTGTATTTATTTTAACGAAACAATTTATATTCTTTGTTAATATCATTATTTAATGCATATTTTATGTTTATAAGTTAATTTATTAATGTATACATATATGTTTATAAATAAATTAAAAAAAAATTATTTGGATTAATTTAAAAAATGGTAGACTGTTTTTGGGACTGCCCATATAAAGTTTTACATTTAAATTACCGTTACCAATATCTTAGTAACGTTGCAGCCAACACGTTCAAGTTTTTAGTTCGCATTTGATAACACAAACTACATGGTAAATCTCATTCGACTTGGCAACTGTGACAAATTTATAGTAAATTTGATTTTAAAAATGCCTCCGTCGAAGAAACAACTCAAACTGGTAGCTTCAAAATGGAAGCTCAAAAATGTATTTTGTGGCCAGCTGTTAAAATTGCACGCAAAATTGCCAAACAGATGGAAAGATAAAATTGAAAACAATTTTGTGGTGAGTGTGTTAGTTAAAGAAGTGTGAGTGTATTCCAAATTTAAAATATCCCTGCAGGAAATGTCGATAGTAAAATTATACTGATTATCTATTGACGATGTCACCAGTACTACTGACAAATTATACCCCAACTAATGCTATCTACTTTTGACATTTAACACAGGCTTGTCCTACGAAATCTACCAGTAGACTTCGTCAATACTGACTAGGTAGTTCTTGTGGGACCATATGGTGAAAATGTTAGTAGTAACATTGTACTGACTTACTATTGACGATATCACCACACTCTGGGAAATGTCCGTAGTAAAACTGTACTGATTCACTATGGACGCTGTCACCACCTGCACGAAATGTCAATAGTGAAATTATACTGATTACTTAAGTATGGATCAGAAAGTGTGACAAATCCTTAACTGACGGCACAAAATCTTCCACAGGGTCAAAAAAGATTCCATAATTAGCACTTTCACTTAAATTTTCTATTTTTATACAATATGGATTGTTATTTTATTTGTTATTTTTTCTAATTTCTTTTATATACGTAAATGTTTTTTTAATTATTGTTCAATACACCCTTATTAACCTTTTAATTTGATTTATTAAGCTAATTTTTATAAACATTTAAATTTTGTTTGACGCCAATTTATTTTCAACAAACCAATAAAACATTAAGAAGAAGCATAGTTGTGTGTATCTGAAAAAATGTTTTCTACGCATCAAAAACAATATTAATGTGTAGACGCTTCGTTGACAATGTCACCAAAATAGTCGACAAAAGTGGTGACTTGGGGACACTTTACCCCACGTTTCCTTCAGGGATATAATTCACCCTTGTACTATGTAGTCGAAATACGGCACTAGTAATTAGGACCATCATCACTTAATAAATATAATAAAATCAAGTAAATTAATTTTAAATGTATTATTTTTATATTTATAGGCTGAGCCAATTCGTGTTGTGGTTACCGGTGCTGCTGGTCAGATCGCCTACTCCCTTCTATATATGATTGCTCGTGGTGAGGTTTTTGGCAAAGACCAGCCTTTGATTTTGCATTTGTTAGATATCCCACCCATGTTTGGTGTTTTAGAGGGTGTAGTCATGGAATTGGCCGATTGTGCCTTGCCTTTGCTCCGTGAAGTAGTACCCACTACCGATCCCGCAGTTGCCTTCAAGGATGTAGCTGCCGCCTTCTTAGTTGGAGCCATGCCACGCAAAGAAGGTATGGAACGCAAGGATTTGTTGTCGGCCAACGTGAAAATCTTCAAGGCCCAAGGTCAAGCTTTAGACAAATATGCACGCAAGGATGTTAAAGTTTTGGTTGTTGGTAATCCTGCTAATACTAATGCTGTAGTGTGCTCTTTCTACGCTCCTTCAATTCCACGGGAAAATTTCAGTGCAATGACTCGTTTGGATCAAAACCGGGCAACAGCCCAAGTAGCTGGAAAGGCTAAAGTTCCCATAAGCCATGTAAGGAACGTTATTATTTGGGGAAACCACTCTTCTACTCAATTTCCCGACGCTAGCCATGCCGTCGTCAATGTTGGTGAAAATGAAAGATCCGCTGCAGAAGCTGTTGGTGATGCTGAATTCTTGAAAGGTTCGTTTGTTGAAACCGTCCAAAAGCGCGGTGCTGCTGTAATTGCTGCCCGAAAAATGTCTTCTGCTATGTCTGCCGCTAAAGCGGCTTGCGACCATATGCATGATTGGTGGAATGGCACCGCTCCTGGCCACTTCGTTTCAATGGGTGTCATTTCTGATGGCAGCTACGGCGCTCCCAAGGATGTTATTTACTCCTTCCCCGTTGAAATTAAAAACAAACAGTGGAAGATCGTTCAAGGCCTGTCGCTTGATGAGTTCGCCAAGTCGAAGATGGCCATTACAGGCAAGGAATTGTTAGAGGAGAAAAACGAGGCAATGGCTGTGTGCAATGCCGAATGACTAGCTAGCCCAAAAGATTCCAAATTGTAACTGATTTACGCAAGTCTTAAACAGAGTTACAGATACTAAAATTTCACAGCTAAAAATTAAGAGTTTATTTTCCCCCTTTCTAAGTAGCGGTATGATTGATTGTTTAAAGTTTTTTTTATAGTTTTTGTTCATTAAAATTTAGTGATATTCGTTTAAGAACGACGCATTTAGGGTATGAAATTAAATCCCAATTTGAACTTTCTTATAAATACTTGTTGCTAAACTTTTTGACTATGTAAACATTTTACATACATATATAATAAAAATATACAAATGTTTGTATGTATTTACATATAAAAAATTAATTTTCTTTTGAATAATGATAAGTTATCTTAAGAAGTTATACCCATTATACAACAGCAGATATGAGTATGGAATGGAGCGAGCAAGCCTTGCACATTAAAATGAAGGAGTATAGAGGTCTTCAAGAGACATCCGACTTATTTTCTCGTTGAGGTAATAGGTACTACACATTGGGAGCCCGCGGGATCCTTTTGAGAGAGTAATGTTCTTCTTCTTCTTGACCGAAACAGCCCGTAATTTTTCTTTGGGCAAGTTTGGGCAAGCCGATAATCGATCAGCTGTTTGAAAAATAACCAATAACAAAAGAAAAATTAAATTGTCCTAACACTAAAAACATTGAAAAAGTTGTATCAAAAAGGTTTATATACAAGTGGTGAACTAAGTTTTATCAGTTTTTATGTAAAATTAAGAAACAAAACGTTCTAGTTATGCCACAGCATGTAAGTAAACGCATGCTTGTGTATGTGTGTAAGTATGTAAGTTTTCTTTTGAGTTTCAATAAAAAAAAGATTTATTACAAAAAGGGTTTATTTTTAATTTTATTTATTTCAGTACTTCAGTCAACCACTTTTGTTTAGCACTTTTCTAGAACTAAACTTTTATTTTGTTCTTAAAATATTCTTAGCCTAGACTTATGAACCATTTCTGCATGATCAGTACAACGATCATGGATGATGAAATTCCATTGATCGCCGGGCTATCAGCAGATGTGCAGAAAACAAAATCAATATTATTGTAAACAATTTCATGAACCATTGGTTCTTCTTGGGTGGCATATATAGCTCGCCGTCCCTTAGAATTCGAGTCTCTTCGAATTAATGTGAATAAGAAATCTTGTAAATTACAAGCAAGATCACAATGCAAGTAAGTAACCCGTAAATTGCATAAACTTCTGTATGTCCGTATTGATTTTTATCTGTTTAAGTTTCCTATCACCCGCTGCTGGTTCATTTAAATTTTTGCGAAGTGTGCATCAATCATTTCTCTGTTCTCATCGTCCATATTTCCGAATAGCCACTTTATGGTTCTTCCCCAAAAATTCAGTAAACCTCTTGTTTCTGGCATGAACTGTTATTGTGACATTAAATATTCCAGCTCCATTATTTTATCCTGCTTTATTACATTTATGACATTTCACCTTGCTTTATTACGAAATTTCTTGAAACTTCTATTTTGGCCCTTTGAATGGTCGCTCTAATATCTTCCAAATCAAAAACATGTATTATTTTATTATATCCACGAATCACGGAAATAGGTTCACTTTCTATCACATATCCTGCTTCCGATTCAATTTTTGTAATTTCCACTGTGGCCACTGCGGTTGACACCATCAAAAGGAAAAGAGCAGCCCCGATCATCCAAAAATAGGAAATATGAGGAGCCGCAGAACAAAAGGTGTTTTTTGCTCATTTAAAATTTTTGGGAAATCGAGATTTATTTTTTTCGCTCCTTTAAAAAACTGCAAGAACCTGGAAATGCTAACAAGTCTTTTACTTATCTACAGATGCATCTAACTGTCATAAGTCACCCCATTAAATGTGAAGGATGTTTAATACAATTCCAATTTTATTTCGGAAAAAACACCTTTTGTAAAAAAAGAAAGCAAAAAGCACCTTTGGTTAAGGAAAAAAAGTAAAAAACACCTCTTGTTAAAAAAAGTAAAAAATCTCGTTTTGTTAATAGAAGGAAAAAGTACATTGTGTAATGCGAATACACATATATGACGATAAAATTTTGACTGAATGTGGTTCAAAAGCACCTTTTGTTAAGCATACATTTTTTAGAACCCATTTACTTTGTAAAAAAATAATAACAATGCTAACTTGATTGTTTCTACAAGATTTCAACCTAAATATTATAAAAATACCAAAAAACCAATTTTTCGAGAAATGCGAAAAAGCACCTTTTGTTCTGCATCTCCTCATATACAAATATTACGTGAGAGCAACTCTTATGGTAGAATTAGTCGATTCGTATCGTGTTACTTTTGAAGTGGTAGTATCGTTTAATTCTGGATGTTAGTTAGTAAAAACGTGAGAGTTCCACCAAACGTTTCAGCTGTTGTTGTATTTCTCTTTGCTTTATACATGTGTGTGCATGTATGTAAGAGAGAAGTTGACGTAGAAATCTATTTTCTGTAGATTTCTACCTCACATACACTTACGATACATATTAAATAAACAGCAACATGTTATATTTATGCTACAGATTTTCTCAGCTGCTCCGTCAACTCACGATACGAATCTACTAATTCTACCATTACGATTGTCTGTTTTTTTCTTTTCATCTAATAATTTTTAATGGTCGTTTTATCTGTGCGATATCGATGCGTTTCATCCTAGCAGGATTATATTTATTATATCTTTTAGCAGTTTTATGTATTTGGCCTTGGACATTCCTTATATACAAATTATCAGGGTTACAATTCGGTACAGGTTCCCTCTTGAGATTGATTCGTTTAGTAGCGTTTTGTTTTCTTGCGTTCATTAGCAAGGCAATCTTTGAAAAATCCAAATCCGAACGGTTAATAAAATCCATAGGCTTAATTCCTATGGTGGAATGAATTGAGTTATAATATCCTATCGCTCTATTGACCAACTCTTCTGTATCCATATTCTCGTTGCTTCTTTTAATTACTCTAATATTAGGAAACATCTGAGTTTCCCGTATGTGAATTTGGTGTGGTAAAGTGGGCATTAATGTTCCTCTCTGAAAAAAATAATTTCATACATGCGTTATTAAATTCATTATCCAAAATCAAGGATTCGGGCTTTCCCAAATAAGAAATTCTCTCATCTAATTTAGTTCCAATTGTGCACATATTTCTATCGCTGAGCCTATGAGCGGAACCCAATTTAGTAAATCGGTCAATGGTAGTCAAAAAGCAATTTTTGTGAACATGAAATATGTCTGCGTGCACAATCTGGTTTGGCCTATTGGGTGTCTCGGTGAAATTAAAATATTTTCTGAAAGGTTTTCTCTCGTACTTATTTTCGGCATACACCTGACAACTATTTATATATTTAACCACATATATTAATTTATTTTGGATTACATTATAATCCGAATTGCCCAATTCGGAATAAATTCCCACTGTACCTTTATTCAATTCTCTACTAAAAATGGAATTTAAATCATGATCATTTGACAGGTCATTCCTCTCGACGTAAATTATTTTATATTTATTATAAGATTTTCTCGTTGTATCTTCATAGTGAACAGACGTAATAGCGGAATTTTTCTTACATACAAACTAAACAAAAAAAATCATACAAAAAAATATTCGTAGTACATATTAACTTTGATAAATAAGCTTATTTTGCTTTGCTAATATTTTTACATATAAGTAGAAATAATAAAAACGAAAAAAACCCGTAAACAAAAACACAAAGTACCCTTGAGGAATACTCTATATGAGTACCTCAAAGGAAAAAAATTGTGAAGTGAGTTCTAACGGCAGAAATGCCTATTTTACTGTGAGTTCTGAAGCTCTTAATGATAACAATAAAAAATCTGATGATAGACTTACTGTGAGTTCTGAAGCTCTTAATAAAAATAAAAAAATCTGATGATATACTTTAGGTCTGTTCCAGATGCATAACAAAACAGTCCGAACTAGTACAAAGTTATCCAAAAGCGTTCCAGATAGCAATTTTTGTACAATTTTGAGAGCGAATGAGAGAGTAATTTTTTTCATTTCCTGTACAAACTAGTACGAACTTTTTCTTCTGGGTAAGTTCGGACAAGAATTGAAAATTCAGCTGTTTTTTGTTTACATATGAGACTGAAAAATTAATCAGAAAATTTGCAAATAAAGCAATGAATTTTTATTTATTAAAAAGCATAATGGAATGTTTTGAAATAAAGCTGAAGTTGTAAGTACATTTGTGCACATTTCTCCATTTCTTTAGTATGAAGAAAAATGATTTTTTATGATTTTTTTCATAATTCACGTAGCTTCTATTTATTTTGGAGTTTTTTTCATTTACTTTTTACAGCTGTTGCCAATGATGCAAATTTTATGTTTTTATAATGTTATGCGTTTTAAGTGACTAAAATCACTAAAATAAAATTTAATTTAAAAAGTAAGCAGCAGTAGTATATCAAGATGGTCAATTATGGTTTTTTGCGTTCCAGCAATTTTGGATAACTTTTTCATATTCAGAAAGTAATTTTAATTTTTCTCTCATTAGTCCGAACTTGTACAAAATCTTGTGGAACACACCTTTTTTCTAACGGCAAAACCACAGTTTCGTCAGCGATCAACTTCGCTTTGTCCAATGCCAACTAGTGAATCGTTGAAATTACCGTTGCCTAGTACTTCTACATTTAACTCAGCGATATCATCCGCTTCGGGCTCGTGGTCATCATTTAAGCAAGTTGTCACTGAAGATGAGAGTAGCCCAAAACCCAAGGTCCAAGTCGGAATGGACAGATACGTTAAAATTTTAAAGCGCGGGCGAAGCCCAAATTCTACTAAAATTGCATCTGCTGCAAAGATGTCGGCAAAACCGTTTTAAAATATTGCAAGATGACAATGACAAACGGGCTGAATCTGCGAACAAAACCTCCAAGCCTCCACCAATCTATTTAAGAGAAAAAAAAATCAAACGCTCTTATTAAAAAATTAATAATTGGTGAGAACAAATTTCACATTGTTCCAATAAAACGTGGTAATATAAATGAAACTAAAATTCAAATTTATGAAGACAAATATGTTCGCAAAATGGTTTCTGAATTTGAAAAAAGTAAAACAAATTTCTACACATATCAGCTCAAGAGTGCTAAAGGTCTGCAGATTGTGTTGAAGGGCATAGATTCCTATGTTGCTCCCGAAGAAGTAAAAGATGCTCTCGTCCTCCAGGGTTTTAAGGTAAAAAATGTATCGAACATAATAAATAGGGAAAAGATCCCCAACCTCTATTTCGCAGTTGAACTTGAGCCAAATAATATAAAATTGAAAAAAAATGAGACCCATCCAATATATAATTTAAAATATCTCTTATATCGAAAAATAACCGTTGAAGAACCACACAAGCGTTCAGGACCCGTATAGTGCCATAATTGAAAAATCGCGATAACAGCTGATTGGTGTGAATTTTTAATTTTTACTAAGTTGTTGCAAGTGAGAGAAAAATTGTTTTCTACATGTATAAAAAGCAAAAGCTATATATTGCATTTGCAGACATACAGTAAGGGACAAAATTGTTCACAGAATAGTAGTTATTATGAATATGTTGAATTATATTATTCTAGATATTATTTTATTTGAATATTATATACTTTTTGTAATTCATAGGCAATGATATGATAGAAAACAAATTAACTTAAAAATATTTTATTTCATAAAAAATAAATTTTTTTTGGAGTGTAGGTGTGAACAATTATGACTCTCGTAGAAGCAACATACTAATTTAGCTGTTAATACTTTGTATGTTTACCACGAGCGGCTTCAACAGTGTTTATCCTTCTGGGCATACTTTCCACAAGATTTGTAAGAACAGCTTTAACAATATCTTTCCAAGCTTCAATGGCGTGATCACAAAGCTCATCCAAAGTACCAGGTGGTTCTTTTTTAGAAAATATTCTCCTCTTTAATATTGACCACAGGTGTTCAATCGTGTTCAAATCAAGCGATTGAGGAGGCCAATCTAAAGTCTTAATCCCATTGCTAACAAGCCACTCCTTACTAATTTTAGCCGTGTGCTTAGGGTCGTTATCTTGCATAAAGATGTCGCTCTGACCAGGTCCCAAACCAAATATATCCAGACTTGGGAGATATGAATCTTTCGGAATGGTTGTGTAGTCAGTAGCACAAGTTTTACCTTTTATTCGTCGAAGAATTTCAAGCTCATTACCACGAAAACAACCCCAAGATATCATTGAACCACCTCCAATTTTTAATGTGCTGCATATGTTGCGCTCTTAAACACCAACACTTTTATCTACCCATGTCCACTGCCGTCCGTCTGATCCTATTTTGTTGATTTTGAACTCATCTGACCACGTAACGCGTTTCCAGTCTTCTACAGTAAAATTTTCATATTTTTTGCAAAGGCTAATCTTTTTTTCGATTTTTTTCACTTAAAAATGGTTTTTAGCCTTGGTTCCAGCAACGAATCCACGTGCTCGTAAATTCCTCCGAACTTTTTTAGCGCTAACATCTATATAATACTCTTCTTGAAGATTTTTTTTTGCCTCAACAGCTGTATTAACCGCTCCTGTTGTGATCATTCGCTTAGCTACGCAGATACCAGCAGGTGAAAGTTTCTTTGGGCGACCTGCTTTGTTGCTTAAGATATTGAAATCACATTATTTTTCTATTTTATTTAGGTTAGGTTAGGTTATAACAGGCTGCTGATTTTATAGTAAACCAGCCCACTTGGGTCCTTAGAGGTCCCGTTGTGCTGCCTGGGCAGATTGAGGTGGGCTGCCCATCCTCATTTATCCTACACATTATCCGTATTCAGCTGAAACCAACCCGAAAGGCGTATGAATGAATTCACACTACCGATTTCACATTCCGACAGACTCTCCAAACCTTGCAGTATCGGAGCCCCCATGTGGAGTGAACGCACCTCCGCAAGTGCTGGGCAATGACAGAGAAAATGCTCAACAGTTTCCTCCTCTTCCTCGTCCTGACAGCTTCTGCAGAAATCATTATAAGGTAGATTTAATCTACCAGCATGTATGCCTATGTAGCAATGTCCTGTTAGGACTGCGACCAAATTGCGGAGTTGTCCTCTTGGAATCCTCCCCAATATTGCGGACCTCCTCATATTATAACAGGGCCATGTCATTCTAGAGGTTAAACATGTGACCTCATGTAACCATCTAGCCTGTGCAACCCTGAAAAGGTTCTGCTGTATTTGCATTTTACAGCAATTCATCGGAACACCTACCAACCTATCAATGTCCTCATCCTGCATTTGAGCTCCAGCCTTAGCCAGCTCATCCGCAATATTGTTACCAACACTATTCGCATGTCCTGGAATCCATTGTAGTTCCAGGTCAGCATACATTCCCAGTTTGTTAAGAGAGATTCGGCAGTCATATACCAGATTCGATGTCGTAAAGACACCCGCAATGTTTCTAATGGCAGCTTTGCTGTCCGTGAATATACGGATATCCCAGTTGTATATCCTATAATACCTCAACCATTTAGCCGCTCTACTTATCGCTGAGATTTCAGCCTGTAGTATACTACACCTACTGTCCAGCTTGAAGCTTATCCTCTTTTGAAAGCGAGGAATAAAGATTCCCCCACCCACGCCCCTGTGTGACTTCGATCCGTCCGTATACACCTCGAGCACATCCTCCTCTGCCCCTATAGACGAGTTGGATGCGCCCGATGTGTTAGATTTGAATCTATTGTCAGGCAGAGGTATGGGTGATCGGTAATCTATATTGGCCGGTAGATCATTCAACTGATCTCCTATTATAGAATGACCGCAAGTCAGCTTTTTCCACGCATTTGCCGACTGTAATCTAGTTACAGAGTTCATAGCAATTTGCTTTACCATGAGATCCCCTGGCAGCCAGTGCATCATCACGAAGAGCGCCTTGGAGGGAGTGGTCCGTGGTGCACCCGTAATAGCAAGGGCTGCAGATCTTAGAATCCTTTCAATGGTTCCACGATGGATGGCCTTCTGCAAGGCGGGCCACCATACTAACGCGCCATATGTTAATATTGGCTTAATCACTGTATTGAAGAGCCATTTGGAATTGCAAGGGCTTAAGCCCCATGTTGTCCCTATTGCCTTCTTACATACATACAAAGCAATGGCAGCCTTGTTTGCCCTTTCCTGGACATTTCGTTGCCATGAGAGTTTGGAGTCCAGATATATACCAAGATATTTGGCACAATCAGACAGCTTAAGTTCCATTCCATTTAACCTTGGAAGTTGGAATTGCGGAATCTTGTATCTTCTCGAGAAAAGTACAAGATCCGTTTTCAACGGATTTACATTCAGGCCACTATTGACACTCCATCTACTAATGGTACCTAGTGCCTCCTGTAATCTCTGAGATAAGGTATGTAGATGTTTACCCGATACCAATACTGCGATGTCATCTGCGTATGCTACGCACTTGAACATCTTATCTTCAAGTTCCCTTAGAAGGGAGTTTAAAGCGAGGTTCCACAGTAGTGGAGATAGAACTCCTCCTTGTGGGGTACCTCTATTAGCTATTCTTTTAATCGAAGCTTGCCCTAGGTTGGTTGAGATAGTTCTGTAAATAAGAATTCTCCGAACCAGTTTAATTATTGACCGATGTATGTTCAGTCTCGCCATAGCCATTATAATGGTTTCTGGTCTCACATTGTTAAATGCGCCTTCTATGTCAAGAAAGGCTACCAGTGTGTACTCCTTTTGATCCAGAGATTTCTCTATAGAACCAACAAGAGTGTGTAACGCAGTCTCAACTGATTTACCCTTAGTATATGCATGCTGAGATGCTGATATACGATCAGGTTCGATTGTCATTCTGAGATGAAGATCAACCAACCTTTCCAATATTTTTAAGAGGAAAGATGAGAGACTAATGGGTCTAAAATCTTTCGCTGTGGTGTGCGATGCTCTGCCTCCTTTTGGAATAAAAACGACAGTACACATCCTCCATGGCTTTGGAATATATGCCCACTTTATGCATGCCATATATATCCTGATTAGCCAAGGTATCAGTAGGTCCACATTCCGCTGCAGATCAGCCGGAATGATGCCAGGTGACTTAAAAGGACTAAAACTGTTTATAGCCCATATAAGCCTGTCCCTACTAATGGGCACCTGCACCAATTCAGCGCTGGTTTCCAAGTCAGATTCTGCCCTATCTTCATAGACTGAGCAACCAGGAAAGTGTGCTTCCATGAGAACCTCAAGGGTTTCACCCTTTTCCTCCTATTTATTCTGGGCACAGCCCTTTCTGACTGAATTCCTATTGTAAACTCAATATACATATGATCCGAGTAGGAGCAGTCTTCTGAGACTCTCCATCCCCTAATCCAATTAGATTGTCTGGAGCTAACAAGAGTTATATCCAGAACTTCCTTTCTGTTAGCTGTTATAAAGGTGGGTTCTGACATTATTATTATTATATATATTAGCTACATTTAGGTTACTGCAAAGAATAAAATCAAGTAAAGACTCACCCCTTGCGTTAGTGTCCGAGCTTCCCCAAACAATGTGATGGGCGTTTGCATCCGCTCCAATAATTATCGGCAGGCCTCTACGCTTTGCCATATCTGCTACTTCTCGAACCTTAGGTGGAGGTGATTCGAGGTCGTGCGCCATGTAGCTGGAAACTAAGACGATGGTGGTGTTTCTAGTCTCCCATATTACGGCTGTTGTGTCTTCATCACTGTAATCAGATAGGATGAAGATGTTTAGGTTGCTTTTAGCAACTATGCAGGATCTTATATTACCTGACCTGTGTGTATGAAAGAGCTTAAAGCCTTTCATGCCCAGTCCGCAAACCTTGCCCTTGTGTATCCAGGGTTCTTGGACCAGCAGTAGCTCCTCTCTTCCTTTACTCATTTTGAGGAGCGCTGCAGCCGAGGCTGTCTTTGAGTGATGAAGGTTAGCTTGTACTACCCTCATCATCACCCATATTTGTGTGTACGACGGTGACGTTGATATCCTCCTGATCTGAATCCAAGAGGGTATCCTCGTCAACCATTTCTTCAACATCTCCAAAGAACTCTCCAACCAACTCTGAATTGAAAGGAGTGCTCTCCTGAGATATTAAGCTGGCAGATCCGTCTACAGACATATTTTCAGGATCCGGGTGTGCCGAATCCATTACCTCACTATCTGATACGATAGCCATACTCTCCTCCTCCGGAACACATTTGTTCTCAGTCAGGGTGTGCTTGTCATCACCCCGGAAGATTCTAAGGGAGATTACGTCAAAACCGTAATACATCTCCCCCTTCCTCTCCCGGATCAATGGAAGCGATTCCCGGCTCAGAAGAATTGTGATCCTTCTGAAACCACCCGAAGGTTCGGAAACACTGGTCACTTGCCAGTTTTGGGTTGGCATCTCAGGGTTTCCTTTTTTTTTTTTTTTTTTCATATACATATTTATTTATTGTATCTTCAAAAATAAACTAACAATAAGTAATCAAATCTTAAATCTAAATATAATTATTAGGCCCGACCAATATCGGACATAAGCTTAGTGATAGTTATAAATAATACATACGTAGTGATAATCAAAAAGAAGTATTTTTAAGCAGTCCCATCTGGAGTGTTGGGTATAAGAGCCCTTGTGTCCCTTTTTTTTTTAAGCGGATGTGTCCAGTAAAGCTCAAAATATTACGGGCAAGCGGATTAGGATGTGACTCGAGTTTAGTTAAATATTTGCCTGCGTATTTTGCAATTTCTTCACTCACTAGTGGCATATTTAAATCACGATGAATATTTGAATTTTTAACGTACCATGGAGCAGATGTTATCAAACGTAAAATTTTGTTTTGCCTTCGTTGGATTCTCTCGACGTTTGAAGCTGAAGCAGTGCCCCACAGCTGAATTCCATAGCACCATATTGGCTTCAAAAGCGACTTGTATATCAAAAGTTTGCAGTCTAGGCTGAGTGTTGAATTTCTGCGAATTAACCAATATATTTGAGTCAATTTAAGTTTCATTTGGGTTAACTTAGAGTCAATATGATATTTCCATGTAAGCCTTCGATCCAGGTGTATGCCAAGGTATTTGACTTGAGAATGTTGAGGAATATTTTGATTGTTGATTCGAATGGGGGAACAGGTATCTTTTCTTAGGGTAAACGTTATATGAACACACTTTTGTTCATTGACTTTAATTCTCCATAAGTTCAACCATATTTCAAGCTGGGTAATGTGTGCTTGGAGATTGCGGGATGCCTCATCAGGATTTTTGTGAATACTCAAACAGGCTGTATCATCGGCAAATGTAGAAGTGTGGATGTTATTGCTCACAGGCATATCACAAGTATATATTAGATACAAGACTGGCCCCAGAATACTACCCTGTGGCACACCAGAAGATATAGATTCGGGTACACTCATGAAGTCTCCTTCCACAACGGTAAATGTCCTATCAACAATATAACTTTCCAAAAGCTTTTGTATATTTATTGGTAGGTATGTCTTCAATTTTAAAACTAGGCCTTTGTGCCATACTTTGTCAAATGCCTGAGAAACATCAATAAAAAGGGCAGAACAATACTTCTTTTCTTCAAAAGTCCTCCTTATAATTTGAACCAATCTATGCGTTTGCTCAATAGTGCTATGCTGACTTCTAAAGCCAAATTGATGGTCCGGGATGCACCCAGTATCAGCTAAAATTGTGGACAATTTAGTCATGAGCAGCTTTTCGAAAAGCTTTGAAATTGTTGAAAGTAAGCTTATAGGCCTATATGACTCAGCCTTGGTAAGATCTTTGCCTGGCTTTGGAATCATTTTAATCTTGGCAAGTTTCCAGTTATGTGGAAAATACTGCATTCGTAAAATGGCATTAAAAATAAATAGCAAAATTCTTATTGCAATATGAGGCAAGTTCATCAGCATCTTGTTACTAATGCCATCAATACCTGGAGCTTTCTTAGGGTCGAGTTCAGCAACTATTTTTTGTAGTTCACGCATCTTAAACCTTAAGGGACGAGGGGGCAGAGAGACTACACTCGGTAAATCGGCAGCACCCGTACATGAATTGGGGGTGAATACAGATTTTAAATGCTCAGAAAATAAGTTACCTTTCTCACTATCGCTTCTTGCCCAGCCTCCAGTCGAAGTACGCAATGGTGATTTGAGATCAACGGGTCTTTTAAGATTTCTAGTAGCGCGCCATAAAGACTAATTAGATGTTGACGTTACATCAAGACCTTCTAAATACTTTTCCAGTAATGCAGTCTTTTCCGACGATAGCAGCTCTTTGAGTCGTTTAGTACATTCTTTAAGTCTGATTTTATTTAGGGGTGATCGGTGTTGTTGCCATTCTCTTCTAGCTCTCCTTTTTTCACATACAAGACGTTCAATTTCCGTAGAATAAATTCTATTAAAGCCAGTCTGCGGATAGGAAGTAGTGGCATGTTCAGCAGCCTGTTTAATATATTCGTTAAGATTGGCAATATTAAATTCAATCTCATCAGGTGATCTTAGCTGAATGTTTTCTACGCAGTGACTACTAATATATTTTTTGAATCCTAGCCAGTTGACCCTGTTAATCGTTTTCGCATATGAGTTAGTTAAATCACTCCTTAGTGGGTTTAAAATTGTAACTATTGTGGGAGAGTGATCGGAGGACAGATCTACAGAGCCCTCTACGTGAATTAAGTCCCTATGGATATTTTTCGTGACGCCAAAATCTATAACATCTGGAATTTTTCTTACGTCAGTAGGCCAGTAAGTAGGCTCCCCACTCGAAATGACATCTAAGCCCATTTTTGAAATTGTATTAAACAACGCTCTACCTCTAGGTGTAACAAGACGCGAGCCCCAGTACGTATGTTTTGCATTGTAGTCACCAGCTGCCACGAAACAAGATCCAAGCGATTTATAGAACTTCTCATACTGATCTTCGGTAACTGAAAATCTGGGAGGTGAGTAAATTGATGATATCACGAAGTTCGCACAAAAATTTTCTACGAAAATATTCGTAGCTTGCATATATTCTTCACTAACGTTCTCAAGGATATAGTGCTTGAGTCTTGACTTAATTAGAATTGCTGATCCACCGCAAGCTCTCCCTCTCGGGTCCTTTGAATCATATAGAGTGTAACCATTTATTTTAAAGCAGCTTCTCGAAGTCAAGTGAGTCTCAGAGACCATCATTATATCAATATTTTTTTCCGTGAGGAAGTGCTCAAGTTCATTTTTATGTTGGCGAATGCCGTTTGCGTTCCAGAAACATAGTTTTAACGTGTTCATGGTTTGTTGACTAATGCTTGAAGCAGAGTATTCTGCATTCTCAGCATTTCTTGCATCATGCTAGTCATATTTGTTGTAAAGTTGTTTATAGTTAGCACCAGATTCTCAATAGTAGCTTCAAGACGACTAAAGTTAAAGCTAGAGTTTGCAATCGTTGAATTACTTGGCGGTGGAACATTTTGTGTGGGAATAGAACTAGTCTTAGCAGCATCGGCATACGATACACGTGAATTAACTAGTTGGCTAGTTTGAGGCAGAGTGGCGGAGTAAGCATTTGCTGATTGAACTGGAGCTAATTTAGATTTTTGACCCATAGCCTGTTTAACGAAAGAATATACACGGCATCCTCTGTAATTAGCGGTGTGATTTTCTCCACAATTACTGCATTTTTTTCAGCTTGTACTTTTGGCTTGGTACAGTTAGCAGTACCATGCAATTCACCGCAGATAACACAAACTGTAGGTAATTTGCAGTAGGTTTTTGTGTGGCCATATTCTTGGCAATTATGGCACTGTACGGGACCTGAACGCTTACGTGGCTCTTCAACTGTGATTTTTCGGTGTAAAAGGTATTTTAGACTATAAATTGGGTGCGTCTCATTTTTCTTTAACTGTATATCATTCGGCTCCAGTTCAACACGAAATAGAGGCTGGGGAATCTTCTCTCTATTGATTATATTGGTAACAATCTTTACTTTAAATCCTTGTTCGATAAGTGCACATTTTACTTCTTCAGGCTCAACATATGAATCTATGCCCTTTAATACTATTTGTAGGCCTTTAGCACTCTTAAGTTGATATGTATAAAAATTTGTTTTATTTTTTTCAAACTCACTAACAATTTTTCGGAAATCTTTTTCATCATATATTTGGATTTTAGTTTCATCAATATTACCTCGTTTAATTGGAATGATGTGAAAAGTATTTTCACCAATGGTCGACAGTAGATTTTTTAGAAGCGCGTTTGAATTTTTTTCTCTCAGATAAATAGGTGGTGGCTTAAAAGACTTTTGCGATGATGCAGCGGGGGTTTTGTCGTTTTTGTCTTGCAATAATGAAAAACGATTTTGACGATTGATAGAAGATGTGCTGTTATCCCTAGACATCTTTGGGGCGGATCCAATTTTAGTAGAATTTGGGCTTCGCCCGCGCTTTAAAATGGTTATATATCTGTCCATTCCTACTTGTACCTTTGGTTTTGTACTACTGTTGTCTTCAGTAACAACTTGTTTAATTGTTGACCACGAGCCCGAAGCGGATGATATCGCTGAGTTAAATGTAGAAGTACTAGGCAATAATGTCAACGATTCACTAGTTGGCATTGGACAAAGCGAAGTTGATCGCTGACGAAACTGTGGTTTTGCCGTTAGTAAAAGTCTATTATCAGATTTTTGATTTTTATTAAGAGCTTCAGAACTCACAGCAAGTCTATTATCAGATTTTTTATTTTTATTGTTATCATTATGAGCATCAAAACTCACAGTAAAATAGGCATTTCTGCCGTTAGAACTCACTTCACTATTTTTTTCCTCTGGGGTACTCATAAAGAGTATTCCTCAAGGGTATGTTTGTATGTGTTTTTGTTTACGGTTTTTTTTTTTTGTTATTTCAATATGTAAAAATATTATCAAAGCAAAAAAATGCTTATTTATCAAATTTAATATGTACTACGAATATTTTTTGTATGCTTTTTTTTTTTGTTTAGTTTGTATATAAGAAAAATTCCGCTATTACGTCTGTTCACTATGAAGGTACAACGAGAACTCGACA
Organism: Tachina lurida; assembly: GCA_944452675.1. Taxonomy (NCBI): domain Eukaryota; kingdom Metazoa; phylum Arthropoda; class Insecta; order Diptera; family Tachinidae; genus Tachina; species Tachina lurida. The sequence goes on from OX101753.1 coordinate 43,374,171, forward strand.
GGGTTTCCTAGCTTCAAGAGTTTCAGGATCTCCTCCTTTGCGGACGGCTCATCTGGCACACGCGCGATAGCCCTAGGTCGGCGTGGTATCTCCGAGGCAGATGCCACGTCGAACCTAGCCCCTTCCCATGGACTGCCCATACGAGCTACCGCCAGCTTTAACAACTTGACTGATCTCTCGTCTGCACAGGCCATGAGTTTGACTTTCCCGCGTAGCCATCCAACATCCCTACATCTGGGATAGTCCCCTGGGTTTTCTGCCACGATTTTCCCTAGGACTCCCAACAACAACCTTCTGACTACAAACCAGTTCGACTGAGTTATAGCGAGGTCAGCGTCACCCCGATCAATTACAGCCATTACAAGGTTATCCTTGGCCACTTCGCTGTAAGATCTATCCTTAGATAAATGAGGTCTTAGACGCTTACTGGCGGGCTGCTGTCCTAGCAGTTTGGCCTCCTCTTCAGAACGTTGCCGTTTAGGCCCGTCCGAAGACGTGAGGGGAGGTGATTTCTGCTGGTCAGCTAGAATTGCTCTGGCCCAGTCCAGTGATGAGGTTTCATCACTAGTTAATGTTTCGGCCGGTTTAGCACCTAGCCGAGTCAAGATCTTGTTTGCAGATCGCCTCTGCATAAAAGCCCGACGTGCAGGAGTTACGTGCCTATTGGGTCCTTGGTCTCCCGTACTCCAGTCTTGGGGCCCGAACTAGCGTTCGCAACTCCCTGGACTGCAGTGCCAGGATCCACTCGGTGCGTGGCTTGGGAACCCGAAATCTTGTTCGCAGTTGCTTCACCAGCGACCTTATCATTTGTTATGTAACCAGTTCCAGCACCTGGGCTGAACCTCTTGATGCTTTTGCTGGCATGGGGATATGGCGCTCGGGTAGCTGAGTGTATACTCTTGTTACCCTTATCCATAATTGGCACTTGGGACACTGTAGCACAGCTATGCTTGCTTGCATTTCCCGAGACAGGGATCTTAGCCGTGAAGGCTCGGGCTTTGGCAGCTTTAGAGGTACTTGGTTTGAATTCCAGGGGTACCTTGCTGCTTTCCTTATTGGTCTTTTCAGACGCAATAATATTTTTGCAACTGGAAGGTTCAGGTTTCCCCAAGCCTCCACTTGCATTTGGTTTGGTACCAGTCGTCCGTGTTGCAGTTTGGCCTGGTTCCACCACCACGCTGCTAGTTTCCGTCATTGTCCGCTTACTGTCCTCGCGTATCGTCATATCTGTCTGTCCTGTTCCGTATGTTTTATTTGGTTTTTTGTTTTTATTTGAAGTGTTCATTTTGGTCCCACGAGTGTAGGGGAAAGGAGTCCACTTTGGTATACAGACCTCTCAGTCATGTGCCCAAGATCCTTTGCCTCGAGAGGTTTACTCGAACTCGAAATAGCTCCGGATCAAGGACACACTGAAAGATCCATACTTCAGCCACCACACCACGTCAAGGTAGTTATCCTAGTGGATTTTATTTACTAATCCAATTAAAATTTTATAATTTTGGGCAGTTGTATGATATGTGAACCCTTCAGTTAAATCTTTGACAATATTTTTCTTCAAAGAAGCTTTCACAGGGATTGGCATCATAAAAATTTTAAATCTAAGCACACTATTATTTAAGATTTAGTTTAAAAACAATTTTAGACATATTTTATTTACTTAAGACCAAATCCACAGAAAATCAATTAAGAGTAATTAAAAAGTTACTAATTTTATGTATACCTTATTTTATAAGGGACAAAATTGTTCACACACGTGTTTTCTTTTTTAACTTTATAATAAATACAAACATAACGGTATTTCCGAAACAGATATGTCATACAACATTAAACAACATGGCACTCAATATGTACAATTTTAAGAGTTGACAGATGTATTATGAACAAAATTTTTTTGTATAGAATATATTTTCCTTTTTTCTGTGAACAATTTTGTCCCTTACTGTATGTTCATAAAAAAGTAGAAAATAAAAAAGTGCGCCAAGATAGCGTCGATTTTGGGAATTAAAAAACCGGGAAAAAAATTGGGAAAAATCGTGGGTATTTTTAAAAATATATCAACAAGCTAGCAACGATTTTGGGAATTCAAAGGGGAAACAAAACAAAAACCGTGGATGAGTTTTCCCAGGAGAACTCTTGGATCCCCACGCCAAAGTCTCATATATTCTTAAAGTGGACACTTAGGAGAACAAAATGAGACAACCGTGCTAAAATTCTGACGAGCCGTTTTCGAGAAAATCGACTTAATCGAAAATGGCAAAAAAAAACCGTGGATGAGTTTTCCCAGGAGCACTCTTGGATCCCCACGCCAAAGTCTCATATATTCTTAAAGTGGACACTTAGGAGAACAAAATGAGATAACCGTGCTAAAATTCTGACGAGCCGTTTTCGAGAAAATCGATATTATTCAATTTTTATTTGACATTATTGGTTTACTTCACCAAATTTTAAACAGTATATAAAAATTTCGGCCGGTGCAGACTGGCAATAAATGGATTTCAGTTTGACATTTCGTCTGGTGGTTACTGGTTTGCCGGACAGATATTAAGAATACATACTTGATTAACCAATAATACGGCTTCTTAACCTGTTTCCTAGAAAATTGGCTTTTTCCTGTTTCCTAGAAAATTGGTGGTAATTATAATCACCATTGGCGGAATATGTATGCAATATAAAATTTTTCAAGGGCAATTAAAACGCATTTTATTTTACAACAAAAATTATCTATTGTGGTAAGTTTCAAAACATTTTGTATGCAAGTGCACCTCTCAGCATGAAAGGTGTTCTCAGTGGAAGTTCTCACTGAAAATTCCAAATTATATAAACTTTTTATTTAATCTATCAAGTAAAGGTCTTATTTTGCCAAAGCGGTAATTTTTGTCTAATTCGTCATTGTTACTGACATGCAAAAATTTCTTCATCCACCGAAATTGAAAACGTGTCATGGTTTTTTGCACAATTGAAACACCTAGATCTGGTTGCTGGCTCCAATAGTTTTCATATTGTGGAATGGTGAGATAGCCAGTTAATATAAAAAATCCGATGAAACGCTGCAAGAGTTGAAATGTCCATATATTTACCGCTCGTACTCATTGGTGTTCATCGAAAAATAAGTTGAATAGTTCGAAAGGCTATTTTTCGTCTGAATTATTGATAAAAAAAATAAATTTAACTTCAATTTCAAAAGACATCGTGTCAGAATTAAAACTTTGGAACTGTATTTTGCATAAATAAGACACGATTTTTATTGCAATAAACAACAAAATATTGTCATTGATGTGACATTTAAATAAACTTTTATACATTGACAATGTTCCTTCAACTCGGAGCAGAGTCAGTCACAAATAGCAAAAGCAAATTTTTATTGAAGATAACGTCCATAATATATCAGAAAAATTTATGCACTACATGGAAAAATAAAAATCAAAATTTCGACCAACATGTTTTTTGTAAGCATAATAAAATAAAAGAAATCCAAAAAGTATCAAAATATGCCCATAAAGCCTCATGAAATTCTAAAAATATGTGTTTAAGACGTAAATATGCAAAAACATGCCGTAAACGGTAAAATATGCCAAAATTAGTAAGAAGTTCTGAAACGGATAAATATCATACAAGAAAAAACATGCAATTGCATATTTGTGGCTTCCCTCTTAATAACATACAAATTCGAAAGAATTTTCTTTCGTTTCGAAATACAGAGCAGACCCCCAGATTACTTAAAGCTTTGGAAAGGTTTCGGAGATTACCTGCATGGTCATCCGACTCCGAATTTTTTTATTTTTATTTACCGCATATTTTAAAACTTTTTATTTTGGATTTGACGAAAATTCGTAAGTTTGAAGATATATAAAGTAAAAGCATCAAGACTAGAAAATTAGTGTATATGGTTTGTACTTTATTCCATAAAATTCTCGATAAATACTGCTAAATAAAATTAAGGAAATGTTCGTTCAGACCAAATATTTACTCTTTAAGAATCAAATGTAAATACGTACATAATTAAAAGAACACTTTAGTTCGGGTTTTTTAATGAGTTTTATTTAAAATTACAAATAATGTTATTTCCTATAATTTGTAAATGGAGGTATGAAAATCGATTACATCGATAATTTTTTATCAATAATAGATGCATTATTAAAACCTTATTCCAACGCATGCTTAGATTGTTAAAAATGCATACATTTAATTTTCATTTAAAATTATTTCGACGTACAATTTTGGGCACACTCATAGTTAAATCAATAATTATGTAATCATTCAAAGCAATTTATTTATTTAGGATATAGAATATCATAGTGCCCTGGACGATAGATCAAAAATACTTTGGGTGTAGTACCTTCGGGAAAATCGTGGGCCTTGACCGTTCCACCTTCTCCTCGATCCATATATTCAACGCGAACACCAACACCCAATGCTGAGCATAGGGCAATAATATGAATATGATCCGATTCTTTATACATAGGTTCCACTTCTTGGTGTCGAAATTCTTCAATAGTAAAATTTCCTTCAATAAAATTTTGATAAAAGTCCGCCTCTTCTTGTAGTTTTCCCGATGTAAGCAGTCTCAAATAGACAACAACATAATCGGAGTAACCCTGGTCATTAAAAAGTTTGTGTAATTGTTCGCTTAAGTCCTGTGGAGTCGATGTCGATGGGTTGACTCGCTTAACCACTTCCATAAACTGTAAGGCAAATATACATACATATATATATATATATATATTTATATTACTTATTATAGAGGGATAATGAATTTGATTTTGGGAAAAATATATATACTGATACTGATTTTGAAAATCTGAACAAAAATTATTGCAAGAATAGCCTGAAAGGTTTAGGGGAGAATTTAAATATTTGTCCATATCTGATGTTTGAGAAACATATTTTTTAATTTCGCACTGTATACTTGGTAGTCTCCATGACCTCCATTTGATACATATGTATTCAATACATTTATTAGTAGTTAGAACTGGCGAATTTTTAAAATATTAAAACGAGAGTGACATGTTCTTGCATTTAGGTTAGCAGGTTGCTGGTAGGAAGATGAAAGTAAAGGGTCCATTCCACTTGTGTCCAATACCTTTTGTGCTACCTGTAAGTTGGACAGTATATAGAAATATTGAAAAAGAGGATAAAGATGAAAGACGGTAGATATAGATGGTAGTTACTAGAGGAGGGATTGGGTCGGGAAAAAGGTTGTGTATGCACACGACATAAAAGGGGGTTAACGGCCATACGACCTGCTGCTCTTAATATAAAGACCCTGATAACTCAGATATTTTTATGAAGAATAATCTGCCAACGAGTGCAGACGGAAATCTTCCATAGCGGGACAAAAGCTGAGGATATGCGAGATACTTTCCTATTCTTCATCATAACAAATGAAGCAGTAATCACTGTACTGGATTCCTCAAGTGCTTCCTAGTGAAGTTCATGAGGTTTTCAGTTCCGTGCAACCATGTCTACAACTATGTTGCCTGAATTAGTCCCATGTATCTACCTACAATTCTATTAATTTGAGTCCTATTATGATCTCGTATTTCAATATTACTATCTATATAAATTAGTCGTCTTACTTCTCCGTGTTAAAATTTCTAGTACAGTAATTTATATACATATAAATCGTTAATTTTATGGAATAAATAAATAAATAAATAAAAATTCTTACTGTTTCATGAAAGTCCTCTAAAGTAAAGCTGGGAAAACCCAATTGCACTAACTTTTCTTTGGAGTTCTCGGCTAGTTCTCGGAATATTTCATAGTCTTCTTTGTTTGAGATCAAATGTTCTAAATAGGCATAGGCAAAAGCCCTAAAAAAGCAGTTGCCATCAGGTCTTGTTCGACGCATATACTTGTATTTGCTTGCCAGATCCTGTATCTTAGATGTGAAAACAACATCTCCCAAATACTCCACATTTAAGCAAGTTACCGGTAATTGTTCACTAACCAAAGGTATTGATTCACTTATCTATGGAAAGTCTCGTATGAACAAATACATATGACAAACAAAATAATAAAACAGTTAGCGGCTTTAACGATTTTGCAGAAATATACATGTACGCACCTCTTTTTCTATTTCTCTCTGCTGCTGCATGATCAGCTCGTCCCTGTTAACATTATCATTTCGCTCTACTTTTTCCATATTTATTTATTAATTATTTTTATTAAATAGCACTTGCAACTTTTGTTGGTGATTTCTGTTCGATTCTGTTTTTAGCCAGTAATGCTTATTTCAGTAGTAGGTAGAATACACACCAGAGATGGTAATTTAACTCGTACATCATTACAAAGCGTCTAGACGAGATACTAATATGTTACAGCATAAATCATACTAAATATACAAGTACATCGTAACAAAACTATATCATATTCTCTACAAGGTTTTCATAAATGCCATTTCACACTATGCCTACGGCAGGCTTGTTTTTTAAATATTCTCTTAAATCCCATACGAAAATAGCAATTACACACAAAAAAATCTCATAGGTTATATTTCCTAAGATTATGGTATAATTTTAACTAACGCCCTGTCCCACGATGTCACCAGAAATCGTTCGCTCGAATACTTATATTGAAAACAACAGCATATTTTCTAATCTTAATGTTGATTGAAATACAATTTGTCGATCGAACGATTTCTGGTGGCATCGTGGGACAGGCCGTAAATGAAAGGATAGAATGGCATTTACAAATTTTTTTTTAGATAATTTAACAAATATTTTAGCTGATTTCTATGTTCGAAAAATCAACTAAAATTTTAGCTAAAACTCCTTAACGACTAGGTGAATTCATATATGTATTTTCTGTGAATTATCTAAATAGAAAAGTAAATTTATACATACATATAAAATTCGGAAAATTACCATGGATTTTAGATTAATTATAATTCAAAGAATTTTTTAATTTGCTAATGGTTTATAATTATTTATTAATTTATCTATATACGTATATACATATATAAAATCCATGATACAATAATATAAAGGTACAACCACATTTGACGTATAGAATTAATTTTGACTTTTACCAAAATTGTTTGATTGCTGTTTTTTTGTAAAGAGAGAGGAAAACGTTGCCACACGAAATTACGGGGAACTTTTTTTTAGGAATGTTTTTGGAAATGTGTAATTTTAAGTTTAGAAATTATGGTTTAATACACATTTTTTTAAATATGCATGTGTATAATATGATGTAGAATGGATGAGCGTATTTTATGCATATAATACACATTTACATACATACACTTCGTGTGCAAATTTATTGCAGCTTACAGTAAGAATTAATGCTTTTTTGATGGGCTACATCCGAATAATCTGAACAAAAAAAGACATGCAAAAGAAATAGTTAATGCATGGGTTCTATTGCTAATGAATTGGTTCAATTTAGGTGCAGAACGCATGATTTTAACACAGGCGTGTCATTGACGAGCATGGGCTAACATTTAGCAAAACTGCTCATCATTCCAATGAGTGCTTAGAACCCATGATACGTTTATTCGTTTATATGTACATACATATGTATGTTTAAAACAGAGCATAACGAAGTGCCCGCGGATGGCCTTTTGCTTATAATTTTAGGCTCTAAGCAGGCATACTCTGATGATTGTATTTGAGGCAAACAGCTTTGAAAGCTGTTAAGTGTGCTGTTGTTTCCTTGCAAATTAAGAGGAAGCATTGTTCTCGCCGAGATCTGATTGGCAATTGTGCTCTCGTCGGTGTGAAAGCTCAATAGCTCTTTTAAAAAAGTTTGCACATTGTGCATATGACTTGGACGCACCTGATTTAAAGCAATAAGCCAGAGTAGTACGAAGAGAAAGTCCCACCCTTGATTCAGAGGCTTTTCCGTTGGTAATTTCCCTTCAATTGTTTGTGCTGATGTAAATTTTTTTTATAATTATAATTTAAATACATATTCTTCAATATTTTTCAATAAATAAAAAAGAACGTCAAAAAATTAATCAAAGACTCGGATTTCATAAATTAATAAGGTAGCATTAATTTTGAGAGTAAAAAATTGTCGGCACAAACGTCAGAAGGTTAATATGGCGACGAAAAGAGAGAATGGTTGTACCTTTATATTATTGTATCATGTATAAAATCAGTGTATGTGTCTGTTATTGATCTAAGCATGTATTAAACGGTCATACTTGGTATGTGAAAGCGATGTGATGATATACCAGCTTACTCGTGTAATAGTGAAAAATTCGTGTTTGTCTTTATGATTTTCAAAAGATTTTGATATTTTGAGTTTGCCATCATCGTTTAAAAGATCTTTTGTCAAACTCAGTGCAAATTTAATTTGTCTTTTCATAAACAAAGGTCAAATAAATATGGTTTGGTCAGAGCGCGCATTTTTAAAGGAGTATTTTGCAATGTGTTAAAGTCTCCATTCAGTGTGCTTGCATACTTATGTTTGTCATATGTGGTATGATAGTCTAACAACACAACAATCTCTCTTATAAGACCATGTTCACATACCAAATATGACCGTCTAATAATAACTAGATCTTGGTCCAACAACATTTACATTATATTGGTTTGGTCATAGGTTTGTGTCTAAAATGGACGACTGAGCGAGTTGGGTTCAGCTCTAACAGCCCCATAGAAAGTGAGCACTCATACATAGCAAAAATTCATATATTTTTTCCTCTTTTGCATTTTTATATACACAAGCACAAAACAGCAAAGATAACAAATTTGAAGATAAGACAATGTTTGCCAGGCTAAGCTGGTTTATCTATAATAATTAAAAAACAATAATTTTACACAAATTAAAATTTTTTAAAATTTCATGTAAACATACCTTCTCAAAAATTTCTTTTGGCAATAAAATAGTAATTAATTTAATAAAACTAATTTCGAAGAAGATACCTTATTCTAATAGTTATATTAACTTGGATTTTAGGAAAAGTGTAATGTACAAATTACGTAACCGCATAGTTAATAAAACCCAAGTTTTTTACTTTCATATAAAAAAAGTTACCAAGCAAGCTTAGTTAATATTACCCAAGGCAATTTCATTTCCAGGTAATATCAGGATTACAAAAACAATGAAAAAATACAACAATAAAAAAAAACAACGTGTTAGTTTAGTTTATCCAAAAAAAGGCGAATTCAGTATCAGGTGACCTTATCGCTACAACAATTTTACAACACAAAAAACAACACGTAGTTTGCTATGCTACAAAACCAATCTGTCAGAAGATTTCTAAGCAAATTTTGACGTTTTGGTTCAAAATGCTCAATTTGGTAGCAACAGCTGATAATCAGCTGGGCTGATAAGGTCACCTGATACTGAATTCGCCTTGATCCAAAACTTCAAAAATAGAATATGTTTAACATTATAATAATAAAAATTATTCACATAAATTTTAAAACATTTATCAACGGCAGTTACCATTAACAAAATTTGCAACGTTTAGCACTTTTGACAATTTTTTAATAGTTTTTTCATATTTTTAAATTTATTTTCACAGACTTTTTTTAATAAAATATTTTTCATATTGAAATTTTTTTTTTAATTTCTCTTTCCTAAACAGTTTTTGAAGTTTCGGATAACTATAATTTGAAAAAAAAAATAGCTCAGCTCTATTTCCGCTACTACCTTATGAATGTGCCTTGATATTAGCAAAGAATATAAATCATAATATATAATTTATATTCTTTGATATTAGATAATAACCCCTTATATTTTTTGTGTGTATTCTTGAATTTTTAAAGAAAAAAAAAACAAGTACAAACGTGTTCAATACACCATTCTAGTTGTAAGCTAAATTTTTTTAAACTCTAGATTTTAAAATATTAAAAAATAATTTCTTAATCAGGCTTGAATTCAGTAATTTCAATTCTTATTGAATGAAATATTTTTATTAATTAATGTGAGTATCTAAAGAAGAGAAGAAAAATTAAACTAGACTTTATAGCTGGGGGAAATACCGATATTTTTCTGTGCAGCCACGCACTTCATCAGCACCAATGTCTATCTACTGGGGTAGAGATTATTATTAACATCAGCTATTTAACTTAAATTTCTATGAAATGGAATATGAGAATTGATTGTGTATAAAATGATTGATTTGCCTTTGGCAAACACATTTTAATTAATTAATTTTTACATGAACATAGTTCAGTATGTTACATTCTGTAGCTCGTTTCTGTATTTCTCGCATCGTAAAATTTCCCGCATGAAACAAGGGAATCGTGGAAACAGTGTAAATTGAAACACATAATGGCTTTTCTCACATAAGTGTTTCTGTATCGTTACTTTGCGAGAACTATCTGTCATTTAAACAAATTTCCAGCAATTATTGGAACGATGTGAGAAAAAGTGTTTCTGTAACAATATTTTGTGAATAGTTTCTCGCAATTCTCGGATTTTAAATTGTACAAAAACATGTGAATTTTTGTATTTGTGTGTGAAAATATGAAAAATAAACTAGTTGAAAAGATATGCAACGAATTGTTGAACTAAAATTATTATTAACGATTCGATATGATTATATTTATTTAGAATTTTTTTTTGGAATTTTCTATAATAGAGACAGTTGCTAGAAAAAAACTTATTTCAAGCATTTTACATTCACTTTATATTCATGTTCATTATTCAATTTTATTTTTCTTGAAAATTATTATTTTTTTGTTATTGAAATAATATTTTTTTGTGACTTTTGTTTTCATTTGACACTCGATTACTGGAAATATTCCAGTAAAAACAGATTCAGTGTTGTCTGTTTTCACATTCAAATACAGAAACACTTTTTTCACAAATCGAGAAACGATGGAATTTTGTGTTTCACACTTCATGTGAGAAATTTTACGATGCGAGAATTACAGAAACGAGTTACTGAACAACATAAGCCTTTTCCTTTTAGACCGTATTTTATATGAATGAAACAATTTGATTTATAAAATCATTATTGTATTTTTAACTTACTTTTAAAAAAGTTATAAGCGCTAAAAGTTATTTCTACTTCAACATTTGAACATGGTAATGTTAATAGTCTTAGATAAAATATTGGCAGTATTAGAAATGGATTATGATTATTTGAATTTCTATAATTATAAACTTCAATCCAAAATTAATCAGTTCTGAGCAAATTTGTCCATTTATGTATCCTTAAATTTCTGATACTTCGTTCTATTTCTTCAATTTCACCATCCCAGCAAAAATTACCGCTTCCCAGAAGAATTTTTGTAAGCCAGCTAGAAGCAATTCATTCAGTTTCCAAAAAGCCATTAATTTTTTGCTTTACTAATTCATTTTACAGAAGTAATAATGTGTACTTTTTAAGTACTCAGATGCAAAAGTTACTGGTTTACATTTTTTTTTACTTTTGTCCACTTTGTTAGAGAGCCTTACGTTAGTACTTTTCAGAAGCATTTTTGAAAGCTTTCGTTATCAAGAAAGCAATACATTGCTTCCCTCAGTGGTTAGTAATTAGATTATTGTTGTAATTAAGTTATTTTATAACTGTAATTTCTAGAAATATATTCTTTTTTCTCACTATGAAAGATAAAGTTTTTCTACCTTCGTATTTCACCCAGCTGAATTAACATTCTGCAAAGGAAACTTTGCATGTCTAAAAGGGGTGAAAGCAGATAGTTTTTGAAAAGTGAAAATTTCTTATTTGATGTTTCTTATAAACCACCACACTTTCACAAATTAATATTTAGTAGATATGTAAAACGCACTAAAATCAAAGGTGAAAAGCACCAATTTAGTGCCTTTTTTTAAGCAACAATTTGAAAAATTCCGCACTGTTATAAATTAAAAAACTCTAAATCTAGTACGAAAAGCACTAAATTGGCACGCTGCACACGAAGCACGAATGCATAGTCTAAACAGCATGATTCATAAACATGACTCAGAGAGCGAAGCAGGTGATTTAACTCGTCGTCTAAACATAGCATAAGTATCACTCAAGGCACATTTACTACAGGTACACGCATTAGGGAAAACACTGTGGCAACTCTGTGCTTCTCACATAGTTTTACAAAGTAATTGTCAAAAAATTGTATGCATCAAACCAAGGCGAATTCATAACAGGTGACCCTAACAGTCCTGATGATTATCAGGTGTTCGAAGACTGCTTAAACCCCAACTGTCAAAATCTCTTCTTCTATCTAATGTTTGTTTACATTTAAAGTGAAAAAAATTATATCGTTCTTTATGTTTAAAAAATATATTTTAAAGTAAAAAGAATTATACTGTATGAATACTTATCACAATGGAACCAATTGGATCTCCGAGTGGGGGTGCGGTATAGCACCACCCTTCTTAACCTATGCATTCTCAATTAACTCTTGCAAAATTATTAATTGCATTAGTTTATTGATGATTTTAAAAAAATTTTATCTAATACAAAATATTTCTACCAATGTATCTCGCCTATAATGCATGATATTCTTTGGTACAGGATCTTGCACGGATTTTCGCACAATATAGAAATAAGATTTTATCAAACGTTCTGCATTACTTGAGGCAAATAGTATTTGCTCGTTCCATCATGTCAGCTTTTAGTTGACTAGACATGTTTATGAAAATCTGGATGTGTAGTATTTATACACAAAGCCCAATTCAATGGCTCCCAAATTCTCTACCATGAAATTGGTGGCTGGTAAACGACGATGCAATAGCGTTTTCACCACATCAAAAATTTTTCCGTGCAATTTGGAAACCTTAAACAGATACAGATACAACAATGCGCTGCATTTCTTCATGTATCAACTCAACACAATGCGAATTCTTAATTGTGGGGTTGACAACTTTTGCCGGGCCCAGCTAGTACTAGCTGACTTCTTATATATGTATGTATGTATAAATAAGACGGACGTTTATTTGTTGTACACTTTTAAGTAACTGTCCATTTTTGTGAACAATTTCATGCATTTAAGCATAATATTGTGTTTACGGCCATGATGAGCCAGTAAAACACATTTTATACCACTGATTTCGCGTCCAAAAAACCATCGGAGGGACTGCAATAAGGCAGCAAGTAAGGTTTCCTTACGTTGTCCAAAAATATCAAGATCATCTAACCTGAACCGTCATTCAACATTTTAATTACATTTATTTTACAAATATTGTTTTCTGTGTTGTTGATGATAGATGCACATGGATAGTAAAATATGTTTTTATAAATGTGAATGTATTGGTATTTGAGTCAACTGTTTTTGACAGATGGGGTTTTTTGAAACCAGACGAATTGCATGTTGTTTTTATTATTGTTGTATTTTTGTAGCGATAAGGCCACCTGTTATGAATTCGCCTTGCATCAAACAAGACACAAAAGTAATTGTCAAATGAATTCTTCGTTATAAACGTGTAAACAAAAAATCAGCGGATGAGCAATTTGTCTGATGCATGTACCTTATTGATATGCCTTGGTATCACTATTCATTTTCTGTTTTTCCATTTTCTATTTAGGTTAGCACGAAGTTATATCACTCTACCTATGTATGTTTAACTATTCTTACTTATCTTTTACGATCATCACATTAATTATTTTTACTTATTCGATGCACCATCGGTACATACATATAAGTATTATTGTAGTGGCTTTATGTTACTTTGTTTTTGCTTTCTACAGTTGACTTCGCTTTCCAGCATTCTGAAGCAGTGATAGCCAAGTGAACAGTGATCGCTAAGTGAACATATTTTTGTCACGTGCCCATGATGAATTAAATGAGACATTTTTAGAATTAATTGAACTGTAGTGAATTTTAATCAGAAATAATTTCTTAATCAGGCTTGAGTTCAGTAATTTCAATTTTTATTGAATGAAATATTTTTATTAATTAATGTGAGTATCTAAAGAAGAGAAGAAAAATTAAACTAGACTTTATAGCTGGGGGAAATACCGATATTTTTCTGTGCAGCCACGCACTTTATCAGCACCCATGTCTATCTACTGGGGTAGAGATTATTATTAACATCAGCTATTAAACTTAAATTTCTATGAAATGGAATATGGGAATTGATTGTGTATACAATTATTGATTTGCCTTTGGCAAACACAATTGTAAGTATCACTATTCATTTTCTGTTTTTCCATTTTCTATTTAGGTTAGCACGAAGTTATATCACTCTACCTATGTATGTTTAACTATTCTTACTTATCTTTTACGATCATCACATTAATTATTTTTACTTATTCGATGCACCATCGGTACATATGTACATATGTATAAGTATTATTGTAGTGGATTTCTGTTACTTTGTTTTTGCTTTCTACAGTTGACTTCGCTTTCCAGCATTCTGAAGCAGTGATAGCCAAGTGAACAGTGATCGCTAAGTGAACATATTTTTGTTACGTGCCCATGATGAATTAAATGAGACATTTTTAGAATTAATTGAACTGTAGTGAATTTTAATCAGAAATAATTTCTTAATCAGGCTTGAGTTCAGTAATTTCAATTCTTATTGAATGAAATATTTTTATTAATTAATGTGAGTTTCTAAAGAAGAGAAGAAAAATTAAACTAGACTTTATTAGCTGGGGGAAATACCGATATTTTTCTGTGCAGCCACGAACTTCATCAGCACCCATGTCTATCTACTGGGGTAGAGATTAGTATTAACATCAGCTATTTAACTTAAATTTCTATGAAATGGAATATGAGAATTGATTGTGTATACAATTATTGATTTACCTTTGGCAAACACATTTGTAAGTATCACTATTCATTTTCTGTTTTTCCCTTTTCTATTTAGGTTAGCACAATGAGGTTACAAAGTATAAATTGAAATTAAGCTACAAAATTCCACCACGAGGGAAGGTTAAAGAAGACGCAGTGACAGAGTGAGCGCGAGATCCGAAAACACAAATTATCTTCCGTCTCGTGTTATCTCTGGTATACCCTGTGGTTCACATTTATGTATTTTGCTTTACCGAATGTAATTTTTTAAATGGTAAATTTTGTATATATAAGGTCTGTTCTTATATATACAATGTTGATGCATAACAAAACTGTCCGAACTTGTATAAAGTTATCCAAAAGCGTTCCAGATAGTATTTTTTGTGCAATTTTGAGAACGAATGAGAGAGTAATTTTTTTCATTTCCTGTACAAACTAGTACGAACTTTTTCTTTTGGGTAAGTTCGGACAAGAATTGAATAATCAGCTGGTTTTTGTTTACATACGAAACTGAAATATTAATCAGAAAATTTGCAAATATAGAAATAAAGTTTTTACACACAGATTTATTAAAAAGCAAAATGGAAGGTTTTTGAAATAAAGCTTAAGTTGTAGGTACATTTGTGCTTATTTTTCCATTTCTTTAATATAAAAAAATGATTTTTATGATTTTTTAAATAATTCACGTATCTACTACTTTTTGGAAATTTTTTTCATTTACTTTTTACAGCTGTTGCCAATGATGCAAATTTTTTGTTTTTATAATGTTATGCATTTTAAGCGACTAAAATCACTGAAATAAATTTTGTTTAAAAAGTAAGCAGCACTAGTATTTCAAGATGGGCAATTATGTTTTTTGCGTTGCAGCAATTTTGGATAATTTTTGCACATTCAGAGAGTAATTTTCTTTTTACTCTCATTAGTCCGAACTTTAACAAAATCTTGTGAAACACACCTATAGTTTGTACACCTTTAAACAATAGCATGTGTTATTTCTCTGTGTGCAGTACAAACTAAAATTTTTATTTAGAGCGTTTTCTATTCTCAAGTGACAAAGCATATGAAATCAGATGGTTTTAAATAAAACAAGTGCTTGTGGCTTTAAAAATTAAGTAAAATTGTAATAGAGCATTTACATTATCTCAAAATCATGTACTTATGAGATTTCGAGCTAAATCTAGCTGCTTTGTACTAGATTTCCCATACAAAACAAAATCTAGTTTATGCGTAGATTTGTAGGAAATCTAAATAGAGTATATTTTTATTTTATTTTCACTACCCTGTACATAATATTTATAAAAAAGATGATTGAATTAGCTGCGGTCTGCATGGAAAGGTGGGTGACTTGGCTACATTATAACTGTTTGGTTGTAGTTTTGGACATTTTCAGTGAATGGGCTTTGTTTTGGATAAAAAAGTCTTTATAAATGTCAAAAAAAACTTGGTTTAAACGGTATAGATTTTCATGAATATTTTAATTAAAATATATTAGATTTTTTACAGGTGTAAATGCCCTATAAGATAGATTAAATTAAAATTGAATAAATAGATTAAAAGCTAAAATTAAAAAAATAATTGAAAATACATTAAAAAAAGTAAGCATTTGCAATTTGTGTAATTGTATAATTGTATATAATGTGGCGACACCCTGTAGGTCGATAAGGCAGACTGTCAGTGGCAACCTCAGGGGTAACAGCTGGTCACCAAGTTTAATAACAGCTGGTCACCAAGTTTAATAACAGCTGGTCACCAAGTTTAATAACAGCTGATCACATGAAGTAAGAAACCAAATGTACATATTGACAAAAACAAAAATTGTATAAAAAAAATATGGAAGAAAATGGCCAGAATTTCTGGAAGAAAATAAGTTTAAATGGAAAAAAAAAGATGGACGACATCGGACGACTTTTGGCGGGCTGGCAGTGGAGGTAGGTCGAAGAGGACAATTTTTTGGGTCAATTACGATTTGGGCTTGAACAAGGGCAGACGGACGATGTGGCTGGCGGAGAAAAACTAACAAACTTAAAATTTAAAGTAAGTAAAACTTAGCACTAAACAATAAAAAGTGAAACTGTGCTACAAGCTAAAATTAAAAGTGTGTAAGAGTTAAAATTGAATAAAACTAATAATTAAGAATTAAAACTAACAAAAATTAAAAGCTAAAATTAAAAGTGTGTAAAATTCAACAGAAACAACAAAAAGTGAACATTTTCTAAAATTTAAATAAAACTAGCCAACAAAGATAAAATATATGAAAATCTGAAAACTGTTCGGCGAAAATTTAAATTTTCTAAAAACTTAAGCCTAAGCAACAAATTAAAAACAACCTAAAACTAGTTAACAAAAATTAAAATTTTGTGAAACCTAAAACTAGTTAACAAAAATTAAAATTTTGCGAAACTTGAAACTAGGTAACGAAATTAAAAACAACCTAAAACTAGTTAACAGCAATTGAAAAGTTTTGTGAAACTTAAAACTAGATAACAAGAAAAATTTTCTTTTCTAATTCAATTAGAATTATTAACACTAGCTAAAGTGATAAGTGGAAAAACAAAATATAAAAGAAAGAAAACGTAGAAATTAATTAACCAAAAATGAAACGTTGAAAACTGGAATTAAATTAATCTAAAATATAAAACTAATCACCAAAAATTAAAATAACCTAAAACCTAAAACTAATCACCAAAAATTAAAATAACCTAAAACCTAAAACTAATCAACAAAAATTAAAATAACCTAAAACCTAAAACTAATCAACAAAAATTAAAATAATCTAAAACTCAAAATTAATCCACAAAGTAAAAATTACAAAACTTAATTTGAATAAAAGCCCTAAGATATAACCCGCCTACAACACGCCACGTCCAACGAGGGAACTGGTCAAAAGCACCCACAAGAAGAAGCGACCACTTACCGTTTTTGGAGGACCAGGTACCAGTCATCTGACCTCGGACATACGGACGACCGACAAGCGCAAAGAAAAAAAATTGTATATATATATATTATTTATTTCTTTCATTTTTTTTGTATTATTTACCTATGTGAATTTAATTAAAATATTTATTTTAGAAATAATTGCCAATTAATTTTTTTTTAAATGTATAGACATAGCCCTTTTCTTGCCGAGCGTAGGGAAAACACTTGTATTCTTTTTTTTTTCTAAGTGCCAGTTTTTATCGCACTTTATCCTAACAAAGCAGATTCGAGCTCAAACCTGCCCCCAAGTTTCCAAAATAAGCCCTTTGGCCTAAGACAATACGTGTTTGCCCTATAAGCATAATTCAATTAAAATAAATTTTGAAATATTTTAAATTGATATAAAGTTTTTGTGCATTTATATAATTAATTCAACTCTAGTTTTTGATTTTGTATTTTTTTTTTAATTCAAAAAATTATATATTTTTTTTATGAATCTTTGATGAGTAATTTTCGTTATTAGTTTTGCTAATTTCAGTAAATAAAACAAAAATGTTATTCATATTGTTCAGATGAAGTTAAATTTTTTTTATTACCCAAAATGATGGGTTGAGGTGAATTTTTGAGGCTGTAGGTACTAGCGGTAAGTAACCATCATAAAGGTTTGGGGTAACCTATAAAAATTTTCAGGCCAGGTTACCATGGTGAGATCCAATAGGATTTCAGAGGGTGGGAGGCCACGGTTAGCCAAAAAGACCGGCTAACCAAACGTTTATGTTGTGAGAGAGAGAAAGAGAGTAAGTATGTGAGGGGTTTGTGGCATGAATTTTTTTAATTTTTTATTTTTTTTTCTTTCTCAATAGTTTCTTTTGTTTTTTTTAATTCCACTTTCGGGCTCCAAAATTTATAAAAAATATTTTCATGGTTATTACATCCTACCAAGAACAGCTGGCATGATATATTTTTATTGTAGCTGAGTAAAGGTGCAGAGAGGTTGGCAAGATCCTACCCCAAGACGGCGAGCTTCAGCCGGAGCAAACGCCTGCATGCCAGCGCAGTCAACAATCTGGCCACACAGAAACACTTCGTTGTTTTATTTTACCACTACCAGCTGCTGCTACAATAAAATGGCGCCCAACGTGGGGCCCGAAAGTGGAAAATTCAAATTCATATTCGATTATATTCTCGCGTGGTTTCAGCTAATGTAAGGCCCGTTGAGTCATTAAAGAGTCCTCAACGAGAAGCGACATTAGTTGAATCACAAAGACCACTTTAAAGTTTTTTTCTTTTTTTAAATTCCGTAATTTGTTTTTATACTGCACTCAATAGTTTTTTCTTCATAGATATTTCTTAAAACTACAGTATGACGTAAGTCCAGGAACTAGATTTTTTTTTAATTTCTTCCGCGTTGCGACGGCATACTAGAATTTTGGGAAGTATTTGTCTTCTGGTTGTGGTATGAGTCAAACTAAGTAAATTGTTTTTGCAAGTAATCAAATTAGTTTTTGCTACATATCACACCAAAGTTTATGAATGCCATCCAATAATAAGTTTAGTCACAAAAGACAAAATTCTAATTCTAGTCCGAAACCCATAGACAAAAATAAAGTAAATACTTTTATTATTGTGAAGTTAAGGAGTAGTCCTGACAACTTAAAAGGCCAAGTACCTCAGTGTCAGTTGCCTCTCTAACCGAGCAATATGGTAGGACAGAAAATTGAAATTTTATTCCACACTTTTTATTTTACCACAAACCAATATTTGCATATTTACAAGTACAGAGAAAAACATTATAGAAACAATCAAAACAAATACTTTTTCGATGCTCCTCAACATAAATGAATTGGTGAATCTAATTTAATTAGATTCAAATAAATTCCTTTAATGGTGGTTACGTCGTGCCGCAAAGACCTACAGCCGACTAACAAATTTAAATTTTTGATTTAACATTTTCGTTTTTTTATTTTTTTGTAAAAGAGAACAAATATTTTTTTCTTATAAGATTTCTTTGCATATAATTTTTTAAACAATTAATAATTGGAAAACAAATATTTGTTTTACTTTTTCTCTTATATTTTTTTATAAATATATTTTTCTATTTGGAACATATTTCTGTTTTTTTTTATATATAGATTTTTTTTTGTATAATTATTGAAAGCGCTTTGGAGTTTTTGCTTTCTATAATTATTACTTATAAATTATTATACTTATTTTGAATTTACATTTTTCTTTTTATATTTTATATATTTTTTTTTGATATACACAGGTATATATATATATATATATATATATATAGTTTTATATTATACATCTATAAGTTTTTAATTTTTTTCTTTAATTTTGGGTGATTTTCATTCCTTCCTTTTTTTACATTTTCTTTTACTTCGCTGATTGCGTAGTACAATTTACATAAATATAATTTCTGTTTTGCTAGACATTTCTTAAAGGCTAGATAAATAAAATTGCTATTGATTTTTTTTGATGGTTTTAACTCGTTCGGAGAGAAATCGTTTAACTGCAGCCGGTATTGACATAGATTCCGTGATGAATAGAGACGAACTCCCAATAACATCAGGGGAGGCAACGGTACCACCTGCTGTTCCCACAGTCGCTGTTTCGACGGGAAACGCGACGAATACAACAGAAACAGTTGCTCCGGCAGTACAGCAATTTTTAGCTATGGCACAGGGAAATGCAAATAACAGCTTTGTACAAGAAGCTCATCATTCGTCTAGTACTATACCCACTCCCGAGTATAGTAATATCACCTCTAGAACGAGACAGGGTGAATTTGTCATTAATAGACCCACTGGGCAACCATCTCTTCAGAGGCCAGTTGTTGATTTAGGGGGTGATATAGCAGGTTTAATTAGGGAAGAGTTGTCCCGGCAGATGCAACAATTACAAGTGACGATGCAGCAGGAAATCAGCCAGGCAGTTCGTCAAGCAATTCGCCCTCAATCGAATCCAGCTTCAGGTGGTCAGGGTAGTAATTTAGCCGCGCCCAATACACCTCAAGCTGAAGTAACTTCTCACACGCCACACCTATTTAGACCAGGAAGTGACCGAAATTTTAATATTGGTATAAATCAGCCAAATAATTCAAACATACCTGCATTTCAGCGAACACCAGCACATGAATTTCATTCAGCTCATAATCCTCATCCAGGTATGCAACCACAAGCAGCGCACGTACAGCCGTCACCAGCTCATCTTAGTATGCAGGCCCACAGACCAGTTGACAGTACTTACCCAGTAGCTAAAGCTGACTTGTCTAAATGGGGCCTCAAGTTTGACGGAACATCTAAGTCAATGAGTGCCGAAGACTTCGTTTTCAGATTGGAAACGTTAAGGCAAGACTACAATATGTCTATTGTAGAAATCAAACGTAGTTTCCATACCTTACTCGAAGGCCAAGCCCTAGAGTGGTATTGGAATGTCAAAAAACTTAACCCATTCCAATCCTGGGACGACTTAATAGGCGCGTTTTTGACGCAATATAGGCGATATGAAAACGAATTTCAAATCCAGAAAAGAATTATGGACCGCAGGCAAGGGGCACAGGAGACATTTGAAGATTTCTTCAATGCTGTCATAAGTCTGAGAAATCAGCAACGTACTCCTTACTCTGAATCTGACCTCATAGAGATAATGAGGGGAAATTTAAAACCCTCGTTATCTCAGTTATTGTTTTCGGCAAGGATACAAAATCTCAATGATTTCTGCCAACAGGCCAAAAGAGCTGAAAGTCTCGTGTCGAGTCAAAGGCAGCAGTACGCACCTAGACAATACATACCACCCCGAGTCCATGAGCTGGATTACCAAGAGCTACCTGAACCTGTCAACGAAATAGAGGCTTTGTCGAGCAGTAGCCGCTACATTTGCTGGAACTGTAAGCGTGTTGGTCACGGGTTTACAGATTGTCCATCACCTACTCGCCGAATCTTTTGTTACAGGTGTGGGTGGGACAATGTGGTCACGCCGCAATGCCCTAAGTGTCGGGGAAACCAGACATCGAACGCGTCTCGAACTGGGGAGGCTTGTTCGACACACACCCAGACCCAGTAGGAGAATCATCATTACCCACCGAGCCTAGGCAAAATATAATAATTTTGAAAAATAATGAAAGAAAGCCCGTTGAAACAACACAGCCTGAAGTTCGGTACATTAAACCCCTGCATTTACGAATATTAGAATATAACCAAGCTAGAAAAAGAATTTTTGGAGAAGCGTCAGATAGGATAAAGAAAGCTAGGGAGCGTTATAAGCGCAGAAAGCAAAAAAGGATAGAAATTATGTCAGCCACCTTATATGAAGGTGAAGATACGCGTTTGTACGCCAAAATTCGTTTAAATGGGACTGAAGTAGAAGGTCTGTTAGATAGTGGTGCAACAGTCACGTGCCTAGGGAAAAATTGTATGGAGTTAGTACAGAATGCTGGAATGCACATACATAAATTTTTCTCCTATATCAAGACTGCTGATGGAAGCCCACACAAAATTCTGGGATTCGTTAAAGTAAATGTTACTTATAACAAAATCACCCATGAAGTAACCTTTTACTTAGTACCAACTTTAAATCGAGAACTATTTTTAGGCGTTGACTTTATGCGTACGTTCGGATTGTTCGCATCAGTAAATAGTCTGTCCAGCAATGGAGTGAACTTGTGCGAGGAAGGGAACGAGGGTACTGACCAGGTGGAAACTCATTCCTTAACACCTGTGCAGCAGCAACAGTTAAATGAGGTCGTGTCTAGGTTTCCTTGCTACTCGAAGCGTGGACTAGGTAAAACCCACCTTGAAACCCACTCCATTGACACCCGTGAGGCAACTCCTGTCAAGGATAGACATTATCCGGTCTCCCCGGCAGTGCAGAAGTTAATGTACGCGGAGCTGGATAGGATGCTTGATCTTGGGGTCATTGAGGAAAGCGAAAGTCCTTGGAGCCACCCTGTTACTCTCGTCCGCAAAGGCGAGAAAAACAGGCTGTGCTTGGACGCTCGTAAGCTCAATGCTCTCACGATTAAGGATGCCTACCCGCTCCCGCACATTGAAGGTCTCCTCAGCCGTTTGGGAGATACGTATTTTATCTCCAGCGTCGATTTGAAGGATGCATTCTGGCAAATACCGCTAGAAACATCCAGTAGAGAAAAAACTGCTTTCACGGTGCCAGGTAGACCACTTTACCATTTCACGGTCATGCCTTTTGGGTTGTGCAACGCAGCTCAAAGGCTATGCCGTTTAATGGATAAGGTTATCCCAGCTGCACTTCGTGACAGAGTTTTTGTCTACCTGGATGACCTTTTGGTGGTATCTCCAGACTTCTCGACGCACTTGATGTTGCTAGAGCTGGTGTCAATGCAGTTGGAACAGGCAGGTTTGACGATAAATGTCTCTAAGTCCAGATTTTGCTTTAAAGAGCTTCGATACTTAGGGTATATAGTAGGAAAAGGACAACTTAGACCCGATCCAGAAAAAGTGAGCACGATTTTAAAATATTCGTACCCCAAAACTGCTAAACAGGTGCGAAGTTTTATGGGTGCTACTGGTTGGTATCGTCGTTTCATTCCAAACTATGCCACAATTTCAGCTCCGATTTTTAATACCCTGAAAAAAGGGAAAACTTTTACTTTTACTGATGAGGCCAAAAACGCTTTCGATTATTTAAAAACAGCGCTCACCACTAGTCCTATCCTGACACACCCAAACTTTGACAAACATTTTTTCGTCCAGTGTGATGCTTCCGACATAGGAATAGGCGCAGTTCTTTTTCAGAAGGATGACGACGAAGGCGAGCATCCCATAGCATTTTTCTCTCACAAGCTAACCAATGCTCAAAGGAATTATTCCGTAACTGAGAGAGAATGCTTGGCCGTGGTGCTTGCCATCAAAAAGTTCAGGCCTTATATAGAATTGATGCCATTTACTGTGATTACTGACCACAGTAGTCTTAAATGGCTCATGTCTCATAAGGATCTGAGCGGCCGCCTTGCTCGCTGGAGTCTTCATTTGCAAGCCTACGCGTTTTCGATAGAGCATCGCCCTGGACCGAAAAATAAAGTGCCAGACACTTTGTCTCGTTACGATATGGAAGAGATTTCTGCAAGTTTTGGTAATTTTGTCGATGTAGAATCGGACGCTTTTAAAACCGATTCCTATGTCGACTTAATTGCCAAAATTTCAGAAAACTCTGACCAATTACCAGACATCAAGGTTATTGACAACCTGGTGTACAAACGTACAGCCCACTATGACGGTATCGCACTCAACGAAGATTTCGCCTGGAAGCTTTGGATCCCACCTGAGCTTACTGAAAATATAATTAAAAATGCACATGAGCCACCACAAGCCGCTCATGGAGGTTTCGTTAAGACTCTTAAAAGAGTACGAGAGTATTTCTATTGGCCCAAGCAAAATGTCCAAATTAGAAATTTTGTTAAAAATTGCCAAATTTGTAAAGAGTCAAAAGCGCCAAATACCACTTTACGTCCACCAATGGGAAATGAAACTTTGACCGAACGCCCTTTTCAACGGCTATATGTGGATTTTTTAGGACCCTATCCTAGGTCTAAAGCAGGAAACTGCTATATTTTTATTGTGCTAGACCATTTTACTAAATATGTTTTATTAAAGGCTTTAAGCAAAGCAAGCAGCAAACAAATAGTGAAGTTTTTAATTTCTGAAGTTTTTCACAAGTTTGGAACGCCAGAAACCGTGGTATCCGATAATGGGAAACAATTTTTGAGCAAAGAGTTTATGGACACCATGGCACATTTCGGCATAAACCACATGAAGACCGCTTTTTATTCACCACAGGCAAATGCCTCTGAAAGAGTGAATCAGTCGATTTTGTCCGCCATAAGAGCATATGTGAAAGATGATCACTCTAATTGGGATAAATATTTATCCGAAATAGAGTGTTCATTAAGATCCTCTCTGCATGGCTCAATAGGAGTGACACCGTATTTTGCATTATTCGGAACAAATATGATTGGCCACGGTAGCGTATACAAACTTGCGAGAAAACTTCAGATACTCAACGATCCTGAACTTAATGTTTTGCCTAAGTCCGTATACATGGAAGGTATTCGTGAGAAAATCCGAGAAAGTCTACATAAAGCCTACGAAAAAGGAGCGAAAAATTATAATATAAGATGCAGACAAGTCAGATTCATTCCGGGGCAAGAGGTTTATAGAAGAAACTTTCAACAAAGTGACTTCAAAGCTGGCTACAACGCGAAACTCGGGCGAAAATTTCTAAAATGCAGAATAGTACGTCCAATTGGTAATAGCTTGTACGAGATCGAAGATCTGCAAGGGAAATCGTTGGGGGTATTTCACGCCAAGGACTTAAAGCCATAGGCTCTAATATCCTTGGTGGTTCTAGTCCCAACGTTTCCCAAATCGTCCAAACCAATACATTTCATTCAATTTTTTTTATTTATTTAAACTTATATGAGTTTGCTTTTGTTTATGATTAACAAATATGTTTAAAGAAGAAACGATACCAGTTTGTATTTAATTAATACTTATGTGTGCACATACATTTATATACACATCTATATAGATATTGTCATAGATCTGAGATATTTATTTCTTTTTGCTTTTCGTACACGACGAATAAATCAGCAAATTTGCTTTTAACTTAAGCCTACGTTTCTAAGCTGACTACTTAGTGTAATCGTCATCGTTCCATTGGTGCAGCCCTATAATCACTCTGGAGAACTATGCTATTAAGAGCTAAAGGCTGTTAGTCACCTAGAGCGATAACATTTGTCTGAGACCGTTCTTACGGCAAGTAAAGCAAAGTTTGTTGATTTTAGAATTCAATGATTGTGAACAAACATTGATAACTCATCGTGACAATTAAATTCAATTTGTTGGCAATAACAATATCTATTTTTTTTTATGTGCGTTTTCATTTATGACAATACTAACTGGTACCGAATAAAGTTTACTCGGGTCTCTCATAAACAAAAGCAAAAGGCTAAAAAGTAAAGGATGTTAAGTCATAACAAGTTTTTCTTAAATTTGCTCGCTTAAGTTTGTATTAAACGTGCAAAGAGAATTTACGTTAATAATTGTACAACTTCCGATAAGTCGTAACTAAAGACTCTTGTGCCTATAAAAGGGCTAAAACCTCTGTTCAGTTCGAGTATTTAGTACGTGGGAGCGAAGTTTGTCTCTCACGACTGAACAAAATCCACTTTGGTAAGCTCTTACAGTGGACAGCTTGATTAGCTACTATTAGCCTAAAACTTTTTATTTTTGTTTTTTTTTTGTCACGAAGTATAAGAGCCAAAATGAATATTGTCCAGTGGGTACGAACAGTCCCGAAGTTATAAACAATTATCAAAAATTTTTTTTTGAAATCTCACGCCAAGAGCCAACAATACGCGTACGCACTCTAAATAAAAACCGCCGAAACATTGCCGTAAAATTTAAATTATATTTGTCCACCGGTGTTGTTGGAATAAGTATAAAGATTTAAGTTTTTGAAACGTATTTTGCACAAAGTTTTTCCCACAAAATTTTCTTAAAACTGAGTACAAATACGTAATAATTCGTTTTAGGAATAAGAACAATTGGTTATAAGAAGTTTCCGTGTAAATCTACACAAAATACATTTGTTTTTTTATCTTCGCGAAAGATAAAAGAAAAAGCGAAATTGCTTGAAAAGAAACGACTCTAGTTTAACGCACCGTACTTACAAACATACACAGAAATATTTACAAACAAAAATAACTTAAAACTTAAGACTTACCCAAAACATCTATGAAAGTTGCTCCAACGCAGCCGGTTATACGCATTTATATTTACGTGGGAAACAAACCGACTCCTGTCGAATTTGTGGGATGTCCCATTGAAACTTCCGCCTCCTATACCTACAAAAACGTAAATAAAAAGCATTAGTAAGGGTATAAAATAGTAGAACATATTTCAATTTGGGTTTTACTTACCTTTGCCCTGTGAACACTGTTGTTTCTCCAGATGTCTTGATTAATATTGAATCTGTAAATAGAACTTAATATTAGTTTCACAGAATGTTAAAAGTATTTTTCTCATTCATTATATTAAAATGGTTATCTAATCTTTCTTTAACTAGATAAATATAATTGATTACCCCTAAATATACGCCCGTAATCTCAAAATTAAAACCGCCAACTTTATTATTATTATTCTATTTCTTTTTAACGCACTTTAATTTGTATTTTTTTTTATTATTTCGTTTGAGTACACACCACTTTTAGTCCATAATAAAGCCGAGACATTTTTTTTTATTTTTTTCTTACGATTTTTAATTATTACAAATTATAATTTCCAGTAAAACAAACCGATTAAGTTTTAACGGCGACATACTGTCAGCCGCCTACATACTTTTCGTTACTTCGCGGCGACTAAAATTCACGGCGGCAATTACCAATAAACGACCGGCGGCGGTGTACAAATATCGATAACGATTTATCGATCTGTCGAAAAACAAACACTATGAATAAAAAGGAAATTCATTCTTCTTACCTTTTTATTTAGCAATATGGAGGCAGCTAACGGTCCCCGCCTATGCAATCTTCCCTGGAAGCCCTGAAATAAAATATATAAAATTTTACATCAATCTTATGAAAATAACTTACATACCTAAATGTACACAAATTAGAAGAAAATACACTACATACAAATATACATGCACACACCAAATTTACTTTACATTCCACATTTTTATTCACTTACCTTATGAAACAAGCACTTGTGTATTTTAAACACGCACCACTCGATAATTTGCATAACTTAGGTCTTATTTTTTATACCTAATTGCACCACCACAGATTTAATCTATGCCACTTGTGAGATCAAAACTTATGCTATGTTTAGACGACGAGTTGAATCACCTGCTTCGCTCTCTGAATCATGTTTATGAATCTTGCTGTTTAGACTATGCATTCGGGCTTCGTGTGCAGCGTGCCAATTTAGTGCTTTTCGTAGTAGATTTAGAGTTTTTAAATTTATAATAGTGCGGAATTTTTCAAATTGTTGCTTAAAAAAAAAGGCACTAAATTGGTGCTTTTCACCTTTGATTTTAGTGCGTTTTACATATCTACTAAATATTAATTTGTGAAAGTGTGGTGGTTTATAAGAAACACCAAATAAGAAATTTTCACTTTTCAAAAACTATCTGCTTTCACCCCTTTTAGACATGCAAAGTTTCCTTTGCAGAATGTTAATTCAGCTGGGTGAAATACGAAGGATGAAAAACGTTATCTTTCATAGTGAGAAAAAAGAATATATTTCTAGAAATTACAGTTATAAAATAACTTAATTACAACAATAATCTAATTACTAACCACTGAGTGAAGCAATGTATTGCTTTCTTGATAACGAAAGCTTTCAAAAATGCTTCTGAAAAGTACTAACGTAAGGCTCTCTAACAAAGTGGACAAAAGTAAAAAAAATGTAAACCATTAACTTTTTCATCTGAATACATAAAAACTACACATTATTACTTCTGTAAAATGAATTAGTAAAGCAAAACATGAATGGCTTTTTGGAAACTGAATGCATTTCTTCTAGCTGGCTTACAAAAATTCTTCTGGGAAGCGGTAATTTTTGCTGGGATGGCGAAATTGAAGAAATAGAACGAAATATCAGACATTTAAGGATACATAAATGGACAAATTTTCTCAGAACTGATTAATTTTGGATTGAAATTTATAATTATAGAAATTCAACTAATCATAATCCATTTCTAATACTACCAATATTTTCTCTAAGACTATTAACATTACCATGTTCAAATGTTGAAGTAGAAATAACTTTTAGCACTTATAACTTTTTTAAAAGTAAGTTAAAAATACAATAATGATTTTATAAATCAAATTGTTTCATTCATATAAAATACGGTCTAAAAGGAAAAGGCTTATGTTGTTCAGTAACTCGTTTCTGTAATTCTCGCATCGTAAAATTTCTCACATGAAGTGTGAAACACAAAATTCCATCGTTTCTCGATTTGTGAAAAAAAGTGTTTCTGTATTTGAATGTGAAAACCGACAACACTGAATCTGTTTTTACTGGAATATTTCCAGTAATCGGGTGTCGAATGAAAACAAAAGTCACAAAAATATAATTTCAATAACAAAAAAAATTTAAAAATTTTCAAGACAAATAAAATTGAATAATGAACATGAATATAAAGTGAATGTAAAATGCTTGAAATAAGTTTTTTCTAGCAACTGTCTCTATTATAGAAAATTCAAAAAAAAAATTCTAAATAAATATAATCATATCGAATCGTTAATAATAATTTTAGTTCAACAATTCGTTGCATATCTACAAACGAGCTACAGAATGTAACATACTGAACTATGTTCATGTAAAAATTAATTCAGATGAAACACCTAAAATCTAATTGTTTTTTTAATACACCATAATTGCAGTGTCTTGCGAAATGAACTTCAATTATTTTCCTACTCATGTTCTACTTATAAGCAAAATCGAAATATGGCTCGATATAATTGAAATTATTACAAAAACCTATGAAATGTAGTAAATTTAAAATTGTAGTTAACTTAAATTTTTAATTTCTACTCATTCAATACATATATAATTAGCCATGTGGGCTTTCTCTGTATTGAAAATAAATAGATAAATATAAAAATATAAATAAAAAATATATTGCATTTAGTGCTTTTTTATGAACACACAGTGATTTTTGCTCGGAAAAAGTTGGCATCACTGTTCGCGTGGCATTTTTTTTAAGTATATTCACACATTCATACGTATCATACGCACGTGTATACATGCATACATACTTACATAAATTCGATTCAAGCAAAATCTTGTTTTTGAAGGCATCTCTATATTTTATTCTTATTTTCCCTTTTTATATTATTCATAACTTAATTAAATTTATTTATATTAAACTCACATCTATGTTTTTTTGGCTTGTTTTCATTTGTTTACAAACACACACATACACATATACTTATTTTGTTTTGACAGCTAGTTCAGATAAAGTGGCGATTACTGCGATAAAAGTTAGAGAAGATACCAATTTTACGTGCTTCGCAAGTAGATTCGTATTGAATCTACTTGATTCGCTCTCATAATTTTGTATGGCGAAGCAAGTTGATTCGGTCATGATTGGGGTGTGAAGCATGAATAGAGCACGAAGCAGGTGTCGTCTAAACATAGCATTAACTAAGCTTTCGTTAAGTTTCAAATCACTCACAAGGTGTATGACCGAGTCTCCGACATATTGCAGGATGTTTGAGTATTGTCAAAATCTATAGTAATTTAAGGTACTATACAAATTTGCTAAATGTTTGACAGTGCCAGTAGGGGTAGGGAAAACACCAGTTGCAAAACGCAGAGTTGCCTTCTCTATTCAAGGGCGTTACTACACCAGACCCGATGCCGACTAGCGAAAAACCAAAGTGGTGATGCCATATGATCGGTGGTGGTGAGGTGGTGAAACAAATCCCCAGAATGTCCAAATATATATATATTTCATGTTGCGTGTTAATTTTCTCACTTTTGGAACCGCCCTCCCATTCTAGGTCCACTGATGGACTCTAGAATGGTTGGGTTTGTGGCGACACCCTGTAGGTCGATAAGGCAGACTGTCAGTGGCAACCTCAGGGGTAACAGCTGGTCACCAAGTTTAATAACAGCTGGTCACCAAGTTTAATAACAGCTGGTCACCAAGTTTAATAACAGCTGATCACATGAAGTAAGAAACCAAATGTACATATTGACAAAAACAAAAATTGTATAAAAAAAATATGGAAGAAAATGGCCAGAATTTCTGGAAGAAAATAAGTTTAAATGGAAAAAAAAAAGATGGACGACA
Source organism: Tachina lurida (assembly GCA_944452675.1). Lineage (NCBI taxonomy): Eukaryota > Metazoa > Arthropoda > Insecta > Diptera > Tachinidae > Tachina > Tachina lurida. The sequence goes on from OX101753.1 coordinate 43,404,566, forward strand.
TCGGACGACTTTTGGCGGGCTGGCAGTGGAGGTAGGTCGAAGAGGACAATTTTTTGGGTCAATTACGATTTGGGCTTGAACAAGGGCAGACGGACGATGTGGCTGGCGGAGAAAAACTAACAAACTTAAAATTTAAAGTAAGTAAAACTTAGCACTAAACAATAAAAAGTGAAACTGTGCTACAAGCTAAAATTAAAAGTGTGTAAGAGTTAAAATTGAATAAAACTAATAATTAAGAATTAAAACTAACAAAAATTAAAAGCTAAAATTAAAAGTGTGTAAAATTCAACAGAAACAACAAAAAGTGAACATTTTCTAAAATTTAAATAAAACTAGCCAACAAAGATAAAATATATGAAAATCTGAAAACTGTTCGGCGAAAATTTAAATTTTCTAAAAACTTAAACCTAAGCAACAAATTAAAAACAACCTAAAACTAGTTAACAAAAATTAAAATTTTGTGAAACCTAAAACTAGTTAACAAAAATTAAAATTTTGCGAAACTTGAAACTAGGTAACGAAATTAAAAACAACCTAAAACTAGTTAACAGCAATTGAAAAGTTTTGTGAAACTTAAAACTAGATAACAAGAAAAATTTTCTTTTCTAATTCAATTAGAATTATTAACACTAGCTAAAGTGATAAGTGGAAAAACAAAATATAAAAGAAAGAAAACGTAGAAATTAATTAACCAAAAATGAAACGTTGAAAACTGGAATTAAATTAATCTAAAATATAAAACTAATCACCAAAAATTAAAATAACCTAAAACCTAAAACTAATCACCAAAAATTAAAATAACCTAAAACCTAAAACTAATCAACAAAAATTAAAATAACCTAAAACCTAAAACTAATCAACAAAAATTAAAATAATCTAAAACTCAAAATTAATCCACAAAGTAAAAATTACAAAACTTAATTTGAATAAAAGCCCTAAGATATAACCCGCCTACAACACGCCACGTCCAACGAGGGAACTGGTCAAAAGCACCCACAAGAAGAAGCGACCACTTACCGTTTTTGGAGGACCAGGTACCAGTCATCTGACCTCGGACATACGGACGACCGACAAGCGCAAAGAAAAAAAATTGTATATATATATATTATTTATTTCTTTCATTTTTTTTGTATTATTTACCTATGTGAATTTAATTAAAATATTTATTTTAGAAATAATTGCCAATTAATTTTTTTTTAAATGTATAGACATAGCCCTTTTCTTGCCGAGCGTAGGGAAAACACTTGTATTCTTTTTTTTTTCTAAGTGCCAGTTTTTATCGCACTTTATCCTAACAAAGCAGATTCGAGCTCAAACCTGCCCCCAAGTTTCCAAAATAAGCCCTTTGGCCTAAGACAATACGTGTTTGCCCTATAAGCATAATTCAATTAAAATAAATTTTGAAATATTTTAAATTGATATAAAGTTTTTGTGCATTTATATAATTAATTCAACTCTAGTTTTTGATTTTGTATTTTTTTTTAATTCAAAAAATTATATATTTTTTTTATGAATCTTTGATGAGTAATTTTCGTTATTAGTTTTGCTAATTTCAGTAAATAAAACAAAAATGTTATTCATATTGTTCAGATGAAGTTAAATTTTTTTTATTACCCAAAATGATGGGTTGAGGTGAATTTTTGAGGCTGTAGGTACTAGCGGTAAGTAACCATCATAAAGGTTTGGGGTAACCTATAAAAATTTTCAGGCCAGGTTACCATGGTGAGATCCAATAGGATTTCAGAGGGTGGGAGGCCACGGTTAGCCAAAAAGACCGGCTAACCAAACGTTTATGTTGTGAGAGAGAGAAAGAGAGTAAGTATGTGAGGGGTTTGTGGCATGAATTTTTTTAATTTTTTATTTTTTTTTCTTTCTCAATAGTTTCTTTTGTTTTTTTTAATTCCACTTTCGGGCTCCAAAATTTATAAAAAATATTTTCATGGTTATTACATCCTACCAAGAACAGCTGGCATGATATATTTTTATTGTAGCTGAGTAAAGGTGCAGAGAGGTTGGCAAGATCCTACCCCAAGACGGCGAGCTTCAGCCGGAGCAAACGCCTGCATGCCAGCGCAGTCAACAATCTGGCCACACAGAAACACTTCGTTGTTTTATTTTACCACTACCAGCTGCTGCTACAATAATTTGCATTTGTATAATTGTATCATGATTACGAGTTTGTAGAATCAAAATATTATGAAATCCTCTCCGTGTTTAAAAAAGAGAACAAGAGTCTGTTGTAGGTATTCTTCATGTTTACATTGATACTATAAGTAAAATGCAAGCAAAGATATTGAAATGTTTAGTCAATAATAAAAATTGGAAAATTGCAAAATAAATGTGTACTAATAAAACTGAATATTGTAGAAAACATTAAATTATTTTAATGTAATTTGTTTACAAAATATGATTATTTTTATACGTTTGTTTGGTTTTGCTGTACCATCAGCTAGTAAAATAAAAAAACCTGCAAATTTCTTTATCTTTTATAAATCAAAACTAATATGAAAAAGCAAATCCAGATTAGTTTATATGTTTAACTCAAAAATATAAGTTTTAAACATTTCATAAATGTAAGCTTAAAGGCCGTTTCACACTATAATACAAGTATTAATACTTTTGTGGAAAATGCAACTCTGACATGTTGAGTTGTTATTGTCTTTTGAAATTTTTGAAACAGAAATTAGAATAGGGAAGCATTTTCGTCAAAAGTATTAATACTTGTATTATAGTGTGAAACGGCCTTAAGTGGCATATATTTACAAATATTGGAGTTGTACAATATTTACAAAAACAACATGAAAATTTCCTGAGTTGATATTGGTTGCTTCTGCAAAAGTGTTAACACCTTCAATAGGTACAATTAGTGCTGCCAATGTTACTTCGAAATACACCTCCGGTCAGTGACCTGCGCCGAGCAATTTCGTCGGCAGCGGCGGCTCATGAGAAATTCTTCGGTGGCGGCTGAAAATCGGCTGAAGTTCGGCTGAGTCGGCGTCACTATCTTTACAATTATGTCAAAGTAAATTCATATTAAAAGTGTGAATTTATTAGTGAAAAAACCAAAAACCATCACGTAAAATATAAAAAAAGTCATCAATCGGCGGCTAATCTTAGCCGAGAAAAAATCGGCGGCGGCGGCTGATGCAAAGCCCTCGGCGGCTGGGCTCAGCCGGCTGTCAGCCGGTCGGCGCAGGTCTCTGCCTCCGGTGTGATGAGAATACATAAAATTAAAAAAAATTGTTTAGAAAACAAAACATTTACCGACCGCTTGTCAAATTTTCTATCCGTATTCTCTCCTACTCGATACATTTTGCGTTTACATGATAAAATTTTTACATTCTTCAGCATATTTTGACATGTCTTAATACATTGTATCACCATGTAAAGACACCTTACCGCGTCGCTTAAATTGTTATTCTACTACTAAATAATACAATTGTAATGCTAATGATTTTACGACAACGGTAGCCCTGCTATAAAGTTTATATATTATGAAAACAAAGTCGAAAAGTGCTGAGTAAAAACAATATAAACAAAGTATCACTTCTTTTGTGAAATAAAACATTTCAATAGATCAAACATTTTACTACAATTACTTTTCATAAAAAAAGCAAAACAATAATAAGTCATAATGGATTGTGAAGATATGCAAATGATAATATCGGATGAACCAAACTTGTCAGTAAGTTTAATTGTGTACTTCTGTATAGGAAGGAATTACAGATGTATTTATGTCCATAAATGCTACTGTTTTTTGTGCATAAATTAAGAAACATTATTAAACACTTTAGTTATTCAAATTGTAAAATATTTGTTTGTATATTTGTTCATTGCAAGTCCAAGTAATTTTTATTGTAAACTGCGCAGTTATTTTTATGGAGAGTAGTCGTGTTGCCAATTGCTAGCATGTTATGCATTAGTTCATAAATATATAAAGTTTTCCAATAAGGACTTACAACTTTTTTCGGAGAACGTACGTCGTGTTAAATGGCCCATCGGCTTCAATTCTTAAGTCAGTTCGCTCTTTTATGTGTGTAAACCAAGATATTTACGCAAAATGGGACATAAAGTGGTATTGGCGATGCCCAGTTCTTGAGAACGCCGCGGAATCGACTGATTTGGAGCGTTTGCTACGGACGCCTGAGTGGCAGCAATATTTTCGTCACTGTCCCACTGGCACGGCAGCATCGCGCAAGGAATATCGTTATTCTCAAGTAGAAAGGTATTAACTCAAATAATTGCAACTTTACAGGAGAATGTAAAACATAATGGAAACTGTAATATTCACAATGTAAATTTTTTGTAAAACTGCTTGTAAAAGCGTTATTTATTACACTATTGCAATATATGTATATTTGTGAGAAGGTGTATTTGTGTGAAATGTATTGGAATCACTGAAAAACTCAATTTCGTAAAAAATACGAGTTAGGGGATTTCTACTTGAGACCATCGATATGTAGACTCAAATGTTTGCACTAAAATTGTTATTGCTTGTCTACTAGGGCGATAATAACGACCGAAAATTGGAGTTAACACTATTAAAGTTGCAGTCACGAATTTCGGTAGTACATTTTTATAATTTGCAAACGTTCGTTCGTGTACTTTACCATGGTGAAAATGTTGAGTTTACTGAAAAAAAAAGGAAAGTAATAGTTAGATGATCAGTGAAATAGTGCGCTGACAAATTAAATTCAAAGTTGTAAAGTACCTATTTAAAAACGCGATATATACACATATCGCTCATTTACTCAAAGAACGTTATAACTCAAAAACTGGATTTTTTGAGTAAATGATGCAGAATTAATCCTCATATCGTTCTTCATATTGTGTAAAAATTTCAAACAAATATCTTGTTTATTCAACTCTTGAGAGAAGAAGGAAATTTTCTTTTTCCATAAAGTTGCGTATAAAGTGAAAACTTTGAAATCGTTTTCTGGCAAACTAATTTTTTTGAGTTATGACGTTATTTGAGTAAATGAGCGATATGTATGTACATATGTAATTCAGCGTGCGTGTATTTTCCCAACAAACACAGTAGCGTTCAAGCGAGACAAATGTTTGCTATGCTGGGTATACACATTAAATAGAGTTGAACGATTTTAAGATATACTATGTATTTACAATGTAAATTTTACATACAACATATGTTACTACAAATCGTACGAATTCATTTGGAAAAAAAATTCTAAAGGCAATGTACACTCGGTTAATTGAATAATGTGGTTGCTGTATTAATAATAAGGGTGATTTTTTATTTATTGCAGTTATTATAGTTGGGCAAAATCGTTCCTTTTTGGGAATCGTTCGGATCGATCCGAAGTATGAAAGAAACTAGGTCGTTCATTTCGTTCATCGTTCCTTTTTTATTTTGAACAGTGAATGAACGATGAACGAGAGAACACCTCTGTCGCTCCTAAAAATGACAACAAATGTATGGCATGTATTTTGACGTGTAAGAATTGCTGTTTGCTTATACATATGTATATTTTCGTGTTGAGCAAATCATTGTTTTGATTATAAATAAAAAAAGAAATATATATTTGCGCGTATAAATTATTAAAAAAATAATTCATTATTTAATTAGTTAATTGTCAATCTTAACACAAAAATATCAACCTTTTATCAGAAATAAGTGAACGATTGTTGTGAAAAATTCTGTCTTGATGAACAATTAACTTTGTCGCAAATACAGCTCTACTCTCAAACTTCATGTAAATACTTATAAAATCTGTAAGCAATCTCTCAAACTTCATGAAAAAGGCACTTCAAGTATTCTATGTTCTACTATTCTATGTGGTTGTAATAATAACAACAACTTGTTAAAAAAACTTTTATCGGAACGATGAACGATAAGAAATGAAACTTTGTAAAAGTCCGAACCGTTCCTTTTAGTGAATCGTTCAATGGAACTAGGTCGTTCCGGATCAACACAACTATAGCCAGGGTGACCGATGACATTTTTCAAAAAGTGGCACCAAAAGGGGATTTATCAAAAAAAAGGGGCAAAATTAAAAAAAAAACGAGAAAACTACATTAAAGTTTTTATTTTTAATGTATTTTTATATAATTCACTCTAAAAAAAGGAAGAAAAAAGTGGCAAGCAGTCAAAAAAGTGCCAAGACAGTCGAAAAAGTGGCAATTTGCCACTTTAGTCGGTCAAACGGTCACGCTGACTATAGCAGTTATGTTCTAACACTCATGGTTTTCAAATCGCATATGAGTTGCAAATCGTCAAGCATGTTCTGTAACTCGTGCGCAGGGTGACCGAAGACATTTTTCAAAAAGTGGCACCAAATAGGGGATTTATAAAAAAGGGGCAACATTAAAAAAATTCAGTAAGAAGATGTAGGACGTTTTTTTAAATACTTTAAAAACGGTTGTTGTCTTTGATAATGAAAAATAAAAATATTATTACCATGTTTTTAAAACATAACAATTAAATTAAAGTATTATAGCATAGACAGACGACAATAAAATTTTCAAACAAACAGAAAACATAGGGGAAATATTAAATTAATACGGTAGCACGATTTTACCGGAAACTTCACAATCCTTAAGGCCGGGGCAAAATGAATCCGTCATGCGTTAAGCTTCGCCTTTTTCAACTGACAGCTAAGTTGAAATACATGTTTTCTTATGAACTCGGTTACATTCAGTACGTGTCCGTCAACTCAAAGTAAAAAATTTGGTAAACTTTTAACTTTTTGCGTACGTTGAGTAGTTTGACAGATATTGGTTGGTTTTTTGGTATGTTCTGATTTAGATTTTTGTGTTTTCTGGCAGCAAAAAAAAAAAAAAAATTAAACAAAAGAAATAAACGAAATAAATAAAAAAAGTTGAAATTATTAAATAAAATGGAGAATCGACCTATAGAAGCTGGTCAAATGCTTCCGTCAATAAAGTACTCATTGTGCCAACCTTCTCCGTCGTTGCGTTAATGTCAGTTGAAAAAGGCGAAGTTTAACGTATGACGGATTCATTGTGCCCCGGCCTTTATAGTTTTCAGATGGTGAGTATCAAGAAAAATGAGAGAAGGGAAGTACCTTCTATATTTATATCATGAAAATATTAGTGCTTTTGATTGAAATCAAAAGAAAACATATTTAATTTCATTTATTAACCAATTTACTGTTTCTTAAAAAAGTACTTCCATTCTCTCATTTTGTTGGGATGTTAGGAACCACTAGGTTTTTGCTTACTTGCAGTTCCTAAAGCAAGTTATTTTGTCGCTAAGGCATGAGCTTCGGCAGCTTTTGCGTAGGCGCTTGATGCGGAAACCAGGGGGGTTACTCTCTATTACGATGCGAAAGAAAAATGGTACGAAATCGAACGATTGGTACTCTCTCATGCGTTTGCGGATTTACCTTTCGCATCTTTTATTTTCCGTTTCGCAAGTCTGGTATCACCGTACTCTACAATGCGAAAGCGCCTGCCAAAATCGCTCGATAAGGGCAAATATCTTGCGTTATAGAGACCAGTGATGCCAAATTTTTTGGCTCTGGAAGCACAGTGAAAAACGAGTGAAAATCCAAACGAGTGAAGTTTAATAATGTTAAATATTTTCTAACCTATTCTCTATTTCGTCAATAGTATCATCTTTAATGAAATATATCAGATGAAAAAGGTATGCTTTACACTGAAAAAATAAACACACCAACTTTTTATTAAAGTAATTTTAAGATATACACAAATTTCTTAAATGCACTACTTAAGGTACGGTCACACTTGACAAACATTTGCCCAAAAAAGTGTAACCAGTATATACTAATGAGAAATCTTTTGATTCAGACACGTGTTTATTAAGTTCAATAGTTTCCAATTGCATTCTATAACTTTGCCTATTTGTAAAATACGAAATTAATTAACTTAATAAACACGTGTCTGAACCAACAAATTTTGCAATAGTATTTATTGGTTACGCTTTTTTGGCCAAATGTTTGTCAAGTGTGACCGTAGCTTTACTGCTTTTTCTTAGTTTGGCACTAACGCTCGAAATTTGGCGTTTTGATTCTTCAAAAAGCACTAAAAATAGTGCCAAAAGCACCAAGTTGGCATCGTTGATAGAGACCTGCGTAAATAGTCTTGAAATGTAAATACGTCTTGATTTTTTAAATGTATTCTCGTGGCTGTATTATACCCCAGCTAGCATTTTGTATCATAATCGAATCTTTTCCGAATCAGCTTGAAGGGAAAAATAACCGCATATGAGCTAATTTTTCGATCATAAATGATACTCTCGTTGTGAGAAAATGGTACCCTACAGATGAATCACACTAAAGAATCATTTATGATACGATTTGCTGATTAATTTTTGAGAAAATTTTTGGTATTATTAAATCATGAAATGAGTTTTTGGCGGTTTCTTTCCATTTTGTTCCTCTATTTTCAAGAAATCATTGTTTGATCATATAGATGAATCATAAGTGAATCCTTTTTCAATCACTTAAGTCATAAATCAGTTTTTAATAATCTATTAAGCGACGTGACATGGTCCTGGCCAATTTGATGTTGATATCCATCCACCGTGGCCAAGTAATTTTAAGGCAGCGGCTAGTTTTATAAACTTTTAGCTAGTGTTGAACAGCGTTTAGAACATACAGAAACGCAAATTTTGTACAAAGTTAAAATAAAGCAATATGTATTTAATAACATATTCCGCTACAGAATTTCTCTTACCTGCGGTCATTTAAGGAAAGTATACCGGAACTATCTCTTAAGCTTAAATTGGACGTGACATAGCCATAATGCCATAGCCAAACCAAATTTGAATTGGTTTCTATGGTGAGAGTTATGGTTGTTTTCTATGGCCATGTTTATGTCACGTCTAATTGAACCTTTAAGACTCGTCTTGCAACTCGTTATATATAGACGTTTTCTTCATAAAACCATAACGCTACAGAATCCATCACTTTATTTTCAATTAAAAGCTGTTACACTTAACTTTTTCTTAAATTTTGCTTTTAAATGACGTTTTTTTATACATATTTTGACATTTCAGTACTGCCAACCTTTGCCATATTTTCTTTTGCAATGTCCGTGTTGCCACTTTTTCAAACAATTTTGCGAAAGGTTTTGCAAAGGTTTTGTAGAGAGTACCAAATTTGCATATCATCGCATTTAGCTTTCGCATCGCAATAGAGAGTAACCTCCCAGAGGTACACTGCTGCTTTTCTTAATGCATTTGAAGGACTTAGTTAGGTTTCCCCATCTCTCCTCCTGCGATTTTTTGGTTGCCTGTCGACCATATATTGGCTTAGCCTGGTCTGCACCAAATCAATGTGACCTGTCGTCGTTTGGTTTTTCAGTCCGGTTCTATAGTCTGTTATGGTCCCTCTGGTTTGGATTTTTGTTCTGAATTGTAAATTTTGTTCCCACGCTTCCGAAAGGAGAACTATTTTCAAAGCATAAAATATGTATAAAATCACTAATTTTCAAAACCCTCAAAAAACTTTTCAGGTAAAATTTATTTATAATTTTAAAATAAGTTATTATTTTGAAAAGTGCATACTTATGCTTGTATTAAAATATTTTAGGAACGCAAAGAGGGTGGTAAAAGAGGACGTAAGCCAGGACGTAAAGCTTCAAATGAGAAAATTGATATGAAAGCGAAATTGGGTAAATTTTTTATGTTATTAATTTAGTTATAACAAAAAAAAAAAAGTTATAACAAATATCTACTGATAAATATGTATTTACAGAACGTAGTCGGCAGAGTGCACGAGAGTGTCGGGCTAGAAAAAAATTACGTTACCAATATTTAGAAGAACTAGTTGCTGACCGTGAAAAGGCTGTGATAGCCTTACGTGCTGAACTGGAGCGTGTAAGTTAGTATAAACAATTTTACAAAATTTTCTGTTTGCATATACATACTATGTATATACAAGTTGGTCAAAATATTTTTTCTGCCTATTTCAATCTAATTTTGTCGAAATGAAATAACGCCCACTGAAATAGTTCCAATGAAATGGGATTTAAAATAATAAAAAAATTTAAATGATATTGAATGAAATATGTATGTTCCCAAAAATTTAATGCGTATGTCGAGTCGAATCTACGAGAATCTTATACTAGATTGATGGAAATGTGTACAAGTTTTCTTTAATCTGGGCTTATGACAAAACATGTAGAAAATCTTCGGTGAACCTAGTAGGTACTCGAAATACAATAAAGTATAAAATGTTTGCACCAATTTTGGACATACTGGTGAGTAAAAAAGTCTTGTGTCCGACCGAAAGCCGCCGATACAGAAATAACACTGCGTGACAAAAATTAATGAAGTCGAAATACCTGGGAGGCGTTTTTATTTTTCTGGTACGTATTGTTGAGTATAACAACAATCTGCTTATGAAATTTTTCAAACACCCTCAAAATCTTGAGTTAAGTGTAAAAACCTCTAACTAAGTTTGATAACAACCTATTTATGCGCTTTCTGAATATTTAAGCTTTTATGACGCTGAAAGTTCAATTAAACAAACATATTTAGATAAACACATAGTACAAAATTAGTACAACAGTGGTCGTAAAACTTTTCCTTGAGAGATTTATCACATATGTACTTCAAAATTCCATTCCGCAAAATTATATTCAGCCTTAGTATTTTTACATGAGTTAAGCTCTCTTTGCAAATTTTAGTTGCCACTCTAACTTGTATTTAGTATAACAGTGATTTGCAACTTGCGCCCTCAAGCTGTTCAAAGCGTACTAGTTATGATACATATGTATAGGATAAATATAAACATGAATGCAAATTAAATATCGGATATTTTCCATTGTAGCATTTCAAAAAAGGATACCCACAACAAAATAAACTTTAATTTAGTATAATTTAGCGCAATTTAAGTTTGGTATACATATGTGGAAAATGTGGGTCTCAAGGAAAAAGTTTGGCGACTACGGTTGTACCAATTTTGTACTATGTGTTGATCTATGTTTGTTTAATTGTATTTTCGTCATTCTGGAATCTTAAATATTCAGAAAGCATATTAAATAGAACACGAAACACATTATGCAGGTGGTTTTTTCATAAAAGGTCTTCTAATAATATATTAAATAACATTTAAGAAATTTATTATTCGACATATTGTCATAAGTTTATTTTAATTTGAAATTTATTTGCTGGTGGTTCAGCGATGTCTAAATGCATATAGACATCGCTGAACCACCAGCAAATAAATTTCATATTAAATAACGCAATAAATTTCTAACGGAATTTTTAACACAAACCCACGTTTTACTCGCAATCAATTATATTTTATAAATAAAGTTATAAATATTATGGTTAATGTACAAAAATACTGCTTAAAAACGAATCCAAGTAGAAAAATTACGAAAAAACCGATAAAAATAAATTTGGTAAAAATACCGACATACATATGTCTGAATTTGACTGAAATAAAATATAAATATATGTATGTATATATAGCGAGCAAAAGTGAGCACGTTTAAAATCGTAATTGAATTTTCTCTGCAAAAATTTAACTACAGTAGTTCACGGATAAATGAGCCACGCTTAAGAGAGTTTCACGGTTAAATAGTTGTCAGAACCAACATTTTCCTCGATCTATTTAATTTGTGCACATATTTTTCCGTTAAATGAATCCCGCTTTACAGCGTTTCACTCATATATAGGTGGTATATTTCATAAAAATAAATTATTTATCATGCAGACTTTCACGGTTAAATGCACAAACTGAATTTAAAATTTTCAACCTTGTAAATTGTTTCTTTAAAAATTCCACACATTAAAATTAATTAACTAACCGAAAAAAAACGCCAAAATGAAAATAAATCATAAAATTTTGCAAGCCTGTTTTATTTGTTTACAATCATTTAGTTTTCATCACAATGTCTACGAAGAAAGTGCAACTATCGTTGAAACAAAATTACTAAAAATTTTTCATTTCATTTCATTTTCATTTATTTCATTTAATATAGCCCAATGGGCCATATATGATTAATACATTTTATAATTTTATAATGCGATGAACAGAAGGTATATATGTATGTACATATGTATGAATAAATATATACGAATACCGTGTATTATATAAAATAACCAGAGCTCGCAAAATATGCTCAACCAAATTTCTTTGTGCGGTCTTCTCACTCAAAAGACCTAAAAAAATGAGACGGAATCATTCAGTGTCTGAACAGCAACCCTCTTTTTTCTTTCAATCGTGTTCTCGCTCCTGGGTTATGAGTTGAGCGTAACACACGAATCGGTATCTTACTGACCGCATGATACGAACAGAATCGTTCGTTGCTCAGCTACTGAGGGTCAGTAAGTGAGCAAAACAAGCAAAGTGTTTGCAAAAAAGGTCTTTATTTTTATTGTTGCGTTTGCTTTATGTTGTTGCCTTAAATATTTCGTCACAGGCAAAGCATTAAAGAGGAAGGGAGAAGATAGTAATAAATAACAATAAAAATTTCTGCAAATCAAAATATTTGTCAACGAAGTGTAAATGTAAAATAAAAGACAGATATGTGTACCACAAAAACAAAATTAATCTTCATGTATGTAAATGTTTACCTATCCACACTCGCAACACACATACATGCTCAAAAGACCGTTTGCCGAGATTTTACGAAATAAAGGGTCTCGAGTGAACACATGAGCCGACCGATCGAACAAAAACGGTAGTTGGTTGAGCGAAGAGCAAGCCAAAGAAGAACGAAGTTTGAGGGTTTTTTCGCGACAGCGTCGCATCGGGTCAGTGAACGAGTGTTTATTTTTCTGACAACAAGCACAAGAAGGACCAATTATTGTGAGCTCTGAAAATAACATATTGATATGTTTAATGATAGTAACGGAACGTGTAGGCATTACCCATAATGATCATATAATTTCCTCTTAAAAAGTAAAGTGGAGTATCCAAAACTCCTGAATTCGACTGGTAGAAGATTATAAAGTCTACAGACCCGTACTAAGAATGATCTTTCATAAGTTGAATTCCTAATAGCTGGTAAAATCAATTGAGGATTACGAGTAGATCTTGAAAAACGAAGTAGATTTGTTATAGATGAGAAAGTGTTTGATTTAACAAAGAGATATAAGATACTCAAGATCCTTATCTTAACAAAATCAGAAAAAGAGCATTTCAAGTCTTTTCATGATTGAATTTCGGTTTATTGCAAGGTTGGAAACCGAAAAAAATAACGGTATCGGTAATGATACCGGTACAATTATTTTTTAAATTTCGGTATCGGTAGCGGTATCGGTATTTTTTTTATTTCGGTATCGGTATTACCGGTACATACCGTTATCGAGCTTATAATACCGGTATACCGATATTACTGACAAATTTATTATTTCAGGCAGTGGACATAGCAAAAAAACTATTTTTTTATTAAATTACTTCAAAAAGGGAGTATTTTTACATTAACATATGTACTCGTATAAAAGCATGTAAACTTATTTGTTTCTATATATGTTTTTATACTATTATTAAAAAATAATTTATTAAAAAAGTGAAACAAGGAGACTGCAGTCCAAACTTTGCATATACATATAAAGTATATATTATGGTTAATTAAACAAAATAGTAAAAATAAATGTTTTGTCTATACTGATATATCACACTGTGTGACAAATTTTGATGAAATCGAAATTGTATTTGAAATTTTCCAGACACCTCCAAAATCTTGAGTTACGGGTAAAAACCGGTTTTTCGTAACCGTAGACACTCATAAACCTCCAACTAAGTTAAATATCAACCGATTTTAAATTTATAAACGGATACAGAAAGAAGAGACTAAGACCTTTTGAACCATATAGATATAGCTTGTTTCAGTAAATTTCAAATAAGTCTTTATTTTTTCACCAAATATGATTTCTTCGGTTTTTCCGACATTTTTCTACTTTGCACACGTTCTTAGGCAATATTTTTGTTTATAACTTTGTTTATAAAACATAATTGAATAAGAGTAATTCACAGGACTGTTTTAAATATTTTGTTAGAAGACTTTTTGTTAAAAAACTTCATGTATGATGTATTTCGCGTTCTATTTACACGCTTTCGGTGTATTTAAGCTTCCAGGATGATGAAAGTACAATTTAATAGATGTAGTATATAAACACAGAGTACAAAATTGGTACAACAGTGGTCGCCAAAATGTATTCCTTCATTTTAAAAGTACTTTTCTTCACCTCAAGAGGAATCTTTAACTTCAAATATAAAAGTTTAGAAGTTTTTTCTCTATCAACCTTATATATTACTGTGAAGTGTGTAAACAAGACCAACACCAAAGAAAGAAAGTTAATTGAAATATATTTTTGCAATTTTTGCACATATTACGTTTTACAGCTCAACTAATTTTGATTGAAACTGAAACAACTTAACTTTTTTTGGTATTCTGAATAACAACTAATTTTAGTTGACTTCGAAACAATGCACGAAAAACAAAGGTTCTTATCTATGCTATATGTTTTGAAACCATAGTATCCATTAAAAAACATTTTAAATATTTTTAGTTTTGCCCTTGCTATTTTTTCTTGAGATTCTATGTTTTATGAACATGGCAATAATATTGGTTGACAAATGGGATTGGTTGGTGTCTGGAATAGTAAAGCAAAAGGAACACAATGGTCGAAATAAAAACCAAAATACAACTGATGAAAAGCAGTTGTCTCATGGTGAAAAGAGTTGTAATACATAATACAAATTTGGCAACTACAACTCAACTATCATTTCTTTTTTGGCCGGAATCGGTATACCGGTACGTACCGGTATAGACGTAAACGGTAATCTGGAAACCGGAATTTCCTAACCGAAATGGATTTCGGTATCGGTAACGATACCGGTATCTAATTTTAGCGGTATTTGAATCGGTATCAGTATTTTTACGATACCGTTTGCCAACCTTGGTTTATTTATAACTGCCCACTCAGATGCACGCTGCAAGGTGTAATTCAAAAATGCCTTGTGACAATCAATGAATTCAACATCACCCTTGAATAGAATATTTATGTCATTGGCGAAAAAAAGAATCTTACATTGGGAAGAACTAATAAAACTCGCAAAGTCGTTAATGTAAATAAGAAACAGCAATGGACCCAATATCGAGCCATGTGGAACCCCACTAAAGCATAATAAAATAGAGGATCTATAACTATCTATACCAACATATTGACTGCGGTTAGTATGAATACAATAGTCTACATGAGGACCTAGAAAAACCGAATTCAGTATAGAGTTTACTTATTAGAACAGCGTAATCGACAGTGTCGAAAGCCTTGCTCAGGTCAAGTGATACCAATGTTGAAACCTTCCCATCATTATAGTTCTGCCTAATGTCTTCAGTCAGGCCAAGCAATAAGTTCGAAGTGCTCCTGCCAGATCTAAACCCAAAATGGCAATCGCTTAGTAATTTATTACTAGCCAAGTGATCCAGCATCTGACACTTTAAGACAGACTCGAATAATTTAGAAACACAAGGTAAAATACTTATTGGTCTATAATCCTGTAAACCATTACTCGTCCCCCGCTTCCTAATAGGAACTACTCTAGCAGTCGTCCACAATATCGGATACTTTGAAGTCATAATGATCATGTTGAATAAGTGCACAAGGATTTCCTTAATATAGGGATAAATAGTTTTTATGAACCTGAGTGAGATATTATCAACACATAATGCGTTAGATTTAGTTCTAGTCAGCGCAGTATATACTTCATCCTCATAAACCCGTCTGAAACCAAAAGCATTGTCAGAAATGCAACTAAAATCCAAGACGTGATTCTCACGAGATGCCTGAGAGGAGACAAAGTAACGAATTAGCAATTCGAATCATTCTTCCTCAATCCATTCACGATATTCCAAAATCGTTTACTATCAACGTTCATAAACCGATCTTCCCAATACCTAGTCTTATGCCTCCTCAAGACACTCTTAACCCGGTTCCTGTATCTACAGTATATCCTCCAATTAGCTTCACACATATCCTCCTTGTAGGCCCTAAAGGCATAGTACCGAAATACTCACTCACCTTCATACATGAAATGTGCGAGAGCGTTTCAAAAATTTTCTGTTTCTCCTTGAACAGAGTGAGAGCACTAAAAAACATTTTGCTTTTTACATTTTCATGTGTGCACAAATTTGTTTTATTTTGTGTTACACACACATGAAAATGAAGGCAAAACTAGGTTTTCATATAAGAGCGCACATGCAGTGTGCAATTTCAAACGCACATTTATGAGTTTTATTCATTTATGCATTATTCATATATGAGTAAAATTTTTTGAACATAAATGTTGGATTTTCTTGTGGTATGCAAGCAAATGGTTTTTTATGTATGTATGTATGGCTTTTGATTCTATTGTTCATATGACTGGGAGAGTTGCCGATTTGGATATTTTTAGCCGAAATTAGTTCTTTATATAAATTTACTGCAAATAAATTGTAAATTTTTACACAGTGTCAGCGCTGCCGATTTGCAAATTCTTAACTCAAATTTAGTGTATATTTATTTATATAAATACATATGTATAAACATAGAAATTTACCTTTAATAAATGCAGGGACAGAAAATAACTGTTATTTTTAAAAATTTACATCAAAAAAGCACACATAAAAAATTATCGTAGAAAATTTTGGTTCTAATTATTATGATAAAAAAAAAGTAAAAAAATAACTGTCATTTCTTAACTTTTATTTTTTTAAGGCAGAAATAAAAGTTATTTCTTAACTTTTATTTTTTAAGGCAAAAATTAAAAGTTATTTTTGACTTTTATTATTTTAGTCAAAAAATAAAAGTTATTTTTTAACTTTTAATATTTTAAGGCAAAAATAAAAGTCATGAACTAAATATTGCATAGTAATACGCAATTATTATTGCTTTCAATGCTATAAATGATAAAACATCCGTATAGACTTCTGTAATATATGTACATCAATTATTATTACCTATAAATAGCAGGCAATAAAACTAGAGTATTACTATGCAATACTTAATTCATGGCTTAAATAACAACTAGTTACCTAAATAGCAAGTTGCAGCCATTTATACTGAAGCATAGAATATAAATCATAATAGAATGCGCATCTCAAGGACAACTAAAATATTTTTTACAAACGTTTAATGATGCCGGAGGGAAGAGAAAAGAAAAGAAGCAAAAACAAAGAACTTAGCAACAAAATACATAAAGGAGCACATTTTGCATTTCGCACTTCATATGCGATTTGGACTTCATTTCAAAAAGAAAATTCCCAATGACATAATTTTTACCAAAAATGGTTACCATAAAAAACAAACAACAAAACATGCATCCTTCTAATAGCGAAACTCAAAAAAATACCTGCGCAATTATAATACTTTTACAATTGCTTGTGCATATTTTACTAAAAATCACCCCTTTAAGCAGGTAGGGCCTGCATTCCGTGTTTTTGTTGTTGTGCAATTATGACTGTTTTACCTTTTTTGCATAAGCAATTAAAAAAATACATTTACACAAATCAAATAAAACATGCACACTTGCTATACAAAAGGGTTAGCGAATATGACACGATGGATTTTCCCGCAATTTGTGTGTTTGAAATCAAAAGAAAAAATTTCAACACACATTTGTGAATAAGTGATCAACAGGGAAACCGCAAATATGCAATTGCATGTTTTTTCTTGTATCACGTATTAATGCGGGGACAAGATATTTATCCATTTCAGAACTTTTAATGAATTTTGGCATCGATTTGTTAGTGCATATTTTTGCATATTTTACCCTTTAAAGCATGTTTATGCATATTTCAGTTTTAAACGCATAATTTTAGCATATTTTCGAATTTTTAGAGCATAATTTACGCTTTTAGGGCATATTTTGATACTTTATAGAATTTATTTTATTTCAACTCGCACTTGGAACCACCATCCTTAAAAAAACACTCCAATCCGAAAAAAAAATTTTATGAAATTATTATTTTTAATTTTCGCCATCTAAATCTCTGTTCCAATGTTCCATGTAGTGTATAATTTTTTTTATATATAACGCAGTTTTACGGACGTTAGTTGCAATACAAATTTAGTTTAGCTATGTGTGATTTACTCTGCCCTGAAAAGACCTTGAAGGAACATTGTAAATGTATGAAAGTTCATTAAGATGGGACAGAAAAGATTTTTATTTGAAATTCTAGGTCAATATTTTGTTATTTATTGCAATAAAAACTATAAATTAAAATCTTGTCTTATTTATCCAAAATACAGTTCCAAAGCCTTAATTCTGATATCGTGATCTTTTGAAATTAAAGTTAAATTCTTATGCATCCAATAAAAGTTAATTTGTATTATTTGTTTTAGTAAAAATTTTTATAGTAATTTTGTTTTAACCTGCACTTCAAACCCAGTTATTCTTTGTTAATTATGTTTCCGTTTTTTGGTTATTTATTTTTTTCTTATTTTATATGCAAATGTTGAATTTTTGATTAAAAAATATATTTTCATTTACAAATAAACCAATTTATTATATTTTTAAGAGCATATTTTTTGACTTTTAAGCGCATATTTACAAGTTTTTAGTGCATATTGAATGCGCATAAAACACTTTTTTTAGAGCATATTTGTGGTTTCCCTGGTGATCAATGTGTTTCAATAATAAAAACTTGATATTTATTTAAAGGTAAATTTCTATGTACATAGATGGCTTAATATAAGAAACGCGGAAGTCGAATTATCGATATTTTATAGGAGAAGCAAAAAACTGAGGAGAAACCAAAGCATTTACAAACAGAAATATTTTTTTAAGATATTATAACTTCTTCATTTTGAACTGTAACGTACTAAGATCTTAAAACGCGATTTCGAAAAAAAATTGGTATACGCCCTTTTTATATTAAGCCATCGATATGTACATATACCTACATATATGTATAAACACATATGTACATACATATGTATGTATGTAGATATTTATTTATTAATTTAAACATTTACAATTTATTCGCTGAAAACTTTTATAAATACTTATCCCCATATGCAAAAAATTAACGTGTGCTTGAAGTGTACGTTAAAACAAAATTTCCGGTTTTAACGTAGACTTGAAGCACATGTTAATTTGTTTGCATATGAAGATTAATATAGATATGTTTAAAATATCCAAATCGGCAACGCTCATGATCAATAAAAAACCTTTAGAGGCACAATACATAAAAAACCATTTGCTTGTATACCACAAGAATATCCAACATTTATGTTAAAAAAATTTTACTCATATATGAATAGTGCATAAATGAATAAAACTCATATATGAGCAACTCATAAATGTGCACATCATGTGCGCAAAATTAAAAAAAAAAATTATTTGCACACACACGAGTGTTCAATTTTGTTTTGTTTCCAATGAGGTAGTTTACACGAGACTAATTTTTATGCAGCACAATTTTTGTTTTTTTTAAGAATACACGAGACTAATTTATCCTGCATAAAAATGTATACGTATACACAGCTTTGTGTGTGTTAGTGTTTTTCGTATTCATTTAACATTTGCAGTTTTCTAAGTTGTGTGTGTATTGGTTTTGTGCTGCTAATGCGGGGTTGTAGCTGGTTGAAAAATTATGCCAAACACAAAACCCCTCTCTTTGCCTCTCTCACCCACAAACTGGCATGTTATGCCAGCACAATTAATCCCGTGTAAATCAGCGCAATTACAGCATGAACATGCGTAGAAAAACAGAAAAAGATTTAAGCACTCATGTGCGTTGATTAGCAGATTTTTTTGTTGCTGCATTTATGAAAATAAACACAACGAAAAATTTTGCGAGTTTTCATTTATGAAGAAACTCATAAATGTGTGTTTTTTGTAGAGCATAAATGAATATTTCGGTACTATGCCTAAAGGAAAGGTCTCTTAAGGACATAGCCCTTTTCACATCCTCTTTGTCCAAAAGACTACTATATCGAGATCTCCGAATTCTCCTAACGGGAACAGCCTCATGTAGTTCATTCAGTAGCTGATAAAAATTATGCATTTGACTGTCCACATTATTACTAAGATAGATAGTGTCTGAATCAAAATTCTCGATGACACTATGAAACAAATTCCAATCGATGGCAACATAATCTCTGTATTCAATCAATTTATCAGTTACCTTATGTGGAAATTTAATGCAAATAAAAATTTTTTGGCATTTTCATAATTCTAAACTATGGAGAGGCCCATAAAATTTTAATTTCAATAGAAAAGTATATTTTCGATAGCATGTCGCTTACGATAAAATGGAAAATTAGGCTCGATATGTAGTGTTTTAAAGCACTGAAGGAGTAGTATATTTAAGAAAAAATTTTTGGCGATATCAATAATTTACTAAATAGATATAAGCAAATGTCAGCGAGAAACGGACGCGACAAAAATAGAAGTTATTTTTGAGCACTTATAGAAATATCAGCGAAATTTTATGAAGAATTTTTTTTTCTAAATGTGGAAATGAAGGTGAAAGATGATCGTTTATGTATAGCTTTATGAAATATGAAAATTTTGTTTTAATTTTTTTTAAATGGTTAAAGTACAAATACGGACGTGACATTTTTTCCCCAGTGAACTAAATGCAGTAACTTTGATTGAACTTTAATTGAAAATTAATTAAACAATAACAAATGATTATTTACTGCTGAAGAAAATTAATAAACATGGATTTTATGCGACGTATGCGACATTAAGTTATAAGTGGAAGCAAACTCAAACAACTTTCATAATTGGAACTCCATTGTCCTTCTTTTCTGCTACTCTGTAGGTTGTTAATAGTAGAAAAGTTGCAAATTACAAAAAAAGAAAAATAATACGAATTACTTTAAATAATCGCTAAAAAAAGGCCAGCAAATAAAATATTTCTTTTAAAAGCCTCATATTTAAGTTTAAAATTTTCAGAAATTAAAAATGCTTTTACATTTGTAAAGTATAGACCTTTATGCTTTATTATTAAAAAAAATTTTTTTGGTTGACCTTTTTCTGGAATTACCCATATGTATGTGTAAGAACCTATTTTTCAAGCCAAAAAACATACCAATTGGATTATATACTTTTTCGTGAGCGTGCGTAATCGAGATAAGTTGTAAACCACTCGTGCGTGATTAAGAAAATTTTATTCGTGAGCGTGCGAGATCGTGAAAATATGCAATATCATTCGTGCGTGAAAGTGCGTGAGTTAAATATTTTTCTGCGTGAGCGTGCATGTGGTGAGTCAAAAAACGCTCACGTGCACATCTCTATCATCTATCGGTTGATATTTAATTTAGCGGTTGATGAGTACATACGGTTGCAAAAAACTGGATTTTTACCCGTTACTCAAGATTTTGGGATTTTTTTTTTAATAATTTTATTGTTGTTATACTCGATATCTTCCAGAAAAATAGTAAAATATTCCAACGTTATTGCTCCAAAGGAAAACAATTCAAAAATGCTGTAGAACAGGGTTGTCAGATTTGTTTCGACCTATTTCGCCAAATTGGTTTTAAAAATCGCCAAAAGTCGCCAAAAACAGTTTTATGTAGTTTTTCTTAATATATATTTGATAATAAATTTGTTTTTATATAACACTTTTAATATAAATTTTTATAAGGTAATCGTATAAAAATTTAGCAGAAAATCACCAAAACTAGAAATAAATTCGCCAAAAATTATTTCTTGTAAATTTTTCTCATCCAAATTCAAAACTCATCAATTACTGTAATTAATATGAGAAAAATCATCAAAATCAAACTGTCTTTATTTCTTGAGGAGGAGCTTGGGAAGAATTTAATTCCTGAGTTACAAAAAAATTCAAGTTGAATTTTCGCCAAACAATTGTCATCAATTTATTTATCGGCAGAAAAATCGCCATGTCGAAAAACCAAATATTTGGACGCCAAAGAAGTAGAAAAATCGCCACGTTTGGCGAGAAATCGCCATATCTGACAGCAGCGATGCCAATTTAGCGCCTTTCGCGCTAGTTTTAGCGCGTTTTAACTATGCCAAACGCGCTTTTTTTCGTCTCAGCGCGTTTAATAAAAAAAGCGCTAAATTAGCGCGTTTTGATTAAAGTCCAAAATATCATTTGAGTTCAATATCTTTTTACTTTTTTGTATAAATTTAACAAAATTAAACTTTTTGTTTAAATTCGTTAATGATTCAGATGTTGAAAATAAAATTCCTTTTACTGTGGTTAGAATTAAAAACGCATTTTAATATTTGTAAATGGCAAATATTTTGAAATTTCACAGTTAAAAATATGTACTCGTACTCGTGACCCCAAAGGAGTATATAACTTATTAAGGATCTATCTATTCTTTTTGTTTGTACTTCAAAAAGCATTTGAATCGCAACACTATTCGACAATTTATATAAGTTGTTACAAGGTTTGACAAATAAAATTAAAATCGAAACTAAAAATTTCGAATATTTGGAAGGCGAGACTGACTCCGTATTAAATGATTTTAGTTATTTAGGATATAATTTCGAAGAAGCAATATTGCATAATCTGAAAATGAGTTACTAAAAAATTAATTGTACTCGTATTTACTAATACATACATCGACCTTTATTAAAATTTAGTTTAGCGCGTAGGAAAACAGCGCGTTTTGACTATAAATTGGTGATAATGCTGTAACTTAGCGCGTTCTAGCGCGTTTTGAGAAGGAGTATAGCGCGTTTGGGTTATAAATAGTTGGCATCGCTGTCTGACAGCCCTGCTGTTGAAAGCGAAATTACTCTTAAGCGGCCCATCCATTATACAATATTATTGCATATGATGTTGTACATATTAGGCCGGATTTACATTGATGTGCCAAATGCCACACAAGCGTAAAAAAAGCGTAACCACTAATTACCCTGCAGAAAATGCGAATATAGAAATTGTAGTGATTTGCTAGTGACATTGTCAGTAGTACTACTGACCAGGTGTACCCCAGCCAATGTAATTATCTATTGACATTTAACATTAGCTTGTCATTGAAAATCCACCACTAGACTGTAGCAATACTGACTAAGTAGTTCTTTTGGGACCACATGGAGACATTGGCACCAAAGATTCACTAGTAAATTTTAGGGGCTCTAGTCTACAATATCGATATTACCTCGCTCGATGTCAATAGTAAAATTGTAGTGATTTACTAGTGACATTGTCAATAGTAAAACTGAATAGGTGTACCGCAGCCAATGTAATCGACCATATGGAGATATTTGAACTAAAGATTCACTAGTACATTTTAGTGACCCTCGTCTACAATTTTATAAGGGTTGGGCAACAAACTTTAATACATACATACATACATATGTACGTAAGTTTTTAACATTATTGCATGTCACCAGAAATACACTAGAATTGCTCTCTCTCTCTAACTGCTGTCTAAAGTGGCAAAATTTAACATGGTCTTAACGAGTTTTGCCATACAATCTGACATAAAAAAAATAATTCCTTTACTTGGTATGGTTTTGCAATTTTTATTTTATTTTATTTGCAAGTGTGCTACGGACAAATGTATTACACAACGTTTGCCATTTAATTACGAAGGAAATCAACATTTTGTTCACCGATTTGCATTACTTATGACTTATTTTATATCTAGCTTTCCGAGCAGCAATAAGGAAAATGTAAAATATTTGCAGTTTTATTTTTTTATGAATTGAATTTCTGAAACAGTTGAAAATCGAAAAAAAATATATGAATTTGACTTGATAAAAGTTATTTTTTTTCGCAACTTTTTGTGTTTAATTTATATATTGAAATAAGTTAGAGTGACCGCCTTGTTTAGAGCAGACCAATGTTATTAAATAAATGCAAATGGAAGTAAAAAAATTAAATTCTCTCCTCAATCACATAACACAAACATATTTTTCTTGCTTATTTAATTTTATTTGACAAGCTTTTATTTAGTTTCACCTGTCCCGTTGTCTGTCTGTAATGAAATCTTGCAAATTAAATTTGACCACACAATCAATTCTCATATTCCATTTCATAGAAAATTTAAGTTAAATAGCTGATGTTAATAATAATCTCTACCCCAGTAGATAGACATGGGTGCTGATGAAGTGCTTGGCTGCACAGAAAAATATCGGTATTTCCCCCAGCTAATAAAGTCTAGTTTAATTTTTCTTCTCTTCTTTAGAAACTCACATTAATTAATAAAATTATTTCATTCGGTAAGAATTGAAATTACTGAACTTAAGCCTGATTTGTAATTAATTCTTTACTTGGAGTCCATTCTTCCAGCTCTGATTCGTTTGTAAGTTTATTTTTAATCAGTGATAGTATTGAAAAAATTCGTTCAGTGGAAGCACTACTATGAGGGAAAGTAAATATAGGTATCAGCCCAATTATGAATAGCAATTCCCCGGGAGTTTTTTCCCCTTTCCAATTCCTCCTATTATGAATTAAAATTTCCCCGGGAAAAAAGCAGGAATTCTAAATATGACTTAGAGGGAGAATTTTTTGAGAGTTTGCTCCCAAAACATTTTGAAGGGAACTAATGCAAAAATTTAAAAATCAAATTAATAAATGTTATAAAACAATGGTATATGCATTTATTTAGAACAAAAAGTTTAAATAAGCACCGGAATGTTATATTTCTCTCTTGTTTTGTGCATTTTTATCCAAACCCTGCGCACATCAACTTCAAAAACATGAACTACTTCTGCCTTTAGAAAAAATACTAAAACAGTAAAAATTGCACGCCTCCTTTAAGTTCACAAAGCAGGTAAATGGAAGATTTGTTTTCCTCTAATATCAAGACCGATAAGAAAAACTATGAAATTTACAATTTCCTTTGTACATACAGTCATTGGAAATTTAATCCATTCGCATCTGCACCTGAGCAGTTTAGCTCCACTTTCTCAGCATATTTAATCAAAAAATATATTTATTTAAAAACACAATCTTATTGGCAATGAAAACACAAAATTTTTATTACATTTCTATTGCCGAACTCTTGAATTATTACAGAATAAAATGTAAACATTAAACAGCTGATACAGATTTTACTCTATACGGGAGGTATTTGCTTATTCCCCGGCTATTTAGAATAGGAGGATTATTCCCCGGAAACAAATGATAGGGAAGAGGAAAAACTCCGCGGGAATATTCATAATTGCGCTGTATGCGTAACGAATTCATATAAATATGAATATATATTTTCATCAAATCTATTTTTCAAATTTCCTATCTCGAAAGAAAAACTTTTCTGGACGAAAGTTTCTGGTTCGACAATTATGTCTTTGAACTCAAAAACAATTTCAAAATAATTTATGTCTTGTTTGGAATTTACAAAAACCGGGTCCAAACAATTCATGTACGGAAATATGTATACAACACATATGGATAAAAGTGTACTGAAAACTTTGCTAAGGGTTTTTATATTAAAAATAATCTTTTATTTAAAAGGTACATACGGGACGCACATATGTATGTATGTACTTCTATAATTCAGACATTTAATTGCAAATTTTCATTGAAAAGTGCAATGTATGTAAAATTTTTTCCGAAAAAGAAAACGCCATAAGATATATTAGGTCTGTTTATTTACTTTCCCAGAAGAAACTAGCAACGAGAGAGTAAGGCAGAAATTTACAAAATTACTCTCCTAAATATTAAAAAGTAAATGAACGTTTTACTTGTAAAAACTTGCAAAAAAATATTATTCATGTCAGAACCATGGATGGAAATCATGATACAATTTTACTTTTTCTGATATATTTTTTTTTTGACAATATTTTAAATTGCAATTTTTTTAGAAATTGACATTTAATATGCAATACTTTACATAGTTTCATGTATTTTCACTATTTTTATGTATGTTTCATAGTTTTTTAATTTTATTCATTAACAAATACAAAAATGCCACTTTCCATCTCTGATCATATATGAGAAACAAACAAAATTATTTGCCATTAAAATTGAATTTATGGCTTAATGAAAGAAAACATGCTTTCTTTTTACATACGTATACATGTTTTTTTTTTAACAAAGAAATGCACATTTTTCAGTTTTCCGTTTTCAAATATTTTTTAAATAATTAATTTGACAACAAAACATACAAAAGGTGGTTGGATAATTCTTGCAAGTAATAATTTGTAGGATTTTTTTTTTGTTTCTCAATCTTTTCTCTCTTGACGGTCTCTCCTTGCAAACTTTTTGAGTTAATGAACACTTTCCAGTAACAATTGTTACAAATTCGTAATAGTTTTTAGTAAATGAACAAATCTATCTATCTACTAAAATATTTATTCAAAGCAAATTATTTATTCTAAATTTTTATAACGGAGTTTCTAATCATTTTTAATATAGAAGATGTCAGTCAAAAACATTATTTATGCAAAAAAAACGATATTCGGATAATCCCGAAAATGCCGGGCCTTAAAATTGAAAAATTCCGGACTCCGGGATTTGCATAGTCCCGAAAATCACAGGATTTCCGGGCTCGGGATTTCCCGTCTAGCATCTCTAGTTTGACGCTGGTAATGTAGTTTTCCATTGGTGAAAGAATTTTCAAAATTGGTTTAGCGTTTTGGGCGCGAAAGCGTTGCAAACAAACAAACAAACTCACTTTCACATTTGCAATAATAAGGATTTTCTTATATCGATTCCAAAGAATGATTCTTTCGTGAAATTTTTTTTTATCTAGAACTTTTTTTTTATTTGGTGCAAAAAGTGGCAAAGAAAAAATTGCTGAGCATGAATATATGTAAATTCAGTGTTATTTCTTTGGATGCTTTTCATAGTCATACCTTAGACACCACAGTTTTTCTTGAAGTAAGTTTGAGTTTATGGGAGAGAAAGTGGAAATAAGAAAAAAGACGAATACAGATTTCCTTGTACCGAAAAGTTACTTCAATTATTTCATTCGCTGCATTAAAAGAATACGAAACAGACTGTCTGTAAGTAAAAAAACGAGCAGTTTTAAAAGAGAATTGAAGATACTTGCTTAAAAAAAAACTGATGTGTCTAACACACGACATAGAGCTTCAAATTATTGTGGGATTTTTATAAATTAATGTGTAGTTTCCACAATGCAAGCAAGTGACTTGTCTAGAAAATTTGTTCAGGAATTACTCAAATATTTGAGTGTTTTTCATATATTTTTTCTAGACAAGTCGCTTGCTTGCATTGTGGAAACTACACGTAAAAATAAATAAAAATAATTGGCCAACTGCATAACATGTTATATATAAATTTAAATTTAATATGAATGAAATTTATTTTCAGTACATACAATGGAGTTCTGAATTGAATGAGGGCAGAATACCAAATGGGTTTCAGCAGTTGTTGGAAGAAGCTGGAATTCTTAAGCAAGAAGTTATCGGTTAAAAATATATAATTTGACTATATATATTTTTTTATCGTATCAATATTTTAATAGATCATAAATCTTTATAATGTGTATATACATTTCAACACTAAAAATTAAGTTTAAAATGTCTATATATTTATATATGTATATTGTTATAAAGGTTTGTAAATACAATTCATATGTATTGAATATCGATACGTATTTTATTTTTATATGAAGTCCTTAAAAAAACGATTGAAAATATATGTGTAAAATAATCAAGTAATAAATATAAAACTAATTTGATTTTCAATATTTATTGCATCCTCAACTGCCAGTTTATCGAAGATAATAGATAAGGCAAATTCATTTCCAGATAATATCAGGATTAAAAAAACAATGACAAAATACAACAATGAAAAAACAACATAGCTTTTAGTTTATCCAAAATTTCAAAAATATAGTTTGTTTAACATAATAATAATAAAAATTATTCACATAAATTTGAAAACATTTCTCCACGGCAGCGACTCCTAACACAATTTGCAACGTTTAGCACTTTTCACAATTTTTTAATAATTTTTTCATATTTTTAAATTTGTTTTCACACAATTTTTTTAATAAAATATTTTTCATTTTGAAATTTTTTAAATTTTTTTTTTAATTTCTATTTCGTAAACAATTTTTGAAGTTTCAGATGAACTTTAATTTGAAAAAAATAGGTTTAACTGCATTTCCGCTACTACCTTGTGAATGTGCCTTGATAATAGGTTTATTCATTCACTAAAAATTGTTAAGAATTTGTAACAATTGTTACTGGAAAGTGTACATTAACTTAAAAAGTTTGCAAAGAGATAGCGTCAAAAAAAAATTTAAAGACAAAAAATTCTTACAAATTAATAATAGTAAAATTTTCACTTGCAAGAATTATGCAAACAGCTGTTGTGTGTTTTGTTTTCAAATTAAGTATTTGAAAAATATCTGAAAAAAGATAAATGAACTCAAAAATGTGCATTTCTTTATTGAAAAAATATTTATACACCCAGGGGAAAAGCAGCTTAAAGTCTATAAAAACCATATTGAATTAATAAAAAACATTAACGAATGTCTAGTCATGTTGAAATTTCTTATTTCAATATCGAAAAATGTATTCACAGTATTAATTTATTAATTTTATTTATTTTTAAGTATCTCACCATACATTTTCTATTATATTGAAAATAATTGAATTAATGTGACGCGTTCGTATTTTTACGGTACAGTAGTTTTCCGATTTAACGAACATTAGATTTAATGAACATCGCATTTAACGAACACCCAAATTTTTTCTATTGAGTACCTTATATAACGGACAAAAATTTTATTTTGTACTCGTTTTAACGAACAAAAATTTATGAAAAAAGTTGAAATAAAAAACATAATTTAGAACAAAAATTACTAAAGAGGAATGTAAATAAAAATATGGGTCATTATTAAAAAACATGACCAATTGGTGTCCCCAGACTTTACTATTTTATATTTTGTTTTTCCAAAAAGAAAATAGAAAAATATCTGCATTTTTATAAATTATTATCGATTCTACGTAACTATATTATAAAAAAATAATTAATTATCTGAAAATAACTTAAAAAATACTTTTAATGTCAAAGGTTTAGCAAAAACCTGTGTCCCGAGCCAATTTATAAAAATTTAATAGTTAATGATCAAACAGAATATGTCCGCAACTTCAGGAAAAATCGTTGTCAAATTAACAAAGGCCATAATAAAATCTACGGCAGTAACTTCAAATGCTCTATAATTTTAGTTTTATTTTCTTTTGTGCTTATTTTTCCTTGTAGTTTTGTTCACAAAATGTATGAAATTTATTGAAAGTATGGTAGCATTCTTGAGAGAATGAGTATTTATATATGAGAGCATAAGAAAAAACGTTGTCAAAATAAAATAAATTCTATCTATCGACTGCTTTCTGGTGCTGATTTTTTGTGTAAATTTGTATGGAAAATGTGTTTATGCCACAATTCTGTTTGATCATTTATTTTCAGTTAAAATAAAATTGAAAAAAAATAATATTTACAATTTTTGTTATTCAGTTTGTATATATTAATACCATATATAGAAAAGAATGATGAAAAATAATTTTTTTGTATAATTTTTTTGAAGAAAATTCTTGTCCCCAGGTTTTGGTCCCTCTGTTACGTCCACTAATTTTATTGAAAAATTTTTGTTAAACGTTATGACGCGTATATTTCTCTTATGCTTCTCCATCATAACTTAGCTAAAATCAACAAAATGTGTTTTGAACTGTTCAGTCTTGTTTAGTGCGTGGTTGAGTAAGCAACATAATTGTAGGCCGGGTACGTACCCTTATTCAGTGTCAACTCTGTTACTGTTGAAAAATGGTGAGTAAAGTGATTTTTTATTTATTTTATAGTTTTTTTTTTATAAATATTTTATATACACTAATTAAGTGGACAAATAAATTCTACAAAATTCTAATAAAAAGCTAAAATATCGTATTTTTGAGTTAATTTGTCCCCTCTGTTACCGGTCCACTCTGTGACTTACTAAAAAGTAACAGAAAGGACTCAAAAGTAACAGAGTGTACAATTATGCTTAAATTTGCTATTTGTTTTTCAGAAAATGGGCAAGAATAAACCATTATCTGCAGCGGAAAAACAACGCCGATATAGGGAAAAAAGGAAGCTTAATAAGGAGAAAGTTGAAGAAAATAAGAAGAAAGATTTGGAAAGGTATCATAATAAAAAAAGACTTATAAGTGATATGAAAATTAGAGAGGCTAGGTTAGCAAGAAGAAAATGGCGCACAAATAAAAAAAACTATCGTGAACGTGTAAAAAAATTGAAAGCCGTCACCGATATTACACCACCATCGTCGCCTTCTACAGAGCAGGTTCGAAATGTAGTCTGTGGCCGTAAAAAAATGCGTATGGAAAAAGCAAAAGTACATAGGAAGAATATCAAATTGCAAGTCGAAGTTAATAAGTTAAACAAAACAGTTGAGAAATTGAAGAAGCAGAGATAGCGATCCAAAAAAGTTAATATTATCAGTTCAGCGTTAAGCCACTTTCAAAAACCAACGAGTTAATAAACAAATGTTTGCCAAATGTACGATGTGCTGGAGATGAAACTGTTAAAAAAAATTTACTGAAATACGCCACACTAACTGAAGGGTTAAAAAGTAGGTATGCGGAATTGCGAACAAAGAGCCAAAAAGAAGGATTTAAATCAATTTTGAGCAATAAACTTATTCGGAAATACAAGCTAAAAATGCAATTTAATCGCGATATGTTCAATTTAACAAGAATACGTAAGAGTTTTTCAAAAACAAAACCAAACGCCGATATCTTAAGTCTGCAACGTTTTTACGAAAGAGATGACATAAGTCGTGATACTGCTGGCAAGAAAGAAACTAGAACTAAATTAAAACAGAAATTACAAAAACGATATCTTCTTGATACCTTACAAAATATCTACAAGAAGTATAAGTCTGAAGGAGGTCGGTATTCTTATTCATATTTTGCTGCTCATCGTCCGTTTTATGTGGTTTCACCAACAGTTGCATCAAGAGATACATGTGCATGCAAACTCCATACAAACTTTGAATTCAAATTGTCCGCTTTGAATCAAATTAATGCAATTCATGTCAGCAATTTAAATGAATTATTAATGTCTGTAGTTTGCAATATGAACAGCAAAAGATGCATGTACAATGAATTCACCTGATGCAAAAATAAAACTTGCACTTTAAGTATTCAAAATGAATCTGAAGTAGCCTGGAAAGAATGGATTCGAAAAGAAGAGCTATTAAAATGATATGAGAAGAGCATACCACAACAACATCGCTATTAGCAACCACAACAACATCGCTATTAGCAGAGAAATTTAGTTCTCAATTACAAGTTTTTAAAAAACATATACAGGGCAATTATGAATAAAACTCCCAGGGAAATTTTTCCCAGGGAACAATTCCAACTAATGGCAAGTGATAGGGAAAACAAAATATTCTAATTGGAAAAGGGAGAAATTTCCCTGGGAGTTTTATTCATAATTGCCCTGATATTTAACATTCGCACTCAACATAAAGCATATCGGAGCTGTATCGATCAATTAAAAACCAATGAGGCTGTATTACACGTCGACTTCAGTGAGAACTATAGTTGTAAAATGGGTCAGGAAATCCAAAGCCATCATTTTGGATCTTCGCGTAACCAGATCACACTACATACAGGGGTATTATATTTCTCAGGTAAGGTGAACGTAACCCATTCTTTTTGTACACCTATCAACCGTATATTATATTTTTCAGGTGAAAATAATCCTTTTTCTTTTTGTACTATATCGGCCTGTAACGATCACAGCCCCAGCGCAATATGGGCTCATTTGCAGCCAATATTTGATTTGGTAAGAAATTCAAAAAAGGATGTTAACTCAATTCATATTTTCTCAGACCGGCCCTGCACTCAGTATAGACAAAACTTTTTGAAAATGGATTTCAGCTAGCAACGTGGAATTTTTTTGAAGCAGCTCATGGTAAAGGAGCAGCCGATGGGATTGGTGGAGTGCTAAAAAGAGTTGCTGATAAAATGGTCGGAGCAGACATCATGAACAGCCAGCAGTTTTTTGAACAGGTACAAAAAGAAACAACAATAAAATTATTTCTAATTGATAAAGCGGCAATTGATTGCATCAGAAAGACACTTCCTTCCAATATACCAAAGACTATAAATATATAAAGATGTTCCACGTAGAACATTAAATGAAAATTAAAATTGTTTGCGTTTATCGATGCTGTGGGGGAAGTAACAAGGGAAAAATATATTGTTTGTTATTTGAACGAAACCACAAACAGAGCACAAAATTTTTGAGCATGCACACTTATCAAGGCGAATTCAGTATCAGGTGACCTTATCAGCCCAGCTGATTATCAGCTGTTGCTACCAAGTATGGCATACAATGTATGCACACACATAATTGAAGCTTATAGAGAAATTTCGTTGTGTGTGTTATATTTCTTGTTAAAGCGCAGTCAACAAGTAGGAGCAAAAATATGAAATAACTAAAAGAAGTTTCTTGTTTTGATACATTCATGTGCAAATAAATCACGGAAATCAAATGCGACCGATTGTGTTATTGTAGGGTAAAAATACGTGTTTTATTGTTGTAAAATTAAAAATAAGTTGATTCGCACCGAACTATAATTATTTTATTTAGAAATTTCAATTATATATATATATATATATATATATATATGTATATATATATATACATATATATATATGTATATATATATACATATATATATTTATATATATATACACACATATATACATATATATATATATATATATATATATATATAGATATACTATGTATAAAATAAAAATATGTATAAAATAAATAAAACGTGAGCTTACTTACATAAGTTTGCAAACCATGATTATTTATTTTTGTTTACAAAAGAATAGGTTTTCTTTATTGCTTTAAAATTTTGAGTTTTTCAGTGCTTGTTGATTTGAATTTATATGTTTCCCACGACGAATGTTTTCGTAGCAGTGTAAGAACTAATAAATTAAGCATCTCCATCCTGTGCTTAAAGCATACGTAGCTATCGTCAAACCAAAAGGAATATATTCGGCCATATTCCCGTTGGCGTTGTCGTTTAAAAACGGGACAAAAACGACACTTTGGCATCACCGTTGGCGTTATCGACACTTATCGGAATTGAAACGGCATTCTCTAATTTGAAACGAAAATAAAAACGACAAAGGAACATTTATTTTTTGTCGTCGCCATTATTAGCGTCGAAATTGAAACGACTCTAATTAAAAGAAAATAAAAATGAAGATAACTTTGTTAAAGCAGTTTGAAACTTTAGTTTCTGAAATGGAAAAAGAACCTGCTTATGCTAAAGGTTTTCGGAAGGGCATAAAACCATTAAATTTCGAAAGCTTTTGGAAAGAAATTTCAGAGAAATTGAATCCGCTAGGACCTCCAGTTCGTGACGGTGATGGTTGGCACAAAGTAAGTAGGAACAAAATAGCGATAATAATTAATTAGAATTTTGTTAACAAAATTATTTAATACAATTCAAAGGTGTGGAAGTATTTGAAATTCAAAGTGAAAAAGAAGCTGGTAAACAACAAGGCTGAATCTACAGCAACAGGAGGAGGAGTTTATAAGCAGGTTCCGTTGTCTCCATTGGAAGAAGCTGTTGCTAATTTATTGGAATTAGAAAAACAAGTAAACCCGATCGGTGATGAATTAGGATTCGGAGAAGAAGTACAGTTTGTGGCGTACCCAATTGAAAAAGAAACTCCTAATGCTACTTCGGAAAATTTAGAAATGACTTCATCCAAATCAAACCTGAATCATGATTTGCCTACTGTTTCAACAAGGTCTAGGTCCACATCCAATTCCAAGACTGCTGAAAAGGAACGGATCACATTATTAAGGACGCAAACCGAAGTGCTACAAGAGCGATGCAGTCACTCCGAGTCCATTAAGGGATACTTAAAAGATATCTCTATTTATCAGAAGAAGAGATTGCAAATAGAAGAGGAACGCCTTAAAATTTATAAAAGGAAAACCGAAAAAGAAGAAAAGCTACTGGAACTTGATGCCTCCATAAAGAAGAAAAAACTAGAATTATTGGAAAGACAATTAAATTATAATAAATAATTAAATTTTATTGAATTTTTTTTATTTATGTTTTTGTTTGAAATACATATGATAATTTAATAAATTGTTCTTAAGCTAAATTAAAACTGTTCCAAAAAAGAGTTTTTAATGGAATCTCTTATTCTGGTAGCTTCGGTAGATTCAGCTCTTTCATTTTCATTATTCACGGTATTCGTTTCCCTTTCATCATTGACGATTTGCGTAATTTTTTGAGAGTCATAGTGCAACTCACGTGCTCCAAGAAGGCATCGAAATCGCGATTTGAGCACTCCTATCACCCTTTCAATAATATTTCTCGCCTTTGCATGCACCGAGTTGTAATGACTTTCTGCACTATGTTCATCTGCTGATCGGTAGGGCGTCATCAAAAATGGTTCCAGCGGGTAACCAGCATCCCCTAAAAACTTTATTGTAATACTGATTTTACTTTATTTAAAATTACCTACCGATAATCCACGAATTGCGTTCACCAGCATCATATTTTTCCCGTAGAAACCTTCTAACACGGCTGGTGTTCCAAATTAAGGAATCATGTGCAGAGCCTGGATGTCTGGCATCTATATATCTTATAAGCATATTGTGGTCACAGATCTATGTATAAATAACAAAGAAAATAAGTTAGTAACTCAATTTTTACTAGTATTTTTATTAACAGCTTGTACTTACTATCATTGCATTTATGCTGAAGAAACCTTTCCTATTGTAATATAAATGTTGATAACTCTTGTTAGGCCCTATCATTTTGAAGTACGTCCCGTCTACACAGCCTATGATTCCAGGAAAACCAATTCGCTCATAAAAAAATCTCTGACATTCGACATTTCAAATTTCACCCAAGTCTTACAAATCGTGGTACTCATCGCATCCAAAACTTCAGACAAAATTTTACTAACCGTAGGTTGAGCTACCGATAAGTTGAAGTCATTTCCCACACTTAGCTGATATGACCCTTGTGCAAAGAATCTTAAAGCGGTTGCCAATTTTATTGTTGTTGTTATTCCTGACTTACGCATATTGCATTTAAGTTTTGGACGGATTTCTTCCAACACATATTTGAAGGCAGTTTTGTTGAGCCTAAATGTATCCACAAACCTGAAAATATATATAATTACGTATATTTATATTTGAAAATGTTTGAATTAAAATATATTTTCTTACACAGAATCGGGAATTGAGAAGATGTCAACTTGCTGTCGCAACATCCTTCGATGTGTATTCATTTTAATTATTTCTTCATCTTCACTTGAACTTGAAAAATAAAATTCAGTGCTTGCCATTTTCTTTATTTGTCGTTTAAAATTTTTCAATTAAAAGAAACAACTTTTCAACAATTTGCGATACTATAAACAAAATTAAATTAAAATTTGGCAGCACTGTAATAGTGCTACCAAATTTTTTACTTGTTTTCGATAACTCCTTGTGTGTTCGTTTCGATATACTTCAGGAATGCCAAATTTGAAACGAAGCGACGATAAAAACGACAACGACATAGAAA
The DNA here is from genome assembly GCA_944452675.1 of Tachina lurida. Lineage (NCBI taxonomy): Eukaryota > Metazoa > Arthropoda > Insecta > Diptera > Tachinidae > Tachina > Tachina lurida. The sequence continues at coordinate 43,439,979 of OX101753.1, forward strand.
CAACAATAAGAACGACAACGCCAACGGGAATATGGCCGATTGTATTTTTGGTACAATTTACGCATTTCTCAACAATAGTTTTTTTTATGTTTTTTATTTCTTTAGAATTAGTAAAAACATTTTCGAAAACTTTTGTGAATCTTTCACACTGCAAAAAATAAGTCTGATGGAGCACACAAACTTCCAAAATCTGTTTCTTTATCATAATTTTTAGCGTGAACAAACATTTCTGAAGGATATGACAAAACTTGTGCTGGTTTAATTATATCCACACGACATTTAGCGCAAGTAATTCGTTGAGCTATATAACCAACAAAATATCGGCTTGATGTTAACTCTATTGGAACATTATTAGAGTTAAAACAATCTGCATCTTCATTAAAATAATCTTCATTTTCATCGAATATGTTTGTTACATTAACGTCAGGTGTGCGACTACTTTCTGCTGTACTTTCACTTCTTTGAGTATCTTCTAAAATTGTTTGGAACTCAATAGGTAAAAATATCGCATCGTCGTTTGCACAATTTGAAGAGGTACTAAATTGCGTTATTTTAAGAGATATCAGTTTAGCTACTGCGACATTTAATTCATAGACCGAAGGATTTTTGCAGTGTCCGCCCTTGGCACGTATATATGAAAACAAGTTTTCCAATGGATCTTGATTAAAATGGCTCGTTAAAATGCATATCAAATTTGAGTTTTCCGCAAACAATTCTGACGATAACGATAAAATAGCTCTCGTAGTTTGAATTAGGCCATCAATTGAAAATATTTTATTTCCTGCGTATTCAACCTGTTTCATATAGGTAATTAGCTCTTCGAGAGTAATTGCCAAGTTGTGCTTTTCGGCTTCAGGCCACGCTTCAGGGGCTTTGCATCGTTAAAATACATGCTGTTTAAGCAATCAAAATAGCTAACGAGTTTTTTTTTATAAAAGAGCACGTTGAAGTGGCTATTGCTGCGGAACTTCGTGTAAACTGGCGATTTTCATTTACAGATTGGATTGCAGCAGCAACTGAATTGCTCAAAGTTTGAACAGCTAGGCCAACACGCATCTTCTGAAAATTATTTGGGTTTATGTACACCGTTGTTAATTTTGTCATCTTGGTTACTTTTCCATACTCCAAATCGAGTATTTCTCTAGCAACGTCGAATCGCGCTACGCCATGCGGTGTTTTAAAATCGGCTTTGATGAAAGCATTTCTTATGGATTTGAAAATATGGGGTGCGTCGTACATCCGGTAAATTTTTGCATTTTTATAAATAAAATAAGGTTTTTCACAAGATCCGCCTAGCATATCATAGCATTTTCTATTATTGGGTCCTTGATCACACGTAAGCCCACGCACATTTAGTCCCATTTCTCTTAAAATGCCCAAGTTTGACTCTACAAGTTTTTTAAGTACATCACCTTTTATTGAACTGGAAGTAACAAAATAATTTAAAACGAACTTCCAATTTTTTACAACTCCTCTTATCATAAAAACGCAAACTTGGGGCCCCATTTGATTCACTCGTTCATATCCTAAATCGACAACTCCATCTATAACATCTGCACATTTATTATAAGTAAAATTTTTTCTTATAGATACTTCATCAAAAAGTAAAATGCATTCTTTTTCAAAAGGTTGCATCTTTTTAACAGTTTCTGTGAGCGCATTGTATATACATGAATTGTTACCTGGCTGCAAATTTTTAATGCTACTAAGGGATGAAGGACTCGGAAGGTTCAATTTCAATATATTTCTTAAGAACAAGTATGTGGAGGTTGATCTATAAAATATACTTTGAGAAAAGCTTATCTCATGCTCTTCCCAACGCGCATTTGTCCCTCTATTTATCTTTAGAAGCATTTCGCAAAAAGTTTTTTCGTTTGGATTTATATTTAAATTATCAACTTCGGCTTCAATAGATTTCTTCATCATTATTTTGCTTTCTAACATTTTTATCCTTCTTTTTAAACTTTCGGATTTTTTCTTTAATTTAAGTTTATCTTGCGAAACAGTCTTAAGTTTTTTAAACATTGTAAAATATTTCTTTCTATAAAATTCTTCATTTCTACAACTTTTATAACAATTTGTGCCAAACGATGGTGATTTCGATCTTTTGCGCTTAAGAGGCGGACATCTTAACAAGGGTAAGGCAACATCCTCACTTAATAAACACTTTTCTATACCCGAGTCATCAGTCAAATTTAAGGTTGGTACTGCGTCGCGCTTCAAGTATTTCTTTCCTATATTTTCCGACGAAAAGTGTCTTTCACATACATATATATAATGTCCGCGATTTTCCAAAAAGCTTTCGTCAAAGTTGCACTTTTCTATCCACGCTTTAAGTAATATGTCATTGGAATATGGGAAAGGAAAGATTTTTAAGTTTGGAAAACTTCTTTTGGATCTGCCACAATGAGGCAAACAACACTTATTGCCTGCTTTAAGCGATAACTTTTTTTGTTTTACTACGGAAGTAATTTCAATTAGTTCACTCATTATGATATTATTTATTTATATTATTATTAAAAATTTTTCACTTTTTCACACTAGATTATATTTTCAAGCACTTGTAACTCACAACGAAAGCGATACTGAAATAAAGTTAAATAAATAGTTTCCAACGTAAACGCTAAATATATTAAATTCAAATAACGGTAAATTTATATTCGGTGCGAATCCATGTATTTGCAAAAGTACAACAATAAAATACATATTTTTGCCATATAAATAGACAATCGGTAACATTAAATTTTATGTAGCTTATGTCCATACAAATATGCATATGTGCGAAAACACAAGTTCTTTTTGTTTGTGTAAATTTTTTCTTTGCTTTAGGTTAAATACACACATCCATTCCTACTTACGCATGCAAAGGCACGCACACATGCATGCGTATGCAGATGAATAGCGAAGAAATTGACTAGTCCGTAGTATAAAATTTCCTTCACTTTATAACCATTTTCCTACTCTTAGTAAATATTTCCTTTAAGTCAGTAAATATTTCCTTAAATGTAAAAAAATTTTTTGTGTATTTTTATGAACTATTTTTGAGGATATGAACTTTTTATTTTTTACTCATATTAAGTAATTTTTACTAGATTTTTCAAAAAATTTACTTACTGCCTTTCAATCGTGTTCTCGCTCCCGGGTTATGAGCAGGGCTGCCGTTTTTGGTTATTTCTAACCAAAAGTGGTTATTTTTTTCTTTAATGTGGAGATGTGAATATTTTTCTCATTTTGGTAATTTTTTTATGTTATACTTTCTAAGCTTTTATGTTCTTCAATTTTTAGCATTGCTACCAAGGCAACTGAAAATAAAACAGCTGTGACTAAAATCGCTAGTGCATCCACCTGTTATGAATTCGCCTTGATTGCTACTCACTTGTTTACAATACACACTGTCAACAGCTTTTAATTTTACTAAATGATCGCAACTCTGTACTACAGAAATGGCATGTCTTTTGTAATGGCGGCAACATTCAATTAAAAGATTTTATAAAGTAAATTTATATAAAGAATATGCAAGTAAGTTGTTTTTTGTGTAAAAATACTGTTCGGCTGTCAGATACAAAAACTAAACGTGTAAAGAAAAACAAAATTCAACAATTAAACGTAAAACTAAACGAGAAAAAATTAATCAGCTGCCGACTGACATATACCTTACAAATGAGCATTGAACTATTGCTTGCAAGTCAGCTTCATGTACCTTGATTTCTTGTTGTAGTGCGGCGCAAAGTGTATGCATTTTAGATGTTATTTAATAAAAATACTACATATTGAAATTTGGTTATATTTTTTCTCATTTGGTAACTTTTAAAGCGAATTTCGGCTGTAAACATTTTTTGGTTGTGGCAGCACTGGTTATGAGTTGAGCGTAACACACGAATCGGTCTCTTACTGACCGCATGATACGAACAGAATCGTGCGTTGCTCAGCTACTGAGGGCAGTGTTGTCAGATATGGCGATATCTCGCCAAACGTGGCGACAAAAATTTGGTTTTGGCGATGAAAATTTTGAAATGGCGATTGGCGATTTACTTGGCGATATTTGAACTCCTTGGCGATATTTTTGGCTATATTTTTAAGATTTCAATAAAATAGAATAATGTTAAAAAATATGCTTATATAAAGCAACTTTTTCTCCAACATAAAATATTTCGTGCAAAAAATTCTAAATGTTGTGAGTCTTTATCTAAAAATTATGGAACAAAAAATCTCATTTGATGTTTATACAACACAGTTAAGAAAACTTCCTTTTATAAATTGGAACCAACATTTTGATAATGAAGCAGGAAAAGGCTGAAAGAGTTCTCGCCTAAATTGTATTATTATGACGATGCTGATGGCACTTACTACTTCAAGGATATGATATGTGTACTTTAACACACATTTAAGTGAACGTTAATTCCGTTTTATCACAAGATTTAAATAATAATTTTGATCTTGGTGTTCAAGTTCAATTTATCCTATTAAGATTGATTTTTGCAATAAGTTAGTTTTAAGTCTTTTATACACCAGTACTTTTTATATGTTAATTTAAATACTTTGCAATATTATTGCAAAGAAAATATTTCCCAATATTCCTGACATTGAAAAAGTAAACAACATTGAAAAATGTTGCCACCACATTACACAATTCCCTTGATTGTACAATAAAAATCAGAAGTCTTTTGATATTTGCCAATGTGTATATTGTGTTACCTTCGAATATGACATACACATTGGCGATATTATTGTACAATACGAAAAATTGCACAATTACACATCTGTGGCAATAAGGAAAAAGTGCTTAAGTCATATTTTATTCTTTTACAGGAGAGTACTTTTAAGGTTTCTAGTCGATTTTCAGAAATTTATTTCTTTTACAGATAAATTATGAAATTTTCTGTTAACCTTTATTTTTTTAGCCAATCATCGTTTTACACACTATAAGTAAGAAATTTGAGTTGAAATATACCATATTATAACCTTAATTAAGATATTATTCCAAATGAGATTAGAAGTCTAAAAAAAATAAGTCGAAGTCATAGTGCTATAACTTCATGAAAAATCACACTAATAAATTGAGATTTTGACCAGTGATACTTTCAAATATGCAGATTACGGACGTACCATCAACTCAAAATTTGCTTATGTCGACTTAAGCACTTTTTCCTTTTTGCCACAGATATATTGCAAGTGGGTGCGCCGCTTTAAACAACATATTTTTTATGTTTTACGATAGACGTTACCTACTGAATTTAAAATTTAACGATATTTGCAATTACATAATAAAAATATTTTTGTAGCTAAAATTTAATGTTTTATTATATTGGCGATATTTGGCGATATTCGACAAGTCATTTGGCGAGGAGGCTGAAAATAAATCTGACAACACTGGCGAAGACATGAGAATAATAAGTGCTCTGAGAAAATAAATTACTCTCTTTGAAATAAATGGATTTAGTAGTAAATCCACCAGCATGATACAATTATACAGGTAACCGCAAATCGACAACAAATAAAACAACAGGCCTTTTTGTTGCTAGTTTGTGGTGCCAACTGTCATAGAGCAAGTGATTGAAATGAAAGATAAACAGCAAAGCACATTTATATTTTCTCAATCACATGCGCATTATATTGTACGTGTGTGTTGGTAAAACATAAACAACATTTGGCAGATGGCACCACGAAACAAGCAAAACAGCTGGCGCTTCGCTTTTACCTGTATAATTGTATCATGTCCACCAGCAAATTAAGCACTGGCAGTACAATGTATGGACGTAGAACATCTTTATATATTTATAGTCTTTGAATATACCATTACTGAAAGGTACCATGCGTCTCCACCAACTTATGACTAAAATTCAGGGTACTGTTTTATATCGTGATGTTAGTTGCTTTTGTAGTAACATTCCAAGAGGATTTTGTAGCTGTTTTGAAAGCAAAGTATATAAAACTAATTTAATCAGAATAGAAGAAGAAAAAACTATTCAAAAAAATTAATTTATAAAGAAGTCTATTACTACGTTTATACGCAGGGCTTATATGCAAATAAAACAATAAATTGTTGCCATATTATTGTTTTTATTGCGACTTACTAATTCAGAAAACTATTCACGATTAACGCACTATTTGCAAATAAAATGCTTGAGGTTGCCACGCTTACAAATGTTTGATAACAAAAAACAATAAATGGATATATATTGCAACAAAAAACATTGATAGAAGCAAATAATGACGATTTAAACAAACAATTATTTGATATTTTGTACATTTACACTATTGTTTTTGTCAACATAAGTAAGTTTTCTATAGAAGTGCTACCAAGTTTGTGTACTTTTGCTATGCCGTATAAACAGTGAGTTAATTTATTTGCAAATAATTTTATTTGCAAATAGTGCGCGTATAAACGTAGTATATACTCCGTCGTCGTCAGAAGATGAAAGTGAAAAAGAAAATACGGATATTGAAAATAAGAATGGAATTATGAATGGGACATTTTTACTAATTCAAGTCTTAGGAAAAAGTATAACTTATAGATACGTTTGTATAGCACAAACGTGTGTTGATGAAGATGGTTATATCAAGGTAATTTTTCTACGTTCGAATGACAGCACAAGTGCAAACTTCAGGATTTAAGAAAATGACATTTCGTATATACAAAAAGAAGCAGTAATTAAAATCCTGAAAAATGCGAATATAAAATTAAAAGGTGGTCGAATTTGCTACAATTTCAACCATCCAATATATATTTTAGAAGCACAAAATTAATAATCTACTTTGTAAAAAAAGACATGGTGATAGAGGATACTTAAATAGTATAGTGCCTCAGTAACAGTGTCTCCTCTGTTACGTTACGTCTCCTCTGTTACGTTAAGTCTTCTCTGTTACCATCTACTTTTCTTTAATTAAGAAATAAGGCTAAATTCATTAAAAATAATTAACCAGTATTAAACTATTTAATATTTTATTTATCATTAACTTAGTTCACCAAAATGAAATTTGAATTAATATGGGTGACATTCACCCTTATTCTAATTGTCGGCATCGACGTCACTTTAACACAACACCAAAAAATTAAGGCTTGTGTAGCCGTTGTCGAAAACTACTGACTCCTGTCGGCAGGTTTATCATTTTTTCTAGACCTTAGGGAACAGGAATATATTCTCAGTTGCACAAAATTGTTCTCGAGAGCGAGTAAACAAGCCCCAATTTTTTGGTATTGTGTTAAAGTGACGTCGATGTCGACAATTAGAATAAGGGGGATTGTGTTATTTTTTGTTATTTTTATATTACTTTTTAAATTTTTTATAAAATAAATTAAAATGAATTATCTTTCCTGGGGAAAAACAATAAAAAGAATTTAATTTTCAATTGTTGATGTTTTTTTATTTGGTATTTAATTTAGGTAACAGAGTGGACGAAAGTTCATTGGTCTCTTCATGTTTTTATCTGTAAAAACTCCAAAAATAAAAAAAATTACTGCTGGTTATGGATTCCTGTTGTTGATACCATCCGTAACTACATGAGGCCAATTATAAACATATTTGGCCAACTTAATTTTTAAAAATTATAAAATTCAGTATGGTCATGTTTTTTAAGAACGACCCATATACCGTTGGTGTTCTTTTGATATCGATATATTTATACGTTTGCTCTAAGGATAACGTCATTCTCTAATTTCTTTTTTACGATAGTGTACATCTGCGTTTTGCTCGACATTTAATTGTATATTACATATGTGACATCCCTGCATACAAAATGCAAAATAAGCGAAAAAGCACAAAGAATAACACGGTGTTACAAAAAAAAAACACTTTTTGTCTTATATCTGTGCTTTTTGTCAGAACTTGAAAAGCAACCTATTGGGAGTTGTAGGCCTAGGTGAGGACATACAAAACCCGTTTACAAAGATTTTAAAACACCCTAAGACATTGAGTTATTTTGAAAAAATTGTTTTTGAGTGGGTCGTACTACTTTAGTACCTCTAACTCACACATTTTTTGATAAATTTAAAAATTTTAAACAGTTGTGGAAAGGCAAAGAATTAGGTTTTTATGAAATGTATGCATTAATAATTGTATGTTCTAAGAAATTAGATACGTTTTTATCAAACATTTAGATTTTTTTTTTGATTTTCTTACTTAATTTATCAAACTTAACAATTGTTATTTTAATTTTCTTCTATGAAGACATATTTTTTTTTGCACATAACTTTAAAGGAAATTTTATATAGAAAAAAATGAGAGATTATTTGTCAAAATCGATTTATATTTGCAAAAATTATTAAACTTTTTCTAAAGTACAAATATTGCGATTGCAGACTTTTTTTTTTGGTAAGCCACTTCACACAAATATCAGTCCTATACTTTATGGAATATTTGATGATGCCAAATCATTGAGAAAGATAATGGTAATGAGTGGCTTATAAATAAACTCTTCAGACTTAATTTTCTTAAGTACAATGGACTAGCTTGTACAAATACTTTCGGGTTCATACCATTTGCTAGAACTACATATATGAGCAGTCAAAATTTGTTTTGAAGGCATCGTTTGTGTGGCTGTCCGCTTCGCGCAGGTATTCCAGTAGAATTCAAGTCAGCAAATAAACCACAAAAAAATTATTATGCTTATCACACACTGCATGATGATTACAAAATCTACAAATTTTAATCAACAATTTTTTAGTCTTTTATAAAAACAATAACATTCACCAATCTTTGGCATTGTGTTTATATTAAATTCTATTACACTGTGTGACAAATTTTAATGAAATCGAAATACCTGGGACTTATCCTATTTTTCTGGTAGGTGTTGCCAAACATAACAATAACCTGTACTTGGAATTTTCCGAACACCCCCAAAATCTTGAGTTACGGGTAAAAAACTGGTTTTTCGTACCCGTAGGCACTTATCAACCTCTAAATAAGTTAAATATCAACCGATTTTAAATTTATAAACGGTTTTAGGAAGAAGAGACTAAAACCTTTCGAAACATATGTATCTTGTTTCGATAAATATCAGATATATGTCTGCATTTTTGCACTGTTTGGATAAAAATATAAAAAAATAATACAAGTTTAAATGGTTTCATATTTTATAATAAAACTAAAAAAATGTGCAATTAAAGAACTTGAAATCAGTCGATTCTTCAGATAATTTAAAAACCTTAATAAAATAAATACTGCATTACTACTACATCAATTCAAACTAAAAATTATTAAGGTTTTTACAAAATTTCATCCATTTACATTTTCTTATTTTATCAAAATAATCATTACAACGCAACAGAATCTTTTGCAAAGAAAATATGTATTTTGTATCACAGTAAATGAGCAATGCGCATTTTTTGCTCTTTTTGGCTCTTATACACATTGCGTAAACAAGAGGAGCGGGGCAAAAAAAGAGCCAACGGTGCTCCTTTTCTTGCTCCGCTCTTTTAATGAGCAGCGCTAACATAATGGTTCAGAGCAGGAGCAATAACACATCCGCTCTGCTCTTTGCGTAAAAGAGCCAAAAGAGCTGAAAAGAGCGGCTCTTCTCTGCGTATTTAAGGCCGGGGATCAATGAATCCGTCATACGTTAAACTTCGCATTTTTCAACTGACATTAACGCAACGACGGAGAAGGTTGGCACAATGAGTACTTTATTGACGGAAGCATTTGACCAGCTTATATAGGCCAATTCTCCATTTTATTTAATAAATTCAACTTTTTATTTATTTTTTTTATATCTTTTGTTTAATTTTATTTTTGCTACCACAAAACACAAAAATCTAAATCAGAACATAACAAAAAACCAACCAATATCTATCAAACTACTCAACGTACGCAAAAATTTTAAAGTTGACCAAATGTTGTACTTTGCGTTGACGGACACGTACTCAATGTAACCGACCTCATAAGAAACCATGTATTTCAACTTAGCTATCAGTTGAAAAAGGCGAAGTTTAACGCATGACGGATTCATTGTGCCCCGGCCTTTACTTACTCTGATATGGATAAATCACCTCAATGTGGTTGATTTATTTTAAATAATAATGTCGAAAATAATATTTTTCGAACTCGATTTATGTATGCACCCTGCGTTGCTTTTAAAATTACAAACTCCATCCCTGGGTCATCCATCAATATTTATTGACAATTTTGAAAAAAAGACATTAAGGAATATTTAATTAATTTTAAATGTCAACCAAATGTGAATAAAATTCACATTACAGGTGCTGCGCCCACCTTACAAGGTACGTGCATAAATTGAATACGAAAATTCGAACAACAAATCACTCACAAGCTCGGTGGAAACACTTTGAAGTGATTTAGGCCCAATAATTGACCTCTCAATTATATGTCATTTATCTTTAAAATCCTCTTAAGTATGTTATTGTGCTTGTGTGTGTTTATTGAAAACATGTACATGAACATCATGTGGTCGTATTATCATGGAAAAATAAATAGAAAAATGCATTCTGATGCTCTTTTTGTTTCATAAACTGTGTTTTTATGCAATTTTAGTTTTTTTCATTTTGATAACCTAACTTTTTTATTTATAATAAACAGCTGTTATTAAAAAAAAGCCTACCATAATACTGGGAAATTTTGTAGTGCTGCCGTACTTTCAACGTAATTTAATAAGAACTTTTAATTAAAGCCTGGTACGGAGTTCATACGGAATTTCAGGTTCTCATACAAACTGTATGTAAAAAAAATTACGGAAATTCAGGTTGGTAAATTTCATTAAGAAATTTCCATTTGCTAGTACGGACTTTCAAAAGAAGAATACACAAAATTTTTTAAATTTATTGCCTATCTTAGGAATTTAGATATATAAGTGGAGACTTTTTTCAGTCAACTGATACAAAAATTAATGTTCAAACAATTGTTTGGTGACGGAATTTTTGACATTTCTAATTTTCATCAAATTATAATTAATTTTTAGTGTTTTTGTGTGTTCTAAATTAAAAAATAAATGAATTTGTGCGTATGCAAACATAATTCTACACAAAAGGCTACACGATAATTTTTCCGTGTATAATTAAATGTAAATTTATAAACGTGAAATTCCGTAAGAACTCCGTACCGGGCTTAACCACTGAAAAAATGAAGCTACATTTAAGTGCCACCTAAATTTAAGTGGCAATTAGCTAAATGACATATAATTGGGAGGTCAATTATTGGGCCTTACTTAAACATCCCTCTAGTCAGCCTAGTACCATATGTCTCTATGTCAACACTCTTTTCTCTAGCGACAATTGCACTAGTTGAAATGTCGACAACTTTCCTTTTATGCGCGAGTAGAGATACGTTAGAGACAACAGTTCTATTGTATATCTGGTGACATTATCAATGAACGCGTCAATAGTTTGTTTTTCTCTTTTATTATGCTATGCAATAATGTTAAAAACTTACGTACGTATGTATGTGGGTATGTATTTAAGTTTGTTGCCCGAACCCTTATAAAATTTTAGACGAGGGTCACTAAAATGAACTAGTGAATCTTTAGTTTAAATGTCTTCATATGGTTGTAAAAGAATAGTGCTAAGGTCTACTAGTAGATTTTCAATGACAACCCTATGTTATATGTCAATAGGCAATTACACAGGCTGCGGTACACCTATTCAGTTGTACTATTGACAATGTCACTAGTAAATCAATACAATTTTACTATTGACATCGAGCTAGGAAATATCGATAATGTAGACTAGAGCCCCTAAAATTTACTAGTGATTCTTTGGTGCCAATGTGTCCATGTGATCCCAAAAGAACTACTTAGTCAGTATTGCTACAGTCTAGTGGTGGATTTTCAATGACAAGCTAATGTTAAATGTCAATAGATAATTACATTGGCTGGGGTACACCTGGTCAGTAGTACTATTGACAATGTCACTAGTAAATCACTACAATTTCACTATTCGCATTTTCTGCAGGGATACTTAATTTAAAGTCGGTGGAAACATACCATTACATATTAAATCAAATCATCCAGTATAGTTGAAATATCAAAACACTTGAATAAAATTTAATTGGAATTGTTTCGAAATTTTGGTCCTTATCGAGTGCCTTACTTATACATATTTTTAAAGTAATTCATAGCCCTTTTTCCACCTCAGCATGTGAATATGGTAATGTTAATGGTAATAGCGCAAAAATTTAGTTTTCGAAATGGACTATTGGTAGCTTTATAACGTCTTTGTGTCCTCTGTAATAGGGATGGGCAAAAAATATCGATATATCGAAATATCGATATTTGAGAAAATAAATATCGATCTATATCGCCGATATTTCAAAAACCTATATATCGATACATCGATTCTTATTTACGAGTATCGGGTTTCGATACTTTTAAGAGCTATAGCCGTTTTTTAACTGTGACCCAACTAAGGCAGGTGACTTTTTGGATTGTGTGGGTATAAGCCTAAGGGCAGAATTTGTTTTTACTTTCTGTTCTGTTACGAATCAGCTGACTCTTTTTGGTTTATAAAAATCATATACATATAAGCCATTAGTTTTTCTCTCCTTAATTCTGTTATGTTGCGTACACATCCCTCGATGCATGTCGTTATTCACTTTATGAATGCGATGGTAGAACTATAGCTAAAACTTTACAACAATTACGCCCGGGAACTGAAATTGTATTATTTTTTTGGCATGTATTTATAAACGATAAAAACCGAAAAGTTATTCCCACTTTCCCGGGAAATTAAAAAGTCCGGGAAAAGAAAAACTCTAATAACAATGGACGATGCAAAACTCATCACTTTAGTGGAAAACTGTGACCATTCTGGTCCGAAACAGTTGATAATTTATTACAGAAAAAGTCACTTTTAAAATTTAGAACCAGAACGGCACAGCACAGAGAAGCTCTTAAGGAGCTACAGTAGGTTACATATTACTTGACATAAATAGTTTTTTTTGTATTAAATTTCTTAAAGTAAGTAATTGTGCATTCGAAATTAATGCAGCAAAAATATCGATATATCGAAATATCGATGTTTTCAAAAAATATATATCGATACTGCTCAAAAATATCGATACGATATATATCGATACATTTTCTTCATTTGCCCATCCCTACTCTGTAATATGTTCTTAATGTTAACGCTTCTTAAAGTTTTTTTTTAGAATTTTTAAATTATCAGGCATATTCTGAAAATCACATTTTTTAAATCACTACTGATTTTAAAAGTAATGATGGTCCTGTAGACGTTTTTAAAATCATATACGATAAATTTCTTTAAGAAATGATATTTGATGCTCTATAGCATAGAAAAATTAAAAGAAAGAGCGAACATATATCTGCATGACCATTATTACTTTTCAAATCACTAGTGATTTGAAAAATGTGATTTTCAGAACATTCCTGTATGTAGCGATTTAGCTCTAAAATTAATTAATTTTTTTGTCATAGCCATTTTTGCACACTGTGAATGAGAAAGTGTTTCCCTATCTGTCTTTCATCCAATTAAATAAAGGCCTTGCACATAAAATTTTTCATATCTAAAAAGTGTCTAATCAGATATGTTTTGACAAAAAAAATTTATATTTAAGTTTAAAATTTTTAAACGCACTAATAATCCCAAATTATTATTTTACTTATTAAGTAAAATATTTTTTATTAAAAATACATTGAAATTGATTATTGAGCTAAACCCCTCAATAATCAATTTCAATGTATTTTTAATAAAAAATATTTTACTTAATAAGTAAAATAATAATTTGGGATTATTAGTGCGTTTAAAAATTTTAAACTTAAATTTTAACAATTCCCATAAAAACACTAACTAAAAATTTATATTATTGTTTCATGCATACAACCAAGACGTTTCGTCCAATTCTCAGACTTCATATGTATCTAAAAAGCAAACAGAATATTGTTATGTTTTTTCAGTGTTTTTATAAGAAATTTGATAATTGGGAAGGAAACACCTTATAGTCAAAGAAGCAAGTACAGTCACCTTGTTAGATTTTCATTGAATATGTGTTTAAATTTAGAGTTTCAAAAAAATGGAAAATTCCTATTTCTCGTTTTTTATGAAGATACTAGACTATCACAAATTAAAATTTTGTCTAATAATCTAATTGCAAAACGCACTGAAAGCACTAAAACCAAAGTTAAAAAAGCACCAATTTACTGCCTTTTCTAAAAAAGCACCAACTTGAAAAAAATGCGCACTGTTATGACTTAAAAAGCACTAAATCTAGTGCTAAAAGCACTAAATGGGCATCGCTGGTCAGATTATTTTAAGTTGAAATTTATTTGCTGGTGGTTCAGCGTTGTCTATATGCATTTCATTGTTGCTGTAACAAATCATCAGTAGACTTCAACCACACATTTTGAATAGTCACAAACCTCTTATCTTTTTTTTTTTTTTTTTTTTTTAAAGAGAAGTAACACTCAGGCAATTAATGCCTACTACTATTACTTTTTTAGGAAAGGGATAGTGAGAGAGAAGACAGGTGGTGAAGAAAGAGATAGAGGAAAGCTTCATTCTTTTACAACTCCGCTTTTTTTTTTTTTTTTGCACGCTTTTTGATAATGCAGTGTTGCTGCGCCATCTGGTGTCAAATGAGGCGTATTAATTTTTTGAAGCTGTGTCTTGTAGCCATTTTATTGATTATTTTACTTTGCCAATGATTTTGCTACACAACGAAGGAGGGCGCTCTGATGTTACATTAGGTTAGTATCTGCTGAAGTCGGTATAGATCAGTGACCAGTGACTATGCCTTCATCACTTCAACTTTCCTACAACAACTGACACAAAGGGACACTAATGCCCAAAAGAAAAATGCGTGGTGTTGTTATTTAATGACTGTCGGATACAGGGATTGAACCCAGGACCTTCGGTTTTGTAGTCAACGTGCTAACTACTTCAGCCAACGCCACCCTCACAGACTTTCAAAAACTATTTTAGAATTCACAAACAATAATATTTTGTGTGGTTGAAGGCAACAATGAAATGCATATAGGCAACGCTGAACCACCAGCAAATAAATTTCTAATCAAAACAAAAAATGTTACTCCTTCTCATAGAAGGGAATGTCGAGTGTGTATCTTATATTTTATACGAAAGAGTCGAGGCCTTCTATGAGGCATTATTTAGGAGTTAGATAAGAATAGAAATTGAATCAAAAAAAGTCCTAAGCAGGCCTTTAATATGGCCTCAAGAAGTTCTTCTGAATTTTCCCGCTGGGCATACATAAATATATACATACTAGTGATGTAACGAATTTCAATTTTTTATATTCGCGAATACGAATATTATATGTGAAATTTGTAGAGATTAAATTAGAATTGTATTTACGCTTGCAATATGAAATATTAAAAAATTGTTATGAAAAATTACTACATACTCCTGTTGGCGTACTTTAAAGTTAATAAAAACTACCCAAAATTTTAATGATCGTCATTAAATAATATTTGAAAATGATACAAAGTACAAATTTCTATAAAAAATTTAATGGATTTGTACAAAATAATATTTTTAACCATTTATTTAAATTTCGTTTAGTATTTATGTATTTATTTATTTATTTATTTTGGAAAAATATTCTTATTCGTATTCGCCTGAATTTGGCGAATACGAATACGGATACAAATATCTAAAAATGGCCGAATATTCGACAGTTCGAATACGAATATTCGTGCATCACTAATGCATACATATGTATGTACACACTTACATATGTATGTACATACTTACATATGTATGTGAATGTATCATAAATAAGTGTGTTTGTTTGTTAAAGGATTTTTATTTTCCAATTAGCAAAATTAAAAAAAGCTTCATTTGAATTTTCTGGTAAATATTTAAAACTGTACAAAATTGTTGGTAATAAAAATGTCTTAAAAATATGCCCAGAAAAAGTTGGGATATTTTCGAATAAAATCATAAAAAATAACACTATTTCACAAAAATATACACAAATAAATATATCTTAAGCATAAGAAAGTCTAGGAGGCTACATACGAGTGTCACCATTAATTATCAGACCTTGCTAAGGAGAAGCCGAGGGGTTGTTGAAAGGGCGTATGATGATATTGGAAGAAGTGCAGAGGCAAAGCAATGGGCTGTAAAGGGGGCACGACTTGGTAGGAGGTTGATGATGCTTGGGTTTGCATATCGGCAGCGTATGGCGGCACCGATACCGAAGACACGTCACTTGCAGATGGTTCAATTTCAGCTACATTTATTTGGAATTTTGGAGTGGGTTCCGATGAAACTGATACCTCTGTTTTACGGCTTTCTTGAATGCAGGGTTCTTGAGATTCCGAAAATGGTTTCAATGGTTGAGTCGCCTGCTGTTTTAATTGCAGATGCTGTTGTTCCTGGTGATGCTTCAGCTGTTCGTGCTGCAAGTGTTTAATTTGCTGCTGCTGCTGTTGAATTAGTTGTTGCTGTTGAATTTGGTGCTGCTGTTGTTGTTGAATTTGGTGTTGTTGCTGCTGTTGTTGAATTTGCTGTTGCTGAATTTGCTGTTGTTGCTGCTGCAGTCTCTGGTGCTGTTGTTGCTCTTGTTTTTTATAGCCAAAGTTTTGAATTTGTTGTTGTAATAATTCTGCCCGTATTACAGATGACTGTGTTTGCGGTTCAGACTTTTGATGATTTTGAGTTACCCTAGGCTTGTGGTTTGATGGATATACTGATAAATCGTGAGAATGATGATTATAGTGTTGAATTTTGTGATTATGCTCGTAGCCCTTGTGCTCGTGGTCTATGAAATCGTCATTGATATGTTTATGGTCTGTTTCTGGTTCCTTTGTGTGAATATAGACCGGAACTTTCTTTTCTACTTCTACTTTGTAGGGTGCGGGTACTACTTTTTCTACAGCGTATGGAATTGGCTTTTCTACATGGATGGGTACCTTTACTTCGACGGGATAAGGTACACGCTGCACAACTGGGTATGGTCTGGGTACAGTTACAACTTGATTTACAACTTTTTCGACGGGATATGGCTTAGGAACATGAACTATTTTTTCAACAATTTTCTCGACTGGAACGTGTACAATTTTTTCTACCGCATAAGGCACCTTCTGCTCTACCGCATAGGGTACTTTTTTCTCAACAATTTTTTCCACCGGCACATGTACAATCTTTTCGACAATCTTTTCTACTGGATACGGTTTTGGAATATGTATAATTTTTTCTACAATCTTCTCGACGGGGACGTGAACGATTTTTTCAACGGGATATGGGACTTTTTTCTCTATAATCTTTTCAACAATTTTTTCCACCGGATAGGGTACTTTTTTCTCTACAATCTTCTCCACTGCATATGGTTTGGGAATATGTATGATTTTTTCCACTGGAACCTTGATGATTTTTTCCACGGCATATGGCTTCGGTACATGAACAATTTTCTCGATAATCTTTTCTACCGGCACGTGAACAATCTTTTCAACGGGATATGGTTCCGGTATTTTTTTGATGATTTCCTTAATATGATTGTGATGATGATGGTGGTGATGATGTTTTACCTTTATCTTTTTATGCGTTTCTTCTTCAGCATGGAAATTTTGTGTTTCTTCCGTAATGGGATCATTGAACTGTTGTTCAGCCTTAATTTCCAATTGTTCTGTAGCCTCAGGTATATGAGTTTCAGATGTATTCTCCTCCTTTGGAGTTTCAATTGGAGTTTCAATTGGAGTTTCATCTTTTTCTTCAATATGTTCGTGAGTTTCTTCAAAAGTGTGGTACTCTTTTACCTCTTCAATGGATGGGCTGGGGACATTTTTTACATTTTCCCCGACATTATTGTGTAGAGGCTTCCTGTGTCTGGGTTGCAATCTTAAAATAATATGCTTTTTTCGACGACTTACAGGTCTAATTAAAGCCGTTTGACGATATTTTTGTGAACCACGTTTGGCACGCACATTATTGGTGTTTGTGTCACGATTAGTTTTGATTTCTATCTTACCAGATTCTTGAGCATGTAAATCTTCAGTAGATGAAGATATTTGCTGCTCTTCGTAATTGTGATGATGAACTTCGTACTCATTGTCATCATTGTTAGATTTGTCAATCCTTCGTCTTTTCGCGAGCGATTTATCGGCGAAGAGAAGCAAGATTAGTAACACCGGAAGTCCGATTTGCTATAAAGAGATGAAGTGATTGCATTAACTCCCAGTGTTATCGATACAGAAATAAATATAAAATATAAAACAGAACCAAACGTTGGTTTAATGAATGTTAAAATTTATCACTGCTAAATGAGTATGTGTTAATGTTACGAAATTTTCATTTACAGTTCATATCCCCTTTTTGTTGGGAGTTCTAAGTTTGCAAAATTGCTTCAAGTCATTAGGCTTGGTTGGTTGGTTGGTTTACGTGTTACGTGCTGCTTGTTACCTACAATCAACTAGAATCGTGAGATTCTATTTTGATAAATTCCACTCTACTCGTCCTAACATTTGAAAAGATCCAGTGCATAAAGTCACCGTCGAGTGCAATAACGGGGACTCGTAGAGCAAATGAGAAATTGTCTCTTCCTTATCCTGTTCTTGAAAGCTGAAACAGAATGTATTATAGGAAAGAGCTAGCCTAATAGCATGACTGGATTAGTATTTGATATGAGGTTCTTGCGACCCTATACTCTCTCAGCCAATTTTACCTATCTTCTGCTTTCTGAAGATAGTATTTGAGGATATTTTTTTTGACAGTGCCAAATGTCACTACGATTGTTAAAGGCATCCCTAGCGGATTCAGCACTGGCTAGTTCATCCGCCTGTTCATTGACGATGAAGTTGCTATGTGCAGGATACAGGAGTGATGTTGGTGTGACGACATAATCTCTTAGCGCGGGAAGTGCTGCTTCGATTTGCCAGGCACGCCATTCTACCTGCTTCTCTTATGGACTGTATTTCATTTTGAAATACACTTGCATCACCGGGAAGATGATACGACATCTGTTTGTCCAGATCACATGAGAAAACTCCACACCCAGCACCGCAGATAGTTCTTAATCTGTTATATTATACTCTGGTTTCTGCTATCTGTCGCCCTTTTTCCATTGCTTCCTCTCAAAGTCCATTTTGAGTACTATAATTGGAGTCTTTACTTAGGATTGATTATTGTGTGCCCCTATATTTTTGACCATTTGAAGATCAAAATAGTGCGTTTACTGTATTGACAAAGAACTAAGGTTTATTGAAAGTTTGAGCGCTGCAACATTTGTTTAACTTCACTATCTTTTTAATTCCATTGAACCAATATATTAAAAAAATTTTACTAGAAGAGGTTTGTGTAAGCCGACTAGAAAAGGGTTCAATATTTTCAAGGGAACGGACAGATATATTTCTTAGCTGGAACTCAAAAGCAAAAAGGTTTTCGTTGCCAATAAAAATGTCTGTAGCACTCCAATATATGCTATTCAAATTACTTTATTGGGTTTTAATGAAACCAAATGTATCGTGAGTTCTATCTAAGTAAGTGCATTATGCTGCAGAAAATACGCACTACCTTTGGCCAGTGTAAAAGTAATTATAGTACACAAACTCTGCTTTGTTTATAATACAAAAGCAGAATAGAAATGCATTGAGTCTTGTTTCGTTCCTCTTTGGCCCTCGTTGATGTTCACTTGGCCGATCGTACTATCACCTGTAGTTGAACTTAATTTCCGTGATTGTAACATTCGACTCATAGTTATCGACATTTATTCTCGTCTCGAAGTAGTCCCTAGTAGTTTTGTGACTTCTTAAACACATATTGCTTTGCAGTTGCTTATGGCAGATAGTTCCTAAATGCAACCCTTAAAGAAAGCGTTCACAAAAAGTGTAGAAACTATTATAAAAGTATCTGCACAATATGTAAATACGATGCCTACATAAACTGCAAATATCAGCTCTATAAGATGATACTGTACTGATACTGCTCAAGGGCTGTTCTTGAGCACCATTTGAGTTTGCTTAAAAATAGTTTTCTCCTGGTCTAAAATGTACCGAGCTATAAAGCAATAATATAAAAAAATACATACGAATAGATAACATCCTCCTTTTCAGTCGGTTAAAAATGGGGTGAAAAAAGAGTTTCCTAATGGGGAAAATTGTCACTTGTTGACATAAATGTATGTTTGAGGAAAAAACTGCCCATATAGAACAAAAAACAGTTTTTCAGAAGAAAAAACTGCTAAAAAAATTTTAACAGTATATTCCGTACTAAAAGGTAAATATATCATAACATACATAGCTGCGTTAGGCAATTTTCGTACTGGTATAGTGTGCATTAAATCCATTATTCTGCGCAATGTTTTTAAATCACAGTTACAAATTTTTCAATATCAGGTAGGATTTTTTGTATAAATCTCCTCAGCAAGTAAACTTTGTGTACAAAAAAAAAACAAAGAGAAAATATAAAAACTTTTAAAGTCTTGGCAAAAACTTGTCAATGTTATGAACATGTGTCAGCGGGGAACAATTAATTAGTGATGGTCTGATATATATGTATATTATAATTGAAAAATTTACTGAATGTAAAAAGAAAAAGCAAAAAACTGCATGCATGACTGCTCAACAGTTGAAACCCCTGCGAAAAACATAAATCTGCACATGTGGCAACGCTGCCACACAACGGTAACGCTGCCTATGACACTTTTATGTTAAATCTAAATAACAAAATAAGCGAACGAATGGCCTGTCACACACGAGACTAATTTTTATGCCGCACAATTTTTGTTTTTTTAAGAACACACGAGACTAATTCATCCGACATAAAAATGTATACGCATACATAGCTTTGTGTGTGTTAGTGTTTTTTGTATGCATTTGACATTTGCTGTTTTTTTAAGTTATGTGTGTATTGGTTTTGTGCTGGTGATGCGGGGTTGTAGCTGGTTGAAAAATTATGCCAAACACGAAACCCCTCTCTTTGCCTCTCTCACCAACAAACTGGATGTTATGCCAGCACAATTGTTCTTGTGTGTGAAAGGCCAATCACCACTGACTGCTACTAAAGGCCGTTTCACACTATAATACAAGTATTAATACTTTTGTGGAAATGCAACTCTGACATGTTGAGTTGTTATTGTCTTTTGAAATTTTTGAAACAGAAATTAGATTAGGGATGCATTTTCATCAAAAGTATTAATACTTGTAAATATTATAGTGTGAAACGACCTTAAGTATTACTGATATCATCGATTACGTAATGTATATTTTTACCACTGGGTATTTATTTCTTTGGTTTTGTGAGCAGTGTTCCCACTATTAAACATTTTTAATGCCAAAGTCTCTTAAAATAGTAATTAACGGCCTGGGAAATGAGATTTCGGTATCAAAAATAATTTTTCGAGTTTTTTTATCTCGAGAGTACCAAAAATTATAATATTTCTTATTTAAATTTTATTAACAAAAATTATAAAAAATCATTTACAAAAAAAGGAACACATATGTAGGTACACATATACACACAGACTGTCTAATAAATTTGTTCAAAATGAAATAAATCTCCTGTAGAAATACGTGTGTTTGTTGCTGTATTTTTCCTGCTTTTTATAACATTTATTTGACAAACTGTACAACAACTGTTTTGGTTGGTCTGAGAAACTCAGAAACTTTACAATGCGCTCTAAAATGAAAACTAATTTATATTTTGTAAATAAGCATTTTAAAATTATGGAACTACTTATACAAAGTGAAGAAGTGCTTGGAAATTAAGTTATTGTATATTAAAAATGCACAAGTACATTACAAAATAAAGCTTTTTTATCGGTAGATCGATGTCAGTCATATCGTCTATTTTTACTTCCCAGAGGTCAATGAAAATATTTCCGTTGTTTCCGTCCAAAGATTTTTTTCCGCAATTTTTTGATTATTATTGCGGCTGCATCCATTTTTAAGTTGAAAATGTATCAATTAGTATTTATTCTTATTCACTGCCATATACATTATCAGCTGCTTCCGGCAATTTTAACTTGGCAGCACTGAATTTAGCAAAGCGAAAACAAGGTTGCATTTTATAAAACCAACTTAAAAACCAATTCAAAAATAGTTTTGAGTTGGTTTTAAACAACCGTTTTAAAGCTAGCTAGAGTTAGAAGGCGCCAGAACCATATGTAATGAGTGTCTGAGATATCTTAGGAAAGTAGGCCATAAGCCGCTGAAGCGTGATTGCATCGTGGAATTGGACACGAACACAGCAGTCCTATCACCAATCTAGGGGATGAGGGCTAGCAACCACGTCTACAAATTTGCTAACGAATCGCTATACAAACAGTCTCAACTTTTCATTTTATAATGAGAAAGAAAAAGGTAGGCATATAAAAGGTATATATTACTTTCTCAACTCTCTCATACAATATCAAAAATTGAGGAGAGTCTAAAACATGACTAAATGAAAAACCCAAATACTTGTTGACGACCTTTCCATATCGAACTAGGACTTTGATGGAATGTAAGAACGCTAAGAGACCCTGGTAGTATTTCCTCTGCTATGAATGCTAAGTATATGCAAAGCGAACTGGAAATGTTGTGATATGGTCTTTCCATCTAGGGATTGAGTGAAGTCCGATGGACCGGCTCTGGTGAATATATGTATCCTAGCTCACAGATGGTCATGCTATATTCAAGATCAGAAATAGGTAGCTTCCATGAAACCGGTGTTGGAATAATGTTGATAACAAATGCATGTAAAAGCCTAACTAAATGAAAAGCTGTGTCGGATAAACTTATTTTTCGCTTTGAATCTAAAGTAAGAAACATCTCCCTAATACAATGCTATGCTGAAGTTGCTACAAATAATGTTAAGAACTAAGTTGACAGTCAGATTAATGCAACATATGACAAAATACCACGAGGGGATATTGTTATAGTAATGGGTGATCTAAACGATAAAGTTGGTTCTGATAATGAATCGCTGGGACACGTAATAGGTAAGCATGGACTGTGAGCATGAAATGACAACGGTGAACATTTTATTCACTTCTGCAACGCCAGAAAGCTTGTAATCGGCGGAACTATATTCGAACACAAAGATTGCCATAAGGTAAAGGGCTACCTTCTGACTGATATAGAACGGCCAAACAAATTGACCACTGTGCATTTAGTCACCGCTTCAAAAATGCCTACTAGATATTCGGAGCAGAAGAGGAGCAGACATTGGCCAATCTCGAGATCACTATTTAGTTGTAGCCTAACTACGATTATGTCATGCAGCAATTAAAAAAATAGCCTGATTTTTCGGCCCAGAAAATACGACGTAGGTCGCCTACGAAACGTAAGCGTGCTAAAAAGTTATTGCTAGAAATATTGATCCTCAGAGCTCGATTAATTAATAATAAAAGAGAGATTTTATGCTTGCGAAAATGTTGATAAGAAGACCGACCATACTAGAAGCTCAATACCACAATCTCCAGAAGACAGTACCAGAACGTCTTGGTTGCCAGTACCTGTGCCCTGTAACTTGTGAAAAGTTTTCGCATCGAGCAAAATAAAGCAATTACGAGTATGTTGGTTGTTTCCAGGTTTAAAAAAATCACTTACTCCTTATGCAAAAAAAAAAAATATTTACGGCCTGGCCCACGATGCCACCAGAAATCGTTCGATCGACAACTTATATTGCAAACAAGAATAACTTTAGAAAATTTGTTGTTGTTTGCAATACAAGTTGTCGATCGAACGATTTTTCGTGACATCGTGGGCAGGCCGTTAGAGTTTGAAGTGTACGTTAAAACAAAATTGCTATACAAATTTTGACTAAAGCACACTTGAAGTAAAAATTAATTATTTTTTACATAGGGGATTAAAGTTCAAAGGGATCTCCTGAAAAACTGCTAAATTAGACTTATTCACTTTTCCTTATTGCCACAGTATTATGCAGTACGGTAATTCTTAGTCCCAATTTACATTTGAGGCATTTCTTGCCGGACATTCTTTCAATTTTCTTTTGTTCTTGCCCAAAGCTTTTACATATTGGAAATTAATAGATAGCCAGAAATTGTGTATGTAGTTTGTTTACTTCTTCGCGTTTCCCTGTCGGAGAATGTGTGGTTGAATACAAAAATAGTTAACTTATAGTTAACTTTTCTTAGACTGACTAAAAGCTAGCTGCAAAGTCATCCAGAACAAACCCAAAATTAATTCTTAAGTTGAGTACGTAATCAAATTTGATGAGAGCCAAAAAATTCATTCTCAGCTACTTTAAAACTCATTTCAGTTTTATATTAACATTTTGCTGTTGTTATTTTATATGGCAGCTTAGCCGAGTGGTAGCGCGTTGAGTACACAACGTGCGATGTTACATGTTCGAACCCCAGACAATTTTTTTTAATTTACTGACTACCAGGAGTGAGACAATTGATTACCGCCTAGGACATCGCAATGTTAAAATAGTCAGTTGATTACATTGCAAAGTAATCCAAGCGTCATTCAGTACTAGTTGCGAAATAGTTAGCTTAAAGTTAGTTTAAAGTTAGCCAAATTTCCGACAGGGTTGCTACTTACACACATACACATACATACCATATGCCTTGATAGTAAACATTAATGTCATGCAAAATACCATTTATAAGCCCTTTCAAGACATGAGAGATTTTTCAAATTCTTTACTACAGCGAAATATTCTAAAACAAACGCTAAACAAACTGTTGGCAAGGCATTTGTTTCAATTGTTTGTCTTGCCAATAGTGTTTGTTAGTCATTGTTTTAAAATATTGCGCTGTAGTAAAGTAGTTGAAAAATTTCTAATGTCTTGAAAGGTCTTATAAATGGTCTTGTGCAGGACTTTAGTACACATCAAGCATCCATACAGCCATTGAAATGAGAAAAATCATATGAAGCAACAAGAATAAGTTGCGAAAAGTAGAAAAGAGAAACAAAAAATGACCGGTTCAGAGCAAGGTGTACTACACACCAGGGATGGCATTGAGAATTTTCAAATTGTACCAACAACTTTCAAAAATTGTACTCTTTTTACCGTAATTGTACTAAAAGATTTTTTAGTTCAAATTACATATTTTTATTTGTTTCTATCGAAATAATCGACTTTGTTCTGGCTACCAAATCGTTTACACAAATTTGCTTGTAAGTTGGGATGTTAAAGAGTTTGGGTGATGAGTTGAAATTTAAAATATACTAATAAAAAGAATGTGCTCTAACATCCGAATTCGAAGAAAAATTTTTTGGAAATGGACGAGTTCGCATTTTGTGGTTTTCTCCTCGTTTTGATTTCACAAGACTGTTTGCAAGTGAGAAGAATATGAGTTTCATTGTTCAAAAGTGAAAATTGACATATGCAAATTTTTTGAAAAGAAATGCAGAGTGAAACTGGGAGATTCCTAAAATGTAATAAATTAGTCATTGGTGTACTATTGTACTTTCATAGTTTTAATAGTACCAAAAGAGGTACAATTGTACCAACTTTGCCATCCCTGCTACACACTCTGTATCTTCGCCCCTTCTTCAACAAACTTCGTCTGTCTGTCTTTCAATTTTTCAAATGTAAAAGGGCACTTAGTTCCATTGTACTCGTTTACATTATTTAAGATTTCTTGCTGCCATATATTTTCCTCATACTCGCTTATGATTTTACTTAGAAAAGTTTCGTTTTTTTCTTTATTCTCTTCCCTTGCTACAATAAAGTTTGCGTGGTGTAAAGGGGATATCAGCTAATAGTGCCTCTGGTTGTAATAATTCGTTTCAATTTAATTTTTTTTTAATTGTCAAATGTACATATGAACTGTTGCAGTTAGAAATTTATGTTTTAATTTAATATATGTACATGTGTATGTATTTATTTAATAATTTGTCTTTTCTTGCTCATTTTATATATGTATGTATGTATGTATGTATGTAAATATTTCATCTTATAAAATTTTTGTTAATGCTTATGTTCAATTAAAATGTTTTTTTTTTGCCACTTTTAAAATTTATTAAGTATCACGCTTGCATCTCGTACTTCTTACCAATAACTTCATAATTGTTTCCTGTAAACTGAAGTTTTTACTTGTTTGCGTGGGTGTCTTGCTTCCGATGCACTAGTACTTGACGACGTATTCCGTTTTAATCCGTTTGGTATTCGTGTTTAGTTTAAACTGAGTTGTACAGCTTAAATGCTTCAATATTTATAACTATTGCAACATTTATGTTTTTTTTGTATTTTGTATGCAGTTTTATTTTGTTAATAATATTAAGTTTTCATTTCACACTTTCTTTTGTGTGTTATTTTTTTATGAATTTATTTTTTCTGGGGCCTGTATTAAGGCATGAAAGTAGAACAATTTTGAATTGAAATATTGTTATATTTTGTTCATTGTAAAAAATAAGTAGTTTAAAAATAATCAAACAAAAACCAAACTCTTAATACTCTGTCTAACCAAGTGTATCCCTGTTAATATAAAATAAATAATACAAAACTATTTTTATTGTATTGGAACAGTAGCAAATTCAATAGTTTTTTAACCTAGTGGAATTTTTATAATTTTCAATACTTCATTCAAGCTGTTGCAGAAAATTATTTCAAACAACTACGATAGCTGCACAACTGGCCGGAAATTTATATTAATATTTTAAATTTCTTATAACGATTTGTAGTTTAATTTTATTATGGAATGATTTCTTAGATTTTATAAAAAAAACGCTATTTCCAGGATCTTTTATGGTACATATGTATGTAAGTGTTTACTTATGTAGCTTAGATAAGTACACCCGATTGAAATGTTAGATGACAAAGCAAGATCCTAGAGAAGAGTCCAAGTTTAGCCGTATAAAATGATAATAAAAGTAAATACAATTCGCATGTTATTAAAAATTTCGAGAAAGTTTTAAGAAAAATTTTCTATGAAACCAAATCGATGTGAAGATTGCCTCCTTGCATTTTTAAATTATCAGGCCTGAAAAAAAAACACAATTTCAAATCCCTTGGCTTTAAAATCGAAAATGTGATTTGCTGCTGTTCTGTAAATCATACGTTAAAAAAAATGTATGGCAAATTAAAATTCCTAATAATCATATGGATACTCCTACTTTACGGTCTAGTCACGTAGAATCCATCACATGTTATAATTCACCTTTTTTCAACTGTCATTAACGCAATGACGGAGAAGGTTTGACGGAATCATTTGAACAGCTTCAATATGTTTTCTCTCCGTTTTATTTATTAGACTTAGAATAGAATATAATAGAATAGCATAGGGGAAAGATCAGGTCCAAAGGCCTGCCCTGCGGCACCTGATGGACCTTTCGTGACACAGGTCTGTAAATTAACTCAATCTCTGTATGACTCACATTATGGAAGTCAGCACAGATATTGGAAAAGCCCGCCTAATATCATCTGAACACAAAAACTCTGAATGAAAAACACGCCTTCTACTGTTACATAAGACGATACTTTTCCACAGAGTCAGTCCAAAGTGACCAGGAAGAAAACCAGTAACAAGTCATAAGTTATTCCTGTTGAGGTTCAGGATGCCATTATATGTAAATGGCTGCATCATTGCTTTGGCCTGTCTTAAAGCCACATTTCCTTAGCGGTCGAAATGTCATCTCCTTTGATCAGAGATGTTACAGTCGACCGACTTACTCCACAAAGAGGCTCTGGGTCCATAAACGGAGCAGCAGCGGCCCTGCTGATCAGTTCATCCGCATGCTCATTCCTCGGATGCCAGCTGTGGCCAGGTATCCACTAAATGGAACCTTGTTCCGTATGGATAGCTTTTGTAATGAGTACAAGCACTCTAAAGCCAGCCTGGAACTGAATTTTCATCAAAGGAGGGACTTAAGAGCTGCCTGACTATCGGTTTATTAACCTTATTTTTTTTATTTTATTTTATTTTTGCTGCCACAAAGCACAAAACCCTAAATTAAAACATTCCAAAATAGCTGTTAAACTACTTACCGTACGCTAAGAGATAAAAATTATCCAACTTTTGTACTTTGCTTCGAAGGAGACGTACTGAATGTGATAGACCTCATAAAAAATAGTGTATTTAAACTTAGCTTTCAGCTGAAAAAGGTGACGTATTACGTATGATAGATAGATTCTTTGTGACTCGGCCCTTACACCTCTTGTACTTTGGTGTTTTAACTCATTATTTTAACATGGCGATGGCATGCCGTGTACATCACAAAGTATACAGAGTTGAAAGCTAAAATCAATTAGTACAATAATCAAAACAAACAACAGAAAATGCATCCTTAGTGAAATGAACAAGCGAACATTTTACAAAATTAAATTAAAGATTTTGCTGTGTGATTAAGATTAATTTCCAAATGATTACAGACTTAATTTTAAGAATTTTCATTAAAAAATATCCATTTTTACCATTTACTTCCAAAAAGCATACAGCGAATGAGACCACAAAGTATGTAATGAAAATACATTTGAACAAGTTAAAATTTGTACAAAATTAAATCAAGGAATTTGTTGTGTTGAATTAAAAAACAGAATGTGAAAATGATTATGAGTATTAAAAAAGTGATTAAGATTTGTTTTCAAATGATTCCTGATTTAACTTTAAGCTTTTTCGTTCATAAATATTAATTTTAACCTTTTAATTACAAAAATCGCACAGCGAATCAGGACACAAAGCATAAAATGAAAATACGTTAAATTAATGCCACTACGAAAGAAAAATTAAAGAAGACACGGGAACGGTGTGATCGAGACGTCAGAATTCGCAATTATCTTCCGTCTCGTGACATGTCTGTGTACTAGGGATGGGCAAATGAAAGAAATGTATCGATATATATCGTATCGATATTTTTGAACAGCATCGATATATATTTTTTGAAAACATCGATATATCGATATTTTTTGCCTTATGGGTTTTAAGGGTTTTTCAAAAAGATTTCCATAAAAAATGTTCTGATTAAGCCTTTAGAAAGCCTTAATAATTTTTATAAATAATGATGTTAATCATTGATTAATGAATGCCCGTGTTTAACACTTCAAAGTTCATCATTGCAGGATACGAGAAATATTCACTTTGCATCCAAACAATAATATTTAAGGAAATCGCGAACAACTAACTTAAAACTTGATGAACTCCATGAGTGGAGAAATCCCAAATTGATATTGGTATCGAAAAAGGAAATAAATTTCTCCATACATCTGTATGTTTAATTTGTATTATAGGATCATTTCTGAAAAACTACATTCATTTCGAATGCACAATAAGTGACTTTAAGAAATTTAATACAAAGGAACTACGTATGTTAACGCTTCATTTACACATGCAGGTAACTTATTACAAGTTGCGTGTACGTATTAACAACCAACACATCGAATGAAATAATAAAAACACTTGCAACTTGCTTGACTGTTTACACAGTCAAGTGCAAGTTTATTTTAAAAATGTCGTTGAGGGAAAATGTTTTAAAGAAAATTGTTCCGTATGTTGTTTCTGTTTTGTGTGTGTTTGTATGAGTTTTTAATGTCTGGGTTGCCAAATTTTTAGCATAGAAACATTGCAGGGAAGCAAATTAAGTGAACAACTTTTTAACAGAATAATTAACAAATGTATACTGCAAGTCAATAATAAATCATATTTGATTACCTGATTTTACTTTTTATATTATTTTTTTCTGTATATAAGTTGAAATAATAATATTTTAAAAATTATTCCATATAAACTATCCATTAAAATTAAAATAAAATCCCTAAGGGGTAACACTGTTTTTACTTTTGACAATTTTCCTACTTGCAAGTGAAAAAATTACTTGTAATGAAAATCCCTTGCCAGTGAGCCTACAACTTGTAGCATTTTGATTGTATTAGTAAAAATATGTCGATGTATTGAGTTACTTGCACTTGTACTTGCATGTGTAAACGGTAAGTAAGTTTTACGTAACCTACTGTAGCTCCTTAACGCTTCCTTAGTTTTTACTTTATGTTGCTGTTCTGTGCTGCGCCGTTCTATTTCTAAATTTTTATAGCTACTTTTTCTGTAATAAATTAGCTGTTTTTGATCAGAAAGGTCACAGTTTTCGACTGAATTGATGAATTTTGCATCGTCCATTGTTATGTTTCAATATAGTGTTTATTTTTCCCCAGAATGGTCACAGTTTTCCACAAAAGTGATGAGTTTTGCTTCGTCCATTGTTATATTTAAATACAATTTTATGTTTCTTAATTCTTAAAGTACAATCACAGTTTATTTCGAAATGTTTTTATTTCATTTATGTTTTTTGATTTTCAGAGGTTGAACCGAAAAAGAACAGGGGCTCATTTTTCAAACCTGCAAGTTACAAAATTTACAAGTAAAATAGACACAAAACAACAACACTTTTACAAATTTTATTGTTGATTTGTGTGTATTTTATTTTTAGATTTGTAACTTGTAGATTTCAGAAACGGGCCCCTTAACGAAAGAGAAAAACTAACGGCTTGTTTCGTAACAGAACAGAAAGTAAAAACTAATTCTGTCTTCAGGCTTATACCCACACAAACCAAATTTAGCATTTAGCTTAGTTAACAAATAGAAGTCACCTGGCTTAGTGGGTCACCTCATAGATGAGCCTTTTTATTATGAAATTTCTCTTTTTTTTTTGTTCGCATCACTAGCAGTGATGCCAATATCGTACAGTTAAAACCCGGCTAAAATTTGTAGATCTCTTAAAAATATCGAAACCCGATACTCGTAAATAAGAATCGATGTATCGATATATCGGTTTTTGAAATATCGGCGATATATATCGATATTTATTTTCGCAAATATCGATATTTCGATATATCGATATTTTTTGCCCATCCCTACTGTGTACTCTGTGGTGTAGGGATGTAACCAATACCAGTTTAGCGAATGCGAAAACCAATAATACATTTTATTTTTTGCGAAAGCGAATGCGAATGAGAAAGCCAATGCAAATATTACAATACGTTAAAAAAATCACATGAAAATAAATTTGTATTAGAACATGAAGTTTTTTTGTATACACAGATATACACTCAAAAAAAGACACGTACTATTATTAAGAAAACATTTTTCCTCAATTCAAGTAAAAACAAATTTCTAAGTTTAAGTAATTTTTTCTAAGTTTAACTGCCATTTTATAGAAGCCATGTAAAAATTCTCGGCTGTCTATTTATATTGAAAACAAAAACAAATTTTGAGTGCTTTGGTTTTGCTTTCAATATACAGCCGAGAATTTTCACATGGCTTCTATAAACTGGCAGTAAGTAAATTTTTACAAAAATCTAGTAAAAATTACTTAATATGAGTAAATAATAAAAAGCTCATATCCTCAAAAATAGTTCATAAAAATACACAAAAAATTTCTTACATTTAAGGAAATATTTACTGACTTAAAGTAAATATTTACTAAGAGTAGGAAAATGGTTATAAAGTGAAGGAAATTTTATACTACGGACTAGTCAATTTAGTCTTAAATCAAAAAATAAATTTTAGGAAATGAATTACTCCAGATTAGTTCATGAAATTTGACTTACTTAAAATATGTAAAATGGGTTTCTAAATTTTAGGAAAATATTTACCAGTTTTATGTATTTTTTCTTTGAATTATAGAATTTATTATTGATTTGCATTTAGCAAAAATTCTAAGTAAATTTTTTATATTTTCGAGGAATATTTGAACTTGAAATTAATTTTTTTTGTAAATAAAATAAAATTTTAAAACTCAATAATTTCAATGCTTATTCAGGCTGCCTTGTTAGACAATTGGTTAGAGTGCTTGCTTATCAATCAGAAGGTTGCTGGTTCAATAATTGTCTCCTCTCAAGGAATTAATATGTATGTATGTATGGTGAATTAATTAAGAATATAATATGAATATATAATAAATAACATATGATTTGGTATAGCATATAATTAAAAATAAGTACATACCAGAATTAAAGACAAAAAAAATTGGAAAATTTAAATTTACTAAATTTGAGATCAAAGACGAAAAATTTTTTTTGAAAAAGCTCCGAATTTTATGGGAAAAGTTTACTTAATTTTAGAAAAATTTTACTTAAATATGAAAATATAATTACTATAAACTAGTTCATTATTGAACTAGAAAATTAGTAAATATTTTAATGGTTTCAAGTAAAAAACAGCTTTGGCGCCATACGACAACTTTTTTTTATTCAAATTTAGAAAATTTTCCAGTTTTAGTTAATTTTTTTTTTAGTGCACTTGAGTCTTGAATTCAGCAAATATTTATGAATTTATTAAAAATACAAATTCTTAAACAGAAAGATATACATATGAAATCATATTAAAATAAGTATAGTTAATAATTAAAAATAAATTTACAAAATGTTAGGCAATCAACCCATTCGTACTTTGGCCCTAACACCTTGTTCTAAGTTCAACATTACATCATGTTCATCTTTGAAAAAACATACATATGTGATATATAAGTTCAATATTTTAAATTTGCATGCGAAATAATACGAATGGCACTTGTTTCGCGTGAAATTTACAACAAACAAGGACTAGTTAATACATATATTTTGCATTTGAAATTTTTTGTACGAAGTAATGAATGTTGCTTAACATTTTTAAAAAGTTTGGACAGATTAGCCGTTTCTTTTTAAAAAACTGAAAAATATTTCCACACAGAGAAAACAGTGCCTACTAAATACCTCATAAAATATAACAAAATTAATAAGAAATCTCTATGGTTTTTTTTTTTCAATAAGGAAATCTTATTAATTTCATAGAGAAAACCTTTTTGAAAAAATCAAGAAGAAATCTTGTAGTTTTTATGAAGTTATCTTATTGATTTTTCCAATAAAAAACTAAAAAAAATTGTTTATTTATTCTCTGTACTTATGTATTTTCATTTAAATTCTATACCATATAGATATGTATGTATGTATATAGTATGTTGTAGATGTTATTTATTTATACATACATGCATACACATCAGGTTATATTCTTCACTAACTTATTCACCCAGTATTGAACCAGCAAACTTCTACCTGTTAGACAAGCACTCTACCCAATATGCTAACAAGCAGCCTGAATAACCATTGAAATTATTGTGCAAACACTCTTATACAAAAATGAAAAAGATCATGAAAAAAATTTTCTCTATGTCTATTTATAGATATGAAATAACAAGACACCTCATAAAATCAAGAAGATTTCCTTATGAAAAAAATCAATAAGATGTATGTGTAAACTCATATAGGAACCTACTAAAATCAAGAAGAAAACCTTATTGAAAAAAACAATAGTGCAACCTAATAAAATCAAGAAGAAAACCTTTCTAAAAAAATTAAGAAGGCAACCTAATAAAATCTATAAGAAATGCCTATATTTTACAATTTATAAGAAAACCTAATAGAATCAAGAAGTTTTTCTCTATGGATTGTTTTTTTGGTGCCAAAAATAACGGAAATTGAGTAAAAAAAGTTGTGAACAATGAAATTTCTTCTTGATTTTATATGGTTTTCTTCTTGATAAATTTAATAAGACTTACCACATAAAAACAATAAGGAATCCCTATGAAAAAATCTTCGCTTCTTTCTGCTGGGATACCCCTTAGCATAAAAACGGTTCATAGAGAAAATCTTCTTGATTCTATGAGGCAGTTTTTTCTCTGTGCAAGCACCGCTGGATTTTGCTTTCATTTTGATATTTATTGGTAGAATTTTTTTTTAAAGCCTTAATTGTAAGTATGTGTATCTTTTATTGTATTTTTTAATTTTTTTTGTCGTTAGTATTCGCTTTAATTATTCGCATATATTTTAGCGAATGCAAATAGCAAAAGTAAGCGAATAATTTGGGAATGCTGTGGTGTACATAAACATAGGGCCTGTCCCACTATGTCGACAGCGGTAAAGTTTTTCCAACGCGACGTTTCGTAGATTTTGTACTCCTTTTCTCAAGGGATTGTCTGAATGAATTTAAGCTTGTGATTTTACTTTTGGTACTTTTAGCGACAGCGAATATCGTTTTAATATGTTACTGGATAGCAAAGTCAGATCAGTTTTCGTTACAGCAATATGATTATCGTAATAAAAGTTACTGATTCCAGGTACAGATGTTCAAGATGTTTTCAGTGATGAGCGATATGTATTTGAATAATTAATTATAATTATCTTTAAATGACATCACAACTAATAGAGAAAACAGCCAATCAAATGATTTCTCGCATAGACCTAATATTGATAGGCCTAGCTATTCCACAAAAATTACTGCTTGTGAACCCAGTCTAAACAAATTCAGTAAAGTGCGACTATGAATCGTTTACGAAGGGTTCCGTACGGACACTAGATATGTAATACTATACAAACTTTAGCATACATATATAATGAGACATTATTAGATTTAATTGAACTATAGTGAATTTTTAATCAGAAATAATTTCTTAATCAGGCTTGAGATCAGTAATTTCAATTCTTATGAATGAAATATTTTTATTAATTAATGTGAGTATCTAAAGAATAGAAGAAAAATTAAACTAGACACTATTAGCTGGGGGAAATACCGATATTTTTCTGTGCAGCCACGCACTTCATCAGCACCCATGTCTATCTACTGGGGTAGAGATTATTATTAACATCAGCTATTAAACTTAAATTTCTATGAAATGGAATATGAGAATTGATTGTGTATACAATTATTGATTTGCCTTTGGCAAACACATTTGTAAGTATCACTATTCATTTTCTGTTTTTCCATTTTCTATTTAGGTTAGCACGAAGTTATATCACTCTACCTATGTATGTTTAACTATTCTTACTTATCTTTTACGATCATCACATTAATTATTTTTACTTATTCGATGCACCATCGGTACATACATATAAGTATTATTGTAGTGGCTTTATGTTACTTTGTTTTTGCTTTCTACAGTTGACTTAGCTTTCCAGCATTCTGAAGCAGTTCTGGCCAAGTGAACAGTGATCGCCAAGTGAACATATTTTTGTCACGTGCCCATGATGAATTAAATGAGACATTATTAGATTTAATTGAACTATAGTGAATTTTTAATCAGAAATAATTTCTTAATCAGGCTTGAGTTCAGTAATTTCAATTCTTATGAATGAAATATTTTTATTAATTAATGTGAGTATCTAAAGAATAGAAGAAAAATTAAACTAGACACTATTAGCTGGGGGAAATACCGATATTTTTCTGTGCAGCCACGCACTTCATCAGCACCCATGTCTATCTACTGGGGTAGAGATTATTATTAACATCAGCTATTAAACTTAAATTTCTATGAAATGGAATATGAGAATTGATTGTGTATACAATTATTGATTTGCCTTTGGCAAACACATTTGTAAGTATCACTATTCATTTTCTGTTTTTCCATTTTCTATTTAGGTTAGCACGAAGTTATATCACTCTACCTATGTATGTTTAACTATTCTTACTTATCTTTTACGATCATCACATTAATTATTTTTACTTATTCGATGCACCATCGGTACATACATATAAGTATTATTGTAGTGGCTTTATGTTACTTTGTTTTTGCTTTCTACAGTTGACTTAGCTTTCCAGCATTCTGAAGCAGTTCTGGCCAAGTGAACAGTGATCGCCAAGTGAACATATTTTTGTCACGTGCCCATGATGAATTAAATGAGACATTATTAGATTTAATTGAACTATAGTGAATTTTTAATCAGAAATAATTTCTTAATCAGGCTTGAGTTCAGTAATTTCAATTCTTATGAATGAAATATTTTTATTAATTAATGTGAGTATCTAAAGAATAGAAGAAAAATTAAACTAGACACTATTAGCTGGGGGAAATACCGATATTTTTCTGTGCAGCCACGCACTTCATCAGCACCCATGTCTATCTACTGGGGTAGAGATTATTATTAACATCAGCTATTAAACTTAAATTTCTATGAAATGGAATATGAGAATTGATTGTGTATACAATTATTGATACTTACATTTGTAAGTATCACTATTCATTTTCTGTTTTTCCATTTTCTATTTAGGTTAGCACGAAGTTATATCACTCTACCTATGTATGTTTAACTATTCTTACTTATCTTTTACGATCATCACATTAATTATTTTTACTTATTCGATGCACCATCGGTACATACATATAAGTATTATTGTAGTGGCTTTATGTTACTTTGTTTTTGCTTTCTACAGTTGACTTAGCTTTCCAGCATTCTGAAGCAGTTCTGGCCAAGTGAACAGTGATCGCCAAGTGAACATATTTTTGTCACGTGCCCATGATGAATTAAATGAGACATTATTAGATTTAATTGAACTATAGTGAATTTTTAATCAGAAATAATTTCTTAATCAGGCTTGAGTTCAGTAATTTCAATTCTTATGAATGAAATATTTTTAAGAATAGTTAAACATACATAGGTAGAGTGATATAACTTCGTGCTAACCTAAATAGAAAATGGAAAAACAGAAAATGAATAGTGATACTTACAAATGTGTTTGCCAAAGGCAAATCAATAATTGTATACACAATCAATTCTCATATTCCATTTCATAGAAATTTAAGTTTAATAGCTGATGTTAATAATAATCTCTACCCCAGTAGATAGACATGGGTGCTGATGAAGTGCGTGGCTGCACAGAAAAATATCGGTATTTCCCCCAGCTAATAGTGTCTAGTTTAATTTTTCTTCTATTCTTTAGATACTCACATTAATTAATAAAAATATTTCATTCATAAGAATTGAAATTACTGAACTCAAGCCTGATTAAGAAATTATTTCTGATTAAAAATACATATATAATATTAGTTTCGTAATTTTTTTTCGTTTTTGGGATTTTTTCGGTTTTTAGCGTTTTGTTAATATGGCGTTTTTTAGTTTTGGCGTTTGGGACAGCGTAGCGGAAACAATAGGCTTCCTTTTAGTGTGATCGATTATTCGACTTTTTACAGAAACCGGTTTTCGAATAGTTCAAATATTTGAAATTATGAAAAACACGTTTTCGGTTTTTACAATTCAGGAAAAACCGGTCAACCGGTTTTATGTATAGTACATACATATGTATAATTTATATATACATATGAATGTATGACCAAGGTGGATATCTACCTCTATATAAAATATAGAGCAAAATGTCAACAAAACTAAAAAAACATTTTGCAAATGGATTTTGACATCCATTGCACACCATAAGGCCAATTTAATTCGCCTCTGATAAAATAGTTTCGCTTTCGTTTCATGTTTCAGTAAGTCTTGCCATGCTCAAAAATGTTTAGAACTTTTGCACTGAAAAAAATACTTAGGAAAATCAACAGAACACCTTGGTCTAAGTTTTAACATAGTAAATTATAACAATTCCCAAAAATAAAATACTAATTATTAACTTGACTGCACCACGTCAAAAATACTTGTGTGGCAACACTCTATTCTTGAATAGCTTTTGTTCTTATTAAAATATATGCACATATTTTCTTTGCATATTTTATTTAACTACAATTCGAGCTGAAAAAAAAGTCAGCCAATGTAGTAAAGTAAGAAAATAAGAAACATGTAGATTCAACTTTGTTATTTGTTGAGCTTTTCAGTTGTTTAAATGAAATTTTATAACATAATAACTCTAGTTGATCTAAGATTTTCGGGTAAAGGTTCCCTGATGCAGTGAAATGCGTATAGGATCCAGCTAAACCCCTCAATAATAAATTTCAATGTATTTTTAATAAAAAACTATTTTACTAATTTGGGATTATTAGTGCGTTAGTAAATGTTAAACTTAAATTGCAACAATTTCCAAAAATAAAACACTAATTATAGTAAAAACTAATTTAATTGCAAAACATGCAAACCGAAAAGTACTCGACTCAGCCGGTTTTTATATTGTAAAAAATCGGACTATTCGACTTTCGAAAAATCAACATTTTGAAAAAACCGACAACCGTATTGTGAAAAACGGGTTTTAAAACCGAGTCGATCACCCTAGTTTCTTTTCACCTTTGGTGTACGGAACCCTAAACATTGACTTATTCGACTCAGCCGGTTTTTATATTGTAAAAAACCGGACTATTCCACTTTCGAAAAATCAACATTTTGAAGAAACCGACAACCGTATTGTGAAAAAAACGGGTCTTAAAACCGAGTCGATCATCCTAGTTCCTTTTCACCTTTCGTGTACGGAACCCTAAACATAAATAGGTATATTCTCCCACTCTCCTTGACAAAGTACAAAATAATTTTTAAGTGAAACACATCATCCATACGTAAAAGGAATTGTTAACATTTTCTTTTCTTAGTTTATTTGTTTGTCTTTCAAGTGCAAGGCAAAATGTGAAAATAAAGTTTAATGCTGCCAATTTAATTACATACATAGTGGCAAGCTTACGACAAGAAACGAAAGAAGAAACGAGAAAATCGCGTGTTTCAAAGTTGTAAAAACTCACACATGCACACATACGCTTACTACATAACACTGTACAACAAAATAACATTTTTTGGCTGTCCTTTAGATACAATTACGCGGACTATATGGATTTCGATGCGTTAAATTCAAATCTGCTATCAGTTTTTCTCCATCACGTAGAGATTTTTTTTTATGGGCGTGGCTAATTTTGGCCCCTTAATTAGTCGGAGATACTAATATATTTTACTATAACTCGAGAGCCGCTATTTCGATTTTAATAAATAATAAACCAAAAGACGCGCCACAAAATTTTGTTAAAAAATATTAATAATCATTTTTTACCTATTTTTTATGGTTTCGAAGTTATTCAGAATTTAAAAAAGAAAAAGTTTTTTTTATGCAAAAATCGCGTAATTTTTTTACATGAAAATTGCAATAAAAAAATCAGAAATTCAAAAGTTTCATATTTTTTACATTTTTCTTAAAACCACATATCCTAGGAATAAAACAAGCTATAAAACGTGAAAATCCAGCAATAAATCTTGATTTTATTCACAATTTAAAGTTCTGTTACCTGCCCGCAATGCCCTTTCAATAGCATTACCAGATGTCAGTGATGGGAAATGAGATTTGCATTTCGGTATCAAAAACAAATTTTTTTAGTACTATTTTGATCCAGAGAGTACCAAAAATTATAATATTTCTTATTTAAATTTTATTAATAAAAAATTATAAGAAATTCATTTACAAAAAAAGGAACACATAGGTACAAATATACAAGTAGGTGTAGCCTGGATTAGACTTAATACTGTTGGAACATAAAGCTTGCCCCCGTATTCCATAGCTCGCTAAATCTAAAGCTAAATTCGACCGCTAAAATGCTGAACAAATAGAAAATTTAAAATTTTTGGCGATGACATAAAGCAATAAAATTTCAGCGAATTACATTTTTAAGCCATTACCTGATTTATCAATACCCGTTTGAAAATTGCATTCGTAGCCGAAAATCGACAAATTGATTTTATGGATTCTTAGCGACAGAGATTTAGCTTTAGCGAGTTACAGAATACGATGGCTGTTGATTTATATTTTGTTTTCATGAAATTTTGGTAAGAGAAAATCCTTTCGACATTTACAGAGGAGTGAGGCATGGATAAAATTCCGTAAGCTGCTCTCGATATATCAGGAAACATGTATTCATCTAATGCGTTTTTATATAAGCCAGTGCTCTATATTGGTTGTTAATATTTCAAATTATTTTTCTTTTCTTTTTTTTTCTTTTCCCTGGGAACATTTTAATTAGAAGTGGTATAATGATAGATAATGACAGATAAAATAATGACAGATAAAATACTTTCAGGGGGAAACTTACTAAACCAAATAACATTTTATTGTCAAAGTCCACTTTTGCCCTTAGAACTTAATATAAACTTTTTAAAATTTTCTTTAAACTGATTTAAAACAGTTGTTTCAATAGATCAACTTCTGTGCCACATAAAATATCATTGAATGAAATATTGATATTGATATTTAATTGTGGTTACACTTTTCTAAAAGATCTTTACTAATAAAGCTTCGTTCTATTTGTCGAAAAAACAATTTAATTCTTGGCAAAATATATGCATGTGCGAGTCTTCTGACTGCTTTTCTAAGTTGCCCGTGAGAGTATCAAATTTCTTAGGGGAGTACTACGGTACTTTCTCATGTCAAATAGTATCAAAAAAAGTACGATCGTACCAACTTTCCCATCACTGCCAGATGTAAATGTGACTGCATTTAATGCATTACACACATTTTTCCATTTTTAGGTACCTGCTTTAAATTGTGAATAAAATCAAGATTTATTGCTGGATTTTCACGTTATATAGCTTGTTTTATTCCTAGGATATGTGGTTTTAAGAAAAATGTAAAAAATATGAAACTTTTGAGTTTCTGATTTTTTTATTGCAATTTTCATGTAAAAACATTACGCGATTTTTGCATAAAAAATACTTCTTTCTCTTTTAAATTCTGAATAACTCCGAAACCATACAAAATAGGTAAAAAATGATTATTAATATTTTTTAACAAAATTTTGAGGCGCGTCTTTTGGTTTATTTTTTATTAAAATCGAAATAGCGGTTCTCGAGTTATAGTAAAATATATTAGTATGGCCGACTAATTTAGGGGCCAAAATTAGCCACGCCCATAAAAAAAATCTCTACGTGATATAGAAAAACTGAAAGCAGATTTGAATTTAACGCATCGAAATCCATATAGTCCGCATACTTTTATCGAAAGGCTATTTTGGCTGTTGTACAGTGTAATTAATGCTTTCGTTGAGCTAGTTAAAATTGTAATAAAAACCATTGCATAAGAGCGGTTATTTTGTTTTTCTATTGAAACTTAATAATAGAAAATAATAAATCAAGAAAATAAAGCTCCAACATATGTATGTACATGTACAAAATAATTAATAATAATACGACAAAACTATGAGAAGTATTTTAAAATTAGTGAGAAACTAAATAATAAACACACACCCTCACACACAAATAGAAAAGAAAGCAGTTTAAAAAGATTTTTAAAACAAAAAAAATCGTAATTTACTTTGAAATTTCAATTCAATCTTCCCATTTGTATTCAAACAAAAGCATAAATAGGAGTGTATACAAGCCAAGTTCTTACCAAAAAACGTCGGCCACTTAAAGCTCTGAGATCGAAATAAGGACTAAGTTTTTACTAGGTGCAATATCTATTGCTATAACTTCTTCTACATTTTATTTTGTCGCCATCTGATTTCTAGGCAATGATGAGAGCGGATGAGTCAGTAGGTACTAAAATACCTCAGAAAGATTTTACTGCAATGGTAGAATTAGTCGATTCGTATCGAGTTACCTTTAAAGTTTTCGCATCGCTTAAATATGGATTTTAGTTATCAAAAAGTTAGGCTTCATGCGAATATGTCAGCTATTATTGTCACTGTCGGAAACTAACTTAACTTTAAACTAACTTTAAGCTAACTATTTTGCAATTAGTGCTGACTAATTGAGACTTCGATAACTTTTCAATGGAAACAACTAACTATTTTAATATTGCGATGTCCTAGGCGGTAGTCAAGTATCTCACTCCGTACGATTAACT
Organism: Tachina lurida; assembly: GCA_944452675.1. Lineage (NCBI taxonomy): Eukaryota > Metazoa > Arthropoda > Insecta > Diptera > Tachinidae > Tachina > Tachina lurida. Next base: position 43,481,285 of record OX101753.1, read on the forward strand.
TAAAGTTGACTTTATTTATAGCACTTGGTAGCCAGTAAATTTACAAAAAATGTTGGTGGGGTGCGAACTATGTGCTATCATTCAGCTAAGTTGCCATCTAAAATAATAAGAGCAAAATGTTAATATAAAATTGAAATGATTAGCTGAGAGTAAATTTTTGGCTCTCACCAAATCCGATTGCGTACTCAAGCTAAGAATTAACTTTGGGTCAGTTTTAGATGACATTGTAGTTAGCTTTTAGCTAGTCTAAGAATAGTTAACTAATAGTTGATTATTTTTGTGATCAACCACACATTCTCTGACAGGGGTATTTCTGTTTCCTTTATAAGTATGTGTGCATGCATGTAAAGGCCCAGGCACATAGAATCCGTCATACGTTAGACTTCGCCTTTTTAAACTGACAATGCAACAACGGAGAAGGTTGGCACAATGAGTACTTTATTGACGGAAGCATTTGAACAGCTTCAATAGGTTGGTTCAACATTTTATTTATTAAACTCAACTTTTTGCTATTTATTTCTCTTGTTTTATTTTATTTATGCTGCCACAAAACACAAAGACCTAAATCAAAACATAACAAACACACCAACCAATATCTGTCAAACTACTCAGCGTACGGAAAGTTAAAAGTTTACCAGTTTTTATACTTTGCGTTGACGGACACTTACTGAATGTAACAGACCTCATAAGAAACCATGTATTATTATTATTAGCTGTCAGTTGAAAAAGGCGAAGTTTAGTGTATGACGGATTATATGTGCCTGGGCTGTCAGCCAGAAGGTGACGTTTGCCACGTAAAATTTTATCTGTTTAAATAAACAGCAACATGTTTTATATGTGGAATCTCTCTATGTTTTAACTCTCATAATTACATATTAAATGTAGGTGTGATGGGGAAACTAGGCCAAAATAAATGCTAGTGCTTACGAAAAATGGTATCACTCGATATCAGTAAGTATGTATATTTTACATCTGACTTGTCAGTTATGCGATTCAAATGTAGTGTAAAATTTCTGTCGAAATCATACATTTACAGATAACATACAATTTTTGTTTTCAAATTTACGTGTTTAGTTACATCTGACATAATCTTTGTCTTTCTACTTTTGGCACCACACTCACTGTTCTTTCTAATAGAAATTTTGTCATCTGACTTTGCAACATACAAGCCTGACCGTACTTAAGAATTAATTACGAAAACGCGAGAGCTGTTCTTCAGCGCAGAAATGGTTAACGACTCACAGTGGGGGATTTAAAAAAAATGGAAATAATTCCGCAGTTTCTAAACAAGCATTTAAAGAGGTGCGGCCGAGCTTAAGTCTGGAATTTGGATGATATATCTCGAAAGGGGGCGGGGCCACAAAGCCCCAAAGTGGGCAACCTCGGGTTAATGAAAAATTCAAACTGATGCGAAGCTGATGTTTTTGATTTGATAAAAAAGATGCCAAGCTGATGTTTTTGATCAGATAAAAAAGATTTTTTGCAATTGGATTTCTCTATCCAAGAGCTAAAAGAAGGTTTGCTACATTTATGCAGTTCCGCTTACAGTTTAGGAAATATTCGAGAAAAAAAATTTAAATTTTGGCTTTTTTAACAACCTTGCTCCACTGTTCTGCTAGTGGAGAAGTCAAATCTTGTTCGATTTCAAAAAGAAAACTTAGTAAGAGTTAAGAATAAAATTTTTAACATTTAGTAAAATATTTGGTATCTAAAGCACACCTAAGCCAAAATTTATACGCAATTTAAATGAAATATTTGAAAAAAGTAGATTTTTTTGCCGTTTTTTGCAGAAAAAAGTGGGTTAATTATTTCGCTATTATTAAAAAATATTGCAGGAACACCACCCCCATATTTTTATTTATTCAAAAGGTAATACTATAAGAAATATGACAAAGAAATTTCTTGTTCAAAATTTTCGTGATTAAAGGTGCCAGATCGTTTCGAAATATACCTATTTTAGTTATAAATATCATATGTAAGGCATTTTTTCTCAAATTCCAAAGCTGGAACCAAAAAATTTGTTTTTCACCTTAAGACATGATATGTTTTAAAATATTTCCTACAATATTATCTGCGCCCGCCAAAAGATAAGAAAAATACAGCAGGATTTTATGAAATCTTTTTAGAAATTTCCGGGAATTCAAAAGGAAATTATATTTGTTTTTACGTTTTATGTATTACTTGCATCATTTTCCACCTAAGAGGGAATTTTCAGTCGAAAATATTGATAAATGCGAATTTTATAGCATTCCTTTGTGAAAGACCTCTGTCTTTTTGGAAAACTCTTTATATGTTGTAAGCAGATCCAGGGTACTTAGAAAACAATTAGTACCAGTTTATTTTTATAAAAAAATAATACTAATTTATTTTTCTATTGTTGCTGGTAGCTGTATTAATTGAATATATTCGTATAATATTCATGTATGTAATTATACACCTGCGCCTATTTTTGAAAAATATATAAGAAAATACTCATAATTATAGTACCTGTACATTACGATGCCCCAAAAAAATTTTTTTTCAGGACTCAAGCATAATTTGAGACCTTATAGGGTCAAGTATTTTTGAGATTTTTTCAGATTTTTCGGAAGAGGTTTAGAGGTCGCACTAGTCGAATTTTTGCCAGAAATCGAATTTGCCAGCCGTTTTTTTGTATTTTCTTCATAACCTTAACCATAACCACGATTTTCTTCACTTTTGAGGAAACAATTTAAATTTAAAATTTACTAATTTTTCAAACTTTATTTTTGTCTGTAAAAATTTGTAGTTTTTGGAATGAATTTGCTCTTTCAGGTAGCCTAGATTACAATTTTTCGTAATTTTTCCATAAATTTTGTAAATAACGCTTTATAACTTTTAAAATTTTTATAAAAATGAAAATAACTAATGGTGCTGATTAAAGGGTTGCTCACATCATTATATTTTTTTATTCTATTTTTTTCTATTTTATTTGGAAATTATATAAAATTTTTATAAAAAATTAAATAAAATGTAGTCAAACTGATTACATCGTTCTCAATTCCCTTATCAATTTACATTTAGGAAAACATTTCTTGCAATTCTCATGGACAAAAAAAGTGTCCTTTCAAAAAATATATTCTTCCATATATGTACATGACAATTACTACGTTTATACGTACTGTTTATACGGAATTGTAAATGTATAAAAACTTGGTAGCACTTCTATAGAAAACGAACTTATGTTTACAAAAAAATTTTGTAAATGTATAAAGTAACAAATAATAATTTGTTTTTATTGTCATTATTTGCTTCTATCAATGTTTTTTCGCACAATATTTATTAATTTATTATTTTTTATTAGCAAACATTTGTAAGTGTGGCAACTTGAAGCATTTCATTTGCAAATAGTGCGTTAAACGTGAATAGTTTTCTGATTGCGCTGATTTACACGGGCATAATTGTGCTGGCATAACATGCCAGTTTGTTGGTGAGACAGACAAAGAGAGTGGTTTTGTGTTTGGCATAATTTTCCAACCAGCTACAACAACTTATTAGCAGCACACAACTAATACACACACAACTTAAAAAACAGCCTTAAAATATCGAAAATATCGATAGGAAAAAATATCTATATCGATATTATATAAAATGCAGTTTTGAAAACGTAAGGTGTTATAAAAATTTTTTAACTGGCATCAGGACAATTTTTAAAAAGCTGTCACCTAAAATAACGTTCGTAGATACATTCATACATATTAAAAAAAGACTATAAACTTTCAATAAAGTGATAAAAAAAAAACTAACTGTGACCTGATGAAAAATTAGTTATATTTTACTCTCTCAAGTACAAACATTCAGTCGATAGTAATATCGATAGTATCGATAGTCAAAATTGAACTATCGATAGATATCGATAGTAGAATATATCGATAGTATCCCAGCACTAACACACACTAATGCTATGTTTAGACGACGAGTTGAATCACCTGCTTCGCTCTCTGAATCATGTTTATGAATCATGCTGTTTAGACTACGCATTCGTGCTTCCTGTGCATCGTGCCAATTTAGTGCTTTTCGTACTAGATTTAGAGTTTTTTAATTCATAACAGTGCGGAATTTTTCAAATTGTTGCTTTAAAAAGAAATTAGTGCCTTTTTTTGGTGCTTTTCACCTTTGATTTTAGTGCGTTTTACAAATCTACTAAATATTAATTTGTTAAAGTGTGCTGGCTTTATTTTCACTTTCAAAAACTATCTGCTTTCACCCCTTTTAGACATGCAAAGTTTCCTTTGCAGAATGTCAATTCAGCTTTGTGAAATATGAAGGAAGAAAAACTTTATCTTTCATAGTGAGAAAAAATAATATATTTCTAGCAATTACAGATGATACCATACACGTTATAAAATAACTTAATTACAATAATCTAATTACTAACCACTGAGGGAAGCAATGTATTGCTTTCTTGATAACGAAAGCTTTCAAAAATGCTTCTGAAAAGTACTAACGTAAGGCTCTCTAACAAAGTGGACAAAAGTAAAAAAATGTACACCAGTAACTTTTGCATCTGAGTACACAAAAACTACACATTATTGCTTCTGTAAAACGAATTAGTAAAGCAAAAAATTAACGGCTTTTTGGAAACTGAATGCATTGCTTCTAGCTGGCTTACAAAAACTCTTCTGGCAAGCGGTAATTTTTGCTGGGATGGTAAAATTGAAGAAATAGAACGAAGTATCAGAAATTTAAGGATACATAAATGGAAAAATTTGCTCAAAACTGATCAATTTTGGATTGAAGTTTATAATTATAGAAATTCAACTAATCATAATCCATTTCTAATACTGTCAATATTTTCTCTAAGACTATTAACATTACCATGTTCAAATGTTGTAGTAGAAATGACTTTTAGCGCTTATAAATATTTTAAAAGTAAGTTAGAAATACAATAATGATTTTATAAATCAATTGTTTCATTCATATAAAATACGGTCTAAAAAGAAAAGGCTTATGTTGTTCAGAATGTAACATACTGAACCATGTTCATGTAAAAATTAATTCAGACGAAACACCTAAAAATCTAATTGTTTTATTAAAACAGTTTTATGGCCAGAGGAAAAAGATGAAACTGCATTTCTTGAAACGAGGAGTATAATTCTCGTTGATCATCTTTTGTTAAAATAGTACACCATAATTGGAGTGTCTTCCCAAATGAACTTCAATTATTTTCCTACTCATATTCTACTTATAAGCAAAATCGAAATATGGCTCGATATAATTGAAATTATTACAAAAACCTATGAAATGTAGTAAATTTAAAATTGTAGTTAACTTAAATTTTTAATTTTTACTAATTCAATACATTTATAATTAGCCATATGGGCTTTCTCTGTATTGCAAATAAATAGATAAATATAAAAAAACAAATAAAAATATATTTATGTACATACATACATATGTACATATGTATATACGAGTACTTATTTCATTTAGTGCTTTTTTATGAACACACAGTGGTTTTTTGCTCTGAAAAAGTTGGCATCACTGTTCGCGTGGCATTTTTTTATGTATATTCACACAAATATACGTATCATACGCACGTATATACATGCATACACATAAGCATACATAGGTACTTTACATAAATTCCACTCATGCGAAATCTTGTTTTTGAAGGCATCTCTATATTTTCTTCTTATTTTTCCTTTTTATGTTATTCATAACTTAATTAAATTTATTTATATTAAACTCACATCTATGTTTTTTGGTTTGTTTTTATTTGTTTACAAACACACACATACACATTACCTATTTTGTTTTGATAGCTAGTTCAGATAAAGTGGCGATTAACTGCGATAAAAGTTAGAGAAGATACCAATTTTACGTGCTTCGCAAGTAGATTCATATTGAATCTACTTGATTCGCTCTCATGATTTTGTATGGCGAAGCAAGTGGATTCGGTCATGATTGGGGCGTGAAGCATGAATAGAGAGCGAAGCACGTACCGTCTAAACATAGTATAAGCATGTGTATACGCATACATTTTATACCAGATGAATTAGTCTCGTGTAATTTGGAGAAGAACAAAAATTGTGCGGCTTAAAAATTGTTATCGTGTAAACTACCTCAATAATTAGTAAGTTGCAATAAAAACAATAATATGGCAACAATTTACAGTTTTATTTGCAAATAAGCCCTGCATATAAACGTAGTAAGTATCAAATTCTTAAGTTTTAAAATTATTGTTGGTCAACTTGAGGCTACAATGCAGTGAAATGCGTCTAGGAACTAGATTGTGTGCCCCTCTAATTTTAAGGTATTTTTAGGCAATATTTTTTTAAATGGTCAAATATTTCCCCTTATTGTGAACGGCGACGTCGACGTCACATCCAGACGACAGTAAAATTTGTCACTTGTCTACTCTGTCGAATAACAATGGGTGGCGTTGGCTGAAGTAGTTAGCACGTTGACTACAAAACCGAAGGTCCTGGGTTCAATCCCTGTATCCGACAGTCATTATATAACAACACCACGCATTTTTCTGTTGTGCATTAGTGTCCCTTTGTGTCAGTTGTTGTAGGAAAGTTCAAGTGATGAAGGCATAGTCACTGGTCACTGATCTATACCGACTTCAGCAGATACTAACCTAATGTAACATCAGAGCGCCCTCCTTCGTTGTGTAGCAAAATCATTGGCGAAGTAAAATAATCAATAAAATGGCTACAAGACACAGCTTCAAAAAATTAATACGCCTCATTTAACATCAGAGAGGCGCTGCAACACTGCATTAGTAAAAACGTGCGAAAAAGCAGAGTTGTAAAAGAATGAAGCTTTCCTCTATCTCTTCCTTCACCACCTGTCTTCTCTCTCACTATCCCTTTCCTAAAAGAAGGTAACACCTAGTAATAGTAGAAGGCATTAATTGCCTGAGTGTTACTTCTCTTTATTTAAAGAAAGAAAGAAGAAAGAAAGTACACTTTAAGAAGTTAAAACCAGTATTACCATACAAAATACTGGTTTTAATTTCTTAAAGTGTACTTTGTTTTGTCTATGACTATGCGCCTATATTTATAAAAATTTCAATTGTTTTGATTGTTTAACTTTTATTAAAATAAAATAATAGTTTTCCAAAATGTAAGTACTTATTTTTTTAGTTTAAAACCAAAAGAATATCAGGGCAATTATGTAAAAAAAAAATTCCGCAGGAAATTTCTCCCTTTTCCAATTAGAATTTTTTGTTTTCCCTATCATTTGCTATTAGTTGGAATTGTTCCCTGGGAGAAAGTTCCTGCGGAATTTTTTACATAATTGCCCTAATAGCAAATAATATGGAAAACAAAAAATTCTAATTGGAAAAGGGAGAAATTTCACGCGGAATTTTATTCATGATAGCCCTGTATATGTTAGAGTTCGACCGATTAATCAGCTTCGGCTTTCGGCCAAAAATTGGTAATCGGCCAACATTCGGCCTATGGCAAAAATCGGCCGATTAGCCAAAGCCGAATATTTTTCATTCCAAGCTTGAAAAATAACATTATTTTTGGTCGTTGTTCGCCGACAGATTCTATTGTGTTTAACGTTTTGAAAGGGTTGCTTTGAAATACAACCCTGTTGCTTTCTATTTTCTTTTACTTGGACGTTCTCGTGAGTGATCATATCAAAAAGCAATCTAGAAATTGCAAAATAGTTTAATTTTTCTTGTTATGTATCCAATAGATATTACAGCTATTTCAGTGCTCTCAAAAAAGCAAACTTTCTTCATATAAAACGTAAGTATCATTTTTAAAATTTAAAACATTCGACTTCGGCTTCGGTTTTGGCCGAAGTTTAGGATTTTAGCCGAAGTTCGGCTTCGGCTTCGACCAAAAAAAAAAACGCCTTCGGTCGATCTCTAGTATATGTATTCAACTTCTGCTTCCTATTTTTAAAATTTTACGTAATGTGCTTTGTGAGCGAGTACTTCAATTTGGCAATCAAAAAGGTAAGTCATTATATGGCAAGTAGTTCAAATGGTAATGTCTAATTTTTACTGGGATATTAATGGCCTATTTTTCACCTGCGAAGGAAAACGTTCGACTTAAAATTTATATTGAAAACAAAAACAAATTTTCATATTTTATTGTTGTTTTCAATATAAATTTTAAGTCGAACGTTTTCTTTCGCAGGTGGGAAATAGGCCATAAGAGTCTCTCGATAAACATATGTATGAAGTCTTTTAACTTATTTAAAAAACTTCGGGTTGAAGTCTGAAGAGTTCCTTAAGAGTAACCAACTAAACAAACAAAAATTCTTAATAATAATATTGGCAACGACAAAAAATAACACTACATATAACTATCAAAAACTCCAATTGTTATATTTTAGAGACTTTGCGGACTTCCTACGTATGCATAAGTGCCTATTTGCTGTTATCCCGGTACCACATGGTTGGTTGAACAAAGCGTTTCCTAATCCAAATTTGACTGCTGTCGAACACTTAAACAAACGTATTCGCCATCCTAGTAAGTGCATGTAATTTCAGATATAAGCAGACGTAAATATGTACATATGTATGTACATTTATACATGTAATATAATGTATATATGCATGTGTATGTATGTATGTACGTGTACGTTAATTAAGGAGGAATTAAATTAGCACATAATACATACAAGTACCTACAAATATTATTTTTCTTTTACTCACATACGAGTGTTATAAAATTTTGATTAATATTCAGTTTCCTTAATTTCTTTTTTTTAATTTTTATTTTGATGTGTGTAATTTATACATTCAGACATGGCAAGTTGCCGCTGTTTTTCCTATCCAAACAATGTTCGAATTGCATGGAAAAGTTTGATTACGACCAAAAACACTTGTTAAATTTTCAAACAATATTGTTAAATGATTTTTGTGTCACTTTTCTTTCCGAATATATTAAATAAATACTTTTTAAAAATAAATTATTGCTCCTTTATTCAATCAAGGATAACTCACTGGATGCCAGAGGGCAGAACACTATATGCTGTTTGAGAATTACGTCTGCAAAATGAAATACGGAAAATTTTTAGAGTGTTTCGCCTTCCATACAAAAAAAAAATTGTGCCAGTCACCCCCTAGGATTAAAGATAATGTAAAAACAATTCCAAAAATATTTTTTTTTATTTTTTTGCCACGCCTACTACGGCCAATACTTCCAACTCGTAGCTATGGTATTTAGCCTCTGTATCAGAGCAATGTCGACTGAAATAGAACACTGGATGCCACTTACCATTTTTATTACACTGTAACAGTACACCTGCCAGTCCTAAGCTACTGGCATCGGTATGTACCTCGTGTTCTGCTGCCATATCATAAGCGTCCAATACCGGCTTGTTACAAAGAGTCTTGATTAATTTGTTAAATGATTGTTCTTGTAGTTTATCCCAATGGAAATGTTTCTCTTCACTTTTACGTAGCAAGTTGGTGAGCGGTCTGGCTATAATTGCATAATTTTCTACGAACTTCCGGAAGAAACCAGTTAAACCAAGAAATCGTCGAACCTCTGTGATATTTTTTCCTTTCCTGGTGTTATACCATTTATCGAAACGTTGTGGCCCAAATATGTGATGTGCTCTGCCAAGAAGTTGCACTTATCCATTCTCAAAGTAAGACCACTTTCCGCCAAAATGTTTAGAAATCTGTCTAAGCGTTCAATACCTTCATCCCAAGTTCTACTAGGTATTATAACGTCATCTAAATAGGTCAAAACCTCACCTGGCATCATTCTTTCGGCAATACGATTCATCATACCTTGAAAAACAGCCGGAGCATTAACGAGTCCAAAAGGCATTCGATTATATTCGTAATGACCCTCAGGTGTAACGAACGCTGTGAATTTTTTTGAATCCTCCTCGATTTCAATTTGATGGTAACCCATGCGTAAATCGAGCGTCGTAAAATAACGATTTCCCGATAATCGTGCGAATTGCTCCTCTAATATTGGCATTGGATAAGGAATCTTCGTAGTAATCTTGTTAAGTTGTCGATAATCGACGCATAATCGGTGCTCCCCATTCTTCTTCTCCACAAGTACAATACCAGAAGCATAAGAAGAATTTGATTTTCGTATAATGTTGTTATCTAAAAGTTCTTTAACAATGTTGGAGACGATTGATCGTTTAGCAAATGGAATTCTATAAGACTTAACACATATCGGATGATGTGTTGTGACTTGAATCTCCATTTTCAACAAGTTGCATTTGCCTAATTCCTTGAGATTTTCCGCACAACAAGCTTTTCGGTTCATAAGTAATGATTGTAGTTGTTTATCGTTGTGATGCGTTGTAGTCTCCTTCGTGTTTACAACATTCACATTTTGGATCCAACAATCGTTTCCTTCTATTATAGTCCGTTTAACTTTTTGACAAAGTACATCGCGACCCAAATAAACACTTTGGGACAACAACTTATCATCCACCACCAATAATTTAGCTTCGAATTGTATGTCATAAATATTTGCATATTTACCATTACTTTTTCGGTACTAAAAAATTCTCCTCCAGCAAAACCTCTCAAAATTTCGTTACAGTTAAATCTGTTCGTGGTATTCTTTGTAAGTGTTTTTTTAATAAGACTGTAATCACTGCCGGAATCAATAAAGGCTTCCATTTGAACATCATTTATTTTAACAACCTTAGTCAGTTTTTCGGCTGATACCGAAGTGTTGTTAAAAACTTTGTTGATATTCGTATTTTCGTTACGCATGCGACAATCAGCCGTTTTGTGCGATGTTCGATTACATTTTGTACAGCGGATTTTTTTCTGCGGTTCGGGGCATTTAGCAGAATAGTGTCCATAATTTGACAATTATAGCATTTTATCTTATTCATTACCGTACTACTGTCCCTCATGCTGAATTCTGTTTTTGTAATGTTGTTATTACTATTTCTTTTCACCTTGTTAAAGGCTGCATTTGATATTTTGACTTCATTGTAATTACAGTAGCTATTAATGTCCCGAAGAAGTTGGTTGCACATTATATATTCGTTAGAGGTCTTCTTTTTCAGGTCAGTATCGTTGATGCCATTTACAATATGATGTGTAATAGCACATTCCGTCAAACCACCCTTTTTACCGAGTCCTAAAATTTTGTAATAATACTCCTGAGGAGTTTCATTTACGTGACGAATCGTTGTTGACATTTTGATATGTGTGTCGGCAACATTATCTGTGCATGGAAAATCCGAAAGAAATTGATTAGTAAACTGTAACCATGATACAATAATATAAAGGTACAACCACATTTGACGTATAAAATTAATTTTGACTTTTACCAAAATTGTTTGATTGCTGTTTTTTTGTAAAGAGAGAGGAAAATGTTGCCACATGAAATTACGGGGAACTTTTTTTTAGGAATGTTTTTGGAAATGTGTAATTTTAAGTTTAGAAATTATGGTTTAATAAACATTTTTTTAAATGTTGTATTAATTGGATACGTGGATAACGAAATATGCATGTGTATAATATGATGTAGAATGGATAAGCGTGTTTTATGCATATAATACACATTTACATACACTTCGTGTGCAAATTTATTGCAGCTTACAGTAAGAATTAATGCTTTTTGATGGGCTACATCTGAATAATCTGAACAAAAAAAGACATGCAAAAGAAATAGTTAATGCAAGGGTTCTATTGCTAATGAATTGGTTCAATTTAGGTGCAGAACGCATGATTTTAACACAGGCGTGTCATTGACGAGCATGGGCTAACATTTAGCAAACCTGCTCATCATTCCAATGAGTGCTTAGAACCCATGATACGTTTATTCGTTTATATATACATACATATGTATGTTTAAAACAGAGCATAACGAAGTGCCCGCGGGTGGCCTTTTGCTTATAATTTTAGGCTCTAAGCAGGCATACTCTGATGATTGTATTTGAGGCAAACAGCTTTGAAAGCTGTTAAGTGTGCTGTTGTTTCCTTGCAAATTAAGAAGCATTGTTCTCGCCGAGATCTGATTGGCAATTGTTCTCTCGTCGGTGTGAAAGCTCAATAGCTCTTTTAAAAAAGTTTGCACATTGTGCATATGACTTGGACGCACCTGATGTAAAGCAATAAGCCAGAGTAGTACGAAGGGAAAGTCCCACCCTTGATTCAGAGGCTTTTCCGTTAGTAATTTCCCTTCAATTGTTTATGCTGAAGTAAATTTTTTTTATAATTATAATTTAAATACATATTCTTCAATATTTTTCAATAAATAAAAAAGAACGTCAAAAAATTAATCAAAAACTCGGATTTCATAAATTAATAAGGTAGCATTAATTTTGAGAGTAAAAAATTGTCGGCACAAACGTCAGAAGGTTAATATGGCGACGAAAAGAGAGAACGGTTGTACCTTTATATTATTGTATCATGACTGTAACCATGAAAAAAATACCTCTTGCATCGAATCAACCCAATGCTTTGCAGGACCAATCTGCTGTACCGCAAAAATTACGTTTTGATCATCCCAACAATAAGCATTTTTTAAAATCTCCACACGTTTCACAAATTGTAAAGAGTTCAGAGACTCATTTGACGTTGGATTGAAATCAGATTTAGATTAGATTTATTATTTCTCTAACATTCGCAAAAGGATGACCAGGATTAAAACCGTTTTGAGGTCCAGGTTGTATAGAAGCACCTTGTGGTATTGTGTTAGCATAACTATTAGCTCCAATTGGCTGCTGAGCATAGGTTGGCGTTAGCGTTTGTTGCCCTTGTGCGTTTGCTGGTATCTCTTGATTGTAATTACTATAATAAAATGTATTTGCTTGTGTGCCCATAGGAACGTTTGTTATAGGAATATTGTTGTGTGCAGAAATATTTTGAGATGATATCATCGGTAGTGTAACAGAACATGGGTTAGATATCAAATTCCGATTTCTAATACATTCGACATTTCGTTCGCTATATACGGGTCGTGATGATGCAAATGTTACGTGGAACGGATTCACTTGCGGCGTGTTTGATAATGGTGATGTTGATGTAGCTGTTGTACATCCGTTCAACGAAACGCTATTTGTGTGCGGGCCAGAATCATTTGACAAAGGAGAAGACGTAATGTCTGGAACAAAACTTGCTGGATCGTTACCATTAGCGTGAGCTTGCATATTCGACACAAGCTCTTCCAATTGTAAAACTCGTTCAGCAAGATCAATCGCCTGAGTGTCAATACGTGCCTCAGCATTGTTTGCTTCAAGGCGTTCAATTAGTACAGCCTTTTTCCCAGAGGCTGAGAACCCTTTTTCTTTGCATTTCGATTGCACTTGTTTGAGGGTCAAGCTGTATAAATTTTCCATTAAGCTGTTTAGGTATTTTTATCCCACTTCTGAATATTGTCAAATAATTTCTTTAATTAAAATTTTATATTTTCGTAAACGTTTTTATTTCAATACAAAAAAAATCCAATTTTCAAATAAGTAGAGTTAATTTTCTAAGTCATAGTTCCTTTTTAATCTGACAATATGATGAACAAAGAAAAATTATCACAAATTATTTTACTCGAATGAAATGAGTATTTGAATATCCAGCTTTTTTCGATTCGTTTTGACTGTATGTATGTACATCACTAAAACATTTTTTAATTGTATTTATTTTAATATTTTTTTTTATGGATTTTACTATGGCCCAATTCATACGAGGATTTAAAAATCTTGTTTTATTTTTGATTCTCTTTAAAAGTTGCTTCCAAAAACATTTTATATTCATACGATGATTTTTTCCATGTTTCTAGTTTTGATTTTTTTTCTTCCAAAAATTGTATCAGTGTTGCCATTAGATTTTAAAAAAATCGTTTTTTCCCTACATGTAAAAAAATTTGTTTGTAAACCTTTTGTAAACCAAAATTATTTCTTCTGAATATTTGGAGCTACATTAGGTAACTTAAAACTTGCCATATGTATGTATATATGTAATTCTTTTGTATTAAATTATTAAAAGTGACTACTTCTACCTTCGAAATTAATGCATACTTTTCTACAGTTTTTCAGAAATTATCTTATAATACAAATATAACAAATATCTATATTTGGATTTTCTCCAATCATGGAGTTTATTAAGATTTAAGTTAAATAGTTGTAAGTTATATCCTTAATTATTAAATCATTGTTTAATGGATGCTCATTTCCTATTTCCTGGTGTGCTTGCCATTAGAAGAATAGAAGGAATATCCTATCCAAATAATTAGATAAGTCTATGTAATTACGAGCAAAAACAAATTTTTAAACGGAGCAAAAATATATTTTGCGTATAGTTCTTTTTACATTTATGCACAAAAAATGCAATATGAGAATACAAAATACCTGCATTTTGGCCAAAATAAAATATTTGTCCGATAGTCCCTATACTCCTATATTAGCGACAAAAATACCTATAGGTAACACTGTTTTCTATTAAAAAAAAGCTGTTATCACATTCAATGAAAAAATAAAATAAAGCAACATACCAAAAATTAAAATATGTGTAAAGAAAATTTGAAAAAAAAACTCGGAGAACGGAAAATGTGATTTTTTTTCTACCCCCTTTGCTTTTCTGTACAGTTCGCCTACAAACTACAAAAATCGTGTTTCAAAAAATCATTGAAAAATCAACGTGTGAATTAGGGCTATGTATTTCGAGTTGGACAATTTGGTGATGTTTTCCATAATATGACGTTTTCCATAATATGATGTTTTCCATAATATGTTAACAAAAATATTTAACCCTTTCGGGACGGAGTTTTATTTCGAAAACTCAAATGTATGTCGTGAAAATTTTTACATATACTAAGAGATATAGTAAAAAGAATATGTTCTCTATACCCAGAAATCCCAAAATCGTCCTTTTGTCCTGGGACATATAATCCCAATAAGCATTTTCCGTGGGACATAAAATCCCAATAAGAGTTTTACGTGGGACATAAAATCCCAATAGTATTCCCAAAAAGTTTTTTTGTGGGCGATTGAATAAAAAAATTTAAAAGATTGGTATATTTCAATGACAATTCACATTTTTTTTGTCTTATTTTTTTATTTATTATTGTGGTAAAGTAATTAGGGTTTTAATTTGTGGAAGGGTCCAAAACATTTGTAGCACAAAGCTGTGTTGCACCCCGAGCATATCATTTTTGTGCGCTTTTCGATACCAAGTGAAGTACAGCGAACACAGCGACAACGTCTCTCTTGCTCTACTGGCAAATGGTTTCCAACATTCAGGCTATCAGTCTTTGAACGTTTGGGAGTTCTTCCTCCTTGGCGACGTGGCATTGCTGCTCGTCTTTTATTTCCTTCGGAAATCATATTTTCAGC
Organism: Tachina lurida; assembly: GCA_944452675.1. Lineage (NCBI taxonomy): Eukaryota > Metazoa > Arthropoda > Insecta > Diptera > Tachinidae > Tachina > Tachina lurida. Next base: position 43,496,537 of record OX101753.1, read on the forward strand.
AAGAGGGACAAGAAAGTCTTTTAACGATAATTTTTGTTTCTTACATTCTGTGTACACAATCCACGAATTTACCACGCTAGCCATCAGTAGTTTGAAGAATACTTTCTTCCACCATTTTTGGGACTTGCGGTTGAAATCGTAAATGGTCGTTTTCTGGTCGGCTAAGTCGACTCCACCCATAATTTTATTATAGTCTCTGACACTTTCGGGGCACTTGACTTTCTTCTTCGAGCCGTCTTTTTGCTTCCTTTCAATGTCTACAAGGGATGGCGCATGACAATTAGAAGCTACGAGAACTTCTTTTGAGTCCATCCATCGAGCTGCCAAAATACCAGAAGTATTGGTTTGAAGTTGGCTTTCTCCTCTGTTAAGTTTTCCGATAAATTTAGGAGTATTTTTTCGGTTTTGCATATATGTTCCAAGTGCGGGATAGCCGATCGTTTCCAATAAATGCATTGAAGTAAAGAAGCGGTCAAAGGCCAGACATACACCTTTCTCACGAATAGAAGAAACCAATTTTGACACTACTTTTTCTCCAAGAGTGGCGACCTTGAACTGCGCAGCATTTGCTTCCTTTCCAGTGTAAACGTTAAAGTCGTAAGTGTATCCCGTCTTTGAGTCACAACGCATCCAAATTTTAATTCCGCGTTTTACTGGTTTCATGGGCATGTATTGCTTCATGCTTGACCTGCCCTTGAATTTAACCATACACTCATCAATTGATTGGAACGAACTCTCACTACGAGCAGCTGCATATGTAAATTTTAGACAGCTCACAATTTCAGAGATGTAGTAGTCTTTAGAAACGTCTGTGGGCTTTTCGCAGTCATTGAAATATAACTTTGATGCCAATAATAAAAATCGATCTCGTGATATACTGTTTTTTATAACTGAATTACCCATTGATGGATTTTTGCTCCAATAGTCCTTCAGAGATGGCAACTTATTATAATGCATAATCAATGAAACGCCCAGAAATACAAGGATTTCATTCGGATCCGTTAAGTTGCGCTTTGACTGCGCACGACGATTTAAAACTATCAAACGCTGATTAGTGCATTCAGCAATTCGAATGCACAAACTGTAAGGAAATATCTTTGCAAACACTTTATACTCGCTGCAATCGTCAGTGAGATCAAGAAGGATTTTGGGGTCCCGCTCAGTTGGGAATTCGCACTTAGGCTGGAAATCCTGAAAGCTATCAGGGGTAACATTTACCCAGTGGACAACTGACAGTTGCTCATCATTTTTTTCATTGACCTCACAGGGTGCACTAACATTATCGCCAATTTCTGAGGAAGACTCGGTCTCATCGGAACACTCAGTGGAATATTCACTGCCAGAGTCCTCAAAGTCGCCATGAGAGTCTGACTCTTCGCACACAATACGTTCAAGATCTTCAAGAGTAAGCTTCCTTTTTGACATCTAAATGGGTTTTGGGACAATTAATCCCACGTAAAAAACTTATTGGGACTATATATCCCAAGTTTAACAAATCTACTACAAATTACCTTTTGTTATTGTAAAACACCATAAACCAACACAATTTTATAAATTAAATACTTTTTTATAAAAATCAAAACAATTTTGCTCAATTACGCAGTTTTTGCAGCCTTTTTCAGCGAATTAACGATCCAGACTGATGAAATTTCTATGATGTTGTCATGTTCTTCATCAAGTACAACGAAAATGCTAACATGTACCGTTATGTTTTTATTTACATTTCATAACAAACACCTAAACCTGTATTTGGGACTTTTTAAATAAGAAATTGTATTGAAAACACAGAAGATACGAAAGTTTGAAAATTGATGGGATGTATTATCCCAGTAGTACCGAAAGGGTTAAGGTGCAAAATAAACATTTTGGAAATATCAACTTAAAGTGGTCTTAGCCTACTTTAGAATTTTGATATAATAATTTGTTTTGAATACAACTTTACTTAACATTGCTTAGCAAAGCTTTGTTAAGTTTTTTTGAATACGACCCTTACATTATAGAACATGTGTAAGATTATTATGAAGCAAATCAGAAAATATGTAAGTAGTTTAGTCAAAAGACTCCTCAATAATATATTAAAAGTACCAAAAGTCAAATTTTTAAAAATCTTATTTGTATCTAAGAAATCTTTTTAGTCGTTTTATCGTGTCTAAAAACTTAAAAAATAAGATAAATCTTCACATATGGTAACACTGTCTATAACAAAAAATTTATTTATAAGAGAATATCTTTTACTCAAAGATTTTCATCTACCAAAAACTGAGCGCAATGTGCAAAAACATATTTAAGAGAACTTTTATAATATCAACGAGTAAGAGTGGTGCCGAATCTTATATACCCTTTACCAACGTATGTATATGTAGTATACAGATACCTACATATGTACATAAGTACATACACATGTACATATTTGTTTTGTGATAAAATTTATAATTTTTTGTTATAGTTCAATTTTTAGTAAGTGACCTCTTGGGTTTTTTCGACTAAAGAATTTGCTTGAGTAAAGATCTTTCTAAAACATGATATATGTTTAACCGAAAAAAAATTACGTTTGGTTATTTTTTTACCCACATTTGTTTTTCAATTTCCAACCCTGGAACCATAATTTAAATTTTTCTGGTTTTAATACGAGTACTAGTTTATTTCTTTCTAAAATATAGAATATATTTAATTACCAAAGAAATAACTAGATCTATTTAATTAGTTTTATATATCAAAAAAGTGTACTTTTCCCAACCCAGGAATCATCCTTTTATATTTTTTTGGTTCCTCATACCAATATTGTTCTTTATAAAATACATAAAATATATTAAGTGAATAAAGAAAAAAAGAAATAAGGAAAATATTAGTTTTATTTAGTTACTTTAATATCAAAGAGTTTAAATTTTCCTGCTGTGGAGCTGTGGTTTTATTTTTCTAATTTTCTATACCCAAGTTTTCTTTCGAAAACATAAAATATATATGTATATAAATTAAAATATATATAAATTTTATTTTATTTTATTTTATTTTATTTAGCTTAAATAAAATTTATATATAATTAAAAAAGGTCGAATAAATTATTATAATATTTATAAATTAAAATATAAAAAAAATTTCTAGATCTAGTTAATTTTATATATCACAAAAAGTGCAAGTTTCCCAACCCTGGAATAATAATTTAAAATTTTTCTCATTTCTTACACCAATCTTTTTCTTTTGAGAATGTAAGATATTTTAAATTTATAGATAAAAAGGAAAAATTAGTTTTAGTAGGTTATTTTTATATAACAAAAAAGTTTAAGTTCCCAACCCCGGAAACGCCTTTTTTATTTTGAATGCAAAATTTATTCATACTGAAATATAAAATAAGTTTATTTAACAAAAAAATCAAAAAATTTGTGTTATCTAGTTACTTTTATATGGCAAAATCAAGTTTAAGTTTTCCAGCTCTGAAACCCTCTGCTCGATTTCGCTCATTTTCAATACCAATCTATTTTGGACCATTTCTGATACACCAGTCTAAGACCGAAGTCTCTAGCTTTTCTGGGAGCTTCGGAAAACCGATTTCACGGACACGAAACGGACAGATAGACAGACGGGAATCGATTATTTGTGTTCCCTATGAATAGGGACCCATAATATATATATTTTTTGAGTCGCGTATGAATATTATGGAAATTACACATAGAATGACAAACATACATATATGTATATACCCTTTTCCATTTTTGGTAAAGGGTATAAAAATTAAATCAAACAAAATATCGAGTCTAAGTTAAAAAAACTGCAGATTTTCTCTAATTATGGATGAATGGACAAGTATAAAAAATAGGAGGTACTTAAGCACTTGCATGCATGGAAAATTCGACTCATTACTGATAATCACTGTGGTTAAAAAAAACTATAATAACACTCGTGTATTTTCTGGCTTCCAAATCGTTTTCACATTATTTATTGTAAGTTCGGATGTTAAAACACATGATACGCCCGTTTAAGTTGAAATTTAGAAAATACAAATTAATAGTATGTGTTTTAGCATCCGAATTCAGAAGAAAACAATTTGGAAATAGACGATTTAAAACTTTTAGAATTTTTCGTTTTCACTTGAAACAAGAAAATCAAAAAATTTGGAATCGTCCATTTCCAAATTATTTTCTTCTGAATTCGGATGCTAAAACACATACTATTAATTTGTATTTTCTAAATTTCAACTTAAACAAGCGTTGCATGTGTTTTAGCATCCGAACTCACAAGAAAACATGTGAAAACGATGTGGAAGCCAGAACATATGTACACGACTGTTAAATAATAATCAAAATGATATATACGTTTTAAATTAAAAAACAAATTCTAATTATTTGCTTCAAACGGGTATTCCCGGGATCCCGGGAAATTTAAAAACCACTCCCGATTTGCCAGGAAAAGAAAAAAAATCTAATTTAGAGCACACAAAAAATGTATGGGATGCCGAAAGTATTTATTTTATTCGCTCCACAGGCAGTTTCTGGTAGAGTGGTCATAATGACCATATGCGTAAAAATTGCACTGATAGCGTGCAAACCAGCCATGCGGATTGCACTTTTCATAAAAAAAAACTAAACATTTTCGGCCCCATAACTTTCAAATGCGGTGTTTTTTGGAAAAATTTTGTATAACAATTTTTGTGCAGAATAAATAGCACAACATTTTTCCCATACATAATTTTACCCTAACTATGGCATATCTTGAGATGAAACTAAGTTTTTGAGAACACAGTAACTTAAGATTATAGGAAACGTAATCCATAATCCATTTGTTTTCATCTTTTAAACTCTCTCCATTCGATGTGCCGTCGAGTTCTATAAATGGTTTTTTTTTTGGACTTCCTCTTTTTCTAATTGATCTCTGCGACATTCCATTTAAGTTTATTTGTAATGACCATGCTACCATTGACTAGACTAACTCTTCCAAAACCTTCAAGTTCATCCTCAACATAATTATTTCATCGATTGGCATTTTATTTTAGCAAGCAATCCTCCCGTACAGTTTGGATTTGCGGAACACAAAGTTTGATTTAGTTTTTTTTATTCAAAAATTGCAATGAATCCAAAGATTCATTAAAAGCGATAAATCAACTTAAAAAGAAAGAACGTGTAAATACTTGCGATTCTGGTATCCTAGGAACACAACTGGGACGAACGACGAATTTCGTCCACGTCTACGAATTCGTCGAAAAAAATTCATTGCGTAAACACAACATCGACGAATTTACTTAGCGAATTCAGCTCTTATAATTGATTAAGTTCGTTATTGTGTGTGCAAAGAGAGAGAGAGAAAATGTTTTTCGACGTTAGAAATAAATTTATGCTAGGAACCAGGGGTGGCAGAGTTGGTACAATTGTACGTTTTTTGGTACTATTTAAACTCGGAAAGTATAATAGTACACCAATGACTAATTTAGTACATATAAGGAATCTCCCCAGTTTCATTCCGTATTTCTTTTCAAACGATTGGATATGTAAATTTTCACTTTTGAACAATAAAACTCATATTCTTCCCACTTGAAATCAGTCTTATGAAAGCAAAATGCAGCGAGAAAATCAAAAATTGTGAACTCGTCCATTTCCAAGTAATTTTCTAAATTCGGATACTAGAGCACCTGATTTCAACTTAGACAGGTGAAACCATATGCTTTAACATCCCAACTTACAAGAAAATTTGTGAAAACAATTCGGTAGCCAGAACAAAGTCGATTATTTTAATACAGTGAAACTTCGTTATAACGAACTTCTTTATAACGAAAAACTTAATGTAACGTATGTTATATTAAGTCCGTTGAGAAATCCTCTTTATTGCAAAGTTTTTCATACAAAAATACACTATAGCTATAACGAACAAATTCTGAGCAAAAAAGCCTCTATATAGCGAAGTATTCCTTCAAATGCCTCAATATAACGAAATCAGAATTAATCCTAATTGGTAAAGTCCCGTTATAAAACCAGCGAAGTCTAAATGTATTTACAAGAGTTAAAGCCTCTATACAACGAAGTACTCGTATAAAAGCCGAAGTAAGAATAACATTATGTATAGCAAAATGGTAAAGTCTAGTTATCAAAAGAACGAATGTGTGGGCTGTTTTATTTTTTATTTACCTCATGAAATATAAGCTTCTATTAGCATTCTCATATTAAATAGAATTTTAATAAAGAAAACTATAGTTATAACCAGGGACAGGGGTTTCATGCAAATGCATGTTTTTTCCCTTAACACTGATAACAGCAAGAACGAAATATCTTTACGAAACAATGAATTTGCGTAAAAATGGCATCGATTTGTTAGAGCATTTTTTGCATATTTTGCTGAAAATGCATATTTTTGCATAATTTGGTCATAAATGCATATTTTTGTCTCATATTTTGGTACAAACGCATGATTATGTGTGATAGTTTCTCAAAAATGAAAATTTCAAAAATATTTTTTTGACAAATTAACTGTTTTTCGGACAATTTCTTCGCTTGAATTGTTGCAGATTTGTAGAACGATTGTACAAGCACACGAAATATAATGTAAAAAGCTTGTCCACGTACCTTTTGAAAAAAAATATATTTTTATATCTTTATTTAGTTGTATGTAAATTGAAAACTTTTCGAATAAAAGTTTTAAAATATGTGCATATTTTATTGTTTTAAGTGCATATTTTGAGTTTTTGATGTCATATTTTAGGTGCCTAAAACACATTTTTTAAATGCATGAAGTCCTTGTCCCTGGTTATAACGAATTTTTTTTCGTATTTCTTCAAATATCGTTGTATCAAGGTTTTTCTGATTATATTTATAGCGAATTAATGGATATAACGAAGTATTTTCGGATCACTTTGAAATTCGCCCTCCTTCGTTGTGTAGCAGAATCATCGGCGAAGTAAAATAACCAATAAAAAGGCTACTATACACAGCTTCAAAATATAATATGCCTCATTTGACACCAGATGGCGCTGCAACACTACATTATTAAAAAGCGTGCAAAGAGCAGAGTTGTAAAAGAATGAAGCTTTCCTCTATCTCTTCCTTCACCACCTATCTTCTCTATCACTATCCCTTTCCTAAAGAAGGTAACACCTAGTAATAGTAGTAGGCATTTATTGCCTGAGTGTTACTTCTTTTGAAAAAAAAAATTGAACATTGGGGTGCTATGGTAGTTTTGACTTTTAAATAGTGCTAAAAAAGTACAATTATATCAACTTTTCCATCCCTGTTACATGTAAATAAAGACCTAAAATAGTTTACTTATACATACATACATACATATTTTTATATATAAAGAAGTCGAGATTCGTAAAGCAGCTCTGGGCAAGACAACATCGTTGGGAATTATTTCTTAAATGCAACCAGGCTACTGTTGTTTATTGGCCTTCGAGAGTTTTAATTTATTTTTATTATTCTTTCAAACACTTTGAATTTATCCTGCCTGTTCTGCAAATCGAGTCGATTTAAAAACGCTCGATTTAGAAACATTAAATCCACTAATGGCAAATTTTTTTCAGACTTTTTTGTAGTTTTATATTTTTTAGAGCTTGAAATATCATATCTGAAAATAATTTAGGATGTATGATTTAAAACATATCAATGCGACCATTACTTAATTTTGGAAAACGAGAAATTTACTCGGATTCGGTTTACAGAACATGGCCGTATGTTTACAAAATAAAAAACGAAGAGATTATTTTCAAATGCGACTTTTTCTTTTTTATTCTTTATTAATATCAATTTGATACTAATCTCAATTGAAAAAGATTGCGACTAACGGAGGGTTATAGTATATTTCCACCGACTTTAAATCAAGGAGGTTTAAGTAAATCACTTCAAAGTGTTTCCACCGAGCTTGTGAGTGAGTTGTTGTTCGAATTTTCGTATTCAATTTATGTACATATGCACGTACATTATAAGGTGGGCGCAGTAGCTGTAATGTGAATTTTATTCAAATGTGGTTGACATTTAAAATTTATTAAATATTTTTTAATGTAATTTTTTTCGAAATTGTCGATCACTATTGATGGTTGACCCAGGGATGGAGTTTTTAATTTTAAAACCCACGACGGGTTACATACATAAATCGAGTTCGAATAATAGCATTTTCGACATTATTTAAAATAAATTACAGGAGAAGCAACAAACTTGATAAATTTAAGACTATTTATTTGTTAGGTGCCAAATTGAATAAGGAATAAAATCGGTATTTTCGATTTATTGGTTAATCTCATCATAATCAATGGAAAGCATATTTTGAATTTTTTTGGTTGTTACGGCCTTTTGGATTTTAGGTGACGATATGTACTGTGTGTATATTCAAATATTATAACTGTTTTGATTTTTTTTACTCGTAATTAGTGACGTCAATGTGTGTTTAAAAATCATAAATTTGCGGACAAGCTCTTAAACAGTCTTAATGAGAAAATGTAAGAGTTGTAAATAAAATCAGCTAATTTTCATCGATTGCAGTAATAAGATTTAAAATGTAAAACATTTTTCTCAGAGAATAAATCTCCATAAGTAATGCAAATTACATGTGATAAAGAACAAATTTCAATTCAACAATTGTAAATTTTCTATTTTTATTCTTCTAATTTTCTTCATTTAACTAACGTATTTATAAGATCAGGAGCAACGTAGTTGCCTTTAGAAAATGTAGCATTTTTCCCGAATCCGCTTAGTTTAAGAAACCATTGTAAAATAGTTTTAAAATCAGTTTATTGGTTTTTTTATTTGTTTTTGACTAGTTTAGATATTAATACAGTAAATTTGGGATTAAAAGTTAGCTTTTTTGTGATGTTAGAGTTTCTTAGTTTTATAATATCTTGAGAGAAAAAGTATTTTTGAGCTCAAAAATGCTTCTTAAAATTTAGTGCATTAGAGAATATAATTGTTGCCCGATATCAAGAGCGATATACATATATGTTTGAAATTCTCTAATATTACACATATTTAATATCTATTTATGTATATATTTTCTAAAGATTGTGTTGTATAGGTATTAAAAATAATTATGTATGTAGATACTATAGATATAAGTTATTTTTTAAATAAAATACAAATAAAAAGTTAAAATAAATAAATATAGTATACAATTAATATGATCATGATCAAAAAAAAAATATTTATTATAAGCATTAGTGGCCATTAAATAAAAAGCAATGAAGTTATTAACTTAATTGTAAGTGTAGGATTTCCATGAGGGATCACTGCTCCAACAAAACATTTGCATCTCTTTTAAATGCAATATATGTATTTATGTGTAGTATGTATTTATGTATGTTAATTACTTTATAACAAACAGAAATAAAAAATTAAACTTTAAAACGTTAAAAAATTGCATAATAAATTTTATATAATCTGAACCAAAAAAATGGAACAACCAAACAAACGATTTTGCAGCTCATTTGTTTGAGGGATAATAGTAGAGAACCGTGTTTCCGGGTAACTGCCAATGGGATGCCTGCAATTCTATTAGTTGCAAGAGAGTACGACGTATGGCAGGTGCCGAATCACTGGCATTCAAAAAGGCATCCCTCACCATGGACAGAAGAAGCTGCAACTGTTGTGGCAATTGTATTTCCAGATCTAGACCAATGCAGGTCAGTACATAGAAGAGACATTCAATCTGAAATAGTAGAATAAAATAGTTTTTAATAAATTGTGTTTTTTTGTGAGCTAAATTTACCTCAGACAAGGATCTAACTGGTGGCTTGACACAGTCTTCGCAACATTTTGATAGAAGCGTTAGTAGAACTAATGGAGGGGGTGCCCCTTCACATTGTGTTCGCAATTGCAGTTGACGTCGCTTTAATTGACAAAACATTTCGGTAAGAAATGCCATGAAAGCGGTAAAACGTGCTCTAGACGGTGATTTCATGCCCTGGATTGTGAACAGAAGCTGTAGAATAAATAAAGCAAGAGTAAGGCATACATTTTATAAAATATGTCAACATAAATTATTATGTGGATATGTAAATAGTATAAAAGATTAGATTTAGTGCTTGTAGCCTCTCATTGTCCACCATAACTGATGAAGGATTTCCTTTCCTTTACTTTCCTTTAAGTTCCTTTACTTTCCTTTCCTTTCCTTCTCTTTCATTTCATTTATTCAATAGTAAATTAGTCGAGCCCAAGGTGTATCTGACTAGGTGGCAGCGTTACTTCAGCTCTATGTGCTTTGTAGCTGAAGAATGTCAAAAACTTCGGTTTTGTTTTGGTTTTAGTACAATTATGTGGCCGTTATTTTTTTTTTTTTGATTACTTCTATTCTCACCCCCAAATCAGTTCAGTCTTATGTAAAAAAATACAAAACAATTTCATAGCGATAAGTTGCGTTTATGGGGTGCATCCGCCCCTCATAAAACTGAACCGATTTGGGGGGTGAGAATAGAAGAAATCGAAAAAAAAATTCTCCATACAACTAACGGCTACTCTAATATACATATCGCACACTAAATCATAAACAGTCACAACTCAAAATGATCAAACTGGTTCCGGTTTTTTATAAACAAGTTAATTGAAGAAATCTGTAACGAGTGCAACAATTTCTTTTGCATAACAGTCTTCTTAAAGAATATAAAATACCGTTATGCTTGTTTTTATGTTACATACCTGCTCCATTTGCACGGTAGCAACAGTTGTTTGTCACTACTCAGCATTTTTTGAGTTGTGACTCTTTATGATTTAGTGTGCGATATATACATTAGACCGACTCACTGAAAACAAAGTTTTTGTTAACCCTCTCAAATCAAAGATCGGCCTTTTTAATGCGGACTCCCAAAACATTTTAGGGGCCTAGCGATAACCGTTCATGAGCTGGACCGTATCTAAAAAAGGTGCATTTTTTATGTCAACAATTGTTCTAGACATCCTTTTAAGCGCATACCATTCAGATATTTGGATCACATCCGTCCAATGACAACCATGTGTTAATCATTGATGTTTCACCAGACAAAAAACTACTTGGAGCTGAGTTCATCTATGCTTTAACTAATGATTTGTATGCTCGTTTTTTGCTGGGATACATATTAACACTACATACATACATATTATTGTTATAAGTAAATTGAACAAATTGAAATTAGGTAAAATTAGCAACGAATTTATAAGATGACGCTTAAACGTAGATCTTGATAAGTTGAACCTATTTGTTGTGAGATCTAAGATGCTTTATTTTAAAAATGTTTTTTTTTTGCCTAAAAATCCTCAAACTACCAGAAGTTCCCCGAACACCACCACGGCAACACCCATAACGTTAAAAATCCGCAGCAGCAACGCTGGATTAAATAAAAACTACCTTTCTCCCGAAGTTTTTCCTTTCCAGTTAAGACAGCTTTTGTTTGTCCAGCGAAGTCTGTATGCATACATGTGTTTTAAAACAGACAAAATTAAATATTTTTTAAACTTAAAAACCATCAAATATTGTATATTGTACCACTGGTATCGATCGTATTTAAATAATTGTTCAAATATAAATAATTATTTTTTTAACATTATTATCGCCATTTTTCCCAAAATTAATATTTAACTTGTTTAGTAAAATATTAAGTGTTTCTTAAAAATACATTGAAATTGCTTATTGAGAGGTTAGCTGGATCTTATGCGTATTTCAATATTGCCAATGCAGATCATCAGGGTATCTTTACTCAAAAACTAGAGATATGTTAAACTATAATTAAAACAAATGAGAAGCGCAACTAATATCATAGTTGAAACAATAACTCAATAATCAACATGTTTTTTTTATTATCCTACTTTAACTAGTTTACTACATTCGCTGACTCTATTTCATCTCGAGTTGTAGTTGTAAGAAGTATGTACATGAAAATAAATGTAAAATGAAGTCGGTTAAAAACAGCAACAACTAATGATTACTTTTGCAAGAGAAGTGTGTTGCCAAACAACTATTTTTTGACCGTGTGCTGTCAAATTTATAATTTGTGCTCTATTGATCCTAATTTTTAATTGTTACGAAAAGTCTCTTAAAAAATTACTTATCATAAAGATGATTGAGTGAAGCTTTTTTCGGAAGTGGAGAATTAGAATTATCGGAACTAGCTGCAGTAGATGAAATTGTTTAAAATAATTTTTAACTAAAAATTTCTTCTTTAATCTCTTAAAAAACTACTTATCATAAAGATGATTATTTGAGTGAAGCTTTTTTTTCGGTAGGAAGTGGAAAATGAGACGTCTACGAGTTTTAGAATTATCGGAACTACCGGCAGTCAGATGTCAGTGTTTAAAATAATTTTAACCAGAAATTTCTTCTTTAGCCTTAAGGCATATATTTTCGCCTTCCCAAAAAAGAAGTTGTCAGTTGCCAAACGTAATAGCAGTTTGGCAACTGGCAACGCAACTAAAGATCAGTTGTCATCCATAATTGAGCTTTTAGTTATATTTTATTGAAATTTAAAATTGTTTGTATATCATTTCCTTCAAATTTAAATAATCTTTGCATATTCTTGCATTTTTTACATTTAAAAATGAGCAGCCGTAAGCAGCGTGACCGATGACATTTTTCAAAAAGTGGCACCAAATAGGGGATTTATCAAAACAAGAGGCAACATTAAGAAAAAAACGAGACAACTACACTAAACTTCTTATTTTTAATGAATTATTATATAATTCACTTTAAAAAAAGGGGGACAAAAAGTGGCAAGACCGTCGAAAAACTGGCAATTTGCCACTTTAGTCGGTCAAACGGTCACGCTGGCCGTAAGTAACCGACAACTCAAAAACTACTAAAAGTTAAGTTAATTTAATTTTGTGTCTTAAAATCAAAGACTATCCCTTGGATTAGTTCCCCGTATTAAATTTAACGGAGATATCATAAGAAAGTTGTCTTACGGCGTTAACATATTTTAAGTGTTCAACAAACCTTTTCTCTTTCCTGATACCACTGACGACAAGTATTCAGCAATGCTTCCAAAAATGTCTCCTTTTGCTCTTTGCCAATAATATTAAGGCACAATCTAGATATGGGCAAAGCATAACGACGTCCCTCTACAGCACGCTTAATGAAGTGCGAGGTAAGTTCCATCAAACTGCGAGAATTCAATTTATTTGGATCTTCTAAAGCAGTATCAATAAGACTTTGAATTTCTGGAGTAAATTGGCCAATATCGGTAACTTCGTTGCCGAGTCCCAGGCCAAGACCGGCAATACCACGCGTCAAAGCGTCAGCTGATGATAGAGACTTTGATCGCTGTAATGGTGCTATATTCATGTACGTATCGATAGGTCCATTTCCGGTTTGATTATTGACCATAATATACGGATTCATTGCATTCATTTGTTGAAGTTGTTGATAGTTTTGATTATTCAAATTGTTATTCATTTGCACCATATTCATTTGATTCTTGTTGTGATGATGTTTTTGGGGCTCTGGAGCAAATTTTACACGATTTGTTGCTGCAGCTTGCTAAAAATAAAAAAAAATTAATTTTAATTGTAAATAAGTAGAAACTTAAAAGACCAGGAATTAGTAGTGAAATGTTATTTTACCTTTACAAGCAACTATCATTCAAGTGCAGATAATGATTGCTAGAACACATACATATGTACATACATGGAAAAATTAAAAGAAATACAACTTTCAGTTCACAATGTAGTGATCAAACTCAAAAAATGAAAATAAATACTTTGGAAAAATTGCCGAAACACTTAAATTAAGTTGTTCTACAGTACAAACCATGATATAAATATCATATTTATATGATAAATATGATAAATATGATGATATAAATATCATATTTATATCATGGTACAAACTATCATAAAGAAATACTGAAAGTAAGGCTCGATCCGAAACCTAGGAAACTTGCACTAAATAATGCGAATGTTCAGATGTTACGATAATAAATGATTCACGTGGCAATGAAAGGAAGGATCGTCAACTTCGCCTCGTTTTGTTAAGGCTTTCGTGTATCGTTTGGTTTTTGTTGAATATAATATGGATCGATATCACTGATAAACATGTTGGTCTAAAATCTTAAGCCAACTGTTCAAGGGTTGGACCTGCGAAGTGGGTGGATTTTAGAAGCCCACTAAACTTTCATCATCAGCGTTCTTCTGTGTTTGGTCCTCTGTGTGTGGTGTCAGTTGATGTAGATTTCTGCTTTATATACTCAGCCATCATTGCAAATGGAATATGTGAATTGTTTTGGTTTATCTTATTTCAATTTGCTGAAAGCTTTTTGAAAGATGAATCAAAACAATTCACAATAATCAAAATTGTATTCTGAATATTTCGAAAAGTATTGAAGGTAAGAGAATATTTTCTTTTCGGTTTGCAAAGCTAAATGTATACTATTGAACTAAATTAAAATGTTTCCCAATATATATATATTTTTTTTTGGTAAAAATTGTGTTAGAAAAATTTTAGCCTCCTCTCCTGCCTACATTTATGTGTAGCATGTCAAGAGTTTCTTACAGGTTACTTACAACAAGTTTATTAATATTAAAAAACCAAAAAATTTACAAAAACTAGCGTGCAATTTTTTTGCCACACCAAAAAATTAGATTTTTTGCAATGCTAATTTTCGACCAATGCTGGATGTAGGGTGCACCATCAAAAATCTCTAAAATTTAATTCACAGTCTTTCTTAATGCCTCCTCTCTCAGAAACAATCAAAGTTTTTATCAATTAATCAATAATTTTTTAAAATATTAAAAAAAGTTAAGAATACTTTTTTCACAAAATATAAAAAAGAATTTTAAAAAATCCAAATTGCAAAATTTCTTGTTACAATTTTAGAGAGATAAAAAAATTTTTTTCCTATGAATTGTAATGAAGTTTTCTTTCAAAAAAAAAAAAAAAACAAAACCAACTGATTTTTGCTAAGAATTAAACATTTTTTTTCAAGTCAAATAACTTGGAAACTGTAAGAGATAAAACGGTGCTCTAAGCATGTTTTATTTTTATTTCTTAACCTTGATTGTCCCGCTGAAAAAATTATTAACATCGATCGATATTTACAAAGTTACAAGCTCCGAAGGAATTTCGATACACGCAGCTCCCACTTTGAGGCTCTTTGGAGCTACCCTGTCTTACAAAAGGGTGCCTCCCTTTCTCAAAAGTTCAATATTTCTTCTTTCCAAAACAGTTAGTTTCATCGAAATCGGATCACTAGTTCAAAAGTTGCGGACTTTTTACCACTTTTGTTTATTTCACTCCAATGTGCGATGTCGTAGTGGTCGATTGAGCATCGCGCGTTCGCTGTGGAGGCATTTCTTAAGAGTAATGATTCTTACGTAATTGCTCATCGAAATTTTTTTTTCAAAGTTCGGTATTCGGCGAATATGTGATGGACTGAGTGTAAATTTAATTCGTTCGTGTGGTGGTGTGCCTTATCCACGCATGAGATAATTATACAATTTTTTTTTTTTCGAAAATTGTCAAGTTCAGGCGACGAATGTCAACGGTGAAAATTATCGACGCATGATTGCGGAATTCTTTTTGCCAAACCTGCGAGCTCATCCATCGTACTCTTCACACACTTACGGCCTGGCCCACGATGTCACGAGAAATCGTTCGATCGACAACTTGTATTGCAAACAACAACAAATTTTCTAAAGTTATTGTTGTTTGCAATACAAGTTGTCGATCGAACGATGTCTAGTGACATCGTGGGCCAGGCCGTTAGTTTCAACAGGATGGGGCGGCTGCACATACAGCCAGAGCTTCGATGACTTTGCTTCGGGAAAATTTCCCCATCAGTCGCTTTGGGGACTTCTCATGGGAACCGAGGTTGCCCGATCTATCTCCCATTTTTTATGGGGCTACCTCAAAGAAAGGGTTTATAATGACAATCTTTAATGTCTTGTGGCCTTAAAGGAAAATATTCTTCGAGAAATCAGCTTAATTGAACCAAGTTTACTGCAGCGTGTGGCGCAGAACACAAGGCTCCGTTTTGAACAGTGTGTTCAAGTCGACGGAAGACATCTGGATGACATACTCTTTAAAAAATAAGATCCGCATTTCCATTCAATGCTCTTAATAAAACTTTGTGTCAATTATCTATATAATTAATAGGCGAACACGTTTCTTGTAATCCCTTTTACGCCGGAACTACTGCACCGATTTTGGAAAGATTTATATCATTTTAAAGTAATTTCTGCGCAGATGTGCAGAATCTATATTTTATTGAAATCGGTTTAGTATTTTGGGAGCTATAAGCGTTTAAAGTTGCTACTACTACATGCAAACATAGTACACGCTCATTTGTTAGTTTACACTGTGTGTGTGTGTGTGTGTGTTTGTGTACTATTTTTCATGCTATTCCATATTTTTTGTTATTTGTTATTGTATGAAAGCCATAAAACCAGGGTGGCCGATGACATTTTTCAAAAAGTTGCACCAAATAGGGAATTTATCAAAAAAAGGGGCAAAATTAAAAAAAGACGTGAAAACTACACTAATTTTTTTATTTTTAATGTATTATTATATAATTCACTCTAAAAAAAGGGGAATAAAGTGGCAAGGCAGTCGAAAAAGTGGCAATTTGCCCCTTTAGTCGGTCAAACGGTCACGCTGCATAAAACTTATAGGACGAGAGTTCAATAAATTGAATAAGGTTTAATAAAGAGATTTTGTTTCTGTTTAGAATGCGGACGATTATATCGTCCGTTTGGTATATCTAGTTATTATTTAAGTTTGCAAATATAAATCTGCTACCAGACACCCTGTATCTCCAGACTGTGACACCCCTTCAAATGCTGTATGAAATTTCATAACAATCGAACGGCTCGTTTAGAAACTGCAGAACTATTTCCATTTTTTTTTAACAAAATCCTCCACTGTGTGTGAAGAGGTCTGGAGAGTACTTCGTCCACTTTATATGATCTCTTTTGCTCTTGATTGGGAAACTATAGAACGTTCTGTAAATGGTTTCCTGCAATTCGGATTTCCGGAGCGCTAAGGAGCAACATTATAATTTTAACCTTTTTTTTTATCGGCAGATGGATGTCAGTCATATCGTCTGTTTTCGCCTCTCAGAGGTAAATATAATATATTCCTTTTCTGTCCAAAAGCTTCTTTTTCTCGGGATTTTTTTGATAGTTGTTGCGACTGCATTAGTTTTTAAGTTTAAATTTTTCAATCGGTATTTATTTTTATGAACTGCTACAAGCATTATCAACTGCTTCCGGTCATTTTAAGTTGTCAGCCCTGATTTTAGAACACGAAAATTTCAATAAAGGTTTTAAGTTCGTTGTAACAAATTAATTTTGTATGGTAAAATCAGCTTTAACGTTTCTATACTTATCATATGATCAGGCTAAGGTTCTTTTCGCTTTGTAAGCCAAAACGTTATCGTTATTACTAGAGATGTAGCCGATACCGATTCCGATATATCGGCGATACTTCTGATTTGCTGATGTATCGATATTTGCGATATTTTACTGTCGATACGACGATACTTTTGAAATTTTTTTAGAGCTGTTTTGAATAAACAATCCCATTTTCAACGCTCTTTTTGCATAACAACTAAGAGAAAGCCTATATAATATTAGTTTTTTATCTTTTTTTTCGTTTTTGGGTTTTTTCGGTTTTGGAAGTTTTGTTAATATGGCGTTTTTTTGCTTTTTGGGGGTTTTTTTTGGTTTTGGCGATATGTTTCAGTTTTGGCTAATTTTTTCTCATTTAGGTGACTTTTTCGGTTTTTGATGTTTTTTTTTCATTTTGGCGATTTTTTTAATTTTGGTGATTTTTTTCATTTTGGCGATTTTTCCGGTTTTTAGCGATTTATTTTAGTCTTAGAATTTTTTTTCGATTGGCGCTTTTTTTCATTTCGGTAATTTTTTTCAGTTTTTGGCGATTTTTTTCGGTTTGGCGATTTTATATTTTGGGATTTTTTAGTTTTACCGTTTTTGAAAATTTCAAGAGTTTGCCTCTTACGTTTAGATACAGCAAAGTGGTCAAAACTACATAGTCAAAATTACATTAACTGATAGAACACCCTTTAATTTTATTTTTTTTAAATTTAAGTGTTAACTGTTGTAGTCTGTATAAAAATACATTAAGTTTTTTCAAGTGTCTATATACATACAGAGTTGGGCAAAATACATAGCCTGCGGTATTTAAAATACAAAATACAAAATACTTGCTGGTCATTTATATATTTAAAATACAGAATACTTTAATTGTTGTACGTATTTAAACTACAAAATATTTCCACATCATTTATGTATATATTTATGTATGTATTTACAGGTGGTGTTACTAGTTCAGGCTCACTCTATTCTTGCTAGTTAGAAGGACGTACATATGTACGTGCTTATCTTGGTCCTCGCCCATACTTGCAATTTGTGCTGCAGCAATTCTTGAGTGTATTGGTGAGAGGGGTGAGAAGATCGGGGAGGGGTACAGAGTTTCATGTGCTCGTAATTCTCTTTTGTTTTGAAATTCACAGTTGTTAATTTGAAGTTTGCAGGTGTATTTGAGATTTTATTTTATTCTATTTGTTCAGTTGTATGAAAAACACAAAATGTAACAAAAAGTAAAAATAATTGTTCATTTTTTAAGCAAATTTGTTGTGAAATAAAATTTTTTAATACTTAACTGCAAAACTAGAATTTCCTAATGTGGACACTTATGCTATTTCAAAGCATAATTTAAAAAAATTGCAAGTCTGGACGAGGACTTAACAAAACAATCTCCCAAGGCAAAAGCAACCATGTTGTTTTTGTATTGTTATAATTGTTGTAATAGTACCACCTGCAAATAAAACGCCTTGTGACAAGATGCTTCAGAATTGACAACTGAACTGTAGTGATGCCAACTCTAAGAGTTGGTGTAGTTATGTTTTTTAGCGATTCTAATATTTTGTTATTGGTTTGATCAAACCGATCAAAGTGCAAAACGCCAACAATGTAATGTATTTTGTAAATTATGTATTTAAAATACAAAATACTTCTACGTCATGTATTTAAAATACAAATACAAAATACATATTTGTATTTTAAATACGTATTTCAAATACATGTATTTAAAATACTGCCCAAACCAGAATACATACAATTGTATGTATATTACATGGGATTTTAACGCTTTTTGTTGCTCGTTTTTGAACACCCTTTACCTTTCAACTCTCATGTATTTGTTGTCCAAATTTCAGGTGCGTAGCTTTTACGGTTCTCGAGAAAATAGCCTGTGACGGACAGACGAACAGCGTAGCTAAAACAATAGGGTTCTTTTTCGGCTTTGGATTACAGAACCCTAAAAATTAAATTGTTTCTTTAGTTTTGGTTTGCACCTTAGTAGTGAAGTGTTGTCTCAATATGAATTTTAAATATTACAGTCTCTTACGGCTCCATGAAAAATTGCCCAAAACCATATGTCCCAAAAATAAAAATGAAAAATCGCCCAAAATTTCAAAATTAAAAATCACCCAAAATAAAATGAAAAATCGCCCAAAATTAAAAAACACAAAAAAAAAAAAAATTCAAAATTTTAGTAATCTCATTTTTATTAAAAAAAAGAAAAGTTATAGAGAAGCATAAATAATATTCGTTTCTTACTGAATTGCAATAAAAGTATGAATAAAAGAAAATATTCTCCATCGGCCAAGAATTATAGTATGGCTCTCCAAGGGTAATTTAGATAATTACCATAGATGCAACAAAAAATTTATAAACATATAATCCAGTAATTAGGCTGTACGAATTATCGCCCAACTGCAAATGGCCCGAAACAGCTAAATGAAAGAACGCCCAAAATTTTTTGGGTGATTAGTCAATGTGAAGAAATACCCAAAAGACAATGCCCGAACACCCGAAAAAAGTTAGGTGTAACCTAAAAGTGTAAAATCAATAATCGCCAGAGGTTTTTGGGTGTTTGATTGATCATTACGTACAATCAATCATCAGAATCGTCTGCAAACTTAGACTAGTTAGTCTTCATGAATAATCAGGAATATGATCAATATTAGTATCATTTTAAAGCTTTTGAGAACATCTTTCATGCAATTGTAAAATGCAGACTTGGTTGGCCATGGTTATTAAGCAGGAACACTTTGCAGCGCAGAAATTCTTTATTAGATTACGCCGTGTCGGCAAACACCATGATGGAGAAAATCTTTAAGACCGGCCGAGGACAGGCAGTGCAAGAAAACTACATTAAACAGGAAAACTTTGCAAGGCAGAAAATCTATATTAGGCTGCGCCGTGTCGGGAAATACCATGGTGGAGAAAATCCTAAAGCCCGGCCAAAGGCCGGCTGTGCATTAAAGTATTCACACACACATAGCGATTTTTGAAAATGTTCTTTGAAATTTAATTGTAGTATGGATACTTACATGTATTTGACCATTTATGTCTTTTTATATACATATATTTAAGTTTTTATGTTAGTTATTATATTACGTCCGTTTGAATTTCATTAATAAAGTCGTCATTTTTGATAGCAGAGGTCTAAATATTTTCGTGAACATGTAGTTTCATAAAATGAACCACAATCAATCAAAAACTCGATTTCGAATTTTTCTGTAGTTACGTCCGTTTGCATTTTAGGTGATGATATGCACATGTATTTTAAATTGTATATTCAATTTCGATGATTTCCACATTTTTTTGCTGTATTTTTCCCTTTAATTTTTAAATGTTTGAAAAATTTTGGGCGATTTTTCATATGAAAAATTACTTAAAATATGTATGAACAAATTTTTGGGAGATTTTTCATGAAAAAATTTTTCATATGAAAAATTGCCCAAAAATTCAAAATGAAAAGTCACTAAAGAAAAAATTAAAAATTGCCCAAAAAAGTTGTATGGAAAAATTTTGGGCGATTTTTTATTTTTGGGCGATTTGGTTTTGGGCAATTTTTAATGGAGCCGTCTCTTACGCTGTAATTTTGTATAATAAAATAATTACTCTACTTGAGTTTTGTTAATTTTAACTTGAGCTCAATTTTAATATGCGTATCGGTATCGGCGGTATTTCTTTTTGAGTATCGGTATCGGATCGGCAAAACGGCGTATCGTTACATCCCTAGTTATTACCAACATTTAATGCTGTATTAAATGTTATGTCAGTGTGAAAACACTATAAGCCAAATGAAGCTATTATTCCATATGAGATTATAAGCAAGTCATTAAGATAAAAATCGCACAAAATAATTGAGATTTTGTCCGGGGGGTGACATTAACTCAAAAATAGCTTATATCGACTGAAACACTTTTTTCTTTTTGCCACAGGTACATATGTGTCTACTTACATACATACATACGTATAAATATATTAATTCATTCATGGTCTTTGGTTATACGTTTTGATTGGTGGTAAAATGAAATATCCGAAAGTAATTATTATTTAGTTGATACACTGAAAGAAAAGCACTTCGTAGCGGGAATGAAACCGTTACGTTGAACCCCTTTGATTAACACAACGACAACTTTCATTAATAAAATGAAACATTACACTATATTGATGCAAATTTCATTAATGGAATGAAATCTTTCGAATGCTTAATATTTTACATTTCCTAGTATCATTAATGTTCATTCGGGTAATGAAAAGTTAAATACATGTTTTTATGAATAAATTCACACAAAAAAATTTTATATTGCTTAGGTGACATAAAATAAGATCAAAGTATCAAAACACAATTGAAGCACAGCCGCGAATAACGTTGTAAAAGACATTTTTTAAAAAACCAGTTTTTTCACAGATTACCATTAACATAACTTTCTTGCGTTGTTCAACCATCAAACCATCCAAAATTATGCATCTGATCGCCGTCAAAATACAATTACAATCCAATCAGTCGGTGGAAAACTTTGTTAGTAACTAATAAAATCATGCAAACGAAATTGTCGAAAATAATTGATAAATGTAGCAGATATACAAAAAGAAAAGTTAATGCTAGTTATCATTAGTTTCGATAAGCTAAAAAAATTTAAACGAAAAAACCAATCTTGCGTTATAATACGTTTTTTTTGCTCTCCTGCAAAATTATTATTTTGTCACTTAAAACGTTATTCGCGGCTAACCTTCAATTGTAATTAATCTATAGTTAGGGAAGTTATAGTTTTGTTGCAACTTTAATGAAATATTTTCATAGCTACAATGAAGAAAACTTCCTGATACTGGCTAGTATTTAGTGTGCTACTCTTGTAGTCACAGGTTCGAATCCTGGACACAAGTCAAAGAAGTTTTTTTTTTTTAATAAATATATTTATTTATACTTATTTATAAGTTGTAACTCTTTAAATAAATTACATAATGTTAAATTAATTAGATCAATTTAATAATATTGGATTAAAATTTCATTAGTGATAGTATATATGTAGATATGTATTTAGTGTGTATCTAAATAATATTTGAGGTTGTTGTGGCTGCAGCGGTAAGTGCGTTAACTACCACGCTATGAGTAAAGGTACGGTCACACTTGGCAAACATTTGCCCAAAAATGCGTAACCAGTAAATGCTAATACAAAATTTTTTGCTTCAGACTCGTGTTTATTAAGTTAATTAGTTTCGTATTTAACAAATAAGCAAAGTTATAGAATACAACATTATTGGAAGCTATTGAACATAATAAACACGTGTCTGAATCAAAAGTCGTCTCATTAGTATATACTGGTTACGCTTTTTTGGGCAAATATTTGTCAAGTGTGACCGTACCTTTAGTTAAAAGTTAAAATCTTGGCTGGAGAAGTCAATTCTATGCACACAAACATTTTTCTGATGCCTGTGCCCATATACACACGTAAGTTGAATAATTAATAAAATACAATGATTACATTAAATTAATGAATCAGAGTCATTACAACAATGACTTATATTGTTAACACAGTTATACGATATCATCAAAAAATGATATGTTACGTCTCAGTAATGAAATACGGTCACGATATAAATGAAAAATGTTATTAATTCAATGATATCGTTCGTTAAAAATATGTAAGACTAACACCACTTCATTGCATAAACTAAAAAGTTTCGTTGCAATGATTACATTTTTCATTTAAAATATGTAAATGTACGTACGTTGCTTAGTAAAAAATATTTCGTTGTATATATGAAATTTTTTCGGCTAATGAAACAATTTTCGTAATGCGAATGAAGCGTTGCATTGGTTGAAAAATAATAGACAAAATCATAAATAAAACGTAAAAAATCATTGCATTTACGAAGGTTTTTCTCTCAGTGTAGCTGAAATAAGACTTTAAAAGTTGAAAACTTCTTTATGCACATGCATATCGCTGCTTTTCGTAAATTTCGTTCAAAACATGATATTGGCATTTTTTTACTAAGTATAATTCCTTTAAAATCGTGTTAAATGTTTAAAAGTTGCGATTTGTAGGAATTTTGTTTGCAAAGAACTTTCTCTTAAACATAAGAATATAATAAAAAAAAACAAACAACTTACATGTAAAATATTTCCGCTTGATGGTGAATTAATTAATGGCACCTGCTGGGAGACACCATGTGTCATATGACCGATTTGCATGGGATGTGAGTGTGTCACAAGTATGGGACGATGTCCTCCAGTCATATGTTTATTGTGATTTATACTACCCAACGGCATACTTCCTAAAGAGAGTCCGGCCTGTCGACGATTCATCATTGGATTGTTTGTTGCCACATATTGCATTTGCGGCTGCATGCCATTTGGTGAATTAACTGAAAATACCATCGATGAACTGGAAGAATGTTGCAGATTGTAGTTTATTTCTGCAAATGAAAGTTAAATGTTTATAGTTAATTATTCAAGAAAAAACATTACCGATTATTATTTGTGTATGTTGATGCGGCCGTTTGTTCGTTTGAGCTTGTATTTGTAGTGTTCGTAAAGTTAAACTCCTGAGTGTTAACTTTAGATTTAATGCGAGTACCATTGTCATAACGGGCTTCTTTGACATATGTACATACAAGTGCAAGTAGAATGTGAAAATTGTATTGTCTCAAGCATATTTTATTCATTTTACAACACATACATACATATAAAAGTGCAACAAGAATGTCATTAATTGCAGTGTATATTTTTGTAAAGAGAGTAAATGCATGTTGATGTTTTTAGCAGAGAGACAAAGAAAAAAAGAGAAAGAATAATAAAATGGGCCTTTAACGATTTGTCAATTACATAATATGTTCGTCTGTATATTTAATTTGAATTGAAATTTCTTTAAGGAGCTAAATGAAAAGTTAAAAAGCACTTTTTACAAAATAAAATAGAAAAGTTTTGAATTTTGTGAGTAGTGCATTATTAATATTTTTGCTGATATACATACATATGCAAATGTTATTTCGACTTTTAAATGTAATAACTTAGGCCCAATAATTGACCTCCCAATTATATGTCATTTAGCTAATTACCACTTAAGTTTAGGTGTCACTTAAATGTAGCTTCATTTTTTCAGTGGTTAATTAAACTTCTTATTAAATTACGTTGAAAGTACGGTAGCACTACAAAATTTCCCAGTATTATGGAAGGCTTTTTAAACAACAGCTGTTTATTATAAATAAAAAAGTTAGGTTATCAAAATGAAGAAAACTAAAATTGCATAAAAACACATTTTATGAAACGAAAAGAGCATCAGAATGCATTTTTCTATTTACATATTTCATGATTTGAAAGTATATATTGTATATGTTATATATTTATGGAAATTAAACGAAATTCTTTTTAATACGACCACATGATGTTCATGTACATGTTTTCAATAAACACACACAAGCACAATAACACATGGTATGCTCGTAAAACTTAAGTGTGATTTAAGTCCACAAGGTTGGGCATTTAAATGTCTCTCAACTTTGTACTGAAAAAATGAATTCAATACTTAAGTGGATTTTAAAGATAAATGACATATAATTGAGAGATCAATTATTGGGCCTTAAAATAATATTGTTATTTTAATTTAATTTTTTATTGTTACAAATGCAATTATACCTACTGAAACAGTTACGGTAAAATTAATACTTAAACGTAGTTACGGGACTGGTTCCAGAGTGACTTGGCGGTCTCATTGGGGGGAACAATTAGGTTTGGTTAGGTTAGGTTAGGTTGAAAAGTGGGGCAATCAATATTAATCCAATAAGTTTCGCATTACATTTATGCTTTTGTAAAATGTTGTGTGCTCTAAAGAAGAGATATTGCGGCAGGTACCCAATAAAAACCATAAAAAAAACAAAATCAAACTTATGTTAGGAACCCAGTTTCCTCAATCTAATTTCTTAATATCTTGTCTTTTCACAATTTGGGTTTCCTCAGAGAATTCTGGCAATTTCTGGGGCGTTGTTCCGTAGCCCATTGTTTCAGCTCATTTTTGAATTCTTAATAAGGCTTAGCATTCTCTAGTTATTCTGAAATGATCCCACCTTTGCAATCTTATCTGCTTCTTCGTTTCTAGAGACATAGTGATGTCCTGGAATCTATATTATCTCAATTTGTCTACAATACATGTATGAGTTTATCCCATTTTTGCAATGAAGAAGTCATCGAAATTGAACTTGATAAGTTCTTAAGGCTTCGATGACTTTTCTACTATCAGCCAAGATACGGATTGGTAGTTCCTTGTCCATTTCCTTTAGATATATAATACCTTTCATTATAGCTGTGATCTCAGTCTGAAAGACTGTATTATGATTCGGCAAGCGAAAGAATTTGTTGTGAAATCGGCTACCCGATCGGTTTCCAATTTTCGACCCGTCCTTGTAAAGGATAGTTCCGGTGTTATTCCCTATTATTTTTGCTCTCTCCCATTCCATACTTTCAGATGTTATGGTGATGTAGTTAGGAAGGTTAATACTGTAACACACTTCCACTCGGGGACCCAGTTGGGTCCATTGTGGTCCATGGTGATGTAGTTGATTTGTAATTATATAATTGGGATTTTATTACACATGACGATGGTAATGTTTCCCCTGAGTAAGGTATATATTATACTTTGGCACTTTGGAACAAATAACGTTCTCCTGTTAGTTATTCGCCCATTACCATCAGTTTTGTAGTGACCAAAGCTGCCTCATGTGTAACCTGTATATCAATTTGCATGATTGAAAGAATGTTCTCCATCGCCTTAGTTGATACGGTTCTTATTGTGTCACAGACGGTAACACAGCACTCTCTCTGTATTTTTTGATGGAGTTTTACATAAACCTTCTTTTCTAAAGATGTCCACCACAGTAAAGATTCGTAATAATGCTTGCTCGTGTGATTTAATGCCCATTTGGACCCAATTGCTTTTCGTCGATATATTGCAGAAAGGATATACACCATGATGGTGAGACCTATTGTTACTTATAGTACTGTTGGCTGGCTACTACTATAGATCAGTTGGAGAAATTACAGAGGGACTATAAAGACATATCCGACGACGGCCACGGCAGTCCTCATTGAAGTCATACCTTTGACGATTGAGATAGAGACTGCTGCAAGGCAAAAAGTAATCAGTTAAGAAATAAAGGCAGATACTATCAAATTAGCCAATGGGAGCAATTATCCCTGGCAAGGCACTTGCTCCTAGTTGCGCAACATTCTGGTCTAATGAATGCTTTATTCATGACTTTGACAAAAGGTTTGATACTATTCTGGCCAACAAAAGGAAATGGGGGAAATGACACCTCACTGCACCTTCGGAAGTAGCACTACCAGGTGGTACACTGAACGTGTTTAATACTTAATGGACAACAAGCGATTTATTATTCAAGATAATACTGAAGATGACGTATACCCGAAATCACTATGTTTGTCACCCAAATTTGACGTTGGATGACGGAAAATCGGTCCAAATTAGTGTGAAAATAATCTAAGAATGCTTGAATTAATTTTTCTAATGGAAGTAATTCATAGTTTTCTTAAGAAAGCTTCACAGTTTACAGGCGTTTTTCGGGTGTCAGCCCACTTATGATGAAATGGAAAACCAAACTAAACATAAAACAAGTAATATATGTAAAAATTGCGCTCACATCAAATGGCATTGGCAATTAAAAGTTCTATACCTATAAAGGCCGAGGCACATAGTATCCATCGTACGTAATATATTCTCCCTTATTGTGATTAGCGTCGTCGACGTCACACCAAGACGACAGTAAATATTCTCACTTGTTTACTCTTTATCGGCAACAATTGGATCTTATTGACAATCTCTTACTAATCTCTAAGGTTTTGTAAATTAATGGAGCATATTAATAGAAGTCAATTGTTGTCGACAAAGAGTAGTCAAGTGCCAACTTTAATTGTAGTCTTGATGTGACGTCGACGACGCCATTTGCAAAAAGGGGGATTGTCTTTTTCAACTGACACTACTACGATGAAATACACGTTTTCTTTTAACTAATTTCTGTTCGAACTTAATTTTTGTTTCTTTGTTGGCTTTATTTGGCTTCCTCAGAATACGAAATTGAGTCTAACTAAACCAAACAAAGAAACAAAAATTAAGTTCGAATATATATTAAGTAAAATTAATAGCTTTTCCTGTCCCGGGAATTCCCGGGGATTCCAGTTTTAAAATTTTCCGATTTCCCAAGATTTTTTCTGCGGGATCCCGGGAAATAATAAAACAAATAGACTACTTTACATATAGAAAACAACTGATTTCACTTTGACATTTGTGAAAATTTATTGCGAACAGCGTTTTTTCTAACAAATTTTGTATTTAAAGATATATCTTGTCACATAAATTGATGTTTTAAGCAGGAACATAATAGTTATAAAAGAAATGGCGAAAGTTTTTATAACCGTTTATGGAATTTAAATAATGTTTATAATCTACCCCCTCAACAAATAAAGTTTAAGACGCGTGATGTGCAAAAACTAATTTCTGAACTCAACCCAAAGAAAGCTCCGGGTTTTGATGGAATTAGTAACCAGATGCTAATAAAGTTGCCTCGTATTGCAATTAGAATACTGTTATTTATTTTTAACGCCATTTTACGACTGCAGTATTATCCAAATAGCTGGAAGCTTGCCAAAGTTAAAATGATTCCAAAGCCGGGCAAAGACCTTACCAAGGCTGAGTCATACAGGCCAATAATGTCAAAGCTTTTCGAAAAACTGCTCATGTCAAAATTGTCCCCAATTCTAATTGGTAGTGGATGCATCCCAGACCATCAATTTGGTTTTAGAAGTCAGCATAGCACCATTGAACAAACTCATAGATTGGTCCAATTTATAAGAAGAACATTTGAAGAAAAGAAGTATTGTTCTGCGCTGTTTATTGACGTTTCTCAGGCATTTGATAAAGTGTGGCATGAAGGCCTAATTTTAAAATTAAAAACATGTCTGCCAATAAACGTTGTAAGTCTTTGGAAAAGTTACATTACTGCCCAGAAGTTCACTGTTGAGGAAGGAGACTTTATGAGCATGCCTGAAACTATCTCATCCGGTGTGCCACAGGGGAGTATACTGGGGCCAGTTTTGTATTTGATTTATACTTGTGATATGCCTCTGAGCAGCAATATCCACACTTCCACATTTGCTGATGATACAGCCTGCCTTAGTATGCATGAAAATCCTTACGAGGCATCCCGATATCTTCAAGAACACATTACCCAGCTGGAACTATGGTTAAACTTATGGAGAATTAAGGTAAACGAACAAAAGTGTGTTCAAGTAACATATACATTACGAAGAGATACGTGTTTACCCATTCGGATTAACAATCAAGTTGTCCCTCAACATACTCATGTGAAATATCTTGGTATACACCTTGATCGACGGCTTACTTGGAAACACCACATTGACTCTAAGTTAACCCAAATGAAATTAAAATTAACTCAGGTACATTGGCTGATTGGTAGAAATTCAACCCTCAGTCTAGATTGCAAACTTTTGATATACAAGTCACTTTTGAAACCGATATGGTGCTACGGAATTCAACTATGGGGCACTGCTTCAGCTTCCAATGTCGAGAGAATCCAACGAAGGCAAAATAAAATTTTGCGATTAATAACATCTTCTCCATGGTATATAAAAAACTCAAATATACATCGTGACTTAAATATGCCCCTAGTGACTGAAGAAATTGCAAAAAACGCTGGCAAATATTTAACAAAACTCGAGTCACATCCTAATCCGCTTGCTCGTAATATTTTGAACTTTACTGGACACATCCGCCTAAAAAAGAGGGATACAAGGGCTCTTATACTCAACACTCCAGATGGGACTAACTGAAAATAATTTTTATTTTTTATTTATTTTTTCTTCCTTTTGTTTATCACTACTTAAATATGTATTATTTATAACTATCTCTAAATTTATGTCCGACAGTGGTCGGGCCTAATAATTATATTTTAGATTTAAGATTTGAATACTTATTGTTAGTTCATATAGGAAGATACAATAAATAAATATCATGTATTATATTAAAAAAAAAAAAAAATCGTAACCAATATAAGTGAGAAATATTTTTTTTTGTTATAAATAACTATTACAGCAATCAAAACTGTTTTTTGGTTACCATTGACCATTGCCGAAAGTAATTTTATTTTTCGGTTATCGCTACAAGAATACACATCGTATTTTAGATGTAATGGATGCATTTCTAGGGCAAGATATTGAAATGTCTTTGGAAAAGTTAACAAAACGGTCATAATAATATATGGATATCTCACGATAATGGTTAACAATAACCTAAAGTAGATAATGGTTATTTTCTAGTAATCTTTTCTTCAGAAAGAAAATACAACAATTATTTTCGATCCCTGGTTTTAAAGTAATTTATTGAAATCATTATTATCTTTTTTGTTTTTAATAAAATTGTTTTACATGGAAAACTCAGCGTTTTTTAAGAACAAATCTACTGATCCGTGTTCGATCTCAAGCCTCGAGTACATATTTTTTATTTTATGTTTGTCTTAAGTAACTATTATGTTGTTACTTACATGTATTTGTAAATTTACTATTTTGATCTCATATAACAAAAGTGTTCGTGTTGGAAAAAAAACCTTTAAAGAAGTTAAAAATTAAAAGTTAAAAAAAATAAAGTTCTTGTTCTAAAGCCCAATTTTAATTAACATTCGATTATTTATGTATGTAAGATGAGTTTTAGTGAGTGTTTTAAGCTTTCTAATCAAATTTGTGCTAATGCCTGGCAAATTAAATGTTTATTATTTCTATGGAACGAGATCCCGGGATGTACAAAGGAATTTCCCGCTTTCCCGGGAAATGAAAAAGTCCGGGAAAAAACTCTACTAATGACTGAATTGTCCTTTGGAATATTTGATTTATTAAATAGGACCACAATGTATAAAATAGTACAAGAAAACTAGAAATATATTTTAGTTACTCGTATTTAATTTGCTACAAGAGATTTTCTTTTTTAAACGTTGAAAAAAATTTTAATGTTTTTTTAATTTTTATCGATTTTGACACATACCCGTTTTCTGACACACTAGGTCCATTTTCTCGGAGAAGGTCACATATATGTACACGAGCTCATATATTATAACCAGGGAAACTGCAAATATGCAATTAAATGTTTTTTCTTGTGTGAGGTATTAATGCGGTATTAATATATTTATCCGTTTCAGAACTTTTTATGCATATTTTTGCATATTTTACCCTTTAAAGCATATACATATTTGCATATTTTACAAATTTAAAGCATTTTTTTGCATATATCAGTCTTACACGTATATTTTAAACATAATTTCTTTTCGCTTTTAGGGCATATTCAAGGCCTATTTATCAGGTCAACGCAATCGTCCTGATGATATTCTGTGTTTTCGTGTTTAAGCTGTCAAAAGTTATTTGCACCATATACTTTAGTTCATGTTTGTGTGTGTTTCTGACAACTTAAACATAAAGTTGTTTTTTGTATTGCTGTGTTTTTGTAGAGTTGCGTTGACCTGATAAATAGGCCTTGGGCATATTTTGATACTTTATAGAATATTTTTTATTTTAACATGCTTTCAAGCTTATGTGTTGGTAAAAATTTTTATTTTTATTTTTCGCCTTCTAAATATCATTTCCAATGTTCCATGTAGTGTATCCATTTTTCTAATATATTACGGAGTTATTACGGACGTTAGTTTCGATAAAAATCGGTTTAGCTATTTGTGACGGAGTAGACGTTGAAGAAACATTGTCAATGTATGTATTTAGATGTAAGAGGCATTGATTTTTATTTCAGAATCTAAATTATAAATAAAAATCTTGTCTTATTTATCCTAAATACTGTTCCAAAGCCTTAATTCTGATATCGTGATCTCTTTTGGAATTGAAGCTAAGTTTTTACTAGAGTATCAAAAAAAATTATTTGTATTATTTGCTTTAGTCAAAATTTGTATGGCAATTTTGTTTTCATATGCACTTCAAACCATAATTATTTGTTTTTAATACGACAGCTATTCTTTGTTAATTTTTTTATTGTTTCCTTTTTTTGTTTATTTTATTTTTGTCTTATTTTTAACCCGCGACCAAAAAAGGGGTGTTATAAGTTTGTAGTGTGTGTCTGTGTATCTGCGTGTCTGTCCGTGTCCACGTACAGCCCAAACGGCTGAACCGATTTTAATTTAGTTTTTTCTGTTTGAAAGGTGACCTGATCGAGAAGTTTCTATGTTTGAAGAAAATCGGTCCGGCCGTTTAGAATATATCACATCTTTTCTAGATATATCGGGGGTTTTTAAAATTTTTAATTTTTGTGATATATGCAAATGTTGTTGAATTTTTGAATTAAAAATATATTTTCATTCACAAAAAAACCAATTTATTTTATTTTTAAAAGCATATATGTATTTTGCCTTTTTAGTGCATATTTTCAAGTTTTTAGTGCATATTGAATGCGCATAAAATAATTGTATGTATATACACTTGAAATTTGTAAGGTTAGTGTATTTTTATACAGACTACAAAAATTAACACTAAAATTTCAAAAAATTTAAATTAAAGGGTGTTCCATCAGTTAATGCAATTTTGACTATGTAATTTTGACAACTTGCAGTATCTTGGAAACAGTAAGAGCAAAACTCTTGAAATTTTCAAAAACGGTAAAACTAAAAAATCAAAAAATTATAAAATCGCCAAAAACAAAAAAAAAAATCGCCAAAACGAAAAAAAGCAAAAAATTAAAAAAAATGCCTAAAGCATGGTACTCTGTTCGAAGTTGTGAAAAATGTTCAGTGCCATTCGTTATTGCGCGTGAAAAATTTGACATGTACTAAATGTAGCCCAACTCGCGGTTTTTTAAATAAATTTCTCGCTTTTATTGCTTGAAAGTATGCAACATTGTTAAAATTCCGTGCGAAAAAAGTACTGCTCATGTTGTTTCGCAGCTAAACTAAAATGATGCCAGATTAATTTTGCATGGAAAGACACGATTTTCCGTGTTTTTCACACCAAGAACAGAGTACTACTCTTGCGAATTTATTTCGCAAATATTTCATACCAAATACTTTTATATGTAGTTTGACAGCATTTCGCACGAAATTGTGAACAGAGTATCAGGCTTAAGACTAAAATAAATTGCGAAAAACCGGAAAAATTGCTTAAATGAAAAAAATCTCCAAAATGAATGAAAATTGCCAAAATGAAAAAAATCGCTAAAAGGAAAAAAAAAACGCTAAAACGAAAAAAACACAAAAAACAGAAAAAAATCGCCAAAATGAAAAAAACCCCCAAAAGAGGAAAAAGAAGTCGCCAAAATAAAAAAAAAACCCAAAAACAGAAAAAATCGCCAAAATGAAAAAAAGTCGCCAAAATGAAAAAATCTCCAAAAATGAAAAAAACCCGTAAAACAGAAAAAAATCACCAAAATGAAAAAAACCTACAAAAACAGAAAAAAAAATCGCCAAAACGAGAAAAAATCGACAAAACTGAAAAAATCGTGAAGCTAAAAAGCCACTTTAAAAAATGCTCAAAACCCAATGCACTTTACTGCATTTTTTAATATTAAAGGAATTAAATGAAACTAAGTTTTTTCTTATTTCGTTTTTGCTTTGTTCACTTAACATATTTTATATATTTTTTAAAGAACTAGATTGGTATCAATAATCAGAAAAATCCAAATATATGACTCCAGGGTTGGAAAACTTACACTTTTTGTGTTATGCAAAACTAAATAGCCCTAAACATTTTTTCATTTTCTTTATAAATTAGATATATTTTATGCTTCTGAAACAAAAGTTTGGCGTATAACATTAGAAAAATGAAAATTACAGCTCCAGAGATGGAAACTGATTTTTTTTTTTTACATTAAAGTATCTAAATAAAACAAATTTTTTTTATTTCTTTGTTCACTTAACACACTTTATTAATTTTTTAAATCAGAATAAACTAAAAGGTTGATTCCAGGGTTGGAAAATGTATTGTTTTTTTTACACAAGTAACTAGGTCAAGTTAGTTTTTTCTGTTTGCTTACAAGTTTTTATACTTTATGACTTAGAATGAAATAGTTTGGCATAAAAATTAGAAAAATAAAAGACATAGCTCCAGAGCTGGAAAACTTAAATTTTTTCTGGTATATAAAACTAATTATTTCTTTGGTAATTAAATATATTCTATATTTAATAAAGAAATAAAATAGTATTAAGAAACTCAGAAATATGGTTCCAGAGTTGGAGATTGAAAAAGTTTCGGTAAAAAAAATAACCAAAAATATTTTTTTTCAGTTAAACAAATTTCATGTTTTAGGAAAATCATTACTCAAGATTTTTTATACAGGTTTAATTTTATATGGATATCTAATCTAATTGAAGTATAAACGAAGGTTTGTGCTAGGGATGGGCAAAAAATATCGATATATCGAAATATCGATATTTGAGAAAATAAATATCGATATATATCGCCGATATTTCAAAAACCTATATATCGATACATCGATTCTTATTTACGAGTATCGGGTTTCGATACTTTTAAAAGCTATAGACGTTTTTAAACTGCGACCCAACTAAGGCAGGTGACTTTTTGGATTGTGTGGGTATAAGCCTAAAGGCAGAATTTGTTTTCACTTTCCGTTCTGTTACGAATCAGCTGACTCTTTTTGGTTTATAAAATTCATATACATATAAGCCATTAGTTTCTCTCTCCTTAATTCTGTTATGTTGCGTACACATTCCTCGATGCATGTCGTTATTCACTTTATGAATGCGATGGTAGAACTATAGCCAAAACTTTACAACAATTACGCCCGGGAACTGATATTGTATTATTTTTTTGACATGTGTTTATAAACGTTAAAAACCGAAAAGTTGTTCCCACTTTCCCGGGAAATGAAAAAGTCCGGGAAAAGAAAAACTCTAATAACAATGGACGATGCAAAACTCATCACTTTAGTGGAAAAATGTGACCATTCTGGTCCGAAACAGCTGATTATTTATTACAGAAAAAGTAACTATTAAAATTTAGAAACAGAACGGCACAGCACAGAGCAGCAACAGAAAGTAAAGACTAATGAAGTCTTAAGGAGCTACAGTAGGTTACGTATTACTTAACATAAATAGTTCTTTTGTATTTTCTTAAAGTAAGTAATTCTGCATTCGAAATTAATGCAAAAAAATATCGATATATCGAAATATCGATGTTTTCAAAAAATAAATATCGATACTGTTCAAAAACATCGATACGATATATATCGATACATTTTCTTCATTTGCCCATCCCTAGTTTGTGCTTATTGTGCCCATTTATTTTAGTAAATGGAGATAAAACTAAAATTTATCGCTAAAGGTTATGCCATGTTGCGTTTCAATTTCCTGATACCTTTCCTTTCTGCTGAACAAATTTAAAAAAAAATCCTGTAGGAATAAAACGTTTACATATTACCACGATGTATACCATTTGCAATGGGATTTTTAAATCAAGACACTAAGCAGTTTTGCAACATCAATGATTATTAAATACGGGGAAATATAAAACAAGTTAGTTTACTTGGTATGGAGGTGCAATACTAATAATATTTTAGAGTTATTAAATAGCAGTACGCACGTTGGTAAAGGGTATATAAGATTCGGCACAGTCGAATATAGCACTCTTACTTGTTTCTTTTGTGATTTTCAAAAATATTATTATTTTATGAATTCTCATATGGTTTTTGAAAGTCTGTGCATAAAGTACGAGGTTTGTGACTTTTCAAAATTTGTGGTTGAAGTCTACTGATGATTTGGTTGAAGCGCCAATGAAATGATTATATAGACATGCTAAACCATCAGCAAATAAATTTCAATTATTTTAATAATAATTTTTTTTACATTTATGCAGTTTTGGTTTTGTTTATTTAAATGAATTTCAAACGCCATCTTATTGCATACAAATTTGAAAATTCATCGCTGATGGTGTGTGAACTTCTTTGGACGCCAACAAAAATGTAAATGCGTATTCCTTCATAGTTTTCGATTATAATATGCCAATTTTTATATTTTAAAAAAATGTTACAAAGTTATTGCCCTAATGTACATATGTATCCAAAATGAAACATAATCAGCTTCATTTTGGAAGCATAATAAGCATAATCAGCTTCAGTAAATTGGCACTGCGTGTGTTAATAAAATATGAGTTTAGCCAAAACAAAAAAAAAATAAAAATTTCTCAAACGCTATTTATAAGCTTTGCAACGACTTAGGCTTTCATACAGCAGCAAAATCAATGATTATCTTTCACTTACGAGTATTTAATATAAAACTTACTTGGTGGTCTATAAATGTCCATTGTTGGTTTACCGCGCATTTGCACAGTCTGAGTGTTGCCACCGGTCTGTAAGTTGAACGCCAAGCTGCGCCTTTTATTGATGTTCTAAAAAATGGTAATAGAAAATAGGATATTACATAATTTTATTTTTATATTTATACATATCTATAAAAATAAAAGAATTTTGGGGACCTATAACTTAAATAATCGAAAAAATATATATAATGCCTTAAACAGAAAAAAGTGCTTAAGTCATATTTAACTGTTTTTCAGGAGAGCAATTTTAAGCGATCAAGTCGGTTTTCAGAAATTTATTGCTTTTACAGTTCAGAAATTCTTTATTAAATTAAATTTTTTAATCAAACAGCGTTCTACACGCTATAAGTAATACATTTAAGTTGAAATATATCAAAGTATAACCTAAACTAAGCTATTATTCCAAATGATATTAGAAGTCTAAAAAATATAAGTCGCAAGTCATAGTGCTATAACTTCCTGCAAAGTCACACAAATTAATTAAGATTTTGACCAGAGGTACTTTCAAATATGCAGATTACGGACGTACCATTAACTCAAAATCAGCTTATCTCGACTTAGCACTTTTTCCTTTTTGCCACAGATTTCTAAGCTAACAGCCTGTTTTTGTAAGACGTTGACGATGGAAATCTAGACATTTTCGTAATAGATTAAAAGAAATTTATGCAAACGATTCCTACGAAACTCTCCACACATTTTTAGTTTTTATAACGACAAGACCTTGTGTTAAAAAGTGGTAAAGGTAGCGACCATTTAAACTTAAAGCATTACTTTACAACCCTGCAGGAAATGGGACTGACACAAGACAAGACGCATGACCGGTCCCCAATCGATAGGGACCAGTCCGAGTTCTAGCACTTCATATGAAGCGGACCAGTCACTTTTACTTGTGACTTGTCACTGAACTATCTTATAGGGATCTATTCGGTGTGGAATAATATAAATTATGTATAAATGTAATTCCGACATTTAAATGTAACAATGAAAACTTATAAATTGTTTTATTGTTACAAATGTAATGGTATTTTATTTTTAATCAGAAATTATTTTGTGACTCGAACTGACAACATACGGCGTGACAGGCCACATGTCCGGCATGACAGGCCCACGATGTCACCAGAAATCGTTCGATCGACAACTTGTATTGGAAACAACAACAACACTAGCAAATTTTTTGTTGTTTTCAATATAACTCTTCGATCGAACGATTTCTGGTGACATCGTGGGACAGGCCATTAAAAATGGATGCAGCAGCAACAATAATAAAAAAATTATGGAAAAAATTGTTTTTTGGCAGGAAAACAATGAAAATATTTTCATTGACCTCTGGGAAATGAAAATAGACAATATGACTGACATCGATCCGCCGATAAAAAAGTTTTATTTTGTGATGTATTTGTACATTTTTTTATATACAATTACTTGATTTCCAAGCACTTCTTCACTTTGTATAAGTGTTTCCATAATTTTAAAATGTTTATTTACAGAATATAAATTAATTTTCATTTTAAAGCGCATTGTAAAATTTCTGAGTTTCTCAGACAAACCAAACAGATCTTGTACAGTTTGTCAAATAAGCGTTATAAAAAGCAGAAAAAATACAGCAACAAACACACGTATTTCTACAGGAGATTTATTTTATTTTGAGCAAATTTATTAGACAGTCTGTGAGCTAAAACCTGAATTTATCAAGCTTGCAGTGTGAACGCAAGATCAGCTGTTTATGGTTTTAACGTTAAAACCAGGTTTTAACTTTCAGTGTGAAAACACTATAATTAAGATGCTTGTTTTGTTAAGATTTTTGTTTGATTCTTTTAAACCAGAGCTGGCCACCGAGAGAAATACGAGAGAAATGTATTCGTGTATGTGTATTCATTTGTATAAGAAGCCGATTGATGTTCGACATTTTGGTGCTACTTTGGGCAGCTCAGTTTTAAACTTATGTTTGGTGTTGAGATTGTCAACACATATTAAGAGTTTTATCATGAACATATAAGTTTTTCGTCTAACTTCAAAAATTTTTTGGGTTGAACTCTACTGATGAGTTTCTTAAATTTTAAATGTCTTATGTACTTTAATAAATACATACATTTGTACATACATACATAAATGTATTAAGTACATATGTTATGTATATATTAAGTAAAATAAAAAGTCAATATATTTTTCATTAATTGGGTGGTTTGGAAGGGATATGATTTCATGTTTTTAATAGAAAATTTTCAATATTTATGTATGAAAATCTTATCATTACTTTAGTGAAATTTTCTTTATAATAATGAATAAACTTCATTTATGGTATGTAAAAACTTCATTAAATCAATGAAATAATTACACTTAATTCATGAAAAACAAGGTTGGAAGCCGAAAAAAATAACGGTATCGGTATTGATACCGGTACAATTATTTTTTAAATTTCGGTATCGGTAGCGGTATCGGCATTTTTTTTATTTCGGTATCGGTATTACCGGTACATACCGTTATCGAGTTTATAATACCGGTATACCGATATTTCTGATAAATTTATTATTTCAGGCAGTGGAAATAACAAAAAAATTTTTTTTTATTAAATTACTTCAAAAAGGTAGTATTTTTACATTAACATATGTACTCGTATAAAAGCATGTAAGCTTATTTGTTTCTATATATGTATGTTTTATACTATTATTAAAAAATAATTTATTAAAAAAGTGAAACAAGGGGACTACAGTTCAAACTTTATGTATATAAAGTATACATTTTGGTTAATTAAACAAAATACATAGTAAAAATAAAAGTTTTGTCTATACTGATATATTACACTGTGTGACAAATTTTGATGAAATCGAAATACGTGGGACGTGTTATTATTTTTCTGCTAGGTATTGTCGAGTATAACAATACAAATTGTATTTGAAATTTTTCAGACACCTCCAAAAAGCCGGGCTTTCGTACCCGTGGATACTTATCAACCTCTAACTAAGTTAAATATCAACCGATTTTAAATTTATAAACGGATAAAGAAAGAAGAGACTAAGACCTTTTGAACCACATATATCTTGTTTCAGTAAATTTCAAATATATGTCTTTTATTTTTCGACACTTTTCTACTTTGGACACGTTCTTAGGCAATATTTTTGTACTGGACCTATATTGTTTATAACTTTGTTTATAAAAAATAATTGAATAAGAGCAATTCGCAGGACTGTTTTAAATATTTTGTTAGAAGACTTTTTGCTAAAAAATAACTACCTGTATGATGTATTTCGCGTTCTAATTATACGCTTTCGGTGTATTTTAGCTTCCAGGATGATGAAAGTACAATTTAATAGATTTATATCAACACAGAGTACAAAATTGGTACAACAGTGGTCACCAAAATGTTTTCCTTCCTTTTAAAACTACTTTTCTTCACCTCAAGAGAGGAATCTTTAACTTCAAATATAAAAGTTTAGAAGTTTTTTCTCTAAAAACCTTATATATTACGGTGAAGTGTGTAAACAATTTTTGCCCATATTACGGATTACAGCTAAACTAAGTTGGATTGAAACTGAAACAACTTAACTTTTAAACAATTGTTTTTTTGGTATTCTGAATAACAACTACATAATTTAAAAAAAGCAGTTGTCTCATGGTGAAAAAAGTTGTAATAACTACCGGAATCGGTATACCGGTACGTACCGGTATAGACGTAAACGGTAGTCTGGATACCGGTATTTTCTAACAGAAATGGATTTCGGTATCGGTAACGATACCGGTATCTAATTTTAGCGGTATTTGAATCTGTATCGGTATTTTTACGATACCGTTTGCCAACCTTGATGAAAAAGTTTCATTGAACTAACTAACGAAATAGTTTCATTCTATTTATGACATAGCCGCCAAGATTAACTTCATAAATACAATGAATCATTATTCATTGATCCAATGAAGAATTTCATTAGCTAACTTTTAATGACCGATTTCATTAATACAATGAACAGTTTCATTGTCTGAATGAAGGGTTTCTTTCATTGTATAAATAAGTATATCTTACAGTCTGTAAAACATTAGAGAAAAATTATGCACAAAATGGACAAGAAGACGAAATAGAGGAAAATGTAAATGAAGAAAAATCAATTTGTCCACAAGCAAATTGCATTGATTTTCTCTCTAACGACCACAATAAATTCTTTTGCAATACAGTCTTCTTGAAGAATATAAAATATCGTTATGCTTGTTTTTATGTTATATACTCGTGTCATTTGTGCATTATCAACAGTTGCTTGCAACTAAATATTTAGAATTTGATTTTTTTTTTGACTTGCGACTGTTTATGATTTAGTGTGCTATATGTATATGTAAATTTCCTCTAATGTTGTAAATTGATGCAAGAAATTTTTCACAATTATTGACAATAACGGTTTCAATTTTAAGCAGTTACAATAAATCTGTTTTTATTCTTAATTAATGGCTTAACACATTTTTCAAACCGAAAAGACAAACAAATTATAAAACTGTGAATGACATCAAGTGGTGACAATAACTAAGCCCAGTAATTCTTCATCCACTCAAATCATATTATCCTTTATTTTACGAGTACCTTAATAATATTTAATTAAGTTAAATATTGTATTTTGAGGAAGCCAAACTAAAGGATGAGGCAAATTTGAGGTTAGGAAGTAAATTGACTGTCAAATGATGAAATTTCAAGAATTGAGCTGTCATCCTTTGACATTTATTTAGTAAAATGTTGGGAAATTTGAACGCTACACTCTTGAACAAAGAATTTTAATTGTGAAATTTGTAAAGCTTAATATGAAAGGCCGGGCTTACGTGCACAAACCAGAAACAACTGATGCTTTGAAAGATGAAACTCGGCGCTGCATTGCCAAGATAAGCGAAGCTTTGTTGCAAAATGTGGTTAAAAATTTTGTGAAAAGGCATTTCCTCGACATCATATTTCATTAATAATTCCCATATTTCTACTTTACATTGGTATCAATCAATAAAACTGAATTTGTCAGAAAAGTATGTTTTTAAGCCAATATACTTCCAAACCTTAAATTTGCCCACCTCTTATATGTGATAATTTTTAATGAAGCAATTACACCAAATACAATTGCAAATTACAACACTCGATATCAAAAGGTATTTCAAAACTTTTCAATAGAGTTTAAATGGAAACATTTTGAAATTTCGCTACATCGAATGCAGTAGTTCTGACCTTCACAAACACCAGCAGAACGGAACAACATGCTGTTTTTGAAATCAATTTTTGTTGGTGCAATTTTGGTAATTAAAAATAAATTATCAATTACATGTAATTTGGCTTCTTTAAACTACGAGATTTAGAAACCAAAACAAATTTCAACAGAAATTAAAAGCTAACCAAGATACACATAATTTATTTTATTCAAGCCATGGCACTTTTAAGGGAAGTTTACAGTTATCTAGACCTTGAACGCAATAAAAATTATATATTTTGCCTTATCGTGCTTGGCGTATTTCAAATACGACTACGACAGTTTGGTAATATTTAGATTAAAGAAAAACAGTTGAAGTCTTCTTTAGTCTATTACAAAATTGTAGTCGAGGTCGAAATACGCCAATCACGATATGGGTGATTTTCTTGTCCAGTGCACATAATTATTCTTAAAAATATAATACATATGTAATAATAAATTTAACCAATTTTCTTTGTAAAGTAGTGTAAGAACAATTAGAAGAGAGAGAAAACGGTTGATTAAATATTAACGATTTTTGAATAGCGCATATAATGAAATTATCTGGGTGGTTACTATGTAATTCCTTTTGAAAGGAAATGTTTTCGAAATGTTATGTTAATAACATACAGATTCGAACAGTTTTCCTCTCGATTCGAAATATAACGTATCGGTCGAAAGTCCATCTAGAAAAAGTTAAAATTAAGTATCTTAAATTGGGATATTAGTGTCAACGAGCTTTTATTCTTGAAATATTCTATTCTATTTTAGCGAAAATATGTCTTTTTTCATTTTTTTTTTCCTAAAGATTATTTATTTAATAAAGCAGAAATTAGAAGTGCCTTCATTGAGTATTTAATATGATAAATGATTTACAATTTGTTTTTAATTTTTATGGCCCTCAAGCACCATTTCAGTATATATACGTATGTATGTATATACATATGTACTATGAAAAGAAATATGATGAATTGTTAGCACATATGTACTATATAGTATATACATATTTATTTGATGACCCTCAATAAACAATTTTTTACGAAACATGAAACAAACAAGATGACAAAATTAATAAAAATTTTAGGATTTTCATTAAGGTCATAATTTTTATTTTCTATCTTCCATTATTATTATTATTATCTTTTTTGGAAGTTTGCCAAATTTATTTCACACAAAATCTTAAATATTCACGGAAAAAATTAAAAGGAAATCTTAGCTGAATATCCGGCGATGAGTTCTAATCAAAATTATTTTTATTATTTTGTTGTGTTTATGCAACAAATGGAAATGGGAACAAATTCTTTTAATTATTTTTCTTTTTACATAAATAGCAGGGTTCAGTGTTTGGTGCAAATGGTATAGTGAAATTCAAGCGCAAAATATCTTACATATATTTATTCAATAACTTTAATACATAAAAACTATACGCCAGTATAATAAATCTTACATTACAGCGCTGCAGCGGGTGATTTGAACCTTTTTCATTTGTTTTTTTTTCACAGATCATGTGTGGCTGGTCTTATTTTTATTAAAAAAAAATCAGCGTTCTGTGAGAAAAGTTTTTCCTGCACTTCGATCAACATACATACTCGTATGTTGGGAATCATCGACCTTCCGAGATCTGGATTTTTTTTTTTGTGTTATATGA
Source organism: Tachina lurida (assembly GCA_944452675.1). Taxonomy (NCBI): domain Eukaryota; kingdom Metazoa; phylum Arthropoda; class Insecta; order Diptera; family Tachinidae; genus Tachina; species Tachina lurida. Next base: position 43,538,960 of record OX101753.1, read on the forward strand.
AGTCAAACGTCTTCGTCGATAAGCTAGCTGTATTTAACACTTGGAAGCTAACATTACTAGAGTACTTCGCGATATACCACGTCGGGGTTGTTTATAATAGCTAATAAATGCTCTTTGAATAACTGAAGTTGGTCGTCTATTGCTGGTATGCTATTGCCAAGGCTATCCTCGAGAGGCCGAAATTGATTATGTTTTCTTGCAGAAATGTCTCTTGTGATCTACATATATATACCTAATTTACAATAATTTGTAATTGATTTTTGAATTTTGTTGCACGAAACTTTTTTATTTGCTAATTGCAGCGCAATGGAAGCTAATTTTACATAAAAATGGACGTAGAATGAATCTCTGATGCATTTTTGGCAACTTTTTTGATATGAGTTGCTCCTCCAGGCCTCCTATTGATAAATAAAAAATTGTCATGCAACTAATTTCAAGCACATACAATGTATATTATATACACCTATGTATGTATGTATGTATGTATGTAAACCATTTAGTAGTAAAATTTTTACAATTATTTACAATAAGAGATCGAAACAAATATGATCAAGGGTGTCATAGAAACCAATTTCGTCTTTCCCAACGTATGGAGAATTTTGACTGACGCATCAAAACATAAATGTGAAAAAATGCTAACTTCCTATCCCAAAATTTCAGCCATCAAAGGTATTGAGATCAAAGTTTTGACCAAGTTCTTGTTTCATACAATACTTATCACTACAACTTGCTTTGCATTATATAAATTTTTAATCACCACACACAATATTTTTTGAACAAATATCCATTATTCTCTTCTAGCTCTCTAGCGCAAATTTAAACTTTTATGGGTTTGACAGCACTGCGTCCTTTTTTAAAATTCCAGATTTCTCTGTCGCTAGTAGTTACTTGTCATCCGTATGAAGTTTTAGAGAAAACGGCTAATAAGAAAGACATAATTACAGAAAGTATTCTACTAAGCTAAAATTTTAAATTTTTAAAACTGAAATTTTTATTAGCCTTGCATAAATTCAACGTGTAGCCCCTACACCCGGGTTGAAATTTCCGGGTTCTCAGATTTTTTAGTCAGTTTCTCAGCTAGCCACTTGTGTTCTAAATTTTAGCTCTCTAGCTATAGCGGAAGTGCTTCATCAATTAGATGAGTTTGTCAGTGAGTATGTTTTAAAATATGCACTTTTTGCATCTCCAGGAAGCTTTCATTGTAAAACTTTCAAACCTCGCATACAAGTTTACATGAATCAATTCCAATTATGATTTAATCATTTTATAATTTTACGATTACGGTGAACAATGTTATGAGGGGGTAAACAGGTCGTATATACGCACTGTACATATGCAGAGTCCGGCGCACTACGGTGCGTTTAGATACGAGTATACACGAATATCCTTTATTTTTGGCGACGAATATTCGCGGCGCCCAAAAAGTCGTCGTTCGTTGCAGTTGTGTTCCTGGCATGAAGTAGTGCACGGTATGTAAAAAGCCACATGACGTCGTCATGAAGCTACATTTGCTACATGCCGTGTACTACACCTTTTCTAGTTGTAATTCAGAAAGCGTCAATTGCAATTAAGATTTATCAATTTTAATTCAGAAAGCATCAACTGTAATTCAGAAAGTGTCAATTGTAATTCAGAAACCGTCCATTGAAATTCAAAAAATAATAGACCTGTTCATTTACTTTCCCAGCAGATATTAGCAACGAGAAAGTAAGGCAGAAATACGAGTATACAAAATTACTCTCCCAAATGCACAGTGGCGTGAATTAAAAAAAAAGTGGTAAAAAGTCCGCAACTTTTGAACTAGTTAACCGATTTCGATGAAACCAACTGTTTTGGAAAGTAGAAGTGTTGAAATTTTTAGAAAGCTTATTTTGAGGCACCCTGTTGTAAGACAGGGTAGCTCCAAACAGCCTCAAAGTGGGAAAGTGCGGGTATCGAAATTCTTTCGGAGCTTGTAACTTTTGTAAATAGGGACCGATTTCAATAATTTTTTCAGCGGGACAATCTACGTTAAGAAATAAAAATAAAACATGCTGAGAGTACCATTTCATCTCTTTCAGTTTCAAAGTTATTTGACTTGAAAAATTTATTTTTTAATTTTTGGCCCTGACTTTTTTTATTCGTTAGTACATAACTTCTTTATTACTTGGCAAAAATCAGTATGTTTTAATGTTTTTGAAAGAAAACTTCATTACAATTCATATAAAAAAAAAATTTTTTGATATCTCAAAAATTGTAGCAAGGAATAATTTTGCAATTTGGATTTTTAAAAATTATGAAAAAATTTGGTATATTTTGTGAAAAAAGTATTCTTAATTTTTTTGGAATATTTTAAAAAATTATTAAGTATTTGATAAAAACTTTGATTGTTTCTGAGAAAGGAGACATTGAGAAAGGCTGTGAAATAAATTTTGGAGATTGTTGTTGGTGCACCCTACATTCAGCATTGGTCGAAAACTAGCAATTTTTTTTCAAAAAATCCGATTTTCGGATGTGGCAAAAAAATTGCACGGTCGTTTTTGTAAATTTTTTGGTTTTTTATTATAAATAAATTTGTTGTTAGTAGCCTGTAAGAAACTTACGACATCCTACACATAAATGTAGGCAGGAGAGGAGATTTTCTAAAAATTCTAAAATTTTTCTAACACAATTTTTCCCAATAAGAAAAAAGTATTATAAAATTATAAATTGGGAATCATTTTAATTTTTATCAATAGCATACATTTAGTTTTGCAAACTGAAAAAAAATTATTCTCCTACCTTCAATACTTTTTGAAATATTCGAAATCCAATTTTGATTAAAAATTTTAATTTTCTACATTTTTTATTTTTGTCTAAATTATTGATCTTATTTTCTTTACTGCAAATGTTTCTTAATTTTTTCTATGTTATTACAATAGTAGATATAATTATCTATTCAACGGTATATAATATGTATTCCTTTGCCATTATATCAGTTTTAAAATGTATACACAAATATAACACCTCAGGTAACAATTTACGTGTATATCTGATACTCAAACAAACCCACATTTTTTATGAACTCTTGAAGCTGTTATTAAATACTTTTTTTTACTTAAATACAATAAAATATAAGAATTTATATACATAAATATAAGTATATTTATATACCTACAAGGACAAATAGATTGAGTTATTTATTTATTTAAAAAAAATTAGTAGTTAATTTAACATTAGAACATTAAATTACGAAAAATTTTTTATGTAGCTCCTTTTTAAACGCATATAAATTGCCTAAGTTTTGAATATAATTTGACAGAGAATTCCAGAGACTTTTTGCCATGATATCAGATATTTGTTTGTATGAATATAAATACTTATGTATCAAGAGATATATGTACAATGTACATATGTATCTGAGACATCATGGCCTAGCAAGCTATTAATTTCCTCTGCTTCGGGATCGTCCTTCTCGATTTCAATACTTATTTTTGGCAACCATTTCATTCTTATGCCTTGTATGCAAATGATGCATTAGAGCATTTACGTGTATTGAAAAGTCGATATTGCTTAACATCTCTATTTCTAACTTCCTGTGCTTCTTCGGTTAGTTCCCCCAGAGGAATAATGTTTTTTCTATTTGTTCTTTTGTATACGCTAGCACTTTATGTACGGTTGGAGTTATTGATTTTCATGGATATAATTCATTTATTAGAATCAGAGTGTCTTTTGAATATTTTTCAAACTTGTCCTTATTAATTAACTTTTTGCTATTTATGACGGCCAGTATTATTTTGAAACGTCTTATGAGATTAAAACTAAAACCAGTTATAGAAGATGTGGTTTCAGGGTCATCAAAAAATCGCCTAGCAGTGTTGCCATTATTGGAGTTTCCATAGCCATATAAAGGTTTGTCAATGATTAATCCACGTTTCATAAACTCATCTTGAATTCTTTTCTTTTCTTCCAACTGTATCTGCTTTAAAGCAGAATTATTCGCAACTGGAGCGTTCTGATGTTCTGGTACACTGCGATACTTGTTGTCGTAAAATGTACTCCATGAATCGAATCTGAGCATGAAGTGGTGATATTCCAAGCTTAAGGGCATCTTCATTAGTTGTAGTATAATACTCAATGTCCTTAAAATCAGAATCTTTCTTTCCGCATATATTACAAATCAAATAAGATTTTGTATCGGTTATTGCATTTGCAACTTTTCCATCTATCATTGTTAAATAAGGTCTAAAAGATATTGTTATTACTCGTCGTAATATATGAACGTCAATAGGTTCCATATTAGAAATTTCATGTTTTATACCATCAACCAGATTTTGAGTTGTTTCTTTGTTTTCCTTGATGTATTCAAAATGTATTGGTCGGCATAAAGACTTTGAGCCTGGAGTAGTATTTACCCACATATCTTTAAATGCATTTTTACTTGTTGAAGGCATTTCATTATGTAGTCGAAGCCTTAATGGTACTAACGATGCCATTAAAACTTTGGAAAAGTCATTATCGTATGCACTGGGCTGTCTATATTCTGAAAATCCAGATGATCCATCACATCACCATTTGTATATTAGTGTTAGTTCGGAATTATTACATGTATCTAAGTCTCTTTCGTCAAAAGTAGCGATCAGTCTTGATCCTGTATTATGAAGAAGGTCTGACAAACTAATATCAAGTCTTCTTGTTTAATCCTTTTGCTCCTGCGTCGAACGTTATCGTAATCTTTATTTGGCCGACCAAACTTCTTTGGGTATATTTTCGTAGATAGTCCCATATCTAACCAATCCTGATTTTTATTCTGAAATTTAGAAATTGATTTATTGCATTCACGTATCTTCTTTTCATATAATTAAAAAAAAAATCAAGTTTTTTCCATAAACCGGTGTTTACAGATAAACCATATGTAGTAGATATTGTGTACATCATTTGGTCTACCTTGTCCAACCAAGTACTCCCATCAGTGAGGTTTTCCCACATTAATTTGCAGAGCGATTTATTTTTAATTGTTATCTCCATGATAGCTATAACTGAAATAATGACATTAAATGCATCGCAGCTTAAATATATAGCTATTTTACAAGCTACGAATACAAAACCGATACAAATATCAGGTAAAACCATATCCATATTAGAGATGTGCGCGCAGGAACCTTTGTCCTTGTAGGTATATAAATATACTTATATTTATGTATATAAATTCTTATATTTTATTGTATTTAAGTAAAAAAAAGTATTTAATAACAGCTTCAAGAGTTCATAAAAAATGTGGGTTTGTTTGAGTATCAGATATACACGTAAATTGTTACCTGAGGTGTTATATTTGTGTATACATTTTAAAACTGATATAATGGCAAAGGAATACATATTATATACCGTTGAATAGATAATTATATCTACTATTGTAATAACATAGAAAAAATTAAGAAACATTTGCAGTAAAGAAAATAAGATCAATAATTTAGACAAAAATAAAAAATGTAGAAAATTAAAATTTTTAATCAAAATTGGATTTCGAATATTTCAAAAAGTATTGAAGGTAGGAGAATAATTTTTTTTCAGTTTGCAAAACTAAATGTATGCTATTGATAAAAATTAAAATGATTCCCAATTTATAATTTTATAATACTTTTTTCTTATTGGGAAAAATTGTGTTAGAAAAATTTTAGAATTTTTAGAAAATCTCCTCTCCTGCCTACATTTATGTGTAGGATGTCGAAAGTTTCTTACAGGCTACTAACAACAAATTTATTTATAATAAAAAACCAAAAAATTTACAAAAACGACCGTGCAATTTTTTGCCACATCCGAAAATCGGATTTTTTGAAAAAAAATTGCTAGTTTTCGACCAATGCTGAATGTAGGGTGCACCAACAACAATCTCCAAAATTTATTTCACAGCCTTTCTCAATGTCTCCTTTCTCAGAAACAATCAAAGTTTTTATCAAATACTTAATAATTTTTTAAAATATTCCAAAAAAATTAAGAATACTTTTTTCACAAAATATACCAAATTTTTTCATAATTTTTAAAAATCCAAATTGCAAAATTATTCCTTGCTACAATTTTTGAGATATCAAAAAATTTTTTTTTTATATGAATTGTAATGAAGTTTTCTTTCAAAAACATTAAAACATACTGATTTTTGCCAAGTAATAAAGAAGTTATGTACTAACGAATAAAAAAAGTCAGGGCCAAAAATTAAAAAATAAATTTTTCAAGTCAAATAACTTGGAAACTGAAAGAGATGAAATGGTACTCTCAGCATGTTTTATTTTTATTTCTTAACGTAGATTGTCCCGCTGAAAAAATTATTGAAATCGGTCCCTATTTACAAAAGTTACAAGCTCCGAAAGAATTTCGATACCCGCACTTTCCCACTTTGAGGCTGTTTGGAGCTACCCTGTCTTACAACAGGGTGCCTCAAAATAAGCTTTCTAAAAATTTCAACACTTCTACTTTCCAAAACAGTTGGTTTCATCGAAATCGGTTAACTAGTTCAAAAGTTGCGGACTTTTTACCACTTTTTTTTTAATTCACGCCACTGTGAAATGTGAAAAAGTAAATAAACGCTTAATGCTAGAAACATAATTGGGACGAACGGCGAACTTCGTTCACGTTGACGAATTCGTCCTTAAGAATTCGCTGAGTAAATTCGTCGTATGAAGCACAATAGCAACGAATTTACTCACCGAATTCTACTGTCATAATTCATAACAGGGAAGGAAAATGACTTCTTGGATTTTGTACCAACTGTGAAAACAAAATGTACTTTTTGGACCATGACGGTACAATTTTTTTCTTCTTTTATATTTATTAGTAAGAACGGAAACGTAAAAAAATTTGTAAGAATTCAGAAGTAAACAATAAAAAACAGAAACTTAACAAAAATATGTATAAAAATTCAGTATATTCAGCAGACTTGACACCACATGGTACATGAATTTGCCTTAACAACAGCATTGCAACAAAACCAGAGAAGCTGACCGTCTAAAATTAAACACACACAACAAAATTAAAGACAACATAGGCAAAATTAATGTTACCATATCGCCGGTTGGTTTCTGGTTTGCCGCACTGTATTTTCAAAATACATTATGTCTGCAGCAAACCAGAAACCAACCGACGATATAGTGAAACGTTGGCATTTTTAAATTGTACCAAGTAACTCGCGGTAGTACCACGGTACCAACGAGGTCAAAAATGTACCATAAAAAGTACAATTGTACCATGATTTCCATCCGTGATTCATAAAGTTGGTTATTGTGTATGCAAAGAGAGAGAGAGAGAGAGAAAATTGTTTTTTCATCGTTCGTCGGCGTACAAAATAGAAATAAACCTATCTCAGAGTTCGTCACACACCACGTTCTACGGTGGTGTTGTGTTCATTTTCATATGCGCAAATATGTTTTATTTTTTATGACGAAAGTTCGCACCAAAATATTCGTCGTTCGTCCCAGTTGTTTTTCTAGCATAACTTGTAAGAACTTGCAAGAAAATTTTATTCATATCAGAACCATGGATGGAAACCAGGATACAATTGTATTTTTTCTAATGTATTTTGTTTGATAATATTTTAAATTGCACTTTTTTTTACAAATTGACATTTAATATGAAATTCTTTACACAGTTTCATGTATGGTTACTATGAATTTTTCATAGTTTTTTAATTTTATTCATTGACAAATACAAAAATGCAACTTTCCATCTCTGATCATATATGAGAAACAAACAAAATTCCTTGACAATAAAATTTAATTTATGTAGCTTAATGAAAGAAAAACAATAAATAAAGAAAATATGCTTTCTTTTTACATACGTTTACATGTTTTTTTTAACAAAGAAATGCACATTTTTCAGTTTTACTTTTTCAGATATTTTTTAAATAATTAATTTGACAACAAAACACACAACACGTGGTTGGATAATTCTTGCAAGTAAAAATTTTACTATTAATAATTTGTAGGATTTTTTTTGTATCTCAATATTTCTCTCTCTTTTGACGCTCTCTTCTTCAAACTTTTTGAGTTAATGAACACTTTCCAGTAACAATTGTTACAAATTCGTAAAAATTTTTAGCAAATAAACAAACCAAATATATATTATAAAGGAAAATCTATTATTCGACATATTGTCATAAGTTTATTACAATTGACGCTTTCTGAATAAAAATTGACAAATCTTAACTACATTGACGTTTCTGAATTATAATTGACGCTTCATAAATTGTAACTGGAAAAGGTGTACATTAGGGATGGGCAAATGGAAAAAATGTATCGATATATATCGTATCGATATTTTTGAACAGTATCGATATATATTTTTTGAAAACATCGATATTTCGATATATCGATATTTTTTGCTGCATTAATTTGAATGCACAATTAGTAACTTTAAGAAATTTAATACAAAAGAACTATTTATGTTAAGCTATACGTAACCTACTGTAGCTCCTTAAAACTTCATTAGTCTTTACTTTCTGTTGCTGCTCTTGCTGTGCCGTTCTGTTTCTAAAATTTAATAGTTACTTTTTCCGTAATAAATTATCAGCTGTTTCGGACCAGAACGGTCACAGTTTTCCACTAAAGTGGAACTTTTTCATTTCCCGGGAAAGCGGGAATGACTTTTCGGTTTCCTGGGAATTCCCGCCCGGTGCAAAACAATACAAAATATTGTTTTATTTAATTTTAATTTATTTATTTCAACAAAAACAAATTATAGTTCATGATATCGATTAAATAATAACGTTTTATAAACACATTAGTCAAAAAAAATAATACAATTTCAGTTCCCGGCCGTAATTCTTGTAAAGTTTTAGCTATAGTTCTACTGCCATCAAAATGTGCGGGATCCCGGGGAAATCCCGTATGACAAACATTAATTGTTATGTTTCAATATAGTATTCAGAATCACAGTTTATTTCGAAGTGATTGTATTTTATTTATGATGCCACTTACAGTTACCAGTTTTTTTATTTTCACAGGTTGAACCGAAACAGAACAGAATTAAGGAGAGAAAAACTAACGGCTTGTATATGATTTCTATAAACCAAAAAGAGTCAGCTGATTCGTAAGCCTTTAGGCTTATACCCACACAATCCAAAAAGTCAACTGGCTTAGTTGGGTCACCTTATAAATTCGCCAGGGATGTTATTATGAAATTTCTCTTTTTTCTTCGCATCACTAGTAGTGATCGTACAGTTATAAAACAGCTATAGCTCTTAAAAGTATCGAAACCCGATACTCGTAAATAAGAATCGATGTATCGATATATCGGTTTTTGAAATATCGGCGATATTTATCGATATTTATTTTCTCAAATATCGATATTTCGATATATCTATATTTTTTGCCCATCCCTAGTGTACATACTAATTTGAGAATATGCAATCAACAATGTCAAGTGTATTTAGGTTGTTTGGTGATGACGAAAATAAGGGCATAGTTTTAGGCTGTACCCATAAAACCTCATTTGGTATTTGGCTTCGCTAACAAAAAAAAATATCAACTGGCTTAGTGGGGTCATTAAAGGCCGTGATACACTATTATACACAGTCGTACGATTCATTCACTGGAAAATCGGATTGAATTCTGTCACACTCCAAAAAAAATCGCAACAAAATCTTTTATAGGTGCCTCACTATTACACAAAAAAAAATGCAAGAACATTTAAAATAATTTTTATGTTTAATTATTTGGCATTTCTAAAGAAATAATAACGCTAAATGTAATTTTCAAAATGTATCTCTCTATCTTTAAATAAATGAAGCAGAATTTGCAGTTTTCTTAGCAACTGCCTTACAAAAATCATCTCTGATCTAATAGAAATTATCATTTTATGAAAATGTTCATAAACTTTTGGAAATCGGACAGACTTGTCAAAAAATCTGTCACACATATCAAATTTTAGTCCACACTATCATACTTTTTGAGCACAGACGATTTTTTTGACAGATCGAACGACTGTGTATGATAGTGTATCACAGCCTTAAGGTAAAAAGGTAAATTTCTGTTTAAGATTCAGCGTTACCGCTGTGGTATTTTTACGTTTTCTTTGTTGTTTTCGGAGAACCTCTTAGATTTTGGGAATATTGCGGCATATCTAGAGAAAAATAACTTTTAAGCTATACAATATTGAAACAATACATGATTGGGCCTATTTATATATAAGTTGGTCGAATTTCGACCAACGGTTGACTCAACTAAAAAAAAATATTTCTTAATTAACTAATTTATTTGCTATTAGTATAAAAGAGATTAAAGATCCATAATAGTACAATTTTTGTGAAAGATCTCCATACTTTACAGGGAGCTGCACTAGGCGTGATAATTCAAATGCAGATCCACTTAGAGAATAATTCGCTGAATCTCTTAACAGTGCAGCTCCACCGAAAAAGTAAGTAAATAAATAATTAATTACATAGATAAATGAATTTTATTTTACAAAATAATTGCATTGTTGAATTGTACTGTTCCCTTTTTATAGACATGGATTGAGTGGGAAAGCGATGTTAACAAAAAGCTTGCACAAAACAAAGCGGGCAAACGGTGGAGGGATTCATGTTTTCCAAATACCAGCTAAGAGAAGCTGAGCAGACAATGGCATGAACATATGTACATATACATATTGATGGGCGTATCTCAATTTTTTTCTAAATCGCGTTCTTAACGTTTTCTGGGAGACAATGTATAATTGCATCCTCCTTGAAGATCTTAGTACGTTGCAGTAAAAAATTTTTTCTGCATGTAAATGCTTTAGTTTTTTTGCTCCTCCTATAAAATATAGAAAATTCAAGTTCCGCCTTTCCTACATATATTGCCATCGAGATGTAACATTGCGCAATCTGTGTAAGATGCGGTTAGTATTGCAATTGGACTCAGCGAATATGTACTGGGGAGCAAATTCTGTTAATATCGTCAAATCGGCCATTACATGCATTGTTTGCTATCAACATCCCAAAAGTTATTATTAATTCTACTAGTGTTTTTAACTAGTGGGTTTTAAAAAAAAAATTTACAGAAGACAACAAGAGAAGCTCGAAAGAAATTGAAATTAGGAGGGGTTGATCAAAAAAGAAAAGCCTAAGCCTTATTTTCATTTAAATTCTTTTTTCTTTTTCAAGTAAAAAAAATTAAACTAACGGGATCACATTAGCCCCTATTAGATATCGTTCTCAATTTAAGTTCGCTGTGCAGTGTGAGAGTCAATCCAACTCGCATATTGGTATTACCATTCACAACTTAAATAACTGTAGAGCTTGCAATTGTCTAGCGCCATAAAATTCCCAACATTAGATGGGATTAGCAATACTAAGAAATAATTTGGTTGAGTGAATGTTGGGGAGTTAATAAATTGAGTGATCGCTCCTAATATATTTTCACTTGCTAATGAATATAGAATTAGTTTTGTTCCCTTTCAAAGATCAAAAAATTTTGCCCTTATTTTCAGAAAAGAATCCGTCAATAGTATGCAAAATTCAATATAATTCAATAAGAGGTGGAAAATTATCGATGGCACTATCGATAGTTAATTCTTTTGTGACTCGATGTTTTAATTCTGCAATCTATCGATAGTAAATGATACACCACTAGAAGCTAAAAATGTAAATATGTATTTTGCTTTTCATAAACAAATATGACTGGATGATCTCACTTATTTTTCATGCAATTATTTTAGTTTTTTTTATTTATTGAGCTGAGAACTAAAATTCTGTTGTTTCGTTTTGTTTAAAAATATTTTGTTTTGAACTTTTAGTGTAAATAAATACATTATACGATAACCATACAACTTTGATACTATGACGATAGTTATCGATCGTCGATATATCGATAGTTTCTCTCTCTTGAATCTACATATATATCGATAAAGTTTTTTCAACTATCGAAAACTTTCGATTGTTTCACTATCGGTAGTTTTCCACCTCTAAGTTCAATAACTTATTGTTTATTTAATTTTACAAGCAAATATTTCCAAGAATGAGCTGACAATTTACCTGATGATTGGAAGTGCGCACAAAACTTCGTTCTCTTGTTATGCTGGCGGGTACAACCACCTGCTGTGTTTGAAATTCCGGGGACTTGCGTATTTTGCGAGCATCATTTTGATTGCTGTTCATTTGCTGAGCTTGTTCCACTTTTTCGGCCATTGTTTGTTAGCTTTTTGTTTAAGTCTTAAAAGTTTATTTTTATTTATTTATTTTTTTTAGAAAAAAAAAATCTCTTAAATTTACAAATCTTTGGTGTAAATTATAGTATGAAAATGATGCAAAAATGTTTATTTTTCTCTCTAAGTTTTCCTTTAATTAATCTTTTCCGTTTTTATGTAAATTAATAATTTCAAATATCACATTCAATGTTTCATTATAAAGCTAAAAACATATAATAGTTGTAACCATTCTTTTGTTTTTGTTTATTTAAATATTTTTCTTTTCTTTGCTTTTTCGTTTATATACACGGTATATGTTTTTATTTAAGATAACTTTTTAAATAGTTTTCGCACTAAATTTGTTTAATTTAAATTATTTTCTTTACTAAGTGGTCGTCGTATTTATTTTGTTCGAAGAGTATTTTGTAGATAATCCTGAAAGTAGGGAAAAAGGTGTTGATAAAAATAAATGTTCCATGTAATTGAAATATTAAAAAGAACTTAGGTCTATAACTGAATTAATATTAATCAAAAATACATTAAACTTATTCTATATATTTTTTGGAAATATCTATCTGCCTTAATCTTATTAATAGTGTTAAAATACCGATTGTTTTAAAGAAGAAAACAGAAAAAAGAACAGCTGGGGTGGTCTTATCGTCGCTTTCGATAACCAGCTGATTCGATCACTTTTTTCAGTTTGAAATTATGGCATTCGATATCGTACCATCTTATTAAATTTTTCGATAGCGAATGTAATAGTCTCAAACTGAAAACTGAGAGAAAAAATAATAAATTATTTATTTTATTTTTATATAACGTTTTTTGTTTGTACTAAACAAATCTAGGTCTTTTATTTCCTTACACACTTCTCTTTTAACTTTTATGAATTGCGTTAGAACTAAGTTTTGAACATCGTGTTTCGTTTTTGCCAAAATAAAGTTTCAGAGATTCAAAAATAAATGTTCTTTTTGTTATACCCCCTACAGAAAAGCCATTATTTGTGACTAGTTTGGAAACTAAGGCTGAGTTTACATCTGGCATTTTTTGTGTGTCATTTGATTCAGACATGTATTTATTGATTTAAACAGTTTCCAATCATGTTGGATTCTATAAAATTGCCTATTAGTCATGTATGGAACTATTTAACTTAATAAATACATGTCTGAATCAAACAGTTTTTCATTAGTAATTAGTGGTTACGCTTTTTTACGCTTGTGTGACATTTGGCACACCGATGTAAACCCGGCCTAAGGCACTTACAACTTCTTTCTAATTAGAATATTTTTCCGATGTTGTCTGTTTTCTACAAATTATGTTATTTTATGATATTGTTGATTCCATTCCAATTTTATGAATTTTGCCCAAGTGGCAAATAAGGTCACTAGTACATTAACCTTTACACAAAAGAAATTTTCATAAAACGAATAACGGAACTCATCAATAAATATACGCGTACAAACTAAATTTGCCATAATTAAATATAAAAAAGTCCCGGGAATTCCCGCATAAATTTTCCCGGGATTTCTTTTCCGGAAAATGTGCGAGATCCCGGGAATTTTTTAGTCGATAGTATTATCGATAGTATCGATAATGGTATCTGAAATAGCGATAGTGAAAAAAAAGACAGATAAAGAATGCGTACAGTAAAATCCAATCTCTTGTATTTTTAAAGTTATTTGACTTTTTTTTTTAATTTTGAAATATTTTAATTAAAGAAAGAAGGATAAGAATATAGGAAAATTTAAAAATATATGGTTGTAATGTATTTAAGGAAACACGAATTATTGTAAGTACTGGCTACAGTTTGCACATTAATATGCAGCACAAATTAATGTATACATTGTTCATCACGAGAATGTGCATATTCCCAATATTAATACAAATAACTTAACATTCAGCAACCAGACTGTGTGCTCATTCAAAGCGTGGGAGTTTCATAGTGCACGGTTTTCTCAATTGATTTGCTTCAATCATAAATTGACATGACATCATAAACGTAATCTATCTGAGACAATGCAATTACATAAGAGCGCGAATTTGCTGACTTAAGTTCATTGTTTCAGTGTACAACACAGATGTTGATTAAATATTTAACTTTTTAAAAAATAAATAAATAATCTAATAAAATATACCAATTGAAGCAAACTAGGGAACATTTGCTTATTTTGAATTAGAGATGGAATCGTGAGTAACTTTTCTTTCACTCACGATCATGCACGTTCACGGAGAATAACAATAACAATTTTTTTAGCTCTCGTGGAAAAATATTAGTTACAAAAGGAACTATAGAATAAAATTAAAAAAAAATTAATTTTTGTAAGTCACTTTTATTTAACGTGTGGCACCATGCTTACGAACTTAAACATATCTAGAGGCATTTCGTTGCTGTTTAAGCAAATTATCAGCAGACTTTAGCCAGAATTAAAAGAAACTTACGAAACTCCAACGCTTATAGACAAATTTCCAATAAATTATTGAGAATTACAAAACTACCATCAGAGCAGGACAAGAAAGCTTTCCCAAAAAAAATATTCGAAAAGATCTAACGTAAATGTTTTCATATGGTAGAAACAACTCTGCACATAGTATTACCAACATAAAAGTCGTTACATAGCAACTCTGTTATTAAAAATAACGGTCAATAAATTATCCACAAAATCCTAGAAACAGTAATGTGAATTTTCAAGATTTTGTAAGAAGACGGTGGAAAAACTTAAGAAAGTATGCTGAGGAGACTAGTTTCCTAACCCGGATAAGTTTTTATTGGTTATCTCCGCAATATCTCTTGCCTAGAGTTTTTATTTTCCTGGACTTTTTCATTTTCCGGGAAAGCGGGAACCATTTTTAGGTTTCCCACAAAATACCGAGAATAATTTAATCTATTTCAATAAAAAACGTTTTATAAACACATTAGTAAAAAATTATACCATTTCAGTTCTTTATATAACAGTAATGCATAAATACCAATATTATATGTAAATGCAAAAGCCAAATGCAATGATATGACTAAGAAAAAAAATTATTTTATTAAAAAAATATTACAAAATATTTCTTTGGAAATAGGATTTTAGTACAGAATAATCATTAATAGAATTGTTTTTTTTACGAAAGGGAGTCTGTAATTATTTTGTAATTTTTCTTTTATTTCCTTGCTAATTTCTGTTTTTACGTTTATGAACTGTTGTACAATTAAATTTTGAACGTCACGTTCCGCTTTTGGCAAATAAAGGCCTCTAAGTCTCAGAGCACATGTGTGCCAGATGTAAATTCGGCCTTAGTTGTTGTATAGTTTTAGCTATTGGGCCAGTGCCATCACCTTATTATTGCACCATCGCATTCAGAAAGTGAATATCGACCCTCATCAAGGAATCTGTACATACAAACTAAAGTTGCCATAATAAAAAAAATCCCGGGAATTCCCGCACAAATTTCCCGGGATTTCTTTCCCGGAAAATGGGACATTTTCCCCGGGAAATTCTGTATGAAAAACATTATTCTTGCCCCTCTTTTCAACCTAACCTAACCTAAAAAGCAATTCCCATCTGCCTTCACAACCTCTTACTAACTCACAATTTCGTATCGTTAGTTTAGTCGTCAAAAATGCTAAAGGCTCAGTTACCCGATAGTAATGTAAAGTAACTGCAACGTAGGAAACAGCTGATCGATATTTTTATATGAAAAGTAGGTTACGTTACATTACATCTCTATAATCATTTGCATTACTTTTCACATAACAATATCGATCAGCTGTAGTTACTTTACATTACAGTCGGGTAACTGAGCCTTAAGTCCACTTTTTATGCAAAGTGAGTTTTCAATGGAGAATGCTAGTGTAACTCAAAACGCATCATTTCCAAAAATTAAAAAATAATTAATTAATTGGTAAGGGAATTTTTGACATTTCTAATTTTCATCAAATTGTAATTAATTTTTAGTGTTTTTGTGTGTTTTAAATTCAAAAATAAACCAATTCTACATAAAAGGCAACACGATTATATTTCCGTGTAGAAATAAATGTAAGTTTTCAAACGTGAAATTCCCTAAGAACTCCGTACGGGGGTTAGAGCCGATAATCTGTTCAAAATCAAAAAATCAAAATAGATTTTTTTTTTTTGGAATTTTTATAACCCCCTTATGCAATAACGATTGTTAAACTTAAAGTTGGTTTAACAAACGAATTTTGTATGGTAAAACCGGTTTTAAAGCATGCTTTAACTTTAATAATCGTTTTTGCATAAGGGGGTAATTATTTTTTAAGGCCTTTAAGTATGCTACATTACTTTATCAGCTAAAGGAAATTGTTGTGTTTATATAGATGGATACAGTTATAAGCAGGGAAACCGCAAATATGCAATTGCATGTTTTTTCTTGTGTGACGTATTAATGCGGGGACAATATATTTATCCGCTTGAGAACTTTTTATGAATTTTGGCATCGATTTGTTAGTGCATATTTTTGCATATTTTACCCTTTAAAACATATTTTTTGCATATATTAGTCTAACACGCATATTTTTACCATATTTCGAATTTTCAGAGCATAATTTACGATTTTAGGGCATATTTTGATACGTTATAGAATTTTTTATTTTAATATGCTTCCAAGTTAAGGAGTTGATCAATATTTTTATTTTTCGCCATCTTAATCTCTGTTCCAATATTCCATGTAGTTTATACATTTTTCTTAAGAACATTAGTTTCAATACAAATTCAGTTTTGCCATTTGTGACGGACTCTGCCCCGAGTAGACGTTGAAGGAACATTGTCAATGTATAAAAGTTTGTTTAGATGAGACATGAACGGTTTTTATTTGAAATTCTAAATAAATATTTTCTTAATTATTGCAATAAAAATTATAAATTCCAATGGATCAATTCTGATATCGTGCTCTTTTGAAATTGAAGTTAAATTCTTATGACAGCATCCAATAACAATTAATTTGTATTATTTGTTGTAGTCAAAATTTTGTTTAACCTGCTTTTCAAACCCAGTTATTCTTTGTTAATTTCGTTTCCTTTTTTTTTTGGGAAATTTGTTTTTGTCTTATTTATATGCAAATGGTGTTGAATTTTTGAATTAAAAATATATTTTCATTTACAAATAAACCAATTTATTAAATTTTTAAGAGCATATTTTTTGACTTTTAAGTGTATATTTTCAAGTTTTTAGTGCATATTGAATGCGCATAAAACACTTTTTTAGAGCATATTTCTGGTTTCCCTGGTTATAACGAACACTGGATCCCAAATAAGTAATTACATATCCATGGTCTCAAGTATTTTTACGAAATTGAGTTTTTCAATGATTCCAATACATTTCATACAAATACGCCTCATCAAAAACATTTATTACAATATTGTAAAATATTACGCTTTTACAAGCAGTTGTAGAAACATTTGTACAGTTTCTATCATGATATAAATATAGAAGGTACTTCCATTCTCTCATTTTTTCTTGACATTCACCTTCTGACAAGGATAGGTATTCTGAAGTTTCCGGTAAAATCGTGCTACCGTATTAATTTAATATTTCCCTTTGTTTCCTGTTTTTTTGAAAATTTTATTGATAAATTATTTCAGAATTTTTTTTATAAATTCAAACAATTTAAAAAAAAAAATGTGATGATAAATGTTTTATTATCTTGAAAAGCAATGAAATGCATTGTAAATGTATTGTTGTGTTAAAGATTCGGAAATGAGCTGCATTTTACAAACTGTGGACGTACAAAATATCATTGTAAAAATATGAATTTATTAAAATACTTAATTTAGGCAGAAAACTTAAAAAGATACGCCAAGTTATTACATAACCACTTTTTTTTTCGCAACTTTTGTTAAGATGATTACACATTTTTGTAAAAATTTTATGGGGGAAGACTTATATTTTTTACGATATGGGAACCTTTTTTTTATTTCTCTCAAAAAACAAACTTCAAAAATACTTATTTTTTAAAAACAAAGAGAGAATGGAAGTACCTTCTATATTTATATCATGGTTTCTATTATGTTTTTACCTTCTCCTTCATATCTTGCTTAAAAATATAAATTTAATACGTTTTTAATAAAACAACATATTTGTAAAAAGTTTTATCAACATTTCATGTGAATATTGTATGTATGTATTCCACGTGGGATACCTGTATAGATAAACATTTTTCGACTCGTTAAAAAAAAATCTATGATCAAACCCATTTAAATTGCGAGTTCGACCCAAGTTTACCAAGTTTTACAAATCATAACTGCAAAATAGTAGACTGGGGTCCAACTCGTTCTGTCATTTCTGGATCAATTTTCAAAATTTTAATGGCATATGGAAAAGGTTCACTATAATTGGGTTTCTCTTGAAAATTCGGGGGAGGGGGTGCAAAATGCTCGCCTCAAAAATTTATTATCAAGTATGCTTGTCATTTGTTGACAAATTTTCAAAATTCATTTTGCATATGGAAAAAGTCCACTAATTGTTTTGGAAATTGAAGGGGAGGAGGTGGAAGCAAAGTGCCCGCCCGCATTTAAGATAAATAACTTCATCATATGCGGACCCATTTAAAAAATTATTTTTAGATATGGAAGAGACCCGCTAATTTCTTTATAAAATTGGAAGGGGAGAGTTTCCCAAATTACACGCCCCAATAATTGACTTTCTAATAACTTCGTCATATGTCGACCAATTTTGAAAATGCTTTTTGCATATGGAATAGGTCCACTAATGGAAATTATGCCGGGGGGAAGCAAAGTGTCAGCCCCAATAATTTATTATTAAATAAATTTGTTATTTGGGAATCAATTTTCAAAAATTTGATTGTTAATGGAAAAGGTTTACTAATTTTTTTTAATTGGTCGCCGGGGTAGCAAATAGAGATGGGCGTGTGTCCCAACACTCAACGCGTACGAAACACGCACGCGAAAAATTTTGGTAACACGATACTGAACAACACGCACGAAATATTACTGGAATGGTATTTGAAAATTAAAAAATTTAATTGATTTTTTCAAGAGTCGGTTTCCAAAATATGGCATCAAGTTGGCACTGCCAGCTGATACTATCTGCCACCACAGCTAATACTATCGGTCAAGGCACATTAACTACAGGTACACGCATTAGCTACAACTCTGTGCTCCTCACATAGTTTTACAAAGTGAATGTCAAAAAATTGTATGCAAAAAACAAGGCACAAAAGTAATTGTCAAATGAATTCTTCGTTATAAACTTATATACAAAAAATCAGCGGATGAGCAATATGCCTGATGCGTGTACCTGTTCGATATGCCTTGCTATCGGTTTACGTACCGAACTTTAAGATTCAGAGGCCCATACATTCACCCGTATTGCGTATGTCGAGTCGAATATTCGACTACGAGAATTTTATATTTGATTAAACAAACTTTATACAAGTTTTCTTTATTCTATGACAAAATTCTCGTAGACGAATATTCGACTCGACATACGCAATACGGGTGAATATCAACAAATATGCTGGTGTTATGTGTTTGTTATGTTATGTGTTTGTTTCATTCGCACATATTTTACATCTAAAATCGTTTCGTGATTTTTGTGTCAAATTTTGCTCAACACGAAACGACTCGAACACGCACTAAATCAGACTTTTTGTCACGAACACTTCGTGTTGGGTAGTGCGTGTTCGTGTCACGACAAAAAAAAACGACACGCGCCCATCACTAGTAGCAAAGCACACCGGGTTAACAACCTATTAATTAAAAATCTTATGAAGTTATTAAAAAAAATTTTTTGTTCAATAAAAAATTCACAAAAGTAGTTTGTAGATACATATGTATTTATATAAAAAAAATAAAATAATAGCCTGTAAAAATAAGCACACCTCTAGCTAGCTTTGTAAGGAGGCGAAATAATTTCAATTAGCAAAGATATACCTCTTTTAGACACGGAAAGTTTACAGAAAGAGACTGTATTCCTCCCTGTTACTACGTTTATACGCGCACTACTCGCAAATAAAATTCTTTGCAAATAAATTAACTCACTGTTTATACGGCATAGCAAAAGTACACAAACTTGGTAGCACTTCTATAGAAAACTTACTTATGTTGACAAAAACAATAGTGTAAATGTACAAAATATCAAATAATTGTTTGTTTAAATCGTCATTATTTGCTTCTATCAATGTTTTTTGTTGCAATGTTTTTTGTTGCAATATTGTTGCAATATTTGTCCATTTGAGTTCTCGTGGTACCTTCATAGCGAACAGTCGAATAGCGGAATTTTACTTACTTACCAAACAAACAAAAATTACATATACAAAAAAAAATATTAGTAGTACATATTATTCGTAATAGGTACATACATACTGTCTTTAATAAATAAGCTTTCTGCTTTGCTAATATTTTTTACATAGTAAAAATAACAAAAACAAAAAAACCGCAAAAAAAACTTAAACAAGTGATATTGAGGAATACCTCAAAGTCAAACAAACAATCATAAATAACAAAAACAAAAAATACCGAAAATAAAAAAAAAAAAACATAAACGAATAACCCTTGAGGAATTCTTTGTATGAATTCCTCAAATACAGAAAAACTTGAAGTGAGTTCTAACGGCAGAAATGCTTATTTTACTGTGAGTTCTGAAACTCTGAATGAAAAAAATATGAAAAATAAATCTGATGAAAATCTTTTGTTAACGGCAACGCCAATTTTTCGTCAGCGATCAACTTCGCTTTGTCCAATGCCAAATAGTAATGATGCATTAACATTACAGTTGCCCAGTACTTCTTCATTTAAGTCAGTAATATCATCCCCTTCAGGCTCGTGTTTATCACTTAACAAAGTTATCCCTACAGATAACAGCGGCTCGAAACTCAAGGTACAAGTTGGAATGGACAGATACATTACAATTTTAAAGCGCGGGCGAAGCCCGAATTCTTCAAAAATCTCATCTGCTCCAAAAGTGTCTAGGGATAACAGCGCAGCCTCAACTAATCGCCAAAACCGCTTTAAAATTTGTCAAGATGACAACGACAAACCCGAGGTATCCTCGAACAAAACATCCAAGCCGCCACCAATCTATTTGAGACAAAAAAATTCAAATGCCCTTATTAAAAAATTAATTTCGGTAATTGGTGAGAATAAATTTCACATTGTTCCAATAAAACATGGCAATATCGATGAAACGAAAATTCAAATCTATGACGAAACTGATTTCCGCAAAATGGTTGCTGAATTTGAAAAAAGTAAAACAAGCTTCTACACATACCAGCTTAAGAGCGCTAAAGGCATGCAGATCGTATTGAAGGGCATAGATTCTTATGTTGCCCCCGAATAAATAAAAGATGCACTCGTCCTCCAGGGGTTCAAGGTAAAAAATGTGTCCAATATAATAAATAGAGAAAAGATTCCCCAACCCCTATTTCGTGTTGAACTTGAGCCTAATGATATAAAATTGAAAAAAAATGAGACGCATCCAATTTATAATTTAAAATACCTCTTGTACCGAAAAATCACAGTTGAAGAGCCACATAAGCGTTCAGGTCCTGTACAGTGCCATAATTGCCAAGAATATGGCCATACAAAAACATACTGCAATTTACCCTCTGTTTGTGTTGTGTGCGGCGAATTACACGGCACCGCTAGCTGCAACAAACCAAAAGATCAAAGTGATAAAAAATGCAGTAATTGTGGAGGTAATCACACCGCTAACTACAGAGGTTGTCGTGTGTACTCTTTGGTAAAGAAGACTATGGTGCAAAAACCTAAATTAGCTCCAGCACAATCAGCAAACGTTTACTCTGCCACTTTTCAGCAAATGAGCCAACCAGTTACTTCCCGTGTATCGTATGCAGATGCTGCTAAGGCTAGTTCTATTCCGACACAAAATGTTTCACCGCAAAATAATTCTACAAATACAAACTCAAACTTTAATTATAATCGCCTTGAAGCCACTATTGAAAATCTTGTGCAAACTATAAACAATTTTACAACAAATATGACTACCATGATGCAAGAAATGTTGCGAATGCAGAATACTCTGCTTCAAGCAATACTTAATAAGCCATGAACACGTTAACAATATGTTTCTGGAACGCAAACGGCATTCGCCAACATAAAAATGAACTTGAGCACTTCCTCACGGAAAAAAATATTGATATAATGTTAGTATCTGAGACTCATTTGACTTCGAGAAGTCTTTTTAAAATTTATGGCTACACTATATATGATACAAAGGACCCTAGAGGAAGGGCTTGCGGTGGATCAGCAATTCTAATAAAGTCAAGACTCAAGCACTATGTTCTTGATAACATTTGTGAAGAATACCTACAAGCAACAAATATTGGCATTGAAAGTTTTTGTTCAAATTTCGTTATATCATCAATTTACTCCCCTCCCAGATTTTCAATCACTGAGAATCAATATGAGGATTTCTACAAATCTCTTGGACCTTGTTTTGTAGCAGCTGGAGACTACAATGCGAAACATACGTTCTGGGGTTCGCGCCTTGTTACACCCAGAGGTCGAGCATTGTTCAACACTATTTCAAAAATGGGCTTGGATGTCATTTCGAGTGGGGAGCCCACTTATTGGCCTACTGACATACAAAAAATTCCGGACGTTATAGATTTTGGCGTCATAAAAAATATCTCTAGGGATTTAATTCAAGTTCAAGCTTCTCTTGATCTCTCGTCCGATCACTCCCCGACGATCCTCACAATTTGTAGCCCATTAAGAAGTAACTTACCTGACCCATATGTGAAGATGATCAATCGTGTAAATTGGCTGGGGTTCAAAAAATATCTCAGCAGTCATTGTACGGAAAACATTACGCTTAGAACACCCGATGATATTGAATCGAACATTGCCAATCTCAGCGAGAATATTAAACAGGCTGCTGAACATGCCACTATCTCCCATCCGCAGATTGGGTTTAATAAAATTTATTCTACAGACATTGAACGTCTCGTACGTGAAAAAAGAAGGGCTAGAAGGGAATGGCAACAGCACAGATCACCACAAAATAAAATCAGATATAAAGAGTGCACTAAACGACTCCAAGAGTTGCTTGCATCTGAAAAAATTGCATCTCTTAAAAATTATCTGGAGGGTCTTGATGTTACACCGACGTCTAATTACTCCTTGTGGCGCGCTGCCAGAAAGCTTAAAACACCCGTTGAATATAAGCCACCTCTACGCACATCTACCGGAGGTTGGGCAAGAAGCGATACTGAAAAAGGTAAAATATTTGCTGAGCACTTAAAATCCGTTTTTACGCCAAATATATGTACTGGTGTTGCTGATTTGCCGAATATAGTCGCTCTACCCCCTCAACACATAAAGTTTAAGACGCGTGATTTACAAAAATTAATTGCCGAACTCAACCCGAAGAAAGCTCCGGGTATTGATGGCATTAGTAATCAGATGCTGATGAACTTGCCTCGTATTGCAATGAGAATCCTGTTATTCATATTTAATGCTATTTTACGACTGGAGTATTATCCACACAACTGGAAACTTGCCAAGGTTAAAATGATTCCAAAGCCGGGCAAAGATATAACAAAGGCTGAGTCATATAGGCCAATAAGTCTACTATCTACAATGTCAAAGCTTTTCGAAAAACTGCTCAAAACAAAATTGTCCCCAATTCTAATTAGTAGTGGGTGCATACCAGACCATCAATTTGGTTTTAGAAGTCAGCATAGCACCATTGAACACACTCACAGATTAGTTCAATTTATAAGAAGAATTTTTGAGGGAAAAAAGTATTGCTCTGCGCTGTTTATTGACGTTTCCCAGGCATTTGATAAAGTGTGGCATGAAGGCCTTATTTTAAAATTGAAGACTTACTTACCAATAAACATTTTAAATCTTTTGGAAAGTTACATTATTTCCCGTAAGTTCACTGTTGCGGAAGGAGACTTTACAAGTAGGCCTGAAACAATTTCATCTGGTGTGCCACAGGGGAGTATACTGGGACCAGTTTTATATTTAATTTATACTTGTGATATGCCTGTGAGCAGTAGTATCCATACTTCCACATTTGCCGACGATACAGCCTGCCTTAGTATGCATGAAAACCCTGATGAGGCATCCCGCAAACTCCAGGAACACATTAGCCAGATGGAGCTTTGGTTAAACTTATGGAGAATCAAGGTAAATGAACAAAAGTGTGTTCAAGTAACATTTACTTTACGAAGAGATACTTGTTCCCCCATTCGGATTAACAATCAAGTTGTTTCTCAACATTCACATGTGAAATATCTTGGTATACACCTTGATCGACAACTTACATGGAAACACCACATTGATTCTAAGTTAACTCAAATGAAACTTAAACTAACTCAGGTACATTGGCTGATTGGTCGAAATTCAACACTTAGCCTAGACTGTAAACTTTTAATATACAAGTCGCTTTTAAAGCCAATATGGTGTTACGGAATTCAACTATGGGGCACTGCTTCAGCTTCAAATGTAGAGAAAATTCAACGCAGGCAAAATAAAATTTTACGCATGATAACATCGGCTCCATGGTACATCAAAAATTCAAACATACATCGTGATTTGAATATGCCACTAGTGACTGAAGAAATTGCAAAATACGCTGGCAAATATTTAACAAAACTCGAGTCACATCCTAATCCGCTTGCCCGTAATATTTTGAACTTTACTGGACACATCCGCCTAAAAAAGAGGGACACAATGGCTCTTATTCACAGCACTCCAGATGGGACTTCTTGAAAATACTTTTATTTTTTTTTCCTTTTGATTATCACTACTTACATATGTATTATATATAACTACTACTAAGCTTATGTCCGACATTGGTCGGGCCTAATTATATTTTTTAGATTTAAGATTTGAATACTTATTGTTAGTTCATATATGAAGATACAATAAATAAAAATTCATGCATAAAAAAAAAAAAAAAAAAATTTGTCCATTTATTGTTTTTGTTATCAAACATTTGTAAGCGTGGCAACCTCAGGCATTTTATTTGCAAATAGTGTGTTAATCGTGAATAGTTTTCTGAATTAGTAAGTCGCAATAAAGAGAATAATATGGCAACAATTTACAGTTTTATTTGCAAATAAGCCCTGCGTATAAACGTAGTATCTGTCTTTCACACAGCTGAATTAAGTGGGGATCTTTCGCGGATCAATATAACACTCTTATACTACGTTTATACGCGCACTATTTGCAAATAAAATTATTTGCAAATAAATTAACTCACTGTTTATACGGCATAGCAAAAGTACACAAACTTGGTAGCACTTCTATAGAAAACTTACTTATGTTGACAAAAAAAATAGTGTAAATGTACAAAATATCAAATAATTATTTGTTTTAATCGTCATTTATTGCTTCTATCAATGTTTTTTGATGCAATATTTATCTATTTATTGTTTTTTGTTATCAAATATTTGTAAGCGTGGCAACCTAAGGCATTTTATTTGCAAATAGTGCGTTAATCGTGAATAGTTTTCTGAATTAGTAAGTCGCAATAAAAACAATAATATGGCAACAATTTACAGTTTTATTTGCAAATAAGCCCTGCGTGGAAGCAATGCATTGCTTACTTGATAGCAAAAGCTTCGAAAAATGCTTCTGAAAATCACTAACGTAAGGCGATCTGGATTCTCTAACAAAGTAGAAAATTATCAAAGAAAATTTGGCAAACTAGTAACTTAACTGCATCTGAAAGTATTACTTCTGTGAAGCATTTTAGTAAGGTAAACAATTCATGGCTTTTTTTTTTGGTTTACAAAAAAAGAAACAAAATCTCAAACAACTACTTGATAAGAAATTTATTTACAGCAGTTACACTTACATTTTATGATTTTTTTGTAGATTTTTGAAACACTGTGCAACCGATGGTTATATTTTGTCATAAAAATATATATTTATAGATAATTACTAATGTACATATGTACGTAGTTCAGTATATGTATGAGATTTAAATAAATAGATTATTCGCAAATTTCTGAGTCACCATTCAATAAATCAGATGAGTAAACTTAGAATAAAATTTTATAATAATACATAATTTAGTTGCATATTTTGCAAAAAGGTCAGCCAGCATTCATTTCCCATTCACATTCTTTCATTTGTAGTTGCATATTTCTATAGTAAATAGATATTATGCTACTAATTGTATAACTTCAAATGCTTATAATATTAATCCTTAATTACAAACTCCTGAACATCTGTATGAACTCGAACTCCTCCCAAACAGTACGTTGGGCCGTTTATGATGAAATTTTAAGTGCATACTTAACAATTTGTATTTTTAACTGCAGCGGTGATTCCAGCTGCAATCAGTCTCCAAGATGGTGGAAAAACTATTTTTCTATGCAACTTCAAAGGTTTGCCGAGAAGATTTAAAACTTTAATTAGCATCATTTCAAATCCAATATGGCTGATGCTTCAAAATGGCCTTAAACATACATACAGACCACAAAAGTACTCGTACGAGTACAAATTCTTGACAAATACTTAATTACATACATCGAAAACTACAGCAACATCAGAAACACATGATAATGAATTAAAAATACACACATTCTAGAGTTTTTATTTTCCCGGACTTTTTGATTTTTCGGATGAATGGGAATGATTTTGCAATTTCCTGCGAATTTCCGTCCAGTACATAACGATACAAATTATTATTTAGTTAAATTTATTTAAAAAAGAAACAATAAGTCTCAGATATATTTAATAATAACGTTTCATAAATATGTATGTTAGTCAAAAAAATTATATAATTTGAGTTATTTATAGAATAATAATAATATAATATATATCCTTAACTGAAATCCATATCGCTCATTTACTTCAATAGTGTCACAACTCAAAAAAAAACAGTTTTGCAGAAAACGCGTTTTTAGTTTTTACTTTGCATACAGCTCAATGAAGACATGAAAACATATTCTTCTCTCAGGAGGTGATTGTACAAGCTATTTATATGAAATTTTTACATAAGATAAAATAAGAAATACCGCATTATTCTGCATTATTAACTCAACTCAAAATAATTTTTTGAGTTGTGAAACTATTGCAGTCAATGAGCGATATCATGCAAATACAATTTTAAATTTTATAGGAGAGAGAAAACTAAAGAAAAAACAAAACAATTCACATAATCCATTTGCAATAATGGCTGAGTATAAAAAGCAGAATATTTACAATTAACTTTGGTGCTATTTGTTCATTAATAATTATCACATGTCATTTGCCTTACAAGGCGATACGAACTTTAGCCTGATCAAATTATAAACATAGAAACAAATGACGTTCGAACAATAATAATTAAAATTAACTAAAGAAAAATTTTCAATCAAGCGTTATATAATCTCTTGAGACTGTCAATTTTATTACCATTGCCTTGAACGAATTTTAATTCCTTTTTAGCGGAATATAAAATAATTAACTTTGGAAAGAAGTGAGAGCAAATGTTTTTTGGTTTTACTAAACAAATCTGGTTGCTTTATTTCCTTACACATTTCTGTTTTTACTTTTATGAATTGCACCAGAGCTAAATTTTGAGCGTTGTGTTCGATTTTGCCAAATAAAGTCTCCTAAGTCTCAGAAGTGGTGTAACACACATTAATTTTTTTGGTTGCTGTTCAGGTGATAAATACATTATTTACATTACCAACTATCACAACTATCTTTTTTTTATTCTAGAGCTGAAGAATCGTTTTTGCACAGATCCTAATCAGTGATGCCAATTTAGCGCGTTTCGCGCTAGATTTAGCGCGTTTTAACTACGCCAAACGCGCTGTTTTTCGTCTTAGCGCGTTTAATAAAAAAAGCGCTAACTTAGCGCGTTTTGGATAAAGTCAATAACATCATTTCAGTTAAATTTTTTTCTTTTTTGTATAAATTTACTAATTTTCTAGTGTCCAAAACTCTGATAAAAAATTTTTTAATTTCGTTAATGAGTCAGCTGTTGCAAATAAAATTCCCTTGCCTTTGATTAGAATTAAAAACGCATTTTAATACTGTAAATGGCAATTATCTTTAAATTTCACAACTACAAATATGTAGTCGTACTCGTGACGAAAAAAATTTATATAACTTATCAAGCATCTATTATAGCTGAAGTATAAAAATCATTTGAAACGCAAGACTATTCGACATTTTATACGAGTATGTTGTTACTCGTACAAAGTTTGTTAAAGGAAATTAAAATAAAAACTAACGATTTTGATTATTTGGTGATTCTGATTCTGTATTAAATTATTTTAGTTATTTAGGATATAATTTCGAAGAAGCAATATTGCAAAATCTGAAAAAGAGTTGCTTAAAAAAGAATATTAACTCTTACATACATCGACTTTTATTAAAATTTAATTTAGCGCGCAGAAAAATAGCGCGTTTTGGCTATAAATAGTTGACAATGCTGTAACTCAGCGCGTTATAGCGCGTTTTGAGAAGGTGAATAGCGCGTTTGGATTGTCAATAGTTGGCATCACTGATCCTAATATTGCAAAGTAATAAAGCATTTAAATAACTAAAAAAAAGAATTATTTCAATAAATTGATGTGGGTTACACCACTTCTGCGCTGATGGCCTCAAATATTCTTTTTGTAATAGCCCTTACAGAAAAGCGATCGTTTGTAACTATTTTAGAAACTAAGACACTTAAATTGTCTTTTTAATTGTGTCTGTTTTTAACTCCGGACCAAAAAAGGGGTGTTATAAGTTTGTAGTGTGTGTCTGTGTATCTGTGTGTCTGTCCGTGTCCACGGCTGGACCGATTTTGATTTAGTTTTCTCTGTTTGAAAGGTGACTTGATCGAGATGGTTCTTAACCATGTTTGAAGAAAATTGGTCCAGCCGCTTAGAAGATGTCACATCTTTTCTAGATATATCGGGGGTTTTTAAAATTTTTAATTTTTGTTATCTACACATTTTTTTATTTTATGAGTTTGTGGCCTCCAATCCGGTTTTATGAATTTATCTTTACACAAAATAATTTTTGCTCGTAAACTACATTTTCATTTCGTTTCGAAAATTATTTCACTAAGTACTTGCACAAATCTACTACTGCCATCTTCTTATTATTGCACGATAATATTCATTAAATAAATAACGACACTCATCAAGAAATGTACTCGTATGCTTACAAACTAAATATGCCATAAAAATACAAAAAAAAATATCCAGAAATTCCCGCACAAATTTCCTGGAATTTCTTTCCCGGAAAACGTTTGGTATCCCGCATGAAAAACTCTAATACATACATACACATTCCGGAGGTGGCAATTTTAAATAATTCACATTTATAAAACTAAAGATTGCTGACCAATATGAGTATCACATGAAAGGTAAGAGTTTAAAACTAATTAAAACAATTCTAAATGCAATATGGCGGATGTCTCAAGATGGCCAATTTTTTATTATGCATTCTCATGTTGTGGATATCAAATACATACAATTTTTTGCTGGGAATTCGAAAAATGGTCAACGTTTCGAAGTAAAATAATCCAGGCTAAGGAGTTAAATTTGAGTAAGACTTGGTAGCAACTTACAAAGCGTATTAGTTAGTTAAAGTCACCGAATAGGAGGCAAGCCAATGCAAGCACATAAAAACGTCTGCTGGGTGCACTAGTAGTATTATAGAACTAAGGTCGGTTAAACCTGACGTTGTTATGCGCTGCACCTGACAGTTATAAAAATACACTGTTTTCTTACACGTTTAGGGGGATAATTTTGAGCTGGGCTTAGGTCCGAACTCCTAGAGGCAAATGATTTAGTATAGTGTTTAAAATTTTCTTGTCTCTTTCGCAAACTATTAGAGAGTCTATATCCCACATTGTCTTACATTTTGTTATAATAGCTTTTGTTTTGTTCATTCAAGAATAATTTTAAATTTCATTCCACGTTGAAAAATTTTGTTCATTCTTATTTTTTAAATAATCTGTGTTTCAAAGGCACCGCTTTTAATAGATGCCTAAATATAATTATGTTTGTATGTATGTATGGTTTATTTTTTAATTAATAGAAATCATATTTTAAAAAATTAAGTCTTGTCTACCCAACCACAGCATATTTAGTATTCAGTGCTCTTGCTGTCAGTTCCGAGCCGGCATTCATTCCAAATTGCGTAAACTTGTTGCCTATACATATCAATCATTACATTACACACATGCGTGGTGCTATCTTTTTATAATTTATTTGAATTATGTATGTATGTATGTATGTATGTATATATATTAATTACACTGCTGTACAGTTTTTAACTTTTTACAGAACCGTTTCAGAATGAAAAGAGTTTGAAAATAAATCTTTAGTTCGAATTTGATACAACTTTACATGGCTCTAGATTATAGAAGAAGTATAGCTGAATTCACTTTTGGACTGCATATTCGAAAAGGGAACAGCGTCAAAAGCTGTCAAAGTAGGGAAACTTATACTCAGATTTCTAAGTGAAATGCAATGAAAACAAAAATTGTTTATTAAACATTTTTGCCCACTATATCACCATACAGGAATGATTCTAAAGATTGCGAATACCACTGAGCGAATAAAACGATGCAGCACGCACTTTATGGAAACATTAAACATTCCCTGCAAATAATGTTGAACTACGTGGTCCAATCTAGATGAAACAGACTAGTTACATCATGGTCCCATGTAATGCGGTCATGGATCATGTCGTTTTCGCACAAGCATTTAATGCTGCACGATAAGTGTTCGTGTTTAAACGATTATGATCGTTCTTTTTAGGCACTTACAAATTGTATGCGAGTAGTATAGAACTAGTCTTCATAGGGTGTAGTTTTGGGGTTATTCCGATATAATGTAAAGTTGCACCATGTGGTCCAACCCTAGGACATCACAACGTTAAATCTACCATGTTTTGTCCATACATTTGGATTATATCTGAACTAGTCCTGGTCCTTTATGGATTAGTCCTAACACGTTATTTGCGGGGTTATTCCTCCTCCCTCAGACTCACCACAAAATAGTCTCGCAATGCAATACTAAGCCTCCAAAGCTGGATGAAATGAAAAATGCAATCAATACAACTCACCAGGATATGATCGTATATCGCTGGAAATTAAAAAAAAACTACCCGACGACTAGATGCAGGGTATTAAAATAAAAATAACAACAAAGGGCTACATCTCACCAGGACCCATTTCATTCATATTTTCAAACAAAAAATCATTGATCATTGCCGCAACACGTGCTTCGGCTTCATTTTTGAAGAAATATGATGTCATCAGCATGTAAACGGCGTAAAACGGTGTATTTTTCTGGATGTAATGAAGTTTGTTGTGGATTATTTTCACTCCATATGCGGCAATTTCGTTTATTAAGAAGCCAAAAATTAGCCCTTTCACTGAACACAATTTTGCGACAGTACATCGGCTCAGTTTGCAACTGCTCTAGAGCATTGGATTTAATTCCTAGACCAGCTGCATCTAAGCGGGTATGGGTAAACATCTTCGCGCAGTGGACAGAAAGAGCCCGAATTCCTGCTACCGACGACGAACGTCAAACCAAAAAATTTTTTGTTGATTTTTATGATACTTAGCCTAAATATTTCAATAATTTTTTTGAGTTTAATGCAGAATCAAACCTTCGCCCTCTGAACTGATAGGCTAGCATCGCTACCACTCACCCATAGGTGCACGCATGACATTTTCTCGCATACCATCTCTAATGGCATTGGCCGAAATAGTAAGCGTGTTGACTACAAAACCTAAGGTCCTAGTTTCGAACCCGGTCTCCGACAGTCATAAAATAACAACACCACCCATTCTTCTGATGTGCCTTAGTGTCCATTTTTATCAGTTGTTGTCGGAAAAGTTCTAGTGATGAAGCCATGGAGGCATTGGTCACTAAACTACACCGGCTTTGGCAGATGCTAATCTAATGTAACATCAGAGCGCCCTCCTTCACCGGTATTGTGTAGCAGAATAATCGGCGAAGTAAAATAACCAACAAAATGGCTACTAAACACAGCTTTAAAATTTAATGCGCCTCATTTGACACCAGAGGGGCTGCAATCACTGCATTATTAAAAACGTGAAAAAAAAGCAGAGTTGTAAAAGAATGAAGCCTTCCTGTACCTCTTCCTTCATCACCTGTCTTGTCTATCACTATCCCTTCCCTATAACCCTCCCTCACTAACTTCTCTTCAACTCACAGGTAGCAGTGGACTCTAAATTTTAACCTTCCTTACCAGCAGCCTGCTTACCTAACCTAACCTATCTCAAATACCATCACAATACCCTTAACATAAAGCAAACTCTTTTCAACAATGTTATTTGTCAAAACAAATCAAGAACTGATAAAATTCTTTGTTGGTTGCCTTCGTGGTATAATTATACCAGGTACCTGAAAAATACAGAAAGTTGTTGCCAATGAAATTAAACATGGCTGTCTCTCCTCCCAGCAAAAAATTACACATTACCATCAGAACTACTTGCCAAATAATGTCTTACTTTTCTGATTACCAAATTTCATTACTCGCTTACAAATCACATTACCTAAAATTAAAAAAATAAAATAAGTACAAGTAGCTAAATGAGAAGAATAATTTTTTTAGATTAAATAGATTACGTGAACAAGTTGCCAAATAAAAAAAGTAAGTACTTCTCAAGAATCGATTATTTTAGTCTCAAGCCTTGTTAAAATCATTAAGGTGGTAATCCAGTAAGGAACAGCTTCCACAAAAATGCTTAATTCCAAACCCGATTACCTTTTTGAAATTTTTTGCTGGGCTATTACACATTGAAGAACTTTACACTACACATGTTATGTGTATGTTAAAATTGAAACAAAAATAAATAAAAGAAAATACAACCCAAAGTAGAATTACGTACATATTATACATGAATCTAATTACTAGGGCAAGGAATCTCATGCACTAAAAAATCTAAAATATGCGCATAAAACATGCACTTAAAATTTGAAAATATGCACTAAAAACACAGAAAATATGCAATTAAAAATATTTTTTTAATATTTTATTTAAAAACAATTTAACAAAAAAAGGCAGAAAACAAATCCATTTCGGTTAGAAAATACCGGTATCTAGACTACCGTTTACGTCTATACCGGTACGTACCGGTATACCGATTCCGGCCAAAAAATAAATGATAATTGAGTCTTAGTTGCCAAATTTTTATTATGTATTACAACTTTTTTCACCATGAGACATTTTGGTTTTTATTTCAACCATTGCATTCGTTTTGCTTTATTATTCCAGAAGCCAACCAATCCCATTTGTCAGCCAATATTATTGCCACGTTTATAAAACATAGAATCTCAAGAAAAAAGCCAGAACTAAAAATATTTAAAATGTTTTGTAATAGATACTATGGTTTCAAAAAAATAGCATAGATAAGAACCTTTGTTTTTCTAGCATTTATTCAAAGACAACTAAAATTAGTTTTTATTCAGAATACCAAAAATTAAGTTGTTTTAGTTTCAATCCAACTAAGTTGAGCTGTAAACCGTAATATGGGCAAAAATTGCAAAAATATATATCAATTAACTTTCTTTCTTTGGCTTAGAGAAAAAATTTTAACTTTTTTTTATTTTAAAGTTAACTTCTAAACTTTTATATTTGAAGTTAAAGATTCCTCTCTTGAGGTGAAGAAAAGTGCCTGCTTTAAATTTTTAAATTTTAATTGTACAAGAAAATTAATTTCTTTGTTTTTAAGTTGGCTGAAAGAATATTGTATATTCTTTGAATTGAAATATTCCAATGTTCGTTTCGTCTGAATTTGGCGAGAAAAATATAAACAATATGGGTCCAGTACAAAAATATTGCCTAGGAACGTGTCCAAAGTATAAAAGTGTCGAAAAAAACCCAAAAAATTATATTTGGTGAAAAATACAGACATATATTTGAAATTTACTGAAACAAGATATACATATGTACATATTTGGTTCAAAAGGCCTTAGTCTCTTCTTTCTGTATCCGTTTATAAATTTAAAATCGGTTGATATTTAACTTAGTTAGAGGTTAATAAGTGCCTACGGGTACGAAAAAGCTGTTTTTTACTCGTAAAGGCTGGTACTCTGTTCGAGTTGAGAAAAATTTTCAGTGCAATTGGTTACTTCGCCTGAGAAATTTGACATGTACTAAATGTAGCCCAACTCGCGGTTGTTTTAATAAATTTCTCGCTTTTTTTTGCTTGAAAGTATGCAACATTGCTAAAATTCCGTGCGAAAAAAGCACTGCTCATGTTGTTTCGCAGCTAAACTAAAATGATACCAGATTAATTTTGCATGGAAAGACATGATTTTCGTGTTTTTCACACCAAGAACAGAGTACTACTCTTGCGAATTTATTTCGCAAATATTTCATGCCAAATACATACTTTTATATGTAGTTTGACAGCATTTCGCACGAAATTGTGAACAGAGTACCAGGCTTAACTCAAGAATTTGGAGAGTCTGGAAAATTTTTATACTCGACAATACCTAGCAGAAAAATAGTAACACTTCGCAGGTATTTCGATTTCATTAAAATTTGTCACACAGTATAATTTATCAGAATAGACTTTATCTATGTAAAGTTTGAACTGCAGTCTCCTTGTTTCACTTTTTTAATCAATTATTGCTTAGTAATAGTATAAAATCATATATAGTAACAAATAAGTTTATATGCTTTTATACATACATATGTTAATGTAAAAATACTTCCTTTTTGAAGTAATTTAATAAAAAAAGCTTTTTTGCTATGTCCACTGCCTGAAATAATAAATTTGTCAGTAATATCGGTATACCGGTATTATAAACTCGATAACGGTATGTACCGGTAATACCGATACCGAAATAAAAAAAATACCGATACCGCTACCGATACCGAAATTTAAAAAATAATTGTACCGGTATCAATACCGATACCGTTATTTGTTTCGGTTTCCAACCTGGGTTATGTTGTATAAAGTTACAAATTTTCAGCGAATTCCCGAACAAAACAATAAAAATGTTGTGTAAATATAAAAATTTAGATTTCAACAGGGTGATTCAGGTAAATATTTTGTAACAAATTATGTGTCAACTTTTACCAGAAGATGTCGCACTAAGTATCAGGAGCGTTTTACTTTTTCAAATGGATGCTAACCAAAATAGCAAAAATATGCACAAAAAACATGCATTTATTGAAAAATATGGGCAAAAATATGCAAAAACGAGTATTTTTAGCAAAATATGCAAAATATGCAAAAACGATTAAATGCCATTTCAAAGGAAATTTCACGATTCGCAAAGATAACTTAACCGTTTCCGTTTTATGATGCCCAGTGAAAACATGCATTTGCATGAGATTCCTAGCCCTACTAATTACATTGCCTACACATGAGAGTAGAAAGTACACACTCTGTCTAATTACACACACATTGGCAACACTGAATGACTATAATCATGCATGTGTGCCACCTCTGCATGTGCAATTTAATAGCCCTATAATTGTTATTTTTAAAAACAAAAGACAACTGTTTCTGATACATATTGTTGTAGGCGTGCAGGTACCTGGTATAATTTTACCATGGTTGATTTTCTCCAAGATATGATTTTTGATAAATTTATTTGTCAATTCAATAATGCTTTTTGTCAAATAATTATTAATTTGTGATAAAAAGAAAAAGTTGTACACAATTTTAGATCAATATTTTTTTAGTGTGACAAATATATGTATAACGCTATGTCAACAACTTTATTTTTGAAATTAATTCAAAACTGATTAAAAGCTTATCAAATATATTTGTCAGTGCGAACCCAGACTTGGAATTTTTTTCCAGGAACTTTTA
The DNA here is from genome assembly GCA_944452675.1 of Tachina lurida. Lineage (NCBI taxonomy): Eukaryota > Metazoa > Arthropoda > Insecta > Diptera > Tachinidae > Tachina > Tachina lurida. The sequence continues at coordinate 43,574,812 of OX101753.1, forward strand.
ATTTTTTAGTGAGAAGGAGCGAGAGAGGGATACAAAATGTATATATTTCTATTTCAACACTCTAACACATATCCAAGAATTGCTGCAACAAATATTGCAAGTCTGAACCGGGACTTAGTAGTTGCTTTTTTCAAAAAAGGATTTTTGACGAACTTTTTTTATCATTTCAACAGTTTTTTAATCAGATAATTTTTGTATTTACGATAAAACAAATTTTTATTAATTTCGCCTATCCAGCAGTTCGTTTGACATTTAATATTTTTGTTAGTTCTATCAGGCTTAAAAATCACGCTATACAAGCGCTAGAGAAGAGGAAGAAAAGAGAATGGAAAAAATGGGGAAACATGAATATCTGGAAATTTTTTGGCAACTTTCTTGATATGAACAATAACAACTCATCATATCAGTTTTTATTTAACTCAATAGCACTAATAGTTGATTTATAGTGTGATTCATGTGAATTGTTTTGAGGCAGCGTTTCAACTACATATTTATAATTAAAAAAGTGTCAACTACGAGTATTTATAGCCAAAACGTCATCTTTTCCTACGCGCTAAACTAAATTTTAGTGGAAGTCGATGTAAGTATAAGTATATTAGTAAATAAAAACTATCCAATAATTTAGCGATTCAAATGCAGCCTTAATTTATTGTACTTCAGCTAGAATAGATGCTTAATAAGTTATGTAAAGAAAATTGCTTAGGGTTATTATACGAGTACATACATAGTTTTTGTTGTGAAATTTCAAAAAATTAATTTTTTTTTTTTTTTTTTTTTTAAGAGAAGTAACACTCAGGCAATTAATGCCTACTGCTAATAATAGGTGTTACCTTCTTTAGGAAAGGGATAGTAAGAGAGAAGATAGGTGGTGAAAGAAGAGATAGAGGAAAGCTTCATTCTTTTACAACTCTGCTTTTCGCACGTTTTTAATAATGCAGTGTTGCAGCGCCTCTCTGATGTTAAATGGGGCGTATTAATTTTTGAAGCTTTGTCTTGTAGCCATTTTATTGATTATTTTACTTCGCCGATGATTTTGCTACACAACGAAGGAGGGCGCTCTGATGTTACATTAGGATTAGTATCTGCTGAAGTCGGTATAGTTCAGTGACCAGTGACTATGCCTTCATCACTTGAACTTCCCTACAACAACTGACACAAAGGGACACTAATGCACATCAGAAAGCAAAAAGCTTATTTGCAATTTACAGTATTAAAATGCGTTTTTAATTCTAACCACATATGTATCTAATATTCATTTTGTTGCCGTTTCAACGGAAAGTCATCTAGTTGGCACAGTAAAGGGAATTTTATTTGCGACAGCTGAATCATTAACTAATTTAAAAATTTTATCAAGAGGTTTTGGCTGCTAAAAAGTTGTTAGGAATATGCAAAAAAAATCAAAAAGTATTGAACTGAAATGCTGTTATAGACTTTATTCAAAATGCGCTAACTTATCATATTTAAAATACACTAAATTTAGTGTGAAACTCGCTCAATTGGCATCACTGTTTGGCTTTAGAGTAGAGTGTCAATTAAGTTTACTTTCATGGTTTTTATATAGTATTTCAGACTTCTTTTACACTCTGATGCAAAGGCACATCCAGTTTTGAGTTTCAGGGGAACCTTTGTATCAGTTGTTGTCTGAAAGTTCAAGTGATGGAGTCATAGACACTGATCGCTGAACTACAGCGGATTCAGCGGAAACAAAATCCTTCGTCGACATTGTGTAGCAGAATCATCGGCGAAGTAAAATAACTAAAAAAATGGCCACTAAACACAGCTTCGAAATTTAATACACCTCATTGGCACCAGAGGCACTGCAACACATCATTATTATAATGGGTACACAATTTGCAACGTGTTTACGCAACACATTTATATTACATGTTGCATATTGTTACACAGACACTGCAACCTACAATGCAACCGTCAATGCAATCTATAATTATCAAAACATTTTGATATTTTTGAAACTTCGAATGCAACTTCAAATGCAACCATAAACAAGACTACACACTATGCGACCGACAATGCAAGCTGCCTGGTTGCATAAACACGTTGCTAAGTCTGTACCTACCATTAAAAACGTAAAACGTGCACAAAAGCAGAGTTGTAAAAGTATGAAGCTTTTCTCTATATCTTCCTTCACCACCTGTCTTCTTTATCACTATCTCTTTCCTAAAGAAGGTAACATCTAGTAGCAGGGATGGGATTAAGCATTTTAAAATTGTCCAACTACTTTCAAAAATTGTACTTTCTTTACCTTGATTGTACTAAAAGATTTTTTAGTTCAAATTACATACATATTTTTATTTATTTTTATTTAAATGATGATCTACGTTCCGGCTACCGAATCGTTTTCAGAAATCTGCTTGTAAGTTCGAACATTAAAGCATATGACTTCACCTATTTAAGCATGTGTTCTAGCATTCGAATTTAGGAGTTCACATTTTTTTTGATTTTTTTGTTGCGTTTTACTTTCACCATACTATTTTCAAGAGAAAAGAATATGAGTTTCATTATCCAAAAGTGAAAATTGACACATGCAATGGTACGAAAATAAATGCTGAGATTCCTTAAATGTACTAAATTGACCATTGGTGTACTATAGTACTTTCCCAGTTTTGAATAGTACCAAAAAAAGTACAATTGTACCAATTTTGCCACCCCTGCCTAGTAATAGTAGTAGGCATTCATTGCTTCAGTGTTACTTCTCTTTATTTAAAAAAACGAGCTTAGAAAAAACATATACCAGTGCTCGACTACAGGGTTGTCAGAGTTTTTCCGAGCTATTTCTCCAAATTGATTTTAAAAATGGCCAAAATCGCCAAAATAGATTTTATGGGGTTTTTCTTAATATATATTTGATAATAAATTTGTTTTTATATAACACTTTTTTTAATATAAATTTTTTAAAAATAATCGTATAAAAATTCAGCAGCAAATCGCCAAAATCAGAAATAAAATCGCCAAAATTTTTTTATTTATTTTATTAAATTCAAAACGCATTACTAATTAAATAGTATAAGAAAAATCATCAAAATCAAATTGTTTTAGTCGGGTATGTTCTGTATTCCACGTGAAATTTAAGGGTGTGGAACTGCCATAGAATTGTTGTTGGAAATATGTACATACTTATAACAACAATTCTATGGCAATTCCACACCTTTTAATTTCACGTGGAATACAGAACATACCCAAATATCTTGCAGACGAAATTTTGGTAAGAAACTACTCCTTTAACAAACTAATTTTTCTGAATTACTAAAATTTTTAAATTAAATTTTGTTAAAAAATAGCCATCAAATCGCCAACATATTTGTTTATCGCCAGAAAAATCGCCATGTCGTCAAATTCAAAATTTAGTCGAAAAATCGCTACGTTTGGAGAGAAATCGCCGTATCCGACAACTCTGCTCGACTATCCCAGTGGGAGAGTAGGTAAACGACCACTCCCCTAGGTCCACGCTTTCCCTAATGAAACTCTAATGAAAAAAAGTGCCAGAGTCATTCGACCAATAAAGAGAATGTGGTTTTTGGTGTTGTACAATTCGTTGTGGAACTAGGGATATCTCATTGAACTGACTTTTTTAAGAATATCCCATATAAACTATTTGAAACCTAACTTAACACTTAATGCAGTCAGCAGAAATTATGTGTTAATTACAAAATAATAATAATTTCAAAGCTGCTTGTTGCAAAAACTACAAATTGCTACATATATGTATGTATGTATCTAAAAATTTCTTGTCGCGCAGTGTTATTTAATAATTGTTAAAATTAGAATTAGAATAGTGGCTTACCTTTTTTGTTAGGATACTTGATGTTTAATTTCTTGCTATTCTTCCGCTTTAAACTTAAGTATGAATAATTAAATAATTTTCTTTACTTTGTCGTTTTGTCTCGATGTCGCTCTCTCCCTCTTTCTCGCACTTTATTGAATGTTTTTTTTTTCGAAGTCGTTGTCAGGTTAGTGTGAATGTTGTTGCTATTTTTGAATTTCTTAAATTGATAGATTATAGAATTGTAATCGTGATCGTGATCGTGCTTGTGTTTGCATTTGAGTTTGTTTTGTTTATTATTTTTCTATTTTATTTTTATTCAACATAAAAGGGTTTTCTTAATACGTTTGCTGAATGTTAAAAATTTTATTTTTTTTTGTATTTTAATCACTGTAATTTTTTTTTATATGGGTATGGTAGTATTTTTGTAAAATAATTTTATTATTTTTTCAGATCGTTGTTCCTTCTTTAATTTTTCGTTTTTGTATGAGAAATATTTTTTTTCAATAATTTTGTTTGAGCAAATAATAATAAACATTAAAATATTAATGAATTTAAGTATTAAATAATTCGAACCGGCTGATGCCTCTACGCAAACGATCTTTATTTTTTTTTTTATTTATTTTTTTTTTTTGTATTTGTTTCACTTTTATTTAATGTTGTTGTCTTTTTTTAATTTATTTTACTCGTTGGTTGTTGCTTGTTTCATACACAATTATTAATTTGTGATGCAATTTGTTCTATTTTTCTATTGCTTTTGCTGTGATGTGATGAACATGGATGGATTCTCCCCATAAACCTCAAATTATTTCATAAAAATTGTGTTCTTATGACGGGGTTTTTGCGTGGTTGTTGGTTCTTGTTCTTACATTCAATTTAATTTAGCATGCAAATGTTTAAATTTCTTGTAATCGTTGTTAATTTCTAATTAATTTTTATTGATTTTTTTTTATTTTCCCAAATTTCTTCAAATTTCGTTCGTATGATCGCTCTGCAAATTATCAAATAAAATGTATTTTATTTTCGTTCGATAAAAAAAAGTTTTTACTTAAGATTTTATTAAAAATTCTCTTTAGATAAGTGCACTCTTTCGTATTAGTTCAATAACATATTAAGAGTAACGACAACTAAAAAAATCTCTTTTTTTATATTTTAATGAAAACAAAACTAACCTGTGTCGATCTTTCTGTTCTATTGATGCGTATGTAGGCGTTTTTTATCGTTAAGCTTATTATTGTCTATTGTGTCTCCACTGTTTCTGCAAACAGTTTTATTATATTTATTTTGTATCTACTTATAATTTTTCTATATTGTACATCTTTACATACATTGTGCATACATACACATATGGTCAAAATAATAAGTACACAGCGATGTTTTACTCTTTAATGCAAATAACGAAAACAATTTTTATTTTAGCAACAGAAAATATTTTAAACTTTTTTTCTGTAACCCAAATCAAATGTAACACATCAGTATTTATAAGCTAAAATCATAAATTGACATATTTACGGTATGAAAGAAAATATATGGGTAAAAATTAGTAGTGAAAATAGTAAGTACATTCTGAAAATGCTATATTTTGGATATTTGCTTAATATCCAGTATATACTCCCTTATTTTGAAAAACAATTTTCTATTCGTCTTGGCATACTGTCAAAAAATTTGGGGCAGGGGTCTAATAGGATTTCATACCAAGTGCTTTGAACAAAACTCCAAAGATTTTCTTTATTTTGAAAAGTATGCTTTGAAATCCATTGCTTTAGCTGTCCCCAAAGGTTTCCAATAGGGTTTAGGTTCGGGGATTGCATTTGCAAGTCCAGCAGGTTAACACAATTGGCTTGAAACCACTCCTCCATATAGAGTGATGTTTGCTTCCGGTCATTATCCTGCTGAAGGACCCTTCGAAGCGGCATATTTTCTTCAGCATATGGCAGCATTATGTTCTGCAATATGTTTTTGTAGTATCGGTAATATGAAAAATTGGGACAAAGCCATGCCACGCAAAGCAGCCCCATGCCATGGTGTTGCATCCCCCGTTCTTGACGGTACGTTTTGTGGACCGTTTATGAAATTATTTACCTGCAGGTCCACGCACATTTCGGCAGTTGTAATTTCCAAACAGATTTATTTTGGTTTCGCTACTAAAAAGAATATTATGCCATTTGTTTATAAGTAATGGTTGCGACCAACTCAAATGTCTTTTTGCGAAGATCAGCCTCGCTTAAAAATTTTTTTTCCGAAATAATGGAACCTTTCTAGCTATTCGACCGGGTAGCTGGGCCATATCCTGAAGAAAATATGCCGCTTCGATGGATCCTTCAGCAGGATAATGACCGGAAGCACACATCACTCTATGTGAAGTAGTGGTTTCAAGCCAATTGTGTTAACCTGCTTGACTTGCAAATTCAATCCCCGAACATAAACAATAATAATAATAATATAACATTATGTGTAATAAAAGAACACAAAAATACTATGCCGGCAGAATATTTGAAAACAAAAACGAAAAGTGTTCAATGAGCACATTGGTGTCAGTTGTTTTTTGCCTATAAATTTTAATACACAATTATAAAGAAAATTTGAAGTCAAAGTCCCATCAAATTCTAAAAGTGTGAATGTATTAGTGAAAAAGTGTGAATGTATTGAAATTTGAAAGGCAAAACTTGATCGTGTAACCCTCAAGTTACAAAAAAAAAGTTTAAAATATTTTCTGTTGCTGAAATAAAAATTGTTTTCCTTATTTGTATTAAAGAGAAAAAAAATTGCCGTGTACTTATTATTTTGACCATATGTGTACATACATACATACATACATACATACATATATATGTGCATGTGTATGAATTATTGAATTTTTTGTTCTTCTTGTTGCTGAAAATGTCTCTGCTGAATACAATTACGAAAATAGATATAGTGGAACAAATAATAACGCCAAAGTGAAATATACTAGATATACGCTCATACGTATGCCAATGTACAGACATACTTGCATATATACGAATACATAACCTGTAGGAATCTTGGGGTTAAGTGGCTCTAAGTCAACACTTTTGTCGACAACTTTGGTGAGTTTTTGGCGACATTGTCAACGGATCGTCTACATATTAATATTTGCTTTTGGTGTGGACTAGAATTACTAAAATGTATTACTGAATATCTGTTTTCAATGTCTACATATGGTCACAAAAGATCTATCTAGTCAATACTACCAATGTCAGTAGTATATTCATGACAAGCAAATGTTAAATGTTTTTAGCAAAAACCAATTCCCCTTATCGTGGTTGGCGTATTTCGACTTCGACCACGACGTTTTTGTAATATATTAAAGAATAAGTTAATTGATATTCTTTAATGTATGACCAAATTGTCGTAGTTGAAGCCGAAATACGCCAACGATGGTAAGGCTCATTGTCTGGGGTATAATTCGTCAGTAGTACTGGTGACAAAGTCAATAATGAATCAGTACGGTTTTTCCTACTCACACTTCCTTGAAGGAAATGTCGATGCTATAGGCATTTAGCATGTGCTTGTCATTGAAAACCTACTAGTACACTAATACAATTTACTAGGTAGTAACTACATAGTTCTTATGAGAACATGGAGACATACCAACCAGACATTTACTGGTACATTTCTATACTTTACGTACATAAAAATGTCTGTATATTGACAAGTTGTTGAAAAATCCGACAGAAAAACACCACATCTCCTTTTCTTTCATACTGACGGATAGAAGAAAACTTGTAGACAATTTAACTACTAAGATTGTCACTAGAATTTTAGTGTTGACATAAATACACTTGCCCCCCAGTCTGACTGCAGGGTTCCTACAGGACATGTGTGTATCTATATGTAAATATGTACCCTGAAGGAAATGCCGATGGTGAAAATGTACTGAATCGCTTTTCACTTTGTCACCAGTACTACTCTCTAATTATTCCCCATACAATAATTTGTGCTAAAGACATTTAGTATGTTGTAGGCAATTTACCTACTACAATTCATCGCCCCCAGAATTATTTTCCTCTACCGACCATTATTTAAAAAATAACTTAGGTATGGAATATATATATTTTGAATACCCTCTTTCTGAATCAAAACTCGTTTCACGAAATTTATTATGGTTTCTGAAATATTAAGCATTAATTATACTCCATATCCACTAGTTTTAGGTTTGATAAGTGTTGTTTTGCTGTATATGCCATTATTTGGCGATTTTTCTTGTTTTGCTTCATTTATATAAGAAATTAATAATAAAAAAAGAAGGTGCCGTAAGAAAACTTAAACGGCGACTGTTAAGCAAAAACATCATCACAAATACGCAGCCGCCGATTACATGTTTTAATATAAATTTGTTAAACATTAAAATAAAATAAAAGAAACCTTAATTATGCATGTTTGAGTATAACAGAAATCATTTGATTTCATTATTTATATTAAATACACTTCAATTACTTGTTTTTCTTGTGTATGTGTGTAAGCGGATCGATAGTAAACAATATTAAGGAGACGGCTTCTTGGTCGACTGGCCTTAAACCATCGACTTATTTCTCTGGACAATAAGAAAAATAAACAAAACAACAAAATTCTCAATTCACAGCAGTAAAGTATACGTATAGAGCACAAAGAGGTACTTTTTGAAAATAAATTGTGTATGCGGCACAAAACGTATTTTTACTTTTACAATAAAGCAGTATCAACTTCTAACTTCATTCATGAAACTTCACAAAAATCTTAAATTTTCTTCAAAACATGTGTCGGAAGCAGTGGTGCAAATACAAAATAAATCCATCGAGTATATTTTTTGAGAAAAATTTATGTAAACCTTCTTTGTCGTTTTTCTCCACTCCAACTTTGTAGCGTATGGGCTAAACTAATTCTGATACGACGAGTTGTCACTAGTATTTGAGTGTTGACACAGAGACACTTGACCCCAGTCTGACTGCAGGCTATTTATGTATGTGCTGTGCATGTGTATGAATATATCGAGCCTTATTTTCGATTTTATCGTAAGCGACAAAAATTAAATTTTTCAGGAGAATGTTTTTTTGATATATTCAAATTTGTTTTTGTGCGTAAATTGTCGCTTACGATAAAATTGTACAGCCTGTATCTTAAAAGTTATCAACAATTTTGCCTTTTTGATAATTCTAAACTATGTGTAGGCCCATAAAATTTTAATTTCAATAAAAAAGTATATTTCCGATAACATGTCGCTTACGATATAATCGAAAAAAGGGCTCGATATGCAGTATATGTATGTACCCTGTAGAAAGGTTGGGATTAAGTGTCTCCAAGTTACCATTTTTGTAGACTATTTTGGTGACTTTTTGGCGACACTGTCAAATAAAAAAATACACACTCTCGGCGGCGGCAAATGAGTGATAATGTGTCGGCGACATCATCTTTATTGTGCAAAGAGTATTTTTTCAGTTGTGCTATAATATATATATATATATATATATATATATATATATATATATATATATATATATATATATATATATATATACAGTCCAGACTCGCCTAATGCAACCCTCGATAAGCGAAACACCTCGATATTCGTTACACCCAAATTCTTAACATTTGTGACCCTGTTACGCAACTTTTCTAAAAACAAGACCTCAATTAACGCAACTTTGCCAACAAAGTTAAGATTCTCTCCTTCGTTTTGTTTTTTTACTTCAGTTTTTTATAAATAAATGCATATAACCTATAGACCTTTGTGCAGAAATCTTACGCTTACGTACAAAAATCATTCTGATATACCGCTATTCTAGGAAGGACAAAGAATGTTTGCGTAGTGTGTCTGTTTTTGAAACCATCGTAATTTAAATACTTTTTTTCTGAGTGATTGTTCTAGCTAGATATGTAGTTTTTTATTTAAGTTAGCGGCACTGTTGCCAGAAAATTTTACCACAAATCTGCAAAAATTGGCTAAAAAATCTGAAAAATCTGAAAAATAATTTTCGAAAATCTGCAACAACAAAAACACCTTCATTTTGAATTGTTTTTCATTTTGTTGTCGAATTAAGATAATTTAATTAATTTCTATACAAAAACAAATGCTGCTATTACAAATTTTTTAATAAAAATAAGCATTAACAAACGGATAAGTACAAATATATGCAAAAGTTTTCTAAATAAAACTTATATATACATACATATCGCACACTAAATCATAAGCAGCACAACTCAAAACATCCAAGATGTTCAGGAGTGGAAAAAACTGTTCAAGAAGACTGCTGCAAAAGAAATTTTTGCGACCCATTAATAAACAAAACCATTTTCATAATTTTGAGTTGTGGCTGTTTATAGTTTAGTGTGCGTAATGTATACATATACATATTTCTTTGCACAGATTTATTATTTATTTCTTTTACTGACTATAGAAAAACACGAAATATTGATGTTATACAAGCATTTCAGAAAATCTGCAATTTGGCAGTGAAAATCTGCAAATCTCACTTTATGACTTTTGCAATGAAAAATCAGCAAAATGCAGAGAAATCTTCAAATCTGGCAACAGTGGCCGGCGATTTGATTATTACTCATACGCACTGAGTTGCAGTTCCTTCTGTGTAGACTTGGGTCGAACTCGTTCACTAGTTCATTTTTGCCCCAAACCAATGATCAAACCAATGTAATTTAAATGGGTTTGATTATTGGTTTGTGGCAAAAATGAACTAGTGAACGAGTTCGACCCAATTCTACTTCTGTGTATCAGTATCCAACGAAGTATGCAACAGTTTTTGTTTTAAGATCTATGTACGTATGAGTGATATTTAATTGAAGCCTAATAAATTACACTTACGGTCCTTTTCACAATGTACAGCTTGTAGTTAAAGTTCACATTAACTCTTAATCATACATTGTGAAAAAGGACGTTAGCCATTTAGGGATTTTTGAATCCTTATTAATAGATGGTGGGTGTATATCTCGGATAGCTCGAAAAAGACTATCATCATACTATTTCATAATATACATATTTTTAATTCAGGAAAATTGTTCACATTACTGCTCATACTTAATTAATTTAGTTAGCTGTCTAACTTACATCCCAAGGTGATTTTTACCTGGAAACAAAAACAACATTTTGAAAGTGTTTGTTTTTTCCTACAAATTCTAAGAATTCTTAAAGGCCAAGCAAGGCCAGAAGTAATTTTTTTAAATTAATTTTAACCTTTAATTTTTAAAATATATGTCATAAAAAAGACATAGAAATGTTTTACTCGGTTTTCGCAACCAACTCAGTTTTTGCAACAGCCCAAAATTTCTATTTCTTGCGTTAAGCGAATCTGCACTGTAATCAAGTGTACCAACGTCAGTAGTGCAGGAAGGAGTTACTAAAATGTACTATTGAGTCTCGGATTCTCACATCTACACATCGCGAACTAAATCAAAAACTGTCAGAATGCCTATAATACCAGATGTTCATTCAGGAGTGGCAAACTGTGAAAATTTTGCAAACAAAACCGTTTTGATAATATTGAGTTGAGACTGTATGATTTAGTGTGTGATATTGTCCCATAAGAACTACTTAGTCAAGTGTACCAACGTCAATTACATTAAATGTCTATAGCGAAAATCATTCCCTGGGCTATAACTCGTTTGTAATGCTGGTGACAAAATCAATAGTGAATCAGCACTATTTTACTATTAACACTTCCTACAGGGTACATATAAGCATGCACTCATATGTATTTAAATATTAAAACCAAAAAGGGGATCAATAAGTACCGACTTTATGTATTCAAAATAAAAGAAAATTGGTCTTAAAAATTACAATATAATTTTTGTACAAATAAAAAAAGGAAATTTGTTCTAACAAATTTGCTAATCACAAATACAGTAGTTTCCGACTAATTGATTTATAGATAATAGATAATCCAGTTGTTAACCGAATTTGAATTACATTATTCATTTCATTCTGTCGTTGGATGTTTCTGTTCATTTTGCTCAATTCATTCTGCTCAATTGAACTGAATTTTTTTTCATCATGCTAGTGATTCAAATTACTTAAAAACCATTAACTTTTTAAAAATTAATTAAGCGGAAATTACTATATGCAACCAATTCTTAATTTTCTGTGATAAGATTTTGAATTGAGTGTAATTTTCTATTTGAAATTTTGTCCTTATAAATTCTGTAAAGACGAACAAGAGACCAAATTTAGCAGTGTCTGGTCAGAACGGACACTGGAATCTCGATTTAATTCCTATTTCTTTAAATCGCTATCTTACTCAGGTGAGTTCATAACTGTCTGGTAATCTGGCATAATTTCTTGTGGACCACCTTCTATTTGTTTCTTATTCAGTCTTGCGCCTAAGTCGGCCTTACACGAGAGTATGGGTATGGATTAACAAACCTACACCCTCCAATTCCAGTAGAGCCCATGAAGTTGTCTTAGTTCTGGCAAACTCATCGGCCGTGAAGTTACCCTGAAAGGCTCTATGGGCAGGGATATAGATTATTCTATATATCATCTCGTTTAGAGATGACCAGCACTCGAGGGTTGTTGTTGTTCTTAGAAGCGGAGATAACTGTATATTTTAAATAACCCATTGAACTGAAATTCACTCGCAATCAATCAGCAACTTAATTTATAGCAAGGATATCTACCTGTTAGACACTGCAATGGTGCGGAAGTCGCAATACAAAGATCTAATGTCCCTGATTAGACTCTGTAACCCACGTTTTCTTGTATTTTGGAGTCATTCGTTATAAAAACCTATACCATTTCATCTATCTGGAGTACCATTCCTCCAAACTTCTCTGGATGGTTCGTGAAAGAGAGCAGGGGATGCTAAGTCAATCATATATCCCCAAGATTTATGGCACCGGTGCCTTTTCTGTTTCACAAAGATATACCACGAATAGGGATTGCAGATATTGCTGTTATTTCCTTTCCTACTAAGTCCAATGGTAACAGATGCAGGAGCATACCAAATTCATCCCTAGGAGTAGTGCACTTATTATATATAGTGACGAAATTCTTTGAACCTTACGTAATATATGTAAATACATCTTCTTCTCCAGGGCAGGAAATCTCAGCTTCTTTCAATGGATTTCTTGCAGAGATAAAGTAAAATTGTTGCTTTCTTCACCCACTCTGGAATATTTATCTGAAAACTCAGTTTATAGTCAAGAATAACACCAGGATATTTTTAAATGTTAGACACTTTTATCTCCGTATTGCTAAGAATAAGATCCTTTAAGGACTCCTCAATAGATGTAGTCTACGTCCCATTGGGAATCTTCAAATACCGCAGTGTGCAGGGATTGACGACAAAATCTTTCTTATGTGAGAGGATTTCCAATTTTCCACAAAACCTTTTCCAAGATGTATTTTTGGCAAATCTTATTTGCTTTTAAAAATTTTTTAGTTAAATTCTATAAGCTGTCCACTTCAGTTCATTTCTGGAAATTTAACTCTATTGAAGAGTTTTGTACATGTGCACCTACTCTATTCTACCAAAGTGGTTTCTTCTTTCCCCTTGACCTATTTAAAGGGCATTTTTAAAGATCGTGGTGTTGTTGCTAACCTCACAATCTATATCAGAGATATCTAGGAGTGGCCAGTTTCCAGTCACTTCTTAAGTATCCAGATACTATAACCATAATCGCTTATTTACTTCAAAAGTGTCACAACTCAAAAAAACCAGTTTTGCAGAAAACGCGTTTTAAGTTTTCAATTTGTATACAACTCAATGAAGACATGAAAAAATATTCTTCCCTCAGGAGGTGATGGCACAAGCTATTTATATGAAATTTTTACACAAGATAAAATAAGAAATGTCGCATTATTCTGCATTATTAACTCAACTCAAAATCATTTTTTGAGTTATGATACTATTGGAGTAAATGAGCGATATGTATACACTATTTTTTTTTAGAAATTAGTGTTCTTTATTTTAAATACATTTTGTACAAAAAACTAGAACCACTTTTCTATACATACATACATGCACTCATATTCATACGTTTCTTTAAAAACAAACTCTCACAATATACATGTTATTTAATGCAAAATTGTTGGCAAATATTTAAAACCAGTTTAAAAGCACATATTGCTTTTTATTGCCCAGCAATAAAAAATACCAAATTTTTCTAAATTGCTTTTTGGCTTAAAATTAGGTTCTTTATACTCTGTATATACATATAACATACATATGTACCCGTATATTCATCAAATGGCATCCTCGGGAATTTCGAATTTATCTGAATAGTAAGCAAATCGAAATCTGTTCAGCCGTTAGAGGAAAAGCTCTAACTTTTTAAGCCTCATGCACGAAGGCAGCTTAATCAGGTACCATCTTGCAACAGAAAAAATATAAGCATTTCAATGGTAGAAACAAATAGAATAATTTAAAAATTTTTATTTTTAAGAACACACACTGACACGCACTCTATGCAAAATTTGACATTTATCTGTCTTGTAAACATTAAACAGCTGGGTTTGTGGTGGAACCTGATTGAGATGACTTTTCATGCACCTTGAGGTATGTATGTAATAATATTAACATGTCGAAAATCGCCAAATTACTTAGAAAATTACAACCTCAAGAGCGAAATGAACTCACTTACATACATGTGGTAGCGATAGATGAGTAATTTATTTCGAATTTAAAATTGGCCAGAAACTGCATAATTTTTTACGCAAAAATTTACATTTCACAATTTCAGCAACAAAAATATTTTATTAAAGACAATTGTAAGCAAAATGAAAACATAAAAATATAAAACTTTAAAAAGTTCTTAAGCGTTGATAACATTTTACAATTATACCAGGTGACTGCATAAAGATTTGTTGTACAAAAATACGACAGGCAAAGCTGTGTACAGAAGCAAAGAACATAAAAGCACAAAAATAATTTAGCAAAACCAAAACAAAAAGAAGTTTTTGACATTCGTCAGATACAAAGCACAAAGAGCAAAAAGTTATCATAGTAAATAGGGCTACCATCTAGTTAGATATACCTTGGTTTATAATTTAATTAGTGCTAGCTACCTAGGTTATGAGGGATTTAGCTAGATAGTAAGTCATCTTGGAAAAAAAACACTCAGGAGAGACTTAAGAAAGCATTTAATGCTTACTACATGTGCATAAACGATATAGGAAAGAACTGGGGTCTGCTGCCAAGTGTAGTACATTGGATTAACGCAGACCCCTTCGATTGTGTTGTGTGGCGTTAAGTAAGGAAAGCCATAGGAAATTCCTTCCTAAGATTAAGAAGTGTGTTTCAAGAGCACTTCTCAAGCGCCCTTATATGTTATTCTCAATTTTCTTCGCATCGAGGAACGGCGGCAAGCAGGTTGAGAAGGCTTTCGGAGTCTGCTTTAGTGAGCCCAGGCCTAATGGGCTATATTAGAATCTAGAATGAGGGCTGGCTTGCTCCCGATAATCCTGGTTTGAAGGACTTCAAGGCCGCTGAGATAGAATTTCGTAGGACACTCATTGGTAATACCCTATGGAGATTTTTGGGTCAAATCCGATATTCTCTACGAGGGTTATGCTGTTTTTACAGATGGTACATAGAAACGGGCGCTGGGTCTGCATAAGGGAGACCAATGTACAGTATTCTAGGCTGAAATTCTAGCGACCATGAAGGCCACGGACGAAAATATGACCAAAGTCATGGCGGTTATCATCTACATCGTGGTTCAAGCAATGCTAAAAGTTTTGAAGAGGCATATTGTCAAATAAAAACTAGTTAGTGCCTGAAACAGGCCAATCAATGGACTAATGAGCAGATATATTATAACACTATGCTGGCTTACAGGCCACTATGTTAGGTTAGGTTAGGTTAGCAGGCTACTGGTAGGGAGGGTTGAGTTGAAGGCAAGATAGTGAGACAGTGTTATAGGAAAGGGATAGTGATATAAAAGATAGGTGGTAAAGGAAGAGATAGAGGAAACTTTCATTATTTTACAACTCTGCTTTTTGCACTTTTTTAATAATGCAGTGCTGCAGCGCCTCTGGTGTAAATTAGGCGCATTAAAGTTTGAAGCTGTGTTTAGTAGCCATTTTATTGGTTATTTTACTTCGCCGTTGATTCTGCTACACAATACCGACGAAGGAGGGCGCTCTGATGTTACATTATGATTAGCATCCGCTGAACCCGGTGTAGTTCAGTGACCAGTGTCTATGCCTTCATCACTAGAAATTTTCCTACAACAAGTGATACAAAGAGACACAATGTACATCAGAAAAATGCGTGGTGTTGTTATTTTAATGACTGTCGGAGACCAGGCTCGAACCCAGGACCTTCGGTTTTGTAGTCAACGTGCGTCAACGCCACCCTCCAGGACACTTAAATGTTTAGGAAAATTATACGAATTGGCCAGATTGAGATCGTAATGCTAATGAGTCAGTCGCAGAAGTGTTGCTGTAACCATCTATTAGCCACTATTTTGGGAAACTCAAAATTTGGGTTTTAGAATAAACAAGTAGTTCCTGGATCACCAGCTGTGAGGATTTTTGGATCTCGTGAGCCTTATGGCCAAGTCTTGACTGGCGAAATCCAATCTGCTGTTGAGTCTGAACAAGATGTAGATTTCAGCCGCACAAACTTAAGTGGGTCAGCAGTAGCGATTTTTATGATGAACTAAGAGATATCACAAAGTGTAAGCTTTGGAATATCAGCAGGTTCGTCATGGGTATCAAGTAACTCAATGATAGGTAATGTGTACATTAATTCTCACCGAATTAGGGAGGAGTCTTAGGTCACAATGGACCTAGAGGTATCCGACGGAAAGTGCTTGGGCACTTTCCTTCCTAACCTGAACATACACTACATTCTCATGCATAATATAATTTTATGGAAACAAAAAATAAAAAAAGTCTGGAACTGTTTTTAAGGAAAAACTTGAAAATATGGAGATTGGCGCACTCATTATGTATGTAGAAATTGCAATGAATAAAGTATTGGGTTCATTCTCGCCATCTGATAAGAAATATATGTTACATTAATTCAAACGTTAAAAACAGGCCGATCCACTTCACAAGGATAGCCAAACATACAGACATACTTCTTTTAACAACGTGGTACTTTTTTAGAAAATAATTTACTATTAGTTCTTAGGGTTACGTACGTCAAAGGTGAAAAGGACCCTATTGTTTTCGCTACGCTGTCCGTCTGTCCATCACCTTAAATTTTCACAGAATATGTAAAACTTTGGCCGCTACAACAAGTATATGACAGTTAAAAATTAAAGTTTGTTCTAAAACGATCAACGAAAAACATTGAAATTTTAATGAAATATATAGACAATTATATACATATACAAACATACATATATAGACACTTGAAGTCTAAAAAGTTAGTGTAACTTTATGCCGACTACACTGAAACTTAAAAAATCAATATTATGTAATTTTAATAACTTGCTGTATCTTGGAAACCGTAAGAGACAAACTCTTAAAATTTTGAAAAAGGCTAAAACTAAAAAATCCTAAAATGGAAAAAAGCGACAAAACGAGAAAAAACGCCAAAACTTTAAGAAATAGCTATAACTAAAATAAATCGCCACAAATAAAAATAATGCCAAAAACAAAAATACGCTTTAAATAAAACAAGTAAGAGTGCCGAATCTTATATACCCTTCACCAGCGTATTTATATGTATTATACAGACACATACATATGTATTTGATTTGTGATAAAATGTGTAATGTGACCTTTCGGTTTTTTCCGACTAAATAATTTGACTCAAATACTTTATTTTCGATATAGTTAAATATTTTAATCTGCGCTCTATTTTATGAACTATTTTACATTCATCCTTATTCCAGTTGTCAACATCGAAGTCACGTCAATGCAATACAAAAAAAATGGGACTTGTTTGATCGCTCTCAAGATATTCAAAAACCGTGCTGCTATTTAATAACCATAAAATAGTCTTCGCATTGTACCTCCATACCAATACTCTTTCGTGTCTCAATTTAAACATCCCCCATTGCAAATGATACATCGCGGTATTATGTAAACGGTTTATTCCTAAAGCATTTTTTCGATTTTGTTCAGCAGAAAGGAATGACTTCAGGGAAATGAAATCAAACATGACCTTAATTTATTTTATAGCTATGACTGTTCGATTTACTAAACATTAATAAGAACTCGTTACAAGGTGTCAACTAAAGACCATCTATTTGAAACACAACTGTGCTAATTATTTTTATATATCACAAAAAGTGTACGTTTTCCAACCCTGGAATCATATTTTAGATTTTTCTGACTCCTTATACCAATCTTGTTCTTTAAAAAATATATAAAATATGTTAATAAGAAAATAAGGAATTAAGGAAAAAATTATTATTTTTTACAAAACAATAAAATTTTCCAGCTCTGCAGTTTATATTTTTCTAATTGTCTATTTTTCTAATTGCCTATAATAACTATATTGAATTTATAAAGAAGAAGAACAAAAATTAATTAGACCTAGTTAATTTTATGTATCACAAAAAGTGTAAGTTTCCCAACCCTGAAATCATCCTTTTGCATTTTGCTGATTTCTTACACCAATATTTTTCTTTTAAGAATGTAAGATATATTTAATTTATAGAGAACACGGTAAAATTAGTTTTAGTAGATTATTTTTATATAACAAAAAAAGTTAGTTTTCCAACCCTGGAAACGTCTATTTGATTTTTTTTATTTATTTTTCATATTTTTAATACCAATTTTGTTAATACTGAAGTGTAAGATAAGTCTATTTAACAAAAAACATAAAAATGAGTTTTAGCTAGTTACATTTATATGGCAAAATCAAGTTTAAGTTTTCCAGCTCTGAAATCGTCCGGTCGATTTTGCTGATTTTCAATACAAATCTATTTTGGACCATTTCTGACACACCAGTCAAAGACCGAAATCTATAGTTTTTCTGGGAGCTTCGGAAAACCGATTTCACGTACACCAGACGGACGGACGGACAGACGAACATCGCTTATTCGTCTTCCCTATGCATAAGGATACAGAATTTATATATTTTATGTGTCGCATATTAATATTATGGAAATTACACACGGAATGACAAATCTATATATACCCTTTTGTCCATTTTTGGTAAAGGGTATAAAAACGCTAAAAACTATCAAAACGCCAAGAACCGATAAATTCCCAAAATAAAACTAAAACTAAACCAAAACTAAAATAAAATTTTTTAAGAAGTGTCTACATTAGGTACGGTATTCGATTATATAGGCTAAAGTTCGTATAGTATTACACATGTAGCGTCCGTTTGTCAAAATTATACACAACGAAGAAAATCAGCAGTCGACATGTTCGAACAGTTTTTGGTTCGACTGACTGCTCCTTTAAATAAATACGGATGTTAAATTTGTCTTTTTTTACTATACTATACTTTTTTTTGCAAAAAGTGTTACTTAAACTCAACTAAGAAGTGTGCATTAATTAAATGATTTTGGAAAAAAAAATTATGAAAAACGAACATTTTTGAGTTAAAAAGTAGCGTGTATGACCTAGTAGGGTGCTTAGACAAAAAATTAGGAGTCCCTGTTCGTTACGAGTATTCTGAAGGAAATTAAAAGTTTTTTTTACTTTAATTTTGCAAAAAAAGTGCGGGAAGAAATAGTTTTTTCAACGTAAAACGCGGATGAGATTTATTTAGTGGACTCTTAGCTACATTATTGCCATATATAGTAAAGCGCTATCACTAAGTCTGAATTAGCCGTTGGTCAAAAATCACCACACCATATTTTGAGGGCATACTGATTTTCGAAATCTTTGGAGATCCATAAAAAAATTGTTAACCAAAATCGCCAAACTGACTATAGGGGTTTACTTCCCTTTGATAATACTATCGAACCTATACTGTCAGAACCATGCGGATTTGTACGTGTAATGCACAGTGTAATTTAAATATTTATAAATTTCATATTTAATTTTAAATAGCTTTTTTTCTTTGAGCAAAAAGGGCGGCATATCTAACGGGGCCTAGGGCGACATCAAACATAAATCCGCCACTACCATCGATATGTGTTTATATATATTTCTTTATCTATAAAACAGTGCATCCAACATATACATATGTATGTATGTATGTATGTACACATCGTTGCCTTAATTTGGAAAGGCCTTAACTCATTATTTTTTGGAAATCTAATATTTTGTATATTTCGATAGAAGAACATCTATATCGAAAAATGCAAAAATCTCGATTTCAAATATATAGTGAGTTAGGGCCTTCCTATATTAAGGTAACGATATGTATGTATCTATTAAATCTAAACTGTAGTGACGTATTTTAAAAATTATTTTCACATTAGTTTAGTTCTTTTCAAAACTTTTTTAAACATGTATTAATGTATAATATATGCATGTATGTACATATGTACAGTTACTCTCAGAAATATTTTGCCTACGTTCTTTATGCAAAAAAGTTAAATAAATTTATTAAAAATAGAAAATTTAGGCAACATGTTAAATTTATTTCTTTTCTAACTGAGAAAGCAAAGCCTATAGAATGGAAAATACAAAAAACCCAACAACTTTGAATTTAATTGTTATACTTTTTTGCCTTTTCTTGTATCAACATCACAAAAGTATTTTGCTTCTTTTACCGTTCCCGTTATTTCTTAAATATTTGTGTTGTTAAATGTATTTTTTTTTTTGCTATTCGTTTGAAATAGTAATTGTTATGCTTTTTTTGTCGTAATTGGTTCCAATCTTTTTTTATTGAGTGCAACACGTAAAGTTTTTGTTTAAAAAAATGCCTAAAGTAAAGGAATTAAATTGATCTGCGAATAAGATCGTTCTATATCTGTATAATAGAACAAATCAATCCAATATGTTTGTGATACACGCAAAGAAAAAATATGGTTGAGGTAACCATAATCAAACAGCAACATACTATGGTTGAATTATATGGTTGCAGTCAAATCATATTATTGTCAATGGAAAAGCAAAGTTTAAATAATATTATTTTCTGAGTTAATAATATTATCTACAAAAACAATTAACTTTGTTATACCTAATCTTATTATTGTAAATAAGACAACACTATTGTTAGATGTAACTAAAATAGAATTGATACTTGCCATATCATGTTCTAATATTATAATAATATTGTTAAATATGACCATAGTATTATTTTATGTAATAATAATATTTTGTTTTTTAATCATATATTTATTGGCAAATCGTTTGTTTAAAACAGCTGTGCGATAAATCCGAAATAAAAATAAATTAATATTGTTGAAAGAAAATGTATGTATTTATGTATGTATGTATAGAAATGTATACTTACATATCTTTGTGTACACGAAATACAGACACATCTGTATAAAAGATATAGATACATACATATGCACATATTATTTTTATTTATCTACCCTTTTGTTTAAGTTTTTTTTTATTTATTTAACACCACGCGTGCATTACCGATAGCTTACAAACGAAACACTGAACTGACAGAAGATGTTTCTGAAAAAGATTTTTTTAAAAACTTAACATAGTATGGTTTTGGATAGCATTATATTGTTATTTACATCATATTATTTTTACACAATAATACAAATTATATTGTAGTCATACATTTTTAACAAAACTATATTGTTAAACTCTAAACATATCGCACTTTCTACGAATATAATAATGTAATTATTAAATTCAAACATTACTGTGTTTATCGTAACGACAGTAATGTTTAAAATAACAATAACTAGTTTTCAATGACCACACATTTGTTTCAGAGAGCATAATATTGTTTTCTCAACCATTTTAAAACCATATCTTTTCTTTGCGTGTATGTTTAGTCGATGTAGACAAACAAGAGCAAATACTTTTAAAGGTGCAAAAAAGCGCAGATATATTGAAAATATTCCACGAAAAAGTCGAGGAAAGTTGTTAACGGTGAGAAAGAAAAGAAAAACTATTAAAAAAAATAGAAAAAACCACCATTTATATGTTCCAAATCTTAAAGAAATGCTAAAGGGAACCCCACGGGCATACTACGGACACACCTAAGTGGCAAGTCCATCCGTAAAGTTCTAAAAACCAACAATACTAACGGCAGCGTAGCTAGAAAAAAACTTTGATTTCGGAAGTTAATAGATAGAAGCGTTAGTTATATGCTGAACTACATAAATTTCAGACTTCTAATTTCGGGAACACGATAATATTTAGCAACGAAAGTAAATTTATAATTTTTGGGTCAGATAGACAGCTTATGGTGCGGCGCAAGCCAAATAAATCACTAACTATTAAGAATATAAGGCCAACAGTAAAACATAGTGGTGGTCCTCTCATGGTGTGGGGCTGTACGTAGGCTTTAGGAGTAGGAAAGTTGGTGTTTATATAAAGCACAATGGATAAACATCTATAGTTGTCCGTTATTAGAGAAAACCTACATGCCAGTGCTGAACAAATGGATCAATATATCAATGAGTATTACTTTCAACATGACAACGACCTAAAACATATATCCCTGGACATTAATTTATGGCTATTTTATAATACCAAACATCTGCCAATAAAACCACAAAGTCTCGACATTAGTCCTATTGAAAAACTTAGGGCTTATTTGGAAGAAAAAAATCCGGGAAAAAAGCATTTTATCAAAAGTATGCTTAGGACGAGTATTGGAAGAAGAAATGTATAAAAAAAGTACTTAAAAATTTCCGAAATTTAGTGGATTCTATGCTAGGACGTCTGCAAGTGGTCATATCTAACAATGAATATCACACAAAACATTAAAACATAATACGCAGCTTTAATAAAGAAAAACTGTGTAAAAAATTCAAAAAGCAAAATACTTTTGTGACCTGATAAATAAGCGAATTTTTCATTATTTTTTAAAAATTTCATAAAATAATTTTTTGTTTTTAAATTTTAATTAAAATATTTGTAGTTAAGACTTCTCCTATTTAATATGTAAAAAAATAAACATGAATTTATTCAAAGAAAACATTTTTATATAGCATTCTTTTTGCAAATTTGTTGAGATTTACATAAGCAAAATATTTCTGTGAGTAACTGTACGTAATTAAAAACAGTGGTGTTGTAATTTCTGTTGTTATTCTTGGCCACACTGTTGCCAGATTTGCTGATTTCTCTGCATTTTGCTGATGTTTGTTTTACTGCAAAAATTATAAAGTGAGATTTGCATATTTTCGCAGCCAAATTGCAGATTTTCTTAAATGCTTGTGTAACATCAATATTTCTTGTTTTTCTTTACTCGGTAACTGAAATAATCATGGTGTTACTGTCAGAAACATACACATAAGAAACACTAACAAATAAGTAGTTTTTGACGTTTAAAATTGGAGTAACCAAACTATCAAATCTGTGAAAAGATATGTACATACATATGTACATATCGCACACTAAATCATTAACAGTCACAACTCAAAATTATGGACCGCAAAAATTTCTTTTGCAGCATAGTCTTCTTGAACAGTTTTTGTCACTCCTGAAGATCTGGGTTTTTGCGTTGTGTCTGTTTATGATTTATTGTGCGATATGTACATATGTATGTATGTATGTATATTTCTTTGCACTGATTTGTATGCATATGTAAAATTTTTTAAATTTTATGTACATATCATATATTTGTCCTCATTCTTTTGTTAATGCTTATTTTTTTATAAACAATTTGTAATATCGGCATATGTTTTTGTATAGCAAAACAGTTTATGGTTAATTCGAAAACAAAATGAAAAACACTTCAAAATGAAGGTGTTTTTATTGTTGCAGATGTTTTGCCCATTTTTTAAAAGTATTTTTCAGATAAAAGTTTGTGGCAGCAGTGGTTGGCCAATATTTGGCTTATGAATTTCATTAATCATTTGCGATTTAAAATAAAAGTTGGTATTTTTAATTCAAATTTCCGTTAATTGCAAAATTTATTTGCGTCGATGTGGATATTAATTGGCACATACTTACATACATATGTATTTGAAAATTGTTTATAAATTTAATATCAATATCTTTAAATTTATTTGTTAATTTTGTATTTTTTCACAAAATATATGTACGTACATATGTAGTACATTTACGTACATACATACATGTATGTATGTATGTATGTATATGTACATATGTATATCTTATACAAACGTCCTTATTTATTTATTTATCTATCGTTTAAATGTATGTATAACAAAAAGTGGGAAATTATTTTATAAGTATTTATGTTTGCATGTACAGTGTTCTGTGAAAACTTTTTGAATAGTACTTATCATTTAATTTAATTTATCTTGCACATTTTCACTTTTATTTGAATAAAAATAATCGTTACTCAAATGACTGTTACATTTTAGATACATACCGACATACATACATACATACATACATACATACATACATACATACATATGTACTTATGTAAATCTAAAAATGTACATATCCATGCATACATATGTATGTACATACACACATGTAAGTAATTTTCTTAATTTGTGCATCCGTTTTTTTTGTACCTTTTTTTTTAAATTGACGTAATTTTCGTTTCGTTGCTGCTTTTTATCTTTTTTACAAATTCTGCTTATATATTTAATTTTTTTTCTTCTCGATATAGAAATTTTTACGTTTTCCTTTTTTAGTGAACAAAATAAAATTTAATCAATTGAACTTTTTTCTTTTTTGAACTGTTCGAGATAAAAAACTTCTTCGTACTTAAAAATATTTAAATTTAATCAATGGGCGATCAGAGATAGACTGATTTAGAAAAGCCAAATATATTTTGTCATTTCTTTCCCAATGGCTGAAAACCCCAACAAAATTGTCTTTTTGAGCAAATTCATTTGTTTTTGTTTTTTTTCTACTATTTTTTGTTTTTTTATTTTAAGTTTTCATTTTGCGCTCCCTGCTCAATGCACTACGAACAATGTTGCCAGATATGGGAATTTCTCTCAAAATTGGGAGTGATTATCCATTTTAATGTCTGCTTGTTTAAGTCGTTATATTTAAACGTATTATCGGGCCTGTTCGGAAGATCACGGTGATTTCAAATCACGTGATCTCAAAATGAATTTTATTGTACTTTAAGCTTTTGTCATTTATAATATAATATTTTATTTCAACTTTCAACGATATAAAGGAACGATTTAGCTTTTATTAACTTTTTAAAATTTTATATCGTCGTTGCTCCGACAAAATCAGCTATGTGTTTTTTACTAAGTTTTCAGTAGAGCAAAAAAAACATTTTTATTTTGAAACCTTCCAATATTTTTGCAAACTCCAACGTTATATTGAAACAACTTTATCATTTATATAAGTATTTCGTAAAATAAATCTTAAATATTTGTAGATTTAGTAGGTAAAGCGGAATTGCCTCAAAAACTACGCGTAACTCATTTTGTTGAAGCATTTCTAATAAAACTATTTTTTTATTTTAAAACGCAGCTGTTCTGTTTTGAATATATTTTGATTAAAATGTAAAATCGTTTAAGGAAGTATTAGGCAAGTGACTGCAAACTCTCATATTCTTATTTTGTATGTGAAGTTTTCTGAAATAAAAGATTTTATCATCACCTCGACAACATTTTTCATTATTTTCTCTGGTAAGATGCTCCATTCAATATTCTTAAGTTACTATCAACAGTGGATTCTCCTAAGACTTTCACCTGGTCCGATTGATTGGAAGAAATATTTAAAATATTAAAAATATAGCTATGTACTTCATATTTTAAGGCTGTAATGACCTTGTCTGGCGCATGCGACTAATATAATCCATCGTAGTATACATATATTAGAGCGTGAAAAGATTTTTTCTAAAGCAACATTTACTTGTAAAGTTATCTATACGGCATGTAATAGTACAAGAGATCCTCCAAAAAGTTAGCTCGCGTAAAAAGAAGAAGTTCTTGTACCAGTTCTTCGTAATTTTCAACACTAAATTTCAACAATTCTTTAAAGATTTCTTATGTTTGTGAACCAAGAGATATGTCTTCCTTCGATTTGGTCTCACTTACACGTGGAAATATACTTTTGTCTGTTCATAGTTTATACCAACTCGTTTATTAAGCCTAATTTAATGCACAGTGCTGGCAAAAATATTTGTTGCTTGTCAAATAAAGGCTCATTTGCAATGTTTTTGCTTCCCAGAATCGCATGTGATCTTAAGGACTAACCCACAAAAAAGCAACAATATTTTGTGTATCCTCCTAGCGTACCCACTTATTTTAAATTGGTACGTATGTATATTCCAGAAATAGCGATCGTACTGAATTCTATTGACCAAAAATTTCATGTTTTCATTTGTCTCTTTCATAGTTACTGCATGAGCTCATGGTACGGAGGGATGTTGATTTCCATTATTTAGCCACACTGTTTTCCGAACCATTGAAGACATATGTATACTCCTATTATTAGTATATGTTTTAATTATTTCTTTTTTTTTCTTTATTTACATTTAAGAAATTTATTATTCGGTATATTGTCAGAAGTTTATTTTAATTTGAAATTTATTTGCTGGTGGTTCAGCGTTGTCTATATGCATTTCATTGTTGCTGTAACAAATCATCAGTAGACTTCAACCACACATTTTGAACAGTCACAAACCTCTTATCTTATGTACAGACTTTCAAAAACTATTTGAAAATTCATAAATAACAATATTTTTGAAAATCACAAAAGAAATTATAGGCTTAGAAATTATATTTGGTTTGGTATGGTTTGCTTTCCATTTTTTATAGAAAATGCTGAATATGTTGGTGAATTTTCTGATTATAGCTAGTGATGACAGCGCAATACAAAATGCCAAAAAAAACGCAATAATAGGTGTGTTCCACAAGATTTCGTACAAGTTCTGACTAATGAGAGAAAAAAAAAATTACTCTCTGAATATGCAGAAGTTATTCAAAATTGCTGGAACGCAAAAAACCATAATTGAACATCTTGAAATACTAAAGGCTCAGTTACCCGACTGTAATGTAAAGTAAATGCAACGTAGGAAACAGCTGATCGATATTTTTATATGAGAAGTAGGTTACGTTACATTACATCTCTATAATCATTTTCATTACTTTTCACATAACAATATCGATCAGCTGTTTCCTACTGTTGCAGTTACTTTATATTACAGTCGGGTAACTGAGCCTTAATGCTGCTTACTTTTTACATTAAATTTAATTTAAGTGATTTTAGTCGCTGAAAACGCATAACATTATGAAACCAAAAAGTTTGCATCATTGGCAACAGCTGTAAAAAGTAAATGAAAATAAGTCCCAAAAAAGTAAAAGGTACGTGAAATATTAAAAAAAAACCTTTTTCACAAAACAATCCATTTTGCTTTTTAATAAATTTGTATATAAAAACTTTTTTGCTTTATTTGCAAATTTTCTGATTAATTTTTCAATTTCATATGTAAACAAAAAAGCAGCTGATTCTTTAATTCTTGTCCGAGCTTACCCTGAAGAAAAAGTTCGTGCTAGTTTGTACAGGAAATGAAAAAAATAATCTCTCATTTGCTCTCAAGAGGGTGGCGTTGGCTGAAGTAGTTAGCACGTTGACTACAAAACCGAAGGTCCTGGGTTCAATCCCTGTATCCGACAGTCAATTAAATAACAACACCACGCATTTTTCTGATGTGCATTAGTGTCCCTTTGTATCAGTTGTTGTAGGAAAGTTCAAGTGATGAAGGCATAGTCACTGGTCACTGAACTATACCGACTTCAGCAGATACTAGTCCTAATGTAACATCAGAGCGCCCTCCTTCGTTGTGTAGCAAAATCATTGGCGAAGTAAAATAATCAATAAAATGGCTACAAGACAGAGCTTCAAAAAATTAATACGCCCCATTTAACATCAGAGAGGCGCTGCAACACTGCATTATTAAAAACGTGCGAAAAGCAGAGTTGTAAAAGAATGAAGCTTTCCTCTATCTCTTCTTTCACCACCTGTCTTCTCTCTCACTATCCCTTTCCTAAAAGAAGGTAACACCTAGTATTAGCAGTAGGCATTAATTGCCTGAGTGTTACTTCTCTTTTTTAAAAAAAAAAAAAAAAAAAGATTGCACGAAAATTGCTATCTGCTTTTTGATAACTTTGTACAAGTTCGGACTGTTCTGTTATGCATCTGGAACGGATCTAATGTAACAAGTGCAATTTTGTGTAATTTGTTGTTGTTTGTAATTTAAGATATCTTGCATTTATACTTACGCATGACCATTCCCATCAAACACGGAATACCGACAATATAATTTCTTGTCCGAATCCCTAGCAAAATATTTATAACTTCCGCGTCGTTTTTTACAACTCTTTAATTAAAATATTATTTTTTGTCTTATGTTAAAAGCGAATTTCATTGCAATCAAAATAAAATAATTCTTCCAAAAAAAAACCGACTTCAAAGCAAAGATCTGATAGAAAATTTTCGAAAAAAAACTTATGGAATATAAATTTAAATTTTAATGGGCGTGCCTCCGCCCATTTTTCAAATGCTAGATTTTGTGTGCTTCAGAGCTCAGGGTGTGTGTTAAGTCTTAAAAAAATCGGTACAGTAGAACCACTTGAAATGAAATATTAAATTTTAATGGGCGTGACACTTTTTTTACAATGGGACCAATGGCAAGCTATACCCTCTCAGAAAAAAAATAGTTTTTACAGTCTGTCTAAAATGTACAAAGTTATGAAGTAACACCCCGAAAAATAGAGACGAAGTGATAAACTCCTCCTTTTTTTGAAATCGGTTAATAAAAATAGTTTAAATCGATTGAGAATTGATAAAATTCCAACTTTTTAAAGAAAATTTCATTGTAATATAGTTCATGCTCAAATTTGTACGTCTAAAACCTAAGGTAGGGCTTTTTAAAAGTAGTTTTTTACCGTCACATAGCATTATTATATAAATAAATGTATTTTATTTTATATTTTAAGGGGTTTATTTAATTAAATTGATACATTTGAAATCAATTGACAAACTTAATGATCAAACAGAATTGCGGCATAAACTCATTTTCAATACAAATTGGCACAAAAAAGCAGCCCCAGAAAGCAGTCGAGATATAGAATCTATTTTATTTTTCCTTATGCTCTCATATATAAATAATAATTCTCTCAAAAATGTTACCACATTTCAATAAAGTTTATACATTTTGTAAACAAAACTACAAAGAAATATAAGCACAAAAGAAAATGAAGTTACTGCCGTAGATTTTATTATGAGCTTTGTTAATTTGACAATTTTACCTGAAGTTGCAGACTTATTCTGTTTCATCATTTATATGTGATTTACAAGTCTGGCTAAAATGTTATCATTTTAATCCTCTATTACTCAGTTTCTAGCATTCCAATTTGTGTTATGTGGGACAAAAAGGCCACAGAAAGCGAAAAACGCTATGGAGGACTCATTTCATTTGGTTTTGATTTTCGTTTGATAATCTATATTGTCTTTTACCCGGAACAATATCAGACTAGAAATGGATTAATTCAATTCAATTTCAAGGCTAAATATATGTATATAATACATATATATGTATGTATACATTCAGACGTATATTTTATATGATACTGTCCGTTTTAATACTTCTGATAAGGAATTACACTGACCAAAACACTGAGCAAAAACTCTAGACTTGAAGTGAATCCCTGTTATCACTTGCATTATTACTTTTTGATCTCGGATCGGGTAATGAAACTGTTATGTGCATGTTGTGCATGATTTACACATTTGACATTAGATCCACGTGATGATTTTCAGATAATTCTGCAATAAGATAACTGTAATTACTCGTATTAAAATGATTGGAATAAGCTCTTATGCAAATTAAAATTTGCTTAAGCTGCCTTTTCTGTATTAAAAAAAAAAAAACTAGAAATCTCTAGCAATGCGGGGATTCTTCGAAAATTCCTATTTGGGGAAAAAATCACCTCACTTGGCCACACCTTGATCAAGTTTGTACTTATGGTTAGTAGTAGGGATGGGCAAATGAAAAAAATGTATCGATATATATCGTATCGATATTTTTGAACAATATCGATATATATTTTTTGTAAACATGGATATTTCGATATATCGATATTTTTTGCCAAATGTTGCCAAAATATTCCAAATCTAAATTAAATGCACATACTAACATATCGTGCCATAACCTCCAAAAAAAGTTTAAGCAAGGCTTCATTAGTCTTTACTTTATGTTGCTGTGCCGTTCTATTTTTAAATTTTAATAGTTACTTTTTCTTTGATAAATTAACTTTTTCTGACCAGAACGGTTACAGTTTTCCACTAAAGTGACGAGTTTTGTATCGTCCATTGTTATGTTTCAATATAGTGTTTATGTTCTTCTGGTAAAAATTTTATTTTTTAAATTCTTAAAGCACAATCACAGTTTATTTCGAAATGTTTTTATTTTATTTATTTTGCCACTTACAATTACTTAACAGTTTTTTGATTTTCAGAGGTTGAACCGAAACAAAACAGAATGAAAGAGAAAAACTAAAGGCTTGTATAAGATCTATATAAACCAAAAAGAGTCAGCTGATTCGTAACAGAACATAAAATAAAAACTAATTCTGCCTTTAGGCTTATATCCACACAATCCAAATTTGGCATTTAGCTCAGTTAACAAATAAAAGTCACCTGCATTAGTGGGGTCATCTTATAGATGCGCCTGGGCTGTTATTATGAAATTTCTCTTTTTTTTTCTTCGCATCACTAGTAGTGATGCCAATATAGTAGTTAAAAAGCGGCTATAGCTCTTGAAAGTATCGAAACCCGATACTCGTAAATAAGAATCGATGTATCGATATATCGGTTTTTGAAATATCGGCGATATATATCGATATTTATTTTTTCAAATATCGATATTTCGATACATCGATATTTTTTGCCCATCCCTAGTTAGTAGTATAGTAGTATTCTCTAAATTAATCTTTTAGTTACTTTTTCAAAGAAAATAAAATTTTATGTCATAAATTTCTTTAAGACTGTTAAGTTATTACTATTGTCTTCATTATGTTGCCATTCTCAGCTGTTTAGTTGATGTTTAGGAAGTTAGTTTTATTTAATTTCTTTTAATTTGTTCCCTGTTGTTGTTGCTGCAGCAGCAACAGTCTAAATTTGCTGCTTGATTTTGTAGATTCGTTTGAATGAAGTAATCACTATGCATATGACTCATATCTGAATACTTGTTTTTGGCGTATTGCTTTTTTACTTCAACTTTTTTGTTCTCTGCAATAATTAATTCTTCAGAAATAATAAGAAGAAAACACTCATCGTTTTATTTATACTTTTATTTATTTGTGGTTATTTTATTTCTCTTACTAGAATTTTGTTGAATTTCTCTTTTAATATTTTGTGATCTCTTGTAATCAATTGTTTGTAATTTGCAATTTTAGTCAGTGTTACCACAACAGAAATCCAAAATAACGCATACAGTCCAATCATGAATATTCCCTCGGAATTTTTTTACCCGCAGAAAATACTTTTCTCGAGAAAAAATTCCTCCAATCACAAATTCCTTGCAGTGGCAGCACTGCATTTCGAAGCCAGGAGCCGGATTCCGCAGCGACGAGTTTTGAAGTGTTCACCGATTTTAGTGTTCTCAATTCACCGCATTTGTTCCAGTGGAAATTTTTGACACCCACTTTGAACACTTTAAAATTCATTGTTGCAGAGTCCAGCTCCGTTTGTTTTGCTTGTTGGATTTAGTTTTTCTCTTTTTTGCGTGCAAACATAAAAAAATATTGAAATTCAACAACTTTAAAATATGTACATATATCGATGGTATCAAATAGAAAGGTCCTGACTCAAATAATTGTAACTTTACAGGAGAAGGTGAGAACATTATAGCAACTGTTACATATATTCAATATGCAAATTTTTTGTACAACTGCTTGTAAAAACGTTATTTTTTACACTATTGCGATAAATTTTTATGACGGGATTTATTTTGACACAAATATGTATTGGAATCAGTGAAAAACTAAATTTCGTAAAAAGTACGAGTTAGGGCCTTTTTACTTGGGACCATCAATATGTTTGTACTCTAGAGTGGCCGTTAGTTGTATGGAGATTTTTTCTTATTTCTTATATTCTCTCCCCCGAATTGGTTCAATTTTATGTAAAAAAATACAAAAAAATTTCATAGCGATAAGTTGAGTTTTAGGAGGTGCGTTTCGCCCCTCAAAGTTTGGCCTCAAGCCCATTTATTCAATGTATGTAAAAAAAATTCAAATGATGTAATTGGGCGTTATTTGGTTTTTTTTTTTTGAAATACGAGGACTATAAAATAGAATTTTTTTGTTTTAATGGAGTATTAATTTTATTTTTATGTAAGAGAAAGATTTTAGTGAAAAAACAACCTAAACTATTTTCATAATATGTACTTACTTTCTTTTTTTTCTGGTAAAAATGGAAAATATTGAAATTCATAATAAAAGAAAAGGGAAAAGTGAAATAAATCGCTAGGAATATTTGTTTGAACAAAGGCTGCGGCGCATCGATCAGTGCTTGTTTTTTATCATTCTGTCTGTATTATTTCCCATAGAGTAGACTTTTTTACAATATCCCATGTATTTTGCTAAGGGATTTGAGTCGGGTCTATGTTTCGTGCAATGTAAAATTTATTTTAATTTTGTTACCACTCATTCATATTTTGACTACTCGCTCGTCATTCTATAATTATTTTCGGTGATTATGCCTACTTCTAATAATTTCAAAAGATGCGCACTATCATTGATGAACCAGAATGCTTTACGGTTTAGTTTTTCTGTTTCTTGGATTGAATTCATGCAAGGGAGAATCTCTTACCTCATGCATATGTTTTATTACTATCATTACAAAACATATTAAATTTCGCCTCGTCAGCCCACACCACAGAGGATATACAGAGATGTGACGAGACGGAAAATAATTTGTGTTTTCGGATTTCTCGCTTACTCTGTCACTGCGTTTTCTTTAAACCTTCTTTCGTGGTGGCATTTTTTAGCTTATTTTAATTTTATACTTTGGAACTTCATTCGCTTGGCGATTTTTGTAAATATTTAAATGGTAAAAATTAATATTTTTTAATGAAAATGCTTAAATGAAATCTGCAATCATTTTAAAAAATTTTTAATTGCGTTGTTAATAGTAATAAGCTTTTTCGCATTTTGTTTCTTAATTCAACAGAACAAATTCTTTCATTTAATTTTGTAAAATAGTTTACTTGTTCAAAATGTATTTTTTTTCATTTTACACTTTGTGGTCTCATCCGCTGAGTGATTTTTGTAAATTAAGGGTAAAAATTAAAATGTTTCAATGAAAATGCTTAAACTTAAATCAGGAATCATTTGCAAACAAATTTTAATCACTTTTTAATACTTTTTATAATCTTTTTCACATTCTGTTTTTTTAATTCAATTTAATTTAATTTAATTTTGAAAATGTGTATGTATGTATGTACACGTGTTCACAAAATACAGATTTTCGACGTCGATGTCAATTTAAAAGAATACCAAACAATTGGGGCTTGTGTACACGTTCTCGAACACAACTGACTCCTGTTGGCAAGTTTATGCTATTTTCTAGACCTTAGGGAACGGAAAAAGATTGTTTCAAGTTTCAAATCCAACAACAAAATACACACACAATCCAAAGAAAAGCTACGATATTTTGCATTTGCACTTACGCAAGACAATTTGCATCAAACATCGAATACCGCCATTATGTCTGCAGAAAACCAATAGCCAACCAACGATGTATGTACATTAGCTATGGCATAGTTTATATGGGAATTCTTAGTAAGGAGATTTTGACTTCCAAGAACCCCTCATTTTATGAGGTTTCAAAAAAAAATATTCGAGCCAAAAAATGGTGGCGGTCAGAGGGGGCAAAGGGCTCCGCATCGTGCTCAAAGTTGAGGGTAAAAGCAAAAAAACGTACAAAAAATCATATAACTTTCCGGGATTCACCTCTACAAGGGTCAAATGTATGACAAGCACCCATTAATTTTCTTCGCCCAACATTTTTTTAAAACACACCGACCGCCTAACTCCTCTCCTTAAGGGGGCTCCCATACAAAGGGGAAATTTTTATAAAATTTACTCGCAGGGCTCTAACTGCCCCTAGGCTATACCTATCGAAGTCAAATTAATGACTCACCTCCAATATTTTTTCATTACAAAGATTTTCTCTGATTATACTTATCATCTATCTTCAACCATTAAGGTGATCCCCATACAAAAAAATAGTTTTTTGAATAATATTTTTTAAGAAATCCGCTTTTTCCGCTTTTATGTTGCCTCCTAGGGGGGTAAAATGTAAGACCGACCCACAGTAATTTTTTATGTTCAACATTTCCTCCGAACATACCTATATCCTATCTTGACTCGACTCATTAAGGGGGCTCCCATACAAAGGCGAAATTTGTACAAAATTTACTCGCAGGGCTCTAACTGCCCCTATGGCATACCTATCGAAGTCAAATGTATGACTGAACTCCAATATTTTTTCAATACAAATATTTTCTCTGAACATACTTATCGTCTATCTTCAACCATTAAGGTTGTGCCCATACAAAAAAATAATTTTTTTAATAATTTTTTTTTAAGAAATCCGCTTTTTCCGCTTTTATGTTGCCTCCGGGGGGGTCAAATGTAAGACCGACCCACAGTAATTTTTTATCTTCAACATTTCCTCCAAACATACCTATGCCCTATCTCGACTCATTAAGGGGGCTTCCATACAAAGGCGGAATTTGTACAAAATTTACTCGCAGGGCTCTAATTGTCCCTGGTGCGTTCCTATCGAAGTCAAATGTATGTCCGACCTCCAATATTTTTTCAACACAAAGATTTTCTGTCAAGATACTTACATCTGTCTTCAACCATTAAGGTGGTCCCCATACAAAAAAAAAAGAATTCTTTGTCAAATAACTAATTTATTTTTGGCATGTGTTGGATACATTTTTTTATTTTGGGCAACGACTTGAAGTAAAAATATTTTTTCTTCTTCGTCGCGGCATAACGCACTGCTATAATCTTCTATTAATTTTACGCCTCTTTCGGCAGCGTCGTTGACAACATGGAGTTTTTGCAATATCTTTAGCAACCCAGAGGCGACTACAAGGAATTTCTTGCATTGGTGTTACTGTTTCTAGGTGAAGGTATAAAAAAGTTTCACTTCGCACCACCAGGACCCATCAGTCATGCTCGTTGGATGGTGAAAGGGATATACTGCGTTAACATTTTCTTATTTCGAGAATATCTGGGTTTAACCAAGAATGAGAAGTCCGCGAGGTCAGTATATTCATCGTCACACTTTATGTAAGAGCTTGGTTTAGTGCGACTAAGACCATCGAAGCTCCAAATAACGATTTGAGCTTTTTAAAGGCCATTGCTCATTATGATATCAATTGCATTTTTTATACACAGTTTCGCAGCGTTTGGTGAAGACATTGTGTGGACATCTCTGGTACCTTAGTGATGAACCTGTTGCTTTCGCATTATTTGACCAGAATGTTACCTGTGACATCAAAAGGAAAATGGCAAATGATATTCGTATTTTTGTAGAAGATAGAGAAAAGTATGAGGAAGAGTTGTCCAACGAAGAGGTGGACGTATCATCAAACGAAGACACCGGCAAAAGACGATAAAATAAAAAGCGGCGCCAGTGAAGAGAAAGGTAGTTCTCGCCTAGTCATTGGGTTCACAGGTGTGAAGCGAATTACCTTAACTCTCACAGAAGTATTACAAAAAGTAATGAAGGATTTGAGCCATTATGTAACACATGGGACAGCAAACTTTTTTCCACGCTTCGGATTACCAGCAACTTTTTTAAATAGCGATCCAGAAACCAGGGAACAACGTGAAGACTATAAGCAAGCGCTAAATATATTGCAAAAACTCCATGTTGTCAACAACGCTGCCGAAAGAGGCGTAAAATTAATAGAAGATTATAGCAGTGCGTTATGCCGCGACGAAGAAGAAAAAACATTTTTACTTCAAGTCGTTGCCCAAAATAGAAAAATGTATCCAACACATGACAAAAATAAATTAGTTATTTGACAATGAATTCTTTTTTTTGTATCGGGACCACATTAATGGTTGAAGATAGACGATAAGAATTGTGACAGAAAATATTTGTATTGAAAAAATATTGGAGTTCAGTATACATTTGACTTCGATAGGAACGCGCCAGGGACAATTAGAGCCCTGCGAGTAAATTTTGTACAAATTCCGCCTTTGTATGGGAGCCCCCTTAATGAGTCGAGTCAAGATAGGATATAGGTATGTTCGGAGGAAATGTTGAAAATAAAAAATTACTGTGGGCCGGTCTTACATTTTACCCCCCTAGGAGACAACATAAAAGAAGAAAAAGCGGATTTCTTAAAAAAAATTATTCAAAAAACTATTTTTTTGTATGGGGACGACCTTAATGGTTGAAGATAGACGATAAGTATGTTCAAAGAAAATCTTTGTAATGAAAAAATATTGGAGGTCAGTTATACATCTGACATCGATAGGTACGCCCTAGGGGCAGTTAGAGCCCTGCGAGTAAATTTTATAAAAACTTCCCCTTTGTATGGGAGCCCCCTTAAGAAGAGGAGCTAGGTGGCCGGTGTGTTTAAAACAGATGTTGGGCGGAGAAAATTAATGGGTGCTCGTCATACATTTGACCCTGGTAGCGGTGACCCCGGGAAAGTTATATGATTTTTTGTAGTTTTTTTTGCTTTTACCCTCAACTTTGAGCACGATGCGGAGCCCTTTGCCCCCATCTGACCGCCACCATTTTTTGGCTCGAATATTTTTTTTTTGAAACCTCACAAAATGAGGGGTTCTTGCAAGTCGAAATTGAAAAATCGTAAACAACGCCATACCTAATGTACATGTACAAACATTAATACATATTTCTGAGTAAAACCAGTTTTAATATTACCACAAAGTATGTATTATTGCGTTAAATATTTCCCGTGGAATATTTAAAATTGGGATGAGGAAATTCGCACAGTGGATTAGTAACTTGGAACAGAAAGAATAAAAGGAGCAAAAAAAAGAAGAAAGACAATTTGCATCAAACATCGAATTACGCCAATGTATTTTGAATATACTGTGCCGCATACCAATAACCAACTGACGACATATGTAGCATATTTCTATTAATAAGTCGGTTGTGTACGTATTATTGTTGGGTTGCTTCTCTGTTTTTCAGTGAACAAAAACGATGAATTTGTTCTTTTAGTTGTTCTGAATAGTGCTTGCTGCTTGAGACAATTGCTTGATTATAGTATCTAAGGAAATGTTAAAAGCTCTTTCGGTTCACTCATCCCATAAAATCCAGCAAAGGTTATGGATGAAAATTCAAATGTTTTTCTTGTAACCAGCTGTTTTGATATTTCAAGTTTTCTTCAGTAAATCTTAATGCACAGTAACTTACGTACGTACTTATATTTTTATGTATGTATGTATATATTATAAGAAGGCCGAATCAATGGAAATATAGCACTTTATTGTGATTCTATTGATTATCGTACATTTGCGAATTATTTCAAAATATTAAACAAAGAGATTTCAAAAGCGGAATAGGTATTTCCCGCACTCCTCGCAAGAACATTGAAATAACAAGCACAACATGGCAACACTGCATTTACTGGGTGTGTTAATAGCCGATCATTATGGTGATTTTATTTTATTTTTGTGCGTGTGCATGCTTGTATGTATGTATGTATGTATGTAGCTGATACTAATTAAATTTATTGTTACTTCCTTTATGTCTATCAGTTACTGCTAAGTCGTTACCACAACTATGCACTTACATACATATGTACATACATGTGTATGTGTATATACAGTAAGGTTCAAAAATGAGCCAATGCTTAGTTCATATCGTCGCTGTTTTAACTAACTAAACTAACTAACATATTAAAAATTTAAGAGTAGAGCCGCTTTTATGGTTGTTTTATACATTCATTCTTATGGCTGCGTCAGAAATCATTTTACTTCTATAGGCACAAAAAAAATTTCAGTTAGGTCGGTTAGTTAAAACAGCGACGATATATGTAGGTACCAACAATCTCTTATTTTAAATTATGTATGTATTAGGGCTGCGAGTCGGAATTGATTTTTGG
The DNA here is from genome assembly GCA_944452675.1 of Tachina lurida. Classification (NCBI taxonomy): domain Eukaryota; kingdom Metazoa; phylum Arthropoda; class Insecta; order Diptera; family Tachinidae; genus Tachina; species Tachina lurida. Next base: position 43,612,603 of record OX101753.1, read on the forward strand.
AAATCTTAGAAATTTTCGGGATCCCGGGATTTTTGGGCTTTTCTAGATTTCGGAATGTAAAATTTTTGGTAAAATAAATAATTTTTTAATATATATTACTTAAAAAATAACAAATTTTATTTTATTTATGCATTTTAGGGCACTGCTACACGTTCAATATATATTGTGATATTTGGATTGCGATCCATTTTAATGGATTGATGGATCACGAGCGTATGCTACATGTTCAATATTTATTGCGTCAGTATTTACGTTATTTTTGTGCTGTGCGGATCATTTATTATTATATTATTATGCGGATCGTTTATTATTATTTCACTTCTTATTAACGTATCGCGATCTAATATCATGAAAAAGCTACACGTTCAATATTTATCAAGCCATTTTGCGATATGGATCACGATCCATCAATAGTGCATGCTATACGTTCAATAAATATCGCGATACTGGATCGCGTTCAATATATATTGAACGTGTAGCAATGCCCTTAAAAGGTTTTATGTTGATAATATATCATTATACAATTGTCTTTAGAGTTAACAATTTTCTAATACGAGTATCAAATAAAAATCAAAAGAATTTTTCTCATCTATTTTGAAGTTGATTAATCACATTTTATGTTCGAGAATTTATACTGAAAACAATAACATTAATATGAAAACTTGTTTTTATTTTCAATATTAATGTTTTTCTATAATCTAAACCAAAATGAATGTACATATCTGTGGACTTTTGACACTACCGCTTAAGTTGATTTAAGAAAATTTTTAGATTCACTTTCATACAAATAAGTTGCAAAAACATTTTTGTTTTGTTAAATTTATGTATCTATTAACGTTTTTTTAATTGCGATTGATCAACAACAAGTGGCCTTTACGGTTGTTACATATACCAAGCATTATCTCTTTTTTATATATACATATGTATATCGTCGCGACTACGACAACCGTAATTAGGCTGAACATGTCGAAAAAATAAAACAAATGTAAGCACAATTCTAATCAAATTCAATTAATTACGTCTACACCATTTTTCATTGAAATTGAGAAAATTCAAGATAATATTGAGAAAATTTCAATTGAAATTGAGAACTTCAATTTGAAGTTGAGAAAATTCCAAATGAGAATTTCAATTTGAAATTGAGAAAATTTCAAATGAAAATGAGATTTTCAATTTGAAATTGAGAAATTTCCAAATGTAAATGAGATTTTCAATTTAAAATTTAGAAAATTCCAAATGAAATTGAGAATTTCTATTTGAAATTGAGAATTTCAATTTGAAATTGAGAAAATTCCTGTTGAAATTGAGAAAATTCCAAATGAAAATGAGAAAATGCCAAATAAAAATGGGAAATTTTAATTTGAAATTGAGAAAATTCCAAATTAAGCTGGAATTCAGAAAATTTATTTATTCGACATCTTTTTATGTACATACATATATAAGTATATGTACATATATGATTTAAAAATAATATATAGCTACGAGTATGTATTATTGCCCAAAAGGCATATCCTCCAGATCCATGGCAGACTGTTAAAACGTTGTAGTATGCTGTATAGCTCTACTGCAATCGCCAACAGTTATACTTGCCCTTTAAATATTAATTGTCTCGTCTAAATACACATGTATGTATGTATTTTTGCATGTATGAATATATGTATATATATATATATATATATATATATATATATGTATATATATATATATATATGTACATACATACATATATCAATTTTCATTAAGTATTTCTTCCAGAAAATATTAATAAATTATTATCAGGGAAACCAGAAATATGCTCCGAAAAAAGTGTTTTATGCGCATTCAATATGCACTAAATTTAAAATATGCATTTAAAACTGAAAAGATATGTTCTTAAAAATAAAATAAATTGGTTTTATTTGTAAAGGAAAATATGTTTTTAATTCAAAAAAAAGAAAAAAGAAACAATAAAAAATATACAAATTAAAATTAAAATTAAAGAAAAATTGCCATACACATTTTGACTAAAGCAATTAATACAAATTATTTTTTTTAGATACTCTCGTAAAAATTTAACTTCAATTCCAAAAGAGACCAAGATATCAGAATTAAAGCTTTGGAAATGTGTTTTGGATAAATAAGACAAGATTTTTATTTATAATTTTTATTGCAATAAACAACACAATATTAACCTACATTTAAAAAAAAACGTTGCCTGTCACATCTAAACAAACTTTTATACATTGACAATGTTACTTCAATGTCTACTCGGGGCAGAGTCTCACAAATAGCAAAACCGAATTTTTATTGAAACTAACGTCGGTGCATGATATATAAAAAATTTACACATGAAATATTGGAAATGAGATTTAGATGGCGAAAAATAAAAATTAAAGTTTTGACCAACACATAAGCTTGTAAGCGTATTAAAATAAAAACAAATATTTTATAACAAAAAGTTATAAAATATGTCCTAAAAGCATAAATTATGGTCTAAAAATTAGGAAATATGCGTGTAGGACTGCTATATGCAAAAACATGCTTTAAAGCGTAAAATATGCAAAAATATGCACTAATAAATCGCTGGAAAAATTCATAAAAAGTTCTGAAACGGATAAATATCTTGTTCCCGCATTAATACGTCACACAATAAAAAAATATGAAATTGCATATTTGCGGTTTCCCTGATTATTGCTTTCAATCCAAAGTTGTAAGTACTTGGCTGCAATGTCATCGCCATGTTACAGTAATAAGTTAAAAAGCTAACGTAGAAGTTGTGTAAATATGTTAAATTTAACTCATTATTTGCCATCAAAATTTTTGTTTAACCACTTTTCAAACTGTGTAACAAAATAGGATCGGTATGTACATACATTTAATACAAATTTCATAGGTCTTATTAAATATGAACAATTATGTATGTCATTATAAACGTTTTATTATAATTTCCAAATACAAGTACAAAGTGATAAAAATCAAATTGAATGTGTTATAAATGATGCTCAATATTCTTATGATTTTATATTATTTTATTAGCACGATAAAGGTGCTGTTTTTACAAAAAATTAAAAAGGAAGTTAAGTCCTAAAAATGGCGATCAGCAAGAGATGGAGTGAAGTTGGCCGTACTACACTTATTGACAACCAAGTGTCAAGGCTGCCAGACGAGATCATTATAATCTCTGCCGACGTGACCCGGCAATCGACCTCGATTGCCTACAGTTGCTCTCTTCAGACCATCTCTCCCTCATCATCCAAATATTCATAATCGGTATACTCATCAGTGCTGCCTTCTCCGCCCAATTCGCAACCACTGGAATCGACAGGAGGTTCCAGCCATTTTTTCAGCCGCGTGGAATCGATAATGCCTTTGTAAGGAATATGTGTCACCTGACAATTTTCTACATCGGTGACCTCGTAGCGGTCGTTGCCCACATATGCTTGGATTATGTAAGGCCCCCGATACCTAGGTATGAACTTCTTGTTTGTCCCTGCAGTTATGTCAACATTTCTAATAACAACTAAGTCCCCCACTACAAACTTCCGGGAACCCCTACACCTGCGGTCGTGATACCGTTCATTATACCCCTGGGATTTCTTAATCGACTCACCCGCCGCGGCCCGAATCCCCTTCACGTCCACCCCCTAGACTCCATGTCAATCCCCCAAGTGATCGGTCAGTTCGTCCAATACCTCCCCCCTTGCTCCACCCCAAATAACATCACAGAAGGTGTCTGTTTCGTCGAACTATGCACAGTGTTGTTGATGGCGAACTCCACCTGAGTCAACTTCTTAACCCAATCCGCATGTTCAACCGGCTCCGTCAACATGGCCTTCAGGTCATGATTCACCCTTTCGACCTGTCCATTAGATTGCGGGGAAGCAACCGACACCCTCACATGGACGATACCATGCCCCGACATAAACCGTTCAAACTCGCCGGAAGTGAAACATGACCCCCGATCACTAATAATACGCCTGGGCCTACTGTAATTCCCGAAATAATGAGCCAAAGAACAAACCACCTCCTTAGTACCAGGGGAATTCACCGCATACAACTTCCCACACTTGGTGAACGAATCCACTACCACCAGTATGTGCTTCCTTTTAGAATTCAACGCCGGTAATGGACCAAAGTGATCAATGTGCAATGTGTTGAAAGGTACAGGTTTCTTCTCGATGCTATACAAATGTCGCTTCTGACGACAATTCGGCGTAGAATAATAAATGCACTTCAAACAATTTCGGATGAAGCGATTCAATTTTTTCCTCATATTGGGGAACCAGTAGTGCTTCTTAATCTGGTTGACGCACTTTTCCACCCCGACGTGACCATACTTCTCATGCGTGAGCCTAATTATATTCTCCTCCATTTCCCTAGGCACATACAATTGATCCTGGCCCTGCGCCCCCTGCCGAAACACCAATCCGTTGTCAAGAGTGTACCCGTCCATTTTGCCCCTTTCCAATTCCTCCCGAATCCCACGTACCACTCTATCCCTACCCTGAACGACCTGAATATTTCTATCGACGTCCGCCCCGTCCATAATCACCGCAACAGGCATCCGACTCAGTGAATCCACGTGAGCCATCCTATCCCCTTTCCTGTGTTGCACCTCGTAGTCATAATTCTCGATTTCCAGAGCCCAGCGTGCAATGCGATTGTTCATCAGCTTCTTACCCAATGTAAGCGTCAGCGAGTTACAATCCGTTACAATGGTTAACCTTACCCTTCTAAAAACACCCTAAATCTCCTTAAAGCGTACACAACGGCCAAGGTCTCCAACTCGAAACTGTGATACCTTGACTCAGCCTCTGAGGCAGTCCTCGAATAATACGCAACAGGATGAAACTTTCCATCATCCTGCCTCTGCAACAACACCGAACCAAATCCCTTCGAGCTAGCGTCCGTGTGTAGCTCCGTATCCCGCAAAGGGCTATACACCGCCAGCACTGGAGCACCAACCAAGCTATCCCTCAACTTACTAAACGCCTCAGCACAAGACCCCGTCCACTCAAATAAACGATCCCTTTTAGTAAGGTCTGAAAGGGGTCTAGCAATCCGCGAGAAATCCGGTACAAAACGTCGAAAATACGAAAACAACCCCAAACATCGCTGAACCTCCTTGGCGCTGGTGGGGGTCGGGTACCGCTGTATCACCATCACATGATCGTTATTCGGGCGGATCCCCCTTCCACTAACCCGATATCCTAAATAATCCAACTCCCGGTAACAAAATCTGCACTTCTCTAGATTCAGCCTCAATCCATGCCCTACCCGCAGTACCTCCGCGTGCTCATCGATAGTCCTAGTCGCCATGATTATGTCATCTATATACACCACCACTCGTCCCGCCTCAATGAGGGGCCTCACCACCATACTTATGAACCGCTGAAATACAGCAGGCGCATTCTTCAACCCATAGGGCATATAACAATACTCATACTGACCGAATGGGGTAACAAAGGCAGTATACCCAATGGAATCAGGGTGAACCCTCACCTGGTGGAACCCTTCCCTCAAATCCAGAGCACTAAAATACTCCTTACCCCCCAAATACTCAAGGCAATCCTCGATAATCGGAAGTGGGAAATTGTCCCTGAGAGTCACCCTGTTCAGCGCACGACAGTCCACACACATACTCAAAGCACCGCTCTTCTTCCTGACCAGAACCAACGGGGAAGCATATGGGGATTCACTATTCCTGATTATGCCCTGAGTCAAAAACCGGTCAAGAGTGTGCCTAACCTCCTCACGTTCCCGATATGACAGCCATCGAGGTGGGCTGTATATCGGCGTGTCACTCGTCAACCCTATCCTCATAGAGTAGTCAAATCCCCCCTTACAAAATCCGCTGCATTCACATAAACGTCCGTCACTACTGCCCTAATTATATCCGTTCCAGTCCTATCCAAACTAGGATCTCGTGCCCGTAGGCAGTCCCCCGCTGATCAGTCCGCTCCACATCCAAGGCAGTGGCACCGACACAATCTACCTTCATGTGACCAATACCGTCACCTTCCGTCCTACCCACATTAGCAAAAGGAGAATTCAAAATTCCATATTTATCGCCAATGGCTGGAACGACCCTTTCGTTCTGTTGTGGGCTCTTATATATATTCAAAGACCTAAGTGCACTGGTAACAGATTAATTCAATCCATCTCCATTTACATTTAAATTCATAAGTGTCATTTTATTGTATTTTTTCTATATGCAATAAAGCTGAACATTAAATTTAGGTAAAAGATCCCGGCCAATCAATAATGGAACCACTGCTTCCTCGTCCGGCAATACCAAAAAGTTATGCACCACCGACCGATTTCCGAACACTAGCCTACCCTTCACAAAGCCAAAGGCACTGATCCTATTTTGGCCAACCCCGCGAAACGATGAGAGAATCCTAACACTATTGATGGCAACGGGTATCAATGAGCTCTGAACACAGCTAATCGGACTACCGGAATCAAAAAGAGAAATACAAGACATCAACTCAGTGCACTTATTTCCTACAAAGAAGGCAACAAACACTTACCGTTTGGAATGCGTCCACAGGATCCGGTCCTTCCCCACAGTCCCCGGTGACGGCCGCTACACCCCGTCCCCTCTTTGGGCAATCCTGGCGATAATGCCCAACTACACCACAATGGAAACAAGAACCCACCGGCCGGGCAGGTTTAGGGCACTTGCTCTGATAATGCCCAAATTGTGAGCAATTGTAGCACCTGATGGAGTCTTCAGTACTCTTGACAGGATCCCGTTGAACGGCTACAGCTGCCTTGGTATTAATCCCTCTAGATAAGGCGCCGGCCTTCTTCACTGTGTCGACGGCGTCTCTGCTCAAACTTATCAAGGTGGCGAATCAACTCGTCCATAGTATTGGCACGATACAAAGCTGCTACGTGACTGCCGGACTCTGGGATGCCGTCAATTATGAAATCGACTAACTCCTGCTCGTCAATATTAGACTGGCTGGCAATTGTCTGCATGGCAATGACGTAGCTCAAGGAGGACTCAGTAGGTGTGAGCTTACGTGCCTGAAGTTGGCGGTACACCTCTTGCCGCGTAATAGTACGTTTGAACACTCTAATGAGCTTTGCCCTCAGCGTAGAATATCCTATTGGGCCTAAGTTGAATACAAAACTTTTTGCCACCCCTGCGAGTCTACGCCGCAGTCCAACACAAAGCTCCTTTTCACCGTACGCACATTTCTCTGCATAATCCTCAAACTGATCAAACCACTTTTCAATATCGTAGTGGTCATCCCCATTAAAAGGAGGAATTAAAGCGTCTATTTCGGTCAGGTCAATATTGTAACGCTGACTCATTGCCCCTCTATTTATGCCTGACTCTAGGACTCGAATTTCCTCCTGGGTGCGGAGAATCTCAAGACGCAATTGTAATGCCTTTAATTCGGCCTCCAGCGGGTCAGCAGTCTTGGCAGGTTCTCCTATTAAAGCACTGACCCCTTGCAAAATATCTCCATGACAGACAGGAGTGGCCCCATAAACCTCAGTGACCGCAGGCGTCTATCTCACAGCAGTTTCTGTTTCCTTATGCTTGGGAGCATAGCCCGTAAGCCTCATGGCCGCAGGTAGCACCACATCATTTTTAACCTCAGCCACTTGACATAAGGCAGCAGGCGTCTGGTTAGCACCCATGGTAGCAGCAGCTGACATTGCAATATTCACAGTGTCTGTCACTGGTGTTATTGCGTCACTAGCCATGCCCAAACATGAGCTGGCTGCAGCCTTTGTGTATTGCGACATGACTCCTTCATTGCCCTCGCCTTTCTCTGTTCCATCCAGTGCTTGCTGTTGCCCATACAGAGTACGCAACTGGGCAATAGTAGCAGACACCGGGAAGGCAATCCCTTTGGTGGTGAGCGCTTCCACAATTTCCTGGCGTGTTAGCGTTGCATCCATCACAATCCTCCAATATTCCAATCAGTCAGTAAATGCGATTGTTTGATGGCTGGCGTGTGTGTACCCCACACCTGAATTATAAATGATGCTCAATATTTTCATGATTTTATATTATTTTATTAGCACGACAAAGGTGCTGTTTTTACAAAAAATTAAAAAGGAAGTTAAGTCCTAAAAATGGCGATCAGCAAGAGATGGAGTGAAGTTGGCCGTACTACACTTATTGACAACCAAGTGTCAAGGCTGCCAGACGAGATCATTATAGTGTAATAATCAAATGCAAGTTAAGAAAAAGCAAAGTGCTGCCAAAAATACATTACTATAATAAACGTCAATCCAGTGTTGCATACACAACAGGTCTTATACTGTGTTTATGTTAATTTTACAAGATTTTTTTTCTATACACAATGTCTGAATCACGACCATTTTCACAAAGTCAGATTATTTTATTTTTAACAGAAAATTAGATTACTGCAGGTTTGGTTAACAAGCACGTATTAACCGACGGTTTATATTTTACGTTTCACCATCTTTCGGTTACTTAGCAGAAGAATTTGGAAGAAAATATAACAATACAATCATTTTTCTTACAAAAAAGGGAGTTAAAACAAGTAAGAGTGCTATATTCGGCTGTGGCAAATCTTATATACCCTTTACCAACGTACGTACACATATATAGTATGCAGATACATACATACATATTTGTTTTGTGGAAAAATTTATAATTTTTTTCTCTAAAGCAATTAATAGTAAGTGACCTTTCAATATTTTTCGGTAATGATTTTCCTAAAACATGAAATATGTTTAAATGGAAAAAAAATATTTGGGTAATTTTTTTTACCGAAACTTTTTTTAATCTCCAACCCTGGAACCATATTTCTGAGTTTTCTCTTTCTTAATACTAATTTATTTCTTTCTAAAATCTATATATATAAAAATGAAACGGTCCATGTATGAAATAGCATAACATGAGAACGGCTGGAGCGATTTGGCTGATTTTTTTTTATTCGATTAGAAATTTTCAGGACATGGTTTGTAAAGAAAAAAAAATTAAAAAATGCCTACTATTTACTTCTCATTTTTTCTACGCACAAAAAATTTAAGTTTTCCAGCTCTAGAGCTATGTCTTTTATTTTTCTAATTTCTATGTTTGGCACTCTAAGTCATAAAGTCATATAAAACTTGTAAACAAAAAGAAAAAACTAACTTGACCTAGTTACTTTTGTAAAAAAACAATAAATTTACCAACCCTGGAATCAACCTTTTAGATTTTTCTTATTTAAAAAATTAATAAAGAGTGTTAAGTGAACAAAGAAATAAAACAAAATTAATTTTATACCTTAATATCAAAAAAAAAACAAAGTTTCCATCTTTGGAGCTGTAATTTTCATTTTTCAAATTTTATACGCCAAACTTTTCTTTCAGAAGCATAAAATATATTCAATTTATAAAGGTCAGTTCTCGTTGTACCCTCATAGTGAACAGAAGTATTAGCGGAATTTCTTTTTACATACTAAACCAAAAAAAACCATACATAAAAAAAATATTTGTAGTACATAATATTTGTTGTACATTAACTTTGATAAACAAGCTATTTTTGCTTTGCTAATATTTTTTTTTACATAGACAGTAATAACTAAAACAAAAAAAAAAAAACAAAAACAACCGTAAACAAAATAACTTAAAGTGCCCTTGAGGAATACACTTACAAAGTGCCCTTGAGGAATACTTTATATGAGTACCTCGAAAACAAATAATTGCGAAGTGAGTGATAACGGCAGAAATGCCTATCTTACTGTGAGCTCTGATGATCTTAATGATAACAATAAAAATAACAAATTTGATGATAGACTTACTGTGAGTTCTGATGATCTTAATTTAAAAAAAATAAATAAAAAACTTGATGACAGACTTTTTTTTAACGGCTAAGCCAATTTTTCGTCAGCGATCAACTTCGCTTTGTCCAATGTCAACTGATTCGTTAACATTACAGTTGCCTACTACTTCGTCATTTAAATCAGCGATATCATCCGATTCATCACTTACCCAATTAGTCACTGAAAATAAAAAAAGCCCAAAACCCAAGGTCCAAATTGGAATGGACCGATATATTATTGTGGGAAAGCGCGGGCGAAGCCCTAATTCTACTAAAATTGCATCTGCTTCAAAGGTATCTAGGCATAACAGCGCATCATCTACTAATCGTTTTCAAATATTGCAAGATGACAACGACACACCTGATATATCCGCGAAAAAAACCTCCAAGCCGCCACCAATATATTTGAGAGAAAAAAATTCAGACGCTCTTATTAAGAAATTAATTTCGGTAATTGGTGAGAATAAATTTCACGTTGTTCCAATAAAACATGGCAATATCGATGAAACGAAAATTCAAATCTATGACGAAACTGATTTCCGCAAAATGGTTGCTGAATTTGAAAAAAGTAAAACAAGCTTCTACACATACCAGCTTAAGAGCGCTAAAGGCATGCAGATCGTATTGAAGGGCATAGATTCTTATCTTGCCCCCGAAGAAATAAAAGATACACTCGTCCTCCAGGGGTTCAAGGTAAAAAATGTGTCCAATATAATAAATAGAGAAAAGATTCCCCAACCCCTATTTCGTGTTGAACTTGAGCCTAATGATATAAAATTGAAAAAAAATGAGACGCATCCAATTTATAATTTAAAATACCTCTTGTACCGAAAAATCACAGTTGAAGAGCCACATAAGCGTTCAGGTCCTGTACAGTGCCATAATTGCCAAGAATATGGCCATACAAAAACATACTGCAATTTACCCTCTGTTTGTGTTGTGTGCGGCGAATTACACGGCACCGCTAGCTGCAACAAACCAAAAGATCAAAGTGATAAAAAATGCAGTAATTGTGGAGGTAATCACACCGCTAACTACAGAGGTTGTCGTGTGTACTCTTTGGTAAAGAAGACTATGGTGCAAAAACCTAAATTAGCTCCAGCTCAATCAGCAAACGTTTACTCTGCCACTTTTCAGCAAATGAGCCAACCAGTTACTTCCCGTGTATCGTATGCAGATGCTGCTAAGGCTAGTTCTACTCCGACACAAAATGTTTCACCGCAAAATAATTCTACAAATACACACTCAAACTTTAATTATAATCGCCTTGAAGCCACTATTGAAAATCTTGTGCAAACTATAAACAATTTTACAACAAATATGACTAGCATGATGCAAGAAATGTTGCGAATGCAGAATACTCTGCTTCAAGCAATACTTAATAAGCCATGAACACGTTAACGTTTCTGGAACGCAAACGGCATTCGCCAACATAAAAATGAACTTGAGCACTTCCTCACGGAAAAAAATATTGATATAATGTTGGTCTCTGAGACTCATTTGACTTCGAGAAGCCTTTTTAAAATTTATGGCTACACCTTATATGATTCAAAGGACCCGAGAGGAAGAGCATGCGGTGGATCAACAATTATAATAAAGTCAAGACTTAAGCATTATATTATTGATAACATTTGTGAAGAACATTTACAAGCAATGAATATTTGTATTGAAAATTTTTCCAATAATTTTGTCATATCATCAATTTACTCTCCTCCTAGATTCGCAATTACTGAGCATCAATACGAGGATTTTTACAAATCTCTGGGTCCTTGTTTCGTTGCAGCTGGCGACTATAATGCTAAACACACGTTCTGGGGTTCGCGTCTTATTACACCCAGAGGTCGAGCGCTGTTCAATACAATTTCCAAAATGGGCTTGGATGTCATTTCAAGTGGGGAGCCCACTTATTGGCCTACTGACATACATAAAATTCCGGATGTAATAGACTTTGGCGTTATGAAAAATATCTCTAGGGATTTAATTCAAATTGAAGCTTCTCTAGATCTCTCGTCCGATCACTCTCCCACGATCGTTACAACTTGTAGCCCATTAAGAAGTGATTTACCTCACCCATATGCCAATTTGATAAATCGTGTAAATTGGCTGCGATTCAAAAAATATCTTAGTAGTCATTGCACGGAAAACATTACACTAAGAACACCTGATGATGTTGAATCTAGCATTGCCAATCTTAACGAAAATATTAAGCAGGCTGCTAAACATGCCACTACCTCCTATCCGCAGACTGGGTTTAATAGACTATATTCTACAGATATTGAACGTCTCGTATGTGAAAAAAGAAGAGCTAGAAGGGAATGGCAACAGCACAGATCACCCCAGAATAAAATTAGATTTAAAGAGTGCACTAAACGACTCCAAGAGCTGCTTGCACATGAAAAAACTGCATCTCTTAAAAACTATCTGGAAAATCTTGATGTCACACCAGCATCTGATTACTCTTTATGGCGTGCTGCTAGAAAGCTTAAAACACCCGTTGAGTTTAAACCACCTCTGCGCACATCTACCGGAGGTTGGGCAAGAAGCGATACTGAAAAAGGTAACATATTTGCTGCCCATTTAAAATACGTATTTACCCCAAACACATGTACTGGTGTAATTGATTTGCCAAATGTAGTCGCTCTACCCCCTCAACAAATAAAGTTTAAGACGCGTGATGTGCAAAAACTAATTTCTGAACTCAACCCAAAGAAAGCTCCGGGTTTTGATGGAATTAGTAACCAGATGCTAATAAAGTTGCCTCATATTGCAATTAGAATACTGTTATTTATTTTTAACGCCATTTTACGACTGCAGTATTATCCAAATAGCTGGAAGCTTGCCAAAGTTAAAATGATTCCAAAGCCGGGCAAAGACCTTACCAAGGATGAGTCATACAGGCCATTAAGTCTCCTATCAACAATGTCAAAGCTTTTCGAAAAACTGCTCGTGACAAAATTGTCCCCAATTCTAGTTAATAGTGGGTGCATACCGGACCATCAATTTGGTTTTAGAAGTCAGCATAGCACCATTGAACAAACTCATAGATTGGTCCAATTTATAAGAAGAACATTTGAAGAAAAGAAGTATTGTTCTGCGCTGTTTATCGACGTTTCTCAGGCATTTGATAAAGTGTGGCATGAAGGCCTAATTTTAAAATTAAAAACATACCTGCCAATAAACGTTGTAAGTCTTTTGAAAAGTTACATTACTGCCCGGAAGTTCACTGTTGTGGAAGGAGACTTTATGAGCATGCCTGAAACTATCTCATCCGGTGTGCCACAGGGGAGTATACTGGGGCCAGTTTTGTATTTGATTTATACTTGTGATATGCCTCTGAGCAGCAATATCCACACTTCCACATTTGCTGATGATACAGCCTGCCTTAGTATGCATGAAAATCCTTACGAGGCATCCCGATATCTTCAAGAACACATTACCCAGCTGGAACTATGGTTAAACTTATGGAGAATTAAGGTAAACGAACAAAAGTGTGTTCAAGTAACATATACATTACGAAGAGATACGTGTTTAACCATTCGGATTAACAATCAAGTTGTCCCTCAACATACTCATGTGAAATATCTTGGCATACACCTTGATCGACGGCTTACTTGGAAACACCACATTGACTCTAAGTTAACCCAAATGAAATTAAAATTAACTCAGGTACATTGGCTGATTGGTAGAAATTCAACCCTCAGTCTAGATTGCAAACTTTTGATATACAAGTCACTTTTGAAACCGATATGGTGCTACGGAATTCAACTATGGGGCACTACTTCAGCTTCCAATGTCGAGAGAATCCAACGAAGGCAAAATAAAATTTTGCGATTAATAACATCGGCTCCATGGTATATAAAAAACTCAAATATACATCGTGACTTAAATATGCCACTAGTGACTGAAGAAATTGCAAAAAACGCTGGCAAATATTTAACAAAACTCGAATCACATCCTAATCCGCTTGCTCGTAATATTTTGAACTTTACTGGACACATCCGCCTAAAAAAGAGGGATACAAGGGCTCTTATACTCAACACTCCAGATGGGACTAACTGAAAATAATTTTTATTTTTTTTTTCCTAATTCCTAATTAAATCATACAAAAAGAAAAATTACGGAGAGCGTGGCAACCCTAAGGAAGATAATAAATGTTTTTACAGTGTAAAGTACATACCTGGTCTCACTGATTCGAAGAATATGAGAAAAATAATAAATAAAAATAACATAAGTTTTGCATATAAACCCAACAAAACATTGAGCGAAATATTTACTAATACTAAAACAGCCATACCAAAATTACAACAAAACAACCTTGTTTACGAAATTCCTTGTAAAGGGAATGACAACAACAACTGCAATTTAGTTTACATTGGAACCACAAAAAGGAGTTTAGAAACAAGATTAAATGAGCATAAAGGTGATATTAATAAAAATAAAGAGAGCACAGCGTTATCACAACACATATTACAAACTAATCATAAACCTGACTTCGAGAATGTAAAAATACTTAATAAAGAAAACAATGTGAGAAAGAGATTTATAACTGAAAGCTTAAGAATACAACAAAAAATTAACAGAACAATGAACAAAAAAGAAGATACCGACAATTTAAGCGCTAACTACAAAATTATAATAGAGAACAGCTGATCAGTTTGGGAAAACACTTTTAATCGTTTGTGTTAGATACTTTTGTTTTGCGTTATTTATTTAAAATAACATACGTACATATATGTATATGGATGTATGTAACTTGGAATTAGTTTAAAAAGTTTTAAGCATGAATATAAAAGTTCTCTTATATATAAATTAATAATTTTTATTTGTAAGTAAACATTATGCTTTTGTTATATATTGTTATAAATTGTTAATTGTTGATGTTTTTGATTTATGGAATAAATAGACGAATCCCTGGAAAAAGTGAACAAAACATTCACGAAACGTCGGGAAATATGAAATAAAAAATTGCTTTTTTATTGTCATAGAAACACGTTAGGCTTAATTAGCTAAAGGAAATAGTCTTCAACTCAAATAAAAAACTTAAAACTTGGCCAAGGAAAAATATATAGCACAATTTTTATTTTTATTTATTTTTTCTTCCTTTTGTTTATCACTACTTAAATATGTATTATTTATAACTATCTCTAAATTTATGTCCGACAGTGGTCGGGCCTAATAATTATATTTTAGATTTAAGATTTGAATACTTATTGTTAGTTCATATAGGAAGATACAATAAATAAATATCATGTATTATAAAAAAAAAAAAAAAAATTATAAAGGAAAAGAAAAAAGTTTTTAGACCTATTTAATTTTACATAACACAGAAAGTGTAAGATTTCCAACGCTGGAATCATAATTTTGGATTTTTCTAATTCCTTATACCAATCTAGTTCTTTAAAAAATACATAAAATATGTTAAGTGAACAAAGCAAAAAGGAAAAAAGAAAAAACTTTGTTTTATTTAGTTACTCTATTATCAAAAAAAGTTCAAATTTTCCATCTCTGGAGCCTTGGTTTTCATTTTTATAATTGTATAGGCCAATTTTTTCTTTCAGAAGCATAAAATATATTTAATTTATAAAGGAAAAATTAATTATTTAGACGTATTTAATTTTACATAACACAAAAAATGTAAGTTTTCCAACCCTGGAGTCATAATTTTGGATTTTTCTAATTATTGATACCAATCTAGTTTTTTAAAAAATATATAAAATATGTTAAGTGAACGAAGCAAAAACGAAATAAGAAAAAACTTAGTTTCATTTAATTCCTTTAATATTAAAGTACGACTTTGACTCGCACACGAAGGGTTCCATACATTCGGTTTTGAGCATTTTTTAATGTGGCTCTTTTGGTTTTTTGAAAATTTTTCAGTTTAAACGCTTTTTTCAGTTTTATCGCTTTTTTAATTTTGCCGATTTTTTCTGTTTTTGGGGCTTTTTTCATTTTGGAGATTTTTTTCATTTTGGCGATTTTTTTCCTGTTTTGGGGTTTTTTTTTCATTATGGCAATTTTTTCTGTTTTTTGGGGTGTTTTTCGTTTTGGCGATTTTTTTTAATTTTGGCGTTTTTTTTTCATTTTAGCAATTTTGCCGATTTTTCGCGATTTATTTTAGTCTTAGACATTTTTTTTAATTTGGTGCTTTTTTTCGTTTTGGCGATTTTTTTTTTGTTTTTAGAGATTTTTTCGGTTTAGTGATTTTATAATTTTTTGATTTTTTAGTTTTACCGTTTTTGAAAATTTCAAGAGTTTTGCTCTTACGGTTTCCAAGATACAGCAAGTTGTCAAAAGTGCATAGTCAAAATTGCATTAACTGATGGAACACCCTTTAATTTGAATTTTTTGAAATTTTAGTGTTAATTGTTGTAGTCTGTATAAAAATACGCTAACCTTACAAATTTCATGTGTACATACATACATACAATTGTATGTATATTGCATGAGATTTTAACACTTTTCGTTCCTCGCTTTGGAACACCCTTTAATTTTTAACTCTTCTGTATTTGTTGTTGTAGCGGCCAAAGGTCTACACACTGTGTCCAAATTTCAGGCGCGTAGCTCTTACGGTTCCCGAGAAAATACCATGTGATAGACAGACGGACAGACAGCGTAGCGAAAACAATAGGGTTCCTTTTCACCTTTGGTGTACCGAACCCTAAAATGATTAAATTTTCCAACTGTGGAGCTGTGGTTTTTATTTTTCAAATTTTCTATACCCAACTTTTCTTTCCAAAACATAAAATATATTTATATATGAAAATATAAAAAAAAAAATATTAGACCTAGTTAATTTTATATATCACAAAAACTGCACGTTTCCCAACCCTGGAATCATAATTTAAAATTTTTCTCATTTCTTACACCAATCTTTTTCTTTTAAGAATGTAAGATATTTTAAATTTATAGATAAAAAGGAAAAATTAGTTTTAGTAGGTTATTTTTATATAAGAAAAAAGTTAAAGTTCCCAACCCTGGAAACGCTTTTTTGATTTTTTTAATTTTTTTCATATTTTTAATACAAATTTTATTCGTACTGAAATATAAAATAAGTTTATTTAACAAAAAAATTAAAAAATTGTGTTATCTAGTTGCTTTTATATGGCAAAATCATGTTTAAGTTTTCCAGCTCTGAAACCATCTGCTCGATTTTGCTGATTTTCAATACCAATCTAAGTTGGACCATTTCTGACACACCAGTCCAAGAACGAAGTCTCTAGCTTTTCTGGGAGCTTCGGAAAACCGATTTCACGTACACCAGACGGACGGACAGACGGACATCGCTTATTCGTCTTCCCTATTCATAAGGACCCAGAATATATACATTTTATGGGTCGCATATGAATATTATGGAAATTACACACGGAATGACAAACCTATATATACCCTTTTCCATTTTTGGTAAAGGGTATAATACATTAAAAAAAAACTTTTTTTCAAATACAAAAACTTTTTTTCTACAAAAGTACCAACATTTTAAAAGAAAACATAAAATTGTATTTGGAATTCATTTTATTTAAAAATATAAAACCGATTAAAATCAAAATCATAACATAGATTTAGATTTAGAGATCTTAAAAAATATCACATACATTAATAAATATTAGAGCAACTCAACTTGTATGGAAGAGCAAAAGTGCTTTTGTTACCCCTCTGAAAATAAAGTTTGATATGTTTTATGATGATTCCCAAAATATGTTGGTTCTAGCTTTGATCATCCGTGAGCTGGACCATTTTTAAAAAAGGTATTTTTTTCAGTTTTTCGAATATTTTTGTACTTTGCTCCAAGACGACAAAATAAAATTTGGTATCATCGGAAAGAATTTTTGAAGCAGCATTCAAAGGTATAAAACTTGCCACCTACTAATTGAGATATTTAACTAAATACATATTTTTGATTCGGGTTTTCATACATCATCAAAAAATTCCAAAGAAAAGAGAAAACTTTACAAATGGTAACGCTGGTTTCAATACTCACAGCCAGTGATGGGAAATGAGATTTGCATTTCGGCATCAAAAAAAATTTTTTTTGAGTACTTTTTTGATCCCGAGAATACCATAAATTATATTTTCTATTTAAATTTTATTAACAAAAAAGTATACAAAATTCATTTACAAAGATATAAAATAGGAACATATAAGTACAAATATACAAATAGGTATAGCCTGGATTAGACTTAATACTGTGGGAACATAAAGCTTGCCCCCGCATTCCGTAGCTCGCTAAAGCTAAATTCGATCCCTAAAATGCTGAACAAATAGGAAATTTTAAATTTTTGGCGATGACATAAAACAATACAATTTCGGCGAATTAAGTTTTTAAGCCATTACCTGATTTATCAATATACGTTTGGAAATTGCATTCGTAGCCGAAAATCGATAAATTGATTTTATAGATTTTTAGCTATAGAGTTTTAGGTTAAGCGAGTTACAGATTACAAAGGCTCTTCCTTTATTTTGTTTTCATGAGATTTTGGTAAGAGAAAATCCTTTCGACATTTCGACGGACAAAATTCTGATTTATCAGGAAACATGTATTCATGTAATGCGTTTTTATTTTCATCCAATGTATACCAGGGGGCTTATTATGTAATTCGATTCGAAACTGTTCGAATTTGTAATTGGAATTCGAACACATTTCCGTTCGATTCGGATTACATAATAACTCCCCAGAAACTGAATATATTCTCTGTTGGTAATGGTTTCAGTTCTTCCATACAGTCAATGCTCTATATTGATTGTCCATATTTTAAAAATTTTTCTTTCCCTGGGAGCATTTTAATTAAAAGTGGTATAATGATGTTGATTTTACCAGATTAAATATTTTTAGGGGGAAACTTACTAAACCAAACTAACATTTCATTGTCAAAGTCCACTTTTGCCCTTAGAGCTTAATATAAATTTTTTTTAAATTTTCTTTAAACTGATTTAAAACAGTTGTTTCAATAGATAACTTTCTGTGCCACATAAAATATCATTGAGTGAAATATGTTTTTCGTTGATGTTTAATTGTGAAAGGTTACACTTTTCTAAAAGAGCATTACTAATAAAGTTTCGTTACATTTTTCGAAAAAAAATTAATTCTTTTCAAAAATATATGCATGAGCGCGTCTTCTGACTGCATATCTAAGTTGTCCGTGAGAGTATCAAATGTGTTAGGGGAGTACTACGGTCCTTTTTCATGTTAAATCAACAAAAGTACGATCGTACCAACTTTCCCATCACTGCTCACAGCACACACTCAGTCCTAGCAATACGAAATACTTACAAATGCGCACATGCAGCACCAGCAATACGAAATACACAAACAACTTTGTCTTACAAACAACAACAACACATTTTTTTCTTTGCAGCACCAGCAATACGAAATACACAAACAACTTTGTCTTACAAACAACAACAACAACAAATTTTTTTCTTTTTTCCTTGAACAAATTGAGCAATGGTTTTCACTGTTTTTGTTTCTCTCACTCCAAGGAATTAAACAAAAGAAAATCAAACAATTTCTTTCGTTTATTTTCGTGCTCTGGTTTAAGTACAAAGGAATCAAAACAAAAATAAATTTATAACTGTAAAAGTGTCGATTATTTATGTTACGAAAATTATTTTCTAACCCCTGTATCGCCCCATAAGTAGCATAGCTACAAAAATACGATTATTGACTGCCCCGCGAGGCTATGGAGTGGTTATCACTGGTTTAGACAAAGAAAGTTAATTGTTTTGTCTTGAGTTCGCGTTTCAATTGAATTTTTCAATTAAATTATATTTACATTTTGAGAAAACTTTAAAACACGTAAAACGAAGTTTCGTAAATCAGAACTTATGAGTATCAAAAACTATACAAGTTATGGGAAATCAATCTCTTGATAGAAAGATTTTCTAGGAAAAAGTATATTTCTATTTTCTTAATTTATTTTTTATTCAATTTTGTATCCACACTTGATGAATTTATTATCATAATGATTCATTCATTATGCTCATATAAAAACAGTATTTTTTATACGAAGAAGCCTACGTATCTACCAACCGAATTAAAAACATTTTTGTGTCAGTTGTAATGAAATTTTTGAGATGTTACGACGTTTTTGAAATAAAATTGGCAGAATATAATAAAATTGTCTATATATTTCATTGGTGCTTAGCCAAATCATCAGTAGACTTCAACCACATCTTTTTTGTCACAAACCTCTTATCTTATGCACAGACTTTTAAAAATTATTTGAAAATCACAAAATAAGCGTAGTAGGCCTAGAAACTTTAACAAACCCAGCAAATAATTTATATTCGATATTAATCTATTTTAGTTTTCTACACCTTTATACAATTAGAAATCCATTGGATAACAATAAAAGTATTTATAAGGCAAATTGAAAAATTAAATTTAAATTTTACATTTAAGAAGTTTATTATTCGACATATTGTCATAAATTTCAATTAAAATAAACTTATGACAATATGTCGAATAATTATGTACATTGTACATATTTTATATTAAAAATTTTAATTTAAATTTTTTATAAGTTGAATTTGCACTGTAATCAAATTTCGCAAACATTTTTTTTTCTTAAAAAGGGAAAAATTTTTAATCGTAATCGAGCGATTAATGGGTTTGATTACGATGAAAAGGTGCGATTAATCGCGATTACGATTATAATCGCTGTGCAAACCCTAGTATACATGTTTTTTATAAAGAAATTCACATTTTTGAGTTTTCCTTTTTCGAATACTTTTCAAATAATTAATTTGAAAACAAAACACTAAATAGCCAGGCACATTCACAAGGTAGCAGCGGAAATGCAGCTAAGCTATTTTTTTTACATTAAAGTTCATCCGAAACTTCAAAAAAATTTTACGAAAGAGAAATTAAAAGAAAATGTTAAAAAATTTCAATATGAAAAATATTTTATTAAAAAAAATCTGTGAAAACAAATTTAAAAATATGACAAAAAATACGTGTGGCACTCGGGGACTGCCGCGGTAAGGCTATTGCTTAGCATTTTTTTTATCAACTTATACAAACTTATTTTTTTAAAAAAAAAAATCCTACGAATTGTCTGTTTGTTTGTGTTTATCATTTTTTCTCAACCACGATTGCTCTTAAGTACGCCACATTGTGTTTTCCTACATGTAAAAATCTGTTCTATTCTAGCAACACTGTAATAGCATACTTTTAGGCGATTTAAATAAAAATAGACTTAGGTTTTATTTTCGTTACGAAATGTCTTGATTCGGTCGACACCCTCAAAATAAATAATAAAATCAATAGCATACTTAAGGGGTTAACATACACTGGGCGATTCAAATAAAAATAGTCTTAGGTTTTTTTTTCGTTACGGAATTTCTTGATTCGGTCGACACCCTCAAAGCCTGCGATAAAACTTATGCAATAGCTTTAAAGCTATTAAAAAATTGTGAAAAATGTGGAGAAATATTTTCAAATTTATGTGAATAATTTTTATTATTATTATGTTAAACAAATTCTATTTTTCAAGTTTTGGATGAACTAAGACCCATGTTGTTTTTTTTTTCATTGTTGTAGTTTTTCATTGTCTTTGTAATCCTAATATTACCTGGAAATGAATGTGTCTTGCTACATGGTAATAATTTGTAATAATTTTTTTTGTCTCTCAAATTTTCTTTCTCTTTTCACGCTACTTAACGAACACTTTCCTGTAACAATTGTTACAAATTCGTAAAAATGTTTAGTAAATGAACAAACCTAATAATATGTATGTATGTAAAAATATCCACATTTTCTTAATTTATTATTTTATTTTCACATACATAGGGTCTACACCTAATATGTAAGATAAGAACATAAAATTCAATCGCAGAGAGAATTATGTTACGTGTAGACTTCAAATTAACGTTATCTCAATCTTATAAAATTTTTTTTAAGACCGTTGTTATAAGGAAACCTCAAACTGTCAAAAAACTACGCGTACATGAAAATAAATTAGTATGCATGTGTGAGTGTTTATTAAAATAAATGAAAAACAACCCAATAAGCACTCAAAACATTAAAATTCAAGCACTTGACATTTAACTGGAAACAAAGTTGAATTCAAGCATTTTTTCAAGTAATATTCTAGTTTGAAAATATTTTTTAATAAAAAATCAGACAAAAACAGGTTCGGTTCAACTTGAATCACACTGTTATTCAAGGCTGGAACTACACTGTAAACTTTACAGTGTAAAGGTACTGTTTTGTTCGACTGTAATTGAATGGTTAATTTTGCTGGATTCCCTTTTGAATTCAACTGTGTTTCAACTGTAATTCAACACTGGAAATTGGAAATTCTGACTGGATTTCAAATGTAGTTCCACTTGAATTCCAGCCAAAATGCTTATTGGGAATGTTTTGGACAAAATTTCTGGGATTTTATACATTTAACAGCCTTATTCTGGCAATTTGGTAATAATAAATTTGTAACTGAATTTTTGTTACCTTATTGCATGATGTAATTATACAGGTGACTGCGTAAGGATTTATTATACAAAAATACGGCAACCATAGCTGTGTAAAGAACCGAAGAATGTCAAAAGCACAAAAATAATTGTACCAAAACCAAAACAAAACGAAGTTTTTGACATTCGTTAGCTACAAAGCACATAGAGCAAAAAATTATCAGCTGAAGTAACGCTGCCACCTGTTTAAATACACCTTGCCTTATTGTAACTTTTATTTGTTCCGGGTATTCCGGCTAAAAGGTAATAAAAAAATATTTTAACAAATGTGGTGGAAAAGTTTTCATATATTTTTAAAAAAATTTGATATAAAAATAGATTGGTGAATGCAAAAATATTAATTTTTTTAATTAATACAGAACTGTAAAATCCAAGATCACTTTCACATTAAAAATAGCAAAAATTTGCGAAAAATGTAAATAAAATTTTCTTGCAAGTTTTTGCTAGTGAAGCGTTCATTTACTTTTTCGTGTCTGGAGAGTAATTTGTTGCAAGTTTCTGCTAGGAAAGTAAGTGAACACAACTATTGTTGCCCATCGTGGCAGATAATTGAAGTACAGCCGCGAATAACGTTGTAAAAGACAATTTTTAAAAAACCAGTTTTTCACAGATTACCATTAACATAACTCTCTTGCGTTGTGCAAACATCAAACCATGGTGTAATTATAGAGGTGACTGCGTAAGGATTTGTTATACAAAAATACGGCAACCATAGCTGTGCAAAGAGCCGAAGAATGTCAAAAGCACAAAAATAATTGTACCAAAACCAAAACAAAATCGAAGTTTTTGACATTCTTCAGCTACAAAGCACATAGAGCAAAAAATTATCAGCTGAAGTAACGCTGCCACCTGTTTAAATACACCTTGCATCAAACCATCCAAAATGATGAATCTGATCGCCGTCAAAATACAATTACAATCAGTCAGTCAGTGGAAAACTTTGAAAGTAACTAATAAATCATGCAAACAAAATTGTCGAAAATAATTGATAAATGTAGCAGAGATACAAAAAGAAAAGATAATGCTAGTTATCATTATTTTCGATACGCTAAAAAAATTTAAACGAAAAAAACAATCTTGCCTTAAAATACGTTTTTTGGCTCTCTTGCAAAATTATTATTTTGTCACTTAAAACGTTATTCGCGGCTAACCTTCAATTGTAAAAAGGCGGTGGAAAATAAAATAGATGCAAAATCTTATAAAAATGCTTGTTTTGTAAAAAAATTTTGTTTGAGATTTTAAAATATTCAATTCATTTTAATTAATTTAATTAATTCAGCTTTGTGAAAGACAGAGGGATGAATACTATTTCTTTCTGTCTTTCTCCCAGCTGAATTAAGATTATTCAAAGTAAACTTTCTGTGTCTAAAAGGGGTAAAACTTATTATGTTACACCCATTTCCACACGCAAAGTTTACTTTGTAAAGTCTTAATTCAGCTGTGTGAAAGACAGAGGTAGTAATACAGTATCTTTCTGTCTTTCTCACAGCTGAATTAAGACTTTTCAAAGTAAACTTTGCGTGTGGGGTGTTACTATAAATATATGAAGTTTGTTACCTAAATTCAAAATCGTTTCCATAAGCGCGTACGAAATGCATATAGACAATGTTTAAACAAAAAATAAATATAAGAAGCAAAAATTGCAAATAAAATAAAAACTTTTTACGTCAAATAAATATACTTTTATTTTTATTTCCTCCTCTACGATTTGTGTAATTATTTCCCAATCGCGACTTTAGCTTCGAAGAAAAGTGAAAATTAGAACAACAATGAAAAAATCGTCTAATCTATCGAACTAACTTTTTAGGTAAAATAAAACCTCAAAAGCGAATCTTAAAGCATTATTTTTTTAAAGGTTCTCCAGTCTAATAAAAAAAGTCGTTTTCATATTATCTTTTCTCACTTCAAATCTATTTCAGAAAAATTATAATGTACATACATACATACATATGTACATGTAAAAAATCTATGGGTATGTCTGTATGTAGTTGTTTATTCTTTATTTATAATAAATGTAGGTTCTAAAATAATATTTTGGGAATCGTTTTTTGTTTTTTAATAAATAGTTATTTATAAATGAAAAAATATATGTATATGTATGTATATCTCATGTCCTTTAATATGTTCATGGATAATCAAGTGAATGCTCTTTACTTTTGTATTAACAACAGTAAAAATTATATTACTAGCAAAAGAATTATGATAAACAATGTTATTAAAAAACATCTCATTGATTGAATAATTGCAATAATTAATAAATGGAACAAAACAAATATTCAAGATGTTTTTCGCTTTAGTTATGCCAGAAGTTGAGTTGATATAAGACAAGGTTCCTACTACTACATTAAAAAGAAAAACTTAAGAAGAAGAGCATAAAGTACAGAGGAAACAAAAACAAGTTAAGTTTATGCTGAGTTAAGTTACGGGAATATTTAAATAAAAACTTTCGTTTGTACCAAGTTATTTAGATTAAGTAATAGATTTTTAATTATTATATTATAGTATCGCTTTTGATAGAACTTTATTCAGCAGACGGCATACTTATGTCAAGTAATGTTCTACTTGGAAGGAGATGTTAAAGAGTTGATTGATTTATTTAACTGTTCCTCTTCGTCTTTGTCTAGGCCTAAAGCCATAGTTAGTAGCCTCACAACGCACTTGGTCTCCTGAACATCACCCTTCTCATTTGATGTAATATCTTGTTCCAACTTCAGTTTTTCCTCAGCCACCATCAACATGCCCTCTTCAATTGTGCCCTCTGTTACTAGCCGGTAAATGCTTACCGGCCTAGTTTGACCCATACGATGACAGCGATCTTCGGCTTGCTTATCGTTGTAAGGATTGAAGTCAATATCATGTATAATACATGTATCGGCCGCTGTTAAATTTATGCCAATGCCTCCAGCCTTTGTAGATAGCAGAAAAATGAAAATGTCTGAATCGGCGTTGAAATCGTTAATCATGTCTTGCCGTTCGTCTACGGCAGTTGAGCCATCAAGGCGGCAATACACATGTTTACGAATAGCAAGATATCGCTCCACAACATCCAGCATCATTGTAAATTGACTGAAAATCAATACCCGATGGCCATCCTCCTTCAGTTTTGGTAATAAAGAGTCCAGATGTTTAAATTTGCCAGAATCCAATATAAGACTATCAGGTATTTTGACATCATACAGTTCCTAACCATCGCACATATGTATAAAAAAGAGAAATGTGTAAGATATATAAAAAGGACTTTGAATTAAAAACACTTACAAATTTATTACATAATTGCATTATTTGAAAGTCAGACATAACCGCCAATTCTTCAAAAATATATTGAGGATTTGTTTTCTTATACGAACTGACAGTGGACAAACGTTTCGAAAACTCTCTCAGCTTTTCATCACTAAAGTAGTAACGTACCAACAGAGGATGATTGGCCAATTTGCGCATATCCATCATAATAGTCATACCGATACGTTCACCGCTGCACAATTGTGCCCGGTTTGTTGAATAGTACTCAATTACTTCGTTGTAATAACGCTTTTGTGTCTCAGTCATAGTCACTTTTTCCTACAACAAAATACAAGATGCATTATTAACAATATAAGAATTGAAATTTATCCATATCAACTTACTATGATAGAAGTTTTGGTGGGCAAATTTCCCAAAACATCTTTTTTTAAACGCCTTAAAACGAAAGGTTTCATAATGCGCTTGGCTCGTGCTACTTGTGTTTCCTGAAACTGTGATACTTCCTCATTTCCGTTTTCTGTTTTTCCTTTCTGCATAAGAGGATGTTATAGAAATAAAAATGAGCATTACTGTTTGATAAATACGAGCAATTATAAAAAAGGATTTTTAATTTGAAGACACCACAAATTTCGCTGTTACGTGTTAGATTTGCTTGGTTTCTCTTGACTATATTCTCTATTTTTTGAGTAAGTTCGTAAGACACCAGTCGCCAATTAGATCTCAGAGTACGCAAACGTTCTTTGCCTTGAGTAGACTTTTCCACACGCAAAGTTTACTTTGCGCAAAGTCTTAATTCAGCTGGGAAAAAGACAGAAAGAGACTGTACTACTTTCTCTGTCTTTCACACTGTATAAGTGTAATTTTTTTTTAAATTGCTTGCTAAAAATTTTACCACTTTAAATTTGTCTTAGTGAACATAGGCATAGATGAAAATTATCTAAACGAGTTGATGAAGAAAGTAGTATATGGCACACTGACAAGGCCTGTTATTTTCATGCACTATAAAATCTAAGTTATGCGCATTAAAAATGCGCAATAAAACCTTAAATATGCATTAAAAATGTGCACTAAAATTAAAAGTAACTAATAGTAAATCAAAAGAAATCCTAACTGTTAAAGAATTAAAAAATGCCTAGCTTTTCTCATGTGAGACATCATATGTGAATACATTTCGATACATATGGCTCCACATACTATATCGTATTTCTATATATGTGACAGCGCATAGAGAAAGGGACCTAAGCGTGAAAACCCTTTTTTTTGTTTTTTTTTTTTTTTGTCTTTATGGTCAGATTTCATTACATCATCGGGCTCATATTCATCCTCACTTTTGCTTCTGATTCTATTCATGGTGAATTGGTGGAGTAAAGCAAAGATCCTGGAGGTTCTTGAATTTTACGAACTTGAGCTGTTTTGCGGTCTTTTAAGTTGTGGGAGTACATAGGTTTGGCAGAAATTCTTTTTTTTTGTAATTTCTATAATACCAAAATTTTGTTCACACTTTATACCCAGTAGTGTTGTCATTCGAATAAAAATTATTCGAATATTCGAATAAATTTTTTTAATTGTTTCGAAACATTTTCAATTTAGAATAAAATATTTGAATAATTTTCGAATATTCGAACAATTTCCTTAATTACTTTGTATATAAAGTATTTCATATTTCCTAACTTTTTAATTTATTAACAATAGGATGATAAGTAGGGTGATCGATTAATCGACTTTTTCCAGAAACCGATTTTCGAATAGTTCGAATATTTGAAATTATGTAAGACCCAGTTTCGGTTTTTACAATTCAGGAAAAACCGGTCAACCGGGTTTTTCAATAAAGTTAATTATTTTATACAAAAGTTTTGATTTTAAATTGTTTTATTAAAGAAAAAGATTTAACTGTTCATGTAAATACTACAAAACAATACCAAAATTAAAGGTAAAACATAAAAATTAACTTGATACCCATCTAGCATTTGGAAGATTGTTTTTTGAAAAATCATTAAAAAAAAATGATTCGCGCTAATGGCTAAAACTAGACGTGTAAAATGTGACTATTATTTCCGTTAGCTA
This sequence comes from Tachina lurida, assembly GCA_944452675.1. Classification (NCBI taxonomy): domain Eukaryota; kingdom Metazoa; phylum Arthropoda; class Insecta; order Diptera; family Tachinidae; genus Tachina; species Tachina lurida. Next base: position 43,640,153 of record OX101753.1, read on the forward strand.
TTATCATATTTTATTCATCTGGGAGATTGAAAAATGCTTAATCGAAAACAAATCACGCAGGTGTTTAAAAAGTGATTATAATTATGTATTTTATGATCATATTTTACGCAGAGAGGTGATTAAACACTACTTGATATGTTATTTTTAAGTATAACGGGGCAATCTTTACGTATAATGTCAAAACCTTAATTTTTTTTTTCATTTATAAAAGTTAAATCGAATATGAAATGATGAAACAGAATAAGTCTGCAACTTCGGGAAAATCGCTGTCAAATTAACAAGGCCCATAATAAAATCAATGGCAGTAACTTCAACTGCTCTCTGATTTTTGTTTTCTTTTCTTTCAGCTTATTTTTCTTTACAAAATGTATGAAATTGATTGATTGAAAATGTGGTAGCATAAGAAAAAACGGTCAAAGTAAAATAGATTCTATCTCTGGAGTGCTTTCTGTATTTGTATGGAAAATGTGTTGTGCCGTAATTCTGTTTGACCATTAAACGTAGGACTCAGAAAGCCGACTAAAAAAATACTCGAAAAAGAGACAAATACGATTAGAAATGCGACTGATAAATGACTCAAATTACAGTCATAAATGACAATAAAAAAACTCCTATACAAACAACAAAAAGGGAACAGTGCAATTAATAAGAAGGAATACAAAGACAAGATAAATGCCAGCTACTCTATTGTTTTATTTTAGTTTTACTGTGATATTAATATTTATTAACAAACTTCTAAGCAGTGATTATACATATGTATGTAATCATATTTCATACATTTCTTCTTCATCACATATTTCACACATTTCTTCGTCTTCAGAAGACGAATAAAAACACACACTTAACATTATTATTATTGAAACGATCTATTTTCCAAAATTAAGAAAAAATTAATTTATTTATTGTTTTGAACCTTCTACGACAGGGGATCTTTTTGACAATTGTCATAACAGGATGTTTCATAACCAAATAAAATAGAGTGTTTGGTAATAGATTAAAGAAGACTTCAACAGTTTTTATTATGGAATGGTATCGTGCTTGGCAAAAACGCCAGTAAATGCGACACTTTAAATAGATTAAATAGTACAGCGTTTGGCGTTTTTGCCTGTCAAAAGTGGCGAAAACAGTCGTTAAGATTTTTCTTGCCGCCATTGCAGAAAAAATCATCATTAAGAACGGTGTCGTAGTTTTCATGTTATATGTTTTGTAAATGACGTTTGTTTTCGAGTTTTTGTATTTTATGTAGTGCTGTTTATATAAAATACAAATTATGAAAAACAATTATAATTTTCAAAATATTATTATATGTAAGTAACGATTGTTGTTAATAAAAAATTATGTTTACAATATATGTTGTATGTATCACAAAAAAAATTTTGTAATGATAAGTTTATAAAATTGTTGTTTTTATAGGTGTGTTCCACAAGCTTTTGTACAAGTTCGGACTAATGAGAGAAAAATGAAAATTACTCTCTGAATATGCAAAAGTTATCCAAAATTGCTGGAACGCAAAAAACCATAATTGCCCATCTTGAAATACTAGTGCTGCTTACTTTTTAAATTAAATTTTATTTTAGTGATTTTAGTCGCTTAAAACGCATAACATTATAAAAACACAAAATTTGCTTCATTGTCAACAGCTGTAAAAAGTAAATGAAAAAACTCCAAAAAAGTAGAAGCTACGTGAATTATTGAAAAAATCATAAAAATCATTTTTCTTCATACTAAAGCAATCGAGAAATGTGCACAAATGTACTTATAACTTCAGCTTTATTTCAAAAACATTCCATTATTCTTTTTAATAAATAAAAAATTTTTGCTTTATTTGCAAATTTTCTGATTAATTTTTCAGTTTCATATGTAAACAAAAAACAGCTGATTATTCAATTCTTGTCCGAACTTACCCAGAAGAAAAAGTTCGTACTAGTTTGTACAGGAAATGAAAAAAATTACTCTCTCATTCGCTCTCAAAATTGTACAAAAATTGCTATCTGGAACGCTTTTGGATAACTTTGTACAAGTTCGGACTGTTTTGTTATGCATCTGGAACAGACCTTATATTTTTTCTGTTACACAAGGTTACCACATTAATAAATAAAAACATCCCTGATGAAGTTGGGATTTTCCAACAAAACGTCGGATGAAATAATTAATAAAAATAAATAATCGTTTATTTTAATTCGCTGACATTAAAAGCCCATTTAAGAAAATACTTAAAATAATTTGCTTTTATTTCATGTTTCAGTAAGTGCTGCCATGCTCAAAAAATTATTAGAGCTTTTACAATGAAAAAAAAGAATACTTAGGAAAATCAACAGAACACGTTGGTGTAAGTTTTAACATAGTAAAAACTAATTTTATTGCAAAATATACAAATCGAAAAGTATTCGACTCAGCCGATTTTTATATTGTAAAAACATCGGACTATTCGACATTCGAAAAATCAACATTTAAAAAAAAACTGACAATCGTATTGTCAAAAACCCGAGTTTTAAAACCGGTTAAAAAACCGAGTCGATCACCCTAATGATAAGTAATTAAATTACTCCAATTTATAAATACTTGTGCAAGCTAAACGCATCTTCTGTTTTCGTCCTGGGAAAAGAAGATAATGAATGACTCTAATGGAATTATGTATCTTACAATTCTTGATGAAGAGTTTAAAAAATAACCGATTTTCTACAGATCTAATCAAAATCTTTAAGAATCGAATTAATGAACGACGTAAAAAAATCATTAAAATATGCCACAAAAAGCGAAAAAATAGAGTACTCAAACAATACTTTGTTTTCACGATTCTTTTGTAATCAAAATATCGCAAATAATCTCAAGTACGATGTAGTTTTAGATGAGATTTCTGAAGTAACTGATAAGGTTTTATTAACTGATTTAAATTAGTATCAATAAAGTAAGAAATTAGAAGAGATTATTATTACACAAACTGTATATCGTTACCTTAATATACGAGTAGAAAGGCCCTAATCATTCTTTTTTTGAAATCGCGTTTTTCGTATATTTCGATAGAACATCTAATGTATCCAAAATTGCGACTATTTTAAAAGAAATCAATGATACATTAAAAAATGTTTGTAAATGTGCATAAATATGTATACTTTTTAAATAATTAAAATTATTTGTTTTTCTTGTGTAATGAATTATTTTTTGTTTGTTAATAAAAAAAATTAAACTAATACACATGCGTTTCGTTTTTTGCAAACTTTTTTAAAATTATTTGAATACATTTTTTATTCTTTGTTCTTTCGAGTATTCAAACAAAAGTTCAAAATTATTCGTCTGTTCGAACTAGAAAAAAATCATGAAATTTAATTCGAACAAATATAAAATACGAATAATTAAAAACACTAATGCCAAGGCAGTAAAAACTTATGACTCACTTCCTGAATATGAGTATTTCGAACGACCAAAACAGATGTAGTGACTCTTATTCTGTCCACCAGTTTTCGCTATATGATGTAAGGTGGATCAACTGCTAATTCAAAAAATTAATAAATTTCAACTAATTTCTTGGTAGCCACGTGAAGTGAAGCTCGACTTTTATTCCATATACATATGTATGCATGTAGTAAGTCTTTTGTACTAGTTTTATTTCCTTTTCTAATTAAAATACTTGTTACGCTTGGAGCACAAGGAGTAAATTATCACTAAACCCCTTGTGCCCCAAGCGTAACATCGTTTTTAATGAGAAGTGCTAAGATTGCTCTACATATTTGGACAATGTGTTTTCGAAAACAACTGACTGCTATTGGCAGGCTAATGCAATTTTCTAGACCTTAGGGAACTAGACAAGCTCCAACATTTTGGTATTGTATTGACGTTGGCAACTGGAATAAGGATGAAGCAACAAATTTAAAATCAAATAAAAATAATCGCCAGTCAAATCGAGTATCAGAATTGCTCAAAAGGTGATATCAGAATTTGCTTCGAATATTTGCAAGTGATTGCCTAGATTTATTACTTGAATTTAAGTAGATTACGCAAGTATTGATTTTACTATTTTAAAAAGCAAACATTGAATAGTTTGCCTATTTCAGCAAGAGCCAGTTATCTTAACACTTTTATTACAATGGAACCAAATGGGTCTCTGAGTGGAGGTGCGTTATAGCACCACCTTTCCTAACCTAACCTATCTTACCACTTACCTTGCTAAAAAGACTTTTAATATCTTCTACATTTTTACCAAAGAAACTTGGCATAACGAAGCACAGCAGTGACATCAATTCCAACAGATTATTTTGGAGCGGTGTACCCGTCAACAAAATTCGCATTTCGGCATTTATTGTAATTAAATTTGCATAGCGCGCGGTTGTCATGTTTTTCAACATGTGAGCCTCATCGAAAATCACATAGTGCAGTTTAGTAACACGGAACATTTTTCTTTCCTCGGGCGTACTAGACACTATATGATACCTAAATAAAGAATAATGAATGCATTGTGTTACAAAAATAAAAGCCAATTAATATAAATTCAATCATACGTTGTAAGTAAAATATCAAATCCGCTAAAACCTTCCTTAGCGAAACGTATACGCATGCGCCTTCTCTCTTCTTGGGAACCATGATATTTTTCAACAATAAAACTGGGACACCATCTGGCCAGCTCAGCAGCCCAATTGTCTAGGGTAGATGAGGGAACAACAATCAAATGTGCTGCTTTAGCGAGATTGTTTTCCTTTAGATATGCTAAAAATGCTATAACTTGTATGGTCTTTCCCAGGCCCATCTCATCGGCTAATATTCCATTCATCTGTTGCTTATACATCACTGTCAGCCAGTTGAGACCGATCAGCTGATAGTCTGCCAGCTTGAACTTGTTATTGAGAATTTGCGGTTGTTCAACAATGCCTCCTCCAGCCTCAATGGCCGTCTCTAGCCGTTGCACCAATTTGTTGCATTTCGCCAAAATATTTGCCACATTATTTTGTTTATTAAGCAGTTCTTGAGCATTGTTAAGTACTTCGGCAGACAAGGCCTTATTCGATTCAAGTTTCCGGCGCAGGTCAAACCAATTCTTAAAAGGTCTTATATCCAGAATTAAACTGGCTTTCTTTTCCGAAAGAGTTTTAACTGTTTGCAGCTCCATCAAGGAGGCAGTGTTCATAAATTCAAATACTTTTTTTCTTTGGCCAGTCATTTCTCCGTTTTCCTCGCCATCGCTATCCTCACTGTCGTAGACTTGTCCTTTACGATAGGCCTCATCGCCTGAATCATCGCCGTCTGAATCATAATGGGAGCTTTTCTTAGATTTTGAGGAATGATGTTTAGTAGTGCCATTAGTGACAGATTTAGCAGCTGCAAGCGCAGGCTTTGGCGCAGAACTGGCGCTCACAGTTTGGCCGGGACGATTTTTCGGTTGGCATTTTTCTTTGAGATAAAGCAAAGCTGATGTTACATTCCAATCGCTGTGCACCAACGCATCTTGTATATCCTTAAATGTTGCAATATGTATATTAATGAAACTGAACAATTTACCTCCTTTTAATAGGTACTTACCATGGTATCATATTCTGTTGACAATTTGGCTGCCGCTAAAAAGCGCTCTTCTTTCTCTTTTACGGTTAGCTCCAATTTGGTTTTCTTGGTAGTATGGATGTCAGCCTCGTCGGTGTCACTATCTGCCATAACCTGTATACGTTTCTTGCCGGGAACACGTTCTATATTATTTAAGAATTAAATGTAATCCCTTTATGTAAGCATATACATATGTACTTTATGGACCTACCAGTCTTCGATGGAGTTTCCGGTGTTGCGGCACTTTTATTTATACGAAATTGTCTCAAATCACTGAGACTTGATTTTGGTGCAGGTGGTGTAGTCACTGCATTTGATTCGGCTTCAGACATTTTACAACTTCTTTAGCTTATTTTATTGTTGTACACTTTTTGTTACTTTTCGCAAATAATAACAAAACAAAATAAATACAATTTAAATGGTTTTCTATTTTTTTCTTAAATTTCTAACACATTAGTAAAATTTTTGTCTATTTTTGCTTTTCTTTCTGTGAGATAAAATCGAGCGAGCGTTTTTCTCTGTTTGCTTTTTTGTCCCGCTCGGCCGCTCGTGTTAAAGTGATGCGCACGGCTGCCAGATTTGACGATTTATCGTCATTTGGACGATTTTTGGTGACGAAAATAGCAAAATGACGATTTGACGATTTTTCCTTAAAATCAACGATTTTAAGGAAGCTGCCCAAATTGGGCAGCTTTTTGTGAATAATTTACTGTTAAAATCCATATACGCATGCATGTTTAATTTAAAAAAATGTATTTGTTGATGGCTCAGCGTTGAATAAAAATTACATACGTATGTATGCAAGTATGTATACGGGTTCAATTAAAAGAATTTTTGCTTAAATCTAGTTTAGGGGCACCTCCCAAAAATGAAGAAAAAAGTATCCTATCCTATAGTCAATTGAAAAATAATAAATAAAAATTAAATTAAAATATTGGCGGTGAGGCTTAGTTTCCGAGTTATAGGCCTCTGAAATTCTAGTAGAATATTGTGATTATACGGTGTTTTTTAACGAATATGACCAATATTTGTATTTCAAAAATTAAAAAAAGGTATGCTATCATATAGAAAATTCAAAAAACAACTTTGCAATCCATGGTGGAGAAAATCCTTAAGCCCGGCCAAAGGCCGGCAATGCAGAAAACTGTTATTAAGCAGGAAAACTTTGCAATCCAGAAGATCATTACTAGGCTGAGCCGTCTCGGGAAACACCATGGTGGAGAAAATCGTTAAGCCCGGCCAAAGGCCGGCAGTGCAGGAAGACCTTATTAAGCAAGAAATATTTGTAAGGCAGGAAATCATTACTAGACTGCGCCGTCTCGGGAAACACCATGGTGGAGAAAATCCTTAAGCCCGGCCGGAGGCCAGAAGTGCAGGAACACATTATAGGCAAGAAAACTTTGCAAGGCAGAAAATCATTACTAGGCTACGCCGTCTCGGGAAACACCATGGTGGTAAAAATCCTTAAGCCCGGCCGAAGGCCGGCAGCGCAGAAATTAGCTATTAGGCATGAAATCTTTGTTCCGAAATTTTATATACATGTAACTCGTATTTTTTACGAAATTGAGTTTTCAGTGATTTCAATGTGTAAAAAATAACGTTTTTCATTTCATTTTGAATATTAGAATTTTGATTATGTTTTACCTTCTATTGTAAAGTTAAAATTACGCAATGAACTAAGTAAATATCAAAACTATTTTGATATTTGCTGAAGTTTAAAAACTTTACAGTAAACTTGTGTAGTGTATGTTGCAAACGCTCAGTTGCCTCGTGATTTTTTTAGAGTTCAAAACAAGAAATGAGCGCAGAAAAAATATTTTGGACAGAGTTCCTAGAATTATGCAAAGAATCACCTGCATTATAGCGCTAAAATAAAAAAAAGTGCACAGTTTAGTTGTATAGTGTGTGTCACAAGATTAGTTTACGAAGTGTCAGACTTGAGCACTGAACTTGTGTAGTGTATGGCCGGCATTAGGGCCTTTCTAGTTTTGATCAACGATGTATTGATAGCTGTGAAATTTATGTTCCCAAAAAAATATAAATGTGCAAAAGGCCAAGTTTCTATTAAAATTTCGGCCATCAAAAACACTGAGACGAAAACATTGACCTTCTAACTTGGGAATATTTTTCATAATTTTACCACTGAGGCGATCAAAGTTATGAGGGAGTAAAAACAATGTGAATGGCTTCGTGTAAAATTCATGTATGAAGATGAATTGTTATGTACTCGTTTGCTAATAAATACATATACAATAAAACATATCGTCGGTTGGTTTCTCGTTTGCTGCAGACATAATGTATTTTGAATATACTGTGCCGCAAGCCAGAAACCACCGGACGATATCTATACATGTTAAAGTGTCCTTACACGGTAATACAAAGTATTATGACTTTGTAAAATCAAAATATTATGAAATCCACTCCTTGTTTAAAAAAAAGGGAACAAGAGTCTGTTGTAGGTATTTTTCATGTTTACACTGATACTATAAGTAAGATGCAAGCAAATATATTAAACGGCTGAGTAAATAATAATAATTGGAAAATTGCAAAAAAAAGATGTGTTCTAATAAAACTGAATATTGAAGATATCATCTTATTATTTCAATGTAATTTTATTACAAAATATAATTTTATATAGGTTTGTTTATTAGATGTGTTCCACAAGATTTTGTACAAGTTCTGACTAATGAGAGCAAAATCAAAATTATTCTCTGAATATGCAAAAGTTATCCAAAATTGCTGGAACGCAAAAAACCATAATTGCCCATCTTGAAACACTAGTGCTGCTTACTTTTTAAATTAAATTTTATTTTAGTGATTTTAGTCGCTTAAAACGCATAACATTATACAATCACAAAATTTACATCATTGTCAACAGCTGTAAAAAGTAAATGAAAAAATCTCCAAAATAGTAGAAGCTACGTGAATTATTGAAAAAAATCATAAAAATAGTTTTTCTTCATACTAAAGAAATGGAGAAATGTGCACAAATGTTCTTTCAATAAAACTCCATTATGCTTTTTAATAAATTTGTATTTTTGCTTTATTTGCAAATTTTCTGATTAATTTTTCAGTTTCATATGTAAACAAAAAACAGCTGATTATTCAATTCTTGTCCGAACTTACCCAGAAGAAAAAGTTCGTACTAGTATGTACAGGAAATGAAAAAAATTACTCTCACATTCGCTCTCAAAATTGCACAAAAATTGCTATCTGGAACGCTTTTGGATAACTTTGTACAAGTTCGGACTGTTTTGTTATGCATCTGGAGCAGACCTATTGCTTGTTTGGTTTTGTTGTACCATCAGCTACTTGATGGTTTCAGTTGTACAATATTTACAAAAACAATATGAAAGTTTCCTGAGTTGATTTTGGTTGTTTCTTCAAAAGTGTTAACACCTTTAATATTTTCCATTAGTGCTGCCAATGTTTACTTTGAAATACACCTCTGGTGTGATGAGAATACATAAGTTTCAAAAATGGCTTAGGAAACAAAACATTAACCGACCGCTTGTCTAATTTTCTATCCGCATTCTCTAATACTCGATACATTTTGCGTTTGCATGATAAGATTTTGTACATTCAACAGCATATTTTGACATGTCGTATTACATTGTATTACCATGTAAAGACAGCTTAAAAATAGTACATTTTGATTTGTGCGATTTATCTAACCATGAAATGACGATTATTTCGATCATTTATCTGGCAGCCCTGGTGATACGAGCAACAAAAGTTGAGTACTTTTAGGTAGAGTTGCATATTGTTAGTTTGTTAACTAATACCAAAATTTCAACTCTTCAACCGGAAGTAGCTATTAACAGGAAATAAAAGATTTAATCCAGTTAAAAATATTAAATAAGATTTTTTGAAACATTTTTGAAACGCTTTACTACAGCGAAATATTCTAAAACAAACGCTAAGCAAAACTGTTGGCAAGATTTTTTTTCAGTTGTTGGTCTTGCCAACAGTGTTTTTTAGCGTTTGTTTAGAATATTTCGCTGTAGTAAAGCGTTTGAAAACTATCGATTGTCTTGAAAAGTCTTATAAATGGTCTTGTGCAGGACTTTATTATATATTATACTTCAAAACAGTTCTTAGTTTTTGAATTTTACTTTGAGTTGCGTTCTTTGAGTAGAATATGCATCATAACAATTGCAAATAACAATATTAGTACTTCTACGTTGGAAATGTGCGGTAAAACAATTTTTAAAATATATAACAATTGTGGAAATGAGGCAATATTGGAGCTCTATATCTCCTGATATATTCAAGATATCGGAAAACTGAGAATAAATTTTGAAAGAGAACACTATATTAATGTATAATCAATCAATAACTAAATTTTTTTTTTAAATTTTCCATACGGCAAACCAGTAACCAGCCGACGAAATATTAACTCGAAGAATGGAAATTTAAATAAAAAGAAATACTCCTATTTCAAGCAAAATGGATTAAAAAATTATTGCAGTTAATTTGAACTGTTCACGAAATCACGCGATTTCAAATTACATGCTGTACGTGTGATTTTGTGCTGTTCTGTTAAAAAAAAATATATCTGGATACCAAAAAATTTTTTGTAAGCTTATGCATAAGTAAAATATTTGAAATCCCAGTAAGTTTCATTCGATACCTAATGCCGCACTGGTACTGGTATTTTTCGAACACCAATAATTAGCCCAGCCTAAACAAATAAGGCTACAAACATCACATTCGTTATATACATATATTCTTTTCTACTTATACTTATATATCCATAAAGAAGGGATTTTTTAGATTTCAAGGGGCGATAAAAAGGGTAAAACGGGTTAAATGGGAAAACTGGTTTCTTCAAAAATCGTCATAGTAACCAATCACAAGCATAGAAATATGAAATGTGTGTAGGCGAAGTTGCCTTCAAAAAATTTTAAATTAAAAAAATCGCCGAAAACGATAAATTCTACAGAATTGAAATGTTATTGAAATATAAATCGTCAAACAAAGAGAATCACCAACCCAGAAAAAAATTTTGCAAGAGCAAAAATAAGATATTTTCAGAAAAAGCAAAAATTAGCTGCTCTTTGGAAAAAATAATTAAAAAAAATTCATCAAGATAAAGTTTGGGAAAGAAGTATATATAGGAAAAGTATTTTCATATACATACATATATGCATACATATGTATATGTATGAATTTGTTTGGAAAACTACTTTACTTCATGAACGATGTTTTTCGGGAATCGTGCTTTTAGGAAAATGGTACTTTTTCAAAAAAGTACTTTTACTTTCTAAAAAATGCATAAAAAATTTAATTATTGATAAAGTACTAGACCTACTTACACATTTTTGGAAAAGGTACTATCGTGATTTATATTGCCAGGTTCGAGTCGTCAGACGTTTTTCTTTTTAGTGACTTTTGCTATCGGTCCTTTGTGATACTCGTATTATTGTTTCCTTTATTTTTTTTTCGTAGTTTGTCCTGCTTTAATATTTTGTTGATGCACGAACCTGCAAGTGTTGAAAATTTAGTATTTGCTATTATCTTTTATTGTAAAGATATCACACACTTTTGCGAATCATAATAAATTTAAAATTATTCACGGCAATGTTCATGTTGATGCTTGTCCATTAAAGTTTATATTATTATTCCGACACACTCATATTAAATATGTACATACATACATACATATCCGAAGAAATTTGATCAGACAAACTATCGAAATGCCTTAACGGAGTCGCTACGATAATTTTGACGTCAGAAAAATTCGAAACATTTGGTCTTGGGGGATATGACACTACGAAATTAAAACTTCCTCACAAATATTTTTCAATTGAGTCAAATATTCTTTATCCAAAAAAAGTAATTTTTTTCATAATCACCCTGTTTATGAAATCTATCACTAAACATTAGCGATCTATTAAATAAAATATGTAAGTACGTACACACAAACAGATAAAAAGAGAGGAAGGAAAATTTAAACAAGAGAAAAACATAAGCAATAATAAACAGATATATAAGTTCAGTGTTCCATATTGCACAGAATAATTTCTAATCTATGCCATATTGTATATGTATGTATGTATGTATGCACATATTTTTATTAAATTAAGTTCGCATACTTCAGTAACTGAATAATAAAAACAGACGTTTTTTGGTTCTACTAAGGTTTGGTCGGCAAACATCGTCTCGTTAAAATAATATTAAATAAAAAATCTTGAAAATCTTTCTTGGAGAAAGTCTAGAAACATGTCTGCTGTAACAAAAGGTATGTACATTAATTATTATTATTTTGTTGTGGTTTATAAACTGATAATATTTACAAACTTGATGGCGTTTGATATCTCTTACTATCTGTTAATTAACATGTACTTTGGACTTGCCTTTAGCATTAGGTAATATACATAGATACTATATGGAAATGTATGTATGTACGTGTGCGTGTACGTACATATGTATTTAATAATTAAATTCAATTTTAATGCAATTTTCTATTATCATTTTTTACTTTGTTTTCCATCTTTGTTTAATCACCGGTGGAGAGAGTCAGTAGTGAACTTTGAACAATAGGTGTATTCAATCACTTGATAACCGTACGTCTACACCTGATATATTTTTATCATAACAAAAGTCAAACTATATTGAAAAATAATTTTTTTTATGTTAGCTCTTTTTTCTATACGGAATTTGACATTTATGATAAAAATATATCAGGTGTAGACGTAATGTAATGAACTAAATTAATATTTTTCAAAATAAATAAGTTTATCTGAAATATATTCGTCATTATTTTTTTAACAAAGTCATAAGTCAAAAAATTCGATTTTTGAAAGTTAATATTGCAAAATTATATTGTGTACAAATTTCATACATTTATGCCCGTTATTTCTACCCTTAGATATCTGTTAGTGTAAGTTAAATTTTATAAAGGAAACTCGTAGGTAAAAACCATGGTGTAATTATACAGGTGACTGCGTAAGGATTTTTTATACAAAAATACGGCAACCATAGCTATGAACCGAAGAATGTCAAAAGCATAAAAATAATTGTACTAAAACCAAAACAAAATCGAAGTTTTTGACATTCTTCAGCTACAAAGCACATAGAGCAAAAACTTATCAGCTGAAGTAACGCTGCCACCTAGTTAGATACACCTTGGTAAAAACCTTGGGTAAATTATCTGTATGTAGAAATTACGGATATTAATATTAAATTTGTAATTTCCACCTGTATTTTTGAGCTATGACTTTTTTGAAGTAAATGTACGTGATATGTACGTATGCATCGCATACCACATCATAAACAGTCACAACTCAGAAAATCCCAAATTATCAGGGTTGGCAAAAAACTGTACAATTGAAGCAAACAGCTCAATTATAAATAACAATTCAGCGGGATTTTTTCCCTTTACCCATTCCTGTTATTGAGGGAAACCATGAATAAAATTCCACGAGAAGTTTTTCCCCGGGAACAATTTCGAACAATCACATGTAAAAGCGAAAAAATACCGAATCAAGGAAAATTAGCGAAAAAAAATTTCGTAAACGGTTTTAAACAAATTTTGTTTGAAACACTATGTAGGAAAAATCGAGAAATGATTCAGACGGTAAATTTGTAATTTTTTTTGGCACGCGGCCAGCCTTGGGAGTTATAGGCCGAAAAGTGAGCGAAAAAGTTTTTTGAAAACGATTTTTCAAAAATTTTGTTCGGAACACTAAATATGTAGGAAAATCGTATGATGGGGAAATGTAGCCCTTTTTACGCCCTATCAGATGGTATAGGTTGTTTTAGCACGCGGCCAGGTTTGGGAGTTATAGGCCGAAAAGGGAGCGAAAACTATTTTCGAAAACAGAAAATTTTGTTCAAAACGCTATGTAGGAATGATGATGAAATGAAGCCCCTTTTATGCTCTGTCAGATAGTGCAGGTCGTTTCTCGACACGCGGTCTAGTTTGGAAATTATAGGCTGAAAACTCAGTAGCAAGTTTGTTGAAAATGTACAGTTTGTTAAAAGCAAAAATAATTTATAAAAATTTTGTGCAGAAGTACAGTTTTAACTTTGCAGCGCTACTAGTTTCAGCATGAAAAGCTGTGCAGTGCAGGTGCATGATCAAGGCCAGCCCTTTAATGTATACAATACAAAAAGTTGTCAAACTTTTCTACAAGCTACAAAAATTTTACTGTTTGGGTTGTGCAGTGTTGCCAGAAAAAGATGATGAGAGAAAAAAAAATTCTGCTAAAATGTTCTACAGAAGAAAAGTATAATGCCAGATTTAAATTAAAAAAAAAATGATTGAAATAGCTTTGAATTTCATGTTTAAACAAAGTTATTACTATTAACATGTTTTATTATCAACCCTGCAGTAAGGCGGTGACAAAGTGTATATGTCAACACTAAAATTCTAGTGTAGTTACATTGTCTACAATTTCTCTTCTATTCGTCAGTGTATTTCTGGTGTATTTTAAAACAACTTGTCAATATAAGTAAATTTGTATGTAGGTAAGGTATAGAAATGTACCAGTGGTTGGTATGTCTGCATGTTCCCATAAGAACTACGTAGTCACTACCAAGGCGAATTCAGTATCAGGTGACCTTATCGCTACAACAATTTTACAACACAAAAAACAACACGTAGTTTGCTATGCTACAAAACCAATCTGTCAGATACTGAATTCGCCTTGGTCACTATCTAGTCAATTCTTTTAGTTTACTAGTAGATTTTCAGTGACAAGGACATGCTAAAAGTCTATAACACAAAGTATTGTATGGGGAATAATTAGAGAGTAGTACTGGTGACAAAGCCAAAAGCGACTCAGTACATTTTCAGCATCGACATTTCCTTCAGGACATATATATGAATGTATGTATGTATTATGTATGTATGTATATCGAAACCTATTTTCGGTTTAATTGTAAGCAAGATGTTGTAAAAAATAAAGTCTTGAATTGAAATTAAAATAATAGCCTACCCATAGTTAAGAATTATCAAAATGTCAAAAGGTTTGATATCTTTTAAAATACAGGCTGTAAAATTTTATCGTAAGCGACAGTTTATGTATGACGTAAAATATATTTGAATACTATAAAAACCATCTTCCGAAAACTTTAATTTTTGTAGCTTACTGATAATTGAAAATATACATATACATACATATACACACATATAATTACATAGATATAATACATAGTATATAATACATAGGTATTCATTGTATCTACATTACGTAGGAAACACATAATTGTTAAAAAAATACATTAATAAAAGGAATTATTCTCTACACTAAAAAAAATTTAGCAAATTAGCATTTTTTATTTTAAGCAAATTCTGCCAAAAAGCATCTGGCAGAATTTTTTCAAAGTTGAATGCTTTTCGGGTAATGAAAATGCCAGATCTGGCAGCGAAAATGCCAAAATGGCAACAGTGGTGTTGTGAAAAATTTAGGTTGAACTCTAAAGTCATGTTCATGGTGTAATTATACAGGTGACTGCGTAAGGATTTTTTATACAAAAATACGGCAACCATAGCTATGTAAAGAACCGAAGAATGTCAAAAGCATAAAAATAATTGTACTAAAACCAAAACAAAATCGAAGTTTTTGACATTCTTCATCTACAAAGCACATAGAGCAAAAAATTATCAGCTGAAGTAACGCTGCCACCTAGTTAGATACACCTTGGTCATATTTTACACTCGGCAGCAAGGCGCATTTATTAGGTGGCAGCACTATACCATGTGTCTAATGTCATTATACCAAGCTCAATGTCAAATCTGGATTGTGTAGGTATAAGCCTAAAAACATGCTTTTATTTGGGTATCCATAAACACCTAAAATTAAATTGAAGAATTTGTTGCATTTACTTAAAAAAAACGAATGTGAAAAAGATTATTTGTATTAAAAAGTTATTAAAATTTGTTTGCAAATTATTCCTGATTTAACTTTAAGCATTTTCATTGAAAAATTTTAATTTTTACCTTTTATTTACAAAAATCACTCGGCGAATAAGACCACAAAGTGTTAAACGAAAAACATTTCAACAAGTAAACAATTTTGCAAAATTAGATGAAAGAATTTGTTGTGTTGAATTAAGAAACAAAGTGCGAAATAGCTTATAACTATTAAAAAGGCAATTACAAATTGTTTTAAGATGATTGCAGATTTCATTTGAAGCATTTTCATTAAAAAAATATTAATTTTTATCATTTATTTACAAAAATCGTCAAGCGAATGAGGTTACAAAGTATAAATTGAAATTAAGCTACAAAATTCCACCACGAAAGAAGGTTAAAGAAGACGCAGTGACAGAGTGAGCGAAAGATCCGAAAACGCAAATTATCTTCCGTCTCGTGTCACCTCTGGTATACCCTGTGGTTTATAGGAGAGAAAGGAAAGAAGAAAGAAGAGGGGTACTGACTTGCTTGTACAGAAAAGTTACTTCAATTCTGGTTTGTTATTTCATTCGCTGCATTAAAACAATACCAAGGCCTATTCATCAGGTCAACGCATCTCTCACGATGATTTTTGTTTTTATGGTTTGTTTTCTTGTTTGAGCTGTCAAAAGTTATTTGCACCATATACTTTAGTTCATGTTTGTGTGTGTTTCTGACAACTTAAACATAAAGTTGTTTTTTGTATTGCTGTGTTTTTGTAGAGTTGCGTTGACCTGATAAATAGGCCTTGAACAATACGAAAATTGAACAAGAAACCGTCTGAGTGTAAACAAATGGGCAGTTTTAAAAGAGAATTGAAGAGAACTGCTTCAAGAAAAACTGCCAAGTGTAAAACATGACAAAGCAGTGGTCGGCAACCTATACCATTACATCTTAGGTTTGTGTGCGTTATACTGTCACCACGAATCGGTGTTGCCAGTGAAATTTCGTAAAAGTTTAGAGAAAGAAACCCAGCTGGAAAGCGAGAATTGACTCAAAAAATCAACTCTACGAACAAAAAAAATCAAATTGCGAAAATCATTAGGACTGCTTAATCTGAGGTCGTTAAGCAATTCTTCATGGGAAAACTCATTTAATTTTTTAAACCAGTCCCTCATACAAATTCTTTGCTTTTTTACTTTTTTCTTATATTTTATTGCTAAAGCCAAGTCAATAGCAACGCTACACTTTTTTTTACCCATTGCTGAGAACATCGATTTCTCACAAAATTCAACTAATTTTTATACATAAACTACATAGTTTCATATAAATATATATGTGTGCACATAAATATAAATAGTTAATTAAAATTAAATATTTGTTAATTTTAGGAATTTATATTGTTGCTGCCAAGCGCACAGCTTTTGGAACATTCGGAGGAGCTTTTAAGAACATTAGTCAGACTCAATTACAAACCACAGCTGCCAAGGCAGCGCTTGCTGCTTCCGGCCTAAGTCCTGAACACATTGACACTGTTGTCGTTGGAAACATTATGGCAGTAAGTAAATTACCGCTGATTTTTGATAATATACATATCGTTGCTGCTTAAGCAACTCATCGGTAGACTTCAACAACATGTAAATAACAAAGTACGATAAATAACAAAAAATTATTTTTTTTATTTGTACATATAACTAAATAGTCCTTAACCCCCCTTCTCGACTAGCAATAAATATGTTGGCAATATAGCAATAACGCCGGCAGAATAACAGAGCAATATTGCTGATTGCTTTACTTATGTTAAGGCTATGGGAAATTGTAGCTCACAATATGGTAAAACTCAACAGGAAAGGTGCAGAACAAAAATAATTCACTTGTAAACATCTGCTTAATCGAACGAATTTTTATGTTTATAAATTTATAACAATACAAATTATTTTACTACACACGTTTTTAAGAGACTATTTTCCTATTTTATTATGCATTCATATGTATATTTTCCCAATTTCACTAATATTATATAAATGTCAAATGTAATACAGAAAAGTCGAACATAAATTAACACCGAGTTTGACGTTTCACGCTTGCAATAATTGTTAACGAAAATGCGTTGACAATTATTGCAACATATATTGCAAGTTCCTGCAATGAGCTGTCTCCACTAGCAATAATATAATTTTGACAACTGCTGCAATATATGTCGACATATTTATTGCTAGTCGAGACGTAGGGTAAGGCTCAGTTACCCGACTGTAATGTAAAGTAAATGCAACAGTAGGAAACAGCTGATCGATATTGTTATGTGAAAAGTAATGCAAATGGCTATAGAGATGTAATGTAACGTAACGTACTTTTCATATAAAAATATCGTTCAGCTGTTTCCTACGTTGCAGTTACATTACATTACAGTCGGGTAACTGAGCCTTTATCCTCACTAATATTAAAAAGTTAAAGGGAGTTTGTTTGCTTGTTTGCTACGCTTTCACGCCCCCACCGATAAATCGATTTTGAAAATTCTTTCAGCAATGGAAAGTCACATTATCAGCCTATTTTTATCCGGTTCGGAACCGGTTTTTCATAGTTGGTACGGATATTCAAACCGCTAAACCGACTTTGAAAATTCTTTCACCAATGGAAAGCTACATTACCAGCGTCAAACATAACCTTTTTTCAGAACTGTTTTTTTATATTTGGTTTGCTTTTTTTTTTCGAAAAACATATTTTTGGGCTGATTAGGGTAATTTTCGTTTCGGGCTTTATTTTTTAATGAGTCTTAAAACCGATTTTTATTATTTTTTATCCCCCGACCAAAAAAAGGGTTGTTATGAGTTTGTAGTGTGTGTCTGTGAATCTGTGTGTCTGTCCGTGTCCACGTACAGACCAAACGGCTGGATCGATTTTGATTTAGTTTTTTTTTTCGTTTAAAAGGTGACTTGATCGAGAGGGTTCTTAGCCATGTTTGAGGAAAATCGGTCCAGCCGTTTAGAAGATATCACATCTTTTCTAGATACATATATCGGGGGTTTTTAAAATTTTTAATTTTTGTTATTTACATTATCAGTGAGTAAATAACAAATAAAATATTCAACACTTTTAGGTAAAGTTTCCAAAATATCAGATCAACGCGAGGGAACCGAAAGTAAAAGCCAGTATGTTAATAAGTTAGTCAATCATAAAAATTGCTTAGATATAAATATTAGATTTATAGAAAAGAAGGGTCGTTAAATTCAATTTTAATATAATTTATAATTTTATTTTATTGCAAAAATCAATAACGAACACATTTTGTTCTTTGTTCAAGCAAATTACTACAAAGTTCAAAAGATAATAATCGTAAAAACTAGCAAGTGTTTTGAAATCCTTTACCTAATCGGTTTTATTTTTTTGTTTTCATAAGAAATGATTTTCAGAACATTCCAGATAGTTTTAAATTATTATTATATACTTGTTTAAATCTTCCAAACTTTTCTAACATTTGTAATAATTAATTTTTAGTTATTCCTTTAATTAAACTTGTATTGAAACTTGCACATTTTTCTATTTTCTGAAATAGGCAGCCTCAACTGATGGTACATATTTGCCCCGTCATGTCAGCTTGGGATGCGGCATACCAATCGAAAAACCCGCTCTTGGTGTTAATCGTCTATGCGGTTCTGGTTTCCAGTCTATTGTCAACGGCGCCCAAGATATTGCCATGGGCAGTGCTAAGGTAGCTCTAACTGGTGGCGTTGAAAATATGTCTCAATCTCCATTTATTGCTCGCAACATCCGTTTCGGTACTACATTGGGTGCTAACTATCAACTTGAAGACTCTTTGTGGGCTAGCTTAACAGATTCGTATTGTAAACTTCCTATGGCCTTAACAGCGGAAAACTTGGCTGATCAGTACAAAATTTCCCGCGAACGCGTCGATGAATTCTCTTTGCGTTCGCAGAAGAACTGGGAGAAGGGTCAAAACGAAGGTGCATTCAAATCAGAAATCACCCCATTCAAATTAAAGATAAAAGGCAAGGAAGTTGACTTTGTTGTTGATGAACATCCCAGACCAAAGACCACGCTCGAAGGATTGTCTAAATTGCCATCTTTATTTAAAAAGAATGGAGTAGTTACAGCTGGTACCGCTTCGGTAAGTCAGTAGGGAGATTGCTTATGTACTTATAGTACATGTAAGCTGACCTTAATACTTTTTAGGGTATCTGTGATGGTGCTTCATCTGTTATTATTGCTTCAGAGGATGCACTTAAGGAATACAATGTGAAGCCCTTAGCTCGTTTAGTAGCCTACTCTTACGTAGGTTGTCCACCTGAAATTATGGGCATCGGTCCAGTTACTGCAATACAAAATGTCTTGAAGATCAGTGGTCTCAAGAAGGAAGATATCGATTTATTTGAGGTGAGTCTTAGTTTGACTTGATTCGCCCAATAACAACGAGCAGGTTGACTTATACTAAAATATTCAAAATTAGATTAACGAGGCCTTTGCCGCCCAAACTCTTGCCTGTGCCGATGTACTTGGTTTGGATATGGATAAACTAAATGTCAATGGCGGTGCTATTGCTTTGGGTCATCCTTTGGGTGCTAGTGGAAATCGTATTATTGGTCACTTAACCCATGAGTTGCAGTAAGTATATTACGCATAGACATGTAAAAAAAAATAATATTGTTTTTTTCAAGCTTTAGGTCTGTTTAATATTTTATTTTTTAGTTCGATATTTGGTTAACCTTTAATTAACTTCTTCAAGATATTTCTTAAAAAAATAAAAAAAGGAATATCCTAAAGAAGTTAACCAAAGGTTAACGAAATATCGAACTAAAAAATACCAATTTTAACACACCTAAACCTTGAAAAAGTAGTTTAATTAAACATATAAAAAGGTCGAAAAATTATATTAAACAATTTAATTAATATTGTTACTTTTTTTAGACGTAAAAAACTGAAATACGCCATTGGTTCAGCTTGTATTGGAGGTGGTCAAGGTATCGCTTTATTGATTGAATACTGTTAAATTTTTATTTCTAGTTAAATTACATAATTTTTGAAAAATGCATTTACTTAAGCTTGAAAAAGTCGAAATTAAAAACGAAGCCACTAGTTTAAGATTTTATTAAATTATTGTTTTCATAAAAAAGGACTGAAATATAGAAGTATGCATGGGAATGTAATATATGTATGTATGTATGTATATGTACAAGTTATCTATACAAAAATATTTTTTTTTCGGTTAGAATTTGTCATTTAAATTATGAATCTTATGGCTTTCATTTATCCATCATATCCAACTCTGCTGGATTTTCTTCCATTGTGCTTGTATTCTGCAAACCATCATTCATTTCTCTTAGTTCCACATCGAATTTTCTAAATTTAGTTCTTCGTTCTGTGATTTCGTTTATTGATTGTAAAAGCTTACACTTCAAATTATTCATTTCTTTGTTATTTGTTAAGCTAATTTCCGTCTGCAGAACATTACATCTCAAGTCCAGCACATGCTTTCTCCAATGTCTGTGGATGAAGTATGCTATTAGTGCGGCTCCCATAATAAAAACTAAAATCCAGTTCTCAATTTCAACATCCTCATATGAAATATCATATAAATCCGGCAAATGTATTCTTTTAAATAACAATGACATGGTTTTTCTGCAATCTCCAAACAATAGCAATGGCAAAATAATAATTACTATAATGTACAGAAAGTTAATTGCTGTTTGCGTCTGCTCCAGAACAATTTCATGCGCGTTCATTATGTATGTTGTATGTATAATTTCTGATACTGATGACAAGTTAATAATAATACATATCGCTCATTTACTTCAATAGTGTCACAACTCAAAGAAACTAGTTTTGCAGAAAACGTGCTTAAAGTTTTAAATTTCCATACAACTCAATAAAGACATGATAATCTATTTATATGCAATTTTTACACAAGATAAAATACGAAATAACAAATTATTCTGCAGTATTAACTCAAAAGATACAGTGTCATAACTGCACAATTGGGCAGAATCAAAACATTTTGGAAATAAATCAGCCATTTGAAAACGGATAGTTCCATCATATTAAAATTTCGCACAGAAGAAACATTTAAATATACATATCACTCATTTACTCAATGAATTTCATAACTCAAAAAATGGAATTTTGGAGTTAATGATGCAGATTTAATCCCCATATCGTTCTTCACATTGTGTAAAAATTTCATACATATGTACATACATCATATTGTTTACTTAAATAAGTAGGTAGACAGAAAAATAAAATTTATTTTCCATTAATTTGTGTGTAAACTGGAAACTTTTAAGTCGTTTGCTGGCAAATTAGTTAGTTTCGGGTTATTACATTGTTTTAGTAAATGTGCATTATGTTAATAGATACAGTGCACAGTAAGGCCGAATCAAAATATTTTGGAAATAAATCAATCCTATGAAAACAAAAGCAGATACATACATATGTATATGTATAGCAGAGGAGTATTCCGGCTTTTGTTTTATTCACCAGTTAAAAAGTCTGAAAGTAGGGTACTTGGGCTATGTAAAATTTTTACCGCTTGCCATTTTTTGTTTCTAGTCTGATTTAAAACTTTGCTATAATATGATCCTCGACAATATCTAAAGAAAAAGTGTTTGATTGTACACATCTCTTATATTTAGTGAGTACCTTACAGATATTGGTCCCAATTTTTTAAATGTTTTCATTTTTAAGTCAAAGGCTGTTACCGAGTTCTTACGAAATTTCAGGTTCTCATAAGAATTGTGTGTAAAAAAATCTTAGGGAAATTGAGGTTGGTAAATTTCATAAGGAAATTTTCGTTTGCTAGTGCGGACTTTCGAAAGAAAAGTACACGAAATTTTCGGAATTTATTGCCTATCTTAAGGATGTTATAACTAAATATAAGTGGAGTATTTTTTCAGTCAACTGAAACAAAAATTAATGTTAATATAATCAATTGGTCACCGAATTCTTGACATTTCTTATTTTTATGAAATTGTAATTAATTTTTAGTGTTTTTGTGTGTTGAAAATTAAAAAATAAATGAAGTGTATATTCAAACATAATTCTAATATCACAAAGGAGGGATTAAAAAACGCTCCACTTGGTAAAACCTTTATCTGTCTGCATTTATTTGCAAAAGCATTAAATGGTCTTTGAACCAAGTATGGACGGTATGAGCAAAATATTTCAAAATTAAAAAAACTGGGTCCGTTCTGGGGGGTTACTCTCTATTACGATGCGAAAGAAAAATGGTACGAAATCGAACGATTGGTACTCTAATGCTTTTGCGCATTTACCTTTCGCATCTTTTATTTTCCGTTTCGCAAGTCTGGTATCCACCGTACTCTACAATGCGAAAGCGCCTGTCAAAATCGTTCGATAAGCGCAAATATCTTGCGTTAGCTATATACCAAACGCAAAGTGAGAAAAACATGTAAGTACGTTGACTTTTTAGTCGTAATTTAGCTCTGGGTGGGAGAACACCTTTTCGCGTCGTCGTAGTTATTTTTTAAATGCGGCCAGGCATTTTGTTGTTGTCTTGCTTTCGAGAATTTTGCGGCTGTCGCATTGTTTAATGATTTTTTTCCACGATCAACCGTAATTAATTGCGGTTCTTTTTGGAATTCTTCATTGGCATATGCAATCGATTTGTTTGTTAAGTACATACTCATATGTATAACTGTTCGTGATTTGTGACATTTTGATGACCTGTTCGAGCGCTTGTATTGTGAATTGTATAACCACACTTTTTTATGGATTGAATTGACGCTTGAAGGATTTTGTTGAAACGTTAATAAATACTGGATATTGACATTTTAAATTTTTGGAATAATTTACTGGTGGATACCAAATTGAATACTCTGTGAACTTGATAAATAACCTGATTTGTGGAACACATAATACTGATCTGACGATATAATTTTGTTGAAGAACCTGGTGGAGACCAAATATAATACTCGAATGGTGGATAGTGGATGATTTGATTGGAAATTTGTTGTAGAACCTGGTGGAGAACCAAATATGACTCGGATTTTAAGAAGATTTTGACTGGTGGAGACCATTTATACTCTAGGAGTGGACTCTAGGATTCTCTACTTCCTATGTGAAGGCGTGGGTCGAATGAGGCCTTGAGAAAACTTCTATTTGTTGAAGAACCTGGCACTTTGCTCTTGGTAGCTAGCCATAAAATTTGAAACCCCAAAAAAAAAAAAAAAAATTAGTACGTTGAAAAAAACATTTATATATTGACTGTCTTATTCATAAAAAAGAATTTTGTTTTATAAGAGGTTTATTAAACAAATTTTCTATGGAAATTTGATTTATTAAACAAATTTTCTGTGGAAATTTGATTTATTAAACAAATTTTTCTATGGAAATTTGATTAATAAACCTTTTATAAAACCAAAATATTTATATTTAAATCGTAGTTTTTAGGGAAAAAGCCAAAAAATTACAAACAAAACAACGGTAGTTTGAAATTTTAGTGGATTGCATGTGAGCAAATGGCAAATAGGACGCAAATAATTTGTGGAAAAAATTGACAGACGTCCTAAATTCTAATGGACCTCCTGTAAGGGATAGAGCTGGTTGTTTATAATGAAATGTGACACTAATAGTACTTATAATATTACACATGTATGTTTGTATGTATGTATTCATATTTGATTTAAAAAATCACACCAAGTGAAAATGCGTAAAAATAAATTAAGCATTTCCAGCACAGGTGGTGGTCCCTCTCAGTTTTGTATTTGCTCAATCGCTACGTAGAGCTCTTTTAAGGGACGGACATTGACTGCTGCTATATTCCTAAGGTATGGTCCTGACCAATTTGATGTTGGTATCCAGCTTGGCCAAGTAATTTTAAGGTAGCGGCTAGTTTTATAAACTTTTAGCTGGTGTTGAACAGCGTTTAGAACATACAGAAACGCAAAATTTGTACAAAGTTAAAATAGAGCAATATGTATTTAATAACATATTCCGCTAGATTTTTTCTTACCTGCGGTCATTTAAGGAAAGTATGCCGGAACTATCTCTTAAGCTTAAATTAGAAGTGACATACCCATAATGCCATAGCCATAACCAAACCAAAATTCAATTGGTTTCTATGGTGAGAGTTATGGCGTTAAGGTTGTTTTCTATGGCTATGGTTATGTAACGTCTAATTGAACCTTTAAGACTCGTTTTGCAACTCGTTATACATGGACGTTTTCTTCATAAAACCATAATGCTAAAGAATCCATCACTTTATTTTCAATTAAAAGCTGTTACACTTCACTTTTTCTTAAATTTTGATTTTAACTGTCGTTTTTTTATACATATTTTGACATTTCAGTACTGCCAACCTTTGCCATATTTTCTTTTGCAATGTCCGAGTTGCCACTTTTTCAAACAATTTTGCGAAAGTAATAGAGAGTACCAAATTTGCATATCAACGCATTTAGCTTTCGCATCGTAATTGCTTTCGCATCGCAATAGAGAGTAACCCCCCAGGTAATATCAGGATTACAAAAACAATGAAAAAATACAACAATGAAAAAAACAACATGGGTTGTAGTTCATCCAAAACTTCAAAAATATAATTTGTTTAACATAATAATAATAAAAATTATTCACATAAATTTGAAAATAGTTCTCCACGGCAGCTACAACTAACAAAATTTGCAATGTTTAGCACCAAGGCACATTTACTACAGGTACACGCATTAGGGAAAACACTGTGGCAACTCTGTGCTTCTCACATAGTTTTACAAAGTAATTGTCAAAAAATTGTATGCATCAAACAAGGCACAAAAGTAATTGTCAAATGAATTCTTCGTTATAAACGTGTAAACAAAAAATCAGCGGATGAGCAATTTGTCTGATGCATGTACCTGTTTGATATGCCTTGGTTTAGCACTTTTCACAATTTTTTAATAGTTTTTTCATATTTTTAGATTTGTTTTCAAAGAATTTTTTTAATAAAATATTTTTTATATTGAATTTTTTACATTTTCATTTAATTTCTTTTTCGTAAAAAATTTTTGAAGTTTCGCATGAACTTAAATGATCAAACAGAATAAGTCCGCAACTTCAGGAAAAATCGCTGTCAAATTAACAAAGCCCATAATAAAATCTAAGGCAGTAACTTCAAATGCTCTCTAATTTTTGTTTTATTTTCTTTTGTGCTTATTTTTCTTTGTAGTTTTGTTCACAAAATGTATGAAATTTATTGAAAGTATGGTAACATGTTTGAGAGAATATTTATTTATAGTGAGAGCATAAGAAAAAACGTTCTCAAAATAAAATAGATTCTATCTATTGACTGCTTTCTGAGGCTAGTTTTTTGTGTCATTTTGTATGGAAAATGTGTTTATGCCCCAATTCTGTTTGATCATTTAATTTGAAAAAAAAATAGCTCAGCTGCATTTCCGCTACTACCTTGTGAATATGCCTTGGTGCAATTTGTTCCTTAAAAATTATCTATCAAATGTAAATTACATTTCTTAAACAGAGCGATTCAAAAGCAGAAAAATTCTCTAATTTTTTAAATAAGTTCAGGTAAGTCTAGTTTTACTTTTCTTGATTTCTTTAGAAAATCACATTTATTATTAATCAAGCTTAATTATTTAATCAAGCTTGAGTTCTTTTTTAAATTAAATTAACAAGATTTTATACAAAATAATTTCAACACTCCTTTGTGCGTTTTCTTCAGGTGAATTATTATATAAATGACTTATTGGTGCTTTTTTATTGTTTTCGAGGCTTAGATAAAATAGTTATTAAATGATAATAAATAAATAAGGAATCTGATTTGGCAAATTTTTAAATTAATATTTTCTTATCGACCAAGCAGATATAACTTTTATTTAGATGACTTAAGTTAGGTTAAGAGAATGCCG
Organism: Tachina lurida; assembly: GCA_944452675.1. Classification (NCBI taxonomy): domain Eukaryota; kingdom Metazoa; phylum Arthropoda; class Insecta; order Diptera; family Tachinidae; genus Tachina; species Tachina lurida. Next base: position 43,666,391 of record OX101753.1, read on the forward strand.
GGAAAAATAATAGTTCGTCTCCCTTGGATCCATTTAAATTGGGTAGGTTCCTCTGTACCTGCCAGTTGACGAGGCAATGTTCAGGTGTCATCCATAACCGAGCTAAAAAATAAGCAATGAGAGCCCAGGACTTCAAGCACCTGTAGCAATATAACTGTCACTTCAAATGTAATCCATTTTATTTATTTATTGATACATATTACTCAAAGTAAATTTGCCTAATATGGTTAAACAAATATGGGCGGGATAACTAGACCATATGCCCAAGATGTTATTAGCAGTATTTTAAAAAAGTTTTGTGAGTGACTCTACACGACCTATGCCTTCACATACGAAGTAGAAACTTGGTTGTTAAAGAAATTCCACAAAAGAACCGCAAGATTATACGGTTATCCGTGGCAGATCAGTGCGAGCGAAACGAAAAACTATAGACGGCCAAACAACACACACACGCCTGACCGCACTTAAGAAATAATTACGATGACGCCAGAGCTGTTCTTCGACCCAGAGCTGCCTAATTTACAGTCTCCACCTGACATAAAATCTGTGGCAATAAGGAAAAAGTGCTTAAGTCATATTTTACTGTTTTGCAGGAGAGCACTTTTACGCGTTCAAGTCGATTTTCAGAAATGTACTTCTTTTGTAATGTCGTCAGGTGTAGTGCAAAGCGAGCAGCTGTTTGATGAAAAGAACAAAACACATTATATTTGAGTGGCCAGATTGTTGGCAGCGCTGGTATGCTGGCGTATGCACCGGCTAGGGCTCGCCGTCTTGGGTGGAGTTCTTGCCAGCCAATCTGGTGTTTACTGCTGCCTACGACATTAACAAAAAAATCATACCAGCTTTCTAAGACATAAAATTTAAACAAAAGTATGAGGCCCGAAGCAAACACCTTTTATCCTGTCTCTCTTTAATAGCCGTCACTTTAGCAAGATGACCTGGCTGATATTGTGCCAGACTCTATACCCACCCTACCATGACATCTCTTATGTGTTTCGATAGACGTCCCAATACATTTACCCCTTGCTACAAATTACCCCTTACTCACCTCCTCTCTTTATGAAATTAGTCCATTATATGGACGCGTGAAATTTCATACATATATTAATTACAAATGTCTGTGACATATTTATTCAATATAAATTGTATTCATTAAAACAATAAATTACTTTAAAAAACTTTAATTTAAATTTTACATTAAATTACTAACACTTCAATTTTCTGTTGAAAAAAAACCACCCCTAAACCGCGGGCTAACGGAACCCTTACGCGGAGCTACCCTAGTTTGAGCTCAAAATAGTGTTCTGCTGGACGCGCACTTTTGCCTCAAGTTGGGCAAAAGGATTGACCTTTACGGTTAATGTTTTTTTCCCCCAAAACAAAATAAATGAAGAAATATGAAATTTGACGACTAAAACAATTTTGGATAACTACTTTAACAAAAATGTAATTTTGAAACTTGGATTTTCTTTTTTTTTTTTTTTTTAAAAATGTAATATAAAAAATAATATAATATAATATATATATATATATATATATATATATATATATCCAATTAATGCACTTAAATAATACAAAAAAATTTTACGGTCTTACAATTTTCCTTTTTGCTTATATTTTGGGAAACCTGGGCGTTGACAGCAGCTTTTCCTCCGGCTGGTGGACGATGCTGGATGAGCTTCCCCTTCCCCAGTTATGGCTGTACTTCTGGGTACTGGCTTCTTACGTGCGTTTTCTGATCTTGCAGACTTCAGTGTGTGATCGGGTGTGTGTGGGTTTATTTTTGTGGGTAGCGTTGCTGTTTTATTTGTCTGCTAGCTTGCAGTTCCCCTCTACATAAATTATAGTGTTTATTTATTTTTATTGGCTTTAGAATACACCGCCAATGCTGCTTTATATTTCACTTATTAAATTATAGTATTTATTTATTTTCGTTTCTCAGCGTTCTTTATTTTTAAAATATAATATAACACAATTCTTATTTTATATTGTATAGTTTTTTAGTTTTGTTTGTTTAAGTGTTCAAAATATCACAGAAAAATAAAAAAACCACAACACCTTTTTATTCACCACTTATGCACAGTCTCACAGTAAGTCTCAGATTGAAAACTTATTTTTACAGAGTCCATCCAGCATCATCCAACAAACCGCATTCCTGGAAGAGGAGCCGTTCCTTTCCACCATACGGTGTATTTAATATTTACTTTATTTACTTTTTTTCTCTTTATTTACTTTTTTTTTCTTTATTTACCTTTGCATGTACTCACAGATGGCGCGAAATTTATCAGCTATCAGCTGTGAGTACTGCTTTATCGGCCGAACTGTGCTGTGTTTCCACCAAGTGCACATGACACTTTTACAGTTATAGCTAATAAATCAGTGAATGTTTAAATATAGTTTGAGTTAATTTTCATTAAAAATTAAAATGTGTTTAAATACACTTTCATTTTTTCAGTGGTTAATAAAGTTATTATCAAATTAAGTTGAAAGTACGGTAGTACTACAATATTTTGGAAAGCTTTCCAAAAAACAGCTGTTCAATATAAACAAGAAAGTTGATTTATCAATTTGCAGAAAAGTGAAATAGCAAAAAACATATTTTATGATACAAAAAAAGAGCATCAGAATGCATTTTTCTATTTATATATTTCATGATATGAAAATATGTGTTACATTTGTTGTACATTTGCGGAAATTAAACGAAATTCATTTTAATACGACCACATGATGTTCATGTACGTACCTTCAAAAAACACACACATGCACAAAACATATGGTGTGTTTGTAAAATTTAAACAACACTTAAATCTACAGTGTTGGCTGTTTAAGTTTGATTTAATTGTGCAGTGAGAAACAAATTTTTGTGTTTAAGATTTAAAAATAAAATACAAATAATAGGTTTGATCCCGTACTTTTTGGGCAAAGTTCGGTAAAATGAGAACAAGCTATAATTTCTCTCAATAATACAAAAATTTTACAAAAGTACGGGAACAAGAAAAACCAAAAATGTTTACCAAAAGCCAAAGCACAAGCAGATACATACTTACACACATACACACGCATGCGTTTACTTACATTCTGTGGCATAACTAGAACGTTTTGTTTCTTAATTTTACATAAAAACTGATAAAACTTAGTTCACCACTTGTTTATAAACCTTTTTGATACAACTTTTCAATGTTTTCAGTGTTTAGGACAATTTAATTTTACTTTGTTATTGGTTATTTTTCAAACAGCTGATTGTTTTTCGGCTTGCCCAAACTAGCCCAAAGAAAAATTACGGGCTGTTTCGTGCAAGAAGAAGAAGAACATTACTCTCTCAAAAGCTCCCTTACTTGCCCAAACTTTGAGTACGGGAACAGTTTTCGGTAAAATTGGGATCCCGCGGGCTCCCAATGTGGAGTACGGGATCAAACCTATTCATTGACTGATTTATTAGCCCTTAAATTGAGAAATTTTCTGTTAAGCCTTTTTTTCACACTACATATAAGTAATACATTTAAGTTGAAATATACCAAAGTATAAACTAAATTAAGCGATTATTCCAAATGAGATTATAAGTCTAAAAAAGATAAGTCGCAAGTTGTAGTGCTATAACTTCCTGAAAAATCACACAAATTAATTGAGATTTTGACCAGGGCTACTTTCAAATATGCAGATTACGGAGGTACCATTAACTCAAAATCAGCTTATCTCGACTTAAGCAGTTTTTCCTTTTTGCCACAGAAATTACTAACTTTAACATTAACTTCAAGTCAATGTTAAGTGTAGACTGCTCAAGTTAATGCTTTTCTCAAGTTATAACATTATTGTTAGTGCATTTGTTTTAACAACTCAGTTATAACTAGGGATGTAACGAATGTTCGCATTCGCTTTCGCATTCGCAAATAATTCGCTTACTTTTGCTATTTGCATTCGCTTTTGCATTCGCTAAAATGTATGCGATTTCAAGCAAAAAAAAATTTTTGTATTTCTTTAACGAAAATAGTTTACGATTTTAAATTTAAAGATGAAAATTATTTTAAGCCAGCATGAAAAATATACATGTAAAGCATTAATATTTTAGCGGAAAACTTTTATATCAATAAGTTGTCATAAGTATCAAAATGAAACCCAAATCCAGCGGTGCTTCGAAATATTTTTCAGTTTTGAAAAAGAAAAGACAGTGTTTGATTTGCGCGAAAATATTTTCTGCTTAAGACTAGTCTGTTCAAACTTTTCAACGCCATTCATTACTTCGTACAACAAATTTCAAATCGAAACAATACTAACTAGTCCTTGTTTGTTTGAAATTCCACGCGAAACAAGTGCCACTCATATTATTTCTCATGAAAACTTAAAATGTTGAAGATACATTTCATATGTTTTTCCCAAGATGAACAGAGTACTACTTGTGCAAGATTTTTTCAGGAAAAATTCATTACAAGTTTTCTTCATATGTATTTGACAGCATTTCACATGAAATGTTGAACAGAATACCAGGATTTAGGGCTAAAGTACGAATGGGTGGATTGCCTAACATTGTGTAAACTTATTTTTAATTATTATATATATTTACTCTTATATAAATTTATTTGCATGTGATATTTTAACGATTTGTAATATTTGCATTCGCTTTCGCAAAAATTAAAATGTATTATTCGCTTTCGCATTCGCATTCGCTAAACTGGTATTCGTTACATCCCTAGTTATAACTTAAGTTGCAGCAAAATTTCATGTCAGGTGGAGACGTAGAGTAACGACTGTAATCCAATTTAATTTACAATAAAATAAACTGAATTATTTTGTTTAGATAGGTAGTTTTTATTTTTCTCCTTAGAAGAAAAGCACACTTTCTTGTCACGGACAAGAAGTACGTTTTTGTTTTAACACTATAAAAATATAAATTTCACATTAAACGAAAAGGGGTAACAAAAAATACCAATCTATCGTACATCATGATAATCTTCTCCTCATAATTAAAAAATAACTTTTAAAACTAAAGTAGTTAACGACGGCACGCCGCTCCAGTTAAAATTTCAGTTCGATTGTGTACTAGTTGAAAAAAGTGCCAACACTCCGCTGGCCAAACCAATAGAGAAAATATAGTTCAATAGGGGAGCAGAGTTCTTTAACAAGAAGAAACTGATGAAGATGGTGATGGCCAAGAAAAGCGCATTATTATAAAAAATGGAATAAGTGGTAGCCTCGTAATCAGCAACTTCGTTCTTTTTCCACAAAATACGTTCCTCCTTTTCCTTGCGTGTGACTTTCTTGTCATCACCCATTTGACGATTGACTTCACGGGTAACAGCACCTTCACGACGGACAGCGATTTTATGTTTCAATTGGAATTTAACATTTTTGTAAGCCATAGCCATCAAATAAGTACTGACACCAGTCATTAACACAAAGAATATGGCACTAGATAATAAATCCATACTATGAACGCGCCAAAAAAGCCCTAGAACATAAAAACATTGAGAGTTGGTGTTGTCCTATCGACGTGTCACGAATTACTTACAGATGGGGACAGCAGAAACTATGAATGCATTACCGTAGAATAAAGCTGACGATTTCGTGCTGACATTGCGACTGAAATCCTGCAACAGGAGTTCTTCTTCTTTGGTAAAACCAGAGGATTGTACTTTCTGCTGCTTTTTATCGGCACCCATTTTATTAATTATATTAATTTAAAACAAAACTAAACTTTAGCGGCGTTTTTAAAGAGAAAGTGATTTGTGTGCGACCGAACTGGACCAACGACGAATCAAAAAAACGAAATCATTTGCTGTCAAATATTATACAGTGACGTGTTATTGGTATTGCCAGCTATATTTCGGCTGTTACATCCAGAGTCAGCACTACGCTTACAGCGACATAATTTTACGGGATTAAGGTTGGTTGGTACTTTTTTTAATTAACCCTTGGCGAACTGAAGAATTGTACAACGTTATATCGTCGGTTGGTTTCTTGTTTGCTGCAGACAAAATGTATTTTGAATATACGATATAACAATGCAGGGGGTCGATTCTGTTTGTGTGAAATCGTGAAAATGAAAAATAAAATATCACTTCATTGTAAATGCTATTCTGATTTTAGTTTTTATGAGAACTACCTGTCAAGTGAAGTGAATATGATAAATTTTTTATCACTTCATTTTTATCATAAATTCAGAATCGACCCCCAGGTACAATTTGCACCTGCACTATATCATGGTGTCCACACCTGATGAATTTATATCATGATAAATGTCAAATTGATATCATGATGATACACTCAATTTATTAATATTATATCAGCGTTATGACATAATCATCAGAGCTCACGGCCTAATGAATTCATCTTGATATTAAATGTAATTTTATGTGTTACTGTGCATTTAAAGTTGATTTTTAAGCAAATTTCGTTTAAAAAAGGAGGCACAATTGTTTGATAAAAAAAATTAAACAACACGCAAATTACATATTTTTGGCAAGTATTTTACAAATATTTGCTTGATTCGTCATAATATAAAATCATCAACGTCTACCCCTTTGTGCTGATATTAATGAAAAAATGACAATTGCTCTGCCGGCGTCATATTACCAGTTATGATATAAAATCATCAGGCGCGAACACTATTGCCGGCCATACACTACACAAGTTCACTGCACAAGTCTGGCACTGTACAGTGCGTTTGTGTAGTGTATGGGGGTGGTTGTGCTATTTACGCAGTGAACTGAGTAAATATCAAACTGTACAGTGAACTTGTGTAGTGTATGTCGCAAACGCTCAGTTGTTTCGTGATTTTTTAAGAGTTCACAACAAGAAATGAGCGCAGAACAAATATTCTGGACAGAGTTCCTTGAATTATAAAAATAATCACCGGCATTATGGCGAATTAAAATAAAAAATGCACAGTTTATTTGTATATTGTGTGTCACAAGCTTAATTTACGCAGTGCCAGACTTGAGCACTGAACTTGAGTAGTGTATGGCCGGCATATGATATTTATTACTATATGTACATTGGGGTAGCTAAGAATGGAACTCGTCCCACTCTTTTATGGTATTATGAGTATTGCAAGGAGCACATTTGAGACGAATACGTCGATAAGAAATCGCTGAGTAAATGCGTCGTGTGAAGCACAACAACGAGGAATAAATAACAGCTCTTAAGGCTCAATTACCCGACTGCAATGTAAAGTAACTGCAACATAGGAAACAGCTGATCGATATTTTTATATGAAAAGTAGGTTACGTTACATTACATCTCTATAATCATTTTCATTACTTTTTACATAACAATTTGGATCAGCTGTTTCCTACTGTTTCAGTTACCTTATATTACAGTCGGGTAACTGAGCCTTTATAATTGATAAAGTTGGTTATTGTTTGTGCAAAGAGAGATTCCTTTTTTTTTTTTTTGTCGTTCGTCGGTGTAAAAAAATAGAAGCAAATCTATTTCAGAGCTCGTCATGCTCGACGGCGGTATTGTTTTACAGCATGTTTATAGAACACGTCACAATCAAGACACGCACGAATGGCACACGCACGAATACGTAAGAATTTGCATTTGTAGAACATGTTCATTTTTTTTCGTCCGTCTTACGTCGTGTGGCGCTCTTAGCAATTTAGTGCCAAATCACAGTGTTGCCATTCTGTAAATAATTTTTATTTGTTTACATTTTGTCATATAAAATTTGTATTTTTGTCATTAAAAAAGGTAACCCTTTTTGACGGCAGCATGGAAGTATTTATGTAAATGAAAATTTTTTATTTAAAAAAGAAATCTTTAGCTTTATACACATATACAAATAATGAAATAGCATAAAATGAGCTATTATCTTGCAAGAAATAAGAAAATGAGTTTTCAAAAATAATAACTGCACGGCTGTTGTCAACTTTATGCTTTAATTGCCACTTACAATAATAAAAAAACAAATAAAAATGTACTATTTGTAGCAACATTCACTTTTTTGCGGATATATCAATTTTATTTTATTTATTTCATATAAAATTTGTAATTTTTTCCACCGACGAATGTAATTTTGCATTCGTGCACTTTTTTTTTGTTTTGACAGCAGAAAACGCGTTATACAAACCCAAACAAACTGTCACTTGTTACGTTTTTTACAAAAATAAAATGACATTCGCGTTATACAACCCCAAACTTGACACACGTCAGGTTTTATACGCGTATTTTAGACATATTGGGTTCTATAAACATGCTGTTAATTTTTATATGTATAACTGTGTTTTATATCTGATGACGTCATCCGACCCAATTGTGTTCCCTGCATATAAAGGGTGTTTTTTTAAGAGGTATATAACTTCGAATTGAAATAAAACACAAGAAAATCGTTTTAATGTCCATCAATTTGGCTTTATTGGAAGGATAATTTTATGCCATTAATGTTTAAATATGATTTCGGGCATATGGCCGCCGCGGCTGGCTCGAATAAAGCCAATTCGGCTTTATTAAAGCCAATTCGGCTGGCTCGAATAAAGCAAATTTGCACGATTTTTTTAGAAGTATAGAACTTCGAATTGAAATAAAACACAAGAAAATCGTTTTAATGTCCATCAATTTGGCTTTATTGGAAGGATAATTTTATGCCATTAATGTTTAAATATGATTTCGGGCATGTGGCCGCCGCGGGTGGCTCGAATAAAGCCAATTCGGCTGGCTCGAATAAAGCAAATTTGCACGATTTGCAAGCGTTGTTCTTTTGTCAACCTGTTCATGATGAAATGGCAAACCAAACTAAATATTAATCACTTGACAGCTGACAAAATGGCCGCCAGTTAAAAAAGTGATGCCAACTTAAAGTTCTATACCTCAATAAAAAACACCCTATATCATGGATAAAGCATTATAAAAAAATTGGAATGAATTGTTCACGAGAAAATGTTGAAATATTTACAGTGAGATTACACGAGACATAAGTTAGGAAATTTTTGTGTTGGCAATTGTCAAAATCTGTTGCTAACACAAAAACGACCGAGTAAACCGTAATACTATGTTTAGACGATACGTGCTTCGCTCTCCATTCATGCTTCACGCCCCAATCATGACCGAATCCACTTGCTTCGCCATACAAAATTATGAGAGCGAATCAAGTAGATTCAATATGAATCTACTTGCGAAGCACGTAAAATTGGTATCTTCTCTAACTTTTATCGCAGTTAATCGCCACTTTATCTGAACTAGCTATCAAAACAAAATAGGTATATGTGTATGTGTGTGTTTGTAAACAAATAAAAACAAACCAAAAAACATAGATCTGAGTTTAATATAAATAAATTTAATTAAGTTATGTGTATGCATGTATATACGTGCGTATGATACGTGTTTGTATGAATATACATAAAAAAATGCCACGCGAACAGTGATGCCAACTTTTTCAGAGCAAAAACCACTGTGTGTTCATAAAAAAGCACTAAATGAAATAAGTACTCGTATATATGTACATATGTATGTATGTATGTACATAAATATATTTTTATTTATTTTTTTATATTTATCTATTTATTTGCAATACAGAGAAAGCCCATTATAAATGTATTGAATTAGTAAAAATTAAAAATTTAAGTTAACTACAATTTTAAATTTACTACATTTCATAGGTTTTTGTAATAATTTCAATTATATCGAGCCATATTTCGATTTTGCTTATAAGTAGAATAAGAGTAGTAAAATAATTGAAGATCATTTGGGAAGACACTCCAATTATGGTGTACTATTTTAACAAAAGATGATCAACGAGAATTATACTCCTCGTTTCAAGAAATGCAGTTTCATCTTTTTCCTCTGGCCATAAAACTGTTTTAATAAAACAATTAGATTTTTAGGTGTTTCGTCTGAATTAATTTTTACATGAACATGGTTCAGTATGTTACATTCTGAACAACATAAGACTTTTCTTTTTAGACCGTATTTTATATGAATGAAACAATTTGATTTATAAAATCATTATTGTATTTCTAACTTACTATTAAAATATTTATAAGCGCTAAAAGTTATTTCTACTTCAACATTTGAACATGGTAATGTTAATAGTCTTAGAGAAAATATTGACAGTATTAGAAATGGATTATGATTAGTTGAATTTCTATAATTATAAACTTCAATCCAAAATTGACCAGTTTTGAGCAAATTTTTCCATTTATGTATCCTTAAATTTCTGATACTTCGTTCTATTTCTTCAATTTCACCATCCCAGCAAAAATTACCGCTTCCCAGAAGAGTTTTTGTAAGCCAGCTAGAAGCAATGCATTCAGTTTCCAAAAAGCCGTTAATTTGTTGCTTTACTAATTCGTTTTACAGAAGTAATAATGTGTAGGTTTTGTGTATTCAGATGCAAAAGTTACTGGTTTACATTTTTTTTACTTCTGTCCACTTTGTTAGAGAGCCTTACGTTAGTACTTTTCAGAAGCATTTTTGAAAGCTTCCGTTATCAAGAAAACAATACATTGCTTCCCTCAGTGGTTAGTAATTAGATTATTGTAATTAAGTTATTTTATAACGTGTATGGTATCCTCTGTAATTGCTAGAAATATATTATTTTTTCTCACTATGAAAGATAAAGTTTTTCTTCCTTCATATTTCACCAAGCTGAATTAACATTCTGCAAAGGAAACTTTGCATGTCTAAAAGGGGTGAAAGCAGATAATTTTTGAAAGTGAAAATAAAGCCACCACACTTTAACAAATTAATATTTAGTAGATTTGTAAAACGCACTAAAATCAAAGGTGAAAAGCACCAAAAAAAAAGGCACTAATTTCTTTTTAAAGCAACAATTTGAAAAATTCCGCACTGTTATGAATTGAAAAACTCTAAATCTAGTACGAAAAGCACTAAATTGGCACGATGCACACGAAGCACGAATGCGTAGTCTAAACAGCATGATTCATAAACATGATTCAGAGAGCGAAGCAGGTGATTCAACTCGTCGTCTAAACATAGCATAAATGTTAGTGTTCGAACACATGTTTGGAAATAATTGCTCAAGCACAAGTCTGAGCAATTATGTTACAACACAAGCTGTCAAATTTACCTTTTCCGTAGAAAATAATCATGGGAAACTAGAAATAATAAGTTTATTACAAAAAAAAAATCAATCAGAAGCACAAAATATGTGCTCTGTGGCAGAAGTATTAACAAATCAAAACTTAAAACGCACACTTTGTATGCGTACGAGAACTTACAGCATGTTTATAGAACCCAATATGTCTGAAATACGCGTATAAAACCTGACGTTTATCAAGTTTGATGTTGTATAATGTTATTTCATTTTTGTAAAAAACGTATCAAGTGACAGTTTGTTTGGGTTTGTATAACGCGTTTTCTGCTGTCAAAACAAAAAAAGTGCACGAATACAAAATTACATTTGTCGGTGGAAAAAATTACAATTTTTATAAAAAATAAATAAAATAAAATTGATATTTCCGCTAAAAAGTGAGTGTTGCTACAAATAGTATATTTTTATTTGTTTTTTTATTATTGTAAGTGGCAATTACAGCATAAAGTTGACAACAACCGTGCAGTTATAATTTTTGGAAATTAACTTTCTTTTCTTGCAAGATAATAACTCATTTTATGCTATTTCATTATTTGTACATGTGTATAAAGTTAAAGATTTCTTTAATAATGTTTATTTACATAAATATATACCGTCAAAAAAGGTTACCTTTTTGAATGACAAAAATACAAATTTTACATGAAAAAATGTAAGTAAATAAAAATTATTTACAGAAAGGCAGCACTGTGATTTGACACTAAATTGCTAAGTGCGCCACACGACGTAAGACGGACGAAAAAAATAACGTGTTCTACAAATGCAAATTCTTACGTATTCGTGCGTGTCTTGATTGTGACGTGTTCTATAAACATGCTGTTAGTAAAAAATTGGAGTAACGTTTATACCCTGCATTAGGAAAGTTATATCCAAGGCGAATTCACATAAGGTGGTCTTAATTCACCAGCTGACATAGCTTCTCTGTTGTCAAATCAACCAAAACGTTAGGAAATATTTTGACAACAGGAAATTTTACACTAACAAATATACAAGGCGAATACGCAGAGTTGCAAATTAAGACCACCTTGTGTCAATTCGCCTTGGTTATATCGTTGTAACATTTCCATTCCTGGAATAATTGCAACTTTTTTTTTTATTTCAAATCGTTTGCATTTTCAGTTTCACTAAATTTTTAATTTAATTTGCAACAATTACAAAAAAAAGTAACAGTAATTTTAAATCGTTACACTTATTAGCTGTTATATTTTCTATTTACATAAGTATATCCAGGTATTTTATTTTTTAATCACAGGCACCTCATTTGAAGACGGGTCGTTCAAAGTCCAATTTTCTTATTTCTCGATTTCAGTTTGAATTATGCAGTCAATAACGTTGAGAGCATGCACTATCTTTTACCGTAACCCGTTGACAATATTTCGCTGTATGTCTTCATCTGCTGGCAAGTTGACTACAGTTGATGTAAATGATAAATCTGGCGTCGCCGTTTTGACAATGAACCGTCCGCCGGTTAATGGCTTGAATTTGGATTTGCTGCGAGATATACACAACTCAATCAAGGAAATTGAAGCAAATAAATGTCGCGGTTTAATCTTAACTTCGGTAAGATGGTTTGAAACTAATGGAAGTTAATGAGAATGTGTGTAAATAAAAGGAATGTTAAGTCTTCTAGTACAATTTTTTCGGCCGGTTTAGACATTTTGGAGATGTATAAACCCAATCAAGATAGATTAAAACAGTTCTGGACGAGTTTGCAAGACACTTGGTTGGCATTGTATGGATTGGGTGTACCAACAGCAGCTGCTATTAATGTAATACAACTATATATGTATATCTTCACGTATATTTTATCTAACTAAACGTTTATGTTTATATTTTAGGGTCACTCACCGGCCGGAGGCTGTCTGTTAGCGACCAGCTGCGAATATCGCGTGATGTTGCCTAATTACACTATTGGTCTTAATGAAACAAAGTTAGGAATAGTGGCTCCTCAGTGGTTTATGGCATCATTTTGTAATGTCTTGCCCCGTCGTGTGGCGGAAATGGCTTTGACTCAGGGAAAACTGTTTAGCAGTGAAGAAGCCTTTAAAATCGGTCTAGTTGATGAGTTAGCACAAACCAAAGAAGAAGCTTTGGCGAAATGCGAAAATTTTTTGTCTACTTTTGCCAAGACGAATCCGTTAGCTCGTGCATTAACAAAGCAGAAATTCAGATCGAAGGACTTGCAGCAACTAGAAGATGAAAAGGCACAAGATTTGGAAGCTTTTGTATTATTTGCAAATCAACCAAGTGTTCAAAAAGGATTGGGTCTTTATTTGGAAAATCTTAAAAAGAAATCGAAGTAAACATTTTTAAAATGTAAGCTTAAATCAATTTCTAAAGTGTTAAATTGCATTTAATTTAAAATGCTTTTATTTTTAAAATAATCATAGTTTTTATATTAATAAAATCTACAAAAATATATTGTGGAACTGTTTTTGTTTTTGTAATTCCGGATCAGACTTCTTCATTTAGAAGTTCATCGCGTATTTGTTCATGCAATGATTGTAGATTTTCGGTCACTAGATCTAAATATGTATTAATTTCCAAAATTTTTGCCCGATTTCTTTGCAGTTCATCTCTGTTTTGAAAGTAAAAATTGGAATACCGTAAATAATTTTTATAGGTTTTAATTTTGTTCTAACTCACTTGTTCAATTTATCAATCATATCCTCAATAAATGCTTTACTGCGTGTCATCAAACGATCTTCCCGTTCATCGATGCGTTGCGTATGAAAGTCTTTCATACCAGCTACTAAATTAGCTATTGCTTCACGATCTTCCATACAGTTTCGAAGTTGCTCGGGAACTCCATCAAAATCGTGCAAGGCTAATTTCGTTGCAATATAACGATTGACAATTTCGCTTAAGTTTTCAGAAAAGTGTGCAGCTATGTCACGTAGTTGACCAAAAAATGTTTGAGCTTGTTCCACAAATTTTGCTATAATTTCCTGAAGGCGTCGTTGGAAAATTATGATGGTTTCCTAATATATTTTAAAGCAGATTAAAATAAATAATTTAAATCGGATTAAACTCAATTGTCCTTTTTTAACGCTTTTCTATTTACTTATTGTTACGTTTAAGTTTATTAAACATGTAAGTTCTTTTGATTGCTCAAAAATAAAAGTAAATAACGCACAAATATTTCTTCGTACTGTTCTTCTGTTTATTCTTGACTAAACACAAACTGTCTACTTAATTAATTCTTAACCCTGCGTCTACACCCGATATATTTTTATCATAACAAAAGTCAAATTTTATATTGAAAAATAGTATTTTTATGTTAGCTCTTTTTTCTATATGGAATTTGATATTTGTCATGATAAAAATATATCAGGTGTAGACGTATTGTAAAGGCTCAAGGCTCAGTTACCCGACTGCAATGTAAGGTAGGGATGGGCAAATGAAGAAAATGTATCGATATACATATATCGTATCGATATTTTTGAGCAGTATCGATATACAAAATATTCCAAATCTAAAATAAATACACTTACTAACATATAAATTTTGAAAAACTATTGAGACCTTATGGGTTTTTAAATAAGATTTCCATAAAAAATGTTGCTGATTAAGCCTTTAGAAAGCCTTAATAATTTTTATAAATAAGGATGTTAATCATTGTTTAATGAATGCCCTGTGTTGAACACTTCAAAGTTCATCATTGCGGAATACGATAAATATCCACTGGGAATCCATTAAACAGAAATATTTAAAGAAACCGCGAACAACTAACTTAAAACTTAATGAACTACATGAGTGAAGAAAACTCAAATTGATATTATAAGACAATTTCTGAAAACTGCATTCATTTCGAATGTACAATTAGTCAATTAATTTAAGAAATTTAATACAAAGGAATTACGTATGTTAAGTTATACGTAACCTACTGTAGCTCTTTAAGGCTTCATTAGTATTTACTCTATGTTGCTGTTCTGTGCTGTGTCGTTCTAGTTATTTCTAAATTTTAATGGTTACTTTTTCAGAAATAAATTAGCTGTTTCTGACCAGAACGATCACAGTTTTCCATCGTCCATTGTTATGTTTCAATATAGTGTTTATGTTTATCTGGTAAAAATTAAATTTTTTAAATTCTTAAAGCACAATCACAGTTTATTTCGAAATATTTTTGTTTTATTTATGCTGCCACTTACAATTACTTAACAGTTTTTTATATTCAGACATTAAACCGAAACAGAACAGGCGTCCGTTTCTCAAACCTACAAGTTAAAAATTTACAAGTAAAATAGTCGTACATACAAAACAACAACACTTTTACAAACTTTATTGTTGTTTTTGTTTGCATTTTATTTATTTATTTAAAGGCTCAGTTACCCGACTGTAATGTAAAGTAACTACAACGTAGGAAACAGCTGATCGATACTTATATATGAAAAGTAGCTTACGTTACATTACATCTCTATAACCATTTGCATTACTTTTCACATAGCAATATCTATCAGCTCTTTCCTACTGTTGTAGTTACTTTACATTACAGTCGGGTAACTGAGCCTTAAGCAACTGTGCCTTTAGTTAAGCCTAGTACCAAGGCGAATTCAGTATCAGGTGACCTTATCAGCCCGGCTGATTATCAGCTGTTGCTACCAAATTTAGCATTTTGAACCAAAACGTCAAAATTTGCTTAGAAATCTTCTGACAGATTGGTTTTGTAGCATAGCAAACTACGTGTTGTTTTTTGTGTTGTAAAATTGTTGTAGGGAATAGTTCACCTGATACTGAATTCGCCTTGCCTAGTACTCTGTTCGAAGTTGTGAAAATTTTTCAGCAACATTGATTATTTCGCGTGAAAAATTTGACACGTAACAAGTGATGCCCATTTTACTTTTTCGGAAAAAATGTTCGTATTTATTGGTTTGAAGTAGGCAACACTGATCGACTTTTGTTAACAAAAACATCAGCTGTCAATATTTCGCACGAAATAAATGCCAGTCTCATTATTTCACAGATAAGCCTGGTATTCTGTTCAACATTTCACGCGAAATATTGCCAAAGTACATATAAAAAAAATTGGCACGAATTGTGCATGAAAAAATGTTGCAGAAATAGTACTCTGTTTATCTTGTGTGAAACATTTGAAATGTATCTTCAACATTTTAATTTTTCATGTGAAATAAGTAGAGTGCCACTTGTTTCGTGTGGAATTTACAACAAACACACGGGGTGTTTCTACAAACATAAGAAATTGTAGCATAGTTTCAGGCCTAGTTAATATTGTTTACATGTCAAATTTTTCGTATGAAATAATGTTGATAAACATTTTTCGCAAATTTGAACAGAGTACCAGGCTATAGCAAGAAAATGTTGCCAGATACATTTTATACATTTTTTCACGAGTTGAACAGAGTACAAGTTTTGCAACATTATTTCATGAGAATTTCACGTAAACTTTTTTTGTATGGAATATGTCAAAGCACATCAATCAGGTACCCGCATTTCTACAACAAATATTACAACACCAATAACCACATGTACTTTGTTGCTATAAATTACCATCTTATTTTTCAAAACAGGGTAGCATCGTTAGATTGTATGTTTATTATAAGAAATGTCAAACACGATACAAAACTGAATATTCGTTAAGTGTTTATGGATACACAAATAAAAGCATGTTTTTAGGCTTATACCTACACAATCCAAATTTGACATTTGGCTTGGTATAATAACATTAGTCACCTGGTGTAGTGCTGCCACCTATTAAATGCGCCTTGGAATATGTCAACATTTCGCGTGAAATTTTGAATAGAGTACCAGGCTTTATATATAAAACGTATGTGGCAAACTATAATATACTTAAAGCCCCCCGTAGACGACATGTTTTTTGCGTCTGACTTGTCAAATTTCCCAGTGTAAAACATGTACATGTCGTGTGGTACCTTTAAAACTTTGCTTCTGTAAAAGTCAGACGCAAAGTCTTCTGACAAAATTTCAATTAGAGCGTGTTCTATTTTCTTCTGACAAAGCCTCTGACATCAGTTGTTTTTGTTATGCAAAATATGTTGGCAAAAATCTATGCCGTGAGGAAACATTTAGCGGCGTTCCGCTATTGACGGAAGGATTAGCCGGCTGAAGTTGATATTACAACACCTATATATTTATGTTTTTTTAAACTATTAAATAACAATAATGCAATAAAATTGCGTTGCATTTTTATATTCTAACATGATTCTTCGAATTTAAAGAAAAATTCCTTAAAATGACTGAAGCTTTTACGGCGTAAAGAAACATTTTTGTGCCGGCAACACTCCATTTTGAAACAGAGGCCGACATAGGTTTGTGCAAAAGCAAAAAAAAAAACAAACACAGACAATGTCAGACGTATTTGTACATGCACGTTTGTGACCAAATATTATAAACCGTCTGTAAAACAACAATCTTGACAGACATGCAGAATTACATCTGAGTTGAAAAGTTGAAATGTCAGACGTAAAAACATGTCGTGTACGACCTGCTTAAGTAAACTTTTCGTCAAGTTTCGTCAAATGTCATTTGCTTAAGCAAAGTGCCAAATTGTACACACATTCCGTACGGAAATAATGAAATAGTGTTTTTGCATACGACAAGTTACATACCAAACTCTTTGACGCGTTTGCCGCAGAAAGTTGGTTAACTTTCAACTTTTTAGCGCGTTGTGTTGTTTTGACAACTAATAAGCCGACAATAAAAAAGAAAAAAATAAAAAAATTAGAATCATGAGGAAAAATCTTAATAAATAGTAATAGCATAAGAAATTGTAGCATAGTTTCAGGCCTAGTTAATATTATTTACATGTCAAATTTTTCGTATGAAATAATCAATGTTGATAAACATTTTTCACAAATTTGAACAGAGTACTATGCTTTAAGCATAGTTTCAGGCCTAGTTAATATTATTTACATGTCAAATTTTTCGTATGAAATAATCAATGTTGATAAACATTTTTCACAAATTTGAACAGAGTACTATGCTTAAAGCATAAGAAATGTTTATCAACATTGATTATTTCATACGAAAAATTTGACATGTAAACAATATTAACTAGGCCTATAGTTTCAGGCAATTTCTTATGTTTGTAGAAACACCCCGTGTGTTTGTTGTAAATTCCACACGAAACAAGTGGCACTCTACTTATTTCGCATGAAAAATTAAAATGTTGAAGATACATTTCAAATGTTTTACACAAGATAAACAGAGTACTCTTTCTGCAACATTTTTTCATGTACAATTCGTGCCAATTTTTTTTATATGTGTTTTGACAGCATTTCGCGTGAAATGTTGAACAGAGTATCAGGCTTTATGTATTTCTACCTAAACAGGCTGGGCTTGTGCATGTACCTGTTATAATTGTATCATGACTAGTTCTTTCGATCACACTACAATTATAATACATGGTACAGTAGAATCCCGATTATTTGAACACCGATTATCCAGATATACGATTATCCGGACTCATCATTCGTCTCAGCTCTAATTGTCTAATTGCCTTACATATGTATTATGTAATGCATTATCTATCGTTATATCTCGTTTTTTGTATATCGTATTATCTAAACGACTAAAATTCAAATAAAAATTGACAAATGACAAAAATAACAAATTTAAATGTATGTAAATTGATTTTTTGATTTGATTTGCTCTGAACTCGATTATCCGGATTTTCAATTATACGGAATACCCCTGGTTTTATTTCATCCGGATAATACAAATGCAACCCTTTATTATGTACATTAGGGTGGCCATTAGTAAAAATTTTTGGATTTTATCTAGTCTCACCCCTCGAACTGGTGACAATAGGTAAAAAAAAATATGATCTGCAAAATTTCAAGTCAATTGGTGAAGAACAAGTGCTGCCTCAAGCCGACTGAAATTCGGAGAAAACCATAATTTCTCTGAAAATCTGACTTTAATGCATTGTAACTTGAAAGATATTAGCTTTACAACAAAATAATGTAGGAAGAAATTGTTTGCCATAAGGCTTACAACTTATGTTACTTCAACAAGTTTTCCCCTAGTCTCATATTTACAAGCTTAATTGAGAAGAATTGAATAAAACCAACAAGGATGAAAATTTTTATATCACAAAAATTTTCTTTTCTTTTCTTTGTATATAATGTTATATGTATATGTATGTATCGAGGCACATTCACAAGGTAGTAGCGGAAATGCAGCTGAGCTATTTTTTTTTTTCAAATTATAGTTCATCCGAAACTTCAAAAATTTTTTACGAAAGAGAAATTAAAAGAAAATATTAAAAAATTTCAATATGAAAAATATTTTATTAAAATAATTCTGTGAAAACAAATTTAAAAATATGAAAAAACTATTAAAAAATTGTGAGAAGTGCTAAACGTTGCAAATGTTGTTAGTGGTGGCTGCCGTGGAGAAATATTTTCAAATTTATGTGAAAAATTTTTATTGTTATGTTAAACAAATTCTATTTTTGAAAAATAAAAAAACGGTTGTTTGTTGTTAGTTAGCACGTCGAGATGCATTTCGTTGCTGCTTAAACAACTCATTAGTATACTTGAAACACAATTTCAAATATGTAGCTTACAAAACCTTAATGCTTATACATGAAACTCAATATAACAAATCTTTTTCTTGGTTCTCTGAAAAAATCTCTTTATTGCAAAGCACACATATTAATTATCATATCAATTATTGTATTCAGTATCATTAATGTTTTTTAAATCTTTACTGTTTATGTAGGAAATACACTATTTGGGTACATAAATTTGTTTTAAACTTCTTGAATTGCAGAACATTTTGTTTGGGATAAGGAGTTACAGGAGTTAGAAATTTTAAGAATTGGAACATATATTCACATACATATTTTCTGGAAGTCTATCAAGCATTTCTGATAGCAATATTTTTCATATTGTTCTCTATTATTAAAATTACAAATTTTTATTGCCAACTCTGACAACACTTTTTATAAAGAATCCGAAGGAGATAAAAAAATACCTCCTTATAGCTATTGAGTCGTTGTACATATGTATCAGTAACATTTTGATATATCAAAATGTGAAGAAATACAAAAACAAATTCATTATAGCTATAGTTTTTAAAAAACCCAAATTCTAAATATTTTACTGGAAAATGTACAGCCTGTAATATTAAGAGTATTGGGGTGGCGTTGGCTGAAGTAGTTAGCACGTTGACTACAAAATCGAGGGTCCTGGTTCCGATCCCGGTCTCAGACAGTCATTTCAATAACAACACCACGCATTTGTCTGATGTGCATTAGTGTCCCTTCGTATAAGTTGTTGTAGGAAAAGTTCTTAAACCGCTGCAGGTACTGGTCACTAAACTACACAGGCTTCAGTGGATGCTAATCCTAATGTAATATCAAAGCGCCCTCTTTCTTCGGTATTGTGTAGCAGAATCATTGGCGAATTAAAATAACCAATAAAATTGCTATTAAAGGCAGTTTCAAATTTAATACGCCTCATTGACACCAGAAGCGATGCAACACTGTATTATTAAAGACTTGTAAAAAACCCTATATGTAAAAAAAGAATGAAGCTTTCCGCTATCTATTCCTTCAACACCTGTCTTCTCTACCACTATCCCTTCCCTATCATCCTCTCTCACTAACTATATTCTCTTCAACCAGTGATGCCAACTTAGCCCTTTTCGGGATAGATTTAGCCCGTTTTCAGTCACCCAAACGCGAAAAAAATTTTTGGCCCGAAACTATAAAACGCGTTTATCTAGCACTTTTTACAATTATCTTTCAGCCCTTTTAGCCCCTTTTAACTTTTTGCTTGATATGTCTACATTTAAATTTTTACGAACTTATTTCTTCCTTTAGTCTAGCAATATCGACTTATGAAATAACGTGACAGCGTTGTTTTACTAATTTTCTTCTCTTATTTTGCTTTACCAATTTAAAAAAGAAGAAACGATATGGACAAATTTTCTGTTTCTTCAAAATTTTTTGGGCTTCAAAGATTTTCAGTATAGCATAAAAACAGATTTTTATTTAATAAATTTAAAATTTACTTACGTAGCCATATGTACTATCCCAGCTAGCATTTGGATGATTGAATTTTCGGTAGTCACCTTACTTACTCATTTTTGACTAGTTTTGGTGATTAAAAATTGAGTTTTCATACAGTTCATCAAAAAGAACAGTCAAATTTGTCTATTCTTTATGATTAAAAACTGATTACAATTATTTTTATCATTTGCTTGAGTTCTTTTTGACTATTCTTGGTGACCAAAATGTGATACTTACTTGCTCTTTTACCCCCACCATCTCGCAAACATAAAAAGTAATCAGCTTGTAAACAAGTTCCCGTTAACCAACAAGTCAAAGGAAAAGCAATGCAGAAAAAATTATATATTGTATTTTGATTGCATAGTGAGAAGTCCTG
The DNA here is from genome assembly GCA_944452675.1 of Tachina lurida. Classification (NCBI taxonomy): domain Eukaryota; kingdom Metazoa; phylum Arthropoda; class Insecta; order Diptera; family Tachinidae; genus Tachina; species Tachina lurida. Next base: position 43,687,805 of record OX101753.1, read on the forward strand.
TTTTTGATCGCTAAAGTGAGAATTGGTGTCTATTTTTGTTATAAAAAAGTTTTTTATTGAAAAAATTAAAAAAAGTTAATAATTATAATAAACCAAATACTAATAACTATTTAAAATAAATTAAAAAATAAGAAAATTTAAAAAATCAAGTAAAATTATGTCAGCCAAAAAAATTTGACGCATTGCTAAAAGAGAAGCTGAAAAAATTATGTCATGCAATTTTAGAGGTGAACAAAATGAGGAAGAGCAGATTGAAACTCGGTCAGAAGTGGATAATAGTTTTGAGACATTATTTGAAAGTAATCGAGAGGAAAACGTCTTTTTCAGCAGTGAAAGTGAGGAAGATGAATATAATATTTGTGAAGAATTGGGTAAATGGGCAAATGCATTTTCCATAAGTTTTTCTGCATTAAATTCACTGCTATGTCTCCTTAACAAATGCAAGATTAAAGTGCCTAGAGATAGTAGAACAATAGTAAGATAAATAGTATCCTTCAGAAACATTTTGTCCATGCGAAGGAACGTGCCAATAAACGAAAACGTTGTTAACTACATACATATGTACATAATTTAACATAAACTAGATCTAAGTAAAATGAATTCTTGAAATTATTTTATTATTATTTTGTTTTTTAATTAATAGTATATGTATATATAACATAATTTTATTCCCCTAGACTTAAGAGCAATGAATTTAAGAAGTTATTTTATTATTTTGTTTTGTTTTGTAAATGCATAATAATTGAATTATAATTAAAATTTTATCATAAAACTATATCAAATTATAGTCTGATTTCTATTAAAAAAAGGGTCAAATATTATACATAATATGATCATAATATGACTTCAAATTATGGTAAGATTCGTTTCAAAAATTTATCGAATATCATAGAAAATATGATCATTAAACGATTTCAAAAATGGGTCGAAAATGAAGCAGAATATGATCATAAAATGATTGCAAATTCAACTAAAAAGTGAACAGAAAATATTATCACATATGATAATAAATGTACAGGGTGTTTTTTTAGAGGTATAGAACTTCGAATTGAAATAAAACACAAGAAAATCGTTTTAATGTCCATAAATTTGGCTTTATTGGAAGGATAATTTTATGCCATTAATGTTTAAATATGATTTCGGGCATGTGGCCGCCGCGGCTGGCTCGAATAAAGCCAATTCTACAGGTCCAATTTTCAACCACTTTTTCGAGCATATGGGGCCGTATGTTGGCAATAACGCCACGAATGTTGGCTTCCAAGTCCCCTAACGTTTCTGGTTTGTTGGCGTAGGCGAGCGACTTCACATATCCCCAAAGAAAATAATCCAATGGTGTCAAATCACACGACCTTGGTGGCCAATTGGCAGGTCCATTCCGCGAAATTATGCGCTCATCGAATGTTTCCTTCAATAAATCGATTGTGACGTGCGCTGTGTGGCATGTAGCGCCGTCTTGTTGGAACCACAACTCATCCACATTCAAAATCTTCAAAATCTTCCATAAAGTTGATGGACAAAGCTCCAATTGCTGTGCACGGTGGCGAATCGATTCATTCGGGTCCTCTTCAACACTTTGCTCTACAGCGGCAATTGTTTCTTCGGTGCGCACTGTTCGACGTCTCTGCGGATGCGTATTATCACATAGAGTAAACGTAGTGCGAAAACGATCCATGGTTAACCGAATTAATTGCTCTGATGGACGATTATGTCGACCATAAAATGGACGGAGCTTGCGGTAAACTTCGCGAACTGAACCATTATTGTCGAAATAAATTTGCACGATTTGCAAGGGTTGTTCTTTTGTCAACCTGTTCATGATGAAATGGCAAACCAAACTAAATATTAATCACTTGACAGCTGACAAAATGGCCGCCAGTTAAAAAAGTGATGCCAACTTAAAGTTCTATACCTCAATAAAAAACACCCATTACATGAAAACTACATTAAAGCAGAGATAATAAATATTTGATAGTTTTAATCATCTAGAATATTCAAATGTGACTATTTTTTGATCATTATTTTCACAAAATGCTGGCTGGGATGTATACTACTACTGTATGTATGTATACTACTACTGTATAGTACATACATACATATACACTATTTAATCTACGTATGTACCTTATTGAAATGTTATATATCAAGCTATGTGTTCATCTCATGGTAGTTATTTATTTTCTAACAAATTACTTTACTTTGGCTTTGATTTTCAACAGGAACATTTAAAACTAGCCCCTTTTCGCGCTTTTTCCAAAAATTTTACTTTATGTTGCATTAAACGTATATTTTTTTCAGTTTAGCCCTTTTAAGCCCTTTTTTCAAAAACTTTTACGCATTTTGAATCTAAAAAGTTGGCATCACTGTCTTCAACTCACAGGTAGCACAAGGGTTTGTATTGTATTGGACGCAAGTGAGCTGGACTCTAAATTTCACCCTTGGATTTAAGCGTCATTGTTCGTTCTCTTGCAAATATGAAAATAATCCTGTTTCGCCTGCATTAAAAATATTGTGCGGCTCATATTCTGCCAACATGATTGGTAACAGTGTTTTCCAGTGTGACCCTTTTAGCATTTTCACTGCTAAATTTAGCATTATGTATGTATTTTGATTTAGCAATGAATTTTTATTTTGTATTTGGCATTTTTTTCAACATTTTTATATTAAGTTTTTAGCATTATTTAGCATTTTTAATTTTATAAATTTAATATATTTTTTTCCATATACCTAGGGTTTACACGTGCAAGTGTAAGTTCGAAAAACTCTATACACTCAAACTCATTTACTAACACAACTACACTTTCGGGACTTGCAGCCTACTTCCAACTCAACTGCCAAGGAATTTTACAAGACAGTGACTTGTTTCGCTTGTAGCAAGTAAATGGAAAGTTAGGTAACAGTGTTGCCCTATTAATGCTTTAGTACACATTAACATTTCGGATTTCAGTGTAATTTATATGAGTTTCTACTAATTTTATATACATTTAAAAACTAATTTAATATTTTTTTTCTTAAATATTCATAAATCAAGCAGTTAATGAATTTTTTAGACATAAATAACATTGAAACAATACGAATAAAGTTCAATACTATCTGGTTCCCTTAAAATAAAATTTTTTTATGTTATAGACAACTCTGCACTTAAAGGTAAACATGCAAGTTGCAAGACAGTCGGGCACTTGTGCGAAATTTTCGTTGATATACGTGCACAGAGCTTGCATGCAAGATACTTGCATGTGTGAACGCAGGGTTATACAGGTAAAAACCTCTGTCAATTAATGTATTTCATTGTATTTTGTCGTTTTTGTACAAATGTATTATGATGGAAACCATGTAAACAGCAAAAGACGTCTTAAGCGGGTATTAGGCTGTCATACTTGGTATTTGATAACGGTGTGATAAAGCAAAATTCGTGTTTTTCAGCTTCAAAAAATTTGCATTTTTGTGTTTGTCATCATACTCCTTCTGTCAAGCTCAGTGCAAATTTCATTTGTGTTTTCGTAACTTGCGGTCTCCACCTGACATAAATGGCTCACTTGAACATAAACTTTAAGTTAATTTTAAGTGTAGACTGCTCAAATTAATGCTTCTTTTCAATTATTGATAGTGCATTTGTTTTAACAACTCAGTTATAACTTCAATTTACAACGAAATGTCATGTCATGTGGAAACGTAGAGTACGGAAAGGATAAAGATGACTTGGTTAGATCGCGCATTTTTAGAGGTGTTTATCGAAATCTACGAAAGTCTGGCATGCTCATATACCGAGTATGAGCGTCTAATAGCCGCCTTAATGTATTTTAAACGTCAAACACCTAATAATAAGAAGAAAATAAGTATTGTAAAGTATTTTTTAAATGTCTTTCATATTATGTTGATAGCAGGCTAGATAATACACTAAAACATACATATAAAATAAAAGTGTAAAATTATTTTCTGTATTGAAACACTTCATTTTAATATTTACTCACTTTTAAATCTAATTTTGAAATTAACGGATTTATATTAATGTAATATGTATTAGTTAGGCAACTCTGTTTAACACTAAATGTTACTACTTCAGAATACAACTCTACCAAGTATGTAATTTCAAACTTAACGGATTTTATTGAAGTACGACTCTGTTATTTATCTTCATATTTTGTTCCTAAATATTTACAACCATGTTTTGAAATAGTATAAAAGCAGCACTGCTCGCATTAATAAAATCACTTTGCTTTGTGTCTTCGAACGATAAACATCTTTATCCGGTATTAATTTATCGGATGGGTTGAATATTTTTTTGAAGTATAAAATAAAGTAGTACAAATAGAAAACAGTTTGTGTTTTATTCAACAAATGAATAAAGTTTATAATCTTAGAAATAAGATTATTTCATTGGCGCCCAACTTAGTGGCTACTGAAAATACCACACCAGAAGACTATAAAAGTGACGAGGAAGATTCAACGCCTCCAAAAATTGAAGCTGACGACTCATTTGCGAAAGGGCCGAGTAAGGAAATGGCCACTTTTTCAGCTGAACAGTTTCAGCAAATACTAGCTGCAATGGGTGTGAATGCCAAAAGTGGATCATTTACTCAATGCAGTGCTCGTTTTAGAGGACAAAGAGATCCCGCCACGGTAGAAGAATTTTTATCAGCAATCAGCGTTTTCAAGGATATTGAAAAAATTTCTGACACTGACGCCTTACGGGGAATGCCGCTACTTTTAGAAGACTACGCTGCATCTTGGTGGATTGGGGTAAAAGATAGTGTGACAACGTTTGAGCATGCCGCATCACTTATTCGTACCACGTTTACGCCTCCTTTACCCGATTGGCGCATAATCGCACAGTTTTTCGATGACAAGCAACAAAAAAATGAGCCGACTGACAGCTTTGTTTGCAAGAAACGCCTACTCCTTTCACAGCTTAAGGAACAACCAAGTGAAACAATGCAACTAAATATGGTATATGGCCTTCTCAACATCAACATAAGGGACCGTGTGCGTCGCGAAAATATTAAAAAATTTGAAGACTTAATTTCTGCCAGCCGTGAAGCAGAAATGTTTTTTTTGGAAACTCAACCTTTGACGATAGCCCCTACAGAAATGAAGAAAGAAGTCAACACAACTCGTTGCAGTTTTTGCCGAATCAAAGGTCATTCTGCTGAAACTTGTTTTAAAAAGAAAAAACGCGACGAAGGGCAACATCATCAAACAGCACCACAAACACAACAGTATACATCACAGCAACAACAAAAGCCAGAATTGATGAAAAAACCTTCATTTTCCTGCTACGGATGTGGCGCACCTGGCGTATATAGGTCCAACTGCAGCACCTGCAATAAAATTGGTAAAAACAGCCCTCAATACCTATCTTTTAATTCGATTTCATCTACAGTTATTGGACATTCCTTGCCAACAACACATGTTGAGTTTTTTGGTCATAAGGGTGAAGTTATATTTGATAGTGGAGCGAAAACTAGCGTTGCCGGTCCGGAACTAAAAAAGATTCTTACTAACTATAAATGTGAGTTTCAAGATGTGCATGCGGAAGTTACTTTGGCGGATGGGTCGGTCTCTACCAACAGGGTTATGTCTACTATCTGTGATATTACCATAGGTAACAGAGTTAGAAGAATAAGGCTAATATTCCTACCAAATGCCACGAAAAATAGAACTCTTCTCGGTGCCGATTTTCTTGAACAGTCAGGAATCGTACTTAACATGGCGCAAAAGTTCTGGTATTTCGAAGATACACCCAGGCAGAAGTTCCCATTTACTAATCCGATGGAAACCACTGTTTGTTCAATGCAAATTACAGCAGAGACATCCCCATGTACACGAGCTATAAAAGAGATGTCACCGTTTATAAAGTTTGCTGAACGAAAAAATGTGCTATCACCCTTACTTTCGACGCCAAAATTACACAACACAAAGATGGAGGGTTCCCCTTTACCTAAAACACCGAATTTTTTAATTCAAGAAGACTCGTCGCATGCTCTGGAAAAAATTTTAAAAGAAAAATTTGCTGAAAGTCAAAAAAGTAGACCCCTTTCACCAGATTCCGATAACTATTCTCCGCAATTCATCCAATCTATATTCAGATCAACAACACCTGCAGAGGAACAAACTCATCTCAATGCATTTTCACCACCAAATAAAACTCGGAAAGTGGAAAATACAGATGACTATTTTACACCCCTATTCTCGATGGACATACAATTTTTAAAAGAAACTGATGGCGCTAGTCTTACTGCATGTCAAAAGTATGAATTAGAGAAAGTTCTACTTCTAAATGAGTCAATTTTCAGAGAATCATCTGGCGTTACACCTTATGCTATACATAGAATCCACACAGAAGACCATGATCCGATTGCTATCCCTCCGTATCGGTTATCGGCGGCTAGGAAAAGTCAACTGAAGGATGAAATTAATAAAATGATAGACTCTGGAGTCATTGTCGAATGTCAATCTCCCTGGGCTGCGCCAGTAGTGATGGTACCTAAAAAAACTGGCGGAATCCGTGTATGTATTGATTACCGTGAGCTAAACTCGATTACAAAACCAGATCGCTACCCATTGCCAAGAGTAGATGATATACTGCACGAGGCCAAAGTTACCAGCTACATGTCAACAATTGATCTACAGAGTGGTTACTGGCAAATCGGCGTTCATCCTTCAGACCAGGATAAAACAGCATTCGTAACACCTTTTGGAATGTACAAATTTACACGTATGCCATTTGGTTTACGAAATGCTCCTGCAACTTTTCAAAGACTAATTGACCGATTGAAGGCATCTTTGGGGGAAACTGTATTATTGGCATACCTGGATGACATCATTTCTTGCTCACCCAGTTTTGAGGAACACCTCCAAGATCTAAAACACATTTTCCAGCGGCTAAAAGAATTTGGTCTTAAAGTTAACCTGGAAAAATGTCGTTTTGCGTGCAGTGAAGTAAAATATTTGGGCCATGTGCTTACACCGGAAGGAATTATGACAGACGCCGACAAGGTAGCAGCGTTATATGATAGAAAGAAACCTAGAAACGTCAAAGAAGTTCTATCATTTCTTCAAGCATGCTCATGGTACCGCCGGTTTATACCATCATTTGCCGACATTTCTAAGCCATTGACATCTCTCTCAAAGAAGAACGCGGTATGGTGCTGGGGCCCAGAGCAACAGTTGTCATTTGATAAGCTGAAGACATTACTCACATCATCCCCTATTTTGAAACAGGTAATTGATAACGAACCATTTATTCTCAAAACAGATGCTAGTGGTTATGCTTTAGGGGCAGTTTTGCTCCAGGGGGAGGGTGCAGATGAGCATCCTATTGAATATGCCAGACGGCTGTTATCTGATGCAGAACGCAATTACTCTACGATTGAACGAGAAGCACTCGCAATTGTTTGGGCTGTCCAAAAATATCGTGGCTACATTGAAGGAGCTCCAGTAAAACTTGTCACTGACCACCAGCCCTTAAAGTGGTTGATGAGTATAAGGACACCAACTGGACGTCTAGCCCGCTGGGCTTTACAGCTACAATCATTTGATATTCAAATCGAATACAAGCCCGGAAAGACAAATGTCATTGCCGATACTCTTTCCAGACCACCATGTGAAGATAATCACAGTGAATTAAATCCTTGCGAAGTTTGCTCATTTGCTATTGACATGCCAAAGAAAAACGCAAGTGAAATCAGACAGAGCCAACTTAATGACCTACAACTACAAACAATAATACGATGTCTGGAGAATAATACCGAAGATTTACCGTATTGGTCCAAAAGAGGGTACATTATGAATGCTGGCGTTCTTTATTGCTACAGTAACGATGACTCCGAAGATGCTCAACTCGTGATACCCACGGAAGAAAGGCCTGACATCCTTAAGTACTACATCTAGGTACTATTGGCCTGGAATCCGAAAAGATATAGAAAAGCATGTCAAAGAATGCATAGAATGCCAAAGGTACAAGGCCACCAATCTAAAACCAGCAGGACTATATCAAACGGTATCATGTAACCAGAGATTCGAAATAGTTGCGATTGATCTCTTTGGTCCATTGCCTGTGTCTCCAAAAGGGTTTCAATGGATCTTTATTATAGAAGATATTGCCAGTAGATGGGTTGAACTTTTCCCATTAGAAGTCGCCACAGCAGAATCCTGTGCTAAAACACTCATCAACGAAGTTTTTCTACGCTTTGGTATTCCTAGAAAAATTATCAGCGATAATGGAGTACAGTTTGTGTCTGCAGTTATGCAAAAAGTTGTTTTTTGCTTAAACATTAAACATATATTAACTCCAGTTTATCACCCTGAGGCTAACCCGGTCGAGCGTAAGAACCGAGATATGAAGGCACAAATTGCGATTTTAGTTGGAAATAATCACCAATCCTGGGACGAAAAACTGCCTAGTATTCGGTTCGCGATGAACACAACCATATGTCAAAGCACAAAAAACACAGCGGCATATTTAACATTTGGTCGAGAGCTTCGTACACTTGATATACAGCACGATTTGAGATCAATAATTCAGTCTGAAAGTTTTGTGGCTGAAATTACACCGTACCTACAAAACCTAGCAAATACTTTCAAAGATGTTAAGGAGAATGTTCATAAGCAACAAGACCACAACAAGAAGAACAGTAATAGCCAAAGACGTACCCAGCCTCCAATAGGAATTGGGTCAAAAGTTTTAGTAGACACACACATTTTAAGCAACAGCAATAAAGGCGTTACCTCCAAATTTATTCCAAGACGAGACGGTCCCTACGTCATCATAGATAAGAAAGGTACAACCTGCTTCACGATAGCTCATGAAGATGATTTGAACATACCATTAGGAACTTATCATGCCTCAGCCTTGACTCCAGTAGTAGGGTCAACAAATCAATCAGCTCAGCCCATGAACAAAATAAGAACCAGAGGACGGCCAAGAAAATGAATTTTGATGCCTCATCGGGACGATTTCAGCATCAAAGGGGGAGACTGAAACACTTCATTTTAATATTTACTCACTTTTAAATCTAATTTTGAAATTAACGGATTTATATTAATGTAATATGTATTAGTTAGGCAACTCTGTTTAACACTAAATGTTACTACTTCAGAATACAACTCTACCAAGTATGTAATTTCAAACTTAACGGATTTTATTGAAGTACGACTCTGTTATTTATCTTCATATTTTGTTCCTAAATATTTACAACCATGTTTTGAAATAGTATAAAAGCAGCACTGCTCGCATTAATAAAATCACTTTGCTTTGTGTCTTCGAACGATAAACATCTTTATCCGGTATTAATTTATCGGATGGGTTGAATATTTTTTTGAAGTATAAAATAAAGTAGTACAAATAGAAAACAGTTTGTGTTTTATTCAACAAATGAATAAAGTTTATAATCTTAGAAATAAGATTATTTCAGTATTTAATTTTTATATGAAAATTACCAGCAACAAATTTTACACTTTTATATTTAATACGACCGTACAAAGATACAAGAGGTTTTATGAATTCAGCAATTGTACTCGTATTTTGTATGGTCCTGAATTGTGGTTTTAACTTTTGAATCAACTTTGTTTTATTTAATTTTAAATAAAATATTTCTTCGTTATAACGATTTAATTATTAAAAAATTATTCCAAAATTTTAGCATTTTCAAATATATATTTTTAGCATTCTTAGCATTATTTTAAGCCCCATTTAGCATTAAACATTTTTGTAGTTGTGGCCACACTGGTGTTTTCCAATCCAAAGAAACTTGATCACTTATACCAGCACTTCTCGAAATTATTACTAGCTTTAAAATTGTTGTGTTTCATACGTGCAGCAAAGTGTTCAGCTTTACTTTTTAATTAATTCTTTAAGGCCGTTTCACACTATAATACAAGTATTAATACTTTTGTGGAAAATGCAACTCTGACAAGTTGAGTTGTTATTGTCTTTTGAAATTTTTGAAACAGAAATTAGATTAGGGATGCATTTTCGTCAAAAGTATTAATATTTGTATTATAGTGTGAAACGGCCTTTAGCAGTTTCTTGCCTCGATTTGTCAGCTCGATTATCGTCATCTATTATAGAAATTTTTTCTCACGTAGAAATTTTGGCATGAATTAAAACCGGACTGACTACGTTCACATGCAGACAAATTAAAATTTCGTTGTTTTGATATCGCGACTTTGATTAAAATTTATATTTTGCTTAATTCTGAAACCGTTGTATAGAGACTTTTGAATTAATACTTCGATATATGGAGGCTTTGTAGCTCAAAACTATTTCGTTATAACTATAGATCTTTTTTTTAATTTTTATATGAAAAATTTTTCAATAATGAGGTTTTTTAGCGAACCAAGAAAAAGATTCGTTATATTGAGTTTCATATATATGTATGTATGTAATAGAGTTCGACCGATTAATCGACTTCGGCTTCGGCCTTCGGCCAAAAATTGGTAATCGGCCAACATTCGGCCTACGGCAAAAATCGGCCGATTAGCCGAAGCCGAATATTTTTCATTCCAAGCTTGAAAAATAACATTATTTTTGGTCGTTTTTCGCCGACAGTTTCTGTTGTGTTTAACGTTTTGAAAGGGTTGCTTTGAAATACAACCCTGTTGCTTTATATTTTCTTTTACTTGGACGTTCTTGTGAGTTATCATATAAAAAGCAATCTAGAAATTGCAAAATAGTTTTGTTATGTATCCAATAGATATTACAGGTATTTCAGTGATTTCAAAAAAGCAAACTTTTTTCTTAATTCATATAAAACAAGTATCATTTTTAAAATTTAAAACATTCGGCTTCGGCTTCGGTTTTGGCCGAAGTTTAGGATTTTAGCCGAAGTTCGGCTTCGGCTTCGGCTTCGGCCAAAAAAAACGCCTTCGGTCGATCTCTAGTATGTAAGCACTAAGGTTTTGTAAAATAAATATTTTAAGTTGTGGTTAAAGTATACTAATGAGTTGTTTAAGCTGCAATGAAGTGCATCTAGACGTGCTTAACTAACAACAAACAACCTTTTTTAATTTGCAGATTTAAATTGTTAATTTTTATTTATTTTTAATAAAATAATAATAAAATGTCAACATAAGTACATATATATATATATATATATATATAAAATTATATACAAAGAAAAGAAACAAAAATTTTTTTTTTATATACAAATTTTCATACTTGTTGGTTTTATTCAATTCTTCTCAATTAAGTTTTTAAATATAAGACTAGGGGAAAACTTGTTCAAGTAACATAAGTTGTAAACTTTATTGCAAACAATTTCTTCTTTGTAAAGCTAATGACGCGTAGTCATAGTCAAAACAAAGTACATTTTAAGAAGTTAAAACCAGTATTACCATACAAAATACTGGTTTTAATTTCTTAAAGTGTACTCTGTGTTACATACATTAAAGTCAGATTTTCAGAGAAATTATGGTTTTCCCAGAATTTCAGTCGGCTTGAGGCAGCACTTAATCTTCACCAATTGACTTGAAATTTTGCAGATCATATTTTTTTTACCTATTGTCACCAATTGGGGGGGATGAGAGTAAGGAAAAGTTAAAAAAAATGTTCCCCATATAGCTAAGGGGCACCCTAATATACATATGTGCATATATACGCACGTATTTACTTCCATGATTCCGCATACTAATATGGGTTTTTTTTTTCTTAATTTCATATAGAAACTTATAAAACTTTGTTTACCACTAGTTTTTAAAGTTTTTTTCATTAATTTTTCCATTTTAGTTTTTAACCCTTTGGGATTATATGACCCAACAATTTTCCTTACGTCCTCACCTTTTTTGTACCCTTTATATTCTACTATCTAATGTATATCAGTAAAGTTTGAAGCATATCTGTGGCGTAATTAAATAAACATGTGTTGTATTCAGTGATGCCAACTTTTTTGGCTCTAAAATCACATCAAAATTTAAAATAAGCACTGAAAAGCGTAATTTTAGGATCTAGAAAGCGCAAAAAGCACTAACGTGACAAAAGAGTGAAGATTCAAACAAATGAAGTTTAATAATGTTGAATGTTTTCTAAGCTATTCTTTATTTCACCAATAGCATCATCTTTAATGAAATATATCAGATGAACGCTGAAAAAAATAAATACACGAAGTTTTTATTAAAGTAATTTTAAGAAATATACAAATTTCCAAAAAGCACTACTTAGTGCTTTTTCTTAGTTTGGCACTAACCCTCAAAATTTGGCGTTTTGAATCTTCAAAAAGCACTAAAAATAGTGCCAAAAGCACCAAGTTGGCATCGCTGGTGGTATTATACCGGCAGGTCATTTGTGTGTAGTTCTTTTCCATGAGTGTGGGATGAGAGTGGGATTTATGATCCCAATATGGGTTACAAATACAAGTTTGTTTTTTTGATCGTGTAGATGGAAAGGCAGATATTGTCGAACCTCAATCTAATGTCAGGGAATGATAAGAGCAAAAGTTATAGTACTGACTTCGGATCCAATTTTACTAGATCAGGTGACAAGAAAGAAGATAATTTAACCGATCCATATGATGAATCTGGTGATTATGTTGTTACTGCTGTTGCTGACGACAATTAGGTTACTCTTTATGGAGCTACTTGCAAGAAGTTCTCTGTATATAACGCAGAGAAACACCAGTTTTTAAAGGACAATTGCATTGTTGACAAAGTCAATTTCAAGCAAGTGCTGATGGTTTGTCAGCTGCAATATTGGTGGATATAAGGAAGTACTGTGCATGGGCAAATGCTACCAATCAAAGTTGATTCAAGTGCTGAGAAAACAAAACAAAAAACATGTGAACTGTCTTTTGTAATAAGCGACTAAAATCGGGTGATCGGCGATCCCGTCGGTCAAAAAACAGCTATTTCTTAAGAAAATAGTCCAGTAAGTATTTTTAAAAATACTTATGCTGTCTTGTAAATGCAGCATGCTACAAAGTGCATAGTTTCATTAGCTGAAAACGTGATAGCGGAGGGGCCAAGGCACAAAGGATTAGAAATCTGTCAGACAAGGGCGACAAGAACCAATTCCTGTTTTGAGTCATTTGCCCAATAAAACCATTTTTTATATTTATACCTTAAATTGAATTGAAAATAATTCTTTGTTTTTAATAGAGCAAAATAAAAATAAAAATAAAAGAAAGTTTAAATTCATCAAAGCAATTTTTCCTCATTTCAGCTTTTTTGGGACATCATGTCCCACCGTAAAAACATATTGGGTTTATACTAGAGATGTGCACGTGAGCGTTTTTTGACTCATGACACGCACGCTCACGCAGAAAAATATTTTTCTCACGCACTTTCACGCACGAATGATATTAAACATTTTCACGATCACGCACGCTCACGAATAAAATATTCTTAATCACGCACGAGTGGTTTACAACTTATCACGATCACGCACGCTCTCGAAAAGAATATAATCTAATTGGTATATTTTTTGGGTTGAAAAAAAGGTTCATACACATACATATGTATATAGAATCTTTCGGATTCACAGACATGGTACTACAATAGTTTGTGCTGGGTCACACGACGTTCTATTTTCACGGTTGTCACAAGACTACTTATTTTTTCTCGAAGACTCATTCATGTAAATTTATTCAAAAGCATGTTTGCTATGATCAAGAAATATTTTAAAGACTACAGTGTACTACTACACAGTGTAACCCAGACACACTCTATTCAGGCGACTTGCCTGGTATTACCATAACTCTCCGACATGTATGTTTGTACATATGTATGTATGCACGTGTATATTTAAAATTTCCATTGCACAGTGGGGACTTTTACAAAGTAAATGGTAATAAATCTGGAACTTCTAAGCCACTGATTGTATTTATATGAAACTTCTAACATCTATAGAGGATGTTAGCCACATGTCTGTGGCTGTGGGCCAAAGTTGACCACCTGGGACCCAAAGAAAACTTCCGAAGCTCGTAAATTTTTTAAAAATTATCCGATTTGTACCAGAGCTAAGCTTAAAATTCTTAAAAAATAATTTCCTTAGATGTGTGTCCGTGTCTCTCATAACTTACAAGATATTTTACTTAAGACAAGAAAAAATTTTTTTTGTCTTGACTTTTTTTAGTATTTCGCCTATAACTTTTTAGTTTATTGCTGGATTTTAAAGACAAAAATTCTAAATAAAAATGGGAATGAAAAACTTATTAATATCTGCATTCGTAAAAGAGGGACAAGGCTAAGATATAAAATTTTTTGGTTTTTTTAAGTATCTTCAGCATTTTAAATTTTGTAAAAAACTTTGTTTAACACATTCACTTTTAACCACATAGCTCTAAAGGCAATTCAATAAGAAAGTTTTAAAAGCCAATTATTTTGTATTTTGGACATGTAGCGTACATTCAAAAAATATTTTTTGTCTTTAAGCGCGTATAAAAAGTTGTGACGGTAGATTTTGAAAATTTCAACTATTCATACCACATTTTATTATGTAGATAGTTTTAAATATTTTTAACTAATATTAAAGAGTGCCTTTTCATATATACGAATATACGCGCAGATTTTCTGAAAAATTCAATATTTAGGGAAATATAGTTGTGTACATTAAAAAATATTAAAGTAATTTCATTTTTCTAAATTGGCATTTTTGAACTTCATATGAGTCTGTTTACTACGCCTGGAAAAATTATAACAATATACAGGGTGTTTTTTTTAGAGGTATAGAACTTCGAATTGAAATAAAACACAAGAAAATCGTTTTAATGTCCATAAATTTGGCTTTATTGGATGGATAATTTTATGCCATTAATGTTTAAATATGATTTCGGGCATGTGGCCGCCGCGGCTGGCTCGAATAAAGCCAATTCTACAGGTCCAATTTTCAACCACTTTTTCGAGCATATGGGACCGTATGTTGGCAATAACGCCACGAATGTTGGCTTCCAAGTCCCCTAACGTTTCTGGTTTGTTGGCGTAGACGAGCGACTTCACATATCCCCAAAGAAAATAATCCAATGGTGTCAAATCACACGATCTTGGTGGCCAATTGACAGGTCCATTCCGCGAAATTATGCGCTCATCGAATGTTTCCTTCAATAAATCGATTGTGACGTGCGCTGTGTGGCATGTAGCGCCGTCTTGTTGGAACCACAACTCATCCACATTCAAAATCGTCCATAAAGTTGATGGACAAAGCTCCAATTGCTGTGCACGGTGGCGAATCGATTCATTCGGGTCCTCTTCAACACTTTGCTCTACAGCGGCAATTGTTTCTTCGGTGCGCACTGATCGACGTCTCTGCGGATTAGAGCTGTGTCGTTCATGAACGAACGAGTACAATTGAACGAATCAGTGAAATGAACGAAGTGAGCCGGTCACTTTACTGAGCTGTTTTGGCTCAGCAGTACTGATAAAAAGTACAATCACAAAACTGTGGTACAATTGAACGAAATGAACGACCGAGCACACTTGGCTCTTTTTTTTGTTTTGTTTGGCTTTTTCTTTGTTCATGTGAGATTTGTTGTCATATTCTTGTTTTCATTTGACTTTTTACATACTTTTATTAACACTGTGGCAATTATGAAATTAATTAAATTGTCATTCATATTTATTAAGCTTTTAGAACATATGTAGGTATTAATAGTTTTTTTAATAAAATTAGTTTAGATATATACAGTTTATTTTCATTGTCATTATTGTGTACAAGTATATGGCAAATTTGGCGATATGAATCTTTTTCATTTCTTTACTTTCAATTCAAAACAAAATGCATTGTGCATGTTTCCCTTTTTATGTACCGAATCAACTGCTCGCTTTTTTTCACTTCGTTCTATTTCTTGAAAAGAGCGGATGAACGAAATGAACGAACTCGTTCTTTTTTAGAAAATGAACGAAAATGAGCGGTCACTTGAATGAACGATTTGGCACAGCTCTACTGCGGATGCGTATTATCACATAGAGTAAACGTAGTGCGAAAACGATCCATGGTTAACCGAATTAATTGCTCTGATGGACGATTATGTCGACCATAAAATGGACGGAGCTTGCGGTAAACTTCGCGAACTGAACCATTATTTTCGAAATAAATTTGCACGATTTGCAAGCGTTGTTCTTTTGTCAACCTGTTCATGATGAAATGGCAAACCAAACTAAATATTAATCACTTGACAGCTGACAAAATGGACGCCAGTTAAAAAAGTGATGCCAACTTAAAGTTCTATACCTCAATAAAAAAAACCCATTATTTAACTATCTCGAGATATTCCGATTGTAGAGTGCAGTTCAAAAAGTATATAGAATGCGTTTAACTCATTTACTTTTATTCACACATTATCCGTTTAGAACTGTTGTTATTTCTAAAATTCAACCCAAACAGAAAAACAAAACTAAATTTGGAATATTATACCATAAGGGCACTGCTACACGTTCAATATCGCGATCCAATATCGCGATATTTATTGAACTAAATTATGGAATCCAGATTGTGGATCGCGTGATAAATGTTGAACGTGTTGCATTTTCATGATATTAGATCGCAATACGTTGGCTGAAGTAGTTAGCACGTTGACTACAAAATCGAAGGTCCTGGGTTCAATCCCTGTATCCAACAGTCATTGAATAACAACACCACGCATTTTTCTGATGTGCATTAGTGTCCCTTTGTATCAGTTGTTGTAGGAAAGTTCAAGTGATGAAGGCATAGTCACTGGTCACTTAACTATACCGACTTCAGAAGATACTAGTCCTAATGTAACATCGGAGCGCCCTCCTTCGTTGTGTAGCAAAATCATCGGCGAAGTAAAATAATCAATGAAATGGCTACAAAACACAGCTTCAAAAACTTAATACGCCTCATTTGACACCAGATGGCGCTGCAACACTGCATTATCAAAAAACGTGCAAAAAACAGAGTTGTAAAAGAATGAAGCTTTCCTCTATCTCTCCCTTCACCACCTGTCTTCTCTATCACTATCCCTTTCCTAAAGAAGGTAACACCTAGTAATAGTAGTAGGCATTAATTGCCTGAGTGTTACTTCTTTAAAAAAAAAAAAAAAAAAAAAAAAAAAAAAAAATAAAATAAAAGACGCAGTGCAAACAATTTAACAAATAATAAGTAAAAAAGTTTTATTATATTTGTGTAGTTAGTTTTAATAAGGGGTAATGGCAGAAGATAGTGAAAGCGAATGGGCTCTGCCGGTGGAATCGGAATTAACGACCGAAAAAATTATTTCGAAAGTCTTTTATTTTTAATTTAGAGGCATTGCCGAAATTGTGGGATCGTCGGCTAAAGCTTATTCCGGCTAAACAGGTTTTTTTTTGGTTTTCTCGCGAAATTTTTTTAATAAACGATCCGCGCAGCACACAAATTACGTAAATACTGACGCGATAAATATTGAACATGTAGCATACGCTCGTGATCCATCAGTCCATTAAAATGAATCACGATCCAAAGATCACAATATATATTGAACGTGTAGTAGTGCCCTAAGTAATTCTCGTAATTATACGTTATGTTTTTCCATGTAAGTGTAGTTAATGCTAATAACAGGTAGCAATTAACGAATAACAAAACACGTTTTTTAATGGATTTAAAAAAGGTTTTCGCGCATTACTTTACAGCGGCATCGGGAGGTGCTACCTGATTATGCTACTACCGGGTTTTGTATAAGTTTATGAACCTACTACGCTTATTTTTCTTAAGAGATTCTCAAAAATATTATTATTTGTGAACTCTCAAATAGTTTTTGAAAGTCTGTGCATATGATAAGAGGTTTGTGATTGTTCATAATATGTGGTTGAAGTCTATTGACGATTTGTTAAATCAACAATGAAATGCATATAGACAACGCTGAACCACCAGCAAATAAATTTCAAATTAAAACATACATATTTACTATTATAAAATAATTTGTTTCAAAAGATTGACTACAGTTACAGATGTAAATATGCAGGAATGATATCTCGTGAGAGCGTGAGAATTCGTGCGTGATTCTTAAAAATAGCTAACGCACGATCACGCACGAGTAATTTTTTAAGTAACGATCACGCACTCCCGCGGGATTAATTATAAATTTGATCACGGTCACGTGTGAATTACGCGTGATTCACACGTGAGCGTGATCTCCCAGCCCAGAGCTGCTTTACGACGAATGCTTTGTAACATGAAAAAGCACATGCAAATATGTTTGTACACATTACATACAAACATATACATCCATACATATACATCCATTAAGTTTGTAATAAAAATGAGTTAATGAAAACAAGCCATTATTATTGCAACACCCGCTAAACATTTAAATATTTGAACGTACCTCTGTTGTCTCATGCAAATGCAGTTCTTGGCTCATTAATTTATGCCATACATTATTAACCATGTCGTCGAATTGAACAGCCAAACGATCCAGTTTGTCGGAATACTCAAAACATTCTTCAGTTTCCATATCTTCGTCGCGCATCACTCTGCTTTCTAAGTATTTATAACACGCAGTAGCTTCTTCAAATATTTTCTCTTTAAACAACTCAAATTCTTCTAATATTTTTTGGCCCATTTGTTGCACTTCTAGGTGACCTTCTTCCATGTCGCTATTGAATTCCTCAATTTCTTTTTGACGTTCCTCGAACATTTCCAACCCAAGCTTATAAATTTGCTGGGTTAATGCAAAAATATCTTTATCATATTCTTCTGCCAAGTCATCGGCTGGAGAACCGGCCATCATTAGTACATGACCATCATCATCACCCTTCCATAATGATTCATAAAGTTGATGCTCATTTAAATGTTCGACAAAACTTGAAGAGAGGCGCTCTGCATCTTCTTTTTCCTTAGCCTTTTGTGCTCGAGTTTGAAGTTCGATTTCTTCGCTGGCCTCAATTCCGCGTAATTCCCTACTGGAAATAAAGACATGTTATTACTCAAAACTATGATTTGGATATTTTCAAATAATACTTCATATCAGGGTAAATAATAGATCTGTTTCTTAACTTTTTGGGTGAAGTTAAGTATGAATGTCAGCAAACTATTAGCAGGTTGCCTAAAACTTAGATGACACCATGACGATGACAAAATGAAATTTATAACAATCAGCCAGGTATTGGTACAAAGAAGAATTTGGTCGATTCTTTGATATCAGTACTTTTGACGGCCGAAATTTTTTATGGGAACTTAGACTTTTTTCACATTTATGTTTTTGTTCAAGGATATAGATAGGAATGTTATTGGAGGAAGCTGTATAAGGTTAGGTTAGGTTACCAGGCTGCTGGTAAGGAAGGCTGAAATTTAGAGTCCAGCTCACTTGAATCCAATACAATGATCCCTTTGTGATCCCTGTGGGTTGAAGAGAAGATAGTTAGGGAGGGTGATAGGGAATGGATAGTGAAAGAGAAGACATATGGTGCATGAAGAGGTAGAGGAAAGCTTCATTCTTTTACAACTCTGCTTTTTTGCAAAATTTTTT
Source organism: Tachina lurida (assembly GCA_944452675.1). Lineage (NCBI taxonomy): Eukaryota > Metazoa > Arthropoda > Insecta > Diptera > Tachinidae > Tachina > Tachina lurida. The sequence continues at coordinate 43,707,196 of OX101753.1, forward strand.
TAATAATACAGTGTTCCAGCGCCTCTAGTGTCAAATGAGGCGTATTATATTTTGAAGCTATGCTTAGTAGCCATTTTATTGGTTATTTTACTTCGCAGATGATTCTGCTACACAATATCGACGAAGGACGGTGCTCTTGATGTTTCATTAGGATTAGCATCCGCTGAAGCCGGTGTAGTTTTAGTGAGAAGTGCTTTATGTCTGCATCACTAGAACTTTCCCACAGCAACTGATACAAAGGACACTAATGCACATTAGAAAAATGAGTGATGTTGTTATTTAATAACTGTCGGAGACCAGGCTCGAACCCAGGACATTCGCTTTTGTAGTCAACTTGCTAACTACTTCAGCCAACGCCGCCACCCTCTGTAGAAGCTGTAGAAACAACTCATACAATATTTAGAAAAACTCGATTAGGACACACTAGTAGAAAAAATTATCAGTTTACTAATAAAGATCTCACTGAAAGAATAATTTTCAACGCAGTCAAGTTTACCTTCTTTAAGACAAAGAAATTACAACAAGAACACAGATTATAGTGATATAAAGGATTTAATATTTAAACAAGAATGTGAAAATGACGAAAATTTATTGAAAGAGAATATTTTACTTCAATATAAAGCAAGTGATAGTGAAGGAAATAGTTTGAGTCACTGAAAACTAATGCGTGCTCTAAGTTTAGTCAATATTTATTTATGTAACTATTATTGTTTTAAATGCACCTTAAGCTGGTTATAAATAATTCGTGTGTGGAATTGGTTTAATAATTTACTTTTAAACCTTTTTATTTTTTCACAAAGTACAGTGAAACTTCGTTATAACGAACTTCGTTATAACGAAAAACTTAATTTAACGTATGTTTTATTGAGTCCCTTGAGAAAACCTCTTTATTGCAAAGTTTTTCATACAAAAATACACTATAGCTATAACGAACAAATTCTGAGCAACAAAGCCTCTAGATAGCGAAATATGCATTCAAATTACTCAATATAACGAAATCAGAATAAATCCTAAATGGTATATGTAATGGAAAGCCTCTATACAGTGAAGTAAGAATAAAATTATGTACATACATATCATCGGTTGGTTTCTGGTTTGCGGCACAGTATATTCAAAGAAATCAACCGACGATATAGCAAAATGGCAAAGTCCCGTTATCAAAAGAAGGATTTCTTAATGTGTGTGCTGTTTTATTTTTTGTTTACCTCATGAAATATTAGTTTTTATTAGCATTCTCTTGCTAAATAGAATTTCAATGAAGAAAACTATAGTTATAACGAATTTTTTTTTCATATTTCATCAAATTTCGTTGTATCAAGGCTTTGCTGATTACTTATATAGCGAATCAATGGCTATAACGAAGTATTTTCGGATCCCCTTGAAATTCGTTATATCAAAGTTTCACTGTACAATTTTCAGCTAGGCGTGTCCTTGCTCCAATTTAGGTAAAACTCTGTCAATCCTTGAAGAGCATTAACTTTAATGAGTATACGGCATTTCATGAAATTCGAACTTTTTTTCTATATTTTATGACATTTTTTAGCCTCAAGACGCGAATCCTTGCACCTAGTATTTTTAAATTTTATATTCGGTTATATTTTATTAATTTAAATATGTGTGCCAAAATTCAATTTTTTACAATAACTTCTTTTATAAATGACCGCTCGTTATATGAAAACACAACACTGTGCCAGGGTTGTCAGATTTTTTCAGACCAATCTCGTCAAATTGATTTTAAAAATCGCCAAAAACAGTTTTATGCAGATTTTGTTAATATGTATACATATGTATATTTTATAATAAATTTGTTTTTATACAAAACTTTTTTTGTAAAAAAAAATGGTTTAAAAATTCTGCAGAAAATCGTTAAAAGTAGAAATAAAATCGCCAAAAATTATTTGTTGCAAATTTTTCTCATCCAAATTCAAAACATATTACATAACAACTTTAATTAATATAAGAAAAATCATCAACATCAATATGTTTTAATTTTACCACTTTTAGACACGCAAAGTTTACTTTGCAAAGTCTTAATTCAGCTTTGGGAAAGACAGAGTTAGGAATACTATCACTTTCTGTGTTTCTACCAACTGAATTAAGACTTTGCAAAGTAAACTTTCCGTGTTTAAAAGGAGTATTTGATGCAAACGAGTTTCGGTAGAACTTATTATTTTTGAATAACTACTCTTTCGACAAACCCATTTTCCGAAATTACAAAGATTTTGATGTTCAATTTTGTTTTAAAATAGCCATAAAAATCTCCAATAGTGTTTTTTATGGGAATTGTTATAATTTAAGTTTAAGTTTAATATTTGTTAAAGCACTAATAACCCCAAATTATTATTTTACTTATTAAGTAAAATAATTTTTCATTATTCACTCATTCATCAGGGAACCTTTTCCCAAAAATCTTAGGCCAACTAGAGTTAATATGTTAAAAACTTTCAGTTAAACCAATGAGAAGCTCAACAAATAACAAAGTAGAAACAAGAACTCAATAATCAACATGTTTTTTATTTTTTTAGTTTTCTACATTGACTGACTTTTTTTTCAGCTTCAATTGTAGTTGTAAAAATTATATAAAGAAAATAAATCTAAATGTAATGTTAATAAGTAAAATAATAATTTGGGATTATTAGTGTATTAACAAATGTTAAACTTAAACTTAAATTTATTTATCGCCATGTTGTCAAATCAAAAATTAAGGCCCCAAACAAGTTGAAAAATCGCCCCGTGTGGCGAGAAATTGCCGTACCTAACAACGCTGCACTGTGCGCGAAGTAAGTGCTCGTCCAGACGTGCAATTTATTTTGCTGCAAATTTTGAAGAATAGCTGCAACACAAATTGTAAGTCTGGACGGGGACTAACTGTACGTACCGAAGGAAAACACCAAAGAAACGCCAAAGAACAAAGCAGCTTTGCGAATAAAATAAAGTCTATACTCTCCTCCATTCTTATTTCACTTCTCTCCAAGAAATTCAAGACTTTGCAAAGCAAACTTTGCGTGTGTGAAAGGGATCTAATATAAAAGAGAATTATGGATATCTTTTTACTTCTTAATAGTTATGGAATGAAATAGGTATTGCACCAAACAATCACCCGCAGACAAATATTCGATTCGACATACGCAATAATCTTGGCAATCATTGCCGTGGCAACTGTCAAATTCGATTGCCGTCACAAGATATTAGCGTGTGGACCGTATGAATGTGTTCAAATATATATTCAGCAACAAATGTTAAAATATATTGCTGAGCAATAATCTCTTAACACCTGTCAAATACAAATTATATTGAATTTTTTCAACGTAAAAGTAAAAAATAAAAGTTCTAACTACATAAAACAAATAAAAGTGCAATTTAAAATAAGAAAAGGATTTAATTATTGATAATTTAAGTATTTATGTAATGGGTGTTTTTTATTGAGGTATAGAACTTTAAGTTGGCATCACTTTTTTAACTGGCGGCCATTTTGTCAGCTGTCAAGTGATTAATATTTAGTTTGGTTTACCATTTCATCATGAACAGGTTGACAAAAGAACAACGCTTGCAAATCGTGCAAATTTATTTCGAAAATAATGGTTCAGTTCGCGAAGTTTACCGCAAGCTCCGTCCATTTTATGGTCGACATAATCGTCCATCAGAGCAATTAATTCGGTTAACCATGGATCGTTTTCGCACTACGTTTACTCTATGTGATAATACGCATCCGCAGAGACGTCGAACAGTGCGCACCGAAGAAACAATTGCCGCTGTAGAGCAAAGTGTTGAAGAGGACCCGAATGAATCGATTCGCCACCGTGCACAGCAATTGGAGCTTTGTCCATCAACTTTATGGAAGATTTTGAAGATTTTGAATGTGGATGAGTTGTGGTTCCAACAAGACGGCGCTACATGCCACACAGCGCACGTCACAATCGATTTATTGAAGGAAACATTCGATGAGCGCATAATTTCGCGGAATGGACCTGTCAATTGGCCACCAAGATCGTGTGATTTGACACCATTGGATTATTTTCTTTGGGGATATGTGAAGTCGCTCGTCTACGCCAACAAACCAGAAACGTTAGGGGACTTGGAAGCCAACATTCGTGGCGTTATTGCCAACATACGGCCCCATATGCTCGAAAAAGTGGTTGAAAATTGGACCTGTAGAATTGGCTTTATTCGAGCCAGCCGCGGCGGCCACATGCCCAAAATCATATTTAAACATTAATGGCATAAAATTATCCTTCCAATAAAGCCAAATTGATGGACATTAAAACGATTTTCTTGTGTTTTATTTCAATTCGAAGTTCTATACCTCTAAAAAAACACCCTGTATATGAATAACAAGGAAATAAATTTGAATATACGTGTTCTAGATACATTGTTGAACACAAGCAATTTGACGACATCATTCTGCCGGCTTTATTGCTTGTGTTAAGACACATCAAATTGCTCGTGTGGTCGTAGTGTTAGGAATAAAATTTATAATATTCTAAATTCACGTTATCGATATTTTGAAATTTTGTTTTATATTCTTAAAAAGAAGAGTTATGCTAGGAACACAACTGGGATGAACGACGAATTTTTCGGTGCGAACTTACGTAATAAAAAATAAAACACATTTGTAAATTGAAAATGAGCCCAATACCGCCGTCGAACGAAATTCGTCGTGCGTGACGAACTATGATATAGATTTATTTCTATTTTGTACGCCGAGGAGCGACGAAAAAATAATTTTCTCTCTCTCTCTCTCTCTGTCTTTGTACACACAACAACCAACTTTATCAAATATAAGAGAGGAATGCTTCACACGACGAATTTAAGCAGCGAACTCTTATCGACGAATTCGTCGACGTGGACGATATTAGTCGTTCGTTCCAGTTGTGTTCCTAGCATTACTTGTAAAAACACTTACTAATAGCGTTCTTTAGATCTCTGGCGATCCTCATCTTTGATGGACGTATACTCATAATATCTGACATTCGGTAAAATGGCGGCAATGTAGTCGCGCAAACAAAAGTCTGGTTTGTTGCATAAGGGATTCCCTTCCAAATTTAGAACTTTTAAATTTGCAAAAAATCGTAAGCGTTCAATCTGAAATTTCCAGAAAAATTTAGTTGTGTTACGGAAAACAAAATATTAAATATGTATAGTGAAACCTCTCATAACGGACACCTCCCATAACCGGACCTCTCTAGTAACCGGACAACTTTTGTAGATCCAAAATTAAAATAAAAGAATATTTACCTCTCTCATAAGCGGACACCTCCAATAATCGGACAAAAATACCACGACGGTGAGTGCCCGGTTATGAGAGGTTTCATTGTATTCAATTCTGAAGCTTTTGGTCAACAAGTCAATTGAACTTTATTAGCCCAGTAATATTATAAATGAGAACGTTTGTATGTTTGCGAGTTTGAGTTTTTGGATTTTCCCTGAGGAAAATTTGGTGAAAATTGTTCCGAACGTACTCGTCCTATGACTTAAAAAAATGTGAGTATTATCAAAAGTAAGGAGTAGTGTATGGTGGAAAAAAGATATATCGTTTAAATGGTTACATATTCACCATTTTCGTGATGTATTGTCTTGATATTAAGCCAATTTAATTCGGACTCGGTCTATTATTGTAGTAAACGGGACTGAACATGTTTGATGCGGTTGAATACAGGACCTATCAAATAGTGTAAATATAATGTTAATTGCTCCCTCCAATGTAACTCTGGATCCAGTCCCGTAACTACACTTAAATATTAACCTAAGCTTAACTGGAATTTATACTTTTGAAATATGAATGGCCCCATGGTGGAGTGGATAGTGTGCAAGCCTGTCATGCACAAGGTTGTCGTTTGATCCGGATAATCGGGACTCTACTGTAATAAAAAGATTTAAGCGCTAATTTGTTACAGTTAAGTTAAATGTCGGAATAACATTTATATACATATAATTTATATTATTCTACACTGAATAGGTCCCAATGGGATAGTACAGTGACAAGTCACAAGGTGAATACAAAGTATCAATTAACCCCATCCTAGGCCATCTCCATGTAAAAGTGACTGGTACGCTTCATAGGAAGTAATGTATTTGAATGAAATTTGGTCCACATTAAGATATAGGGTACTTTTAAGAGGGTAACATTTGTACCAATTTTATCTTTTTGTTAATATAGCCTACACAGTTTATTTCTGAATGTGAACAAAGTCGTGGGAAGTTGCTAGGTATTTTATATAATTTCAAGTATTTATTTTAACAATTAAATAAAAGAAATATCGTAATTTTCCTTTGAAGGTTTTCACGGAGTTTTGCAAATCGGTGATTTTTATAGATTTCGATGTAATATTTCCCAATTTCTATCTCATATATTTTCCATCTCGCACCTGAAACAGTTTTCTCACAATAACAACTTTCCAACCATTTTTCCAAAAAAAACAATCCTTCATAAAAAATAAAACTAAATTCATAAAATTTATGGACATATGTACATATCGTCACCTTAAATGCAAATGGACGTAACTGCACTTTTATATTTTTTACAGGAGAAACAAAAAACGTTTCAAAATCAATAATAATAAAGTGCTCTTGAAAATGTTCTTCGAAATTTACTTGTAGTATGGATACTTATGTGTTTTTAACCATTTCATTTTTTAACCCCCGACCAAAAAAAAGGGGTGTTATAAGTTTGTAGTGTGTGTCTGTGTATCTGTGTATATGTGTATCTGTGTATCAGCTGGACCGATTTTAATTTAGTTTTTTCTGTTTGAAAGGTGACTTGATCGAGAAGGTTCTTAACTATGTTTGAAGAAAATCGGCCCAGCCGTTTAGAAGATATCAGATCTTTTCTAGATATATCGGCGGTTTTTAAAATTTTTAATTTTTGTTATATATATATTTAAACTGTTATGTTAGTTACGTTCTTTGCAATAAAAAATAAATGCATTCGTAATTACATCCGTTTGAATTTCTCTAAATATTTCCGTGAACATGTAGTTTGATAAAATTAACCATAATCAATCAAACCCTCGATTTCGAATTTTTGTGTAGTTAAGTCCGTATGCATTTAAGTTGACGATATTTATATCTCAATCATTTTTTATAACCTTCACCAAAAATGGTAAAGGGTATATATGTATATAAGCGACACGAGAAGTATATACACATATTCTGGATCCTTACAAAAAGGGAAAACGAATAAGCGATGTCCGTCTGTCCGTCTGGTGTACGTGAAATCGGTCTTGGACTGCTATTGAAAATCATCTAAACTCGAAAAGACGGTTTCAGAGCTGTTAAATTTAAACTTTATTTTGCTATGTAAAAGTAACTACCTAAAACTAAGTTTTGTTTTTCTTGCTCATTCAGATAAGCTATATGATCCACTAAGAAGTGATTTTTGGAAACTCGAATGCTAAGGGGGTAAAAAAGGGTAAAATCGGTATGTTTATATTTCGGAAACTACATTAGATACTCGTAGACTAAGAATTCTAAAAATACACGAATGCTGCTAAAAAATAAGCCGACACGTGTTTGGTACTTTTTCGATATGTGTACTTTTAGTGATTAAAAGGGGGTAAAAACGGAATTTTGCTACCTTTTTTGCACTCGACATATCTTCTAAATTATTGAACGTACCAAAAAGCTTTTTGGCGCATTTTCTCATAGACAGAATCTCGAAGGAATTTCGGTACTTTTTGAAAATTCATTTTTATAAGGGTTTAAATCGTACCCGTTTTCGGTACTTTTTTGTTAATGATAAGGTACATATGATATACATGTAAAAATAAGATTGAGAGCTGAAATTCGGTGTGTAGGTTCCCCTTCCTATTAATAGATCCACTAAGAAGCAATTTTCGGAAACTCGAATGTTAAAGGGGTAAACAGTGGTAAAAAAGAGGAAATTCGGTATCTTTTTATCTCGGAAACCACATTAGATAGACTAAAAATTCCAAAAGCAGACGAGTGTTGCTAAAAAATAAGCCAACACGTATTTTGTACTTTTCTAATATGTGTACTTTTGGGGATTAAAATGGGGTAAACATTTAATTTTGGTACCTTTTTAGCAGTCGACATATCTTTTTTTTGAACAAAGCAGAAACATTCTTAGCGAGTTCTTTTCTTTAAAATTTCGAATGAAATTTGGGACTTTCTGAAAATTCCCATTTAAAAGGGGTAAGATCCTACCCGTTTTCCGTACTTTTTTGTTAATGATAAGGTACATATGACATACATGTTAAAATACTTCACTATGAATTCCTACCTCTCAGTAAAACCTGTAATAATAAAACATATGTTTTTTCGAAGGGCCCAAAGAGGTTCCAAAAAGGGTAAATACGATACATCCGGAAGAATTCATACAATTGAAACATTTTAAATTTTAGTTATATTTTATTAACTGATACATATAGTGTAGTAGTGTATTCTTGAACACTGTCAGCAAGGGGTACTTGAATATTATTTTTTTAGCAAAAGTACTTTTTAGAAAAATATACTTTTTGGAAAAATTACTTTTTCGAAAAAGAACTTTTTGGAAAAGGTACTTTTTGGAAATATATAGTTCTTTTTGAAAAAAGTTTTGTTTTAAAAAATTCTTTTTGGAAAATGTAGTTTTTGGAGCAAGTACTTTTTGAGAAAGGTACTTTTTGGGAAAATTATTTATTGAAAACGGTAATTTTTTGCAAGAGGTACTTTTTGCAAACAGTATTTTTTGAAAAACGTACTTTTTGGAAAAAGTATTTTTTGAAAGGGTAATTTGGAAAAATAATTTTTTTGAAACAAATACTTTTTGCAAAGCGTATATTTTGAAAAAGGTACTTTTTGGAAAAAGCATTTTTTGATAAAGGTAATATTTGGAAAAAGTACTTTTTGAAAGAGGTACTTTTTGGAAAAAGGCCTTTTTGAATTAACAAATTATTAAATGTATATAAAAACTAAGCCAAATCTAAATACGTAATTATTATTATTGTTTTTATTATCGGTATAATTACTACTATATATACTATATACATATAAAAAGGGTTAAATTCCAGAAAAATGTAAATACTGCTAAAAAAAAGTGCCTGGTACTTTTGAGAGATAAAACGCGCAAAAAATTAGTATTGGTATCTTTTTGGCACTCCACATACAAATCTTTAAAGGATTACATATGAAAGCAAAGTTTTTCCTTAAGCCTTTTCTACGAGAAAACATCTGGGATGAGTTTCTTCACTATTCCGTAATTCGAGTATATAAGGCTTACAATTTTACCCGCTTTTGGAAACTTTAACTGAATGCTTACATATGCACATATGTAAGTTTTTAATTATTTTTGTCAACTTCAATGATATACATAGGTGTCAAATGAAAGATAATTTCGAGAATATAAAAATTAGTCTAAACACAATATGACACAATATGAGGGTGGCGTTGGCTGAAGTAGTTAGCACGTTGACTACAAAACCGTAGGTCCTGGGTTCAATCCCTGTATCCGACAGTCATTAAATAACAACACCACTCATTTTTCTGATGTGCATTAGTGTCCCTTTGTGTCAGTTGTTGTAGGAAAGTTCAAGTGATGAAGGCATAGTCACTGGTCACTGAACTATACCGACTTCAGCAGATACTAGTCCTGATGTAACATCAGAGCGCCCTCCTTCGTTGTGTAGCAAAATCATCGGCGAAGTAAAATAATCAATAAAATGGCTACAAGACACAGCTTCAAAAAATTAATACGCCCCATTTAACATCAGAGAGGCGCTGCAACTCTGCACTATTAAAAAAAAACGTGCGAAAAGCAGAGTTGTAAAAGAATGAAGCTTTCCTCTATCTCTTCTTTCACCACCTGTCTTCTCTCTCACTATCCCTTTCCTAAAAGAAGGTAACACCTAGTATTAGCAGTAGGCATTAATTGCCTGAGTGTTACTTCTCTTAAAAAAAAAAAAAAAAAAAAAAAAAAAAATTACCCAAGCTCCGAAATCGCGGCCCAATATTTCAAGCAAATACAATAAAAACTATATTAAAATGTCCAAACACATTATATTTTATAAATATAAGATTATAAGAATAATACTAAAACCTATAAAGTAGAATTGGTTAACAAATATAATATACTTTCCACAATAGCGAATCTATTGTTATCCACCACACTTGAACACATTACGCAGGTGATGTAATTTAATTTTATTAAATTACTAAACAAATTTCATTATTAGCCTGATTTTCTGCGGTTTAGATTTACTAGGATTAACTTTTTATTCGAATGTATTAAATTTTGATTTTTGGAAGGTATAAAAATAGATAAGCACGAGTAACAATTCAAACTGAATAAAAAAGGGGAGTTGGTTAGTAACTATCTTCCATAATAAAATCAAAAGAAATAGTACTTGATCTTATTTGGTAAAAGTCTCAAAAATGTTTCAGCTCTGCATGGAAATTTACACAAATAAGAGTACCACTTTTTGAAACTTTTCCTTTACAAATCCTGTTTCATAGAATAAATTTGTAAATGAATTCAAAACCTCAAATGAAATTAAAATTAGAAATATTTAGGGTTTTCCAATCAAGAGCAAATTGCCAAAGCGAAAAAGCGCACCTAAATGAAAAAATCGTAAAACGAAAGAATGCCTAAACTACAAAAATTGTCAGCATGAAAAAATCTCTTCTAGGTGATGTTAATGGAGGAAAATAATTCTTATCAATATGGGTCTTAAACAAAAAGAATTGGTTAGTGAATCATTAAAATAGTATAAAAAATTCTGAGACGACCTCAACAAGAAAATAGAGAGTGAAACTTGATATGTTTGGGCAAAAAATAAGCCTAACAATACGAGTCTGAAATAAAAAAGGGTTGACGATTAAATTTAAGGAACTAACATCTTAGAACTAAACTCTATAAATATGGATTTCAAATAAATGTATAAATAAAAAATATTATAAAGAATTTCTCTAATGACTAGAATAAAATGGTCTATCAAAATATATTTCGTTTGGACAAGAAACAAACTTATCAATAAAAAAAGGCTTTATGAGTAGTTTTAAGGAATCCACATGAAGAAGGTCTCAGTTGAACACAATATCAAAATGACGAGTTTCGCGAGCTTTTATATTTGAACCCCGTCTATTTTGGTCTAAATTGAAAGAGCTTGGTTAGTACATATAAAATATCCGCTGACAAAGTAACGGGCAATATGCTAGTACAGTATATTTGTGTCTTTTTTCCACGAATTCTAAAAAACCTGATTCTAGCTTTTTTACCTGTCTTCGACAGCCAGGCAGTTCTAAAAGCGTTGAAGGGATATAACATCAAATCGAAACTTTTTGGTGACTGTAGGAGAGCCCTCAATTGCTTATGGAAAAATATAGTATCAGACTATATTGGGTTTCAGGCCACAATAGTGCTGAGGGAAATGGAATTCCCGATGAGGTGGCAAGAATAGGGTCCGCGTTAGATGAGGGAATGTGTTACAGATCGGTGAAATTAACGATAGGTCATTACTACAGGGAACACATTAATTTGATGGAGAGCAGGACCAAACATTCATGGCGAAAAAGGGAGGATTGTAGAGTTTTGAGGGCCATGTGGCCAAAACTTAATTCAGGAATATCCAAACTGCTACTGAATATGAATAGGAAGGCAATGTGAGTCGTTATAGGTATGTTGACTGGTCACTGCTCGGTCAGAGCAAGGAACAGCATTTGGTAAACTGGATGTACTAGTATGAAGAAGAATCCATTGAAAATATCTAATATCTACCATTGCCCGAAGCTGCAGCGCCATAGGCTTAGATGGCTGAGCAGGCGTTTCCATGAGAGCATTAGTGATATCGGTAAGTGGAGGATATCAGGGTTTCATTATGGGAATTCCGGGACTTAATCACAGACGAATATTAACAAAAGGGAATCATAATGGATCCGACTGGGCCTTAGAGTGGAGGTGTGTTGTATTACCATCCCCCCTAAACTAAAGGTAAGCCTATACATTCCATATCCACTGGAACCTGTAGTGTTATCGCAATATGGCAAGATCTATGCCCCAGAATTGAGATGCTACTAATATTAAGCAGTTCTACTATATGGTTTAGAGATGATCGGCAGCTGTTGTTCTTTTCAGAAGCAGATAATCTAGGGCCATCGGCTCGCTTATCAGTGTATATGTTAACTACGTTTATTCAAGTGACATTCATTCCCAACGAATCTGCAACTTCTTTGATGGAAAGAATTTCTTTATGGTAAGCATTGCACTTATACGGAAATCGCTTTGCAACTCAAAGTCCTAATGTACCTGAGTATACGGAGTCTAACCTAACTAATTAACTAAGTGTTAGTTAATTTTTGGAGCCATCCGTATAAAATTCATGTACCATTCATTCTTGGAATGGTATCCATGAAGTTGAGGAGAGGATTTTTGGTCAATGCGATGTTATATTTGCAATTTTTTTTTAGAAATTTTCGAAAAAATTAACTAGTTAAAAATATTACTCATAAATTGTGTGAGAGAAATGTCCAGTATGACCAACACCGAGCTGACATAAGACATTATCCATTTCATTAAAATGAGTGCCGCCAACGCGAGGACTTACATTTGTACGATATTATTTGAATTGTTTTTGAGCTGTTATCCAAACGGAATAAAAAAATGGCGAAGGCACGTAGCCAAAGAACTAGAGTATTCCATATAGGACTTAGGAGTTTCCAGCATCCACTCCTACAGGCCTATTCTGACACAGTAGTAATAGTCACCATGGTTACAGTTTGTAACCAAAGTTATCAAAATTGAAAATTGGTATTCTGATAAGTTTTTATCGTAACAAAAAAACAATAAAACTATTACCTACAAAAAAGTAGGTAACAAAAATTTATTTTAAAAATTTGTATTTCAATTTAATATTAAAGTTCGCGAAACATTGCTAACGAAACATTAGATTTATTTCACATTGCTCAAATCACTTTTATTGCAAAAATTCCGAAAATTCGCGAAAAATTGCACAGTTGCTTAAAAATATCTAAAACTGAAAGGAATGCCAAAAATTCAGGAAAAGCAAATTTGCGAACATTTTTTAAGATAAAAAACGGTGGCAAAGTCTGGCATTGATTCATGCATTAAACACATTCACCACAGCAGGCTACACGAACACACGACTTCAAATGCCGCTAGCAGCATTTGTCGCCTTATTCGTCGCTACTTAATTATTTTGGAGGCGGCAGCAGCACCATCTGCAGCTGATATTCAAGTACAAATACATAGTTCAGTATTGCCACTTTCATATATTTTGCATTTATAAAAATTGATTTTTCTTTTAAAATGTACTTATTTCACATAAAAGTACAATAATGAATCAATTTATTCTTTACATCAATTTTTGGATATTGTTTCTAGTAAATAGTATGAAATAATTGTACGATATCATTCATTCACCATTTTGTATTATACTGGTAACACTGCATTTGCTCATTGTAGCCAGAGAAATAGAAATTAGTTTAAAGTTGGCGACAGCTACAACGGTGGTCGTGCAGTCGTGTAGCCTGCTGTCGTTAAAATAATTGTTACCATAAGAATGTGTGTATTCTATTTTTGACAGATTGTAGCCCGTAGCCTGCTGTGTCGAATGTGTTTAATGCATCAAAAGAAGTCAAACTGTAAAAAAAACCAAGAAATTACTTATCGTGGAAATTGCGTATTCGTGTGAATTCCGAATACCGGAACAAATACAAGTTACAATAAGGTAACGAAAATTCGGTTAGAAATTTATTATTACCAAATTACCAGAATAATAGTGTTTTCACACTGCAAGTTAAACCCTGGTTTTAACGTTAAAACCATAAACAGCTGTTTTTGCATTCACACTGCAAGTTTGTTAAACTCAGGTTTTAACTCGCAGACTGTCCAATAACTTTGCTCAAAATAAAACAAAAATCTCCTGCAGAAATGCGTTTGTTTGTTGCTGTATTTTTGTCTGTTTTTTATAACACTTATTTGACAAACTGTACAACAACTGTTTTGTTTGTATGAAAAACTAAGAAACTTTACAATGCGCTCTAAAATCGAAATTATTTTATGTTTTGTAAATAAATATTTTAAAATTATGGAACTAGTAATACAAAGTGAAGAAGTGCTTGCAAATCAAGCAATTTTTTTATCGGTGGATCGATATGTCATATCGTTTATTTTCACTTTCCAGAGGTCAATGAAAATATTATCAGCTGCTGCCGGTCATTTTAACTTGGCAGCACTGAATGTACCACAGCGAAAACAGGGTTGCGTTTCATAAAACCAAATATAAACCAATTTAGAAATGGTTTTAAGTTGATTTTAACAAAAACAATTTGTATGGTAAAATCAGGTTTTAATAGTTGGTTTTAACTTTAAAACCAACTTTTATTAAAACCAAGTCAATGTGAAAACACTATAAGGCCTTTAGAGTTCTCTATGGTCTCCACCAGTACAAGTTATTAAAAATATTTGCGCTTGATAATGGAAAATACCACAAAATAACTGTAAGCGATAAAATTAGTTGCGTTAAGCATTAACAAACAAGTGCGAGGCAAATGCAAAATGATCGAATTATCGAAATTATCACACTTTCGAAATAGCTATGATGACGCGAGAGCTGTTCATCCCAGAGTTGCGTTACAACTCTTAAGCCCATTGGACAATGCAATGCAGCAAAATGGCTTTATTTCTCAACTAATTGAAAAATAAGGACGTGATTGCACTAAACTCCAGTGGTTATAAAGCCATATAGACTAATTCCAGAATTAATTGAGATATAAAGACTTTTTGGTTTATTACTTATGACTTGTTTGCCGTGAGCCGACGAAAATCGGTATATTGTAGTGGAATCTCGTTCAATCGAAAAAAGAATTATTTTCTTGATGCCTATGGTCCACCAGATGTTTGGTCGTGAAAAATTAAAAAAAAAATATTGCAACATAGGCAACACCACGTAACATAAGTCAAGTGAAAAGCAAGGAATGCGTTCTGTGGACCCAAATTGTTAGGTATTCATGCACATTTCTTTCGCGGATCTTCTGGTTATGTACGACGTTTTTGTACTACATTATAGAAATACTCCAACATTGTTTCTCTAATCTTGGAGATAAAGCTCGAATTACGGCAAACACCATGAGAGTGGAAGTTCAGAGTTATGCAACGACCTTTTTACAAGGTTGGAAACCGAAAAAAGTAACGGTATCGGTATTGATACCGGTACAATTATTTTTTAAATTTCGGTATCGGTAGCGGTATCGGTATTTGTTTTATTTCGGTATCGGTATTACCGGTACATACCGTTATCGAGTTTATAATACCGGTATACCGATATTACTAAATTTATTATTTCAGGCAGTGGACATAACAAAAAATCTTTTTTTATTAAATTACTTCAAAAAGGGAGTATTTTTACATTAACATATGTACTTGTATAAAAGCATACAAACTTATTTGTTTCTATATATGTTTTTATACTATTATTAAAAAATAATTTATTAAAAAAGTGAAACAAGGAGACTGCAGTTCAAAATTTACATATATAAAGTATACATTTTGGTTAATTAAACAAAATAGTAATAACAAAAATTAAAAATTTAAAAAACCCCCGATATATCTAAAAAGGATATGACATCTTCTAAACGGCTAGACCGATTTTCTTCAAACATAGTTAAGAACCATCTCGATCAAGTCACCTTTCCAACAGAGAAAACTAAATCAAAATCGGTCCAGCCGTTTGGGCTGTACGTGGACACGGACAGACACACAGATACACAGACAGACACTACAAACTTCCCCCCAAACAAAATGTTTCGGCTTTTTCTGAAGTCAGACTTGTCGTACCGAATTCGTTAAGACATTTCGGTAGTTTGTCTGAACTCAGACTTTTCGTACCGAACTCGTTAAGAAATTTCGGTACTTTTTCTGAACAGTTTTTTTTTAACATTAAAACTTTGGTTTTTGAGTACATATGTACATAAGTAAAAGTCTCAAAATTTTTTTTAATACATATGTACATATGTAATTATATGTTGATGAAAAATAAGGATTGTAACAAATATTAAAAAACGTGAGTATGTGCAAATTATTTCGACAAAGCAGCAACATAACAGTGAAACGGTACTCTGCTACAAAAGCTAAAAGAAATCGTACCTACATGTCGTTACGAATTCGTACCGACTTATCGTAACAAATTCGTTCCGACATATCGTTACGAAGTCATGTCAACCATTTCATACAAAAATTGTTACGATTTCGGTAATATTTCGGTTCCGAAATCGGAAGATTTTGTCGACCAGTCGTTACGAATTCTTTACGAATTCGGATCATTTTGTTTGATGGGTTATAACACCCCTTTTTTTTGGTCGGGGTTTAAAAATAAAAGTTTTGTCCATGATGTAATTATACAGGTGACTGCGTAAGGATTTATTATACAAAAATACGGCAACCATAGCTGTGTAAAGAACCGAAGAATGTCAAAAGCACAAAAATAATTGTACCAAAACCAACACAAAATCGAAGTTTTTGACATTCTTCAGCTGCAAAGCACATAGAGCAAAAAATTATCAGCTGTAGTAGCGCTGCCACCTAGTTAGATACACCTTGGTTTTGTCTATACCCTACAAGAACAGTACCAGTCAATTGACTGCTCATTTGATCGGAAGTCAAGCAGGATATATTCATCATTGCGTAGAACAAAGTTTCTATCACATTATTAAAGGCAAAATGAAAAATGTGATGGAAACTTCTGTGTACGTGTGATGTGATGAATATAACATATAGTTGAACTGCTCACTCTAGTTCTTTTTAGTAATCAATGATAGCATAAATATTACTCAAGTTTGACTGATCATAATTGAATAATATATCCCCCACAATTGAGCAATCATACATTATTGATATACTGACAATAAATATAATTTTTATTATTTTAATTGTTTTTCTTTTATTATAAAAAGTCACTTAAAAGTATAAAAGCACATAAAATATTTGAAACGAAAGATAAGTTCAGCAAAAACAGAATAACCTAGGCGGTATCTAGCCCTCTTCACACCTTTTAATCTCTTGCTTTTAACAAATATCTAAAATTTTGAAAACAAATGTATTAAATTAAATTTTGTAAATTTCTTTTATTCAATTTTTACTTATCTTTTTTAACACTTATACGGGTCTGTTCTGCAAATCACGACATGCCAAATCACGGTGATTTGTAAAAATTAATAAAAGCTAAATCATTGCTTTTGTATATTTTACGCTTTATAGCTTTGGAAGTTGGAAGAAAATATGTTATTATAAATGAAAAATACTTAAAACGCAATAAAATCCCATTACCAAGTCAGCTATTAACAGTTTACTTTTGAAATCACGTGATTTGAAATCACCGTGATTTTCAGAACAGGAGGGATAAATTTTAATTTTCACAGACAATGTATTGTATTTTTTTTAAATAAAACTCGATGTTTTAAAAGTTTTGGCATATGTACATTAGATGTCCCATTCTAATATATATGCTAGAGTGGGGCAGCTATAATTAATAAATAAATCCATCAAAACTTCCGATCAAATGACTAGTCAATTGACTGTCAGTATTGAATTCAATGTAAAATTAGTGCAAATGTGTTAGTGAACAAATCTTGTTTGTGTTAGTTTCAGTCATTCATTTCTTGTAGGGTACTGATATATTACACTGTGTGACAAATTTTGATGAAATCGAAATACCTGGGACGTGTTACTATTTTTCTGCTAGGTATTGTCGAGTATAACAATACAAATTGTATTTGAAATTTTCCAGACACCTCCAAAATCTTGTTACGGGTAAAAACCGGGTTTTCGTACCCGTAGACACTTATCAACCTCCAACTAAGTTAAATATCAACCGATTTTAAATTTATAAACGGATACAGAAAGAAGAGACTAAGACCTTTTGAACCATATAGATATATCTT
Source organism: Tachina lurida (assembly GCA_944452675.1). Taxonomy (NCBI): domain Eukaryota; kingdom Metazoa; phylum Arthropoda; class Insecta; order Diptera; family Tachinidae; genus Tachina; species Tachina lurida. The sequence goes on from OX101753.1 coordinate 43,725,085, forward strand.
GTTTCAGTAAATTTCAAATAAGTCTTTATTTTTTCACCAAATATGATTTTTTCGGTTTTTTCGACACTTTTCTACTTTGGACACGTTCTCAGGCAATATTTTTGTACTGGCTCTATATTGTTTATAACTTTGTTTATAAAACATAATTGAATAAGAGTAATTCACAGGACAGTTTTAAATATTTTGTTAGAAGACTTTTTGTTAAAAAACTACCTGTATGATGTATTTCGCGTTCTATTTATACGCTTTCGGGGTATTTAAGCTTCCAGGATGATGAAAGTGCAATTTAATTGATGTATATAAGCACAGAGTACAAAATTGGTATTTTAAAAGTACTTTTCTCCACCTCAAGAGGAATCTTTAACTTCAAATATAAAAGCTTAGAAGTTTTTTCTCTACCAAGTGTGTAAACACCACCAATACCAAAGAAAGAAAGTCAATTGAAATATATTTTTAAAATTTTTGCACATATTACGTTTTACAGATCAACTAAGTTGGATTGAAACTGAAACAACTTAACTTTTAAACAACTTTTTTTTGGTATTCTGAATAACAACTAATTTTAGTTGACTTCGAAACAATGCACGAAAAACAAAGGTTCTTATCTATGATATATGTTTTAAAACCATAGTATCCATTAAAAAACATTTTAACGGCCTGGCTCACGATGTCGACAAGAAATTTTCGTTCGCTTATTTATATTGAAAACAAAAACAAATTTTCTTATTTTGTTTTTGTTTTCAATATAAATAAGCGAACGAAAATTTCTTGTCGACATCGTGAGCCAGGCAGTAAATATTTTTAGTTTTGGCCTTGATATTTTTTCTTGAGATTCTATGTTTTATGAACATGGCAATAATATTGGTTGACAAATGGGATTGGTTGGCCGGAATCGGTATACCGGTACGTACCGGTATAGACGTAAACGGTAATCTGGATACCGGTATTTTCTAACCGAAATGGATATCGGTATCGGTAACGATACCGGTATCTAATTTTAGCGGTATTTGAATCGGTATCGGTATTTTTACGATACCGTTTGCCAACCTTGCCTTTTTATAAAACTTAAAAATTTTCGCTTTCGTACAAATTTATTAGCCTTTCACACAAGAGAACAATTGTGCTGGCATAACATGCCAGTTTGTATGTGAGAGAGGCAAAGAGAGTGGTTTTATGTTTGGCATAATTTTTCAACCGGCTTCAACCCCGCATCAGCATCACAAAACCAATACACACATAACTTAAAAAAACAGCAAATATCAAATGCATGCAAAAAACACTAACACACATTTTTATGCCGGATGAATTAGTCTCGTGTGTTCTTAAAAGAACAAAAATTGTGCGGCATAAAAATTATTTTCGTGTGTGACAGGCCATTTAGAATAGTTCCATACACGGCAATTTTAGTTTTTACCTCCACATCGCTCTTACATAAACTAAAAAGTACAGTGAAACCTCTCATAACTCTCACCGTCGTGGTATTTTTGTCCGTTTATTAGAGGTGTTCGCTTATGAGAGAGTTACACATTCATTTATTTCAATTTTGAATCTACAAAACTTGTCCGGTTATGGGACGTGCCCCTTATGAGAGGTTTCACTGTAGTTCAACTAAAATGGTCATGTGTGAACCCGGTCTAAGTAGCTTTAAATCTTCATGCTAAATTCATTTAATACTTACGCCCTTAGTGGAATTTATTAGATTATTACCAATACTAAAAATAATCAACTTTTCTAGTGTATCCAGGTTTTCCAATTTTGTTATCATATTGCTGAATAGTGAAAGAACTTCCAAATTAATTAATTTATCCAGATTTTCAATACGTTCTATGTAGTTGAAACTGAGATCAAGTTCTTTAAGATTTGTCAACATTTCAATGTTTTCAATAACTTCAATTTTATTACAATTCAAAGACAACTTTGTTAAATTCGGCAATATCCATAAGTGATCTATACGTAAAATATCTGTTGAATAAAACAAAAGAAATTAAATTTTAAAATTATTTATTGTTAAATATTTAACAAATTTGCACTTTATAGGCTGCTAGTGTACGAGAATTTAACGAATGTTGCAATTTGAAATTTCCTTTTCGTAAATTACAATAAAGTTTTTAAGGGCCATTATTAAAACTTAAATTTAGTTAAAAGTAGGATTTTATCGGACGTTTAAAAAGTTTTTATCAGTACAAGTTTAGCTTAACATAAAGTAAGCGCTAAGCTAAAGGCAAATGTATACTTTCTGGTAAGTTAAATTAAATTTATAATAATGAATAGCGTTTTATTTATATGTCCGACAAAATCCTACTTTTAACTAATTTTAAGTTGTAATAATGGCCCTAAAAGTTTTAAGCCAAATTCAAATTAATCAAATATTTCCTAAATGCAAAAACTATTCTTTTTTAAGACCCAGAGAACTTTAAATTGGAAAAATAACATAAAAAAGTTCAATTTTAAACCAAATAATTTTTTTATTCGAAATAATATGATCACCAGCCTGTTTTTTACCAATAGAATTCTGAAAGTGCAATTTTTGGTAAATTTTTTAGAGCATTGTTGGTTTCAAAGGCGTGATTGCTGCTGGTTTATCAGCATTAGTGTTTTTCACACGGGATTTCCCGGGATCCCGCACATTTTCCGGGAAAGAAATCCCGGGAAATTTGTGCGGGAATTCCCGGGATTTTTTGATTTTGTTATGGCAACTTAATTTGTATGTACACATTCCTTGATGAGTGTCGTTATTCACTTTATGAATGCGATGGTGCAAGGCCGAGTTTACATCTGGCACACATGCGTTCTGAGACTTAGATGTCTTTATTTAGAATTAGCAGATCGCGACGTTCAAAATTTAATTCTACAACAATTCATAAAAGTAAAAAACAGAAATGAGCAAGGAAATAAAAGAAAATTACAAATAATTACAGATTCTCTTTGGTATGCACTTGTGCAAAAACGATTGTTAAAGTTAAAGCATTCGTTAAAACCGGTTTTGTCATACAAAACTCGTTTGTTAAACAAACTTTAAGTTTAACTATGATTTTTTCATAAGGGGGAAATTTTGTAATATTTTTTAAATAATACTCGTATAATATGTCAATATTATGGTATCTATGTATTACTATTATATAAAGAACGGAAACGGTATTATTTTTGACTAATGTGTGTATAAAACGTTATTATTTAATCGATCTGTGTTTTGTACTGTTTCCCGGGAAACTGAAAAATCTTTCCCGCTTTCCCGGGAAATGAAAAAATCCGGGAAAAGAAAAACTCTAATCAGCATAAACAAGTGGTCTCACAGGACGTGTTAGCTTAAGGTGAAGTAGTTAGCACGTTGGCTACAAAACCAAAGGTCCTAGGCTCCAGACCTTTCTCTAACAGTAATTAAATAACAACACCTTTCTGATGTACAGGGACACTAACCTTTGTATCACTTGTTGTTTTTTTGTTATATAAAAGTAATTTACTAAAACTAATTTTTCTTTTTTTTCTATAAATTAAACATTTGTATCTTATATTCTTAAAAGAAAGAGATTAGTGTAATAGTATGTATATTTCCACCGGCATGGTTTATACAAATCATGATGATTTGTGCAAATCATGTTAATTTCTACATGATTTACCATACATTTTGCATATGGATAAATCATCTCAAAGTGGTTGATTTATTTTAAATAATGTCGAAAATACTATTTTTCGAACTCGATTTGTGTATGCAACTCTGCGTTGCTTTTAAAATTACAAACTCCATCCCTGGGCCATTCATCAATAGTAATTGACAATTTCGAAGAAATTACATTAAGGAATATTTAATCAATTTTAAATGTCAACCACATGTGAATAAAATTCACATTACAGCTGCTGCGCCCACCTTATAAAGCACGTGCATAGATTGAGTACAAAAATTCGAAAAACAAATCACTCACAAGTTCGGTGGAAACACTTTGAAGTGATTTACTTAAACCTACTTGATTTAAAGTCGGTGGAAACATACTATAAGAGAACAAAAAAATAAAAAATGATGATTCCAGGTTTGGGAAACTTACACTTTTTGTGATATATACTAGGTCTAATTAATTTTTTCTTTTTCTATATAAATTATATATATTTTACGTTTTTGAAAGAAACATTTGGTGTAGAAAATTATAAAAATAAAAACCATAGCTCCAGAGCTGAAAACTTTTAACTTTTTTTCTGGATATTAAATTAATTATTATTAACTAAATAAAACAATTTTTTTTAATTTCCTTTTTTCTTTGTTCACTTAACATACTTTATATATTTTTTTAAGAACTACTAGATTGGTATAAGGAAACAGAAAAAATCTAAAAGGATGATTCCAGGGTTGGAAAATTAATTAATTAAGCAACTAGTTCAAACTATTTTTTTCTTTTTGTTAAGCCGTAAGAGCTACAGACAGAAAATGTATAACTTTGGATGCTACAACAGGAAATAAATGAGAGTTAAAAATTAAAGGGTGTTCCAAAACGAGCAACGAAAAATGTTTAAATCCATGTAATGTACATACAATTGTATGTATGTACACGTTAAATTTGTAAAGTTAGTGTATTTTTCACAGACTATAACAATTAACACTAAAATTTGAAAAAATTTAAATTAAAGGGGTTCTATCAGTTAATGTAATTTTGACAACTTGTTGTATCTTGAAAACCGTAAGATCCAAACGTTTGAAATTTTGTAAAACGGTAAATCTAAAAAATCCCAAAATTATAAAATCGCCAAATCGAAAAAAAATCACCAAAAACAAAAAAAAATCGCCAAAACAAGAAAAAGCCAAATTAAAAAAAAAAATCTAAAACTAAATAAATCGCGAAAAACCTGAAAAATCGCCAAAACGAGAAAAAAGCGACAAAACTAAAAAAAATCGTTTAAACTGAAAAAACGCCAAAAGTAAAAAAGCCATTAAAAAACGCTCAAAACCGAACGTACGGAACCCTTCGTGCTCGAGTCAAAGTCGCACTTTACTTAATTTTTTTTTTATACATGTTAAATTTTTATTTAAGTTTAAATGAAGGTTTGTGCCATGTTGCTTGTTATGCTCTCAGCTCAGTTGTGTTTTTAAAATGGATGGTCTTTCGTTGACACCTTGTAACGAGTTCTTATTAATTTTTAGTAAATAGAGATAAAAATAAAATTTATCGCTAAAGAACAGTCCTAAATATAAAATTAATTAAAGGACATGTTCCATTTCATTTCCGTGAATCAGTTCCTTTGTGCTGAAATTTGAAAAAATTCTTTAGGAATGTATGACGTGACGTCGTTTTTGACAACTATAATAAGGGTGAATGAATGTAACAACTTATTAGTATAATAAAATATTCAACTCATTGCCAATATCGAAAAATACCGAGAGGTCACATACTAAAAATTGCACTAGAGCAAAAAATTAGAAATTTTTTCACAAAACAAATATGTATGTATGTATGTGCTTATGTACATATGCATCTCTATACTATATATACGCACTTTGGTGAAGGGTGTATAAGATTAGGCACAACCGAATATAGCACTATTACTTGTTTCTATTGCAAACGTTTGCTGACGGCAAGTCTCATGACGAACATTGTTGCTTAGCCATATGTCATCGATGTCAGAGCATGGTCAAAACATGCACATGCGTGGTCTCCATTTGCGATGTCCGAAATGATACCCATACCAAGTTCATGGCTAGTGGAGACCCCTAATAAATGGATTAGCCCTTTCGTCAGTGCTATCAGGCTTAAAGAAACACCCTTTATATTGCCACATTTATTTGTTTAATCAAGTTAATGAATTTTTTTTACAGTTCGGACTAATTCCAAAGTTTCACTTTTACTGAGGCCAAATCAGTTTTATTTTAATTTAGCAGTTCACTTCTTAAAGATCTGTTTAGGACTAATTACATACTTACTTTTGAATTCTAAACGTAGAGTCTTAATGTGTTCATAAACTATGGGTTCCATTTGATGTAAACGTGCCTCTTCACCCTTATAGCCATCCTCTAAATATGATGCCTCTATCATTTGCTTACTAATAATACCGGGTTCGATTTCTGGATATATTATTTCATTCAGAGATTTAAGATTTACCATCTTTTTATTATCAGCTCCAGTTTGTTCCATATTTTATTGTAAACTATTGAATAAAATGCGAAAAAAACATTATAATTTTCTTATGTTTAATTTTGATAGTTTGCTGGTTGCCAAGGAGTTTGCCATGAAGCACAGTGGGGTGCGTATGTTGAAAATAATTTGGGAACTATTAAATATATCAGAATGAAAATTCTTATATACCTATAAATTGTCATGAAAATGTGGTGCTAATTATCTGTGAAATGTGAAATGATCTTGGGTGGGCCCGAAAATTTAGATATTTCAGATGTACAATTAAATTTGAAAATCGCCCAAAATGCATTCATATTCCGAATGCAAGAGTTTTTTTTTATTTAAATGGTCATTGAGAACACAATTATATACATATATCTGTACATAGACTCGGACAGGCACGCATGTACACAGATGCACAGATACACACTATACACTTATAACACCACTTATTTGGTCGGGGGTTAAAAATATAAAAATAAAGTTTCATCCAGTTGTTTTTTTTTACCATAATTTGCCATACATTTGAATATATAATTTTCTATGAAAAAAGATGAACAAAAACTTTTTTTTGGACATGTTGGCAACATAACGTGTTGCCACAGGGTGGATATATAGGCAAGACAACTTAAGTCGCACGACAAAATTGTGGGGTGTTCTATGAACGCTATTTCTTACATAGTCGTCTAAGTACCTGCTCGTCGAGTTTGTCGTTTTCTACAAACAGGCTTGAAATATACGGGTATGTTCTGGCAATTCCACACCTTTTAATTTCACGTGGAATACAGAACATACCCGATACTTTTAAGTAATCGAAATCGTGGGACAGGCCGATAGTTTTTAAATGCTTAAATGATTGCGTATTAATTTTATCAGTTGATATATCTTCTCCTCAATAAAACAATAGTGTATACGCATTTACACCATAATTTGTTTATTGAATAATAAGAGTCTACATAACTGTTTCCGCCACATATTTAAATGACCACAGCTTAAAAACATTGAATATTTTCTGAAATATTACTGGTTTCCCAGATGTCTAATAACACAAAAACCTTAAACTCCATTATCGCGAAACGGCAGAAAAAATTATACACTATTGTTTTATTAAGGGGACGATATATCGAGCCTTCTTTTCGATTTTAACGTAAGCGACATTTTATCGAAAATATACTTTTTTATTGAAATTAATATGGGTTATGGGTTATCCATAGTTTAGAATTATCAAAATGCCCAAATTGTTGATAACTTTCAGATACAGGCTGTACAATTTTATCGTAAGCGACAATTTATGTACAAGAACATATTTTAATATTTTACAAAAAACCTTCTCCTGAAAACTTTAATTATTGTCGCTTACGATAAAATCGAAAATAAGGCTCGATATAATGATGTAAATAACAAAAATACATGATTCCCTAAAATTTCACACGGATACGTTAAAAAATAAAAATTTTATTAACGGAGCTTAAAAGTCCATAACTACATTGTCAACAAATGCGTAACCCAACAACAGTGCACAGTGGGCCTGACCTGTTCGAAAACGCATCACTGTTCTGCATCATACGATCGAAGCACTTTGGGACATTTAAATTTCCATCTGCAGCGCAGTGATGCATTTCCGAACCAGGCGCATTAACTACACTTTTATATAAAAAAACTAGAACAAAGGTTGCATGCGTGTTCCAAATATATATTCTTTCCCGAGTTCGGATTTTTTGTTTGTGTTTTCTCTTTAATAATACAATGAATTTTGCTTTAAATATTTGTAATGAATTAAGTATATCTTTACATGCAAAACGAAAGGAATACAAAGTAAGAAATATACTTAGTTTGATTAAATACACATCTTGTTTTTTACTTTTATTAAGAAATCAATGCACTTGCGGCTTTTTGTTTTCAGAAAAAGGGATTCTAAAAGGCCGTAAATACCATTTGGAAAAAATACTATTGTTTCTTCACTTTTTTATTGGATCACATCTGCATTGGTTTTTCTAATAAATAGTCTGAAATTTATAGTTTTTCGCTTCTCTTCTAAAAAAGAGTTATCGACCGATTTCTGTGCTGTCGGCCTTTGGAAAACTGTTGGAGTTCTTTCTTCTGGAAAAAATAAACGACGTTATAAATGACAGGAACATTTTGAGGGACTTTCAGTGTGAATTTAGGACTGGACTGTCGACAACACATGCACTTACAGTTTTTACCGACTACGCTTCCAGTGTGCTTTGGGATTTCTTCAAGTCAGATGGAGAGGCTTAAGAGATGGGAGAGAATGATTTTGGTATCTTGTCTTGGCCTAAGACCCTACTATGGACCAAATGGCAAACTTTGCAGACCATTTTACAGATCGATTTATGACGGAATTGACTTTGGACGTATGGATGTTTTTATGATAGGGAATTCAATTAGGTTCCTGGAATGGGCGCAGTCTTCAGATAATCCATTATCTTTTATTTTACCATAGGAGAATACGAACTCTAGATATTAATAACACTGTATATAACACTTCCCAATATGTAGTTTAATTGTATATAATTCTTTCTTTTGGTTAAGAATGAATTGGATTTTATTTCGTTGCCGTTTTAGTCATATTCTTTAGTTTGTAGTTATTTTGTAAGTTTAATTGTAATTGTCTCCCTTTACCAAAAATGGAAATGGGTAAATATAAGTTAGTTTGTCATTCCGTGTGTAATTTCCATAACATTCATATGCGACCCATAAAATATATTCTGGGTCCTTGTGAATAGGGAACACGAATAAGAGATGTCCGTCCGTCCGTCTGGTGTACGTGAAATCGGTTTTCCGAAGCTCCCAGAAAAGCTAGACTTCGGTCTTTGATTGGTGTGTCAGAAATGGTCCAAAATATATTGGTATTGAAAATCAGCAAAATGGAGCAGATGGTTTCAGAGCTGGAAAACTTAAACTTGATTTTGCCATGTAAAAGTGACTAGGTAACACACATTTTTTGATTTTTTTGTTAAATAAACATAATAAAATAAAATATAAAATATTTTAGTACGAATAAATTTTGTATTAAAAATATAAAAAAATACAAATAAATAAAAAAGCGTTTCCAGGGTTGGGAACTAATTTTTCCTTTTTTTCTATAAATTTAAAATGTTTACATTCTTGTTAAGACCACACGAGCAATAATCTTGGCAATTATTGTCGTGGCAACTGTCAAATTCGATTGCCGATACAAGATATTAGCGTGTGGACCGTATGAATATGTGTTCAAATATATATTCAGCAACAAATGTTAAAATACATTGCTGAGCAATAATCTCTTAATACATGCTGTCAAAATGAAATAATATTAATTTTTTTTCAACAAAAAAGTAAAAAAATTGTTTTAACTACATAAAACAAATAAAAGCTCAATTTACTATTAGAGAAACATCTATTTATTGATAATTTAATAGGCAGATTTTGTAAAAAATTTCGTTTCTAAACGTTTCAAATTTGTATGAAAAATAACGAAAATTCGTTTCAAAAAATATTTTTTCCATACAAATTTCAAAACGAAAAAAACGTTTCCATTTACAAAATGTGCCTTTAAGTGTTTATATGGATAAAAACCAAATATATTTGAATATACGTGTTCACCACCTCTAAAGACATTGTTGAATACAAGCAATTTGACGTCAAATTGCTCGTGTGGTCGTAGTGCAAAAGAAAAATATTGGTGTAAGAAATCAGAAAAATTTAAATTATGTTTCCAGGGTTGGGAAACGTACACTTTTTATGTTTTAAAAAGAAGATGGGTATAGAAAATTTGAGAAATAAAAACCACAGCTCCACAGCTGGAAAATTTAAACTTTTTAGGGTTCCGTACACCAAAGCTGAAAAGGAATCCTATTATTTTCGCTACGCTGTCCGTCTGTATATCACAGGGTATTTTCTCGTGAACCGTAAGAGCTACGGATCTGAAATTTGGACACAGTATGTAGACCTTTGGCCGCTACAACAGCAAATACTGGAGAGTTAAAAATTAAAGGGTGTCCCAAAACGAGCAACGAAAAATGTTAAAATCCCATGTAATATACATACAATTGTATGTATGTATGTCTGAACACTTGAAATTTGTAAAGTTAGTGTATTTTTATACAGACAACTACAACAATTAACACTAAAATTTAAAAAATCTAAATTAAAGGGTGTTCTATCAGTTAATGCAATTTTGACTGTGTAATTTGCACAACTTGCTGTATCTTTTCAAAAACGCTAGATCTAAAAAATTCCAAAATTATAAAATCGCCAAACCGAAAAAAATCGCCAAAAACCAAAAAAAGAAATCGCCAAAACGAAAAAAAGTGCCAATTTAAAAAAAAATATATTTCTTAAACTAATATAAATCGCGAAAAACCGGAAAAATCGCCAAAATGGAAAAAATCGTCAAAATTAAAAAAAAATCCCCAAATTTAAAAAAAAACACCAAAAGCCGAAAAAGCGCCAAAACGAGAAAAAAGCGACAAATATAAAAAAACTGCTAAACTGAAAAAAGCCAAAAGCGCAAAAAACGCCATTTAAAAAAAATTCTGAAAAACGAATGTACGGAACCCTTCGTGTGCGAGTTAAAGTTGCACTTTACTGCATTTATTTGATATTTAAAGTTACTAAATAAAACTAGTATTTTCCTTATTTATTTTTTTCTTTGTTCACTTAACATATTTTATATATTTTTTAAAGAACAAGATTGGTATAAGGACCCAAAAAAATTTAAAAGGATGATTGGAAAAAGTACATTTTTTTGTTATATAAAACTAATTAAATAAAGCTAGTTATTTCTTTGGTAATTAAATATATTCTATACTTTAGAAAGAAAAAAATTTGTACTCGTATTAAAACCAGAAAAATTTAAATTATTCTAGGTTTGGAAGTTGAAAAAAAAAAATTTGGGTAAAAAAATAATCAAAAATAATTTTTTTTCATTTAAACATATTTCATATTTTAGGAACATCTTTACTCAAGCAAATTCTTTAGTCGAAGAAACCCGAGAGTCACTTACTAAAAATTGCACTATAACAAAATATTATAAATTTTATCAGAAAACAAATATGTATGTATCTGTATACTACATATACATACGTTGGTAAAGGGTATACAAGATTCGACACAGCCGATTATAGCATTCTTACTTGTTTTGTTTCCTCTCTTTTTTGGGACTTTATTCATAATTCTTTATATATATATATAAATATGGCACACATTTTTTTGTCGTATACTTTTAAGTACCTTATCCTACACCAATATTGGTGAAACATATATGGTTTAAAAGGTATTTTTATGTACATATGCACAATATATAAATAGTCTTAAAAATTCTTGGCATAAAAGTGGTAAAAAGCGATTCAAATTTGTTAAAAAAAATCAACTACATATTTTGTTTTTGTTTTGTACAAACATCCCAGCTAGCATTTTGCATCATAATCGGATTTTTTCCGAATCAGCTTAACGGGAAAAATAGCCGGATATGAGCTCATTTTTCGATCATAAATGATACTCCCGTTGTGAGAAAATGGTACCCTACAGATGAATCACACTAAAGAATCATTTATGATACGATTTGCTGATTAATTTTTGAGCAATTTTCTGGTTGTATTAAATCATGAAATGACTTTTTGGCGGTTTCTTTCCATTTTGTTCCTCTATTTTCAAGAAATCATTGTTCGATCATATAGATGAATCATAAGTGAATCCTTTTTCAATCACCTAAGTGATAAATCAGTTTTTAATCATCAAAAGTGATCTCAGGAGAATCAAAAAGAGATTTATGATCAGCCAAATGTTAGCTGGAATGCTTATAATAAATAAAGACATACATACATACATGTCAAGCGCTCTAATTTAGACCACCGGGCGATTAGAACTTAAGGATTTTTTATTAATGTTTGAAGCTTATTATATCTGTAGTTTATGTTTTCCTATCCATAGTTTGGAGTTATCAAAATGCCAAAATTGCTGATAGCTTTTTAGATACAGGCTATACAATTTTATCGTAAGCGACAATTTACGCACAAAAACAAATGTGAACGTTTGAAAAAAAAACCTTGTCCTGAAATATTTAATTTTTTTCGCTTAAGATTAAATCGAAAATAGAGCTCGATTTATCCGAATTTTTTGGCCAATATCATATTCTATTATTCATTAATTTAATAGAAATTTCGTATTCTTTTAAAGCAAACCTTAGCCAAATAAATTTTGCACTTACATTCTTTTATCATTAAATTTTGGTCCCCTTTATATTATTCCGCCCTAGGCTGGGGCCTCACAGGCCTAGTTCTTAATCCAGCACTGCTTCTATAGAATAAAGTCCTCCCTGTTATGAATTTATTTCAAAAATGCACCTTTTTCGTTACAATTTCGGTTTATTTTGATCTCCATGTAATGAATTACTCTATAGTGAAGTTTTTTTTTTCTCTTAAATTAAAAATTTTTGCATATATAATTTTGACTCATATGCGTTTTTGTTTCCATATAATTAAATTTTAAAAAAATATGTTGCACATACTAACAACACTGCATATTGCGAGGAAGTAAAATATAATCAATGAATAAAAAAAGAAGAAAGTCCCATCAACAATCATTTCTTCATCAATTAACGTACTTCGAAACTTTGTGGTGATGAAGGGTAACGTTAAATCCCTAAGCGTATGAGATGATTAGTGATCCCAAATGCTGGTATACATAATAATATCGAATATATAACCTCCAATATTAGCCAGATGTCGCCGAACAGGAAAATATATTTTGTCTAAAAATCAAGTAGTGGAAACAAACACGCTTTGAAAGCTTAAAATTAAATAAAAATCGAAAATGATAACGATTGCCGGCTGCATAATTATATTGGTAAGCAAATGTTTTGACCAAAATGGTATGCACTTTGTTTCCATTGGTTACACCAAAGGATGGTTTAATGCTTAGAGTTTATGCCATATGTATTTTAGAAGAAGAAATAAAAAGCACCCTTGTTAGTTAGAAGAAGTCTTCCACGTTGTTTTGTTCACTGACACTCACTTTAAGGTGTTCTCGTAATTTGCCGTAATGTTACATTAAAGACAATCGAAGATTTTAACAGGTGCAAATAGTTTTCCGAGAAATACAAAATTGGGTGTTATTTTCGCTGCAAAAGTTTTTGTAGCAGCACGAACGGTCGGTCGGTTATTCGGTTGCTTGTGGTGTTGTTGTAATATTTTAAAACGGGGTGGTGTTGGTTCATACCTTTTTAATTTTACATCCCGTATGCGTGTCTAGTCCTTGCAGACAACACGCTTCTTCGTTTTTTACCTGTTTTACTCGTCCGGCCTACACACACACTCGCACTAATTAACCCTTACAAAAACACATGTTTGTCCTTTCGCTCTTGACGTCTTATTAGTAAATTCGTTATTTTTTTGTGTTTGTTTAAAAACTAATCAAACTCTCTAATGGCGAGATCCGCTGCAAAAGTCTTGGCAACGTTTATACTAATGTTAGTTACGTTCTTGGTTGTTGTGGTATCACTTTTATACGTTTGTCTTCTTGATAAAAATTATTTTGAAGTGCCACAAATTGTAAAAGCATAACTTAATTCAAATTTCTTTTGAAGTAATTTTAAAATGAAAATGTTTATAACTCACATTAATTGTCTATTAATTAAAAAAAAAGTGTTTTAATATGAAAGTTTGTTGAAATAAATGGAAAAGTTACAACAACGAAAAAAAACACTACGAAAATATATGAGTAACACAATTATTTTACGATAACAGAAATAAATTTTGATTTAATCGATAAAGGCAGCAATTAAATCCTGCTGGAAAATACGAAAAACAACAAGCAGCCAGCCAATTCAGCCTGTCCACGTTTAAGTTGTTGTTGGCTGATATTTTAAACAGGAGTATGTAAAATGTGTGCTTTACTAAAATTTTCAATATTTTAAAATTAATGTCGAATTTCAAAAGTGCGCAGCAGTGTTTGAACATATTTGAAGGTAGTTATTTGTCGTAAAATTAAGGGCATAAACATATTTTATTTAAAGCTATAACTATTTAATGTTATAAAAGTGCTTAATACTTATTTATTTAGTATAAAGCTAGTTCGCAATATTAATTACCTGAGGAAAAAACTAGTGGATATTATTCAAACACCTTTGGCCAAAAAAAAACTTAAAATTTTCAATAGCACTTCACTACAAGAAAAAAGTCTACTGTGAGTCCGCGAATACAGAAAAACTTGGAATTTAGCTTAAACAAAAGAAATTAGTCTAATGCTAAATTTTAGACTTACTTACTGTCATTATTATAAATTGGCGTTAGTTAAAAGTAGGATTTTATCGCACGGTTGAAATTTTTTTCATTATTGCAACTTAACTTTCACATAAAAGTTTTTTTATAAGTTAAAAGCAAGTTCACCCTTTTTGTAATGGTTTCGTTAGTCAAATCGTATCGTCTTATTTTTACCCGACTGCGCAACGCAATGGAGGGTATTGTGTTTATCAGTCTATGTATGTATGCATGTATGTATGTGGGTTCCTTTGCGGCATAACATATAAACCGAACGCGTGGATCGAATTTGATGTTTCATAAGTCAATCAATTTGTCTTAATCCCGGGAGTGTCACTAAAGATATGTCAGTTGTCAAAACTCAATAGGGGGGCCAACAGACGCCGTTTTATAAATACGAAAAAATAAGAAGTCAGCGAACTATTTTAAAATCATCTTTAGGTTTCTCTTATGATTTTTCATTTCGAAGGACCATTTAGGATATTTAACGGTTAAAAGTTGGACGCAGTCGTTTAAGTTGTCGTATCGTTTAAGTTTAAGTTTAAGGCTACCAATGACTGTGTCAGATGTTATTTTATTTCTCTTTGCTTTACAACAGCTTCATAACTCAAAAAAATAGTGTGCGAAAAAAAATTCAAGTTTTCAATGTTGCGTGTAAATTATGGAAGAAGAAAAATTTATTTTTCTCCCAAGAGTTGAGTACACGCAAAGAAAATATATTGTTGAGGTAACCATAATCAAACAGCAACATACTATGATTGAATTATATGGTTGCAGTCAAATCATATTATTGTCAACGGAAAAGCAAAGTTTAAATAATATTATTTTCTGAGTTAATAATAATATTATCTACAAAAACAATTAACTTTGTTATACCTAATCTTATTATTGTAAATAAGACAACACTATTGTTAGATGTGACTAAAATATAATTGAGACTTACCATACCATGTTCTAATATTATAATAATATTGTTAAATATGACCATAGTATTATTTTATGTAATAATAATATTTTGTTTTTTAATCATATATTTATTGGCAAATCGTTTGTTTAAAACAGCTGTGCGGTAAGTCCGAAATAAAAATAAATTAATATTGTTGAAATAAAATGTACGTATGTATGTATAGAAATGTATACTTACATATATGTGTATACACGAAATACAGACACATGTGTATAAAGAGATATACATACATATATATGTACATATTATTTTTATTTATCTACCCTTTTGTTTATAATATTTTTATTTATTTAACACCACGCGTGCACTAACTTTAGCTTACAAACGAAACAATGAACTGACAGATGTTTCTTAAAAAGGATTTTTTTGAAAACTTAATATATGGTTTTGGATAACATTATATTGTTATTTACATCATATTATTTTTACACAATAGTACAAATTATATTGTAGTCATAAATTTTTAACAAAACTATATTGTTAAACTCTAACCATATCGCACTTTCTATGAATATAATAATGTAATTATTAAATTCAAACATTACTGTTTTTATCGTAACGAAATTAATGTTTAAAATAACAATAACTAGTTTCAGAGAACATAATATTGTTTTCTCAACCATTTTACAACCATATCTTTTCTTTGCGTGTATACAAGCTATTTTTACGACAGTTTCATATCATGCGAATAGTGATATGATTATGCATTATTATTATTATTATTATTAGATTTTTGAGTTATGACGTTGTTTGTGTAAATTAGCCTTATGTACTTGCCACTTAAAAATTTGTTTTCTTATCCGACGTTGCCAATACATTTTCAATCGGCGTCAACATGTTTATTAAATGTTACAGATTCCGCTAATTTTACCATAACTTTAAAGGCCCCTAGAGGGTTGAATTTTCCCCTAATATTTTAATCGTATACATAAAATTAATGTATGAATAGGAAAAAAGTTAACCCTTAAACAAGTTTAAATTTGAATTTGATTATTTTCTGGTGTTTAGCCCGGCATATAGACATGCAAGTACTTGCATGTAAGTTGTGTGTACGCATTATCAAGAAAAATGTCGAAAAAAACATCCGATTGGCTGCAAGTGCCGAAAGTGTAAATGTGTTAGTAAAAAATACACGTGTAAACGCTTAGTAAGTTCAGATTCGAAATTTCTTATATTCAATTATATTTGGCTTACTTTTTAGGAAATTATTTTTAGGAAATTATTAAGATTTTCCATGCCTTACTAAATATATACATATGTATGTATATATGTTTTCCTATATAGATTCTCACAAAAATATCCCCTTTTAAATTTGGTTCAAACGTGAGCTTTTAAAACGCCGATGCACACACACATATATATGTATATATGTATGGTATTTCTTATTTCCGTGTACATTTTTTTCAGTGTAAAAAAAGATTAGTGACATAATGATCAAACAGAATGGCGGCATAAACACATTTTCCATAAAAATTTACACAAAAAAGTACATCCAGAAAGCATTCGGGAGATAGAATCTATTTTATTTTGATAGCGTTTTTTCTTATGCTCTCATATAGAAATTAATATTATCCCAACAATGCTTCCATACTTTCAATAAATTTCATACATTTTGTGAACAAAACTACAAAGAAATATAAGCACAAAAGAAAATTAAACAAAAATTAGAGAGCATTTGAAGTTACTGCCGTAGTTTTTATACCCTTTACCAAAAAATGGAAAAGACTATATATAGGTTTGTCATTCCGTGTGTAATTTCCATAATATTCATATGCGAGCCATAAAATATATATATTCTCGGTCCTTATGTCCGTCTGGTGTACATGAAATCGGTTTTCCGAAGCTCCCAGAAAAGCTGGAGATTTAGGTTTTGAACTGGTGTATCAGAAATGGTCCAAAATAGATTGGCATTGAAAATCAGCGAAATCGAGTAGACGGTTTCAGAGCTGGAAAGCTTAAACTTGATTTTGCCATACAAAAGTAACTAGATAACACAAATTTTTTGTTTTTTTTTGCTAAATAAACTTATTTTATATTTCAGTACGAATCAAATTTGTATTAAAAATATAAAAAAATAAAAAAGATGTTTCCAGGGTTGGGAACTATAACTTTTTTGTTATATAAAAATAATCTACTAAAAGTAATTTTTACTTTTTATCTATAAATTTCAAATATCTTACATTCTTAAAAGAAAAATATTGGTGTAAGAAATCAGAAACAATTAAAATTATTATTCCAGGGTTGGGAAACTTACACTTTTTTGATATACAAAATTAACTAGGTGTAATAATTTTTTTATATTTTAATTTATATCTATATATATATATTTTATGTTTTGGAAAGAAAAGTTGGGTATAGAATATTATAACAATAAAAACCGCAGCTCCACAGCCGGAAAATTTAAACTTTTTTTGATATTAAAGTAACTAAATAAAACTGGTATTTTTATTATTTCTCTGTTCACTTAACATATTTTATATATTTTTTAAAGAGCAAGATTGGTATAAGGAAGCAAAAAAATGTAAAAGAATGATTCCAGGGTTGGGAAAGGTACACTTTTTTGATATATAAAACTGATTAAATAAAGCTAGTTATTTAAAACCAAAAAAATTTAAATTATGGTTCCAGGGTTGGAGATTTAAAAAAAGTTTGGTTAAAAATATAACCAAAAATATTTTTTTTTTCAGTTAAACAATTTCATGTTTTAGGAAGATCTTTACTCAAGCAAAGTCCTTAGTCGAAAAAAACCGAAAGGTCACTTACTAAAAATTGCACTATAACAAAAAATTATAAATTTTATTACAAAACAAATATGTATGTATATGTATGCATTGTACCATGAGGTCAACCATGGACCTAGTAACCACGAAAATCATAATCTTTTGTAATTTTTCTCAAAAAAGTTCACGCACCAATTGGATTGGAAACTTTTATTGAAAGACATTTTGGAACACTTAAAGCACGGACTTGAACTAGCAAAAATATTATTTTACATAATCTAAAATTATTTCGAGGCCTTCTTAATGCAATATTGAATATTCATAATTTTATACGGTGTTTTTATTAATTTTTTATTTTAAATAAACATATTATTAATTGTTCTTGGTGTGTGAACTTTTTTGACCTTAACGAAAAAATAAGTATACGTTCCTTTAAGTTTTTTATGCTCTATAGGATTGTGCCAATTTTGATATTCCAAAAAATTGTTAAAAAGTTATATCCCTAATGTATAGATGTACTTATGTATGTATCTGTATACTACATATACATACGTTGGTATGTATATGTAGTTTGCGAACTTATTCTGTTTAATTATATATATTGTCATGCCAAAAATGCTCAGTAAGTTTTGATTTTTCGCCATGAAGAGACTAACAAACGAAAAATAGTTCCAAATCATTGAATTCTATTATCAAAATTCGTGCTGTTTGAGAAATGTGTTTCTAGCGAAAAATTGTCTTCAGCGACGAAGCGAATTGCCTAATTTGTTGTGAATAGCAGCCATAGTCAGAAAATGTAAGAATTGGACTTGGTTGACATGTGGTTTCAACAAGACGAAGCCACACTGCAGGCGATACCATGAGCCTATGAGAGTCGAGTTTGGCGAGCAATTATCACGTTTTGTAGCAGTCCAATGGCCTCCAAGATCACGCGATTTGACCCCATTAGACTATTTTTTTGGGATATGTGAAGTCAGTCGTGTGCAGGAACAAGCCAGCCACAATTCCAGCTGCCATTCTTGAGATACCGAAATGCTGGAAAAAGCAAGTAGAAATTACAGCTCACGGATGGACCAACAACATTTACATGAAATAATCTTCTGCAAAATTTTCTGTAGTTTTTATAAATGTTCAAAAACCCAAACAAACGTCAAATTCTTAAAACTGGAATATTTTTGTTTTCAATTACTTATATTTTGTAGAAAATGCATTACCTGTGGTCTAATCACCGCTTTCGATAACGAGCTGATTCGATTACATTTTTTCTGTTTGAAATTATGGCAGTCGCTATCTAACAAAGTAATGATACGGTTCAATATCGAATGCCATAATCTCTAACTGAAAAAAAGTGATCGAAAGCGGCGAGTATACCCCTGTTCTTATATTACTTGTCTTTATATGATGAAGAAAATTAAAAAGGTCATGTCATATTCAATATCGAATACAGCGATCTCAAAAAGTGAAATTTCTATTAAACCCATTGTATTACGAATGCGACGAAATGGGTTTTATGAGTTATTTATATTTTATGAATACATGTATATGTATGTTACTGTGTTGAACTATTACACTTGTTTATAAAATACCTTGTTGTTAAATAATTTTTATATCTTATCGCCTTTGAAAATACTTTTTAAAAATTATAGAAATTTGCATTGTTGAATTTTGAAAATAAAAGAATATAATAATATACATATATAAAAGTGTGTTTCCTTCCAATGAAAAGGAATAAAAAGGGCATTTTAAATAAATTTTAAATAAAATCGTAATTTTTATGCTCGGGCAACGTGCCGCTCACTTCGCCCATTTTAAGGTAGCGATCATTATAGGTCGACCAGTACCAACTTTTTTGAGCCAGAATTGTGTGATATGAACACCACCAACATGTGGTTTCAACAGGACGGCACACATGCCACACAGCTCATGCCACATTGGAGATTTTGCACGAGCAGTTTGAAAATTAAATTTTAACGCCTTTGTCATTGTTTTTATAATTGCCCCGCTTGCTATTGTATAGCTCTTATAGCAGGCTTTGACGGTGTCGACCGAATCAAGAAATTCACTTCTATTTTTATTTCAAATGCCTAAAAGTATGCTACTTATTTCATTAACATACAGTATTGCTAGAATAGAACAGATTTTTACATGTAGGAAAACTCAATGTGGCGTACTTCCCTACTAGAAAGCTACTAGTCAATTGACTAGTCATTTGACTAGTAGCGACGACCACAACTTCGGTCACCGTCTCCAGTTAGTTTATTAGGGGCTTGGTGAATAAAATGACCAAAACATTTGTGTACGTGTGATTTTTTCTCTCCCTCTATAGCTCATTAATTTCACTTAATTAAAACACATACATATATCTGAACGGCTTACTCTGCTCCATTTTTGCCAGTCACAGATTACATAAGCATTGGTAAGCTATGACTAGTAAATGATTACAAGGCAACTGGTCATCTGTTACTAGTCAATTTTTACATAGAAACTGGTAAAATGTAACTTTTAAATAAATAAACATAATTTTTATATTATTTTAATTGTTTTTTATTATAAGAAAATAAGGAAATAAGTAATATACATATCTAAAAACAGTCCGAAATAACGTAGATGGCACCAATCTAGTCTTCTTTTAAATATATAAATTAAATTAAACTTTTCAATTTCTTTTATGCAGTATTGTTGTTACTTAACTTTCTTAACACTTGTTTAAATTTTAACTTCACAGACCGAACGAATTATATATATATATATATTTTACAATAAAATGCGTTGTCTTAAAACTTTTGGGTTATGTACATTAGATGTTTCACTCTAACATACATGTTAGAGAAGAGCAACTATAATTGGTAAATGTGTTGGTCATCGCTACCAGTCAAATGACCAGTCAACTGACTGGCACTCTTAAATTCACTATACAATTATTGCAAATGTATTAGTGAAAAAATGTCGTTTGTGTTAGTTTCGGTCATTTATTTCTTGTAGGGTTAAGAGCAATCGTGGTTGACAAAAAATTATAAACACAAACAAACAGACAATTCGTAGGATTTTTATTTAAAAAAATAAATTTGATAAAATGCTAAGCAATAACTTTACAGCGGCAGTCCCCGAGTGCCACACGTATTATTTTTAGAAAACTACTAGTACCATTGGTACTACTTTAGGACTAGTTTATAGCCAGTTTTTTTGTGAAGAAAAATTCTAAAAATTAGTGATTTTATTCCTTTTTTACCCAATGACAACTGCTAGTTATAAAAATTCAAAAATATAAGATGGTAATTATAATTATTTATAGATGAAACTAAAATTTTAATAACTGTATGATACCAATTTTCATTATTATCGCCTGCTCTCCTGCAGGGTACTTATATCTATAATACACATGAATCATCAATAAAAAAATACACAAAACTTCAATTACATAGATATACTAGCTGACCCCGGTCCGCGTTGCTGGCCCTAAGCAAACATTAGTGTTGTATATGGCATTGGTGGTACAATATGAAAATTGGATTTTGCCCACGAATAAACTAAATATTGCGCCATCTGCCATCGACGAACTTCAAACTACACAGAAACGCTCCTCACGCCCCATAGAGCATGTATATAAAGTTTGGTCTAAATCGGTGCAGTAGTTCTTAAGTTACGGTGCAAAAACACAAAAAAACTAAAAATTGCGCCATCTGTCGGACGAATCACTATTTCTGAAAGGTGTGTAGCATTTACCGGGGTAGAATATATATAAAAAAACGCGCCGGTCTTTTACAAATATTTTGTGGGGTGGAAGGCGAAAATCTGTTGGGGCATTGAAGAGTTCACCCCTAACAAATAAACGTGTTTTTGATTTTTATATATTATTAAGATGTGTGTTGGTATACATGTGTATGTATCCTTAAGTGTAACAAGGTGTTCCATTTCTTTTTATCTATTTTTGGGTATAAAATTATAACATTTAATTATGTCACGTGAACAACCACAATGACCTTGAGTGTACAAAATTTCGATTTATTGATATTTATAGTTTTGTTTCTATCCATTTAATTTGTTGGCGAGCTTAAATATCAACTGACTGATTAGTTGATTGATAAGGATGTGTGCTTCTTGTAATAATTTCCATGTGTCTATACCCTCGTATGCAAGGAAGAACGGCCTTACAAAAATTCTACAGTATATTGAGACCTTAATACCGGCGCACAGTGGCACATTTTGTGAGTTGGCGGTCAAAATTCTATAACTTTTGACTGGATTGAAATTTTTTTGTTGGATAGAAGACATCTTAAGCTTCAATTTAGTGTATTAAATTTAAAATCGGGCCTTATAAAAGTACACTTATATATGATTGAAAAATGACTTTTAAAAATATAGGTATTATCGGCCTTAAAGAAAATAAATTTGTTAATTTAGTGATTTAAAATTGCATTTTATAAATAGTAACGTTAACTCAACTAAAAAATTACATACATAATTAAGCCGTCCACCCGGGTCCATTTTATTTTGGTCTCCAATGGACCACTTAGAATACGGGTTTGAAGCTCATAATTGTTTTAAATATATTAATATTGATATAATATTTAGCAAAACTAATTTTATTTTAATCGTTGAAATTCCTGTGAAATTTTAGGACAATCGGTCCACATTTACTCATAGGGCCCTTGTAAGTCAAAATTCGTAAAATAGCCTTGGTGATCATAATTCACTAACAATTGTAAGTTCGACAGCTTTAAATGTTATTATTATATGAACAATTTCAATATATTTTAAACGTGAATCCATAACAGATATGTAGGAGATCCATATCCGAAAAAAGGTTTTACCATAAACTCTAAGAAAATCTTTTTATTCCAAATAAAATAAACTTTCTTTTATAAATTTTCAATATTTATTGTGCTTTTTTACTCTAATTTTTATGATAATTTGCATAGAATACATTATTCATTTGACTGTTTTAGTGAAAATTTCATCTAAGTATGTCTCCTGTTCATCTTCAAGGAGCTGCTTGGCGTCTTTGTCCAATTCCATGGGGGTGGAACTCCATTTTTGTGGAATGCTGGAGATATATGGATCAGAAGTGCACAGTAAAATATTAAAGAGGTCTTCATTGGTAATATATCTAGATATCTTTCTTGTGTTGTGCTCACGAAAATATCTATAATCTTTGTTCCTTTTTTCTTGCGCTTCTTCAGAAAGATCTCCAATCGGCAGCATATTGTGTTGAATAATGTTTTCCCCATGATATAGTATTTTATGGACTGTCGATGGCATATTCCTCCAATCATATTTTTCGTTGTATAGTTTCGCTGTTTCATTAGCATACTGACCAAATTTTCTTGCATTTACCTTTTCATTGCATGATATTACTTGCAGTATGATTTTGTAGCGTTTTATTAATTCAAAATCTACTCCTGCAATAGCTGCAGCAGTTTCAGGATCAGAAAAATATTTTCTTGCTGTGTTGTCATCATTTGTGTTTCCTTCTCCTTGCTTTGGCTGATCGATCAGTAAACCCCATTCTAAATATTTTTCTTGTACGTGTTTCTTTTTTGCCTCTCTTTTGGCTTTATTTTCGTCACTATTTCGTTCTCTTCCTTTAAAATATAAATCATAGCTTAGCTTTAATATGTGTTCCATAAATCGAATTTTAGCATGGAGTGGGGACAAGCCAAACTCATAGGCTTCTTGGAAAGTAGTGTTTTCTGTTGGAAGTTGACTTACTTGGCTTGCGGTTTTTTGTTCTGCAAATAACACAGCTCGAAGATGATTTTGTTTCAGTTATAGCCTGTGCAACTTTTCCATCAGTTATTGTAAGTAACATTTGATAATTTATTTTAATCTCTTGATCGTTAAGTAACAAAGTTATCGGTTGAAGTTTATCTATTTGAGGTTTAAGTTTAGATACTTCTTCTAATATTACATCCTTCGTTTCCTTCTTAAAAGCAAATTTAATTGGTCTGCAATATTTTGATGAGGAAGGTATTTCGTTTTTCCATATGTCAATATCGGTTTCTTTGCTAGTGGATGGCTCAAAATTAATGTTGTTTGTTTTTAGTCTTAACGGAACAAAAGATATCATAAATAATTCAGAATCTGATATTTTTTCTGCATTATACTGCTTATATCGCTTTTGTCCAGAAGATCCATCGCATCCCCATTTAGAAATTAATGTTAGGCTACAGTCACCAAGCTTTTTAATATTATCTGCGTCCAATGTATTCAATAATCTTTCTTGCAATACCACATCTGCTGAACTCTGTAATGTTTATAGAATTTTGTGGTGGTAAACAATCTTTTTTAATTAAAACCAAATCTCTATATTCTGGATAAATGGAGCAATGTTGCCCAACTGCCCGCTTTCGCAGTTCCATATACTGATATTTTGTTAGCTTTAAGTCCAGAAATATTGAAAATGCTTCTTCAGATGTAAATTTTTTATCATCATTTTGTGTTGGAATGCTCTTTAATATTCTTGTTACAGGCTTGGGGCTCGCTTTCATTACATTTTCTATTATATCAATTTTTTTAGTTTTATTTTTTGTTGGTCCTAGTTGATGGAAAAACGTATCTTTAATTATATCTTGAGAAAATTCTTCATTAATGCCTTGCAGCTTTCGTCTTCCGGACTTCTTCAACTGGTCTGGCAGGTCGGCCCACATTTGCTGGTTTTGGTTGGCTTTCAAATACAAGTTCGCTTATAAGCCATTGTTTGTTGCAGTTAAACATTTTTTCCTTATTTCCATAACATTCATTACGCGTTAAAAATTATTATTTTTTTTTAAATGGTCGCACAACTCAAAATAAGGGTCTTATAAAATATGTAATATAACATCGTTTTTGTTTTTTTGATCAAAATAAATTTTAGCAAGATCGTTATAACTGAACTTAGCCATCGTTTTGACAATACTGATCGTCTTTATTAATTTTGTTTTATACACATCAAGTTTTCTTGAAGCAGGTATGTGTTTAAACGAGAGAGAGGAAAGAAGAAAGAAGAGGAGTACAGAATTAAATTACAAAAATGCATTTAATTCATTATAATAACAGTCTTTTATTATACCCTTTTCATTAATAAAACTTCTTCGAAAAAAAAGAAAAAACATACACACAATAAACACACATACACATTTAGATATACCGCACTCCCATACCTAAAATATCCGACATACAAGCAGTAAAATCATTGTAGTTCCTAGAGACGCAAATATAAATTTCAAAAATGAGCATATAATAACACCTCAAAATACGTACTAGTCATTTTACGAAGTTTGTCGCAGAAACAAAGTTGCGTTCCACTGAACATCGAGATTTGGGTATATTTAAGACCTTTATTGCAATGCCCAAATCTGGGACTCGAGCAAAGTAAGGCACGATTTTTTTAAACTATTTTATAAGTTAAGAAATGATATTGTATGAATACAAAAATTTTTTCCAAAAATATATACATAAAACCAAAAAAGTTATGCCCACTTGAAGTTCAAAAATTTTCTAAAATATTTTGAATTTCAGCTTCTCTTAAAAAAAACGCGTTTTTGATCACCCTATCCGAAGAGAAATAATCGAAATAAAAACTTAAATTTCTGGATTTCCAGGTTCCTATGTGTTTACTTTTATATAAAAAAAATTAAGCCGGTGACACAAAAAAAAATTTTTTTGAGTAGTTTTGGCCGGCATCTCTTCAAATGTGCCACTGTGCGGCGTTATGAAATACTACAACTTGTTCGAAGGCAAAGCACTTGACGTTCTGTAAGTCAGGGGGGCTACCGTGTATTTCGATTCGAAAAGTAAAATTTTTCGAAAGAAATTTCCGAATCGAATGCTAAACCGTACTGCGTAACTCGTTCGAAACGATTACAAAGTTGTATTTTGAAACGAATGGGATATTATATGAAAAGTTGGTAGCATTGCTGCTAAAGTACCAAAATGGCAAAAAATATCCCATAACAAAAAAATCTTTGCCTTGCAAAAAAATTTAATGTTATACGTATTTTATGAGAAAAATTAAGTGCTTGTTGTAATTTTTATAATGGATTGTGTTTGCTGTGGTTGGACGAGGATGATTATTATACGATTTGTTTTTAGCACCTGAAACATTTAGATGCCCTCTTGCGAGGTATGGATGCAGAGACATATAGTTTACCACTTCTTCATATTACTTTTATTTGTGTAATTTTTTTTAGCATTCCTTGAATGTTTCAAAATCACAAATATTAAAACATTTATAACAACATAAATAAGCACTATGTTTTAGCCAGTGTGACCAGATTTTAAAATAATATTAAGCTAAATCACGTTTGAAAAAAAGCTAAAATAAGCTAAAAAGTTACATTTTAGGCTAGAAAATAAAGCTAAACTTTTTTCCACTTCTTTGATCACTTTTCAATAGTTTCTTACTGCTAAACTAACGTTAAATATTACACAGACATATTTTTTTATTATACATATAGAATATTTGCTTAATGAAATTATTTATTAATTATTATATTTTAGATTTAATGAAGAACAAAACAAAAACTTCCCCAAAATAATCTTAAAAAGTTTTTAAAAATGTAAAAACATTTATACTAAAATACGAAAGCTTTTTAAGTGAATTAATACTATTTAAGGTAAAGCATGGATCACACTATCTGCACAATGTACCGAGTTTCGTCAGATCAGTGAAATAAAGTCATAAGTAAAGACTTTGCTCTAATTTATCGACTACTTGAAATACAAGGACATAATTGCGCCACACTGCATTGGTAATAAGCCCATATAGACTTATTCCAGAATTAATTGAGTAATAATGCCATTTTGGCTTATTACTTATGACTTTATTGAGGTGGTATATAGTGTTATCCAGGTTCAAGGCTATTTCAGGTTTTTGTTTTAAGTTAATTGATGCCGCTGAATGAACGTTCAACTCAAGTCAAATAATTTTATAGCCAAAAAAATTAAAAATTGTTTTGGCCACTAATATGAATTTATTTTTTTCCACTGGAATTCTAACCATTCTGCCATTATCTACTATTTTTCTTCTTTCCATTTCTGTTATAAAATTTTCGTATAATTTACATTTTGTATTTTTTGTAAACTATTTTACAATGCTAAAAAATTATAATTTTTATAAGTTGTTTATGTTTTTAATATATTTTTAGAGAACACGCAATATAGATTAAAAAGAAGCTAAAAAAGCTAAATGAGTTTTTAAAAAAAGCTAAAAAAATAAGCTAAGAGCTAAATGAAAATTTTAAGGCTAAATCTGAAACAAATAAGCTAAATTTAGCTCAAAATAAGCTAATATGGTCACGCTGGTTTTAGCAAATCAAACATTAAGTATAATTTGTTTATAACACCTTTTATTTATATTGAAATATTTAAATAATTATATTTTCTATTTTTCTCTCAAGTTGTCACTAACAAAATGTCTTTCGAACCATTTCCGAACGCTTTTTGCATAACTGACACTCGTTTTCGTATTACAGAGTAGCCCTTTCGAAAGGGATTTTTATTGTTCGTAATACAGAGTTGCTGTCTCGAAAGGGATTTTTAGTTTTCGATAGAGTACAAAAACCGTTCGTAAATTCGAAACAAGTAGTACGAAAATCGTAATACACAGTACAATTCGTTCGAATTCGTAAGTTATTTCTTTCGAAACGAAATACGCGGTAGCCCCCCAGGTTTTGTGTAGTAAATACCCCAGTGGAAAGAATGAGTGGATAGTGGTTGCGGATATTGTTTGAGTTATTCAAGCAAATAAAGTCCATACGAGAAATATTATTGAAACTACCTTTTAAAAAAATTTCATTACTTCCAAAGAATCTATATTAAAAATATGAAGATAATAAGTAGAAAAGGGAGTAAAAATCTATTAAAAATATTTAAGGAAATTTGCATGAAACGAGATGTGAAACATGAGAATTTTTTTTTTAAATTTTTCCTAAAGGAAAATATCATTATAGCAGGCCAAAAACAAAATTTTTTATCGCATACATTCCAATTCGGTGATTAGGAGTTTTAAAAGAGAAATTTTTGAAATGACAAACCCATGTAAAAAACATTACAGATGAACCAAATTTCTATTACAGATTCTACATTTTTATAACATCTTGGGAACGTCCTTTTTACTGTGTAAATATAAAAAATTTAAGTCTTTAGATGTGTTGAAAAAAGTTAAGAACCATTTTAACTGACTTAAACTCAACGTATTCGCTTGATTTTTTTTTTGTTAGATAGATTGACAATAGGAGCAGTGCAGAATGTATTTTTTCTTCTACATTTTTGTGTCTAAGGCCCAATAATTGACCTCTCAATTACATATATGTCACTTATCTTTAAAATCCACTTAAGTATTGAATTCATTTTTTCAGTACAAAGTTGAGAGACATTTAAATGCCCAACCTTGTGGACTTAAATCACACTTAAGTTTTACGAGCATACCATATGTTATTGTGCTTGTGTGTTTTTATTGAAAGCATGTACATGAACATCATGTGGTCGTATTAAAAAGAATTTCGTTTAATTTCCATAAATATATAACATATACAATATATACTTTGAAATCATGAAATATGTAAATAGAAAAATGCATTCTGATGCTCTTTTCGTTTCATAAAATGTGTTTTTATGCAATTTTAGTTTTCTTCATTTTGATAACCTAACTTTTTTATTTATAATAAAAAGCTGTTGTTTAAAAAGCCTTCCATAATACTTGGAAATTTTGTAGTGCTACCGTACTTTCAATGTAATTTAATAAGAACTTTAATTAACCACTGGAAAAATGAATCTACATATAAGTGCCACCTAAACTTAAGTGGCAATTACTAAATGGCATATAATTGGGAGGTCAATTATTGGGCCTAAGATAGTTAAAAACAGTTAAGAATATTAGCCAATCATAAAGCCATGATTTCTCTTTCTCTCTTAATTTGCTAAACAAAATTACAACAATTTGGCTTGGCAACTCCATAAACACTCAGAAGGAAAAACGTATTTTATTTGTTCATTCTATTCTTATTTCCATCTTTCTATGTACTTAAACGATTATTGCTGAAACTAATAAAATTTGGATATTTAAATAACGAGTGGTACTGTATTATTTTTCTTTAGATGCTTAAAAATAATATTTTTTTTTAATTATTAATAACTTTGATTAAAGTTAAATTCACCTACAGAACAAAGTAAGTTTTTTATTTTTGGTTTATTTTGTGTGCGTTTTGTTTTTGTTCATTGTTTTCATTATTTTTCTGTGCTTTAAATTACTGAACATACTGGAATGTTGGAATATGATGGAATGTTGGAATATGATGGAATGTTTATATTATTAGGCTAGCATATTCGTACATACATATGGGGTGTTTCTCAAAGAATAGGGAATAGAAACTTTTTTGTAACAAACGTTTTAATGGGGAGTCTAAAACCTTAGAGAAAAAGCGTTCAATGAAAAAATAAACGAATATTTTTGTTTTGGGCAATAATAATGAATATGAAGTGAAAACACTAGGAGCAAATATCTAATTACATTTAGTTCAAAAAGTGAACAACTTTTTTTTTAATAGTTTGCTTAAAATCTATTCTTATTTATGCCGATAAACGAAATTTTAAATTCGTATTTAGTAGTTAAGAAAGTTGTTTAAGAGAGTGGTTTACCTTGGAGTCTATACATATGTATGTATATTTGAACATGATATAAATATAGAAGGTACTTCCATTCTCTCATTTTTTCTTGACATTCACCTTCTGACAAGGATAGGTATTTTGAAGTTTCCAGTCAAATCGTGCTACCGTATTAATTTAATATTTCCCCTCTGTTTCCTGTTTGTTTGAAAATTTTATTTAAAAATTATTTCAGAAGTTTTTTTTTATAAATTCAAACAATTTAAAAAAAAATGTGATGATAAATGTTTTATTACCTTGAAAAGCAATGAAATGCATTGTAAATGTATTGTGGTGTTAAAAAAAGCGAAAATGAGCTACATATTACAAACTGTGGATGTACAAAATATCATTGTAAAAATATGAATGTAGCATATTTTAGTCCTCTACATTATCTGGTGTTCGCCAACAGTGTCTAAGAGCCTGCAAAATCTGTGAAATAGACTTGCCAAAATTATCTGATCGGGTATTTAAGTAATTTTTTAGAAAAACATGTTACAATATCAACAAGAAGAGAATTATATAGATTAAACAAGATGTAATATCAATCAATATTTGTTAAACTTAATGAAAATTCATTGCCAACTAATCAAAATCATCAATAAATTTTGATGAAAATATAGGCAGACAATTTAAAAAGATGCGCAAAGTTATTACATAACCACTTTTTAAACATCACATATGTGTAGTCATGTATATCACTTTATTTATTCGCAACTTCTGTTAAGATAATTACACATTTTTGTAAAAATTTTATGGGAGAAGACTTATATTTTTTACGATATGGGAACCTTTTTTTTATTTCTCTCAAAAAACAAACTTCAAAAATACTTATTTTTTAAAAACAAAGAGAGAATGGAAGTACCTTCTATATTTATATCATGTATTTGAATATAGTTTTTAAATTGTGTTTTAAATTCATCAAACTTTAAATATTTTCATTCTATTCTCTACCTCTGTGCGTTAATGGTTGATTTTCAACCACTGCGCGAACACTAGTTTTAGTCAAATGTACGAGTATAAAAAATAATGAGTCTTGGACAAAAGGCGTTAAGATATTTGTTGTTTATATTAAATTAAATAAAAACCAACAAGGAATTTTAACCTTTCCGTAAAAGTACGAACTTTCCTCAAAGTAAAGGTTCGTACCCTAAAAGAAAAAAAAAGCTCGAACAGAAATTAATTAAAGATGAAACTTTGTTGTAACAACTTTCTAATGTGGTTTACAAAAAATCATTTATCTAACAGGCTATATTGTACATATATTCATATGAGTTATGAGCTTGGAAATGTTTTTGCAACATCGAGACCAAGAGGTTTAGTTTCTAAAAGGCTGAATCTTCACCTAACTTTTTGTTCACATCATTTTGTAGTGTGATCAGTTTCTCAGAAGATACAGATTGTGTGCGGATAAAGTGAGATGTGTTTCAGATTAAAGTGAGCCTGGCCTTACGCCTAATCTCACCATGGCCTAAGCATCGAATGAAGCTGATCATCCAACCATTACCCCCAGGCACCCTTAGAAAGCACAATGTGACTTACCAAGCAAACATAGGTTGCAATCTTTGAATATAGTTATCCTTGTACCTTGCTGAGGTACTTAGAGCTAGCTAAACTCTTGCTGTTAAAGCAATCCAGCCGATACAATCCATCATATTTTTAACTTCGTGGGGTTAGACGAAGTCGACCTTTTAGGAAAGGAAAGTGCCGACATATTAAACCCATCCAACTCCTACAGCAGCTTGGCTGTCGGGCCACCAGCACCCGTGGTACCAATTTTAAGCCATTGGATATAAATCGAAGTTCCACCCCGAAAGGCTTCACCTCTATGGTCTTTTGAATTCAGGGCAGTTCTAGGTGATGATGCGCCTGTAAGGCAACATAGCAAGCTACATCCTTATATAAATACGTGCACATCCGTTGCTCTGTTATTTCAGAAATTGTGTAGTAACACATACGTTTTATGGGTAAATGATCAAAGATAGCCTTAGGAAAAAGCCATTTTAACCCGGATATAGTCCCCGGGATTGCACATCCGTAATCTACTAATAGATCCCTCAAAGGGGGGGGGGATCATAAATGGATTATTGATTGGCAGATGGGAGTTATCAGCTACTGTAATGTCAGAGTCTTCACTACCTCTAATCATTTAGGAATAGGGTATCTGCTGATGGCTATTTTCTGAAGAGAGTTCCAAAGGAAGGACTGCAAAGCAAATGACTAAAAAGCTAGATGAATATTAAATATTTTCTTATAAGCATCGTGTCTATGCTAATGTATATCACAGTGCCCTGTGTCATTTGTAGTGTCGGGGAAGTGAAATAATACTGAGCTCTCACAAAAGCTCCAGCGTTACTTCTAAAAAAATAAATAAGATAATATATGAATATATAAGTCTTTATTCTAATTAATAAGAAAAAGAAGGTTGACTTCCAAAACGTCAACCGCTTTGCCTTCGAACAAAGTGTAGTGTTTCTTAAACACCACCCACCGATTTTAAAGTTGATGCTACGTATTACAAATTTTCGTAACGTTGTATCTCATGGCAAAAGTATACATGATACGTTTTGGAAGTCAGCCGAGTATCGATTATCTGCATCTCCGCCGCCTGAAATAATAGGATTGATTTAAGACATGCAAACTTTACTTTGAAAAAGTGTTTTTATTGGTTAATTTTTTAGGAGAGCGTGACGAGGGGAAAATAAACGTTAATGTTCCCCTCGTATCTCTCTTTCCAACAAACTAATCAGCTTAGCAATAAGACTTGCTTAGTGTAAATTAGGACAAATTGTGTTTGGTGTTTAAACACATAAAGCTTACTTTGATATTCATACATATGTACATATGTATGTACATATATTCACCATACCATGAAGTAAATATAGATAAGGAAAGGAAAGGAATGAAGAATAAATGATCAAACAGAATTGCGGCATAAACACATTTTCCATACAAATTGACAAAAAAAAAGCAGCCACAGAAAGCAGTCGATAGATATAATCTATTTGATTTTGAGAACATTTTTTCTTATGCTCTCGCATATAAATAAATATTCTCTCAAAAATGCTGCCATACTTTCAATAAATTCCATTCATTTTGTGAACAAAACTACAAAGAAATATAAGCACAAAAAAAGAAAACGAAACAAATAGTAGAGAGCATATGAAGTGACTACGTAGACTTTATTATGGGCTTTGTTAATTTGACAACGATTTTTCCAGAAGTTGCGGACTTATTCTGTTTAATCATTAAAGTAACTTTGCGAGTACATCAAAGTCTGTATTCCCCATCATTGTCTTTTCTCCTCTTTTCTATAAACTCAATACTTTACAAAGTAAGCTTTTGCGTGTCTGAAAGGGGTCTAAAAAGTGCAAGAACATATCGTCGGGAGTGGGATTATTTTGTTAGATGTAAAGGGTACTGCATCAAATTCATTAAGTCCGTTTACATACCGTTGTAAGCTTTTAGAACCCACTCGAGGACTGGTTACGTCCAATGGAACCTTAACCAACCACTTGTCTTGTCCCTAGGTATATCCCATAGGATCCTTGAATTTTTTTGACTCACAGTCAATTTATGTCCGAAGTTGGAATAAAATGAAGTGAAAACATTTTTAAGATATTCAGTCTGATTACCGTTTGCGTATTTCGACTACACCTAGTACTAGATTAAAAAACAGGATAACATTTTTCTTTAATATAGTACTAGGCGTAGCTGAAGTACGCCAACCGTAATCAGGCTGATTCTTCTCTAATCATCAACGATAGAATACAGCGTGACCGCTTGACAGACTATTTGATGCCACTTTTTTAAAAATGAGACATATCGCTCATTTAGTACTCAAAGAACGTCAAAACTTCAAAAATTTGTTTGCAGTTAGTGATGCCGAATTGTGCTAGGAACACAACTGGGACGAACGACGAATTTTTCGGTGCGAACTTTCGTCTTAAAAAATAAAACACATTTGTGCATATGAAAATGAACACAACACCGCGGTACAACGAAATTCGTCCTACGTGACGAATTCTGATATAGATTTATTTCTAATTTGTACGCCGACGAACGACGAAAAAAAATTTCTCTCTCTCTCTCTCTCTCTCTCTGTCTGCATACACACAACAACTTTATCAAATATAAGAGAGGAATTCGTTGAGTAAATTCGTCGTTGTTGTGCTTCACACGACGAATTTACGCAGCCAACTCTTATAGACGAATTCGTTGACGTGGACAAAATTCGTCGATCGTCCCAATTGTGTTGCTATTATTCATATTGCGTAAAAATTTTATACAAATATCTTGTTTACTCAACTCTTGAGAGAAAAATTAATTTTTCTTTTTCCACAATGGTGTGTGTAAATTGAAAACTTCAAACTCGTTCTCTGGCAAAATGCGTTATTTTTGAGTTATGTCGTTCTTTGAGCAAATGAGCGATTTGTATATATGTATGTATGTATGTGAATAAACTCATATTTAAATTCGATTACAGCATTTAAATGAGTGGACCATGAATCGTTATATAACTTTGAGTCAATTGGGCGATGGTACCTATGGCACCGTAGTGCTGGGTCAACGAAAAGATACGGGAGAAAAGGTGGCTATTAAACGCATGAAACGAAAATACTATTCCTGGGAGGAGGCAATGAGTCTACGAGAAGTCAAAGTAAGATTTAAACTTAAAAGCAAACTCATGAAATTAAACTTAATCGAAAATTAAATTTTCTTAACTTTTAGTCACTTAAGAAATTATCCCATCCAAATATTGTAAAACTCAAGGAAGTAATAAGAGAAAATGATACATTGTACTTTGTGTTCGAATACATGAAGGAAAATTTATATCAGATGATTAAAGATCGAGAAACACATTTACCGGAACCATCGCTCAAAAGTATATTATTTCAGGTAGGATTCATACAAATTAATTCAAAGTTCTGAAATATTTTATCAATTATTTTTGTTTGTTTAAGGTTTTTACTGGCTTGGCTTTTATGCATCGTCATGGATTTTTCCATCGTGATCTTAAGCCAGAAAATTTATTGTGTTCCGGTCCGGAATTGATAAAAATTGCTGACTTCGGCCTAGCTAGAGAAATACGCTCAAGACCACCCTTTACCGATTATGTGTCAACAAGATGGTAACTAATTATTGTTGTTAATTAAACAATTTGGTTTTTAAAATATTTGTTTTGCTTGTGAAAAGGTATCGGGCTCCTGAAGTTTTATTACACTCAACAACATATGGCAGCTCCATAGACATGTGGGCCATGGGTTGTATAATGTCTGAGCTATATACGTTTCGACCTTTGTTTCCTGGTAGCAGTGAAGTGGATCAGTTGTATAAAATTTGCTCTGTTTTGGGGACACCAGACAAGGTAAATATTAACTTATTTATAAATAATACGCAGGTTGTATGTTTTACTTTGTAAATAACAAATCGAGCATTATTTTCGATTTTATCGTAAGCGACAAAAGTTTTCAGGAGAAGGGTTTTTTTAAACATTCAAATATATTTTTGTGCGTAAATTGTCTCTTACGATAAAATTTTACAGCCAGTATCTTAAAAGTTGTTAACACTTTTGGCATTTTGATATTTCTAACTATTTTCGATAACATATCGCTTACGATAAAATCGAAAAAAGGCTCGATATAATATATAAATATTTATTTATATTCAAGATTTTTTATCGGATTGTTTTCCCCAAAAATATTATTTTAATTGTTTATTAAAATATATTTTTTATTAAAAGTACATTTCAAATTTATTATTGAGGGTTATAGCTAGTTCCTTTACGCATTTCACCATAGCTAAATCACATAATCAGGGAACCTATATCTTAAACTTGCATTTAAACAAGTGAGAAGTCCGAGTATTATTTTCTATTTCAAAATGATAGACAGTAAATGCTCTTTCTCGTGAGTTCCTTCTTTTTTGTCATTTGCGGGAATACAATGTTAAGATACAAAGCTGTTTTAAGCTGACATAAGAGAGTATTTTGTAAGAGTAATATTATAACAGCTTAGCCCTAGAATTTATCAACTTTTTCAAAATAGTATGTAATCATCCTAAGGAATCTTCCTTATTTCTTCAATATTTTGTGGTCTTGGCATACTTACAATTGCCTGTACTTTAACTTGACATTTCGATATCTTGTTATGGCTTACCACACAACCAAGATATATGATTGTTTCTTTAAAAGATTAGCAGTTTCTTTTGTTGATATGCAAATTATATTTATTTAGTCTTTCAAAACACCATGTATGGTTATACAAATAATCAAAATACGAGACTGTACCCTTGAGGCCTAGTAGTATTTGGTCTAGAATACGGTTAAACTCACTTGGAACAGTTTTAATTTCAAAAGATAAATTATTCCTGTGATATGTACCTCGGTGTGTTGAAATAGTTTGTACGGCTGTACTGTCATTATCCACTAGTACATGAAGATATGCTTTGTATACATATAACTTTCAAAAATATTTGAGATTCTTTAAACTGTAGAAAATCTCATCTATTCATTTGATTGGATAATTAGCGGCTTCTAGTTGAGGGTTAACCGCTACTTTGTAGTGCACGCACAATGGAACATTACCATCAGGTTTTGGTATTACCACCAAAGGTGAACTCCAATTACTCGTATTAATCTTTTTAATTATGCCGTCTCGTTCCGAATTATCAAATTCCAGCTCCAGTTTTTTAAGCAGTGATGTAACTTCAGACTACAGACCACATCCGGAATGCGTGCAACTTTCTCTTCAAAGATTTCTGAAAATTGCTGCTCTATTTATGATATTGAATTTATGTTGATGTGGCTAATGGTCCACACAAGTCCGAATAAAGCGGTACGCCTGGATAATACAATGTATAAATATTCGTTTGATTTTCTATTTTTCTAGAATCTATTTTTCTAGAATCTATTTTTCTAGAATCGGTACAAAAAGATCATCTGTATAGACGCGAAAAGCAATATTTGTTTTTTTGAGCTTTATTTTGATATCTAGTTTCCTAAATTGATTTTCCGGCAATAGAGTGTAACCTGAGTCAACTTCGACATTTTGTTTTCTTCCATTAATTAAAACATCTGCATAAAATTTTTCCGCATCTATAGATGATATTTGCACAGCACTATTATCATAAATATCGATAATTTTATTTACACCATTTTGGGTCTTGTAATAGTTGCTCTCGAATATGCCCATAACGTATTTCTCTGATTAGTTACATGGGTTAGGTTAGGTTAGCAGGCTGTTAGTAAGGAAGGGTGAACTCGGGTCAAATGCTTCTAAGTTTGAGATGATATTTACGCAGGTCATGGTCGATTGTTGATTTTATTGATTTGCTAAAATTTGCTCTTGTTGCTGCATCCTTTGTGTCATGGCGGTTATTGCCTGTAACTATTGTTGCACTTGAGCTTCCATTTTATCTTGAGGTTATTATGACCAGTGATGCCAACATAGCCCTTTTGGGGCTAGATTTAGACCGTTTTGAGCCACTCAAAACGCGAAAATTTTTTTTGGCCCGAAACTAAAAAACGCGCTAATCTAGCACTTTTTACAATTATTTTTCAGCCCTTTTAGCCCCTTTTTACTTTTTGCTCTACATTTAAATTTTTACGAACTTTTTTCTTCCTTTAATTTAGCAATATCGACTTATGAAATAACATGACAGCATTGTTTTATTCATTTTCTTCAGTTAGTTTGCCTTACCAATTTAAAAAAGAAGTAACAATAAGGTATAGTGTTCTATTTCTTCCAAATATTTTGTGCTTTGAAAGATTCTCAGTATAGACTAAAAACAGATTTTTATTTAATAACGACCAAATTAAAATTTACTTACCTTTACATACGAGTATGTATGTACATATGTATATGTATGCCTAAAAGCTAACGGGCTGTCCCACAATGTCACCAGAAATCGTTCGATCGAAAACTTGTATTGCAAACAACAATAACATTAGAACATTTGTTGTTGTTTTCAATATAAGTATTCGATCGAACGATTTCTGTTGACATCGCGGGACAGGTCGTACTAGTATAATTACTAGAATAGCAAGAACTAGTGCAAAAAGGCTTAAAATTGTTGTATAAAATTACTAGTGCTGATGAGTTTAAAACTAGCCCCTTGTCGCGCGTTTTTCAAAAGTTTGACTTAATGTTGCGGCTAAACGTATATTTTTCCAGTTTAGCCCTTTTTAGCCTTTTTTTTCAAAAATTTTTACGCTTTTGGAGTCTCAAAAGTTGGCATCACTGATTATGACTATTCACGATTATTTGAAATTTGATTCTTTTGTTTAGATTTGCACTTCCTATTAAAATTTTTCTGCTTTAATCCTCATCGCCATTAATTGTTATGTCTTTATATTGAAATCAACATACGCTTTGGATTAATAATATTGTAATAATTAGTGAATCAATTTATTTAATCAAATAATTATAACGGAAAATAATGGTTGCTAAATATCAATAAATACATTACAATATCCTTATCTTCGCCATTTCAAGTCCGATCTCAACATAATACTACATGTCGTTCAAGAATGAACTATGGCTTCATTTTTGCCTTTGCTTACAGATACTGCCGATGAACCCTTGGTATGTGTGATTGATATTTAACTACAAACTTATCAATCATCATTTAAAATAAAAATTCATAAAATAAACATGCATTTGAGAACAAAAAAAAATGTTATTGGTACAATTCAAGAAATTAAGAAAAAACTTATTAAAACACATTTTTTCTCAAAACTTATTTTTTGTTTGTTTTATTATCTTTTTTACAGTAAAGCGTCAAATTAAAAATAAAATACATATCACAAAAATTAATAAATTCATATTTTGTTCGTTTCAAAAACTGTCAGCAGTATAAGTCAATTTCAACATCAAAACTATTTTGATTTTTCATACTGCATTGTCTGTGTGACGAATACATTTACAAAAATTTAAAATTTACCAACACATGCTTATTGCATGAGCATGAGCAGTATGTTCCTATGGCATTGATCCGCAAAATAAAACATGTTTGTATTGGTGAGAAAAATGAGAGTAAAATAAAGTTACACTTGAAGAAAAGTTTTGTAATTCATAATACATACTGTGGTTATTCATTGTTTGAATATTTTTTGTAAATAAGCAATTTAATAAAAACTTAAGTAAAAAGTAAAAAATCTAATAATCCATTCAACAATGTAGTGTATAAACTCGAAATTAAATTTATTCACAGCTCTGTGAAAACGCTTAAACTTTTTAAACTATCTTCCCTATTATTTTTAACTGTTTCATAGCATAAAATGCATTACATAGTGCCAAAAGCATTTTTTTCACAAAATATTTCTTGGCTTCCATATTTTTTTTTGCTGTACAAATTTATTAAATTTTAACTTTAATTTCGATCCGTGTGCTCAAAAAAACTAAGCAAATAATCAGGAAAAAATTCACACAACTTCATTCCTCTCTTTCTCAGTGACGACTAAATGAAAGAGCATAAGCATGTGTGTGATTTTGTTGTCCACAATTGTGGTATGGCTTACGGGTTACTGGCCCTTTAGGTGACGTTTTAATCTGACATCAAATTCTGTGCGCCACTTATGTCATCTCGGATCCTTGCCACTAATGTCCACTTGCTACACTTATGTTTGCACGTGGCAAGAAAGTTCTAAATATTATTATGTCTAGATTTCAATATACTCACTTTTATGACACGTTTAAAAATGTATCCCCTTTTTCTTTTTCCATAAGCATGCTACATTACATCAGATCGATCCTAATTCAAAACAAATAAATTTCCACCATCGCCTTAAGCCATATAGTGCATACATATATAGAGGAATACTTGATTGAAGTAACTTTGTTTTTATCTTCTCCACGAGCATTCTATTGAATCACTCTGATACACCATTTTGTTTGGGGAGAGTAAGCTATGGATTCTTGTACTTCAATTCCTTTCTCTTTGTACCAATGCTTTTGTTATTTCAAAGCATATTGCCAACCCTGATCTATATTGAGCTTTCGAATTCCAAATTCAATTTTGTGAATTTACATAATATATGCAAATTTATATTTTTCTCAATTGCCTATATTTGTGTCTAGTTTTGTTGAGATACTTATATTCAATAGATCACGAGCTGTGGGATAATTTCCAAGTATATTATAAATATATATATAATAAACTGGTATGTGATGTTTTTATCCATATATTATTAAATGATGCATATTTGGACCAAATGTAATGGGGCTATATGATTTACAGATCTTACTTTATAAATTAATGAAAACAGATTATAATTATCGCTATCTGATTTTTGGCGAGAGTCGTTGAAAAAACGTTTTCCCAAAAAAGTGTACACATTGTTAAAAATTTTTAAATCCTCCCCAGGATTTCACCCTATAAGCTATACACCTAAATTTTTCCCAATTTGGTTACGAAATACATACATATATATTTTATTTTACTTATAGAATGATTGGCCAGATGGCTATAGACTAGCTGCAACCATACACTTTCGCTACCCCGATTGCGTGCGAGTACCTTTAAATTCGATTGTAACGCGTTGCAGTCAATCTGGTTTGGATCTGCTGGAAGATTTATTACTCTATGATCCAGATAAAAGACCAACTGCCCAGCAAAGCTTGAAATACCCTTATTTCAATGCAATGAAACGTATCTCGCCAGCGGCAGCAACAAAAGCCAATGTCAGATTGACAGCCAAATATGGCAACAATACAAATTTAACACACAATTTGTCAAGCAATGTGCTTCCGGTACAAGAGAAACTACAAACATTAACTGAAATAATACAGCGTAGTAACTACAGCAATAAAAATGCAAATAATAATAATAATAATAACAATAATAATAACAACAATGTTAACAATTCAGAGATCTCAGCGGCCAATTTAAGTAGTTCAAAAAATGGTCATATCATAGTACAACAAGCCAAAAATTTCAGCCAAATACCGAATATAAGTTTTCTCTCAATGAACCCAAACGATGTGATAAATCCACCGCTAAGTAAATTTCAACAGAAATCGCTGAATGAAACGGGTTCGGTGAAAAGTGAAACAATAAGATATAATACAATTCTAGCACCCTCCAGTAACATCTATTTGAGTGCTGGAAATCTAAATCAGAGTACTGAAAATTTAACTCGTACGGAATCAATCAATGATATATTCTTAAATCGTAATATATCCCAACTTTTTGGTTTGAGTCAAACTCCTGCCTCGAATGTACAGCCACAGCATCCGAATGTCTCGTTTCATAATAGCAATATTATGGGTAGCACAAATAGAGGCACTAACGCGATCTACGTCAATGGCTCACGTAATTACGCACTCTATGAGACTGCAGCCAAAAATGCAAAAAATTCAGCGAAAATTGGCGGCTATTACGTTTATACGAGGCCAACTCAAGAGATGACAGCTAATGATGCGAGCAAAGTGTACAATATGTTTTCAAAGGTGGGAGTAAAACAAAATAATAATCCTGCCGAGATAATCGTACGGAACTCGTATGAACCGACCGTAATGGGTAGTAAAATTTATGCCAGCAACGAACTCTTATCGGCCCGATCACAGATCGGGCGCTATGAATCAAATCTTAGAGATAATGAAAAGTTCAAGTTAAATGAAAGCGAAAACAATGGAAAAAATATTGAAAATGACGATGAATTGGATACGATACTGGGGTAAGTGAGTTTAATATTTAGATTTGGTGCACACTAGAGATCGACCGAAGGCGCTTTTTTTGGCCGAAGCCGAACTTCGGCTAAAATCCTAAACTTCGGCCAAAACCGAAGCCGAAGCCGAATGTTTTAAATTTTAAAAATGATACTTGTTTTATATGAATTAAGAAAAAATTTTGCTTTTTTGAGATCACTGAAATAGCTGTAATATTTATTGGATACATAACAAGAAAAATAAAACCATTTTGCAATTTCTAGATTGCTTTTTCATATGATCACTCACAAGAACGTCCAAGTAAAAGAAAATAGAAAGCAACAGGGTTGTATTTCAAAGCAACCCTTTCAAAACGTTAAACACAATAGAAACTGTCGGCGAGCAACGACCAAAAATAATGTTATTTTTCAAGCTTGGAATGAAAAATATTCGGCTTCGGCTAATCGGTCGATTTTTGCCATAGGCCGAATGTTGGCCGATTACCAATTTTTGGCCGAAGGCGGAAGCCGAAGCCGATTAATCGGTCGAACTCTAGTGCACACACAACAATTTAAGTTGCTCAACTCTTGAATTTATAGAATAATGGCGGAGGAGGTAAAATGAATACGAGTATAAGGCAGAACATAATTGCTTGTGCTTCTTATTTCATTTTGTTTTGTTGTTCGACATTTTCGGTTTCTTTCGCTTTTTCTCACAAAGAAATTTTTTAAATAAATATTTTAAAATACATACCCTACAAGAAATGAATGACTGAAAATAACACAAACAAAATTTTTTCACTAACACATTTGCAACAAGTTTACATTGAATTCAATAGTGACAGTGAATTTACTAGTCATTTGATCGGAATTGATGATGGATTTATTTGTTAATTATAGTTGCTCCACTCTAGCATATACTATACATATGTTAGAGTGGAATATCTAATGCACATATTGCAAAACTTTTAAAACATCGAGTTTTATTAAAAAAAAAAATACAATTCATTCTGTCTGTGAAAATTAAAATTTATAAGTGTTAAATAACAAAAATTCAAAATTTAAAAAACCCCCGATATAACGGTTGGACCGATTTTTTTCAAACATAGTTAAGAACCTTCTCGATCAAGTTACCTTTCGAACAGAAAAAACTAAATCAAAATCGGTCCAGCCGTTTGGTCTGTACGTGGACACGGACAGACACACACTACAACTTATAACACCCCTTTTTTGATTGGGGGTTAATAATAAAAATTATATTTATTGTCAGTATATCAATCATGTATGATTGCTCAACTGTGGGGGGTATATTAGTCAATTATGATCAGTCAAACTTGACTAATATTTATGCTATCATTTATTAGTAAAAAAGTAGAGTGAGCAGTGCGACTATATATTTTATACTCGCTAGAGTGAGATGCAACATCATACGTAAACAAAAGTTTCCATCACATTTTTAATTTTTTTCCTTAATAATGTGATAGAAACTGTGCTCCATATATCCTGCATGACTTCCGATCAAATGACCGTTCAATGGACTGATACTATTCTTGTAGGGTATCGTTACCTTAATATCGAAAGGCAAGAACTCATTATATTTTTGAAAACGAGATTTTCGCATTTTTCGATTCATTAGACGTCATTCTATCGAAATATACAAGAAAACGCAATAAAGTTCAATGTTATTTGGTTCCCTTAAAATTAAACTTTTTAATGTTATAGACAGCTCTGCGCTAAGA
This sequence comes from Tachina lurida, assembly GCA_944452675.1. Classification (NCBI taxonomy): domain Eukaryota; kingdom Metazoa; phylum Arthropoda; class Insecta; order Diptera; family Tachinidae; genus Tachina; species Tachina lurida. The sequence goes on from OX101753.1 coordinate 43,768,139, forward strand.
ACTAAACATGCAAATTGCATGAAAGTCGGACATTTTTGCGAAATACATATTTTCGTTGGTAATACGTATACAGAACTGACATGGAACTACTTGCACGTCTAAACGCAGGTTAAGTTTCGTGAGCTTTTCTTGTTAATTTTGCTAATATTTTAAGTTTTTTTCATTGTAGAAATTTTTTTAAATTAAATAAACTCCCATGCATTCATAAATATGTAACAGAGAATACTCTAATAATTTAAAATTGGAAATAATAGTTATTTTTTTGGAGTTATTGCTATAATTTTCCTAGTCCGAAATTTTTGTAGTTGTCCTCCAAGTGTATTTGTGCGTAAAAGCGTTGCATGTTAACCCAACAAACCACTCCATAAGCTAAATATAACTGCAATGGAGAATAAGCTTGTCATAAACATTTTTTTGTAAGCGGTAGCACTGTTTGCAAAATTTTTGTTGTTGTTTATGATGTCCAGTTATTTTGAACGCGTGAATTTTATATTATTTGTTAAAGTCGTAACATTTTATCTTGTTCATTACCTTAAAAAAAAGAGTAATTATTCATAATTAGAATACAAATTTTCATTTTAAATATGCCTACTACAAGTATGATTAGAAAACTATTTTCCTGGAAGCATATTCTATAATTGGAATTATAAGCTTGTTGTATACTATAGGCTAGCAATATTATCGCAAGGGTTAAATTTTCTTTATAAAATAATTGTTAATAAACCTTTCACAATAGTATTCACAACACTTTTCTAAGCTTGAAGCTTATGGTAGTAAGTTTGTTATAAACTAGTTCGATAGCGTTTTGGTTTGTTGGGTATGGTGCACATATGTATGTACATTAGAGTGGCCGTTAATTGTATGGATAATTTTTTTTGTTGATTTCTTTTACTCTCACACTCAAATCGGTTCGGTTTTATCTAAAAAAAATATACAAAAAAATTTCATAGCGATAAGTTGTGTCTTAGAGGGTACGTCCGGCCCTCAAAGTTTAGCCCTCAAGCCCATATCTATATTCAATGTAATTTTTTTTTTTAGTTTTTTATTACTATACCTAATATGAGTATGAAATAATTTAATATATATAAACTCTTATTTTAAACGCTTAGTAAAATAATTTCCATATACATAAATGGAATTTTGGTATACATAATTTTTGGTATTTTGTTGGTTATTTTCTTCATTATTTCCCAAAATATTAATTTTAGCAAATAATTTTATTTGATACTAATGTTGTAGACTAAAAGAGCTAAAATATTGCCATACATCATATTCTTGTAAAATGTTTTTTTTTAAAAGATAGTTAGTTACATTAAAAATAGGCTTGAAGGCCAACATAACTTATCGCTATGAAATTTTTTTGTATTTTTTTTCACATAAAACTGAACAGATTTGGGGGGTGAGAGTAAAAGAAATAAAAAAAAAAATAAATAATGGCCACTCTAATGTGCATACATATACATACATATGTGAGAATGTGTGTGTGCATGCATTATATTTTAAAATAAAATCTATCATAATTAACTTTACCTTTCCAACCACTTATTTTGTAGAAAAAAATTAAAAAGCTCGGCAAAAAAGCGAAGAAACTCCAAATCAAATATTTTGTTGGAAGATCTTTTTGGTCACCTGTCAATGGACTCAGATGTGAGCGATGCAAAATTTTCCGATCAACTTATTACGGATCGTACAAGAAATATACCTGCAAAAAAACATACAAATCCATTAAATAGCTTAGAAGCTAATAAGGGCAGTGGCACCGATTCTTTGTCAACAAATGCGTAAGTCCATTGCTTTCTGCAAATATTTTGGTTTGTTTTTGAATTTTTGCTTTAGAAAAAGTCATACAAATTGCTTTTCTTTAACTCAAACATTACTTTAACTCATTGATCATATTGTATGTTTGTATGTATGTATATGTCGCATGATTAGTGAACTTTCATCCAAACACCTGCGCTCAAATGCTGAAGAAGATTGCCAATTTTGGCCCATAAGGTAATCAGTACAAAATAACAAATAGAAATGTAGATTCGAATATATTTACACTGCGCATCATAATTACAGCTGCAGTCTTATATAATATTATAGATGTTAAACTTTAAATAAGATTACAGTTGTTGTATTAAATTATGTATCAATGGAACACAAGTATAAAGGATTTCAGTACAGAAAAAGTGAAAGTTGTTTCTTAAGTGATGTTGTGCCCACAATTCAAATCTACAATCCATTTTCAAATTACATATTTATAGTTTTCTAGGTATACCATTACATATAAACAGGAAGTAACGAATACCAGTTTAGCGAATGCAAATGCGAAAACTAATAATACATTTTAAAATTTGCGAAATCGAATGAGAATGCAAATATTACAATGCGTTAAAAAAATCACATGAAAATAAATTTGTCTAAGAACATGAAGTTGTGTTGTATAAATAGATCTACTTGAGTCTTGAATTCAGAAAATATTTATTAATTTATTAGAAATAAAAATTGTTAAACTGAAATAAACAAGTATATGAAATCATATTAAAATAAGTATAGATAATAATTAAAAATAAATTTACAAAACGTTAGGCAGTCAACCCATTCGTACTTTGGCCCTAAGACCTTGTACTAAGTTCAACATTTCCTGTACAATGCTACCAAAATACATATTAAGAAAAATTGGAATGAATTGTTCAACCAAAAAATTTGCAGAGGTAAAAAAACATATGATATATGTCTTCAACATTTTAAGTTTTCATGCGAAATAATATGAGTGGCACATCTTGTTTCGCAAAAAATTTACAACAAACAAAGATTAGTTAATATTTTTGCATTTCAAATTTTATGTACGAAGTAATGAATGGTGCTTACCATTTTTCAAAAGTTTGAACAGACTAGTCTCAAGTAGAAAATATTTTCTCGCAAATCAAACACTGTCTTTTCTTTTCCAAAAACTGAAAAATATTTCCAATATTTTTGTCTTTAGTATTCGGTTTAAATATTCGCATACATTTTAGCGAATGCAAATAGCAAGAGTGAGCGAATTATTTGCGAAAGCGAATGCGAACATTCGTTACATCCCTAATGTATATACACCACACTAAGTCATAAACAGTCATAACTCAAAATTAGCAAAAATTGGTTTTTCTTTAAAAAACCAGTTCATTGAACAAATCGCGAACGAACGCAAACATTTCTTTTGCAACGCGGTCTTTTTGAACTCCTGCACAATTGGGATTTTTTTAGTTGTGACTGTTTATGATTTAGTGTGAGATATCTTTAATAGCATAAGTCGAGAACGATTTATTTAATTTATTAAATTGTGAAATTTGAAAATGCCAAATTATATATAATTTGTATTTACTGTTAATCCGATGTGTTACAGCGCATAGAGAAAGGGACCTAAGGGTAAAAAATCAATTTTCACTTTTTTTCTTGATGTGGACAACATCTGAGCATCGAATGAGACCGATCCCATGCCCCAAAAGTGTTACCTCCCAGAGATATGCGCGTTTTATGAAATTGAAGTCGACGATTTCTAAGGTTATGTGAAAAAATTTTCGTACTAACAGAGTGATATTCACGATTTAAAAGAATTATAAATGAGTATTTATTATAATTCACAATTAATAATTTCAGAAAATAAACCTGGATTCGAAAAAACGCGAGCAAAAACAGTAAAACCAAAATCTCAAATGAGATCAATACCAACACGCTCAGTGATGGTACACCAAAGATACACGTATTTAAATCTTTAAAATGGCTCTCCTGAACAAAACCGGTTTTTATCCCTAGGTACCTTTCTATTTTGCGCGTCTTATATATGTATTTATATATGTAGTTAATACCAATGCATATGATATATATAAAAGCGATTGGAAAGTAACTTCTTGCGATTAAAGTTGCATATTAGACCATAGGTTTCTACAAGCTTATTATGAGTTACACGCTTTTATTAGATACTCGTATTAGCGGAATAGAAAATCTAGAACATTTAAAGTATTGGAATAAAGTGGCGAAAGTGTATCACTACTAGGCCCTTAAAAAAGGAAATGAGAAATACTGTACTAACTAAACGATAATGATAGACATTTTGGTGTTCCTTTTCACAATATATGATTATTTGCTTCTCAACCAAAAATTTACTAATTTCAGGTTTGTTCAACACAAATCATTTTTAACCAAGGGATTTTGATTTTCATTTCACCATCCGGCTGTTACTGAACAAAAATATACGATATAAAAATGGGAATGCTGTCTCTATTTGCTTACGAAAATGTTTAAAAATTTTCAAAAATATATAAATCAACAACCAACGTATTTGGATGTAGATTTTAATATTCTGAATCGTTGTCTAAAATCCTTATCTGACAGGGAACATTATTTTCCTACGCATTACTTTTTTATATTATATACGTTCCAAAAATATAAATGTTGTCCTTCCATTTTCTATCCTTAAAATTTTTATAAACTCAATATCCTTTTTAGTTTTTAACAGCCTTATTTATAAAAATTATTAAGGCTTTATAAAGGTTTTTAAAACAAATTTTCATACAAAATTTTTCTTATTAAGCCTGTATAAAGCCTTAATAATTTTTATAAATAAAGATGTAAATATTTTTCTTACAATTAGGGCTAATTTTTTAATAATTAGTTAAACTGAGTTTAACATACGTTTGCGTTAACCAAGAAACAAATTTAAACGCGGTTTAAACGCACATTATGTTTTTCAGTGGTGGATTACCAGTTGTCAATTTAGCTAGAAATGCTATACTTTGTTTTCAATATAGATTTAGCATTCTTAAAAAGTGATGTGATAATTCTTTAAATTTACTAAAATTAACTTCAATAGCTAAATTCTGAATTTTTGAAAAAAAAAACACAAATAATATGGACTTAAAAAATAAAACCAAATAAAAAATAAATTCAGTAAAGTGCGACTTTGAATCGCGCACGAATGGTTCCGTTCGTTGGGCTTTGAGCATTTTTTTAATATGGCGTTTTTTGCATTGCATTGCAAAATTTTTAATTTTGAAGATTTTTTTCTTTTTCGCGTTTTTTTTTAATTTTGGCGATTTTTTTTAATTTTGGCGATTTTTTTAATTTAGGCGATTTTCAGGTTTTTTTATTTTATTTTCGTTTTAGATTTTTTTTTAATTTGGCGATTTTTTTTGTTTTTGGTGATTTTTTTTTGGTTTGGCGATTTTATAAATGTTTGATTTTTTAGTTTTACCGTTTTTGAAAATTTCAAGAGTTTTGCTCTTACATGGGATTTTAATATTTTTCGTTGCTCGTTTTGGAACACCCATTAATTTTTATCTCTCATGCATTTGTTCTTATAGCGGCCAAAGGTCTACACACTCTGTCCAAATTTCAGTTCCGTAGCTCTTACGGTTCTCGAGAAAACAGCCTGTGACGGACAGACGGACAGCGTATCGAAAACAGTAGGATTCCTTCTCACCTTTGGTGTACGGAACCCTAAAAAGATCATAAGACTTTAAATCCAACGAAATAAATTTTCTTTTCAATTTATTCTAAAATCATCATACACAGACCTCTTTGTTAAATGAAATTTTTGCAAGAACACATAAAAATGATTTGGACGTGTTTTTGTCTCTCTTATTTTTCTCACAATTGTCCTATGCAAGTTATTTATTCTGGTTCATAATCACTAAAATCTTTGTCGTCATAACAAGCATCCATTTTAATTATGTATGAATATATTTATTTATTAAACTTTTAAGTAAAACTGTTTTCTTTTCAATTGCGTAATATTTATTTCATACATTTATCATATGACAGTTGTAACTAAAGTTTAACTGAGCAATGTTGCTCGGTTAAGCCTAGATTATTAACTAGATAATATTTACTTGAAAAACAAGATTTTAAGTTTAAACTACAGTTAACTGGCAAGAAGATTAAATCTCCTTTTACAAAAACGATTGTTAAAGTTAAAGCATGCTTTAAAATTCGTTTGTTAAACTAACTTAAACTTAATTAACAATCGTTTTTGCATAAGGGGGTAATTATATTTAGCTCTTAGTATGTTCACCGACAAATCCGTAAAATTTTTTTAACGATTAAAAGTTAATCATACATTGTCGAAGCCAGGTTTTCCGGTTAAAGCTCATATTAGTTTTTAATCATACACTGTGAAAAGAGCCGTAAAGCTTTTAGAAATCATAAGAATTAAAAAATAGGAGAGAATATATTTTTTTTTTGCTAGAGGAGAATAGTAATAATTTTTTGGTAACATTAATACTTTTTGGAGGAAATATTTTTTTCAATTATAAAAAAATAAAAGTTGGTTCCACATATTTGGTTGCCTTAAACCAAATGGGAAAATGTTTTTTTTTAGACCTTTAAACTTTTCCCTAAAAGGTTTTGACTTTTAACTGTCAACACTGGCTGGTACTGGTGCTTCTATTGAAATGGCTTTACCTATTTTTTTTTGCGCACCATGTTATAACCTTTTCATTTGCTTTATTTTATTGATCACGCCAACTATCTATGTCAACGAGCAAAAATCAGAGCCGCACTTGCACAGAAAAAAATATCATCGAAATGCAACCAACAAAACAAATTGTTCATATTTAATTTAAAAATTAACAATCATCATGGTTGATATAAGAAATTTAAGTTTTTGTGGTCAATTAAATTACTCAACAAAATTATTTGTTAAACTGTATCATAACGGATAGCGGACATAAGAAGAAATAAGAAATCATGTTTTGTGTGTATTCATTATTTGCGTATCTACTAAAGTGTTGCTGTTTAGCTGAGAGGCTAGTAAGTGAGTTTATTAGTCCTGAGGTTCCCGCTTCAACTCCGTCCAAACACATTTAGTGTTTTTCGCAGACAAGCAAAAAATCGTTTTGAGGATTGTGATTGTTTATAAAAAAAAAACATTGTTAATATAACAATTATGATAATCAAAATTTGTACGGAAACTGAACAATTCGCATTGTTAATATAACAATAACTTTAATTGGAATTAGATTTGAAACTAACAAAAATAAATTTCAAAAAACTATTTGTTGATATATTTAATTGAAAATATTTTTCAGATTTTCCCTTAACTTACAATTTCGTTAATTGTATTTACAAAAATCAATCAAGGATTCAAAATCAATTAATTATTTAATTGATATAACAAAAAAATTAATTGTATTTACAAATAATTTTTTTCTGTGCATTTTGAAATCTGGTTTTTAAAAATGAACTGAGCGTAAATAGAAACACAATAAATATTCATTTTTCACTTGCACAAATTCTTTAATAACCATTAATTTTTCATTTCAAATATTGTGCATAATACATACATATGTATGTATGTATGTACAATGTACCTACACATAAATAATGAATTTTATTTTTTACATAATGTTGACTGAGAGCTTTTGAAACTTTATTTTTTAGGGCCAAATTTCAGGGAAATCAAAACACGCAATTCCCCTGGGATGAAACAAACAAAACGGAGGATGAAAAACTAACAGCCTGGATGGTATCCGACAACGGTAAATTAAATTATGTAAACAACATTTGAAATACTATGTAGGAGAGCACTCCAATCCGGCCATTCCGTTCAAGGAACTTACTTCACCTGAAGTTCACTTCTATAGATTACATTTTTCTGCAATCCTATCACAAACAAAAAGTTAATAGCCGACACTTGTACATAAAATCTATGTAGAGCAAAAATATCAAAATATTTCAATCGTAGATGCAGTAGTTAGCACAACAAGTAGATACTCGATTTACAAAAGTAACTTTTCTTTTGAAATGCCGTTCTACATCTATTAGGTCTAGGATCAATTCTAGAGCATTATACCGTAAATGGAACGCATCATGCTCATCACCACTTTTAACAATAAATGCAGCAAAATCACCTAAAAGACGAGTGTAATAGGACTTTAAGGACTTCATCCTCGTACCTGAATAAATAAAAATAACTTTTAAGTAAATATAAAAAGCTATCCAAGAATTTAGTGGATGCCTTAAGTTGTAAGTTGAATGCATTTAGTCCTACTCAGAGTGTCTAATTTCTAATGCTTGGAGCCTTTAATCGAGCATGATAAATGTACATCCATATAAATTTATGTAAGTGGAATTATATTTCGAAAATTGATTTGGTTAAGGCTGACTTTAAACGAATACGAAATTTCTTTTTAATTAATGAAAATAAGATTGATGTAACACAGCTTTGAATTTGCCAAAAGATTGAGATAATTAAGTGTATGTGAACTAAAAAACCGCGGTATGAAATAACGTCCAACGCAAATACGCCCAAAAAAGTGACAAAATTTCCAATTTTGTTTTATACATTTTGGAACAAGGCAGATTCATTTCCAGGTAGTATCAGGATTACAAAAACAATGAAAAAATACAACAATGAAAAAAACAACATGGGTTGTAGTTCATCAAAAACTTCAAAAATAGAATTTGTTTAACATAACAATAATAAAAATTATTCACATAACTTTGAAAATATTTCTCCGCGGCAGCTACCACTAACAACATTTGCAACGTTTAGCACTTCTCACAATTTTTTAATAGTTTTTTCATATTTATAAATTTGTTTTCACAGAATTTTTTTTAATAAAATATTTTTCATATTGAATTTTTTTAACATTTTCTTTTAATTTCTTTTTCGTAAAAAATTTTTGAAGTTTCCGATGAACTTTAATTTGAAAAAAAAAAATAGCTCAGCTGAATTTCCGCTACTACCTTGTGAATGTGCCTTGATTTTGGAAGTTATTGCATTATGAAGTAATTTTCAAAGCTTTGGAATTTATTTAATATTTTTGGGAATAATTTTATTTATTTTTTTAAGTTATTTTATTATGCGAGTACTAAAAAACTGAAAATGAAATACCTACCAAAAATTTTTTTATAGTTAATGATCAAACAGAATATGTCCGCAACTTCAGGAAAAATCGTTGTCAAAATAACAAAGCTCATAATAAAATCTACGGCAGTAACTTCAAATGCTCTATAATTTTAGTTTTATTTTCTTTTGTGCTTATTTTTCTTTGTAGTTTTGTTCAAGAAATGTATGAAATTTATTGAAAGTATGGTAGCATTCTAGAGAGAATGAGTATTTATATATGAGAGCATAAGAAAAAACGTTGTCAATATAAAATAGATTCTATATGATTAAACAGAATAAGTCCGCAACTTCAGGAAAAATCGCTGTCAAATTAACAAAGCCCATAATAAAATCTACGGCAGTAACTTCATATGCTCTCTAATTTTTGTTTCATTTTCTTTTGTGCTTATTTTTCTTTGTAGTTTTGTTCACAAAATGTATGAAATTTATTGAAAGTATGGTAACATGTTTGGGAGAATATTTATTCATATGTAAGAGCATAAGAAAAAACGCTCTCAAAATAAAATAGATTCTATCTGTCGACTGCTTTCTGAGGCTAGTTTTTTGTGTCATTTTGTATGGAAAATGTGTTTATGCCCCAATTCTGTTTGATGATTATCTATCGACTGCTTTCTGGTGCTGATTTTTGTGTCAATTTGTATGGAAAATGTGTTTATGCCGCAATTCTGTTTGATCATTTATTTCATCGGTAAAGAAATTGGAGCTATGAAGTTAGACCCAAGGAAATAACGCCCAAATAAGAAAATTAAATAAGGCCCAAGGAATTTTTAATTGGGCTTTATTTCATTTATTTTGGGCTTCATTTCATCTTGAGTTTGGTTGGACTTTATTTAATTTCTTTTTGGGTTTATTTCATCTCGAGTTTTGTTTCATTGGGCTTTATTTAATTTATGCTGGGTGATTTTCTCTTTCTTATTTATTTATTTTTGAAATATTTTATGGGGGCTTATTTCATTTCTTATGCCCGTAATTTCTACACACATGTAATTTACCTAAGGTTTTTACCCACGAGTTTGCCTTATAAAATTCAACTTACACGACAGATACATATCTAGGCTAAGATATATATATCTACTTGTAGAAATCTACTTGTAGAAATCTACTTGTAGTTTTGTTTTTGTTTTACTATTAATTAAAAAGAAATTAAATAAAATTGTTGTTGGTGTAATTAAAATGAGAGCACATATTAATATTAAAATTCAGTGGTTTATTTCGAATAAAGGAACTTCTTACGAAAATACAAAAGTTCTTTTTATTTCTTAGAAAAGGTTGCTTAGGTTTCGAACAATACTGTATTTAATTTCATTTGGGAATTATTTAATTTTTTTAATTTCCCTTTCCAACGGATTTCTGGATTGCTGGCCTCATAGATTTCCTCATGCTTTCCAAACCACTTCTGCATTTTAGACTTTGCCCGGGCTCAAGGATTTTGTCCTCCATAGTATTTCCCGACACGTCGCCTTTTACTAAAGGTTTGCTGTATAGCTAGCATTCGTTCTGGCTCAAGGATTTTCTCCACGGCACCTAATACTGAAGATTTCTTAATGTATAATTTGTTATGTTTACAAAAGAGAAGTACACTTAATTTGAAAACCTATGAGAAAGTAAAATTAGCTCCCCGTAAACAGGTTAATTCTTTGTAAATATGTTTATCATCTAGTATTCATGATAAGTTTTCATACGATATCCAATTATTTGCGCTTTATTTAATTTTTAGTTTTGGGAGTAATTAAATTTTCCTAGAACTTATTTCATTTTGATGGGACTTGTTTAATTTTTTTATATCCTATTTCATTGGGAGTATTTGCATTGAACGTTATTTCATTCAGCCTATGCCAGCCATACACTACACAAGTTCACTGCACAAGTCTGACACTGTACAGTGCGTTTGTGTAGTGTATGGAGCTGGTTGTGCTATTTACGCAGTGAAGTGAGTAAATATGAAAACGATTTTTATATTTGCTCAAGTTTGAAAAACTGTACAGTGAACTTGTGTAGTGTATGTTGCAAACGCTCAACGTTCAAAACAAGAAATGAGCGCAGAAAAAACATTCTGGACAGAGTTCCTAGAATTATACAAAGAATCACCTGCATTATGGTGCATTAAAATAAAAACTGCACAGTTTACCTGTATAGTGTGTGTCACAAGCTTAGCTTACGCAGTGCCAGACTTGAGCACTGAACTTGTGTAGTGTATGGTCGGCACTAAAAAAGTATAAATGTACACAAAAAAAAAGTTTTAAGGTCAAGAAGAAACAATTTTATTTAAAAAAGGATACCTTTATGAAATAAAACTAATTTTGTTTAATTATTATTCATTTAAAAAGTATTCATTCTTGTTTTAAAAAGCAAAACTATTTTGGAATAAAAAAAGTATTTTTGTTTTAAAAAGACAACAACCTTGGTATAAAGTTGAACATACTTAAATTAAAAACTTTGTTTTTGAGTTAAGAATAAAATATTCACGAAGTAATAATCAAGCATTTTTATTTTAAAACTAATTATTTTTATATTAATAATAAAAATTAAAAATTTTAAAAACCCCCGATATATCTAGAAAAGATGTGAAAACTTTTAAGCCGACCGATTTTCAACCATGGTTAAGAACCATCTCGATCAAGTCACCTTTCAAACAGAGAAAACTAAATCAAAATCGGTCCAGCCGTTTGGGCTGTACGTGGACACGGGCAGACACACAGATAAACAGATACACACTGCAAATTTATAACACCCCTTTTTTTGGTCGGGGGTTAAAAATGAAATATTTTGAATTAATAATACAGAGTTTTTAAGTTAAGAATGAAACATTTTAAATTAATAATAGAGAATTTTCAAATTACCGATGGTTCTTTTTAATATAAAAATGCAAAAAAAAAAAATTTTTTAAATCAAAATGAGCAATTTTCGATCTTCGACTGTAGTCCAAAGCGCTTATCGAACGAAGTGTCATTTGCTTTATGACGAGCATTTGACAAAAAAAAATTTCACTATTATGAACACCGTGATTTTAAAATTTGCAAAAATTTTAAGATTTTGTGCTCAAGGATCATCCAGGGTAATGGAAATTAAAATACACTTGCTTATGGTAAAAAATATATTTTCTTTTCCATTATGATTTCGAAAAGTATAATTATTAATTTTATAAGAAAACGTTATTGTTTTTGAAATTTTTAAAATAAAAGCGCACATTTCTGTTTTAAAACTGCTTCGTTATAAAAATAACAATGTTATATGTTAATATTATAAGAAACATTGTTATTTTAAAAAGGGCCGGAAAATGTCGTAAGTCCTCTACTGATATTAACTCCAACTCATTAAGAATAAAAATAGTTCTTTATTGCAATAAAACAATTTATTAACTCTCATTTCCTGCATCATTATGAAAATGAAAATAAATGAAAGCTGTCGTAACATGTCAAATACCTCGTTTATACGCACATCATATTTGCAAATAAAACTATTTATAAATAAAAATAATTGGCAATATTTTAATCTTATTTGCAAATAAGTAGTTTTCCTGAGTTAATACCTTACAATAAAAAGTTATACGGCGTACGGGTATAAATTATACATTTCTATAATGACTTTTTTTTATTAAATTTATTCTGATAAATAAATCTTTTAAATTGTAATGCGTTATCAATGGAATATTATCCATGGATAAAGCAATTACTATAGTTGCCATTGATCACCAGTTAATTTAGGGGTTCTTATCACGTGGTCAAAAAGGACGACACATTGGATGACTGCCATAGTCAAACTACATCAGGATTATGACGTTAGAGATTTAAGCTTAAATTAGGCGTACCATAACCACAGCCATATAGAACAGCTGTTCGAACCAAACTAAAGGGCAACACTGTATTTGATTAAAGCTTAAATTAGACGTACCATAACCATAGCCATAACCATAGCCATATAAAACAGCTGTTCGAACCAAACTAAAGGGCAACACTGTATTTGATTGATGTTATGCCCATAGCCATAATCATATAAACCAAATAAATTTTGCTTTTATTTATGGCTATGTCAATATGGTTCGGCACGTCTAATTTAATCTTAACCCTTCTTTCATATTGAAATCAGGGATGTCAGATATGGCGATTTCTCGCCAAACGTGGCGATTTTTCAACTTGTTTGGCGTCCAAATTTTTGGTTTGGCGACATGGCGACTTTTCTGGCGATGAATAAATTTCTTGGCGATTTTTGTGGCTATTTTTAACAAAATTTAAATTCAAAATTTTTGTATTCAGCAAAATTAGTTTGTGGAAGGAGTAGTTTAAAAAAATATTCCTACCAATAGTCGTCTGCAAGAAATTAAATCAGCTTGATTTTGATGGTTTTTCTTATATTAATTGATTCCTTTTGAATTTGGATGAGAAAAATTAAAAAAAAATTATTTTTGGCGACTTTATTTCTACTTTTGGCGATTTTTTTTGCTAAATTTCTATACGATTATTTTATAAAAATGTACCTTAAAAAAAGTGTTATATAAAATAAAATTTATTATCAAATATTTATTAAGAAAAACTACATAAAATTGATTCTGGCGACTTTTGGCGATTTTTAAAATCAATTTGGCAAAATAGGTCAGAAAAAATCTGACAACCCTGATTGAAATCTGACGTAATTTATATGAGAATTATTATTGTGACGGCAGCAAGGCAACACGGCGGCGGCAGGTTGTTGTATATGCTGATTTTGGCGTTGTATTCCAATTAAAATAATTTCTGTTAATTTTTGATTATTATTCCAACTTCATTTGTTTCTATATTTATGATTTGAACAGGCTAAAAAAGTTCGTATCGCTTTGTAAGCCATATTACATGTGACAATTATTAATGAACAAATAACACCAAAGTTAGTTGTAAGTATTCTGACTAACAACACATAGTTGAACGGAACAAATACCCGTTTTCGAAGGTCACTAAACCTTCATCATCAGCGTTATTCTTTGCTTGGTCCACTGTGTGTGGTGTCAGTTGATGTAGATTTCTGCTTTATATACTCATCCATCATTGCAAATGGAATATGTGAATTGTTTTGATTTCAATTTGCTGAAAGCTTTTTTTGTAATGAAAGCTCAATTTTACCATCTCTAAATTTACAACAGTCTTGCCATTGTCGCTTAATTTTTGTTCTACTTAAGACAAACTTTTTTGGTTTGTTACTATTAAGTACATTTTTATTTAATTTTTGCCACTGGCCCATGTGTTATGTGTTCATTAATAATTATCACATGTAATTTGTCTTACAAAGTGATACGAACTAATTTCTATTTTTGTTGGCGACAAGGAATAACACTATGGTGTTGCCAGTATAATCCAGAATGTTAAATGTATGATCTTGCAATTATGTCAGATCACTTACTCATGTAAAGAAATAAATTGATGATGAAGGCTGGCACAATGAATACTTTATTGTAGGAAGCATTTGAAGAGCTTTAATAGGCTGTTAAATTCAATATTTTTTATCTATTTCGTTTATTTCTTTTGTTGTATTTTATTTTTGTTACTACAAAACACGAAAACTTAAACCAGAACATATGTACAAAAAAAACCAACCAATATCTGTCAAACTACTCAAAGTAGGCAAAAAGTTATAAATTGACAAATTTTTGTACTGTGCGTTGACGGACACGTACTGAATGTAAGATACCTCATAAGAAACCAAGCTGTCAGTTGAAAAAGGCGAATTTTAACGTATGATGGATTCTATGTGCCCCGGCCTTTAGCCACAAGATCATTTCCTTCAAAAGGGTTGATGGATATTTTATTACACCGATGGGCTCTAAGGTACGTTTTCTTTTCTAAAAATAAGGGAAAAATTTTTTGCTCTCTTAAAGAAACGAACATAAATTTCAGGTTCATATTGAAGTGAAGGAAGAAGAGCTTCGGGCCATATAATTTTATTTTTGTAATAGCGCTAAATATGTTTTTGAATTTCAAAAATAAAAATGCAGGATGCAAACTTTTTAGAAAAGAACACGGTAGTCATTTGCAAAATTTCAACTCTTGGTTACTTATTGTTGTCTAAATATCCTTCAAAAACTATTGCAAATCCTTATTTTTTCAAAACTTAAGATAGTTGTGAAAAATTTAAACAAATCATAATATTCTCTTAATTATGTAAACAAATTAAGTGTTTCTGTGATAAAACTTAAAAAAAGAATTAAGACATAAAACATGTATGTAGTTTAATTAAAAAAAAGATAACTCTAGAAAGTAAAAAAAAATTATATGTAATAATAATTGTAGTCCTTTGTGTATGATGTATGATTGTAGTAAAATTAATTTTCATTTATTGTATTGTACGGTAAGAGTACTTTAAGGAGACAAAGTTAGAAAGTAAGTAAGTAAGAGATAAATAATAAACACAAAACAAATTCTAAATAAAGTATTATTATTGTTAATGCTCGAAAATTAAAAATCTGCTAATTGTTTTATTGTGAAAAGTTTTTTTATTTGTTTGATTTCGTTTGGAAATTTTCAATTTCCCTTTAACGACGATGTGCTGGTGCTGGCCATTCTTCGACAACCGGTGCAACTACAGCATGTCCTGTCACCAAAGTGGGCGACTCACGACGCACTTGTGCTGAAAAGCCCAATAGTGGATCGGAGCTGTAATCAACAATACGACGATGACCATCGGGCTCAACAAGCGAGTAACGCCCAGTTACGTATTCACCACGGCGATGTTCGAATTGATCTTTTATATCTCCAGTGTGAGTGTCATGTACAGCATATTGAAATTCATAATGGGGTGGACTGTGTTCCTCCAGCTCAATCGTTGCTGCGGGATGTCCAATGATACTGGCACTTGCGAAAACACTCACTATAGCCAAGGCAAAGGAGTAGCACTGCAACAAATTATGTTTGTGTGTACACATATCCCATTAACAGTAAGTAATCCATTCAAATGCCTCAATTAATAATCCAAAAATACTTACAATAAGTTTCATGTTTTCAAAGTTTCAAAGTTGCTTAAGGATGATAACTATGCGAGTAGAAGATGTCTAATGGTTAGCATTTGTCAAGCTTTTTCTATTTATACTCACATATTCATCACCAGCCAGCGAGGCCAGCCAAAATATCTGGGGGTACTCAAATGTTACACTTTTGATCATCATCATCGTCATCATCATCATTATCTTGCAAAATTTTAGCTCAAATACATGAACAATGTGTGCAAGTTATTGATACCCCCGACATGTATTAAACTTACAGACGTATGATTTTCATTTTTATTGCAAAAATACTCCAAAAACATAAAAATGATAAATTATGCAACGTTTTTGTGTTGCACACACATACTTACATACAACAGCCACATAACAGAATCTACATAGATGCATCTTTTTGACTGACTTCAAAGAGGAAATGATATCCAATATCAAACATTCGATCATACCTTTGAGCATACCTTTTCTTCTCATTACAAACTAAGGCAGTCAGTCAGTCAGTCAGTCAGCCAGTCTGTCCTCAAGACTGTGACAAACTTAGTTGGTTATCTGTATGGTTAAAGGTGTTTATGTTAAGTTGTTGAATTAAATTAAAGCAACCGAATACTTTTAAACTAATAATTTTTAACGGGTCTGCTTCTTTAGAGACGGAGAAATCTACATTGACCTAAAACATGCCAATAAACGTTAAATATTGATTTTAAATCAGACTTAAAGGTTCAATCAGACATGCCATAACCACAACCATAGAAAGCAGCTGTTCGAACCAAACTTATGAGCAACCCTGTATTTGATTATAGCCCTGCAGGAAATGGACTGACACAAGACTAGTCACGTGATCATTTACCAAGTGATAGGGACCAGTCCGAGTTCTAACATTTCCTATGAAGGACCAGTCACTTTTACATGGGGATGGCCTAGGATGGTATTAATTGATACTTTGTATGCAGCTTGCGACTTGTCACTGAACTGCCTCATATGGACCTAATAGGTGTAGAATAATATAAATGATTTGAAAATGTGATTCCGACACTTAACTGTAACAATGAAAACTTATACTTTTTTTATTGTTATAATTGCAATTATAATTAATTTATTTTATTTTTAAGCAGATATTTTTTGAGATTCGAACTGACAGCCTCCAGCATGACAAGCTTGTACACTACCCACTCCACCACAGGGGCACTCATATTTCAAAAGTATAAAAGCGAGTTAAGCTTAGGTTTATATCTAAGTTTAGTCCAGAGTGGCTTGTCGGTATCATTAGAGGGAACAATTAAAATTATATTTATACTATTTGATTAGTTCTGGATCCAACCACATCGAACTTGTTCAGTGCCGTTTACTATAATTCTAGACCAAGTCGCAATTAAATTGACAAAAGATTAAGACGATACATCACGACAAGGGTGAATACGTAACCATTTACAGGATATGTCCGTTTTTTCACCAAACATTACTCCCTACTTTTGGTAACACTACCATTTTCTCAAGTCATAGCACAAGTTCATTTGGGTCAATTGTCACCAAATTTTTTGCAGGAGGTGCCTGGCCATAACGCCATAGCCGTAACTATAAAAACCAATTGAATTTTGGTTTGGTTATGGCTATGGAACGTCTAATTTAAGCTTAAAGGTGTACCGTTAAGGGGACGAAGTGGCCATATTTATCCAGGATTATCGTGTGTATTAACCACAATGGTGTTAAACTCCCACGGTGAATTTAACATCGAGTGCACCGTCACCTCGCATGACCTTGTGAGGCATTATTATATGTTATGGAGCCATTCTGAGAGATGCAATTTAGCACAGGTATTTGGAAAACATAAGGCCTTTCCTTTTTATGTTTTGTTCATAAACAATAACGTTAAAGATTTGCTTTTAATAAAACATATTCTAAAAATTTCGTTTTGACATAAAAAGAGCTTTTTAGGTATATCCCATGAAAGAACAAAGCTTCGCTTATCTCGTCAATGCAGCGCCGAATTTCATCTTTCAGAGCGTTAATTGCTTTTTGGTTTGTTTACATAAGCCCGATCTTTCAAATGGCTCCAGAGAAAATACTGCAGCGGCATTAAATCACAAGAACGAGGCAGACAATTGACATTGTCAAATCGAGATATTACACGACTGTGAAATTTCTCATGCAATAACTGAATTGTTTGGCCGGTTATGTGGTTTGTGGAACCGTCTTGCTGAAACCAAAGGTCACGGATGTCAACATTTGCCAATTCATCATCACCTTTATATATTTCTATTTCAACATTCTCACACATATTCAAGAATTGCTCATTGTAATAGTTATATCGTCGGTTGTTTATTGGGTTGCGGCATAGTATATTCAAAATACATTATGACTGCAGCAAACCAATAACCAACCGACGATATAGATTTTAGGTAATGTGTAATGTACAAATTACCTAAACGCATAGTTAATAAAACCCAAGTTTTTCACTTTCTTACAAAAAAAAAGATACTTATGCGAGCTTGGTTAATGTTACCTCTAATGTTTTTTTGTATGTATGGCTGGATATAGTATCTGCGTTAGACAATTACTTGCATAAATAATTTTCGAATTCTATTTCAATTTAAAAACATATATACACCTATAATATAAATTCACATGATATTATTTTGTTTTTTTTTTACATTTAGGTAGGGTTAGGTATGGGTGGCAGTCAGAATTCTAGACTCTTATCGCAGGCAAAGACACAGAATGTGTTTTACGTTTTCTTCTTCGTTAATATGTTGGAAATTGCGGCAATTCATTGTGTTCAAACTTTAACTCCTGCATATATCTGCTTATGAGACAATGTCCGGTCAACACGGAAAATAAAACTGGGTTTTTAGTTAATTTTAGTTATTATTGTTCAAACTTCATTAGTTTCTATATTTATAATTTGATCAGACTAAAGTTCGTATTGCTTTGCAAGCCAAAGTACATGTGATAATTATTAATGAACAAATGACACCAAAGTTAATTGTAAATAATCTGACAAACACGTAGTAGAGCGGAACAACTAGCTGTTTTCGAAGGCCCCTACACCTTCATCATCAGCTTTCTTTTGTGTTTGGTTCACAGTTGATGTAGATTTCTGCTTTATATACTTAGCCATTGTTACAAATGGAATATGCGAATTGTTTTGATTCATCGTATTTAATTTACTGAAAGCTTTTGTTTCTTTTTTCTTGAAATTAAAGAACTCGAATTTTTCCTATTTGAATGAGTCTATAACTACCTGCTCATCATGCAGTTTATTCTCCACGAGCCTTGAGCCTTATTCTGGTAATTTGTTAATAATACATTTGTAACCGAATTTTTTTTACTGCATTGTAACTTTCATTTGTTTCGGTATACCGGCAAAAAGGTGTTAAATAAAAAAATGTGGTGAGAATTTTACCTATAATTTGTAATAAAATTTAATATAAAAATGCTATATATACATACATACTTATATATTACTATGTACAAATATTAAATTTATTTATTTATGCAAAACGGTTAAAAGCCAAGATCACTTTTACATAAAAAATGGCGAACAATTGCAAAAGTGATGGCAAACCCGTTTCCAATTTTTTCCAAACTTTAATAACAAATTTAATTATACATTTTTCATGTAGATAATCCTACTATTGAACTGCTCTTCCATCTCGTTTAGAAACTATTGTCAATAAAGAGCTTTGTTGTTCTAACGCTAAAGGCGTCTCAACAATCCGTGTATA
Organism: Tachina lurida; assembly: GCA_944452675.1. Taxonomy (NCBI): domain Eukaryota; kingdom Metazoa; phylum Arthropoda; class Insecta; order Diptera; family Tachinidae; genus Tachina; species Tachina lurida. Next base: position 43,787,697 of record OX101753.1, read on the forward strand.
ATTTAATTATGGCTATTGAAGTGTCAATTACTCTCAACCAATCCAGTACTTCCTTGGTTGCAAGAATATCTGCCTCCAGAAGTCGATTTGAAACACGAAGATCTAATATCCCTGAGTAAACTCCGTAATCCACACCTAATTGTGTTTTGGGGTCATTCGTACCTAATTAAACAATCCTTCTTCCCACGCTTTTCGGGATGGCATACTGGCACTATACAAACGTTAATGAAGTAGATCAGGGGATGTTTGGTTTATCATCTATCACCAAGAATCGGCATATACTATTATGTAGCGCTCGATGCCATTTCCGTTTCCACAGAGAAATGCAATGAAAATGGTTTTCAGAGATTGTCGCTGTCTCCTTGCCTACTAAATTCAATGGTATCAGGTGTCTTCTCCAAGGATGGGCACCACTCGATGACCCTATACATCAGAATTGGATATACTATGGCCGTATAGATCTAGTGAACGATTTTGGTGGTGAGACCATGACTTTTCCAATGGAGTTCTTTCATAGATTAAGTGCATTTATTGCTTGGAGTGCAGAATGACACTGAGATATTTTGCAGTGCTGGGCACTTTTATCTCCGTTTTCTGAAGGGTATTGTGTTGGAGTTAAGGTATTTGATACTTCCTTGCGAAGAGAACTAATTTCGCTTTGTTAAGATTAACGGCAATCCCTCGCCTTTCCATAGATAAGAGACACCATCCTGTGGGATGTCTCTTGGGGAAGAGAGGCATTTTCCTCTACCACGCTGCATTATAAGAATAATTAAGGATTTCGCAGCCACTCGTTTTTAAAAATAACAGCACCGTACTGAAAGCCAGATTTCACAAAAGTGGTGAAAGAATTCTAACATGTAGTGTATTCCCATTCACAAAGTGAATAATTTTAGAAAATGTAATAAACGAGGTTATCCTACGTCAGGTCAATAGGTTTTTAATCCACTTGAATATTCCTGCATTAACCAGCAAAGTCGATAAAGCACCAATTATCGCATCTGGAAAAAAGTTCTTAAAAGCGTTCTCAATAACTAAGAAGGCCACAAAGGTGCATTTACCCATAATCACTCTCTGTGGGTGGATACGTCTTGCTGGTGGTGGTGAGTGATCAACTATCTTTTCTAGTGCTTTCAGAAGAGATGATAGTATACTTATCGATTGGACGTATTTAGGTGTTGTGTGAGTTCTTTACCAGCTTTTAAAATGAAGAACTCTCAATTTCCTCCGCTTACTAGAAATATGACTTAGCCTAAGACAACTGCTGTAAGTTATCAGTAGCCTAGAAGCTATGAGATTCGATACTTTCTGTAATTCGGCCGGTGTAATATCTTTGGATTCTGCAGATTTATTAAGCTTGAATTTGAATACTAGATGTACGTTCCACGTTCTATTGGAATGTAGGGAGAGCGGATAAGATTATTGTCAGTAAGTTTTGCTTAATTTTAGTGTCTGGTTTTTCTAGCTTATTATTAAAATTATTAAGTTTTGAATAAAAAAGAAACCATATATTTTACTGACAGTTTCAAGTATAAGTTTTGAAAATTTTTTCTTCTAATTTATCTGCCAGTAATGGTTTGCTACCCATTTTCCTTGGGGTAACTTGTTATGGAGCCAAAATGAGCCTCAAACAGTTCTCTACCTCTAAAACAAACACCCGATACTTTAAATTTATTGATATTCATATGTGCACAGTTGGCCCTTCAAACTCGCACATTTTCAAATAAATATACATTTACCTCAGTAGTCTAGTGACTCAGTTTAATTTGCCGACAAGATCTCAAATTTCTTACGTTTAAAGCAAAGTTTTGTTTCCAGTTTGCGTTTTTTTTAGACTTCCGTTGATGTTTGCTGTTTAGTATGCATTTTTTAACACAAAAATAAATAGGAAAGTATTTATAAAAAAGAGCATATTTTGTTGATAGAAAATTGTATTTTTATCTTTGGAATTTTATTATAATTTTGTTCTTCCAATGGTCAAGAATAATCATTTCTTCGTATGGTTTTTATTTAAATCATTTCGATATTGAGCCGTGGGATATTTGCTTTAGTAAGACGTTAGCCAAAAAATTTACAGAGGCCTAAAAGCTAAAAGTCTGCCTACATCTTAATTAAGAGTCATTATATTATTTTGCCTAGGAAATCAGTGATGGAATATTCTCCTGGACGTTGTATTATTAATTGATTGATATTCCAGCATAAGCAAAATGATCCAGAGATTCGAATAATTTTCGTAGGGTTGTTTTCGTCCTTGATGAAAATGTTGCTCAAAATTAATTTGTTCTATGTAATTTTTTGCTGACGCAAAAATCGGTTTTTATTACCGATATTAAGTAGCCCCGGTGAGTTTAGAATACTCTTTGGTAAACTATTGCATTGCACCTTGGTCTCAGAATCTCTTTTGTCTTTTGCCTGCTTGGGAAATCTCTGGTATGCTGATCTTAATACCACTGTTTTAGTTCGTTGTTGAATTTTGGAAAAAGTTTGGCGTTTTCCGATGTGATGTTATTCATTCATGAGCCCATCCTAGCTTCTTCGTTTCCAGCAATTTCTTAATGTCCTGGAATCCATATTATCTCGATATTTGCACAAATTCCTGCATAAGTTTATTTAACTTTTGTCCAGAAGTACGCTTCCAGATTGAACTTTATTATTTTTTAAGGCTTCGATAAGGTATCTGTTATCAGTAAATATACTGATTAGTAGACTGTTGTCAATTTCCTTTAGCTCCTTATTATTTTCCGCAACATCCATGTATTGAAGTTAATTTGCTAAGACTGGTTAACAGCCTGTATTTTCAGGTTTTGTAGAGTCCCATATTGTATTATGTATTTGAATTTTGTTTTATATTTATTCATCTACGAGTAAAATACATTTGATAAAGATGTTAGCCAACCAAGGAGATCCACGAAAATACCATCAGGACCAGCTAATAGCATTATTTATCATTTGAGTGGTTATAATCACATATGAGTGACATTCCTTCTATAGGGATGTGCTTAATCCGTACCATTCACCACTTCTGTATGGAAATGTGTTCTCATTAAAATACCTAGTAGATTCTTCATTGTTTCCTTAATTTTTTCATCTGAATTAACGGCTGTATCAGGTTGGGTAAAAGTTTTCGGTAAGAATTGTTTGATTTAAGAGCCTGAGTTAACGCTGTTTAACTGTTCGAAGAAAAACATCCAGGATTCAAAGTTGGCTATGTGACGTTTGCTTAAAATTTAAATACTTGTTGATTTTCTATTACTGTTAAACTTGTTCTTTTCGTTTGTTTTAAATCTAAGTAGGCTTGCTTCATGAAAATTATTATGTCATAGAAATTTGAAAAATTTTCATTCTAAATTGAAATTCGCTTTTGAATTGACTCCTTATCAGGAGATTTTCCGGTATAAAAAAAGAGAATGCTGTATCACATAATTGGCATTAAATCGAGAACCAGTTCATCGATTCAATAAAAAATTACACAGAAGCCTAGGAAACAAATTGACCTTTAAATTACGTCTCCATGAATTTTTTAACAGTCTTATAGTTTCAGAGATATTCAGAAAGTTTTATACAAAAAAAAATTTTTTTTCAAAAAAAAATTAGAAAATCGTTCGTTTCTTAAAAGACTCATTAAAATTTTAAACATTGATTTTCGAATTCAGCTGAAAAAAATACATAAGGAATTTTATATCTCATCAAATGTACATGAAAAAAATTTTATTTTGTAAACTAGTGTTATCAGTGTCTTCTTTGATGTTCATTTATTCATTTCATTTATTTTTTTGTTGAATTCGTAAACTTTCTGTCAGATTTTGACTATAAAAAATACTGGACAAAGCAAACAGTGATAGAAAAAGATATGTGACAGAAGGTTTACGAATTCAACAAAAAAGCGTGTGACATAAAAACAAGCATAACGATATTTTATATTCTTTAAAAATACTGTATTGCAAAAGAAATTGGGTAGTATGAATAAACAAAAGTATTTGCTTTTTACTTAAAAATTTGTTTAAAAAAACAAAAAACACACACATATTTGGTGTTTTAAAACAAATTTTTAAGTAAAGAGCAAATACTTTTTTTTTTTAATTCATACTACCCATTGTTGATTTCTTCAAATAACTGGTTTATAAAAAAGCAAAACCACTTTGATAATTTTGAGTTGTGGCTCTTTATGATTTAATTATGAAAGTGGTGTAAGTCATATATTCCTTTAGTCGTGATATTTAGTAAATTACATTTGAACAAATCAAAGTATATTTTTATATAGGGTGTTTTTTTAGAGGTATAGAACTTCGAATTGAAATAAAACACAAGAAAATCGTTTTAATGTCCATCAATTTGGCTTTATTGGAAGGATAATTTTATGCCATTAATGTTTAAATATGATTTCGGGCATGTGGCCGCCGCGGCTGGCTCGAATAAAGCCAATTCTACAGGTCCAATTTTCAACCACTTTTTCGAGCATATGGGGCCGTATGTTGGCAATAACGCCACGAATGTTGGCTTCCAAGTCCCCTAACATTTCTGGTTTGTTGGCGTAGACGAGCGACTTCACATATCCCCAAAGAAAATAATCCAATGGTGTCAAATCACACGATCTTGGTGGCCAATTGACAGGTCCATTCCGCGAAATTATGCGCTCATCGAATGTTTCCTTCAATAAATCGATTGTGACGTGCGCTGTGTGGCATGTAGCGCCGTCTTGTTGGAACCACAACTCTTCCACATTCATGCCATCCAATTCGGGAACAAAATAGTCGGTTATCATGGCTCTATACCGGTCTCCATTAACGGTAACTGACTCTCCAGCATTATTTCGGAAGAAGTATGGCCCAATGACTCCACCAGCCCATAGAGCACACCAAACAGTCAGTTTTTGTGGATGTAATGGCGTCTCAAGGGTCTCACGTGGATTCTCTTCACTCAAAATGCGGCAATTTTGCTTGTTGATGTAGCCATTCAACCAAAAATGAGCCTCATCACTGAACAAAATTTTGCGATGAAAATCAGCATCGAGATCAATCTCATTTTCGGCCCATACACCAAAATCACGACGCATTGCATGGTCTCGCGGCTTTAATTTTTGCACAAGCTGGATCTTGTAAGGTCGCAAGCCAAGATCTTTGCGCAAAATCTTCCATAAAGTTGATGGACAAAGCTCCAATTGCTGTGCACGGTGGCGAATCGATTCATTCGGGTCCTCTTCAACACTTTGCTCTACAGCGGCAATTGTTTCTTCGGTGCGCACTGTTCGACGTCTCTGCGGATTCGTATTATCACATAGAGTAAACGTAGTGCGAAAACGATCCATGGTTAACCGAATTAATTGCTCTGATGGACGATTATGTCGACCATAAAATGGACGGAGCTTGCGGTAAACTTCGCGAACTGAACCATTATTTTCGAAATAAATTTGCACGATTTGCAAGCGTTGTTCTTTTGTCAACCTGTTCATGATGAAATGGCAAACCAAACTAAATATTAATCACTTGACAGCTGACAAAATGGCCGCCAGTTAAAAAAGTGATGCCAACTTAAAGTTCTATACCTCAATAAAAAACACCCATTATTATGCAACATTTTAATTTAGAGTTGTTTTAGTCTCGATTAATATAAGTTTATTTAACATTTATGAAATATTTATTGAATTTTTTTCAAGATTAATTTAATATTTCGAAGCAGAAATGCATGTGACTTCGATTGGCCAAAAATAATAATTACGAAAATTTTTTTATTTATCCAAAATACTATTCCAAAGCCTGAATTCTGATATCGTGATCTCTTGAAATTGAACCTAAGTTATTACGAGAGTATCAAAAAAAAAAAATTAATTTGTATTAACTATTTGCTTTAGTCAAAATTTGTATGACAATTTTGTTTTAACGTGCACTTCAAAACTAAATTATTATATTTTAATACGGCAGTGATTCTTTGTTAAAAAATATTAATAAGGGTTTTCACGCTTCGTATTAAAATACCCTTTTAAAATTAAACACACTACATTACAAAGCCACAACAACAAAATACATTGAAACATAATTTACTATACTTTTTAAAAAATGCAAGACCAAAAACAATAGCATTTTAAGTGCCAATTTCACCAACCTTATTTAAATATCGATTCATATTTAAATGTCGATTTTCATTAATTTTTGTATGGAAAAATGACATTTAAATATGAATTGATATTTGAATAAGTTGGTGAAATTGGCCCTAAGTGTTGTAATTGCACAAGTATGAGACAGTGTTGTCACCTCGGGGGGATTAGCAGATTTTTTAGTGCCTATCTTTAAGACCCATTTAAAGATATATATGTATATCTAGGCTCTTTAAAATGTAACTAATTTTTCTATTATACGTTTTTTATTACTAAAAAAAATGCAGATTACAAATAAAATATTTATTTATTTATTTATTTACTTGATATTAAAATTATATAAAATATAACACTAATATATACATTGATAGCACTGGCTGCTAAGGCCATCGGCCAAGGCCTATTTATCAGGTCAACGCAACGCTCACGATGATTTTTGTTTTTATGGTTTGTTTTCTTGTTTGAGCTGTCAAAAGTTATTTGCACCATATACTTTAGTTCATGTTTGTGTGTGTTTCTGACAACTTAAACATAAAGTTGTTTTTTTTGTATTGCTGTGTTTTTTTAGAGTTGCGTTGACCTGATAAATAGGCCTTGCCATCGGCTAAAAAATATTTTAACTCCAAAACTACGATAATAAAGGAGAGGACCTAAAAATTTGTCTACATATTTACTATATTTATTTATATATACTATATTATATTACATTAGTACAACTTAGGGCCTAACTTTGTAAAACACAACGTAGCATTGACAAATTCTGTATGTATTTTGTTTTAGTAATTTAAATTTTTCCATATAAAATTTTTCAACGCTTGGAGTTGTGTTTTAAAAAATTAGGCCCTTCAAGTTAGTTAAAATTAGGATTTTGTCGGAGGTATAAACGGATTTTGACTATTACAATTTTAGTTTAGCTTAAAGTGAGCGATAACTTACCTGATAAGTTAAATTAAATTTGTAATAATGAAAAATTTTTTATACGTCTGATAAAGTCCTACTTTAAGTTAAATTTAAGTTGTAATAATGGCCCTGAGGTGGGCTATATTATTCTTTTAATTTCATTACAAAGTTATAAATTAACATAAACAAATTGTAAAACGCTTTTTTTAACTTTTGGTGATATATGAAATTTCAAATTTGACAACACTGTACCTACAAATAAAATAATTTAATTAGTGTTTTTTTGGGGATTGTTAAAATTTAAGTTTAAAATTTTTTAAACGCACTAATAATCCCAAATTATTATTTTACTTATTAAGTAAAATATTTTTTATTAAAAATACATTGAAATTGATTATTGAATGGTTTAGCTGGATCCTATGCGCATTTCACTGTTGCTAAATTAAAGTTTATAACATAATAACTCTAGTTGTTCTAAGTAATTTTGGTAAAGGTTCCCTGATGATCTGCATTAAAGTCCTGCACAAGACTATTTATAAGACCTTTCAAGACATGCGACATTTTTCAAACGCTTTACTACAGCGAAATATTCTAAAACAAACGTTAAAAAACACTGTTGGCAAGACAAAGAACTCAAAAAAAAAATATTGCCAACAGTGTTGTTTAGCGTTTATTTTAGAATATTTCGCTGTAGTAAAGCGTTTGAAAAATGTCGCATGTCTTGAAAGGTCTTATAAATGGTCTTGTGCAGGCCAATAATCTGCATTAGCAACAATGAAATGCGCATAGGATCCAGCTAAACCCCTCAATAATCAATTTCAATGTATTTTTAATAAAAAATATTTTACTTAATAAGTAAAATAATAATTTGGGATTATTAGTGCGTTTAAAAAATTTTAAACTAAAATAATTTAAATTTATTTACAACATCAACAAAAAAAGCCGTTCACGCTTTGCCACAAAGAAAAACGTATTAAATTCAAAAGGGTTGTAAAAAAACTACGAAGTGTGAAAACCACTAATGTTTCCTTTTTTTCTTTATTTTATTTTTGTCTTATTTTATATGCGAATGTTGTTCAATTTTTTAATTAAAAATATATTTTCATTTACAAAAAATACAATATACTTTCTTTTTAAGAGCATATTTTTTTACTTTCTAGTGCATATTTTCAAGCTTTTAGTGCATATTGAATGCGCATAAAACATATTTCTGGTTTCCCTGGTCATAAACAACTATTATATCAACCAAAGAAGTAATTTGGTTACCAATAACCATCATCGAAAGTAATTTTATTTTTCGGTTACTTGTCGTATTTTAGACAGAGCTGTTAAGTTTCGATTATGATTAGTAATCAATTAGATTACATTTTAAAAAGAATTGTAATATAATATAATTCAAAAGCATTTCTGATAAGTAATTGATTACGATTACTTATAATCGAAAAGTAATCTGAATTACTTGAAATTACTACAAAATAATCAAAAAAAAAATCAAAAGTAATCAAAAAGTAATCCGACTACTGTCTAAGATTACTTTTGATTCTCTTTGATTATTTTCAAACATTTTGAAAGAAATTTATAAAATTAGATGTTTTTTGTTTAAAAAATTCTTACATAAGAAAACTAATAATATCAATCTAAGAAGAAAAAAAAATATAAAGAAAAATATTAAGTGAAATTTTTTTGCTGGTAGTTAAGCATTGACAATATGCATTTCATTGTCGCTTTGACAAAACGTGAGTAGACTTCAACCACTCATTTTGAACAGCCACAAACTTCTTATCTTATTCACAAAAAATATTTTTGAAAATCACAAAAGAGAAATGGTTAAAAATAACCTAAAATACATAGATAATGGTTATTTTCTCGTAAAATTTTCTTCAGAAAGAAAAAAATAACAATTATTTTCGGTCCCTGTTGTTAAGATCACTTCCAATATCTCTGGCAACATTGGTTGTCCCAGTGAAACGATTTAAATTTTTTCGCCTGCAGGTATGCTGTAAAAGTAAATATAAAAAACTTGTTTTTTTTCAGTTGCATTTAAAATTTTTCTTTATTTGAAAAATGCTCTTTTGCAATTTATGTGGCATATGTGTGTGTGTGTGTGTGTGTGTGGGTATATTTGTACATTGCACGCACAAAACTTTAAGGAGTGTGAATGAATGATTTAATGTACAAACAAATGTATGGATAATATATGAAGTAAAGTACATACAACATTAAATGGCATAAAGTTGAAAAAGAAAAGAAATCAATAATTCAACGTCTTTTTAACATTGAATTAATTTTTAAGAAAAAACAACAGATAAGAGATCATCGTGTGGGCATGCCAAATTTAGAAATAAGGATTAAGGATAATATAAGTAACCAGGAAGTGTCGTTAATAAATGGCATTCTATGGCTAAACGAGAATTTTAAACATAAATTACATACTTAGATATGAATAGTTACCTAGGAGTACAATCTCAGAATAGGATGATTTGTCATACGTTTTAAATAAAGAAATAAAATGAGATATTGACAAGCAAGCAGTTCTTATTGTATAAATGTGATGGAAGGTTGGTTGATTCGATGTTTAAGTAATTACAAGACATTTGTCTTATGTCGTCCAGCCTGGAGTACAAGTATATTGAGGCTTCAAATGTTTAGTGATAGCCCAAGGGCAGGGCTAATTTTGGTGCTCCCACTAGGACCTTGGCAACGGGAGCAATAGCTTTCACTTGATGGCCCAAAGGATCACGGCGCACAATAGCATTGAAGCCATTGTGGGCATCAGAAGTATAGTCTACAGTACGCAAAAATCCATCGGCATCGATTAAGGTGTATTGGCCATGCACAACATCTCCCTTGCGTGATTCAGTCTGACTCTTAACATCTCCGGTATGTTCGTCATGCACTGAATAGGCAAAATCATAGTGAGCAGGTGCTTCAACTTCAACATGCTTGATCAAGGCGGGTTGGTGCAGCAAAGGATATTCAATTGCAAGGACTGAACTTACAACAACAAGTAAAAGAGCGAATAACTGTAAAAATAAACGAGAATAATTCATATTATATATGGGTCTCTCCTTTTTTACACTGACTTAAGTTCTAAGAGACTTACTTTGAACATGATGAATTAATTTTTTGTTTGTACTAAATTTTTAAGTAAAATAAAAATGCGCGCGTATTCTTTTGGCAATACAATGAATTTACTGCTTGTCTGTTGTATCACTTGGAACTCCTGAGGTGAACTACGATTCTAGTCAATTGGATGCAGACATTTATATATGAAATGGTTTGTTCGTATCACTTAGATATGCTTGGATTCTTGTGGTGTGGCCGTTCGGTCAGTTGCGTTAAGCCTCCACAGTGCGTAAGTGGAATATTTGTGTTTGTATTCTTGCATGCGTGTGCAAGTTGATACTCTACAATGAGCATGAAGATTAAAGATTTGCGTGTCCCAAAGACACGCATAGGAAGTCTGTGTTATAAAAATATTTGTTAGAAAGTTTAATTTATAGACCAATGGTGTCCTAAACTTTATCATTTACCATTCATATCATCAGCAATACGTTATTCGATAAAAAGTGCAATTCTTAAGCATTTTTGTAGCAGGTGCTACTTATATTAAAATAAATTCTATCGGACCTGTTCTGAAAATCACGGTGATTTAAATCACGGTGATTTCAAAAACAACCTATGAATAACTGACTTGTTAGTGAATTTTTATTGCATTTTAAGTTTTTGTCATATATAATAGAATATTTTATTCCAACCTCCATCGCTATAAATCGTGAAATTTACAAAATCTGTGATTTAACTTTTATCAATTTGTTGAAATCACCGTGATTTGACATGTCGTGATTTGCAGAACAGGCCCGTATTATTTTTTTAAACATTATTTGATTTGAGTCAGATGATGTATATTTTTTGATATGTTGTCTTGGGAGAAAATACGAAAATATATAAAAAATTGCATAAATATAAATCTTTTAGAATTGGTCCAGCTCACAAACGGTCATATCTAGAACCCTCAAATGTGTTTTTTTTTAATTTTCTCCACTCATATATAAATTCTCATCGTGTTTAAGACTTTTATTATTTATTTATTTTTATTTATTTACTTACACCAACATTATAATAACACCTGAGTATTTGTCTATGGTGGGAATCGGACCCACGAGCTCTTGACTGAAAGGAATCCATATTAAGAAAATCAGACTTTAGTTTGAGAGGGGTAATAAAATCACGTTTTTCATTTCCATACAAGGTGAGTCGATCGCATATATTGCAAGGTTATTTTTTCCCGAATTATTTATATTGAATATCTTCATCCCTTGAGGGAATAACATTTTTTTTAAATCTTCATTGAGCAATAAAAGAGCGACGACATATGCATCTGAATTATTAGAGTTCTAAGAAGTTGATATTATAGCAAGACAAGTCTATTGCTGCAATGAGAGCTAAAAAGTTCAGGTAACTTTGAGTGCGATGAATGTAGACAACTTGAGTACCATCTTCTTTATAGTTTCGAGATGTAATAATATTTTTTAGCTCAACTGAGGGAACTTGAATATACCTTCGTAACTTTGTCGTCTTTCAGTCTCTACCACCTCTTGCGCATTAATCAGCCCTCTTGTTTTCGGGAATGCTTTCACGTCCTTTGACCCAAACTAACTAGACATGATGTTCCTTAGGTTAGGAAGAGTGGTGCTATACCGCACCTCCACTAGGAGACCCAATTGAGCCCATTAAGATATTCCTTACCCTACGTCTCCACTAGCCGTCAACTTGGATATGACATGAACATGACGCCGGCAGAGCAACTGTGAAAAATTCATCAAGTTCTTTGTTGTGGTGAATACGTGCGATGTCCATGTCTAGGCATATCAAAGTATTTGCGGTAGTGCAATAAAGATGGAATATTTACCCATTTTGTTCTGTCTCTTTACTTTCTATTGCAAATGATTGCGGACTGAGAATCTCATGGCGAACATTATTGCTCAGACACATGTTGGGGCATCCATGTCGGAGCATGGATGAAAGTTGGACATGACTGGCCTCCATTAGCCATTTGCCATGTCCGACATGATGCCCATACCAAGGTCATGGCTAGATGAGACCGCTAGTTAAGCACTGTAAGATATTGAATGTATCTTATCTTTACATCTTGGCATAAAGCACCCTAAATTCATACAAATTGTTCACAAATTATATTGGTATATAAGTCACATAAATTAGGTTCAGTTGATCAGGTTGCCGGCTTAAATGGCAAACCTGTCCCGGTTCTTAATTGGTCCCGTTGTGTTACCTGGAACGGATACGTGAAGAGATAATACACATACATAAGTCTCTCCAATCTTTTCGGAGCGTGTGCTGTAATATTAGTCTCCAGGCGTACAGGTATTATGTCCAAGAAGATTTTCTTAAAATGCACTACAGAAATTATGTAGTACCCAAAATTGTAGTCCAGTGTTTCGTAGAAATTAGCTTTGTTCACTGTTATCATGCTGTAAGACTCCCGATTCTCTTAGTAGAAACTTCTCTCTGGAAGGTCTGGTTCTAGAGGACTATGAGTGGTATATATGCATGCATTGATATGGTTTTGTACTGTTTATCTTTTAAGAAAAAATATCAAAAATGATATTACATATCATCGACTTCGAACTGCTCATAATAGTGCAAATCAGACTAGTTCTCGCTCGAGAGCTCCTGGTAATTCTAAATGAGCGATATACATATGTATATATGTACATGCATATTTTTATACCCTTCACCATAAATAGTAAAGGGTCCAAAATAGATTAGCATTGAAAATCAGCAAAACCGAGCAGATCGTTTCAGAACTGGAAAGCTTAAGAGTCTGAACACAATGTAACGATAATTTATTGCGGTGCGGATTTTCATACGATTTTGAAGTAAAAAACCGCAGTGCGGGACGGTATAAAATTAAAATCTATTTTATTTTCTTATTCTCTAAATTTTTGACTCTATTTCTCTTTCTGATGTTGCCATAGTTTTTGAATAATTGGCGGTGTTCACAACATTATTGTGAAGAAAAAAATGATATTGAAGTTCAAAAAGTTTTGTCATAAAATATAAAAGATTAAAAAATATATCAAATATATCTGCCAATGTATAAAATGTTAATAATTTCTTATTTTTAGTTACTGCCATTACAAACTATTATATATGTAGATATATATACATATGTATATATGTTCCCGTCGTTCCTATAAGGAGCATAGGTCTTCCATTACAAAATATTAAACAAATAGTAAGTTTTTTAGAAAATTTTATAAAAATGTATCCACAAAAAAATTAATAAGAATTTAAACAAACAATGACAAGTACTGCCGTAGCCGTCTTCCGTTGTATTATGTTTATTTTTCTCTCCCGCAACGAGAAATCGCACCGCACCGCACCGCAAACATTGTGTTTAGACTCTAAACCTTATTTTGCCACGTAAAAGTAACTAGCTGAAACTAAGGCCCAACAATTGACCTCCCAATTAAATGTCATTTAGCTAATTGCCACTTAAATTTAGGTGGCACTTATATGTAGCTTCATTTTTTCAGTGGTTAATTAAAAGTTCTTACTAAATGACGTTGGAAGTACGGCAGCACTACAAAATTTCCCAGTATTATGGAAGGCTTTTTAACAACAGCTGCTTATTATAAATAAAAAAGTTAGGTTATCAAAATGAAGAAAACTAAAATTGCATAAAAACACATTTTATGAAACAAAGAAAGCATCAGAATGCATTTTTCTATTTATTTTTCCATGATATGAAAGTATATATTGTATATGTTTTATATATATGAAAATAAAAAGAAATTCTTTTTGATGATGTTCATGTACATGTTTTCAATAAACACACACAAGCACAATAACATACATATGGTATGCTCGTAAAACTTAAGTGTGATTTAAGTCCACAAGCTTGGGCATTTAGATGTCTCTCAAATTTGTACTGAAAATATTAATTCGGTACTTAAGTGGATTTAAAGATAAATGACATATAATTGAGAGGTCAATTATTGGACCTAAGTTTAGCTTTTTTTTGTTAAATAAACTTATTCACTCCCGACCAAAAAAAAGGGGTGTTATAAGTTTGTAGTGTGTGTCTGTGTATCTGTGTTTCTGTGTTTCTGTGTGTCTGTCCGTGTCCACGTACAGCCCAAAGGGCTGGACCCATTTTGATTTAGTTTTCTCTGTTTGAAAGGTGACTTGATCGAGATTTTTCTTAACCATGTTTGAAGAAAATTGGTCCAACCGTTTAGAAGATGTCACATCTTTTCTATATATATCGGGGGTTTTTAAAATTTAAAATTTTTGTTATATTATTATTTTATATTTCTGTTCGATGAAAAATGGTCTTACAAAATAAAAAAAATAGAAAAGAAGTTTCCAGGGTTGGAAAACATTAACTTTTTTTGATATACATATAAAAGTAACCTGCTAAAACTAATTTTTTCTTTTTCTATATAAATGAAACATATCTCAGAAATCAGAAATATAAAAATGGATTTTTCAGGGTTGGTAACTAGATCTATCTAATTTTTTTCTTTTTATTTATAAATTAAATATATTTTATGTTTTGGAAAGAAAAGTTTTGTGTAGAAAATTATAAAAATAAAGACCACAGCTCCAGAGCTGGAACAGTTTAAGTTTTTTCCATATTAAAGTAGCTAAATAAAACTAATTTTTTCCTTATTTTTTTTGTTCAGTTAACATGTTTTATATATATTTTTAAAGAACTTTATTGGTATAAGCAATCAGAAAAATCTAAGAGCATGATTCCAGGGTTAGAAAATTTATATTTTTATATATTTATTATAATTAAAATTAACTTATTTTTTTTGTTTATAAAAATAACTATTATCTATATATATATATATAAGCGGATGTGCGTGAAGGGTATAAAAGATTCGGCACAGCCGAATATAGCACCCTTACTTGTTGTTTTCTTTAGTTTTGCGGTATTATTACATATAATGTGACAATGTGAATAATAAACAAGAATTATTTTATAAAATAGCAATTTAGAAAGACTCGAGTCAAATTTAATTGATCAGGAAAATGTACCTGAAACATTACAAGAATAGATTAAGAACGGATGTAGGGAATTAAGTATGCGGTCCTTAACTACCAAATATTTAATTCATGTTTAGCTTGTTATTAATTCTTGCTAGTTTGCTTTATGTTTAATTAAATTTAACTTATTTTACATGCACGTCGAAGTGATAAGGTAATTTCAGGCAACAACTAAAACAATGGTTGGCAAATTTACATCGCAAATATAAAACATTATTTACGATTTGATTAAGCTAAAGTTCGTATCGCTCTGTAAGTCAAATTGTGACAATTTTTCAGGAACAAATAATTCCAAAGTTAATTGTAAATATTATAACAAACACCAGCAGAACGGAACAACTAGCTGTTATCTAAGACCGCCACACCTTCATCATCAGCGTTCTTGCATTTGGTCCACTGCGTGTGGTGTGGGTTGCTGCAAATTTCAGCTTTAATTTTACCATCTCTAATTTACAACAGTCTTGCCGTTGTCGTTTGTTCTTATTTTACGCAAAATGTAAAGGAAAACAAGTTGTTTTTTCAATTTTTTTCAAAATAAATTGCAGGGACTCCTGATTTTATGCTAACAATAGTTGGCCAATTTGTAGTTACGGTAAGGCTGGAAAACTTTTGTGAACATATCAATACAATCTGTACGTATTCATTTAGACAATTTTTTTAACCTTTTTTTCGTTTTTCATAGTTTTTCGACGCAATTTTTTTTTTTAATCGTATAATTTAATGCACACTTCTCGGTTGAGTTTCAGTAGCACTTTATGTCAAAAAACTTTCTTTTGCCTGCATTTTTTGTGAAAAGAATATTTGGTTTTTACTCTTTTTTCAGCATAACCTACAAAATGTAAAAATAAAACGAACCGGTGGTGTACCCTTATCAAGAGAAAGCTCGATCACGTGTGCGGGAATTAGCCCCCAGTTTAGGAATATAGTTTCCTCATAACATTTTCTTAAGTTTTTCCAGTTTGAGTCCCCAAAATATTCCATACATATATACATGGAATGTTTTCCAGATAAAAGATTTTTGCCTACACAAGTAATGTTCGAGAGTTTCATCATCTTCCTCTACGTGTTGTATTGTCAACAATATCCATGCGAGCCAGATGATTTTTTAATTCTACATCTCCTGTTATTATGTTAACCAAAGTAGGAAGTGTTGGCCTTTTAACTAACATATTTGTTATCTGTCCGATACAAATAAAAAATTTCTTACCTTATTTATGTGACGCTCACGTCATAGGAATTTTTTGCATTTGTTGTTATTGTTCTAAAAATTTTATCACTTTATGCAGAGCAAATTTCGTGCTGAATGTGAGTTAGTGTGTCGGTTTTGGACTTGTTGTTCAAATAGTTTCAATTTACTTTTTTTCTTTCCTGTTCTTTTTTTTTCATTTTAATTTATAGGCGAAAATTTTAATAGTTTTTGTTTTGTTTTTGTTTTATATGATATTGCTCAATTAAATGTGGATATTTTGTTTTATTATTTAACCTTACGAATAAATGCAAGACAGAATGCCGTGACGAATATTGTATACCCTAATCCATTTGTATAAAAATATTATAAGTGATCCCTACAAACATTCGGAAGATATTTTATCCAGAAGATATATGTACATATATACAATATCTTATTTTTTATCATTTAGAAGAAAATCATCAAAGCAATACTTTTTTGATATTAAAATATTTTAATTTTAGTGTCTAAAAGCGGTAAAAGTTTACTTTACAAAGTCTTAATTCAGCTGTGTGAAAGACAGAGGTAGGGATACTATCTCTTTCAGTCCTTCTCCCAGCTGAATTAAGACTTTGCAAAGTAAACTTTCTGTGTATAAGGAGTATAATTATCACAACAGCAAAAACCACTTGAATTTTCTTGGTATAAATTATCAATACAGGGTAAAATTATCAAAGTGTACAAAACTGCATATAGCCCAAATAAAAATATATTTTTAGGATTATGCCCACACAATTCAAATTTGACATTTGGGTTGGCTATCATAAATCAGTCTTCTGGCTTAGTGCAGTCACCTTATTAATGCGCCTTGATTTAATTTTATTACATTTCTAAATGTCCTTTATTTTTTGCTGAAAAATATGGTCACCGTAGATATAAATATTTTTTATTTTTATTTTTGTAGTTTTTGCCCTTTTTACAGTTTTGCCGAGTTTTAATTAATATCACACTTTCCTATCTTTTTGATGTCACTGTTTTCGCTCTTTTCGTGATAAAAGTGATTTTTAGCCAAATCTTGGCTTTTACCATGCTACCGATGTTTGATGTTAGCAAATGTGTGGACATTTTCGTCATTTGTGCAATTTTTCCGATTTTTCGGCATGCCTTAGATCTTTAGGTATTTGTCAGTAATTTTAGAGTTTTTTATTGTAATTTTTCAACTTATCGCGAATTTTCTCTATTTTTGCAATAAAAGTCATTGTTCCCAATTCTTTGTTTTTTTTTTTGACAGTTTTAATCGTTTTTATTCAGTATCAGTATACATATCGCACACTAAATCATAAAGAGTCACAACTCAAAATTATAAAAACGCTTTTGCTTTTTTATAAACCAGTTAATTGAAGAAATCTATAACGACCTCAAAAATTTCTTTTGTAATACAATCTTCTTGATACAATACCCTTGCGTCATTTGTACAGTATCAACAGTTGTTTGAAACCACTCAGCATCTGAAATTTTTTGAGTTGTGACCAGTGATGGTATTTTGGTACGTTTCGGTTATTTTTTGGTTCTTTTTGCCTCTTCATAAACGCGAAATTTTGGTTAATACCCTTTTTTAAAAAGCGGGTATTTACAGTGCTTTTTAACAAATTCTCACAGTGCTTTTGGTGCTTTTTTGTAAAATAAAAATAGTTTTAATTTACAAACCTAAAATAATTTTAAGCGCTAATAGCAGCATCTCTTGACTGAGCCTTCTTAATTTTTTTTAATGACAACAACGGAAACTATGTTAAAAACAATTTAGAAAACTTATAAACTCATAATTTGGCTTAAAAAATTAAAGTTTTTCTTGCAAAATAGAAAACAAAAGTAACTGGAAAGTACCACATAATTTTCTGCATAATATTTGATTGATAGTAGTACGCAATAAGCATTTGCTAAAGTTTACGTAAATATTTAATCATCCTAGAATAATTGACAGGATGAGGTTGTCAATAGCAGTCAGTTGTTTTAGACAACGGGTAGCCAAGTCCCAATTTTTTGGTATCGTATTGATGTGCTGTCAATGTTGACAACTGGAATAAGGGTGAATATCGCAAAAAGAAAACAAAAACTTTTAAGTTAGTTAAGAAAAAAGTGTTGCTTTTAATGCATTTTGTATGTGTAAATGATTTTTCAGTAACATATTTATCCTAATCTAGGCCTAAGCTTCACTTACCAAATGGCTAACACCGATCATATAACTACTAATATTTTGAAAAATTAATATAATTAATATTAAATATTTTGAGGCAAAAACTTGATATTATATTATGAGGTTTTACACCCCAAAACTCTCCTTTTTTTAAATGGCTTAATGTATTAACTAAAATTAAAAAAATTTTGGTGCTTTTTTACCCTTTTTCGTATTTTTTTTGCGCTTTTTACACTTTTTGCAACAGCTTAATGTGCTTTTGCTCTTCTTAGAGATACCATCACTGGTTATGACTCTTTATGATTTAGTGTGCGATATGTATGTTCTTGATGACACCACGTTTTTGCGTTAATTTAAAATCTACTAAGTTTGTTCGTTTATATTTTTTGCGGTTTAGGAATTTTTGAAAGATGTTCCCTTTTTTTAAGTTTTCGAGATTTTTTTACTATTATCTTAAGTCCATGCGACCAGTACCAGATGTCTTAAAAGTTGGATTTGAAACAAATTTTAGGATTTAATTATTAAATTATCGCTAAAGATAAATTAAAGGACATGTTCAGTTTCATTTTCCTGATACCTTTCCTTTCTGCTGAACAAATAAAAAAAAAAAAAAATATAGGAATAAAACATTTACATAATACCACGATGTATACCACTTGAAATGGGAACTTTAAATCAAGACACTAAGCAGTTTTGCAACATCAATGATTATTAAATGCGGGAAAATATAAAACAAGTTAGTTTACTTGGTATGGAGGTGCAATACTAAGAATATTTTAGAGTTATTAAATAGCAGCACAATTTTTGAACATCTCGAGGGCGAGTTTACTCCCAATTTTTTGGTAATGTATTGACGTGACGTCGATGTTGACTGAAATAAGAGTGAATATAAAATATATCTTAACCACAGAGTGAAGAGTAAAATATTCAACTACTGCTAATATCGAAAATAAAATAATTGAATCAAATCGAAAATCGAAAAATACTGAAAGGTCACTTACTATTAATTGCTTTAGAGAAAAAAATTATAAATTTTTTCACAAAACAAATATGTATGTACATATGTATCTGCATACTATATATGTGTACGTACGTTGGTAAAGGGTATATAAGATTCGCCACAGCCGAATATAGCACTCTTACTTGTTTTTTAGTGCAAAAGAGTGAGAGAGGAATGCAAATAGTATATATTTCTATTTCAAAACTCTCACACATATTCAAGAATTGCTGCAACAAAAATTGCAAGTCTGGACCGGGCTTAAGGATGAACTATTTTTTACTTTCTGCTCTGTTACTAATCAGCTGATTTTTGTTTGTTTATTGAAATGTAATACAAGCCGTAAGTTTTTCTGTTTCGTTCTGTTCTGTTTCGGTTCAATCTGTGAAAATCAAAAACTTGATAAGTAATTGTAAGGTCCCTTTCAGATTAGGCAACTTTACTTGAGCAAGTCTTGTGTTTGTGGGTGTGAGAGGAAAGGTCGGTTTGAAGGTGAAAGAATTGCCGAGACTTGAGTACAGACTTGCTTGTACTTGGCAATTCTGTACTTGTACTTGGCAATTATGTATATTCAAGTATATCTTTAACTAAATTTTTTTTCTTCAACTTCCATTGTATACACCAAATTTCAAATCACTTTCAGATTTACAATGAATACAGAAATGAAACAAAACGTCAACAAATTAAGAAAATTCGAGCATAAGAAAATTAAACTTGCTCAACAAAGTTGCTGAATGTGAACATAAAAGCAAGTTCAAAGGCAAATAAATAAAAATTACAATTATACTTGCGCAATTAAACTTGCCTATTCTGAAAGGGGCCTAGGTGACAGCATAAATTAAATAAAAACATTTTAAAATAAATTGCGATTGTGCGTTTAGAATTTAAACAATTTAATTTTTAAAAGAAAAATATAAAATTATATTGAAACATAACAATGGACCATGCAAAGTCATCACTTTAGTGGACTAACTGTGACCCTTCTGGTCAGAAACAGCTGATGAGTTGCTACAGAAAAAGCAAGTATGTATTAAAATTTAGAAACAGAAAGGCACAGCAAAGAACAGCAACAGAAAGTAAATACTAGTGAATCCTTTACAAGGAAATTGTGTTGTAAGTAGGGTTTGGGAAACGGGAATTCCCGGGCGGGAAATCCCGGGAAATGTCTGTCTAATATTCCCGGGAAATTTTTGAGATTTTCCCGGGAAAACGGGAAATTAAAAGTGCATGTTATTTCATATATATATAGAATTTATAATCCAATTTTACTTTAATATAAAAACTTATTATTTTTTTATATATTACAAAAGTTCGTTTGAATGATTGTACGACTAAATTTACACGAACGTTGACACGTTTTTCATCGTCTGTTTAAACACTTACATACCTTGTTCGAAGGAAATTTTTTAATCTTAAAATTTAAATTGAGTTTTTGTTTTAAATGTAACTGTAAGAAAGAAAGAATTCTTTCGACTCCGATAAACAAGCAGTAAAATATCCATGTTTTCTTAATATAAAATAAAAATGTGAGCTATTCAAATCTATTCTGAAAATTCATAAAAATTCCATCAAATTGAGGTCATACCATATCTCCTAAAAAAAGTGGAATAAATTGTATAAGTATCAATGATTGCAATGAAATAATCGTTTCCTAAACTAAATAATTCGATGCTTAGCGAACTTGAAGTGATTTTTCGCCGAATTAGTGAACAAATTTTGAAAAGTGTAGTGAAAATTTTAAGCTGTTTCTTACAGCTGAGTTGACAAAATTTAAATTTATTACTATTATGGAAACCCTGAAGAAAATATTTAAGGAGAAATAAAATGAAAAATTAAAGACACTTAGACATACTGTGGCTCAGGGTATTCAAAATTCGGCGCAGCGCAGTATGGTACTGAGTAGTATGTTTACGTTCCCTCTGGACCACTTTTTCCATACAAAATGTTGGCTCATGCCGACCAGTGTTACCACCCATGAAATTTAGTGGATGTGGGTCGGGTGTTGGTCAGTGTTACCACCGTGCAAAGGAAAAAAAAAAAAAAAAAAAAAAAAAAAAAAAAATGTGCATACCTTAACCCTTTAACGGTCGATGGGGTTAAATTCGACCCCATGATATTTTATGTTATGAGACGACAGCGTGTTCGGTTTTGCTTAAAGTGTATGAGGCGACAGCGTGTTCGGTTTTGCTTAAAGTGAAGTCGTGGTGGATGTTATTTTTGTTGAAGTGAAGTCGTAACATTTAATGTGTTCGTTAGAGGGTTAATACAATATGAATTAGACTACATTAGGGCGGTTTACGAAAGTCTGTGATTTTTTGCTAGTATTTAATAAATAAAATTCATTTACTGCGGTATATATTAATCTCCCTAATACTACTCGTATTTGTTATCAGTATAAAATGTTAACCACATTATTTAAAAACAAAACACTAGTATTTAATAAATAAAATTCATTTACTGCGGTATATAATAACATCCCTAATACTATTCGTATTTGATATCAGTATAAAATGTTAACCACATTATTTAATTAAGTGTGTGGGTAATAAAATAAAATCAAATTAATAAAATATATTCATTGTTGTACTAAACTCTAAGGTGTGATTATACTTTTTGTTATTTATTAACAAAAAAAAAAAAAAAAAAAAAAAAAAAAAAAAAAATAATAATAAAAAATTAATAAAATAAATTAAATTAAAATGGGTGGCAAATTTATTTGTGATATTTGTGCAAAAGCATACAAGCTGAATTCATCATTAAGAAGACATTATCGACTACATCACGAAGAACCATCGTCTTCGATTAAATGTATTCCATGTAGCAGATATTTCTCAGATCAGTCGAGTTACAAGATTCATCTTCTACAACATTCTAAGACTGGAGAAGGAGAAAGTAATAATATTAATTGTCTCGATTGTAATCAATATGTTGCTAAGTCCAATTGGTGCTATCATGTAAGAACAAATAAACACAAAATTAATTGTGCTAAGAAATCTAATGATGATAGTGACATTGATGAAATAGTACATGACAAATCAGTATTTAACAATCGCATTATAACATATTTAATTAAGAACAATAACAAATCGGATCTAATACCAGAGAATTTTTTATCGGGTATAAAATATAAAGTGGTTGAACTGTTACGGAATATGACACAAAAATTTATTAGCATAAAATTTAATCTTGAAATATTTTGTGAATACATGTTGGTTAAGGAAGAAGAAGAATCGTGTACCATTGAAATAAAGTCACATCAAAGCAAAATGACTGTAATAAACTGCTCATCGTCAACGGTAGAAGAGTCTAGCAATATTTATAATGCACACTGTGAAGAGATTGTGAGAAAGATGAGTGAATTTCAAGAGCGTGATAGCGGATGGGCATTAACAGAAATATTGCGTTTAGAAATAAACATTAATCAATATAAATGCATGAAGGGATTATCGTATATTGCTCTAACATCGGCAATACAGAGAAAACATGCATGTATCAATGTCCAAAATAATGATGAATATTGTTTCAAGTGGGCCATAATATCAGCCTTATTTCCAGTCGATGATCATTCAAATCGATGCACATCCTATAAAGTTATAAATATTGAAGATGACATTATAACGTTGGAAAACAATATTGTTATAAATTTTAAAAGTCTAAACTTTCCGCTATCAACACATAAAATTAAGATCTTTGAAATCAACAATCCAGAAATTAGTGTGAATGTATTTGGTTTGGATGATAAGGATGATATAATCGGACCCTACTATTCTACTTCAAAAGAAAAGGATAGACACATTAACTTGTTATTATTGGAAGATGGTGTGAAATTTCACTACGTATGGATTAAAAATATTTCAAGGTATATCTCAACTTAAAATTTTTACATTTCACACTTAATAATAATAGTTTTTTAACTTTTTAATTTTAGATTAATAAGGAGCCAACTGACAAGACATCGTAGATGTTTGTATTTATGCAATACATGTTTAAATCATTTTCAATCGGAATCTTTACTATTAAAACACAAAGAAGAGTGTAATAAAATTATAACTAGACTACCGACCCTAGTCAACAATATTGTGAGTTTTAAAAACTATAAAAAGCAAATGGATGTGCCTTTTGTAGTTTATGCGGATTTTGAGTGTATTTTACAATCAATTGATATTCAAAATTCAGTAAATGTAAAGTCCACACAAAGGCACAATCCAGTTGCTTATAGCTATTATATAAAATGTTCTTATAATAGTGCGTTAGATATATTTAGAATTTATAGTGGGGATAACCCATCAAGTCACTTTTTTTCAAATTTAGTCAAGGATTGTCTAGATATATATCATAATTATTTAAGTATAGTAAAACCAATGACAGTCCTAACATCCCTTCAACAACTAAAACAAAAAGAGGATAGAATATGTCACATTTGTACAAAGTTTTTATCTGCTGTAGATCGGGTAGCTGATCATTGTCACTTAACCGGCGAATATAGAGGACCGGCACATGTCAGTTGCAATCTAGAATATCAAATTGCAAAATTCATTCCCATATTTTTTCACAATCTTTCGTCATATGACTGTCATTTGTTTGTTAGAGAACTTTCATCGATTGAAGGCGATATAAATATAATTCCTATAAACAAAGAGTTATATATATCGATATCGAAAAGAATTGCCGTCGATGAAAGAAGTACTATTGAACTGCGTTTTCTAGATTCTTGTCGGTTTATGCCATCAAGTTTAGAAAAACTGGCAGGATACTTATCTGATGATGATCTGACGACCGTAAGATCTATTTTCCCTACACCAAATGAATTCGGTTTAATGAAACGCAAAGGTGTTTTTCCCTATGACTATCTAGATTCAGAGATTCGTCTTGAAGAGACAGAGCTACCACCCCGCTCATGCTTTTATAATAAACTTACGAATGAGTTGTGCAGTGAGGATGATTATGAACATGCTGAAAAAGTTTGGAATACGTTTAAATGCAACACACTCTTAGATTATCTTCTATTATATTTGAAAGTAGATGTTATGCTGCTGTGTGATGTTTTCGAAAATTTCCGTAAAGTTTGTAAAACCATTTATAATTTAGATCCTTGTCAATATTATACTACCCCAGGATTGTCCTGGGATGCTATGTTAAAAACAACTGAAATAGAATTGGAATTGTTGACCGATATTAATATGTACAATTTCGTTGCACGAGGTATTAGGGGGGGTATTGTACAATGTAGTAAACGGCATGCGATAGCCAACAATAAATATATTACTGATTATAATTATACAAAAGAGAATCAAAATTATATAATGTATTTTGATGTGAATAACTTATATGGATACGCAATGTCACAATATCTTCCCTTTAAAAATTTCGAATGGGTTGAAAACTGCGAAGACTTTAATGTAAACATTATAGCAGAAGATTCCGAATTTGGTTACATCTTAGAGGTAGATTTGGACTATCCAACCGCATTGCATGATTACCATAACGATTTTCCATTTTGTGCAGAAAACAAGAAAACTGAAAGCATGAAGCAAAGAAAATTAGTAACAGATTTAAACAATAAAAGCAATTATATAATACACTATCGCAATCTGCAACAATGCATTCGAAATGGTTTAATTCTGAGAAAAATTCATAGGATTCTTAAATTTAAGCAATCTAATTGGTTGAAAAAATATATTGATGAAAATAACTATCACAGAACATTGGCTAAAAACACATTTGAACAAAACTTTTTTAAATTGCTCAATAATGCTGTATATGGGAAGACTATGGAAAATGTTGACAAGAGAAAAGATGTTAAAATAGTATGTGAATGGGAAAATAGAGGTAAGCGATTAGGAGCTAGATCTCTTATTGCTAAACCCAACTTCCACAGTTGTCTCAAAATTCACGATGAAATGGTTGTCATTGAAATGAAAAGAGTACGAACGGAATACAACAAACCTATTTATGTAGGTTTTTCTGTTTTAGAACTATCGAAATGGAAAATGTATAATTTCCATTACGAGTATATGAAACCAAAATACTTTGAAAATATTAATCTCTGCTATATGGATACGGATTCATTTATTTATGATGTCACAACAAATGACATATACGATGATATTCGAAATGATCTCCCAATACATTTCGATACATCTGCATATCCAAAAGAAAATGTCTATCATTTTCCACTGATAAATAAAAAGGTTTTGGGCATGATGAAGGATGAATGTAATGGAAAAATAATTAGAGAGTTCATTGGTTTACGTGCTAAAATGTATTCTTTAAAAATAGATAAGGTAGATCAAGAAATTAAGAAAATTAAAGGTGTTAAGAGTAGTGTAACAGCTAGATTAAACATTAATGATTTCAAAAAATGTTTGCTGGAGAAAAAGTTGTATTATGATTCTATGTATGTATTTAGATCAAAGATTCATGAAATATATACTCAACACATTAGTAAATTAGCATTAAGTTATTTAGATGATAAGCGATTTATTAGAGATAATAGTATTAATACTTATGCATGGGGACATTATGCAATAAATAGTCAACAACCATCATCATCATATCCCAATGAAAATGCATTAACATCATCTTCAAGTGATAATATTGTACAATAGTATTAAGTGATTTTAGATTATAAGTGAATATATATATATATATATATATATATATATATATATATATATATATATATATATATATATATATATAACGTTAAAAAACAATAAATAAATAAATAAATAAAGAATATCATTAAAATATTTTAGTTTGTTTTTATTTTAAACTATAGTTATCTATTGAATAGGAATTTTAAACACAAGTAACCACAATTTGTTTTTGTGTGAATAAAAATTAATCGTGCTTGTTCTTAACCTTACTCAACTAAGTTGATATAAAATTTAATCGTTTAGAAATAAAAAAAATCAAAACAAAACTTTTTTATATATTATTTTATTTTTTTTTGAGAATTTTATAATAATATAATAAAAATAAATCTCATATTGAAGTATATATATAATATTATTGAAGTTCATCTTTATTAATCCAAGAATTATGTTGATTGGAAAATCCCAACCATTTTACGTACGCCTGGTGCCCCTTAGTTTTAATCACATTTTCAATCAAGTATGTATTTGGAAAATGTGTCTTTAATAGTTCATGTTCATAGAATCCACCAACAATCGGATTCCTTTGATAGTCTTCCAATAAATAAGTAATGGGGTTTGTGTTCTGTAAAGTACGAATTTTAAAAATTTCAGTTGTCCAGTTTGGAGTATATCCTTTTGAAAAAATATGTTTATATTTGCTAATTCGAACGTAATCTCCAACTTTTAGTTTACCAAATTTAAATATTTTGGGATGATTATAAACTTGTTTTAGTATAGAACTTTCATTTTCTGTGTTAACAGACTTTGGTGTCATTCCAATTGTTCTATGCTTTTTATTATTATATTGATTAATTAAATCCTTACATATATGTATCCATTGATAATTTCCTTGTAGACTAAAATTTTTCCACATCATTCCTTTTAGAGTTCTATTAAATCGTTCTACAATAGACGCTTTCATGATACTATATGTAGAATAGTGGTTGATATTATGTTTTTTCATCAAGTTTTGAAATATTTTATTATAGAACTCTTTACCATTATCGGTTTGCAAGTTTTTTTGGAATTCTCTTTAGCGAAAAAATAGATTGTATAGCATTGGTTATATCTTCACTACTTTTAGATTTTACGGGTACAGCCCAAGCAAACTTTGAAAATGTATCTATAACTGTTAAAATAAATCTATAGCCTTTGTTATATTTTGAGTAAGCACCCATTTCAACAAGATCTGCTTGCCAAAGATCATCAATTCCCTTGACCACCACTCGACGTCGAATGAAATTTCTACGTGCTTGCTTGTGAAGCTCCTGAACCACTTCTTGTCGCTCCATTTCTAACGTCTATCTTACAGATTACATCAATTTAAATGCTGTTGATATTGAATTTAAATCAAAAACGATTTATATATCTATCTTTAAATGCTTTGTAATGAGCTTCGTTTTTTCATTTAGACGTTCTTCAACTGAATCAATTTTGTAATTAAATAATGATGTCATTTCTTTTAGTGATTGATTGAGATTATTTGGTATTATACTTTGATCATGTATTAATTTACTTAAACGTGTTTCTACATTATCAAATTTTTCTGTAGTCAACACGTTTTGTTGATGTATTATTTCGTTAAAACGATCCTCCATTCCCTTAATTCTCTCCATATACATTGTATCCAGTTGTTTCTTTATTTCACTTAAATAAGTTTTCATATAAATTTTGTTTACGGCATCGTTTTCCAATACAGGACTAGCAATATTTTTTATTCTCCGCAAGTTAAAGTTGAAATTACGATCACTATCCAAATGAATCTTGAAATGTTGATTTTGATATCTTGCAGATTTTTCAATATAATGTCCAAACTTATCGATAGGCATTTTATGAATATGAATTGTTTGTACATTTTTAAGTCTATTTATATAATAATTTTTGCTTCTCTCAATTCCTCAATAATTGATACAATTTCATTATTATGATTTGAGTGACCAGCTGTTGTTGATGAAATCAAAAGACGCAATCTATCAACCAATTCATTAGGATCATCCCAATAAACATAATTATGCTTTTTTCTATTCAATTTCATTAAACCTTTTCCCTCATGAATTTTCTGTTGTTGTTTAAATAGGTTTTTAATAATCGTTGTATATTTAATTGAACGATTTCCTTTAATTTGACCATTAATACTGTTATTTCGTTTATGGACATTAGTCATCTCCAATATTTGTTTATAATTATTTAAATCTGTTTTATTATAATTGCTTGGTTTCTTATAAACTAACAATTCATATAAGCCTGATGTGAAGGGCCATTTTAAATTACCTACAGTAATATTGATTGAATTGAAAGCGATGGGTTCATTACCCAGTCTCCATATTTGATTTTTATCCTTATGAGGACCATAGGTTTTATCATATATATTTAAGTTAACTTTTGATAAATTATATTGAACACTTTCATTGGGATGTATTGCAATGGTGTTATCATCATCAATGCTATCATCCTCATTATCAACATTATCATTATTATCATCATCATAATCATCATGATCATCATCATGATCATTTTCATCATCAAATGATTGAAACGTGTTTGAACTTTTCTCGATTTTCTTGTTATTAGAGCTTGGAGAAAACGTGTTATAATCAAGCTTACTCTTTTTATATGGTGTACTGAAGGCAACTTTATTATTCTCAAGATCATGTTTAAAAGAGTTATCCGGATAATTTTCATGTTTTATAATGTTATTATTATTATTATTATTATTATTATTAGTTGATTGAACTAATTCTTTTAATGGTTTTGATATTGGTTTCAATGTCTTTTCCAACAATTCATCATTTGCAATTTCTCCAAGCAAAATATTCTTATATTTCTTTTTTAAAATATTTCGAGTTTTAATAAGATTATTAACTAGATTTGTGTTCATATTTATAGGTTGAATTAGAAACAGATTCAAAACAGATCAGTTTAGCAGTTTAGCAGTTTAACAGTTTAGCAGTATAGCAGTATAGCAGTATAGCAGTATAGCAGTTTAGCAGTTAGCAGTTTAATAGTTGAGAAGCTGTTAGTTTAATAATTAATCTTGTACTGATTTTAAAATATCTGTAATGTTTCTTTTATAGCTTTATAAATATATCGAAACCTTTTCTATATCGACCATTATTCATAGGATCATCTTTGTTAATAACTAGAAAACCATATTTTTCTTTCCAACACTCGGTACATAACTCATGAAATGTTTTCAAAGTCATATCAGAACCAACATGATCATTGTAAATATGCTTAATATTCATTGCATCCTGTTTGAAAATTATAATCATATTAGCATTATCGCGAATCAAGTGTTTTGGTATACGTGTATATGTTTGACATAAATAAAAACTATCAATATCTTTATGACGACCCATACAGAAGTAGGCACGTACATGATTTTGTTTCTCACAAGCTATATCGTCGAATATAAATACTGAATTTGGTTTAACTTCGTCTGGCGATAGAACATCATCATTATTGGAAAATGATGAAAAATTTATCTCCTTAATGGGTTTAATTAGACTTTCTAAGTACTTATATTTCGGTTGTTGTGTTGATTTTGAATATAAGTAAATATTTTTAAATTTCAATCCATGAGGACTTTCAATAAGACTGATCATAACATTTGTTTTTCCGCAATTTGATGGACCCACAATAAGAGCTCGAATAGAATTCGGTAGTAATGAGCTATGACGAATTTTATTTGATGAATCGAACTTTGATTCGATATTCTTTACGTTAATCCTTTTATGTTGTTTAAAAAAGCGCATTCTGAAATCTAATGATAACATAATATATAAACCAGTCTCTTTTATTTGTTTTCAATCAATTTGATTTTAATCTTTAATCGACAAAGTATCAATAGATATGACAATCATTTATAAAAAGATATTCAGTCGTCATCCATACTTCATCGGTAGAGGTTTTCTGAATAAAATAATTAATAAACTTCCTATTGAACTTCATCTACCCGGTTATCAATTTTGCGGACCTGGTACAAAATTAAAGAAACGTTTAGCTAGAGGTGATCAAGGAATCAATCCATTGGATACTGCTTGCAGAGAGCATGATATAGCATACTCAAACAATAAAGATTTAGAGAAAAGACATATTGCTGATAGAATTTTAACTGAAAAGGCTTGGCAAAGGGTCAAAGCAAACGATAGTAGTTTGGGTGAAAAATCAAACGCTTGGTTTGTTGCTACTGCAATGAAAGCAAAAACAAAATTCGGTATGGGTAACGTTATTAGCAAAACTAAAAAGTCGTCTCCACTAAATACCCACAAACTGTTTACACATGCATTGAAAAGTGCAAGAAAGAATATAAAGAAAAGTGAAAACTTGAAAGATGCTATAAAGATTTCACGAAAAGTTGTAAACAATATTTTCAAGGGGAAGAAAAAATCGTTAATAAAAACACCTCGAATAATACCTCTACCTAAATCTGGAGGTTTTCTTCCACTTGCCCCTATATTTGCTGCACTGGGTGCACTTGGTGGTTTAGCTGGTGGTGTATCTGGTATTACAAAAGCAATCAATGCAGTCAAAAATGGAAAGGAACAATTGACTGAAGCAAAACGACATAATAGTACAATAGAAGCCATTGCGATGGGAAAAGGCATGTTCTTAAAACCATATAAAAAAGGACTTGGATTATATTTAAAACCTTATCAAAAAAATTTTTAATGAAGCTACCTGAAAGAGCTCTTTCTGATGTAGACTTGAGAAAATATGCAAAACATATTCCAAATTTTAGAGGTGTGTTTATGTGTAACACCCTTCCAAGCAGCAAACCATTTAAAAAAGAATGTGGAATAATCAATCTGGATACTTCAAAGGGCCCTGGCACACATTGGGTAGCATACTGGAAAAACAACAATCAAATCGAATATTTTGATAGCTTTGGCAATTTGCAACCACCAAAACAATTAATAAAATATTTAGGAAAAAACATAAGTTATAATTATGATAGATATCAAAATTTTAATACAATAAATTGTGGCCATTTATGTTTAAAATTTTTGTTTTCGAAGCTAAACTTAAAAGAAACTATAAATGTTTTTTAATAAAATACATTGATTAAGAATTTCTTTTATTTATAAATAAACATATTATTTCATTTATTAAAAAAATTTCAAAATAAATATAATTAAATAATTTTTCTAATTTCGCTTGTTAGAGGTGAGTATTCGATTAAACGATCATGAATAACTAAACAGTATGCTGATGTATTATCTGGAATTAGTTTGTTTGCTTCAGTATCAAATTCAATTCGTACATCAATAGGTCCAGTTTTAACAGTTTCATTTTGATGTGAAACATCAACAACAATAAGCGGTGCGTAAGACTTGTAATCATTAACATCCAGCAATGGTTCAGGTTCTCGCATGTAAAAGCCTTGTTGAAATTTTGCATACATATTATATAGAACAGAATACTGACCCATTTCGAAACGATTATTTAAATCATCATATGGATATGACTCTGAGTTTAGATATACTTTTAAATTAGAGATATTACAATGGTCAAATATATTTCCTTGTTCTTTACTTTTCTCTTTTTGTAAACCAATTATAAGAAATCGTGGTCTTTCGTTTTGTGGTGAAAGCTTTACATTCCATAAAACCTTTGTACTCTTTGGTAAAACAGGATTTACATGACAGTCCCAACTTCTAAACGCAATTGGTATAGAATGTTTGCTGTTGATTATCTTAAACATTTCCAATTTTGCAAAGTCCGATAGTTGAATGTGTGGCATTTTCCATGTTATATCCAGAATTGTTAACTTCAACTGATCAGTTACATTTGTAGAACAATATGATCTCTCATCGGATGTAGAACGTTGAAGGATAAGCTCATGTTTCGAATTTAATAGTATTTTGTTATAATCTTCAGCAAACCCCATCAACATTTTCAGAGGTATACAACAGCTAAAATGACTTTTTTCTAAAACAAAAGTTTCAGTAAGAGACCAACCAGCGTTTTTTAATACATCACTTTCAGCCTTATTCAATGATACAAAATTTTTCATGGTGGATGAAATTCCAAGTTTACGTGTACGATCAACTTCAAAACCATTAATTTCATAACGAATTTCATCGAACAAATATGAAACAAAGTTGTTTTTTAATTTCACATCTATAGCTGGAACCTCTTTGGTTGCTTCCTTCTTTACTATAAAACCATGAATGTAAATCATACTCTCACTTGGTAAGACAAAGAGATCCTGATTTTGAATTGGTATACGAATTTCATCATTGTTGTTGAATGATTTTAGATATGGAGAGTAACTATGATATTCTCTTTTTACAATACTCTCATCATATATAGGTTTTTGAAGGACATTTAGTATTTCATTCATTGTTGAAGATTAAATCCCAACGATTTTAAGTATTCTATATTATATGATGTTAACGGGTTTTTTTTATTTTTTATACTTTCTCGAATGCGAGTTGATGAGGGATTGAATGGAAATCCTCTTTGCATTACGTTTTTATTGTAAATTATCATTATTCTGGTTTGAAGTGGAGTCTAAGAGTGATTTTTTCTCCTCTAAAATTTATAAGTTCACCGTCTTGATTTAAGATTCTAATCGTTATGTTGTTTATTTGTTGACAGTTGACGGGTAAATAAATAACATTTCGAGGTTTTTCGTTTATTTTATATCCTGGAGGAATATCAAGAGGAAATTCATGAATAGCATGATTCGAAGTATTATTAATAAATGAACCGGTTGTTAAGTTGCTTTCAATGCGTATTGTATTAACATTCGTAATATGTGTAGGTAAATCAGATTCAAATAACTTTGTAGTATTCAATGAATTAACATCTACAATCATCACTTCCAAAGATTTATCATTTTTAAGATTTTGATTAGTATTATAATAGTAAGTTGAATTTACTTCTAGTTTTCTTTTACTAAATCCAAGTAACTTTCCTATACTGTTTGGTTGTGAAAAATCTATATCCATTGATGAGGTTATTTCAGTTTTAAGTGTGTTATTGTTAGCTTCAATTGTTAGAAAAATTGGTTCATCAATATCTTGTAAGCTTGAGTTTAAGAAAAAACCAATATCTTCAAGTTCGTATGAACCAACTGGAATAGTAATAATATGATTTCCTATATGAAACAAATTGTTGTGAACATCTACATTGGGTATGGAATTGAATGTTACAAAATCAATAAGTCCACAAACATATTTTGTAGGGAGTTCAATTGGAGGAAAATATTCTCCAACCAGAGTTGAAGTGTTTCCGCTTAAAGATATTGTTATTGACATTTCGAGTATTCAGAATGAACTGATGTTTGATGATTATTTTACCTGATTTAAGTGTTAAATAATAAATCCAAAAAAAGAAAAAATGTCTTTTATAATTTTATGTTTTCTTTATTAATATTTGATTTAATAAACTTTCTTAAGAGTATTACATTTTTTTGAGCACATATACAATATTTTCTATGATAACAACAAACATTTACAGATTCATCATTTTGATATAATGTTTTTAAATTTGGACAATTTAAATCATCCAGGTTATAAAAATAAATTTTATCCTTAAAAATATTTTGAATCCACTTAATTTTTTCTAATCCTTTAGCATAATAAATATAATTTTTATCTTTAACTTGCGCAATATAATATTCCACAATATTTGTTAAGGATGAATCGCCATCTTTCCATTTTAATCCATGATGATGATTATAAAGCCAATTAATTGAATATTTTTCTTTTGTTGTCAACGATGAATATGGAAAAGGTGGTTTAATAATAAATGTTTGAACTTGTGAGTCGTCAATTGAAATACTCAGTTCTTTTACAATGAATTTATTGTTGAGATAAAAACCTTGTACGTCTACAACTAATATTCTCTCCTCCGACATTGTTTAGTACTAATCAAGTCACAACGACGACTGTAGAACTGTTTATAAAGTCTATGTTTTTAAATTATTATAAAAATTCATTATATATAATGCTTGATCCCAACTGTTATCGATAAGGGAACATTTACAGGTATCAGGTCCACAAGTTGTTTCATCGTTGGACCACACACAATTATTATAATGATATCCAAATTTTGATTTACTTTTCTTATAAAATGCATTATCATCGAATTGAGCTTTTAATTTCTTCAAAATAATCTCATGTTCATACCACAAAAACCTTTCTTCATTCAAGAAGTCATGTACAATTTTCGAATAAAACTGATTATTCATTATTTTTTCTTATTTTTTTATATTAAATAAATCTTCTTAACACATCAACAACAAAGTTTATATTAAGTGGTAGTAGTAAATGTATTTCATCATATTAGTTAATTTATGATATTTCCATATCCAAATCATGTGTATAATCTTGAATGTTGATTAATGTCATATCGGATCGGTATGTAGTATCATCCTCAGAAACCGTCTCAATTTCACCATTACTTAAAATTCTCTCGTATTCAACTTGACGGTATTCGAAACATGAAATATTTAATCGACGTTTCAAGTAATTGCTGTTATATGTACAACGGATTCTCAATTTTATATTATCTTTGTATTGAAGTTGAAAATGTCTATAAAATGGAGCCGAACTTTCAATTATTCCTGCAATATTTTTTTCTTTTTTTACTAAATCTTGCCTAAATGCTTCAATAGCTTGTTCAACAGTAAAAGATTGATTTATAGGTGGTGGTGGTGGGGAGTCTTCTTGTTCTTCGTTTGATTCATATTCTGCTTTTGTTGTTGTTGTTGTTGACTCGATGTTTTTATTTAAATCATTACTATACTTTAAAAGTTTGAAATTTAGTTGTATGCTCACAGTATCATTATTCGGTAATTTTATTGCAAATTCTGTATTTTTAAGTTCATTTTCACTCAAATCAATAGGTAATGAAGCTGAAAACACTTGTATGATATAGATATATGAAAACAATATGATAAAAATATTTTTCATTTTAGTTTTTCTTTTTAATATATATGTTCTTAGGTTAGCGATATATTTTTGAATGAGATGATAAGAATTGTTTCTCATATTTATATACTAATTTAATAATCTTCATATTGAAATGAGTCATCATCACCACCGCTAGCACCACCAGCTGCTTTCTTAACTATACTATTATTAACCATTTTTTGAGGGAGGAGGAGGAGGAGAGGTTTTTGTTGATTTTTATTCAATGAATGGATACCAGTCTTACCATTATAAGATTTAGTTGCATATTCATCTATTTCACTATACGCGCATGATGGTTTATATGAGTGTACATTTATATCTTTAAAACCACCTTCATAGACTGTTCCGACTAGTGATATCATACCACCAATAACCTCAATTTTTATATGTTGATTGTGACTAAATTGAAATATTGGAATATTTGTTGGCATTTGTTGTCCTCTATTAAGAGAAAAAATTTGCGTTCTAGTCCCTCCTTCTGCAGTTAGAAACACCTGCATTATAATATCCAAAACTATTGCATTTATTATTTGAAAAGTTTTCCACTGTGCATGACAAGTACAATATTTATCACCAGTTTTTAAAAATTGACCCCAATACATATTTATCAAAGTTTTAATTTAACTGAATCTCTTTTTATATATGCATATATATATATATATATATATATATATATATATATATATATATATATATATATATCTATATATATATATATATGTATATGTATGCATACACGTATACTTAACCGCAACTGATAAGAAGTTATTGAAATATCTAAAAACGTCTTATACTATCAATTATTGAATATAAAGAATCAGTTTGAAAGTTCGTCTTACGGTGAAAAGTTGAAAGCAAAAAAAAATGAGGGCAAGCTTAAGAAAATTGTTTCAAAGTCCTAATATTTCATACTTACCTTTAAAGAATATGGAAGAAAATACTATATATGAAATCAACAAGATAGATCGAGTAGATACAAAATATGGTGAAAGTATAAGATGTGATCTAAATAACGAATATTACATTTATTTACCTAAACGATTTCTGATTATTACTAAAAATCAGATGGATTATCTAAACACAACTCCACACATTTTAAAGAAAGTTAAAGAAGTGAAGGGATCATATACTCTAGTCCTTAAAAAGAAGAAGCAATTTGTATTCTACAACAACTTGTATAACAGCACTGAAGAAGACGATGATGATGATGATGATGATGATGAAATAGAAAACACATTTTAAACAATCCACGAAACAGAAACCTTTTAAAATTAAAATCATATATATCAACAAAACTCTGCATACATTAAAATTTCTTTCACATTTGATTAAATAGAAACTTTATAAAAACGGAAAAACCGCAACAGAAACTTTTTTACAATTAAAACGCACAACATTAAAATTGCAACCACATTTTTTTTTTCCTGTTTAGAAACAAAATTATATTTCAGAATTTTGTATTATTAAATAAACCTCGAAATAGAAACTTTTTTTAAATTATGAAAACATATATATCAATAAAAAAAAAAAACCCTACAACATCTAAAATTTCTCACGTATTTGATAAATTTGGGACCTTATAAAATGAAAAACCGCAACGGAAGCTTTTTAAAATTAAAACACACAACATTAAAATTGAAACCACATTTTTTCCTGTTTAGAAACAAAATTATATTTCTGAATTTTGTATAAAAACCTCCACCAATTTTACTTTAAGTATCATTCAAGTTAAGTAAATCATCAAAAATGGAATCACATTTAAAAAAAATTTTTAAAAAATCACAAAATAAAACCATTCTCCCTATAAAGGAGATGGTTTTTGATCATAATTATAAAATAATAAAGATGGAGCGTGTTCAGACACGCTTTGGAATGAAAATTCGGTGTCTGGTAGAGGGAACTCATTATATATACCTCCCGAGTATATTTATTGAGACGATAGACGATGATGCTATTTCAGAAGTTAATGTTAATACATACTACATTTCCAAAATAAAGAAAGGAAGCAGTGGGTTATACTATGAATTAACCATTATTGCGGAAACATCAGGTAATTTCTGGTAAAATAATTTTTATTTTTATTTTTTGATTATTAAATATAATAATAATTGATTATTTTCGTTTAAGCTCAAGATACACCAGAGAAATAAATTGAGTATTGAAGACAAAAAAACAACAACAGCAACCACCGAAACAATGTGTGCCAGATCCCTTTGAAGTATCCAGATTTTATAATTTTTTTATTTTCTTTTTTTAGTATAACATATTTACTTAAATAAAAATGTTAATGCAATTTTAATTTAACTATTTGTTTGTTTGTTCATTTTTATTATTTATACACTTAACCACAACTTTTTATCAAAGTTTTAAAAATAACATCCACCACGACTTCACTTTAAGCAAAACCGAACACGCTGTCGCCTCATACACTTTAAGCAAAACCGAACACGCTGTCGTCTCATAACATAAAATATCATGGGGTCGAATTTAACCCCATCGACCGTTAAAGGGTTAAGGTATGCACATTTTTTTTTTTTTTTTTTTTTTTTTTTTTTTTTTCCTTTGCACGGTGGTAACACTGACCAACACCCGACCCACATCCACTAAATTTCATGGGTGGTAACACTGGTCGGCATGAGCCAACATTTTGTATGGAAAAAGTGGTCCAGAGGGAACGTAAACATACTACTGTACTGTAACCTGCTTGTACTTAACGATAAGAAACCGCCTGGAACTTTTTCAAAAAGAATGAGAAACAAGCAAGGCAAATTCTTATTAAAACGAAGGTAGGTCTTATTAGAAAATTGTCTACTAATTGTGGTAACAGTCGTCAATTGGTTTTTATATGATCTTTTTCTGTGTAATAACTTTATTCCATTTGCTTAAATTCAATTAAAAATTCTTAAAAATTTGTCTTAGAACTGCTTTTTTATTAACTTTTATTTCAAAAGAATGCTTACATTAATAAAACAATCGAAATTTCACCAACTTTCATTTAATAAATGTATTTAATTTAGAAAATTAGCTTTTCCCGGGAACTTGATTTTTTTATTCCCGTTTCCCGGGAAGTGCAAAAGTCCGGGAAATCCCAAACCCTAGTTGTAAGCTGAGCAATATGTACAAAATATGTGATTGTGTTAGTAAAAAAGTGTTTTTCGAACTTTCACTTGCATTTGTAAATGCTAAGTTGACGTACACTTCAAAACCAAATTATATTTTTAATACGGAAGTTATTATTTGTTATTAATTTTTTAATTGTTTCCTTTTTTTTTTTGCTGTGTAGCAAAATCATCGAGGCAGTAAAATAACCAACAAAATGGCTACTAAGGTCAGCTTCAAAAAGTTTAGTACGCCTAATTTAACACCAGAGGCGATGCAACAGTGCATTATTAAAAACGTGAAAAAAGCCGAGTTGTAAAAAAGAATGAAACTTTTCTCTATCTCTTCCTTCACAACCTGTTTTTTCTATCACTATCCCTTTCCTGAACAAGATAACACCTAGTAATATATAGTAGTAGGCATTTATTGCCTGAGTGTTACTTCTCTTTATAAAAAGAAAATAGTATGCCTTCTCTGCAACCACTTGGATCAACTGAATAAAAATTTAAAGGTACACTGCAAACGATATGAGTAACTATTATAATAAAACCATTTCGGTTTTGGTGAAGGGTAAAATACATAAACGTAATACGAGTACTTGCTCTGCAAAGAGTGTATAGAATTGTAAATAAGTTTGTGTGTGGTGCATTAAATAAAAACGCGCGACGCCCTGTATCGTACACGTTTGACTTACATTCAAATTCTAAAATCTTAAGGTTATGCAATTTTATCTTCGATGATAAGACTTTGTTGTTTTAATCGAAGTTTGTGTATAAAAAAATCAAAGAACAAAAACTATTAAATACGTACGAGTACAGAGGATTATGTTAAAAAAATAAAAGAATTCCCAGCAAAAAACTTTGCCTACTAGAATGCAAAAAAGTGTATGTACTCCTCAGTCGTAAGTACTTACAATTTGACTGAATAACCCATTATTTTTGTTTGAGAAGTTCAAAAAGTATGCGGTACCCTATACTTTTTGCCTACAAACATACAAAAGTTAATAGATTACTGATTGCCTAAAAGTAGTAAAAATTTAATGGGTTATTTTTTGTGTACAAATATGCAAAATAATATAGATTAATTTTTGCTTAAACTTATTCAATATTAATTTGCTATATTTTCTAATTTTTTTATTTTAAATGAATAAAATTTTGTAACAAATTTCTCTAGATATACATATTTCCTTATTAACTAGAAAGTACTAAAATAAGTACTTTCACGTAGTGATATAAATAAGTTCTTATTTTATTCATTACATGACAGTCATTATTATGCAAATAAAATAATTAGATAAATAAGTACCACTCGTTACTTTGTAAGCCATTAAAAGAGTACTACCCATTACAAAATTTCGAAAATTTTTTGCTGGGTTGTTACAAATAGTAAAAATAATAAAAAAAATAATTAAATTTCGTGCTAATACTGAATTTTAAATCATAAAAAAACAATAAAAACAAGAGCAAGGGCGAATTCGAAAGCTTGACATAATTAACAGCATGTTTATAGAACCCAATATCTCTAAAATACGCGTATAAAATTCATCGTATTTCAATTTGCTGATGTGTTTTGTAATGAAGGCTCAAAATTACCATTTCTAAATTTACAACAGTCTTACTATTGTCGTTTGTTCTTTACTAACTATTTAATTGGTTATTTTTGTTCTACTTAAGACAAACTTTTTTGGTTTGTTACTATTAAGTACCTTTTTATTTAATTTTTGCCACAGGCCCATGGCTATTAATTTTAGTTAATTTTAATTATTATTCGAACTCCATTTGTTAAGGCTGAAACAGGATAGAGTAGTTGTATTAGTAGCTGAAGCTGAAGATGTAACTACCCAGCGGGAAAAAGAAGGAGTGCGGATGCCTTCTAAAAGGCCTCTGTACCAGTGATGCCAACTTTTGGGACTGCAAAAGCGTAAAAATTTTTGAAAAAGGGCTAAAAAGGGCTAAAATGGAAAGATATACGTTTAGCGTAACATTAAGTCAAACTTTGGAAAAAAGCGCGACAAGGGGCTAGTTTTAAACTCATCAGCACTAGTAATTTTACACAACAACTTTAAGCCTTTTTGCACTAGTTCTTGGTATTCTAGTAATTATGCTAGTACGACCTGTCCCGCGATGTCAACAGAAATCGTTCGATCGAATACTTATATTGAAAACAACAACAAATGTTCTAATGTTATTGTTGTTTGCAATACAAGTTTTCGATCGAACGATTTCTGGTGACATTGTGGGACAGCCCGTTAGCTTTTAGACATACATATACATATGTACATACTCGTATGTAAAGGTAAGTAAATTTTAATTTGGTCGTTATTAAATAAAAATCTGTTTTTAGTCTATACTGAGAATCTTTCAAAGCACAAAATATTTGAAAGAAATAGAACACTATACCTTATTGTTACTTCTTTTTTAAATTGGTAAGGCAAACTAACTGAAGAAAATGAATAAAACAATGCTGTCAAGTTCGATATTGCTAGAGTAAAGGAAGAAAAAAGTTCGTAAAAATTTAAATGTAGACATATCGAGCAAAAAGTAAAAAGGGGCTAAAAGGGCTGAAAAATATTTGTAAAAAGTGCTAGATTAGCGCTTTTTTTAGTTTCGGGCCAAAAAATTTTTTTCGCGTTTTGAATGAATCAAAACGGGCTAAATCTAGCCCGCAAAAGGGCTCAGTTGGCATCACTGCTCTGTACTCCTTCTTTTGGATATACAAGGCCTGCTCGCCCCATCCCATCTTCATATCTTTTTTTACACACGTTGTCATTGCGAGGTAGTGCTGGGATACTATCGATAGACATTCGATACTATCGATAGTTTTAAAATATCGAAAATATCGATAGAAAAAAATATCGACATCGATATTATTTCAAATGCAGTTTTGAAA
The DNA here is from genome assembly GCA_944452675.1 of Tachina lurida. NCBI lineage: Eukaryota > Metazoa > Arthropoda > Insecta > Diptera > Tachinidae > Tachina > Tachina lurida. The sequence continues at coordinate 43,828,676 of OX101753.1, forward strand.
ACGTAAAAAATTTTCAACTGACATCAGCAGAATTTTTCAAAAACTGTCACCTGAAATAGCGTTCGCAAATACATACATACATATTAAAATATATATAAGACTATATACTTTACTAACTTTAACCCGATCAAAAATTTTTATATTTTACTTTCTCATGTACAAACATTCAGTCGATAGTAATATCGATAGTATCGATAGTGAAATCTGAACTATCGATAGATATCGATAGTAGAAAATATCGATAGTATCCCAGCACTATTGCGAGGTAGGCCTTCCGTTATCGCTTCTTTTGCAGGTATTCTAAAAAGCCTTCCAGATAATGGCTGTTAGAAGGCCTTCAAATAAAGGTCATATTGAATGGGGTTTATTAAAGATTTTTAACTGCTGGGGCATGTATCTCAAAACTTACAAGTGTTCAAATACAAGTAAAATAGTTGTGAAGATATGAAAATAAAATATTTTTCCAACTGTTTTACTTGTATTCCAGCACTTGTAAGTTTTGAGAAACAGTCCCGAGGTATTCAATATAAACCTCCATACATAAAGTGTTTCGACGTTTATTTTTTGATCAAAATGGTCGAACATATTGAAGGGAAACCTCTGAAAATAAGAACCCATATAGAATATATATATAGGGTTTGGGAAACGGGAATTCCCGGGCGGGAAATCCCGGGAAATGTCTGTCTAATATTCCCGGGAAATTTTTGAGATTTTCCCGGGAAAACGGGAAATTAAAAGTGCATGTTATTTCATATATATATAGAATTTATAATCCAATTTTACTTTAATATAAAAACTTATTATTTTTTTATATATTACAAAAGTTCGTTTGAATGATTGTATGACTAAATTTACACGAACGTTGACACGTTTTTCATCGTCTGTTTAAACACTTACATATACCTTGTTCGAAGGAAATTTTTTAATCTTAAAATTTAAATTGAGTTTTTGTTTTAAATGTAACTCTAAGAAAGAAAGAATTCTTTCGACTCCGATAAACAAGAAGTAAAATGTCCATATTTTTTTAATATAAAATAAAAATGTGAGCTATTCAAATCTAGTCTAAAATTTCATAAAAATTCACTTAAATTGAGGTCATACCATATCTCCTTGTTGTGTGCGGCGAATTACACGGCACTGCTAGTTGCAATAAACCAAAAGATCAAAGTGGCAAAAAATGTAGTAATTGTGGAGGAAATCACACCGCTAACTACAGAGGTTGTCCTGTGTACTCTTTCGTCAAACAGACTATGAGGCAAACACCTAAATTGGCCCCAGCCCAATCAACAAACGCTTTATCAGCCACTATTGCGCAAGTGAGCCAACCAGTTAGTTCCCGTGTATCGTATGCCGATGCTGCTAAGACAAATTCTATTCATACACAAAATGTTTCACCACCAAATAATTCAACAAATACAAACTCGAACTTTAATTTCAATCGCCTTGAAGCTACTATTGATAATCTGGTGCAAACTATAAATAATTTTACAACAAATATGACTAGCATGATGCAAGAAATGCTGCGAATGCAGAATACATTGCTTCAAGCTTTAGTTAACAAACCATGAACACGTTAAAAATATGTTTTTGGAACGCAAACGGCATTCGCCAACATAAAAATGAACTTGAGCACTTCCTCACGGAAAAAAATATTGATATAATGTTGGTCTCTGAGACTCATTTGACTTCGAGAAGCCTTTTTAAAATTTATGGCTACACCTTATATGATTCAAAGGACCCGAGAGGAAGAGCATGCGGTGGATCAGCAATTTTAATAAAGTCAAGACTCAAGCATTATTTTATTGACAACATTTGTGAAGAACATTTACAAGCAACGAATATTTGTGTCGAAAATTTTTGCACTAATTTTGTCATATCATCAATTTACTCTCCTCCTAGATTCGCAATTACTGAGGATCAATACGAGGATTTTTACAAATCTCTGGGCCCTTGTTTCGTATCAGCTGGCGACTATAATGCTAAACACACGTTCTGGGGTTCGCGTCTTATTACACCCAGAGGTCGAGCGTTGTTCAATACAATTTCCAAAATGGGCTTGGATGTCATTTCGAGTGGGGAGCCCACTTATTGGCCTACTGACATACGTAAAATTCCGGATGTAATAGATTTTGGCGTTATGAAAAATATCTCTAGGGATTTAATTAAAATTGAAGCTTCTCTAGATCTCTCGTCCGATCACTCTCCCACGATCGTTACAATTTGTAGCCCATTAGGAAGTGATTTACCTCACCCATATGCGAATTTGATAAATCGTGTTAATTGGCTGCGATTTAAAAAATATCTTAGTAGTCATTGCACGGAAAATATTAGGCTAAGAACACATGATGATATTGAATCTAACATTGCCATCCTTAATGAAAATATTAAACAGGCTGCTGAACATGCCACTACCGCCCATCCTCAGATTAGGTTAAATAAAATTTATTCTACGGATATTGAACGTCTCGTAAGTGAAAAAAGAAGAGCTAGAAGAGAATGGCAACAGCACAGATCACCCCAACTTAAAATCAGATTTAAAGAGTGTACTAAACGACTCCAAGAGTTGCTTGCATTTGAAAAAACTGAATCTCTTAAAAATTATTTGGAAGGTCTTGATGTCACACCAGCATCTAATTACTCTTTGTGGCGCGCTGCTAGAAAGCTTAAAACACCAGTTGAGTTTAAACCACCTCTACGCACATCTACAGGAGGTTGGGCAAGAAGCAATACTGAAAAAGGTAAAATATTTGGTGAGCATTTAAAATCCGTATTCACCCCAAACACGTGTTCTGGTGCTGTTGATTTGCCAAATGTAGTTGCGCTACCCCCTCGACCAATAAAATTTAAGACGCGTGATGTACAAAAAATAATTGCAGAACTCAACCCGAAAAAAGCCCCGGGTATTGATGGAATTAGTAACCAGATGTTGATGAAGTTGCCTCGTATAGCTATTAGAATCCTGTTATTCATTTTTAACGCTATTTTACGACTGGAGTATTTTCCAAACAGCTGGAAGCTTGCCAAGGTTAAAATGATTCCAAAGCCGGGCAAAGATCTTACCAAAGCTGAGTCATATAGGCCAATAAGTTTACTGTCAACAATGTCAAAGCTCTTTGAAAAGTTACTCATGATAAAATTGTCCCCAATTCTAACTGATAATGAGTGCATACCGGATCATCAATTTGGATTTAGAAGTCAGCATAGCACCATTGAACAAACTCATAGATTTGTTCAATTTATAAGAAAAACTTTTGAAGAAAAAAAGTATTGCTCTGCGCTGTTCATTGACGTTTCTCAGGCATTTGATAAAGTGTGGCATGAAGGCCTAATTTTAAAATTAAAGACTTACCTACCAATAAATATTCTAAATCTGCTGGAAAGTTACATTATTGCCCGGAAGTTCACTGTTGTGGAAGGAGACTTTATGAGTACGCCTGAAATAATCTCATCCGGTGTGCCACAGGGGAGTATACTGGGGCCAGTTTTATATTTCATTTATACTTGTGATATGCCCTTGAGCAGCAATATCCATACATCTACGTTTGCCGATGATACAGCCTGCCTTAGTATGCACGAAAACCCACACGAGGCTTCCCGATATCTTCAGCAACATATTACTCAGCTAGAACTATGGTTAAACATGTGGAGAATAAAGGTAAACGAACAGAAGTGTGCTCAGGTAACATTTACCTTAAGAAAAGATAGTTGTTCCCCCGTTACAATCAATAATCAAATTGTTCCTCAAAACTTACATGTGAAATACCTTGGTATACATCTTGATCGAAGGCTCACATGGAAATACCACATTGACTCCAAGCTAACGCAAATGAAACTTAAACTAATTCAGATACATTGGCTGGTTGGTAGAAACTCAACCCTCACCCTAGATTGTAAACTTTTAATATACAAGTCGCTCTTAAAACCTATATGGTGCTACGGAATTCAGCTATGGGGTACTGCTTCAGCTTCTAATGTCGAGAGAATCCAACGAAGGCAAAACAAAATTTTACGGTTAATAACATCGGCTCCATGGTATATAAAAAATTCAAATATACATCGTGACTTAAATATGCCACTAGTGACTGAAGAAATTGCAAAAAACGCTGGCAAATATTTAACAAAACTCGAGTCACATCGTAATCCGCTTGCCCGTAATATTTTGAACTTTACTGGACACATCCGCCTAAAAAAGAGGGATACAAGGGCTCTTATTCACAGCACTCCAGATGGGATTTCCTGAAAATTCTTTTATTTTTTATATTCTTTCCTTTTGATTATCAATACTTATGTATTATATATAACTACTACTAAGCTTATGTCCGACACTGGTCGGGCCTAATTATATTTTTATATTTAAGATTTGAATACTTATTGTTAGTTCATATATGAAGATACAATAAATAAAAATCATGTATTTAAAAAAAAAAAAAAAAAAAAAAATACCATATCTCCTAAAAAAAGTGGAATAAATTGTATAAGTATCAATGATTGCAATGATATAATCGTTTCCTAAAGTAAATAATTCGATGCTAAGCAATCTTGTAGTGATTTTTCGCCGAATTAGTGAACAAATTTTGAAAAGTGTAGTGAAAACTTTAAGCTGTAAGAACTCTGAGTTGACGAAACTTAAATTGATTACAAGTAGACGCTATTATGGAAACCCTGCAGAAAATATTTTAGGAGAAATAAAATGAAATACACTTAGACATACTGTGGCTCAGGGTATTCAAAATTCGGTGGAGAGCAGTATGGTACTGTAACCTGCTTGTACTTAACGATAAGAAACCGCCTGGAACTTTTTCAAAAAGAATGAGAAACATGCAAGGCAAATTCTTATTAAAATGAAGGTAGGTCCTATTAGAAAATTGTCTACTAATTGTGGTAACAGTCGTCAATTGGTTTTTGTATGATCTTTTGCTGTGTAATAACTTTATTCCATTTGCTTAAATTCAATTAAAAATTCTTAAAAATTTGTCTTAGAACTGCTTTTTTATTAACTTTTATTTCAAAAGAATGCTTACATTAATAAAACAATCGAAATTTCACCAACTTTCATTTAATAAATGTATTTAATTTAGAAAATTAGCTTTTCCCGGGAATCCCGGGAATTCCCGGGAACTTGATTTTTTAATTCCCGTTTCCCGGGAAGTGCAAAAGTCCGGGAAATCCCAAACCCTAAATATATACCTATACATACATACATACATACATAATATTGATCGAAAAAACCCTTCTGTTTTAAAAGTAGAAATTGACCCAAAATCGCTAGTGATTTTCCTAACGAAAAATCGACTAACTATTACACTAGCCACAAGTAATGCAAGAGTTCGCCTTTTGACTCTCTCACTCATGGATCATGTTAATGCTTTTAACCTCCAAAAAAAATTTTTTTGCCAATGTAAGAAAACTATGCTGTTATTCCAAAGAAAATCAACAAGAAAAAGTTTATTTTAAGTATTTTAATTATTTTGTTGGCGTCAGATACAATTGCAATTTCGTGGTCAGTGAACGTGTAATTTTTAGTGAAAAAAGTGGTTTTCTCTAAAAAGTTAAAATTAGCAGCAAAAGTCAATTAAAACGTTGCATAAAAAATAAAAAGAACATTTAATTGAAAAATGTATTAATAATTAACCCCCATATTCACAAAAAATAAATAAAATGTGTTTGAAATCCATTTTAAGAAAATTTTTTAAGAAAAATTTAAATAAAATACATTTCAATCTCATTTTAAATTTTACGCATATGGGGGCAATTATTTTATCAGTAGAAAAATTAATTGTATTGATTAGCGAAATCACTGACCAAGGGTTATGCAGATGGTGGCAATTGACTACCGTCAATCTCATCCCCATGTTAAAATTGTCAGTCTTTTGCATTGCTAGTAGCTAGGCTGGTAGTTAATGATAACGATTGGTAGTTAACGAAATAGCTAGACATTCGCTAGCTACGTGGACTGCAGGGAAACAACTGTCTTATTCAACGTACAAATCTCAACTAAAATGATTTACGTTTTCTTTTCTTTAATTGTTCTATACTTGGTATTTGTATTTGGAATTTTATTTTTTATAATGGCATCTGAGTTCTTTTGCTTTTGCTTTGGCAAAAAAAGCAAAACAAAATACTTTACTCCCTCTGTTCTCCCTTCTTATAGAAGGGAATGTGGAATGTGTACCTTATCTTTTATGAGGAAAAGCAGTTTGATAAGAATGGTAATGAAATAAAAAAATTTCTGAGCAGGCCTTTAATAAGGCCTGAACTAAGAAGGTCTTCTAAGTTTTACCGCTGGGTAGTAGCGCAGCAATAAAAAATGTGAACAGAATATTGAAGCTTTCTGCATGGTTACCAAATAAATAACTGCTGTACAGCTGTGTGGTCTAAAAATCAATAAAATATCTGATAACTAACACCAGAAATACATTCTTTTTAAAGTGCGTTTCCTCAAGCAACAAATTTTCAAAAATTTGCAAAAATCACAATATTGGAAAGAAACACTAAAATTTATTAAAATTTTCTAAAACTGTAAAGCAAGAAAACATTTCGGAAATGTTGCAAGAACTATGAAAATTTGCAAAAACTTGCTAAAATTTTAACGATTGCAAGGCACAATTTTAATTAAAAGTCCCTAAAAATAAAAGATAGCAAAAAAAAAAATTTGGGAAAATTACGACTGTCGCGAAAAAATCGACAATTCGCAAAAAGTTGCAAAATTTCAAACAAGATATAATATTGATTGCAAATCGCTAAAACTGCAAAAAAGTCGGTATACATCGTGAAAAGGATGAAAATTCGTAAAAAGTTACTAACAGCTAATACTAATATTAATTGACTACATATAATTTTACTCAAAAGCATGGTAATCCTTGCTGACATATGCAAACATTTTTTTTCGCGCAACAAAGTTCAAAATTCCGAATTTTTCGCTTCAATTTCCACTGCAACGACTACCACTACTACGCATTCTGTTTACTTCCCTTTAAGACAACAGTTTTTAAGTTTTGACAGCTTGCAGCGCTACTCGTTACGTTGAACTACAGCTACTATTCTGTTCCAGCCTTTACGGTGTATGCTTATTTAGCAGATGACTACTTCTTGGTACAATTTTTTTTTTTTTTTAAATAACAACACAACCCGCGAAGCAATTACCTTGTCTGCGGAATACACCCAGGGTCTATGGCGGGAATCGAACCCGCAACCTCTGCACTGAGAGGCTAGCATCGCTACCACTCAGCCACAGGGGCACCCAATTAGAAGTTAATTTGGTACAATTTAAGAAAAGCCAAATCCCAACACTGGTTAGAACTTGTATTTTAGCAAGGGAGGAGCAAAGATTAACTTTATTTAATTCTTTCAGTAACGGAGACCATACAGTTTTTTTTGAAGGGCTAAGGGTAATCAGGGAAATGTTCTTGCATCGGTCTTTGTAACCTATAATGCAATTGAACCACCGTGGGCTGGCGTTCAGAGCCTGACGTGGTATGCAAGGGTGAGATGAGTTGCACTGGTACTCGTCTGCGACGCTAATGCGCATCATAGTCAGTGGGGGAGAAACAACATGAAAAAAAATAGGTGAGTTGGTGTTTGACTTTATTACTTCTAGCAATATGTTTATTAGTAATAGGGGTAATGTACCCACGTTCAGGAATAGGGATAGAGCAGAAGTTATAGACATAACATTAACTAACAGAGATAGGTACGTCGTGGAGAACTGGATGGTATATAAATACTGTACGCTTTCAGACCGCAGTATTCAGTTTAAAATTTACAGGGGAAAGTCGTGACCCATTTAGGAATCAGAGAAGTACAAATTGGGAAGAGGAGGTAAAATATTTCACTAATACTTGTAGAGAAAGTTTTGAGCAGTCATGCCCATCAGTGATGGGAAATGTGGCACGATTGTTCCATTTTTTTTCACTATTGCATGCTGCGTGGCACTGTGGCACTATCGCTCCTCTTCTGGCACTTTTTGTCCATTAAAATGGAAACTTTTCCTATTACAATAATTAGTCATCTTCTTGCAAGTAAAATCCCTAATTAATTTTTGTGCCTTTCGCTTATTTTGACATTTTGTATGTAGAGATGCCGCATTATATACAATTAAATAAATAATTACAGCATGACGTTATCGTTACTGCAAAGGAATAAATGTGTTGATAAAAAAGTTTCTGAATACGGGTACTAATAAGAAAAAGTTAATTTATCTTTTAAATTAGGTAAGAGTTATTGGAGTCTCTACGTCTTTTAGACGTAGTACATACATAAATTAACATTAACTGCCTAAATTTATATTATATTAAAAGTGGTTTGGCACTATTCGAGCGATTTTGGCACCATTTAGAAAGAAATTCGGCACGAAAATAAAATTTCTAATTCCCATCACTGATGCCCATTGGTTTTACCAGGTAAAAGAGAGCAGCCTTCATGGCGGACCAATGATATGGAAGATCTGAGGTTCTTGGTAAAAAGATTGTTCAATAGGGTGAAACTTACGATCTGGATTGAAGATTGGAACAACTACAATGTATAATAAGTGTTGTATGATACGCACAAGGGTGATCTCAAAAGAGCAAAAAGAGCCTCATAGACGAAGTACTGTGATGAGATTGATTCCGTAAACAATTTATCGAGTTTCCGGCGAATGTTGTCAAAAGACGCTAGGCCTTCTGGAAACATTGAAATAATGGATTGCTCATGGATGGAATCCAGATCTGAGACACATTCTGTTCTGATGGACACACACTTTCTTGGACATAGGAAAGTAAGAGAAGAGGCAACGACAGAGGTTAATTTTAACTACTTGTCAGAGCCACAATTAGGGAGAGAAGTTGGAAAAACCAACATGTTCAATAAATATTTTTGAGGCGTATAAATCGCCGGACCCAAATGGTATTTTTCCACTCATTTTGCAGAACGCTTGCTTAGGAGGTTTATACACAGAAAAAAAAATATTTGTAAATACAGCTAATTTATTTGTGAATGCAATTAAAATATTATTTAAAAAAGCACCTACAACGATTTTTGTAAATACAAACACACATTTGTAACATAAGAAAATAAATAATTGCGTTAATCACAATTAAGTTGTTAACAAAAAACAAATATTTTTGATCAATTTGTTTTCAAATTCAAATGGGTATCTCTGTGTGGTTTTTACAACTTTTTTTTTCGTTTGATTTCAAAGTTATTTCCACATAAACCACGAAACAATTGTTTGCTTTCGTCCGAATAAAACTAAATGTTTTTGGTCGGAGTCGAACTGGCAACCTCTAAACTAATAGACTAACGTACTTACCTCTCAGCTAAAGAGCTCAACGCCTGCTAGGCATGCAGGAACTCCATAAAAAAGAACTGGGGTCTCATATCAAAGGTATTATGTATTCCCTATGTGTGTGTGGTATGATGAGAGGCATTGAGGAAGAAAAGCCAAAGAAGATTCCTCCTAATGCTTAGAGGTGTGCTTCGCTGAGCATCACAGGTGCTCAGAGCAGCATACATCAGTTTGCCTTGGACGTAATTCTTCACATACTGCATACAGAAGACCTTGTGATGAGAACGGCGACTAGAAGTATCCTTAGGATCGGAACTAGTGGTCAGAAATGTAACTGAGGGCGAAAAGTACAGGGAACTCAGTCATTGGGCGCAGAGCAGGACTATCCGTTCATGGCGAAGTAGGGAAGATTATAGAATCTGGAGGGCTACGTGGCCAATAATTGACTCTGGAAGATCTAAACTGCTGTTTGATGTGTATAGGAAGGTGATGCGAGTCATGATAGGCACGTTGACTGATTACTGCTTGGTCAGAGAAAAGACCAGCATTTGGAAAACGGGCACTCCAGATTTCTATAGAATATGGCGGGATTAAGAGAAACCATAAACCATTGATCATATTATCTGTTATAGCCTCAAGCTGCAACGCCATAGATTTATATGGCTGAGCAGACGTTTCGATGAGACCATTAGTGATATCGGTAAGTGTAAACTGGATAATATCAGAGGCTTCATCATGGGAGTTCGGTGGATTAATGACAAATGGGGGTTAAACATTATTATTAACGAATGTCAACAGAAGAGAATCACAATGAGCCCAACCAGGCCCCAGTTTTATCCAGAATCTGAGATAGTTTTAGATCGCGCATCGCTTAAAAAATCTTACACGTTATGTTTGTCATCAATTAAAGGATGATCTTTCCGATATTACGATGTGAAATAACGTTTTCGTGGGTTGACAATTTGCCTGAGTACGGACTGTAGAAGCCGATAGAAAAAACTATATTTTTGAAACAAGCAATGGCCAAGACCTGCTTGTTCGAAAACATTTTACAAAGTCTCACATTAAACACGCTCATCATATTGAATGTGAGAAAAAAGTATAGACTTTTTTTTTAAAGAATGTAAAGGAAGTCAAGAACTTATGATAATATTTTATAGAAAAACAAAATTCAACAAAATAATACATACATCTGTACATACATATGTATGTATATATAATTAAAATTATTTAATTAGCAGGAAATTCCTTAATAGAATGAATGGTTTTGGCTATCCGGACTGGTGATGTGCACCAAATTCTTGTACTCCAGTACAGTTCGTCCCAAAAGCATCACTACGAGTTCTAAGAGCAAACGAGTTTCCTCATTGACATCGGCAGTAAGTTTCACTAGTTCGTTTAGTCTGTTGTACGAATAGTGTAGGATATTGGGCATTAATTCTTACGAAACCTACTTTATATTTTTTAAATAATGGAAAGTAGGACCTGCTGTGTAAAAATGTCGTAACGACATGTCCTATATGCAAGCTCTGTTAAATCTGTCGATTTTTGGAAGATGTTCTGTCAAAAAAGCTTTTAAAGTGTATCTACCAGATCATCAAAACACTCAATAATTTGCTTGACGAAGCGATTTTTTTTAACTAACTTCAAATGAATTTGCATTAAGATATAATTAAAAATACATATATATATACATATTTTACTTCTTTGAGCTAAAATTAGAAACGAACGAAACAACTTCGAACTATGTAATTACTACTTCTGAGGCATAATTGTGGTCATCAGCGCAAAAGTGGTATAACCCACATTTTTTTTACTGGTTTCTATTCCTGGTGTTACATACATTCTTTACTATACCAACTATCAATCCAAAAGTCCAATTGGTATTCAAAAGAAGATGGGACTGAAAAGTTGCTTTTGCAGAGAATATAATAATGCAAAGTAATAGAGCAATTAAATAATTAAAAAGTGCAATTAAATAGTTTTGGGGTTACACCACATTTCACACCTACCCCGTTAGTTTTTTATTTAACTGTATTACGTATCCAAATCAACTCACACCATAATTTGAAGCCTCTCATCGTTAACATAGCGTCATTACCTGATATTAACTCTGATATAACTAATATGAGAGAGAACGTCGGCAGAATAAGAAGAAAAATATATTTATATTAATATTAATATCTATGTAGGGGAAAACATGCTCTGGTAAATATCATAATATTTCATAATTATCATATAGCCGTGCAGTAAACATCTTCGTTTATTTTAATAGTACAGTGTGTTTTATACAACTTTTGGCATTTCCTTAATGTATCGTGTATAATTAAAACATTTCTGCATTATTTTTTTTATAAAAAAAAACAAGTAAGAGTGCTATATTCGGCTGTGCCGAATCTTATATACCCTTTACCAACGTATGTTTATGTAGTATACAGCTACATACATAAGTACATACATACATATTTGTTTTGTGATAAAATTTATAATTTTTTGTTATAGTACAATTTTTAGTAAGTGACCTCTTGGTTTTTTTCGACTAAGGAATTTGCTTAAGTAAAGATCTTCCTAAAATATGAAATATGTTTAAATGAAAAAATAATTATTTTTGGTTACTTTTTTTCCCAACTTTTTTTTCCAATTTCCAACCCTGGAACCATAATTCAAATTTTTCTGGTTTTAATACGAGTACTAATTTATTTCTTTCTAAGATATAGAATATATCTAATTATCAAAGAAATAACTAGCTTTATTTAATTAGTTTTATATATAAAAAAAGTGTACTTTTCCCAATCCTGGAATCATCATTTTAGATTTTTTTGGTTCCTTATATCAATCTTGTTCTTTAAAAAATATATAAAATATGTTAAATAAACAAAGAAAAAAAGAAATAAAGGAAATACTAGTTTTATTTAGTAACTTTAATATCAAAATAAATTCAGTAAAGTGCGACTTTTTTAATGTCGCTTTTTTGAATTTTTTTTTTCAGTTTTGTCGCTTTTTTATCGTTTTGGCAATTTTTTTCTGTTTGGGGATTTTTTTTGTCATTTTAGCGATTTTTTGTAATATGACGATTTTTTTCCATTTTTGGGTTTTTCTTTTATTTTGGCGATTTTTTTTTCATTTAGTGAGTTTTTTTATTTGGCGATTTTTTTCTGTTTTTGGAGTTTTTTTCATTTTGGCGATTTTTCCGTTTTTTTGCGATTTATTTTAGTCTAAGAAATTTTTCTTTTTGTTTTGCCGATTTTTTTTTGTTTTTGGCGATTTTTTTTCGGTTTGCCGACTTTATAATTTTTTGATTTTTTAGTTTTACCGTTTTGGAAAATTTCAAGAGTTTTGCTCTTACGGTTTCCAAGATACAGCAATTTGTCAAAATTACATAGTCAAAATTGCATTCACTGATGGAACAACCTTTAATTAAAATTTTTTTAAATTTTAGTGTTAATTGTTGTAGTCTGTATAAAAATACACTAACCTTACAAATTTCAAGTGTATATACATACAATTGTATGTATATAACATAGGACTTTAACATTTTTCGTTGCTCGTTTTGGAGCATCCTTTAATTTTTAACTCTCCAGTATTTGCTGTTGTAGCGGCCAAAGGTCTACATACTGTGTCCAAATTTCAGGTCCGTAGCAGACGGACAGCGTAGCGAAAATAATAGGATTCCTTTTCACCTTTGGTGTACGGAACCCTAAAAAAGTTAAATTTTCCAGCTGTGGAGCTGTGGTTCTTATTTTTCAAATTTTCTATACCCAACTTTTCTTTCCAAAACTTAAAATATATTTATAAATTAAAATATAGAAAAAAATTATTAGACCTAGTTAATTTAATATATTACAAAAAGTGTACATTTCCCAACCCTGGAGTCATAATTTAAAATTTTTCTGACTTGTTACACCAATCTTTTTATTTTAAGAAAATAAGATATTTTAAATTGATAGATAAAAAGGAAAAATTAGTTTTAGTAGGCTATTTTTATATAACAAAAAAGTTAAAGTTCCCAACCCTGGAAACGCCTTTTTGATTTTTTAATTTTTTTTTTATATTTTTAGCACAAATTTTATTCGTACTGAAATATAGAATTAGTTTATTTAACAAAAAAATTAAAAAATTTTGTTATCTAGTTACTTTTATATGGCAAAATCAAGTTTCAGTTTTCCAGCTCTGAAACCGTCTGCTCGATTTTGCTGATGTTCAATACCAATCTAAGTTGGACCATTTCTGACACACCAGTCTAAGAACGAAGTTTCTAGCTTCGAGGAAAATCCCCAATACTATTCCGCCAATATTGTCTAACTTCCCCAGCAAAAAACTTTGCCTACTAGAATGCAAAAAAGTGTATGTACTCCTCAGTCGTAAGTACTTACAATTTGACTGAATAACCCATTATTTTTGTTTGAGAAGTTCAAAAAGTATGCGGTACCCTATACTTTTTGCCTACAAACATACAAAAGTTAATAGATTACTGATTGCCTAAAAGTACTCAAAATTTAATGGGTTATTTTTTGCGTACAAATATGCAAAATAATATAGATTAATTTTTGCTTAAACTTATTCAAAATTAATTTGCTATATTTTCTAATTTTTTTATTTTAAATGAATAAAATTTTGTAACAAATTTCTCTAGATATACATATTTCCTTATTAACTGGAAAGTACTACAATAAGTACTTTCACGTAGTGATATAAATAAGTTCTTATTTTATTCATTACATGACAGTCATTATTATGCAAATAAAATAATTAGATAAATAAGTACCACTCGTTACTTTGTAAGCCATTAAAAGAGTACTACCCATTACAAAATTTCGAAAATTTTTTGCTGGGTCGTAGCTAAATTTCTTTGAGTGAAATTTAAAAAAAAACTTAGATTATAAACCACACCACAAATTAGTTCGCACTTTTGGCATCGAAAGCCCCACTGTGCGTCGGCCTTAAGGTATAATATTATATTTTATACCATACTTCGGTATCAGAAAAAATTAAATAACTTCCAATTGTTGCCTTCGGCCGGAATTTTAATACGCTCTGCCTACTAAAGCTTTCTGGGATAGTATGCCTTCGGTCCGGCTCAGGGGCTTTCTCCTCTTTGTTTTTCCGCATAACAGCTCTGCAATGCAAGAAACCTTTATAGGTGCCACCGTGTCGGGAAATGCTATGGTGAAGAAAGTTTCTAGGTCCGACCGAAGGCTATGCTAGAAACCTATATGAACAAACCATAATGGAGAGAACGTTTGAGCCCGGCCGAAAGTCCAAAAAATATTAAGTTGACAACGCTGCCGACTATAGGTTTCTAGCATACCCGGTTTTCGGTCGGACTTATAACAATAATATTGAAAAAAGCAATAATAAGATAAATAAAAAAAATTAAATAACCACCAAATGAAAATGAAATGACTCTCAATCAAAAATTAAATAACTTCTAATCGAGAAATGCAATAATTCCCAATGGCAGAAGAAAACGAATTAAGTCACAACAGATTTTTCATTGGAAGCTATTTCATTTGGAAGTTCTTTCATATGAAAATTCAAAAAAAATTAAATAATCCCCAATTTTGTATGAAAAAATCATTGGGAGTTATTTAATTGTTTTCTTGGGAGATATTTCATTTGGTACTTATTTCATGGTAACCCATACTTCCGCTTAAGCAATTACATTGAAACTTGGTAAGCACTTCATGATTTTAATAAAAGTGGACGGGGTTACGCCTATTAAAATATAACATCATATACCACGTAGTTTTATCTAACCGATTCCACTAAAATAATGAAACTAACGATAAAAATAGTTTAGATTCACTTTCATAAGACATTATTATATGCGCTATCTTCAGTGCTGTGTCCAGTCGGTGCCGTAAAGGTTTGGAAGCTTTTTCATTAATTTTTAGCTACCAACCTTCTGTACATTTAGAAAATCTTATCATTCGGACCTTACATACATTTTTTATGATTTTTTTTTTAATTTTACATACCAAGTGCCCCAATTGCATTAACATTAAACAAACTGATTGTGAAAAATAATTTCAATGATCATTCATTTCGAAAATAAAACAAGTAGCGTGCATGGGAAAGGAGTTTGAAATCATTTTACAATTTTCTAACTTTGAGTGTTTTTCTCTAGTTTCGCAATATTTCTTATTAACAGATATGTATGAAAAATAAAAATTTTACGTGTGCGTAAAACAAGTATGAGTTTTAACAAGCGTTTGAAAATTAAAAAAAAAAGTTAAGCGTGTGGGCGGTATCTAACATGAGTGCAAGTATTTGAAACAGTCAGCGGCGATTGGTCGTGACAATATTATAAAATATTATGACTATTGTTGTTTTGTGACAAATTGTGATCATTTTTATTTCTTTAACGCATTGTCAGATATACATAGTAAGTATTTAAATAAAACATTTTTATATGTGAAGTCGGTGAGAATAATAATGATAACTTAACATAGAATTTGATTACCTGATTGGCACCGACTTCGAATAGCACTATAGGTAACAAAAATCAAAATGCGTTCATAAATTGTGTGGCGAAAACATAAAGAGCAATTTTAAACGCATACATGACGATCGTTTAGGTTGATTGCAGATGTTTTAAAGCAGAAAATTGTTTCAGTATCACAGCTTTAGATGGGGATGTATAATTATTCATCCATATTAGCCATCGGAAAGGGCTAATATCTCATTTAAAGTAATCCCTAATTAATATTACTTCATTTATTTTAAAAATATAAAATGTTAATATTGTAAATAATTTCATGTGGTCAATGCCATATAATATTAACGTATTTTTGGACTCTCCCATTGAACTTTGCGAAATCCTATCTGTTATAAAAAAAATTTAAATCTGAAGAATTCTCCCGCGGAAGATGGTATTCCATATGAATATTACAAATTTGCTCCTGAGTCATTAATGAATTACTAAATTTTTATAATAAAATATTTCTACATGAAACTATATCGACAAGTTTTCGTACATCAATTTTAATACATAGCAATATTTAAAAAAGGTGAACCGAATGTTCCAGCTAACTATCGTGGACTCTCTCTAACATACATAGTATACATAACATATTTAATCTAGTAAACATCGTTAGTATAAATAAAACTATTGGAAAAAACATATACATATGGGCATTTCTCTGAGAAATTCCACTTTTTTATCGCGTGCGACAGCAAGCAATTAACCTTGTATTTCTGAACAACATGACTCGATTTTTCTTAAAATTTTACCTAACGTAGAGCTGCTGACGGCCTATGCAAATATATAAAGAAGTAAAAAAAGTTTCGTTTTCTTTGGAAAAAAAACAAGCATATTTGCTTGATGTCGCACGCTACAAAAGGTTGACATTCCTGTGGAAATGCCCATATGCATTTCTAGGTATAGTACCTAGAAATATTCTATTTTTTAAGATTTATTGTGTCGGCCTATCATCTTAAATAATAATAATATTACAAAGACGTTGCATCCTTTTCCGACCACTTCGTCTTTTATATGTTCTCGATGTATGTAAACGATTTGTGGTGTAAATGTTGCTAATTCAACGATTAAAGTCCTTCTTTATGCAGTTATGCCCGTAACTTTTGGTTTAGCTCTAATGCGAGGGTTTTTACTATGTTTTCCCCAACGTGCGACTCTTTTCAAAAAATCTATTTTAACTAGAAATAATTTCTTAATCGGTCTTAGGTTCAGTAATTTCAATTCTTATTGAATGAAATATTTTTTATTAATTAATGTGAGTTTCTAAAGAAGAGAAGAAAACTTAAACTATACTTTATTTGCTGGGAGAAATACCGATATTTTTCTGTGCAGACACGCACTTCATCAGCACCCATGTCTACTTGCGAGGTAGGCTTGCCAGACGAGCTTGATTTGGCTGGATTGTCAAGCTTTTTCAAGGATTGCCAAGATTCAAGCTTAAAAGCTATTTATCAAGCTAAAAAATAATTTAAATATATCTTAGGTTTATTTCTATATGCTGATTGTAAAACTATAAGTAACATCACAATTTGGCAACATTGGTAACTTGACATTATAAGCGACCAGCTGATTGCATTTCCACACATACTTTAAAAATATATATGGCTTTGCAACAAATTTTTTTTAAATAAATATAATTTTTGTTGAAAACCATTGAGTTATTATTGTTTTAAAAATATTTTAAATTATTGTCAAGCTTTTTTTGCAAATCAGGAATTTTTTCCTTTCATGTCAAGATTTTTCACTGTTTGGGTCTGGCAAGCCTATTGCCAGGCCAAGTTCCGGCCAATGCACGCAGTGTGTATGTTAAAATAAATTCAGTAGAGTGCGACTTTGACTCGCGCACGAAGGGTTCCGTACGTTGGGCTTTGAGAATTTTTTTTAATACAGTTTTTTTTATGTTTTTTCAGCTGAAATAATTTTTTTTGATTATATTCGCTTTTTTCTCGTTTTTGGCGATTTTTTTAATTTTAGCGATTTTTTTTAATTTTGGCGATTTTTTTTAATTTTGGCGATTTTTTCATTTTGGCGATTTTTTTATTTTGGCGATTTTTTTTCATTTTGGCGATTTTTTTCATTTTGGCGATTTTTTCATTTTGGCGATTTTTTCGGTTTTTCGCGATTTATTTTCGATTTAGAAATTTTTTTTATTTGGTGCTTTTTTTTGTTTTGGCGATTTTTTTTTAAATTGGCGATTTTTTTTCGGTTTGGCGATTTTATAATTTTTCGATTTTTTTTGTTTTACCGTTTTTGAAAATTTCAAGAAGTTTGCTCTTACGGTTTCCAAGATACAGCAAGTTATCAAAATTACATAGTCGAAATTACATTAACTGATGGTATACCCTTTAATTAAAATTTTTAAAATTTTAGTGTTAATTGTTGTAGTCTGTATAAAAATACACTAACTTTACAAATTTCAAGTGTATATATGTACATACAATTGTATGTATATTACATGGGATATTAACATTTTTCCTTGTTCGTTTTGGCACACCCTTTAATTTCCAACTCTCATGTATTTGTTGTTGTAGCGGCCAAGGGTCTACACACTGTGTCTAAATTTCAGGTCCGTAGCTCTTACGGTTCTCGAGAAAATACCCTGTGACGGACAGACGGCCAGATGGACAGACGGACAGCGTAGCGAAAACAATAGGGTTTCTTTTCACCTTTGGTGTACGAAACCCTAAAAAAAGGGAAAATCCGAAAAGTGTAACTAAAGGGGGCGGTGCTACGCCCATAAAGCTCAGAATTAAAAAGATAAATCTAAGGCGTTTAACTCAAGCGATTTTATTGAAATTTCGCATACATGTTGCAATACCACAAGGTTAAAAAATTTTGTTACAAAAAGGGGGCGTTAACACGCGCATAAAATTTAAGCTTCATATTTCATGTACTTCGGGTCAGCACATTTCAGTGTACTATTTATGTATTTACTATTATCCGTTTCCAACGAAACTAAACAGAAAAGATAAATACTGGCCAAAAACAAATCTTGAGTTTAAAAAAGAATAAACAATTTAAATTTGCGCTAGTGAGCTGAAATTTAATAAACAAGTAGTTCTAGCCTAGCAACTAGCTAGAAAAATCTGAAAACCCGGAAATAACAGCCGGGAAGGCGGGGCTACGCCCATTAATCTCAGCATTAAAAAAACAAATCTAAGTCGTTTAACTGAAGCAATTTTATAGAAATTTGGAATACATGTTGCAATAATGCAAGGCTATAAATTTTCGTTGAAAAAAGTGGGCGTTTATGCGCCCATAAAGCTTAAGCCTCCTATTTCGTGTACTTCGGCTCAGCTTATTTAAAGATATTATTTATATTGTTATTATTATCCGTTTCCAACGAAACTTGACACGAATTATAAGCACCGGATAAAAAATAGTTCGTTTAAAAAAGTGGGCGGAAATACGCCCATAAAAAATTAAATTTGCGCTAGAAAGCTGAAATTTAAAACGCAAGTAAGTAGGTAATGGTGAGGGTTTAAGGGTGTCATATAATTTCTAGATAATCTGACAACTTGGCAATTTTTTCACCTTTCCAAAAAAGGAGAGAATAATATATATTTGTTCATTTCTTTATATGACGAAAAATTGCATAGCATATTTCAGTGATAAGTATTGGGTCAAACAAGAACTTGGTCAATATTTTTTTTTATCTCACTACTTTTGATGGCCGAAATTATGGGAAGGAACTTTGCCCTTTTCATATTTATGTTTTCGTGAGGATAGTTATTAACTTCAGCTATTTAAAACAAGTTTTCAATGAAATGGAATATGAGAAGTAATTATTGTGTATATATAATTATTGATTTACTTTTGGTAAATCTTCATAAATTAACATTAATTAGTAAAAATATTTCTTGCAATAAGAATTAAAAATATTGAACTTAAGTTCGATTAAAAAATTATTCCCAAATAAAATTTACTAAAGTTGAATTAAACTAAATATATATCAGTTATTGTTTTTAAAAAATACTCACGACGCTTTTAAAAAAAACTTATGAACAAACTTCCATCTAAATTTTTTTAAATATTTAGTAAAATTTGCATGAAAACAATGTTATGCGCTTAAGTTCACAGACATACATATCAGGAAACGGGTTGGGAAGAAAGCCAGTTTTTTACCCTTTTCTTAAAATGGAAATGTCATTATAGAACGCCAAAAAGTAAATTTTTCCTAACATCGCTTTCAATTCGGTGATTAGAAATCGTAAAACAGAACTTATTGCAATGGAAAGCCTATTTAAAAATCATTTGATATGCTCCAAATTTTAACTACTCCTGGATGGCAAATCCTACATTTTCATGACTTCTTGGGAATGTCTTTTACTACTGGGACGTCGACAAACCACTCGAAACCCCTTTTTTTATTAAGAATTGCAAGAATTAATGATGTGTACCTATTTTTAAAAATAAAATTAGATTAAATCAATTCATTTTTTTTGATAAATAAATATAATTTATTTAACAATTGCGAAATACTTAATAGCTAGGAATGATAATGACACTGAGCTGAAAGGTATCGGAAGCGCTTTAACGACTAATAACTTTTCGAAGAAAAGTGGCTAACGAATTATCCACAGATGCTCGTGTCAAACGTGAAGTATCTGCCTCTGACTCTGGTGATGTTGCATCCTTTCCCCTAGAGGCATCCAGGGAAATTTGGTAGTTCTGTTCGGGATCGTATATATTTTTGGACGCCTTAGAGAAAAATGTTTCAAAAGGGATTGGAAAATCATAATCATTATCACAATTTGGGGAATTGTAGTGTGAACGATGATGTGGTAGTGATGGATACGAATCAAATAAGTCAACATCGTTAGCGTACGGACCATAAATGGGTTCAATGGCTGGAACAATTGGTTGGGAATTGTAATTTTCAGAGAGAAAATTTGGCTCGCTGGGATATGATGCATAGGGGGCAGGCTCATGTTCAGAACTGGGTTGCAATGGAACTGGCACATGTGGTGGATTTGAATAATACTGATTTTCTGGTACGTAGTTGTGATCGCTGCTCGGTATAAATTCTCGCTGTAGAATTTGAGTGAATTCAATACGCCCCTTTTCCGTGGGTTCGGATATTTTTGATACCTGAACGATTTTTTTCTCCGAAGGATTAACGATAACCTTGCGGCAGAATTCCTTGCAACCCAGTTTACATTCACAGTAGCATTTCTTGTAGGGATCTTTGGTTGTTGCTGACACTGGACTTATTGTAGTTGCGTGGGGCTTAACTGGTGATGGTGCAGGTGTGTTAAGTGGTCTGGGCTTGGGCGTGCTTGGTTTTTCAGTTGTTGGTTTTGGCCTTGAAGTGGTGGTAACAATTGTTATATTAGATGGCATTTGATGACAGGGTACTTCTTCCCAAATTTCTTCTTCGCACTCAAAACATCCGGTACGTTGCAATGCCTTGCCCATCAAAGAAGATATCAAACATGTGAAAACAATAACATACGTAGCTACCTTTCAGAAAATCAAATGACATTTAATATTTCATATTCCCCTAAAATCAGTAAAAAAATACCTTTGATTGCATTGTGCACATTCCATAAAGTATGAAAAATTCTTAAAATCCAAAAAATTAAATTGATTACACAAGTAAGATTATGGTGGCCCTGATCGTGCTGACTGACTGTTTTATTTTTTTTGTTACTTTTGGTTGTTACCAATACGTCACTTATAATATTCTAAACTCAGCTTTATGTCCAGACACAGTTTTTATAAGAATTTACTTTTGGTTGTTTGAATAATTTCTCTTCAGTTTCTTATTTTTTTTTGTAGTTGTTAAATTCATTCTTTAATAACGAAACAAATGCGGAACAATGCGGCAGACTTAAAATAAGAGCGGAAGTGTAGTAAATTAACACGTATAATTGTTTAAGAATATAAGCAATCTAAATTGTTTTTACAAGGTAGTAATAAATTTACAACCAACCCAAATGGCAAGGGAAGGGTGAATTTTTTAGTGGTGAATTATTTTTTTGTAACTGGCACTTATATACTTTCAAATTGGGGCAGAAGTAGAATATGTTTATCTGAAATATCTATGCATCTCGTGAAATTGACATAAATATTGAGACACTTATAATATAAAAAAAAATTAGTTTTAGTTTAATTTTTAATAAGCCACTCTCACAGACAGATGTGTTTTAGATTATCGTGAGCACCTGCTATTACGGACTTATCTCACGGTAGTCTAAGCACCGGGTGTAGGAAAGACGTTCACCATTGCCCCCGTGCACCCTTCTAGAATGAACCTAGTGCCCATTCCTTAAGGCACGTAGGTCGCAATCTTCGATCATAGCTGTTATCCCTGTACTACGTCGAGCACCTTGCTGAGCTACTCAGAGCTATCTAAACTCTTTATGCCGTAATGGCTTTGCCAAAACAGTACTATATGTTGTATGGCAACAGCATCTAGAACAGTAACCCGCAAGCCATAGCTCAATTGTGCAGATGAAAATCACATACATGCTTATGCTCTTTCATTTAGTCGTCACTGAACAAGCGACGAATGAAGTTGTGCACGCATGTATTAATTTTTTCCTGGTTTTTTGTTTAGATTTTTTGAGCACACGGAACGAAATTTAAGTTCAAATTTAATCATTTCTAAAGCAAAAAAAAATAATTATGTAAGCTAAGAAATATTTTGTGATAAAAAATGCTTTTAGTAATATGTAATGCATTTTATGCTATGAAACACTGAAAAATAATAGGAAAGATAATTTAAAAAGGCATTTTAATAGCTTTCACAGCGGTGCGAATAAATTTAATTTGGAATTTGTAGACTACATTGTTGAATGGACTATTATTTTTTACTTTATACTTAAGTTTTTATTAAATTGCTTATTTACCAAAAATAGTCAAACAATGAATAACCATAGCATGTATCTTAAATTACAAAAATGTTTTCTTCAAGTGTAAATATATTTTACTCTCATTTTTCTCACCACTACAAAGATATTTTATTTTGCGGGACACTGATCTAGAATAATGTCTGGCTGACCGCGTCACACCAACCACTAGCATTGGTTTAACACTAGAATGCCAAGACTATTCTCCCAGCGATTTTGGTGGTAACCAATAGCCACCACGTTTAATTCTCAAAGTTCTCACGCTGCGAATGTAGTTGCTTACACTCACAGCGAGGTATCTAAGAGAATACATCAACCATTGCCGGCACAGCTCAACCACTCATCAGAGATGGATGCATACCTGTGTCGCCAAAAATTCACTACCTACTCCACACTGATCAAGATCATCCCTTTAACCACGTGGGTTAGGACGAACTTGACCTTTTAGCAAAAAATCCTGACGACCGCTACATACACCCAAACACCTAGAACAGCTCGACTCTCGAGCAACCGGCACCCGTGGTACCAGAGACAAGTATCTGGCGATACCTCAAAGTTAACCATAAAGGCTTCACCTCTATCGTCTTTTGAACTCAGGGTAGTTCCAGGCGACGCTGCACCTGGTTGACATAAACAGACCTGTCTTCCTTTTATAAATATGTGCACATTCTTTGCTCTATTGCCAGCGATCGGGTAGTAACACATAAGTTCTATGGGCAACGTACCAAAGGTACGTCAACGGAAAAAGCCACATCACCCCAGCTGGGGCCACGGCATTGCCACATCCGAAGTCAAAAATATACTCCCCTGGGGGACTCTCACAGACAGGTGCAGCTGTATGGGGTATTGCCCTTTTTTCCCATCCAATATGAAAAATATTTATATTATAATTTTTAATATTAAAGCCAGTAACTCAACGATGACCGATACTCATGTTTCGAATTATTCTATAACTGGGAGGTTGGGTAATAAATTAAAATTTTACATTCAAAGTCACAGGAAAGACCAATGAGTTCAATGTCAGATGATTTTAATTTTTTTAAAAACAAACATTTTAACATAAAATGATCAAACAGAATTGCGGCATAAACACATTTTCCATACAAAATGACACAAAAAACTAGCCTCAGAAAGCAGTCGACAGATAGAATCTATTTTATTTTGAGAGCGTTTTTTCTTATGCTCTTACATATGAATAAATATTCTCATGTTACCATACTTTCAATAAATTTTATACATTTTGTGAACAAAACTACAAAGAAAAATAAGCATAAAAGAAAATAAAACAAAAATTAGAGATCATTTGAAGTTACTGCCGTAGATTTTATTATGGGCTTTGTTAATTTGACAGCGATTTTTCCTGAAGTTGCGGGCTTATTCTGTTTGAATGTTTATTTATGATATAAACGAAAAATAAAAAAGAAAAAAATTACAAAATCTGGAACTGATAGACTAAATTTAACTAAATTATCAACACTGGAATGCCGTAAAACTAAGCTTAATTATTTTTCTTATAAATTTTGATATTTATTTAAAGTTCTTGATTAATAATATCGATTTTAATGAATCGCACCATTGCCCAGTGGCCAATTTGGAGTCGCTAGCGGCATTTAATTCAAATTTTCAAATTTGAAATACCGTTAATTGTTTTTTTAACAATCGATAACAAATACATTCACTAGATTTGTATCGATTTTTAAAAGCTCAGCTTACAGCTGATGAATCAGCAAGAAAAAAAATTTGTTTCATTTTTTTCTGAATTGAGAAAAAAAATTTTTTGAAGATATCTTCTTTACTTTAAATAAAATGCCGCTAGCGAAGCCAAATTGGCCACTGTGCATCCATGAGTATGTTGTGCATACAACGCCAAATTGCCCTTAATGTGGGATTAAAATTACATATGTATAAACAAATAAATATTTTACATTTTATTCACGATAGGTGTGAATATAATCATTTCTCATATTCCATTTCATTAAAAATTTATGTTAAATAGCTGATTTTAACAAACCATCTCCACCGATATGTAGATAGATGCACTGCATAGAGAATAACTATTTTTTGATGCAAAAGGTGTTTGAAAATATAATCTTTGAATCGTAAATGTGACCACCGTTCAAGCTCCACATTAAAAAAAACACCCTATACGCGCTGTAGAAAAAATTTCTTTTCGAAAGCTCAGTGATTCAAAAAATTTAACAACGTGGTTTCATATTAAATTCTTTCATACAAATAGAAGAAGTCTCCATACACATGCGAGAGGTTTACAAACATAAATATATGCATACAAACACTCATAAGCTCATTGAATTTAAAGTAAAGAAATATAACGAGATAATTATTTGTAAGTTGATTCAGTTATTGAATTTTTACATTGGATCAATGAAGATGTTCATTGAAAGTGTGCTAAGCACAACTTCATTGAGTCAAAAACAGAACAAAAAGAATTTTCTATCATTTTATTGGATTTCATTCTGTTACTTGCGTCGTTAGTGCGAAAAAGTATTTCATTATCACAATGATGCAGTTTTATAAATGATATATAATGTTTTCATAGATTTAAAGATATTTTCGCATATCATAAATGCAGATGATTCATTATTACCTTAATTTTACCTTTTCATATTAAGAATAATTTTCTTCACTCAATTTATAAAATCGATTCATTTGTTTGATAAAGCATTAAATACATATCTTTTATTAACTAAAACAACGTCATAACTCAAACAATGCGATTTTTGAGTGAACGATGCAGAATTAATCCTCATATCGTTTCATGTTGTGTAAAAGTTTCACACAAATATCTTGTTTACTCAACTCTGGAGAGAAAAATAAAATTTTCATTTTCCATTAGGTTGTGTGTAAATTGAAAACTTTAAACTCGTTTTCTGGCAAACTAGCTTTTTGACTTATGCTGTTGTTTTAATAAATGAACCAACTGACTACAATCTGTCAAAAATAAAATATACACGTTTATATGAAAACGAATACTTTGGCGCAATGATATCTACACGGCTACACGACCACTTTTGTCGCTGTCGCCAACTTAGGTTAATTTTAATTTTTGTAAGCGAGAATGAGCAAATAAAGTGCATTTCAATATAATGCAAAATATGAAATGAATGAAAGCTTCAACTTATTGGTTCTAGGCCTACGGTAGTACCCGAAACCCAAGTTCCGGCCTATTCACACAGTGTGTGAAGCTATTGGTTTCTATCACCTTTTCTTTAGGAAAAGGGATAGTGATAGAGATGACAGGTGGTGAGGGAAGAGATAGAGGAAAGCTTCATTCTTTCTTTACAACTCTGCTTTTTTGCACGTTTTTAATAATGCAGTGTTGAAGCGCCTCTTTTATGTTAAATGAGGTGTATTAAATTTTTGAAGCTGTGTTATGTAGCCACTTTATTGATTATTTTACTTCGCCAACTATTCTGCTACACAACGAAGGAGGGCGCTCTGATGTAACATTAGGATTAGTATCTACAGAAGTCGGTATAGTTCAGTGACCAGTGACTATGCCTTCATCACTTGAACTTTCCTACAACAGCTGATACAATGCATATCAGGAAAATGCGTGGTCATCACTGAATTCAGCTTTTTCGAATTAGATCTACCCGCCAGGTGCTCCGCTTGTTACATTTTTGAACTACCACGGTGTATTTATAATTCATACCTAGTTTCTTATAGTTTGATTCAATGTCCCAGCAAAAATTTACACATTACCATTAGAACTACTTGCCTTATAATTACTTACTTTTCTGATTGCCAAAATTCATTACTCGCTTACAAATCACATTACATAAAATTTAAAAAAATTATGTAGAACTTGATTGATAAGAAGAATGATTCTTTTAGTTTTAATATATTACGTGAACATGTTGCCAAATAAAAGAATATAAGTAGTTCTCAAGAATCGATTATTTTAGTCTCACGCCTTGTTAAAATCATTAAGTTGGTAATCCAATAGGGAAGAGCTTCCACCAAAAATGCTTAATTCCAAACCCGATTACGTTTTTTGAAATTTTTAACTGGGATGTTACATTATGTATGCGTAACGTGACCAGAAGCTTTTTACAAAAAGCGGGACACGATCGTTCAAAAAGCGGGATTTTGACGAAAATACGGCCAAAAAGCGGGATTTTTAAATAAACAACTATTTGAAAGCGGGATGTGTAATACGCACATAAAAAGTTTCGTATGTACTTAAGGTACGGTCACACTTGACAAACATTTGCCCAAAAAAGGGTAACCAGCAAATACTAATGAGAAATTTTTTGCTTCAAACACGTGTTTATTAAGTTAATTAGTTTCGTATTTAACAAATAGGCAAAGTTAAAGAATACAATATTATTGGAAACTATTGAACTTAATAAACACACGTCTGAATCAAAAGATTTCTCATTAGTATTTGCTGGTTACGCTTTTTTTGGCAAATGTTTGTCAAGTGTGACCGTACCTTTAGGAAACACAGTTTTTAACTCAAAAGAATCGATTTTAAATAAACAAAAGTTTTTATTAACAAAAATTTTTATTTAGTAACGTAAAATAAATAAAATTAAAGATTTTTTGACTTCATTTACAAAACAAAATACGATTTTTATACAAAACAATGTACAAAAACTTAAGGCGAATGATAGCAAGTGGCCTTGTTAGTCCATATTATCATCAACTGACTACACCAATGTGTCAAATGTTGAATTAATGTGTTATGTCATGATATATGTTTTATATATTTTCAATCATAGTATTATTATGTTTTATGTTATTTCAATTTTCTCTGATTGTAATTTTCATTCCAAATAAAACTTCAACTACAAAAGGTTATGAGCCCAGGAAACTCAGAAAAATAAGTTAAAAAAAAAAATAAAAAATAAAAAAAAAAATAAAAAAATATCAAGGAATCAAGTTTCGTAAAATCAAAAAATTAAGAAGCAGCATCAAGCATATCAAGAAAATTGATTTAGCCAAACACATCAAGCCTCTTCAAAATGAAATCGATTACCCAGTGTGGAAACGTAAGATGCGTGATTTACTAGATTATCACGAAGGAGCGATTGAAGTTATCGAAGGTAAATTATTAAAGCCAATCCCATTAGAGGTAAGTGCAACAGCCGAAGAAAAGAAATTATTTAAAGAGAAAGCAGATTTGTATAGAAAAGCTAACAGTTACGCGAAGTCTATGATTACCAGCGCAGTTAGTGATGAAGTTTACCAAAAGATAATGGATAAAGAAACCGCTGCTGAAGCTTGGGAATCATTGATGTTACAATTTCAAGCTAGATCAAAGGATCAACTTTTTAAAATCTTCATTTTAAGCAAAGCTTAAAAGTTTATGGCTAGAATTGAACACCAGTTTAAAAGAAAGGAAAGAAAATCCGTTACCAGATGTACTGTTGGTATGTAAAACTCTTCAAATTCTTCCCAGTAAATATGATACTTTTAAATCAAGTTGGATGCTTTTAACCAAGAATGAAGAAAATAATTTTGATGAGATGTGCGCACAATTATGCTTATATCAAAGAAATTTCAAAGATGTAAATGCTGTAACAAATGATGAAGCGTTATTGGTAAATAATTTTAAGAAGCCGTCAAAACCATCAAGTAACAAGGTAAATAAAAAGTTTGATAAATGTAATTATTGCAATATGAAGGGTCACTGGATACGTGAGTGCAGAAAATGGATCAGAGAAGGCAAACCATCAAAAGAAAATAATGGTGAAATTAAGTGCGCATCCCACCGAATTCTTCCATTAATTTGTGATGAAGTTAATGAAATAAAAGATTTTTCAAATGATTGGTGGATAGATAATGGTGCAACTCGTCATGTTACAAATAATAGAAGTTTGTTCAAAGTATTTGAAAAATTTAAGGACCCTTGCAAAATTAAGGCTGCTGGTAAAGAAATTTTGGACGTTGTTGGTAAAGGTACTATTGAGATTCATTCAAAAGTAAACAACAAAGAACTCGTATTTGACCTCACAGATGTTTGGTTTGTTCCAAATATTTCAAGAAATTTATTCTCAGTGTTATCAGCTCAAGACAAATTAAAAAACAGCCAATTTAACTCTACAGCAACAAAATGCAAACTTTTAATGAAGAATGAGGTTTTACTAGTTGGTCATCGAGAAGTTGGAGGCACCCTATATAAAGCAGATATTAAGCCAGTAATTCCTAGAACAATTAACGAAATCAATTCCACTGAAGATAATAATACGTTACAATTATACCACGAGCGATGGGGTCATCAAGATAAACGGCATGTACAACAAAAACTGAAGGCAGAACTAGGTATTAATGTAAAATTAGACAATACATTTTGTGAATCTTGTGCTTATGGGAAGTTTCATCGTCTTCCATTCGGCACCAGAGAAAATGCCAGTAGTGCAGGTGAATTGATGTCAGCAGATGTATGTGGACCTTTTCCAGTATCTTTTAGTAAAAAGAAATATTTAGTAATTTTTAAAGATTCATACACTAAATATTGCTTTGGATATTTTTTGAAAGAAAAATCAGAAGTGAAGGATGTACTGAAGGAAGTTTTTGCTCTTGCTAAGAAACAACAGAATCCAATAAGAGAATTTTTAAGTGACAATGGAGGTGAGTTTGATAACTTTGAAGTTCGTAAAACAGGAAGATGTACAACTGGCGTACTTGTGAAGTTTGCCGGAGGCGTCATTTCCTGGTCAAGTCAAAGGCAAACAATGGTAGCTACATCGACAACAGAAGCGGAAATCGTTGCAGCTTCAGAAGCAACAAAAGAAGTAATTTGGCTCAGGCGTTTATATGCTGAATTAATTGGTTTAGATGATACTCCAATATTACAAGTTGATAACTCCGCTGCTGTTCGACTAGCTCAAAATCCTGAATATCATAGACGAACAAAACATATAACTTTAAAGCATTTCTTTGTACGAGAAAAAGTTAGTGAAAGTCAGCTAAAAGTTCTACAAATTTCTACAGAAGATCAATTAGCCGATTTAATGACAAAACCGTTGCAACCTACAAGATTGAAGATGCTCTGTAATAAAATCGGACTAGAAAGCTTTAACATCACATAACAAGGGAAAGTGTTGAATTAATGTGTTATGTCATGATATATGTTTTATATATTTTCATTCATAGTATTATTATGTTTTATGTTATTTCAATTTTCTCTGATTGTAATTTTCATTCCAAATAAAACTTCAACTACAAAATCAAACTCTTTATAAAAAAATAAGCAAGAACTTTTCATTTTATTATTGACAGTTTGGTGAATGTCAGTTGTTATTCTCCTAATAAGCCCTCTTGGTAATAAATTCCTAAAGCAGCAGAATGTCTGCACATATAAAGCACTGTAACAAAAGGATCTTTGAGTGTGTACGTTTGTATTTTTATTTTTTTCATTTGGGGAGCTGCCAGATCCAAAAAAAATAAACAATGGTGGCTATTCTGGAATACGCGTCGACTTGGTGAAATTTACATGTAGAACAAAAACAAAACTTCATAAATGTTAAAAATTTGTTTTTGTTTATCATACAAAATTTACCGTTTTTAAAAAAGAGAGCAACGCGTTGAAATTCTCACGTTTATTTCATTTTAGAATTGTATGGGAAACAAAAACAATTTATGAAACTTTGTTTTTGCTTTAATGTAAAGTTTCACTTCTTCGACGCGTTTTCCCGAATAGCCACCAATAACTACACTAAAAAATATTTGGAATAAATTTTTATCATTTTTATTTATTAATAAAAATATATTAAGAGATAAGAAATTTCAAAACTCTAAAAAGCGGGATAAAGCGGGATAAAAATTCAAGGCGGGATCAACCTCAGAAAAGCGGGATAATCCCGCCTAAAGCGGGATGTCTGGTCAGGTTATGTATGCGTATGTTTTTAAAAAAGTTTGGATAGAGTAACTTAACCCAAAATTGCATTATCTAAGAAGAACGTGGTATTTAAATGGGTGGAGGTAGTTGGAACTGAAATCATGATCAAAGATGGAGTAAAAAGTATATATTTCATTTAGTTTTTTTTTATTATTCTTTGTGCATTTCGCTTATTTTGATATTTTCTATACAGAGATACCGCATGATATATAATTAAATGGTGATTCAAATACAGCTGGATGAAGATTATAGCAGTGCGTTATGCCGTGACGAAGAAGAAAAAACATTTTTGTATTGAAAAAATATTGGAGGTCGGTCATACATTTGACTTCGATAGGAACGCGCTAGGGGCAATTAGAGCCCTGCGAGTAAATTTTGTACAAATTCCGCTTTGTATGGGGGCCTCTTTAATGAGTCGAGATAGGACATAGGTATGTTCGGAGGAAATGTTGAAGATAAGAAATTAATGTGGGTCGGGCTTACATTTTACCCCCCTAGGAGGCAACATAAAAGCGGAAAAAACGGATTTCTTAAAAAAAATTATTAAAAAAACTATTTTTTTGTATTGGGACCACCTTAATGGTTGAAGATAGACGATAAGTATGTTCAGAGAAAATCTTTGTATTGAAAAAATATTGGAAGTCGGTCATACATTTGACTTCGATAGGTACGCCCTAAGGGCAGTTAGAGCCCTGCGAGTAAATTTTATAAAAATTTCCCCTTTGTATGGAAGCCCCCTTAAGGAGAGGAGTTAGGCGGTCGGTGTGTTTAAAAAAGATGTTGGGCGGAGAAAATTAATGAGTGCTCGTCATACATTTGACCCTTGTAGCGGTGACCCCGGGAAAATTATATGATTTCTTGTATTTTCTTTTGCTTTTACCCTCATCTTTGAGCACGATGCGGAGCCCTTTGCCCCCATCTGACCGCCACCATTTTTTGGCTCGAATATTTTTTTTCCGAACCTCACAAAATGAGGGGTTCTTGCAAGTTGAAATCGAAGAATCGTTAACTACGCCATACCTAATGTACATAGTAGAAATGGGCGCGTGTCGAATTTTTCCAACACGAAACGACACGAACACAAATACCAAGACGCTCAACACGCACGCAAAAAATTTCGTCAACAGGATACTGCACAACACGCACGAAATATAATTGATATGGTATTTGAAAATCAGAAAATTTTATTTATTTTTTTTAAGAGTCGCTTTTGAAAATATGACACAAAGTTGGCACTCTCAGCTGATACTATCTGCCACCACAGATATTACTATCGGCTTATGTACAGAACTTTAAGCTTCAGAAGCCCATACAATAATAACAAATATGCTGGTGTTGTGTGTTTGACGACACAAAATATTAAATTTTTTTCTACTGGAAATTGATTCATAAAAATTATACATCTTAAATCGTTTCGTGCTTTTCGTATAAATTTTGCTCAACACGAATCGACCCGAAAACGCACGAAATCAGCTATTTTGTTACGAACACTTCGTGTTGGGTCGTGCGTGTTCGTGTCACAAAAAAAAAACACGACACGCGAAAACTCTAGTACATAGTAACCTGGTAATTTTTTAACTTCCCGCTATAGGAAGTTACTGCTTTATATCGTTTATGTCAAATATTGACGTTAACTTTCTGAATTCTGAAAATTACGCTTCAAGGATATATTCTGTAAAATCTTCCAAGAGCGCAAGCAATAATTTTGTTGTAGTAAATTGCTTAAAGTGTTTTTGTCTTTAAATTTTCTTTGAAATAAGGTTTTGGAAAAATATAGGGGGTATGGATGGCCCCTTTTATTTGATGAATGTGAACAACTTGAAAAGTTTTTAGAGTTAAAACCTTACTGGCTTAACATTTGCTAACGCACTAATAATCCCAAATTATTATTTTACTTATTCAGTAAAATAATTTTTTTTAAACATACATTGAAATTGATTATTGAGGCGTTAGCTGGATCCTATGAACATTTCACTGTTGCTAATGCAGATCATCAGGGAAACTTTACCCAAAAGTTTCTTAGATCAACTCGAGATATTAAGCTAAACTTCCATTTAAACAACTGAGAAGTTCAACAAATATCAAAGTTGAAACAAGAACTCAATAATAAACATGTTATTTATTTTCCTATTTTTAATTTTTTTTAAGAGAAGTAACACTCAGGCAGAGGGTGGCGTTGGCTGAAGTAGTTAGCACGTGGACTACAAAACCGAAGGTCCTGGTTACGAACCAGGTCTCCGACAGTCATTAAAATAAACACACCACGCATTTTTCTGATGTGCATTAGTGTCCTTTGTATCAGTTGTTGTGGGAAACGTCATGAAAACAACACAGGCTTCAGACGATGCTAATCTTAACGTAACATCAGAACGCCCTCCTTCGTCGGTATTGTGTAGCAGAATCGTCGGCGAAGTAAAATAACCAATACAATTGCTTCTAAGGACTGCTTCAAAGTTTAATACGCCTCATTTAAACCAAAAGCGCTGAAACACTGCAAATAAGCGTGCAAAAAAGCAGAGTTGTAAAATAATGAAGCTTTCCTTTGTCTCTTCCTTCACCTGTCTTCGCTATCACTGTCCCTTCCCTATCACCCTCTCTCACTATCTTCTCTTCACCTAACAGGTAGCACAAAGGGATCATTGCATTGGACCCAAGTGAGTTAGAATCTGAATTTCACCCTTCCTTACCAGCAGCCTGCTAACCTAACCTAACCTAACACTCAGGCAATGAATGTCTACTACGAGTACTAGTACTAGGTGAAACCTTTTTTTAAGAAAGGAATAGTGATAGAGAAGACAGTTAGTTGGTGAATGAATAAAAAAGAAAACTTTACAACTCTGCTTCTTGCATTTTTTTTTTAAATACAGCAGGTGTCAATGAGGCGTACTAAACTTTCGAAGTTGTGCTCAGTAGCCATTTTATTATTTATTTTACTTCGCTGATGATTCTGCTACACAATACCGTCGAAGGAGGTTGCTCTGATGTTACATTAGGATTAGTATCCGCTGAAGTCGGTGTAGTTTAGTGACCTAGGACTATGCCTTCTTCACTTGAACTTTCCTACAACAACTGATACAAAGGGACACTAGTGCACATCAGAGAAATGAGTGGTGTTGTTTTATTTAATGACTGTCGGATACCGGGCTCAAACCCAAGACCTTCGCTTTGTTGTCAACGTGGTAACTACTTCATACAACGCCATCCTCAAACAGAATAAAAGAATCATATTATTAATTGCGTCTATTTTGTTATTATTCGAAAGTATCAAAAATAAAGAAAAATGTTTTTATATTATACAGAATTTTTATTTACAGTTGTAATAGTCTCGACTAATATAAATTTATTTAATAACAGTTTTATGTATAAGAAAAAACCGGCATGAAGTTAGCATAAGTGACGACATTGAAGCTCCATACAATTTGACACTAAAAATCGCCGCATAATGTAGTTTTAAGCCACTACTAAATTCCAGCGTTATTTTTAATGTTTGACATTGTATGGAAAAATTCGTTTAGATCATATTCAATTTTGCCACTTATGCTAACTTCTTGCCAGTTTTTTCTTAACATGAGGCCGTAAATATTTATGGAAGGTTTTTTAAGATTCATTCAATATTTTCAAGTTAAAATGTAAATGACTTAGACCACTTTTATAATTATGGGCACATGTATATACATATGTATGTATGTACTATGTATTGTTTTCAAAAATAAATAAAAGACTCTAAAATACTAATTCGTAAACGTGGCTCCCTAAGTGAGTATAGCTGGCCACGCCTGTAATATAATATAATAATGCTTATGTAGCAAATATTTTATTTATTGGCATAATCAAATAAAATTTTTAAAAGTGCTTGATGGTGAAGATGAACTTTAATTGGTGACCGAAATATACGAAAAATTATATTAAACAACATTTTTTTGGTGTTTAGTTGTATCTTCGCTCGGATATGCCTGTTGAATATTAGGAATGGTGCCTGTTGGCAGCAGAACCGACTGACCATAAAAGCTTTTTGCAAATTTTAGATTTTTGTTTATTTGAAGTGGAAACATTGCACCAGCTTGTTGTAATGGAGTTCCTGCAGTTAGTTGTTGTAGCTGGTCTTGTTGATGCGAAGTATTATATTTTTGGGATTGAGGGAAGGTTTCTAGAGTTGTAGCATTTTGTTGTTTAAAGTCGGAAACATTGTGAACGGATGAAATTGAAGAGTTTGAATGGTTGTTGTTACTTTTGAATTGCAATTCATTACTTAAAATTTGTAATTTTTCTTTAGTTTGACTCAAAAATTTTTGCATTGCATTTTCCTTGATTTCATACTTTCCTATTGGCATTGATGTAGCCGTTGTCACTGCAGGCGCCGCTGTTGTTGTGGCTGATGTTATTGTGGTTGCGGTTGCGGATGCTCTGTCTGTTTTTGTTGTCATTTCAGGCGTATCAATTGTGGTTGTGTTAGCAAACTCATTGTCATTTGCTGGGCTATAAGTACTGGTTGCACTCTCCTCAGATGCTGTTGCAGAAATTGTGTGATCGCCATCTGGCATTGATGTGACACCGAAATCTTCAATTGTAAAATTATTAGTTTTTCTGAGATGATTCATGTGCTCGTTGTAGAGCGGATGATTGGATGTAATAATTTCTGGCGTATCATATGGATTTAGGACGACATAGTTTGGCAAGCCCAAATCGTAAGTGATAGCACCATCATGATATATGCCGTTTCTTAAATTTTTAGGATCCTTGGCCGATTCAGTTAGTTGCTTTACAAGTAATTGATTAAACTGTTGATTTGGCTGGTTTTGTTGAGCGAATTGATAATCATGTACAAAATGTTGTGCCTTGCCATTGGGATAATCATATATTTTTACCAAATTGCCGTTACCTGTAATTTCATTCGACATTATATCCTCTTTCTGATTCATGCCGCTGTGACGATGGCGGTTTTCATAATGTGGATAATGCTGTTGCAAGTATTGAGATGCCGGTGGTATGTAGTAGGAGGCCTGACTTGTTACAAAAGCGCAAACTATTGTTATTAAATTATTCAAAACTAAATTGAGTTTCATTCTTCTTTGAATTTCTTTATTTTACGTGCGAATGCGGAATTGTTAATTAGTTTTTAACTTAAGCACTGGGTAGAGACTTTTAAATTTGATGCGTGATTTTTGGTCGGTTTTATAGCCATGAAATTTTTCTTTTCAGCTTTCAGAATTTCATTTCCAACAAAATGATGTTGATAAATATCGTTTGCTATCTTCATTGATAATTCAATCGAAAATATGTAGTAAAGCATTAACAAAGATTTCAAGAATGCTTTGGATTAAATATTTTATTTTATTGTAGATTTTGGTTTTGTTTTTGTTTTTTAAGAGAATAATTTTTAATCTTGTAAAAGTACGTTTCGTTATTACTGACAGTTTTATTTAACTAATTTTTTTAAGAGTGCGCAAGATACGAACTTATACGCGGATGTGATCAGGCCCATCTTTATATATCATACATAACCTAACCAGACATCCGGCTTTTCATTTGTCGATCCCGTCTTGAATTTCTATTCCGCTTTTTATAGTTTTGAAATTTTCAATCACTTAAATTTTTCTTAAAATATCACTGATACAAATTCATTTGAAATATTTTTTAAGTCTAGTTATTGCTTAACTAGCCAAAACCCTTTGTGCTTCGCTGAAAAGAAAATTTTTTTTATTAGAAGTGCCACGCTTGCGGTTCAACCTGCACTAAATTTTAGAACATATTCCTCCTTATTAACATAAATAGTCATGACAAGTTTTTTAAGCAAAGATCTCCTCTTTTTGAGAGGAGCCACGCTCTTGTCCGGTCCCGATTGTTTTCTATCATCTGCAGAGTCTGCGGAACTTAAAGTTTGTATTTGTAGCAAAATATTGTGCATTTAGATATTAAAAAATTTATATTTCATTTACTTAGGAGATGTTCCATTATTGACTCCTTTTTATAATGCTTTTCTCCTTATTGCTTATGCAAAAATTTAAAATTTTTTACTTGGCTTCCAATACATCTTGAAATAAATATTGTTTCTCTTTATGGAAGGTGCCATACCCACATGTCCATTTCGAATTTTTTTTGTAAGTCAACGCACATTATAAAAATTGTTACATACGCAAAATTTCATGTTTCTTGCTGCATTAGATGCAAAATAAAAACATTCCAAAATAAACACATTTTATATGTGAGGAGCCACGTCCACTTGTTTTATTCTGACCTGTTCTTTTTTAACAGCTTGTAAGGACAATGGAATAACTCCTACAACATCTCAGCTGCTTAACGTATTAGTTCCCAAGATATTTCAAAAATAAATATTTGCTTTGCATGGGAGGTGCCACGCCCACTTGTTCACTCCTTAAAACTATTTTTTTAAATTACTACGAATATTAGAAAAAAATTTGAGAAATCGGTCCAGCCGTTCTTCAATTTTATATAAATTAAAAAGAGTAGTCGTGTTAAATTTTTTCCCCGTAAAAACCTAAGTTATATTATGAAAAGCATTCGAAAGAAAAATTGTGAAATCGGCGAAGCCATTCTAAATTGATGCGATTAAGTAGTTAAATACTTTGGCTTATCAATATTTGTATACCCTTTACCAAAAAATGTTAAAAGATTATACCTATATACATATGTATATGTAGGTTTATGATTCCGTGTGTAATTTCCACAATATTAATAAGCAACCAATAAAGTATATATATTCTGGATCCTTATGCATAGGGAAGACGAATAAACGATGTTCGTCTGTCTGTACGTGAAATCGGTTTACCGAAACTCCCAGAAAAGCTGGATAGTTCGGTCTTAAACTAATGAGTCGGAAATGGTCCGAAACAGATTGGTATTGCAAATGAGCAAAATCGTGCTGACGGTTGCAGAGCTGGAAAACTTAAACTTTATTTTGCTATATAAAAGTAACTACCGAAAACTAATTTCTATTTTTTTTAATTATAATA
Source organism: Tachina lurida (assembly GCA_944452675.1). Classification (NCBI taxonomy): domain Eukaryota; kingdom Metazoa; phylum Arthropoda; class Insecta; order Diptera; family Tachinidae; genus Tachina; species Tachina lurida. The sequence continues at coordinate 43,866,114 of OX101753.1, forward strand.
ATACTAAATGAAACAAGTAAGAGTGCTATATTCGGCTGTGCCGAATCTTATATACCCTTTACCAACGTATGTTTATGTAGTATACAGCTACATACATACATATGTACATAAAACATATTTGTTTTGTCATAAAATTTATAGTTTTTGCTATAGTGCAATTTTTAGTAAGTGACCTTTAGTTATTTTTCGACCAGAAAATTTGCTTGCTTGAGATCTTCCTGAAACATGAAATATTTTTAACTGAAAAAATAATTATTTTTGGTTATTTTTTACCCAAACTTTTTTTTCCAACTTCCAACCCTGGATTAATTTAAGTTTTATGGTTTTAATACGAGCACAAATTTATTTCTTTCTAAAATATAGAATATATTTAATTACCAAAGAAATAACTAGCTTTATTTAATTAGTTTTATAAAACAAAAAAGGTGTACTTTTCCCAACGCTGGAATCATCCTTTTAAATTTTTTTGGGTCCTTATACCAATCTTGTTCTTTAAAAAATATATAAAACTTTAAATATCAAATAAATTCAGTAAAGTGCAACTTTAACTCGCGCACGAAGGGTTCCGTACGTTCGGTTTTCAGAATTTTTTTAATATGCCGTTTTCTTTTTGAAAAAATTTATTTTTTGTATAAAACTTTCTGAATATCTCTGAAACTATAAGACTGTTAAAAAATTCATGAAGACGTAATTTAAAGGTCAATTTCTTTCCTAGGCTTCTGTGTAATTTTTTATTGAATCGAAGAACTGGTTCTCGATTTAATGCAAATTATGTGATACAGCATCCTATTTTTTTTATAACGGAAAATCTCGAGATACAGAGTCAATTCACAAAAAACTAATTTAAAGGGATTGATACTCAGTACTTAGTTTATACAAATTGACTATGAAACCTTTAACCTTACATAATAAATTTCATTTTGTGGACCTGTGTTATTTGTTATTTTTATGTATTTGTACTTTGGATTTATTCACTAAATTGGTTATAACTTTGTAATTTTTCGGTCGATGTTTTTATGGTTGCTCTTAGTTCTTACGTAAAAATATTATCTTTACGTACATGAACAGAAACCAGAAATTTTTTTTAACGATTTGTACTTTTCTGTCGCCATATAAGTACTGTATGATATGATTTTTTTGAAAATGTGTCCTATATTCATTGATATATTTTGAACCGCTTTACCAAATAAATATCCTATTATACATATTTTTTTGTCATCTCAATACCTTTCATTTGAATACCAAGAAGGACCCAATCGGACAGTTCTAGCTCGAGATATGATGGGTCAAGTGAAAAAGGTCGAAAAACTGAAAAAATCACAATATCTCACAAACTGGTAAAAAAAAAAATTAACATTGATTTTCTAATTCAGCGGAAAAAAATGCGTAAGGAATTCTATATCTCATCAAATGTACATGAAAAAATTTTATTTTGTAAACTAGTGTTATTAGACCTAGTTTATTTTATATATCACAAAAAGTGCAAGTTTCCCAACCCTGGAAACATAATTAAAAACTTTTCTGATTTCTTACACCAATATTTTTCTTTCAAGAATGTAAAACATTTTAAATTTATAGATAAAAAGGAAAAATAAATTTTAGTATGTAATTTGTATATAACAAAAAAGTTAAAGTTCCCAACCCCGGAAACGCTTTTTTAATTTTTTTTATTTTTTTATATTTTAATACAAAATTTATTCGTACTGAAATATAAAATAAGTTTATTTAGCATAAAAATCAAAAAAGTTGTGTTACCTTGTCACTTTTACATGGATAAATCAAGTTTAAGTTTTCCAGCTCTGAAACCATCTGCTCGATTTCGCTGATCTTCAATACTAATCTATTTTGGACCGTTTCTGATACACCAGTCCAAGACCGAATTCTCTAGCTTTTCTGGGAGCTTCACGTACACCAGACGGACGGTCGTCTTCGCTATTCATAAGAACCCAGAACATATACATATTTTATGGGTCGCATATGAATATTATGGAATTACACACGGTTCGAAAACTTTAACTTTATTTGTTACATAAAAGTAACTTACTAAAACTAATTTTTCTTTTTTTCTATAAATTAAACATATCTTATATTTTTAAAAGAAAGAGATTGGTGTAAGAGATCAGAAAAATAAAAAAAAGGATGATTCCAGGGTTGGGAAACTTACACTTTTTGTGATATATTAAAGTAAGTGGGTCTAATTAATTTTTTTCTTTTTCTTTATAAATTATATATATTTTACGCATTGGAAAGAAAAATTAGATGTAGTAAATTATAAAAATAAAAACCACAGCTCCAGAGCTGGAAACTTTTAACTTTTTTTCTGCATATTAAAGCAACTAAATAAAACTATTTTTTTCCTGGACTGGTGTGTTAGAAATGCCCCAATATAGATTGGTATTGAAAGTCAGCGAAATCGAGCAGAGCTGGAAAACGTAAACTTTATTTTGCCATATAAAAGAAACTATCGAAAACTAATTTTTATTTCTTTTATAAATAAACATATTTTATACTTCAGTACGAATAAAATTGCTATTTCAAATTAAAAAAAAAATAAAAAAATTAAAAAATACGTTTCCAGGGTTGGAAAACTTTAACTTTTTATGTTACTAAAACTAATTTTACATATTTTTTCTATAAATTAAACATATATTATATTCTTAAAAGAAAGAGATTGGTGCAAGCGATCAGAAAAATAAAAAAAGGATGATTCCACGGTTGGGGAACTTACACTTTTTGTAATATATAAAATTAACTAGGTCTAATTAATTTTTTTCTTTATAAATTATATATATTTTACGTTTTAGAAGGAAAAATTTGGTGTAGAAAATTATAAGAATAAAAACCACAGCTCCAGAGCTGAAAACTTTTAATTTTATTTCTGGATATTAAAATAACTAAATAGAAAATTTTTTTTAAATTTCCTTTTTTCTTTGTTCACTTAACATACATTATATATTTTTTTAAAAACTATGAGGTTAAAACCAGGGTTGGAAAATTAATTTTTTTGTATATAAAAGTAACTAGGTCCAATTATTTTTTTCTTTTTGTTAAACAGTAAGAGCTAAGGACCTGAAATTTGGACAGAGTATGTAGAACTTTGGCTGCTACAACAACAAGTACATGAGAGTTAAAAGTTAAAGCGTGTTTCAAAACCAGCAATGAAAAATGCAATTGCTTTTTCTTGGAAACCGCAAGAGCCAAACTCTTGAAATTTTCTAAAACGGTAAAACTAAAAAAATTAGAAAATTAAAAAATCGCCAAAAACCAAAGAAACTACAAATCGTCAAAACAAAAAAAAAAATGCGCCAAAATAAAAAAAATCTTAAACTAAATAATTCTGCAAAAAACCTGAAAAATCGTCAAAATTAAAAAAAAATCGCCAAAATAAAAAAATTCCCAAAAACCGAAAAAAGTCGCCAAAACGAGAAAAAAGCGATGAAACAAAATAAATCGTTTAAACTGAAAAAAAACGCGAAAGTAGAAGACACGAAATTAAAAGACGTTCAAAACCGAACGTACGGAAACCTTCGTGCGCTAGTCAAACCCTCATACCTAAATAAGAGCGGCAAGCGTCGCGTTAGCAGCAGGGTACGTATTTTCAATACAATCAGGTAATATTTTCACATTTAAATGTACTGAAAATGCGTACCCTGCTGCTAACGCGACGCTTGCCGCTCTTATTTAGGTATGAGGGAAAGTCGCACTTTACTTAATTTTTTTATAATGTTCAATTTTTATTTAAGCAGAAATGAAGGTTTGTGCCATGTTGCTTGTTATGCTCTCAGTACAGTTGTGCTTTTAAAATGGATGGTCTTTCGTTGACACCTTGTAACGAGTTGTTATTAATTTTTAGTAAATAGAGATAAAAATCAAATTTATCGCTAAAGAACAGCCCTAACTATAAAACTAATTAAAGGACATGTTCCGTTTCATTTCCCTGAAACCTTTCCTTTGTGCTGAACAAATTTTAAAAAATTCTTAAGGAATAATACTTTTAGATATTGTATGACGTGACGTCGTTTTTTACAACTTTAATAAGGGTGAATGTAAAATATTTCTGAAATACAGAGCGTAGAATAAAATATTCAACTCATTGCTAATATCGAAAAAAAAATATTTAATCGAAAAATACCCTGAGGTCACATAACAAATATGTATGTATGTATGTGCTTATATATGTATCTCTATACCACATCTACGAACTTGGGGAACGGTATATAAGATTCGGCACAGCTGAATATAGTACTCTTACTTGTTTTTTTTTATAAAGTCCTTATCAGGAATTGTAAGACACCTAGGAATTCCAATAAAAAAGCATTATCTTTTCCCAGCAAGAAAACAAAATATGCGTTTAGCGAACATATACAGTGAAGGACTAAACTCTCCATGCAGCCATAATTTTTGGGGTTTGACAAAATCTGGGAAAAATTAAAAAAAAAATAATTTTGCCAATATTTAGGGTGCTGATAAATAAGTTTGTACAAAAAATTAAAACATAGTTTATAATTATAATAACTGCAATATTAACAAAAATATTAAAATTTCATTGGACAAAAGTATCCATACAGGTATAAAATATATGAAAAATACGTTTAAAATTCATGAGATTGTCATCTTGTTTTAAAATTCAGTGTTATTTCTGCACTGCATACAATTGCATATATAGAACAATGTATTTTATCAATAGAGGATAATGGTGAACAGGAGAAAAATCTAGCAAGAGCGAAACTTGCAAGCAGTATTACATGTTTCAAAAGAAAATTCAAAAACACACCTAAAGATAAGTTTATTCTCACCGTATATAAAAAAATTGAAGAATTTCTAAAGAGGCATCAAAATATAAGGTGTGTTCCACAAGATTTTGTTAAAGTTCGGACTAATGAGAGCAAAAAGAAAATTACTCTCTGAATGTGCAAAAGTTATCCAAAATTGCTGGAACGCGCAAAACCATAATTGACCATCTTGAAATACTAGTGCTGCTTACTTTTTAAATTAAATTTTATTTTAGTGATTTTAGTCGCTTAAAACGCATAAAATTATAAAAACATAAAATTTGCATCATTGGCAACAGCTGTAAAAAGTAAATGAAAAAAATTTCCAAAAAATTAGAAGTTACGTGAATTAAAAATCATAAAAATAATTTTTTTATATTAAAGAAATAGAAAAATAAGCACAAATGTACTTACAACTTAAGCTTTATTTCAAAAACGTTCCATTTTGCTTTTTAATAAATCTGTGTGTAAAAACTTTTGTTCAATATTTGCAAATTTTCTGATTAATATTTTAGTTTCATATGTAAACAAAAAACTGCTGATTATTCAATTCTTGTCCGAACTTACCCAGAAGAAAAAGTTCGTACTAGTTTGTAGAGGAAATAAAAAAAATTACTCTCTCATTTGCTCTCAAAATTGCACAAAAATTGCTATCTGAAACGCTTTTGGATCACTTTGTACAAGTTTGTTTTGTGTTTTGTTATGCATCTGGAACAGACCTATAATTATATTACAAGCCGATAAAGGTAACAAAACGGTAGTAATGTTCAAAAAATACTACAAGCTAAAAATGGAAAAGTTATTAGATGAAAAACATACATACAAGAAAATTAAAATGGGCCCAACGGAAAAACTTCAAAAAGAAAATAATACTTTGTATTATAGCGGAACTTTACAAAAACAAATACATCGATGATAGACAGAAGAAACAATTGTTATGCTCAGCTGCAACAGCTCCACGAATATATGGACTCCCAAAAATACCCCTGCAGGAAATGGAACTGACACAAGACTAGTCACGTGACCGGTCCCCAAGTGATAGGGACCAGTCCGAGTTCTAACACTTCCTATAAAGCGGACCAGTCACTTTTACATGGAGATGGCCTAGGATGGGGTTAATTGATACTTTGTATGCACCTTGTGACTTGTCACTGAACTATCCCATAGGGACCTATTCGATGTATAATAATATAAATTATTTATAAATTAAATTTCGACATTTAACTGAAACAATTAAAGCTTATATATTTTTTTATTGTTACAAATGCAATGACATTTTTTTTTAAATTTTATTTTTGATCTGAAAATTTTTTGAGATTCGAACCGACAACCTCGTGCATGACAGGCTGGCACACTACCCACTCGACCACAGGGCCACTCATATTTCAAAAGTATAAATACCATTTAAGCTTAGGTTAATATCTAAGTATAGTTACGGGACTGATCCCAGAGTCACATTGAAGGGAGCAATTAACATTATATTTACACTATTTGATAGGTCCTGTGTTCGACCACATCGAACATGTTCAGTGCAGTTTACTACAATACTAGACCGAGTCCGAATTAAATTGGCTCAAGATCAAGACGATACACCACGAAAATGGTCAATATGCCACCATTTAAACGATGTGACTTTTTTCTCCATACACTACTACGTACTTTTGATAACACCCACATTATCTCCAGTTATAGGACGAGTACATTTGAATCAATTGTCACCAAATTTTCTGCAGGTACATAAGCCAGAAGTCCCTTTAAGGCCCATAGTCTCTTCGATACAAGTTCCATGCTATGATTTATCTAAATACATAGGAAACATTCTTAGAAATGTTATATCTAAGGAATATAACAAATTAAATTCTAAAAAATTAAAAGAGCAGTTAAATGAAATTGAATTGGAAGAGGGAGAAATACTAATCTCACTGGATGTTATATCCCTTTTTACCAACGTACCTGTAAGTAAAACCATAAACATAATAATGGACAAATGGAAACGTATTCAAGATTATACAAAAATTAATAAATCTACATTTCTAAAAATACTTAACTTTTGTCTCTATGAGAATAATTATTTTAAATATGAAAATGAAATATACAAGCAACTTTTCGGTATGCCTATGGGAAACCCTTTATCACCAACGATTGCTGACTTAGTGCTGGACAATTTATTAGACGAAACTCTAAGAAAACTAAAAGCAGAAAACATAAAGTTAAAATACATTACAAAGTATGTAGACGATATATTGGCTATAGTTAGAGTGGAAGAAAAGGACAGCATTTTAAATTTTTGTAATAACTTTCACCCAAAAATACAATTCACCATGGAAGTTGAAAAATATTCTTCAATCACATATTTAGATACCAGAATATTTAGGGAAAATAAAAAATTAATACTAAGTTGGTACAAAAAAGACACAGCATCTGGCAGGATCATCAACTTTCATTCTACACAACCAAAAAATCAAATAATAAATACCGCGAGGAATTTCATTTTTAGAGTCCTGTATATAAGTGATGCTCAATTTCACTACAGCAACATAAAACACATTAAAAAAAACATTAATAGAAAATAGTTTCCCAAAAAATCTAATTGACAAATTAATTCAACAAACTTACAAAGAATTAAATGAAAGTAAACATATCACCGATAACAATAACAGCCCTGACGAAAGAAATCGGTATTGCAGTGTTAGGTACATCCCTGTCTTAACAGACAATAAAACCATCAGGAATACAATAACAAATAGAAACATTAAATTTGCATATAAACCAAATACAACAATAAACAAAATATTTTCAAAAATAAAAGCGCCAATTAACCAACAACAACAAAGCAATGTAGTGTACGAAGTTAAATGTAAGGGAGATGGAAAAACACGTGTGATAAGCAATATATTGGCACAACAAAGCGAAACTTAAAAAGAAGAATAAATGAACATAAAAAGGACATTGAAAAAAACAAAAAATCTACAGCATTATCACAACACATTTTGGAAACGGGCCACGCAGCTGATTTTGAGAAAGTTAAGATCTGAGACAAAGAAAACATAGGAAAGAAAAGATACATAATCGAAAGTTTACGGATACAAGAGAAAATAGAAAAGACGATGAATTTGAAAGAAGATACAGAAAAAATTAGCGCGAATTAAAAGATTGCAATTAAATAGTCTGTGATATACCTTGTACATACATACACGTTGTATTATTTTTATTTTTTGTTATTATTATATGTAAAAAGTAATTGTTTTAAAATTAAAAACAAAAGAATAACGCAAGTTATTTATACATATGTATGTACATATATATATAAATATTGAAATTACAAGTATAGAAATACTAATGAAATGTTTTTTAAATAAATAGATTTCCCAAACCATTGATAAAGTCAACATATATTGACGAAACGTCGGGAAAAATGAAATAAAATTTGTTTTTATTTACATAAATAAAAATAGTACTCACGACGAAACTATAAAAAGTACATTGGCCATACAACAAAATAAGTAAAAAAATTGTTTTATTTAGTTACTTTAATATCCAGAAAAAAAGTTGAACGTTTCCAGCTCTGGAGCTGTGGTTTTTATTTTTATAATATTCTACACCAAATTTTTGTTTCCAAAACGTAAAATATATAATTTATAAGGAAAAAAAAACAATTAATTAGACCTACTTACTTTTATATATCACAAAATATGTAAGTTTCCCAACCCTGGAATCATCCTTTTTTATTCTTCTGATCTCTTACACCAATCTCTTTCTTTTAATAATATAACATATGTTTAATTTATAGAAAAAAAGGAAAAATTAGTTTTAGTAAATTACTTTTATTTAACAAAAAAAAGTTAAATTTTTCCAACCCTGAAACGTCTTCTTAATTTTTTTATATTTTTTTTAGTTTGAATACCAATTTTATTCGTACTGAAATAAAAAATAAGTTTATTTAACAAAAAAAAATAAAAAATTTGTGTTATCTAGTTACTTTTATATGGCAAAATCAAGTTTAAGTTTTCCAGCTCTGAAACCATCTGATCGATTTCGCTGATTTTCAATACCAATCTATTTTAGACCATTTCTTATACACCAGTCTAAGACCGAAGTCTCTAGGTTTTCTAAGAGCTTCGGAAAACCGATTTCATGTACACCAGACGGACAGACGGACATCGCTTATTCGTCTTCCCTATTCATAAGGACCCAGAATATGTATATACATGTTATGGGTTGCATATGAATATTATGGAAATTACACACGGAATGACAAACTTATTCCATTTTTGGTAGAGTATAAAAAGCTATACCCTCTCATACAAAATAAGAAATCTTAGAATCGGTTTAAAATGTACCGAGTTATGAAATAAAAAAAAAAAACACAAACGAATTGATTTATAACCTTTTCGTTTTTTTGAAGTCGGTTAAAAATAATGAAAAATGTATAAAAATAGTAAATACAACATGATTCTGTGTAAAGTATTTCATATTAATGGCCTGTTTCACAATAACGAAAGAAAACTTTCGACTGAAAATTTATATTGAAAACAATAATAAAATATGAAAATTTGTTTTTGTTTTCAATATAAATTGTAAGTCGAAAGTATTCTTTCGTTATTGTGAAAGAGGCCATAAATGTCGATTTTAAAAAATTTTTTAATTTAAAATATTATAACAGAAGATTATTAAAAATACATTTGAAAAAGTACAATTGTGTCATGATTTCCTTCCAAGGTTCTGATTTGAATAAAATTTTCTTGCAAGTTTTTACAAGTAAATCGTTCGTTTCCTTTTTCGTATCTGGGAGCGTAATTTTGTAATTTTCTTCCCCACTCTCTCGTTGCAAATTTCTGCTAGAAACGTAAATGAACAGACCTAATATGATGATTCAAAAATAAGTTTCTTTCAAACAAATTATGTATTACAAATTTTTGCAAACAAATTAATAATTAATTCGGAGAATTTTGTATTTTTAAAAAATATTTGATTTCCTGTTGTATATCAATATCAAGCAAGAAAAGAAAACTTAAAACAATTCACATATTCCATTTGCAATAAGTTGCGTATATAAAGCAGACACCACACACAGTGGGCCAAACACAAAAGAACGCTTATTATGAAGGTTTAGTGGCCTTCGAAAGCAGCTTGTTGTTCCGTTCTACTACGTGTTTGTCAGAATATTTACAATTAACTTTGGTGTTATTTGTTCATTAATAATTATCACATGTAATTTGGCTTACAAAGCGATACGAACTTTAGCCTGATCAATTCATAAATATAGAAAACTTAATAATTTGCGTTCTTATATTGAACAGTGCACTCTATACCATGCAGTTCCATTGCGATCCTTTATTTAAAAATAATTTGTATTTGTTTCTTATGTAACTAATAAATTCAAAAAACATACAAGTATTTTAAAAATTATTTACTACTGTGTAAATTATTCATTTTCACAGTTTTCAACAGACGAGTCTATATAGTTGGATAGCGGTGGATAAATAAGTTTGAGCTTAGAAAAGCATGAAGAGTGTTTGGGAGTGTGAAAAAGACGTGTCAAATGGATGGAGTGTCTTGTATGTATGTAAATTGTGATATAATAATTGAATATATACATTTATAATGTATAGTGCATCTTAGGTAAATGAAATTATATTAATGTTATACAGTTCATCCTTCACACATGGACTAAAAATCTGGTCATTCCAACAAAATTTCCTTCAATTAATATAATTTTGGTTAATTATTGAGAATACCTTATCAAATAGAATTTTCTTTTTAGTATTTATAGTTGTGTGACAATCCCGAATAGGATACGTAGTGTCCATTGTCTCCCGAATGATGCAATGATGGCTTCGAAATTACAACATGTTTTGGAGCGTAATGTACGATGGGTGCATGCTCAACGATTTTGTGAGAGGTCAATATTTTATGATGTTGTTCGGGAATAGGAATCTTAATATCAGTAGGCTCACGCAAAACGATGGCCTCAAAGCCGCTGTGCTTGTCGGCCTTGTATTTGACCAAACGACGATGACCATCGGAGTCAATCAATTCATAGCTGCCCACAACCTTATCGTCTTTGCGTGCTTCCTTGTGACTCTTGATGTCGCCGGTATGGGGATCGTGTACGGAATAGTGGAACTCATAGGCAACTGGTCCGTGTTCATGCTCATACTCATGTTCATGTTTGTATTCAATACTAACGGCAAGGTGAGCAATAGCCATCAAGCAAATAACAATCTGTAATCAAAGCGTAAATTGGTGAAATATTGGAATTCTGAATAGTGTTGCGGGTTAGAACCAGACAAAAACGTTCTTCAAAATTTACTTTGAAACACAATGAAACTAATATGGTGCTTATATTTAGCTTCATGATAGTTCAACTTGAAAAAAATTATTGGGTCTTAGAAATTGGTATACATATACAAATATAAGAATATCTAGTTTGTTTTTATAATTAGAGGAGGAGTTATTTGCTTAATTGTCAATCACTTGAAACTATACCTTTACTATGAAATTTTTAGCTAAATATATCAATCAGGCCTCTGTGGAGTAGCACAAGTAGCAAGCCAATACTCCCCAGTCTGCGGTACTATCAGGTTTTTGCCGTAACTGAGCTTTATAGTCTACCAAAGTAGAAAATATATACGGTTGCACTGCTTTTCATTGCAACGAAGTCAATAGAATCCAAATATTGACATCTTATGGATCAATTTAATTGATTGAAAGTAATGAAAAATTATCTCTAATGAAGTTGTTTTTCATGCGTTGGAATAAACGAGTTTTTATTGCAATAATTTTTTTTCAAGTAGTGATTGCTAACAAAATGTAGGAAATCCCAAAATATTTACACTAATTTCAATAGGAACCAAATGATAGTTCTATCATATATTATTACGCAAAATGAAAGCTGTTATGACTCCAATACGCTATTTATTTAGGTATTTGGTAGTTTCTTGATACGACTTCTGAAGGAGCTAAAAGTAATCACTTAAATATCTTTTGTAAGTTATGAAAATATAGTTCTTTCACTTTAATTTCACTTTTATTCTTTTTGCTAAGTAATAGTAATTACAAGAAATAAAAAACATTTATCATTATGAAGTAATATGAAAGTGGCAATTAAATTGAGAGCGAAATAACTTATTGGGTACATTAAAACGTTTAAAAAATTAAGCTTACATTTAACTTGGAATATTTTTAAAGCCCCTATCAGAGCTACGAGGCATTTTTGTTTCCTTAATTGGAGGAAGATGTCACCTTAAATTAATAACTAAATATATTAAAGAATGGTGTTTGCTGCATTCGAGCAGTTTAAGCAACTATACAATTATTGAGTAAATCTTTTAGGGTAATACTAACAAGTTATTGCTTTAACGGCCCTTTTCACAACGAACAATTAAAAACTAACAAGGGCTTTAACGGCAAGTTTTGTATGCAGAACTTGAAAAGGGACGTAAATGGATTATCAAAAATGTATATTTGAAGTATCGAAGCTCACTAAATAATACAATGCTTGGCTAGAATAGCTTGTAAGCCACGATCAGAACTACAGGGTGGCTATGTATCAGTAATATAAAGCCAAAGAAAGTTAGAAGTTTCCCAATGACTAATAAAAAAGTATGCAATAATCTTAGTTGATATAGCCTACAAGAGGCACTTAATTTATTAAGAAAGGATATTTGAGGTATGCAAGCAATTTAGAAATTAAAAAGTTTATTTGTCGGTTGAACACCATATGACCTGAAGCTTAGCTTTGTTGTGCCAATAAGATGAAATTATCTGTCTAGCGTATGGGAGCTGTTAAACCAATTAGCCATTTTTTTGCAAGCCCTTGTAAGCCCCCATGAGAACTACAGGGTTACCTTGATTCGGTAAAAATCAAATAATTAATAGAACATACAAAAGAAGCTGTTTTAAGCAATTAGAAGTTTGCTTAGAAAACTTTTAAGCTGTCATCAGAACTGTAGGGCAGCGCTGTGAAGGTAATAATAATTACGAGAAAGTTATCATCGTTTTGTTGGAAAAAGGCTCAGTAGTTCTCATGGAGAATAATATTGTTTTGCTGCACTTTCTTAATTAATTCACTTTACGAAGCACCACAAAAAGTTCTCAGCCTTGTTATTGGAAAGTTTAGAATTTGGGAATTATTTTAACTGACTGTAAGCTGAGTTTTTCAACACTATTCATTTACTTTTTTTTTAAAATACACTTTAGGATGCGCGTTTTAGTTAAAATATTTCAGTGATGTCATGTCCTTTTTGACTAACATAAATGTTGATCCGAATAACCGAAATATGATTATAATGCTTACCTTCAAAGCCATTTTATTTTTGTTTTTAGTAATTATGTACGTTTATTGAAAATATTAAAAAGCACAAATTTTAAATTATTTGTTGGAGTCCTCGAGGATCGTTTGCCACTGAATGTGTTGACAGAACAAGTGTTTGAATGTTTATAATTAAAATCAAATCCTATACACGTTTATATAGTCGAATTCGTCACAGACTTACTTTACTGAACAAGTGAAATCAGGTAATTTCTATGTGATTTGTAGATGAATTCTACCCTAAACCACATTTCGTGGTAGAAATGAAGAAGGCGTTCGCTTCGGCAGACTCAATTAATAATATTTTTTATTCGTTTATTTTTAATTTAAAGTGATTTAGAGCAAATGTTGTTTGCGCTACGTAACATGGAAGTAGTGGCGGCAACAAGCGGTTTCATTGCTTTTGGGCTAAAACATACACAAGAGCCGTAATCGCATAATGCACTCACCCTGTCACACTCTTATTTAACATACAGAACATAACATCGAATTCATAAATTCATGCATCTTATTACTGCCTGGATATGCACAGACATGCTAGCAATTCAAGGTATGGCGAGGCGAGGCGAGGCATGAAATTCGAGTCACCTGCAAGCGCGTGTGTACTGTTTGTTCGTTGGATATTTAGCAACATGCCTGTAATCATATTTAAATAAATAAAGAAATAAATGAAATTTCCATTAAAGTAGATGCCTTCTGACGCAATTCTACTCTAATTTGTGACACTGGCTTAGGAAATACAAAGTTACTTTATGCATACATACACACACATACACATTTTTAGCAATTTGAAGACAAGATATCTTAACACATTGTCATACTAAGAGAACCACTTGCCATAGACCAACATTTGCATTGATTGAGTATCGTACTTGCTCCAAATTAGGTTAGATGTTGCAAACATATGCAAGCAGCATACAAAAGCCGGTCGCAATTGCAGTAATGGTCAAAATATTTCTAATTACATACGAGTATGTACGTGGTGATTTATGTGAGGATTACTTTATTAACTACATAGTTTTAATTCAATTCGTTTGTATTTTTAACCGACTTCACTAAAGCAGAAGCTTGTCAATTTGTAAATACAGTCGATTCTCGATAATTTTAAACCCGTTAATTTGAATTAGAGATGGGCAAAAAATATCCATATATCGAAATATCGATATTTGCGAAAATAAATATCGATATATATCGCCGATATTTCAAAAACCGATATATCGATACATCGATTCTTATTTACGAGTATCGGCTTTCGATATTTTTAAGAGGTCTAAAAATTTTAGCCGATTTTTAACTGTACGATATTAGCATCACTTTTAGTGATGCGAAGAAAAATAGAAAAATTTCATAATAACAAGGCGCATCTATAAGGTGACCCCACTAAGCCAGGTGACTTTTATTTGTTAACTAAGCTAAATGCCAAATTTCGTTTGTGTGGGTATAAGCCTGAAGACAGAATTAGTTTTTACTTTCTGTTCTGTTACGAAACAGCTTAAAATGTGTTCACACGATTGTAAGATGACTGACAATTTGTGGTCAGCTGATAATCTTGCAATGGACTGACAATGCTTTTTCTGCCAACAACGTCTGACAAAATTGCCAGTTCACACGGTTTTACGAAATTATGAGCACATTTTACTGACAATATTGTAAGATCTGACAACCGTGTGTACATAGCTTAACTTTTTCTTGTTTATAGAAATCTTATACATACAAGCCGTTAGTATTTCTCTTTCGTTCTGGGGCCCATTTCAGAAATCTACAAGTTACAAATCTAAAAATAAAATACACACAAAAAAACAATAAAATTTTTAAAAGTGTTGTTGTTTTGTGTCTATTTTAACTTGCAGGCTTGAGAAAGAGACTCCTTCCTGTTCCGTTTCGGTTCAACCTCTGAAAATCAAAAAACTGATAAATAATTGTAAGAGGCAACATAAATAAAATAAAAACATTTCGAAATAAACTGTGATTGTGCTTTAAAAGCTTAAACAATTTAATTTTTACCAGAAAAACATAGACATTATATTGAAACATAACAATGGACGATGCAAAACTCATCAATTTAATGGAAAACTGTGACTGTTCTGATCAGAAACAGCTGATAATTTATTACAGAGAAAGCAACTATTAGAAGTTAGAAATAGAACGGCACAGCACAGAACAGCAACATAAAGTCAAGACTAATGAAGCCTTAAGGAGCTACAGTAGGTTACGTATAACTTAACATATCGTCATGTGAGAACTTAAGTGTCCAATACGCCATTATAAACTATTGGATATTGGACACTTAAGTTCTCACATGACGATATGTAGTTCGTTTGTATTAAATTTCTTAAAGTGACTAATTGTGCATTCGAAATGAATGGAGTTTTTCAGAAATTATCTTATAATACAAATTAAACATACCCCCAGAAAAAAGATTGGTTGGAAAATGGTTAGGCCAATATAATATCATTTGCATAAGCTATATTTCAGTTCACGCTATCAATTTTCTATTAATCCAAAAAACAATACATTTTCATTGCCATAAGGGCATAATTGTAATACAGATATGATTCTGACATTGATTGCATCAACAGAGCGTATGATTTTATCATGACTAATTAACGGATTGGTTAACACAACCGAATAAAATATTATGAATTGGATTTTACTACCAACTTTTGGTATTGGCCACTAAAAAATTGTTCTATATTAAGTTTAAAATAAACACTTTCTACCAGTTGCTGCAACTAACTAGAGGTTGCGTTTACTATCATAGTTTATACTCGTAGCAGCAAATTAAATATTAACTTTTGTGACTTTCAAAGATAATATGATTTGAGAATTCTCAAATGGTTTTTGAAAGTCTGTGCATAAGATAACAGTTTTGTGGCTGTTCAAAATGTGTGTTTGAAGAAATGCCAATTTTTCTTTCACAGGTACAAATTATTATGTTTTACTTATATTAACCATAATTTCGGTAGCAAGAATAACTTTTATTTCAAATTCCATACCGTTAACTAATTTTTTCTGTTGCTGCAACTATTTGGTTAAGGGTTATAATTAAAATACAGTAGTACCACGACAAAATTGCAGTCGTTATACCAGAATTCTATGATAGTTGGTGCAACCGCCAAAATTCGATTGGCAACAAATTCGGTTGTCTCAACGAATCTCTTTTCTCTGTGTGGATATTTCTCGTATTTCGCAATGATGAACTTTGAAGTTCATTCATCAAACAATGATTAACATCCTTAATTATAAAACGTATTAAGGCTTTCTAAAGGCACGATATGTTAGTATGTGTATTTATTTTAGATTTGGAATATTTTGGCAACGTTTGTAAGCAAAAAATATCGATGTTTTCGAAAAATATATATCGATACTGTTAAAAAATGTCGATACGATATATATCCATACATTTATTCATTTTCCCATCTCTGATTTGAATCTCTCGATAATTTGAACTGTTTCCCAGGTCTCTTGAAAAACTTTAAATAAATTGAAAAATATCTATGCAATTTGGCCGCCCCTGTTATTTTTAAATTATTTGCATGGAATCTTGATATTGATAAGCTATAATCTGATCTTCTTTCTATGATATGCTGCCTTTTATGGAAAAATTTAACAAGATGACGTTAATGAAAGTCATCTTTCTCACCGACGTTTTATAATTTGAAGCTTGGCCTTACTACACTCTGTAATATGAATTGATAATATAATTGTGTTCGTATTTTAAAAACAAGAAACGCCTTAGTTTCCCTCACGTGATAATTTCCTTTCACTTATCATTGCAATCGGATGTTCACTGTACAAAGGACATTGACGCTGGTCATTCACAAGAAATTTACAATATATGTATGTATGTGTATAACATAAGAAGGATCTAAATAAACAATCATAAATTTTAATCAAACTCTGGTTAATTTGAAATCTCGGATATTTCAAATTTTTTTCTGGTCCACGGCATATCTAATTTTCGAGAGTCTACTGTATATTTTTTCATCCACGTAATTTTAGATCGATTCGAAAACTTTTTTTTTGTCTCTGAGAGGGTATAGCTTCCATTGCCCAACAAGTGGGGTGGGGGGGGGCACCAGAGTCAGATTTTATGTACTTTGACTTATCCAATTGCTAGCGCACACCTTGGACTTTTGTAATGCTACAATCTCAGACTAAAAAAAATGGGTGGAGCCATGCCCATAAAAATTTTATATTATATAACACATGCTTCTACCCAGCCGATTTTGATAAAACTTGGCACATACCCTGAACTCTAAAAGTGACCCGATCTTGCTTTAAAAAAAGTGGGCGGGACACACCCATTAAATTTTAGTAGTTGCTTATTTGTTCTTCTAATTATCCGAATCCCACGAAAGTTGGCAACCAGTTTGTGCTCTTGCAATTAAACAGTTTTGTGTCGAAAAATGTGGGCGCACCATGCCCACTTAAACTTAATGTTATATTTCGAGTGCTTCTACCTGACATAATATGACACCTATAAATAAGGAAACGATGCAATGCAATATAATCACTGTTTTCAGTAGATTAATAAGTATCACCCAACTTGCCTGAGCCATAGTGCTGGGATACTATCGATAGTACTATCGATAATATCGATAGCTTTAAAATATCGAAAATATCGATAGGAAAAAATATCGATATCGATATTATTTAAAATGCAGTTTTGAAGACGTCAGGTGTTATAAAAATTTTTTATCTGCCATCAGCACAATTTTTCAAAAACTGTCACCTAAAATAACGTTTGTATATACATTCATAGATATTAAAATAAGCATAAGAATAAAATTTCAATGAAGTGATAAAAAAAATTTACTGTAACATTTCTTTCTCAAGTACAAACATTCAGTCGATAGTAATATCGATAGTATCGATAGTGAAATCTGAGCTATCGATATATATCGATAGTAGAAAATATCGATAGTATCCCAGCACTACTGAGCCAACGTATGAAAGACGAAAGACCAATAAACCACGTTGTAGTACCTTCCAAGATTGCTTACACCTGCTAGGTATACCTCTAAAAGGTTATCTAGTACATATATATACATATATCTTACAACTTGCAAGTCCGCTACTATCCGCGAAATGTTCTAGCGATTTTTCCTTTGCGATATCAATAGCACTCAAACAGTTTCACCTGTCCTCTGCTTTCTGAAGACAGTGATTGATAAAATTGCTTCTAATGGTGCTAAGCGGTAATGCAACTAATACCGCATTTGAAGCACCCACAGTAGATAAAGACCTAGGCAGTTAGTTTGCCCGATCACTACCGAGGAAGGAAGATTCTATGTGTATGAGATCCAGTAACTGTAGTGTGGGCTTGATGGCCTGCTCTAGGCAATATATATTTTCAATGATTTCCAAATGGTTTTATTATGGATATTAAGTAATGGCTCGGTTTTGGATGGTAACCGAACTTCAGTAGCCATATCAACTGGCAATGCAACCGATATAATAATTAGTATTATGTATGGCAACTTTCTTCCGTTGCCTGAAAGCTATAGAAAATATGATTATGACAGATTCACTCCAAAAACTACACAGCAACAAATAATAGGTTTGATCCCGTACTTCACATTGAGGGCCCGCGGGATCCCAATCTTACGGAAAACTGTTCCTGTACTTAAAGTTTGGGCAAATAGTTTCTTGCACGAAATAGCCCGCAATTTTTCTTCGGGCAGATTGGGAAAATTGTCAAATGGTCAGCTGTTTTAAAAAGATAAACAATTAAAAACTGCAAAAAGATTTAAATAAAAATTGCAATAAAATAAAAGTAAATGGCGAATAAAGTAAGTACTGCTTGAGTTTAACTTGCATGCACACCATATACCATGTATATATGAATTAATTTGTACGTACTTCAAACATATTTAAAGATAAATAATGGTAGCTCATTGGCAGGTGATGATAATTTTGAAACCTTAGTTGCGGAGCTACTAGACTCTTTGAGCAATTCTGAAGATGACGAGATTCTTGAACTTGTCGAGCAGGACTCTGACGACGAGACATATTTAATGCTTGATGTCTTAAGTCCTTTTAACGGTGAAAACAGGACCAGCATTGAAAATTACTTGGAAAAAGTTGTCCCGCCGTATTCTTAGGAGGAATTCCGATATAACTTTCGAATTTCAAGATACTTGTATACAAAACTTTCCGAGAATTTCGCAGAAAGTGATTTTTATAAGAAACTTAGCCGGATAAACGATTGCCGGGTAATGCTTATTTGGCCGTGTTCTTGTGGTTTGCCGGCCATAAGGCATGCAGCTTCCGCGAATTATCTGATTGATTTAATTTTTCCAGATCGTCTATAAGCAGAATAATTTCCAGAACTACAGTGCTCATCAGTAGTTTAAGCCCAGATGTGATAAAATGGCCCGATGAAGCAAAAAAACAAGAGTCGGCTGATTTTTTTTTTTTGCCAGTAAATGTGGTTTTCCTAAAGCAATTGGTAAGTTAATAAACAAATTGTTTTAAAAATTACTTTGGAATTATATTTTTTTTAATTCTAACTTTTCTGAAGGTTGTATTAATGGGACCCATACTGTTATTGACGCACCATCGACATGTAAAGATGACTACATTGATCGAAAAGTTAACATATCTGTAACAATGCAAGAAGTTTGTGATGAAAGAAAAAAATTTATCAATATTTTCGTCAAATTTCCGAGATCATCACATGATAGTTGGTTCTTAAGTAATTGTCGTTTGTTCCAAAACTTTGCAGCGCACTGCGGAGGTAAAACCATAAAGATAAATAAAAAAAATAAATAACTATTACATTTTCTATGTTAGATAATTATTTGCTGGGGGATTCTGCTTTTCCTTGCTCCCAATATCTAATTACACCCTATAAAAATAATGGACATTTATCAAGGGCACAGAAAAACTTTAACATAAAGTTGTTTAAGCAAAGACTTACAGCCATCCCTAAACAAGGGCGGAAAGCGGAACGTTTTTTTTCGCCGAGCTTTAACGCTGAAATGCCATACCTAAACAAAAGCGGCAACGTTATGTCAAATAGAGCTGTGTCGTTCATGAACGAACGAGTACAATTGAACGAATCAGTGAAATGAACGAAGTGAGCCGGTCACTTTACTGAGCTGTTTTGGCTCAGCAGTACTGATAAAAAGTTCAATCACAAAACTGTGGTACAATTGAACGAAATGAACGACCGAGCACACTTGGCTCTTTTTTTTGTTTTGTTTGGCTTTTTCTTTGTTCATGTGAGATTTGTTGTCATATTCTTGTTTTCATTTGACTTTTTACATACTTTTATTAACACTGTGGCAATTATGAAATTAATTAAATTGCCATTCATATTTATTAAGCTTTTAGAACATATGTAGGTATTAATAGTTTTCTTAACAAAATTAGTTTAGATATATAGAGTTTATTTTCATTGTCATTAATGTGTACAGTTATATGGCTATTTTGGCGATATGAATCTTATTTCATTTCTTTACTTTCAATTCAAAACAAAATGCATTGTGCATGTTTCCCTTTTTATGTACCGAATCAACTGCTTGTTTGTTTTCACTTCGTTCTATTTCTTGAAAAGAGCGGATGAACGAAATGAACGAACTCGTTCTTTTTTAGAAAATGAACGAAAATGAGCGGTCACTTGAATGAACGATTTGGCACAGCTGTAATGTCAAAACGATAGAACCAGGGTTATCAAACAAATAAATAAAACAATCCTGATTATTTTAACACCTGGACGGAAGACATTGTTGTTTGTGATTTTGTTATTAAAATTTTTTTACATAAATTTTGTTACTTAAATTAAAATAAAATAATAAAGTTTTAAATAATTAGTTATTTAGAAAATTTGGAAAACTTGCTTGTGTTTTATCAAAAACCTTCAAGTCGAACAAAAAAATTTTTTTTTCTCATAAAAAATATTTTTGCATATATTAATATGTATTGATTTTACTGAATTCAAATTCAGGAAAATTTTATTTTGTTTCAAATGAACTAACCCTACAAGAATAATATCAGTAAATTGACCAGTCATTTGATTGGAAGTCATATAGGCTATATTCATCATTGCGTATAACAAAGTTTCTATCACATTATTAAGGGAAAAATGAAAAATATGATGGAAACTTTTCTGTACGAGTGATGTTGCATCTCTCTCTTACTAATGAATATGACATATAGTCGAACTGCTCAATCCAGTGATTTTTACTAATCAATTATAGCATAAATATTAATTTGACTGATCATAATTGATTACATATATTCGCCATAATTGAGCATAATTGACAATAAATATCATTTTTTTTTTATTATTTTAAGATTTGTTTATTTTAAAATATTTAAAATTAAAGACAGAAATAAACAAAAAGAGAATAACCTAGGCGGTATCTAGTCCTCGTCACACCTTTTCATTGCCAACAAATCTTTCTTCTAACAAATCGTCGGTTGGTTTCTGGTTTGCGGCACAGTATATACAAAATACATTATGTCTGCAGCAAACCAGAAACCAACCGACGATATGTATGCACATAATTCATACTTTAAATGAAGGAAAGAAGAAAATATCGAGCCTTATTTTAGATTTTATCGTAAGCGACATGTTATCGAAAATATACTTTTTTGTTGAAATTAAAATATTAAGGGCCTATCCATAGTTTAGAAATATCAAAATGCCAAAATTGTTAATAATATTTAAGGTACGGGCTGTTCAATTTTATCGTAAGCGACAATTTACGTACAAAAACATATTTGAATATATTAAAAAAACTTCTCCTTAAAACTTTCATTTTTGTCGCTTACGATATAATTTCAGTACTGTAGTCAAAAGCACATTAAATAATAAACTAAAAGTATTAAATATCATATTCTTAAAAACCTTATTTTTAACAAAGAAATCTTTTAATATTTTTAACATCCCGAAAAACTTCGAAAATAAGATACATATGGTAACTCTGATGATGACAAACAGAAGGCAATTGTTTTCTTTTGCAACTAACTTCATTGTAAAACGCGTTGTCAAAATCGGATTTTCCAATAGCAAAGCGTTGCCGTCGCGTTGCCGCCGCGTTATTTCGGTATCCTCCATACAAAATGTATGGACATGATAACTTTTGACAGCTAAAAAACCCTTGCCGCCCGTGTTTAGGGATGGCTGTTAGGCAGTTATACTATTGCAAATAGGAAGTCATGAAAAAGTTGTGCCATTTTATAAGGGCTGCTGTGTTCTGCATAATCTTGCAAACGACAGAGATTTGATGTTTCCTTCCGAAAACAGAGAAGAGGAAGAGGGAAATGTCATCCATCAAGGATCTCTGGATGCAACTAATGGAAATACAATTAGAGACAGAATTTGTAATGACCTACAATTAAATTCTTAACAACTTCGATTTATAACATTTGAGTTTATTTAACGCTATAACAAAAACAAAAAATAACAATTACAAATTAATTAATAAATACATGCGTCATGTACAGACATACAAAAACAAACTAAAACCATTTCATTACAAATTCATTTTATGAAGTTTCTAAAAAAAATTAAATCTTGTTCTCTATTTTATTCCTTTTTTTTTATTCACCAGCATCTCCAACAATTTAACTTTTCTTTTAGAGTTTTCTAACATTTTCGAATGAAAATCTTGCTTTTCTTTTCCCATTTCATCAATTTTGTTTAGCACTTCTTCTCTTGCCGAATTATCTGTATCGGAGTTGTCAACGGTACAAGCAGAGCTACACGAAACTCTTTCCGAATCCCCGCTCTCAAGTACAAAATCTGGGTTAATTCCCTTTTTTCCACCTAAAATTCGGTTCAAATCATATGAACACGTCTGCCTATTTCTACCAGTTTGTCTGTTGTGTAGCACGGTTTTTTGTAACAAAGCTCCTGGCTATACATACTGATGACGTGGAACATTTCAACAATTTATTTCTTTTTCATTTCCCGGGAAAGCGGGAAAGATTTTTCGGTTTCCCGGGAAATCCCGGGAATTACCGCCCAATACAAAACAATACAAAATATTTTTAAATTTAGTTTATTTCAACAAAAACGAATTGTAATTCATGAGATCGATTAAATTATAACGTTTTATACACTCATTATTCAAAAAATAATACCGTTTCCGTTCTTTATATAACACATCATATATACCAATATTATAAAAAAGAAATTATACGAGTATTATTAAAAAAAAATTACAAAATATTCCCCTTAAGGTACGGTCACACTTGACAAACATTTGCCCAAAAAAGCGTAACCAGCAAATACTAATGAGAAATCTGTTGATTCAGACGCTTGTTTATTAAGTTCAATAGTTTCCAATAATATAGTATTCTTTAACTTTGCCTATTTGTTAAATACGAAACTAATTAACTTAATAAACACGTGTTTGAAGCAAAAGATTTCTCATTAGTATTTGCTGGTTACGCTTTTTTGGGCAAATGTTTGTCAAGTGTGACCGTACCTTTATGAAAAAATCATTGTTAAACTTAAAGTTGGTTTAACAAACGAATTTTGTATGGCAAAACCAGTTTTAACGCATGCTTTAACTTTAACAATCGTTTTTGCATAAGGGCATATTTCTTTGGAAATAGGACTTTAGTACAGAATAAGCTGTTAGTGCTGTTAACCGCACTATTTAATTATTTGTAATTTTCTTTTATTTCCTTGCTCATTTCTGTTTTTCACTTTTATAAATTGATCTAGAATTAAATTTTGAATGTCGCGCTCTGCTTTTTTCAAATAAAGACATCTAAGTCTCAGAACGCATTTGTACCAGATGTAAGCTCGGCCTTAGTTGTTGTAAAGCTTTAGGTATTGTGGTATTGCCATCACCTTATTGTTGCACCATCGCATTCATAAAGTGAATAACGAAACTCATCAAGGAATGTGTACATACAAATTAAATTGCCATAACAAAATCCAAAAATCCCGGGAATTCCCGCACAAATTTCCCGGGATTTCCTTCCCGGAAAATGTGCGGGATCCCGGGAAATTTTTTTCGGGAAATCCCGTATGAAAAACACTAGCAGCTGCATACCCTACAAGAAATGAATGACTGAAACTAACACAAACAAGATTTGTTCACTAACACATTTGCACTAATTTTACATTGAATTCAATACTGACAGTCAATTGACTAGTCATTTGATCGGAAGTTTTGATGGATTTATTTATTAATTATAGCTGTCCCACTCTAGCATATATATTAGAGTGGGACATCTAATGTACATATGCCAAAACTTTTAAAACATCGAGTTTTATTAAAAAAAGAAATACAATTCATTGTCTGCGAAAATTAAAATTTATAAATGCTAAAATAAAAGATAAGTAAAAAGTGAAAAAAGAAATTTACAAAATTTAATTTAATGCATTTGTTTTCAAAATTTTAGATATTTGTTAAAAGCAAGATGCGTTGGAGATTAAAAGGTGTGAAGAGGGCTAGATACCGCCTAGGTTATTCTGTTTTTGCTGAACTATATCTTTCGTTTCAAATATTTTATGTGCTTTTATACTTTTAAGTGAATTTTTATAATAAAAGAAAAACAATTAAAATAATAAAAATTATATTTATTGTCAGTATATCAATCATGCCTGATTGCTCAATTGTGGGGGATATATTATTCAATTATGATCAGTCAAACTTGAGTAATTTTTATGCTATCATTGATTACTAAAAAGCACTAGAGTGAGCAGTTCAACTATATGTTATATTCATTAGTTAGAGAGAGATGCAACATCACACGTACACAGAAGTTTCCATCACATTTTTCATTTTGCCTTTAATAATGTGATAGAAACTTTGTTCTACGCAATGATGAATATATCCTGCCTGACTTCCGATCAAATGAGCAGTCAATTGACTGGTAGTGTTCTTGTAGGGTATAATTTCTAACTTCATCATATATAATAATTTGCTTTCATTTTTGTTTCTATAATAGTATATTGTCAAATTTTAGTAAAAATCATTTTAACTTACTCCAGCAATCTTGATAATTCGTGCGTTTCTCATACCTATATCGATCTAATTATTATAAATGACAATAAACAACTTAATTAATAGTAGAGATTGTTCTAGGGACAGACTAGTAAATATGATAAAAATCTTGGCCAATCAAGGAAGTGGTACTAAAATCTGCCATATCAATGCTAAAAGCTTGAGAAATAAAATTGAAGAGTTTGGTTTCAGTTTTGAAAGCTCCGGCATTGACATAATTTGCGTATCTGAAATATGGTTTAAACATGAGTTCTCAGATTTATCAGTTTCTTTATCAGGGTATAATATTAGACGGGTTGATAGAAACGGTTACGGTGGTGTGGTAATATATGTCAAAAAAGGTATTGCAGCTAAAGTAATCAGTAAGTCTACATTTACTAATGATGATGCTGATATCAACACACCAGCTAATTTGATAGAATTTTTATTGCTGGAGATTAGTTGCGAGGGTCGTAAATTATTAGTGGGTTGTACTTACAGACCAAATAATCGTCTTTGTTTCGAAAGATTTTTCAATACTCTTCAGACTATCGCTATTGAATATGAAGACGTCATTATTACAGGTGATTTTAATTCAAATGTGTTAGCTGGTTCTTACTTAATAGATAGTCTGCATCCTCTTGGTCTTGATTAGCCGAATACAACTAATGCCACGCATTTTACTGCTACGAGTAGTACACTTCTTGATCTCTTCTTTGTTAGTGATCTGTCCAAGATTTTAATTTATGATTAACTGCCCCTTGTTTTTCACATCATGATCTAATTTTTATTATGTGCAACTTTAATTTATATGTTCATCCTCAAGTCATTACTCATCGTGATTTTAAAAATAGTGACTATAGCATCTCAGAACAAGAATTTTGTAACATTGATTGGAATATTATATATAACATTGCTTCTGTTGAGATCAAAAACCATAAACAGACATAGCAAACTTTGGTTTTCTCAGGATGTTACACGGGCAATCGCTCACAGATATTTGTTATATTCGCGCCGGAAGCGTTTCAGAACTCCAGAAATGCATGCATGAATCATATCGAATCGCTCGCAAAATTATTAACATGCTAATTAAGAGAAGCAAATCTGATTTTTTATATATAAATTTTCTGCGGCAAGAGACACAAATAAAAAGTGGAAAACAATCCGAGAAATTGGAATCGGTAAATCTTCTAATGAGTCTTGTGAAATTGATGCAGATATTCTAAATGGACAGTTTTTGAATATTCCTATTGTCACACCTACCTGCAACTACTACTACTTTTATTTCACTAATGTCACCCAGCATGATGTATTTTCTAGTCTGTTGTCAGTTGAATTTAATGCAATAGGACCTGATGGCATTGATCCTAGGTTTCTCAAGATTCTAATGCTTCAACTTCTTCCCATTATTACGTTTGTTTTTAACAAGATTTTTACTAACAGCTGTTATCCAAAAATATGGAAACTTGCTCGAATAATTCCAATAAAGAAATCAAATTCGGAATACAGACCGATAGCAATCATACCGTTCCTCTCAAAATTTGTTGAAAGATTGGTTCATAATCAGATGATTCCATATCTTGAAAATAACAACATTCTCACAAATTTGCAATCTGGGTTTCGTAAAGACCACAGCTGCATAACGGCCCTAGTAGATGTTTCGGAAGATATTAGACAACAAGTTGATTGTGGAAATATTACGTTCTTAGTACTTCTTGATCATTCGAAGGCATTTGACACTGTCGATCACAACATTTTATGTAATAAACTAAAATTTTTCCATAAGTTTTCTTCCTCTTCCATTAATCTGATTTCTTCTTATCTAACCGACAGACATCAATTTGTTGAATCAGGTGAATCAAAATCAAGATCCTTGCCTCTTAGTAGAGGTGTTCCTCAGGGTTCAATCCTGGTCCCTCTACTGTTTTCGTTATATGTTAATGATCTGCCGAGCATTCTCGAACATTGTAAAATTAGATTGTACGTACGCTGATGACGTGCAGCTGCACAATAGTTGTAATACTGCATCAGTTGACCGATGTGTGAGAACTTTAAATGAAGAATTGTATCGTATCTCTGAATGGGCTACGGCTAATGGACTGGAGATTAATCCTACTAGATCCAAATGTTTAATTATTAAAAAGAATTTATTCAAAGTTGATAATAATCCTCTCTTAGCCTTAAATAGTAAACACGTTGTGATTGTAAACGTTGCTAAAAATTTTGCTTGTGGTCGCCTGTTTTGTATATTAAGAAATCTTTGGCAAAGTCATGATTGCAATCCTATAAATATTCATATAGTTCTCGCTAAAATATACCTGATGCCAATTTTACTGTATGGGTGTGAAACTTTTGCCAGTTGTGATAGTAATAGTAAAAGAAAACTTAATATGGCTTTTAATAATAACACAGTACAACATTTTTGAAGTCATTGATTCGGGACTCAATTCTGACAATTTCACGTGAAAGTAGGTCCAAAATGAAGAACTTGTGCATCATTCGTTTTGACTTCTTACCTGCTAAAATATTTTTAATATCGATTTGAAGTTAGTAACTATCGTATAGGCTCTTTTGTTTAACATAACTCGAGAACCACTCGTCCGATTTAGCTGCAACAAATTTAGAAAAATTAAATTAAATTAAAAATGAATGTATGAAGGGAAACAATTTTTTTAATAAAATATATTTTTTTTTTTGGATTTTTTATGAATTTAAAAAAAAAAATTTAATTTTTAGGCAAAAAAACATTTTTTCCCTTCATACATTCGAGTTATGTCAAACAAAAGAGCCTATACGATAGTTACTAACTTCAAATCGATATAAAAAATATTTTAGCAAGGTAAGAAGACAAAACGAATGATGCACAAGTTCTTCATTTTGGGCCTACTTTCACGTGAAATTGTCAGAATTGAGTCCCAAAATCATATGTTGTACTGTGTAATATTACTATTATAGTTACTATATTATAGTTCGTTACGTATATGGTTTAAGAAGATATGATCATGTCTCTTTGTACGTAAACAAATTTTATGGTATGTATTTTGATGACTATTTGAAGCTAAGGATTTTAATCTTTATGCATAAAATAATATACACGTGTAAACCCGAACATATTTTTGCACGATTGAATTTTTCAATCCTTAAAGACTGCTTTGTTTTAGATACAACACTCAGATACCCAAATACCAATTCTTTATTCATGCAATAAGTCTCTGGAACAATATTCCCTACAGCTCTCAAGTAATTAGTAACGCACAACGATTCAAGAGAAATATTAAATGTCAATTTTTAAATTAATTTTGCTTGACTTTGAGATTAGATTAATTTAATTTTGTTTGATAATTATATTTTTATTATTTTATTCCTTTTCTTAGCCTTCAATTTATGTTGGTTATATATGTTTATAATTGTTTACCAATTTGCCTTTGTATATCCCATTGTATATTAATTCTGTGGCAATAAGGAAAAAGTGCTTAAGTCATATTTTACTGTTTTGCAGGAGAGCACTTTTAAGCGTTCAAGTAGATTTTCAGAAATTTATTTCTTTTACAGTTAAATTGGGAAACTCACTGTTAACCTTTATTTTTTTAAGCAAACATCGTTATACACACTGTAAATAATACATTTAAGTTCAAATATACCAAAGTATAGCCTTAATTAATCTATTATTCCAAATGAGATTAGAAGTCTAAAAAAGATAAGTCGCAAGTAATTTTGCTATAACTTCCTGAAAAATCAAAAAAATTAATTAAAATTTTGACCAGGGGTACTTTCGAATATGCAGATTACAGAGGTACCATTAACTCAAAATCAGCTTA
This sequence comes from Tachina lurida, assembly GCA_944452675.1. NCBI lineage: Eukaryota > Metazoa > Arthropoda > Insecta > Diptera > Tachinidae > Tachina > Tachina lurida. The sequence goes on from OX101753.1 coordinate 43,894,975, forward strand.
TCTCGACTTAAGCACTTTTTCCTTTTTGCCACAGAATTATATTTTTTGTATGTAATTGTACTGAGTTCCATACTGCAATATAAGACTTAAACTCTTGTGTTAGGGACATCGAAAAGAAAATAAATTAAACGTTAAATTTGAAAGCTCTAGCCCTCTAAATTTGTTCTCTATTCGCTACACTGTGGTGCAGTGTTCACTTGAGTACTATTAGATTAAGTTTAGATTTAGTATTCAAGTGAACACTGAAGATGATACATAGCCCAAAACGGTCTGTTTATAAACCACTGCAGGTGGCATATAGCCGAAATCGGTATGTTTATAAACCAAATTTGAGGTGGGGTGACGGCAAATCGTTCCAAATTCAATTACTTAATCATAATCATTTAATCAATAATTCCATGTTCACGCACTGACACATTACTCTTCTTAACCAATTGAAATATCATTTATAGGGATGAAAAAGTCGTCTATGGTTGGGTTGCTTTCAATGCCCTCGAACACTAACAAAGATACGAAAATTAAAGTTTTATTTAGCGGATGTTGATCTGTTAACACTTACCTGATGGATTAGTTTGGCAGAATATGAGTTGGCTGTATGAGCCTGGCTGCTCCGTTAGCGCATCTTTAGCAAATTCCATCATGTACTCTGTGTATGGAAAATTTAGAAGATAAATAAATATTCGTATATTTGCGAGAAATGATTTACTTGCCAGTTTTAACGCGGCTATATATATCTGGAGAACTACATCTATATATAAATAGGCAAGTGAAAAAAGTTAAGAACCATTTTAACTAACTTAAACTCAACGTATTCGCTTGATTTTTTTTTGTTAGATAGATTGTCAATAGGAGCAGTGCAGAATGTATTTTTTCTTCTACATTTTTGTGTCTAAGATAGTTAAAAACAGTTAAGAATATTAGCCAATCATAAAGCCATGATCTCTCTTTCTCTCTTAATTTGCTAAAAAAAAATTACAACAATTTGGCTTGGCAACTCCGTAAACACTCAGAAGGAAAAACGTATTTTATTTGTTCATTCTATTCTTATTTCCATCTTTCTATGTAAAGGGTGTTTTTTATTGAGGTATATAACTTTAAGTTGGCATCACTTTTTTAACTGGCGGCCATTTTGTCAGCTGTCAAGTGATTAATATTTAGTTTGGTTTGCCATTTCATCATGAACAGGTTGACAAAAGAACAACGCTTGCAAATCGTGCAAATTTATTTCGAAAATAATGGTTCAGTTCGCGAAGTTTACCGCAAGCTCCGTCCATTTTATGGTCGACATAATCGTCCATCAGAGCAATTAATTCGGTTAACCATGGATCGTTTTCGCACTACGTTTACTCTATGTGATAATACGCATCCGCAGAGACGTCGAACAGTGCGCACCAATGAATGAATCGATTCGCCACCGTGCACAGCAATTGGAGCTTTGTCCATCAACTTTATGGAAGATTTTGAAGATTTTGAATGTGGATGAGTTGTGGTTCCAACAAGACGGCGCTACATGCCACACAGCGCACGTCACAATCGATTTATTGAAGGAAACATTCGATGAGCGCATAATTTCGCGGAATGGACCTGTCAATTGGCCACCAAGATCGTGTGATTTGACACCATTGGATTATTTTCTTTGGGGATATGTGAAGTCGCTCGTCTACGCCAACAAACCAGAAACGTTGGGGGACTTGGAAGCCAACATTCGTGGCGTTATTGCCAACATACGGCCCCATATGCTCGAAAAAGTGGTTGAAAATTGGACCTGTAGAATTGGCTTTATTCGAGCCAGCCGCGGCGGCCACATGCCCGAAATCATATTTAAACATTAATGGCATAAAATTATCCTTCCAATAAAGCCAAATTGATGGACATTAAAACGATTTTCTTGTGTTTTATTTCAATTCGAAGTTCTATACCTCTAAAAAAACACCCTATACTTAAACGATTATTGCTGAAACTAATAACATTTTGATATTTAAATAACGAGTGGTACTGTATTATTTTTATTTAGATACTTAAAAATAATATATTTTTTTAATTATTAATAACTTTGATTTAAGTTAAATTCACATACAGCACAAAGTAAGTTTTTTATTTTTGGTTTATTTTGTGTGTGTTTTGTTTTTGTTCATTGTTTTCATCATTTTTCTGTGCTTTAAATTACTGAACATACTGGAATGTTGGAATATGATGGAATGTTGGAATATGATGGAATGTTGGAATATGATGGAATGTTTATATTATTAGGCTAGCATATTCGTACATACATATGGGGTCTTTCTTGTTTGATTTTATTAGTATTGTTATATAATCGAAGATGTTAAGAATTTTTTAAACAAAAAACATCTAATTTAATAAATTTCTTTCAAAATGTTTGAAAATAATAAAAACAAGTAAGAGTGCTATATTCGGCTGTGCCGAATCTTATATACCCTTTACCAACGTACATATACATATATAGTATACAGACACATACATACATATTTGTTTTGTGAAAAAATTTATAATTTTTTTCCTTAAAGCAATTAATAGTAAGTGACCTTTCAGTATTTTTCGATTAAAGAATTTGATTCAATTATTTTATTTTCGATATTAGCAATAGTTTAATATTTTACTCTACACTCTGTGGTTAAGATATATTTTACATTCACTCTTATTTCAGTCACGTCAATACAATACCAAAAAAATGGGGCTTGTTTACTCGCTCTCGAGATGTTCAAAAACCGTGCTGCTATTTAATAACTCTAAAATATTCTTAGTATTGCACCTCCATACCAAGTAAACTAACTTGTTTTATATTTTCCCGCATTTAATAATCATTGATGTTGCAAAACTGCTTAGTGTCTTGATTTAAAGTTCCCATTGCAAATGGTATACATCGTGGTGTTGTGTAAACGTTTAATTCCTGCAGGATTTTTTTTAAATTTGTTGAGCAGAAAGGAAATGTATCAGGAAAATGAAACGGAACATGTCCTTTAATTTATCTTTAGCGATAAGTCTTAGTTTTATCTCCATTTACTAAAAATTAATAGCACAATAAGCACAAACCTTTGTTTACACTTCAATTAGTTTAGATATCCATAAAAAAAATTAACCATGTATAAAAAATCTTGAGTAATGATTTTCCTAACACATGAAATCTGTTTAACTGAAAAAAAAATATTTTGTGTTATTTTTTTTATCGAAACTTTTTTCAATCTCCAACCCTGGAACCATATTTCTGAATTTCTTAATACTAATTTATTTCTTTATAAAATCTATAATATATTTAATTACCAAAGAAATTATTAGTTTTATATACCAGAAAAAAGTTTAGTTTTCCAGCTCTGGAGCTATGTCTTTTATTTTTCTAATTTCTATGCCAAACTATTTCATTCTAAGTCATAAAGTATATAAAACTTGTAAACAAAAAGAAAAAACTACCTTGACCTACTTACTTTTGTGAAAAAACAATAAATTTACCAACCCTGGAATCAACCTTTTAGATTTTTCTGATTTAAAAATTAATAAAGTGTGTTAAGTGAAGAAAGAAATAAAAAAAAATTAATTTTATCATTTAAAATCAAAAAAAAAATTCAAAGTTTCCATCTTTGGAGGTGTATTTTTCATTATTCAAATTTTATACGTCAAACTTTTTTCAGAAGCATCATACCCTTGGCCGCTCAAACAACAACAAATACATGAGAGTTGGAAATTAAAGGATGTGCCAAAACAAGCAACGAAAAATGTTAAAATCCCATGTAATATGCATACAATTGTATGTATATGCACTTGAAATTTGTAAAGTTAGTGTATTTTTATACAGACTACAACAATTAACACTAAAATTTAAAAAAATTTAATTAAAGGGTGTACCATCAGTTCATGTAATTTCGACTATGTAATTTTGATAACTTGCTGTATCTTGGAAACCGTAAGAGCAAACTTCTTGAAATTTTCAAAAACGGTAAAACAAAAAAATCTCAAAATTACAAAACCGCCTAAATGAAAAAATCGCCAAAATGAAAAAAATCTCCAAAATGAAAAAATCCCACAAATGAAAAAAATCGCCAAAATGAAAAAAATCGCCAAAATGAAAAAAAATCGCCAAAATAAAAAAAATCGCCAAAATGAAAAAAAATCGCCAAAATTAAAAAAAAGTCATCAAAATTAAAAAAGTTGCCAGAACGAGGAAAAAGCGACATATAATCCAAAAAAATTATTTCAGCTGAAAAAACGTAAAAAACACTGTTTTAAAAAAAATGTTCAAAGCCCAACGTACGGAACCCTTCGTGCGCGAATCAAAGTCGCACTTTACTGAATTTATTTTCTGTTTTTTTTAATTTTTTTCGTTTTGGCGTTTTTTTTTATTTTGGCGATTTTTTTTATTTTGTCGATTTTCTTTCATTTTGGCGATTTTTTTTAATTTAAGCAATTTTTCCGGTTTTTCGCGATTTATTTTAGTCTGAGAAATTTTTTGAATTTGGTGCTTTTTATCGTTTTGGCAATTTTTTTCTTGTTTTTGGCGATTTTTTTCGGTTTGGCGATTTAATAATTTTTGATTTTTTAATTTTACCGTTTTTGAAAATTTCAAGAGTTTTGCTCTTATGGTTTCCAAGATACAGCAAGTTGCCAAATTGCATAGTCAAAATTCCATTAACTGATGGAACACCCTTTAATTTAATTTTTTTTAAATTTTAGTGTTAATTTTTGTAGTTTGTATAAAAATACACTAACCTTACAAATTTCAATTGTATATACATACAATTGTATATATGTATGCATATTATATTATACATGGGATTTTAACATTTTTGGTTGCTCGTTTTGGAACACCCTTTAATTTCCAATTCTCATGTATTTGTTGTTGTAGCGGCCAAAGGTCTACACACTGTGTCCAAATTTCAGGTCTGTAGCTCTTACGGTTCTCGAGAAAATACCCTGTGACAGACATAGTTTTAGACATTGTTAATTTTACACAAAAAGTTAAAGTTTTCCAACCCTGGAAACGTCTTTTTAATTGTTTTTATATTTTTTTAATTTAAAATACCAATTTTAGTCGTACTGAAGTGTAAAATAAGTTTATTTATTTAAAAAAAATAAAAATTTGTTTTCGGTAGTTACTTTTATATGGCAAAATCAAGTTTCAGTTTTCCAGCTCTGAAACCGTCTGCTCAATTTTGCTGATTTTCAATACCAATCTAAGTTGGACCATTTCTGACACACCAGTCCAAGAACAAAGTCTCTAGCTTTTCTGGGAGCTTCGGAAAACCGTACACGTACACCAGACGGACAGACGGACATCGCTTATTCGTCTTCCCTATGCATAAGGATCCAGAATATATATATTTTATGGATCGCTTATTGATATCATAGAAATTACAAACGGAATGACAAAACTATATATACCCTTTTACCATTTTTTGGTAAAGGGTATAAATAAGTAATAGACTTAGAAACCTGTAAAAAACCCACCAAATAATTTTTATTCGATATAAATCAATTTTTTGTACAAGTTATTTTTCTTTCGCGTATTTTTCTTTTCTGATTTAAAAAAATACCTTTTGTGAATAAGATAAGAAGTTTGTGGCTGTTCAAAATGTGTGGTTGAAGTCTACTCAAAGCGACAATGAAATGCATATTGACAATGCTTAACCACCAGCAAAAAATTTCACTTTATGTTTTTCTTTATATTTATACCCTTTACCAAAAATGGAAAAGGGTATATATGTATAGGTTTGTCATTCCGTGTGTAATTTCCATAATATTCATATGCGACCCATAAAATGTATATATATTCTGGGTCCTTATGAATACGAAGACGAATAAGCGATGTCCGTCCGTCCGTCCGTCTGGTGTACGTGAAATCGGTTTTCCGAAGCTCCCAGAAAAGCTAGAGACTTCGTTCTTGGACTGGTATGTCAGAAATTGTCCAACTTAGATTGGTATTGAAAATCAGCAAAATCGAGCAGACGGTTTCAGAGCTGGAAAACTGAAACTTGATTTTGACATATAAAAGTAACTAGATAACACAATTTTTTTAATTTTTTTGTTAAATAACTTTGGTAAAGGGTATATAAGATTCGGCACAGCCGAATATAGCACTTTTACTTGTGTTTTCTTAGATTGATTTTATTAGTGTTGTTATATAATCGAATGATTGCGCCAAAACCAATAGCAAACCATAGCAAATTATTTTTCTAAGTTACTAGAAAAAAGGCAGGTTCACTCTCGCATACAGTTGTCTCTGCATGTCTTTACCACTAAGGCTTATTGTAAATGGTATAAGCGATCAGTTTTGATACCAAATCAAATGAAATTGTAAGTGGATTTTCTCGTTCTGGTTTAGTGTGCAACTTGTCCCAACGAATCTGGGTTAAATTAATAAAAAGGAAAATTGAAATAGAAAAAAAAGTTAAAAATTAAAAATGAGCTAAATACCAACATGTACCACATTATTTTAAATTTTAGTTTAATTCAAAACAAAAACAACAACTAAAAAATGTTAATCTTGTTTAATATTATTTGCAACAAGTACCGGCTGGTATTCAAGTTACAATTTGCTACTCAAATATTAAGTAGAACAAAAAAACACATTTTTAATTAGCGCTTCGACAAATACTTCTTAATATTCATATCAGTTTTTTTTCGTATTTATATTTTTTATTTTTTTGTGTGATTGCATTAATGAAATTGTAATTTATGCGTCTTGTGACAGCAGCCACTCACTCAATCGTATGTAGATCAGACTTGATTTTATTGCAATAAAGTTTACACAAAGAAATAAAAACAAAACATGAAATTTATATAATTTTCAATTTTTTTAAATAATTTTTCAAGGATCAGGATGGCAAGTGAATGTCTGTCTTCTTCGCATTTCTGCGCTTAATGTCGATTGTCAGTTGCAATTTTTAGTTTTTTTTATTCTTCAGCTCCAGCTCGGTTTAGTTATTTTTTTTAATTGTTTTGCAAGTGAAACAACTATATAATTCATAAACTCCCAAGGAAGTAAATAAAATTCAAATATTAAGGGTATTCACGTCAAAACGGTGCACCGCTGTGGAAAAGCAATATTGTAAAATTTTCATAAAATTTAACATGAACCATTTAGAAAATTACTTTGCACAAATGATGCAAATTTATCCCAGAGTAAGTAAGTGCAAGATTATCACAATAAATTTTGACAGTTTGTACAATTTTTAATGGCAGTGATCACAATTCATATTGAATTTAAAACATTTTATTCTGTCCAGGTGGTGGAAACAAAAGTCGTTTTTAGTGCAAAGCAGCGCACAGTGGGGCAGAATCAAAATTTTTTGGTAATAGATCAGCCATTTCTAAATGGATACTCTTATCGAAATAAAGTTTTGAAAAAAAGAGAAATCAGAGTTGTAATAGAATGAAGCCTTCTTCTATCTCTTCCTTCACCAACAATTTAAAATTAAATTTAGTTACTATTCGCCAATTTTTTTTATTTCTCATCCGATTTCAAAACTTGTTTGCTACATTATAACTATTGATAAGATCTTACATTTAGCTTTTGTTAACTCGTGAGTTATAATCATATGAAAATGTACATTTAGTCGTGTATTTTCCAGGTATGGGTTTTAAATATCAACTGATTTTTAAAGTTCTTCATCTCGTAGTTAAATAATAAATTTCAAAGGTGCAAGATTTTAAATAGGTCTTGGCCCAAAAAAATTGCAAAAATTTAATTTTTTGAATTTGTTGGAACTTTCGTAAGATTTCTGATAAATAACCAACTATCTTATAGCAGTGGGAAAAATACAAGGCGTGTGCTGAAAATGCCATTTCCTCCTGTTATTCAAAAATTCTGTGTTTTTAATTAATAACAACATTTTGAGTTTATGATATCAAACTGTTATATTTTAAATGCTTTTCAAAAACGAATTCTAAAACAACAACAACAAAAAAATTGAATTTTGAACACGGGCTGCTATTAATGAAAACCACAAAATTAATATTTGGAAAATGTCAAAATATATAGGAAATTACTTAATTTTAACTTGATTTCGACCGAAATCACGAACTTGCTTAACTTGGGGTCAGCCTGAATTAGTGCTGGGATACTATCGATATTTTCTACTATCGATATCTATCGATAGTTCAGATTTCACTATCGATACTATCGATAGTACTATCGACTGAATGTTTGTACTTGAGAAAGTAAAATATAACAATTTTTGATCGGGTTAAAGTCAGTTTTTTATCACTTTATTGAAAGTATATAGTCTTATATATATTTTAATATGTATGTATGTATTTGCGAACGCTATTTCAGGTGACAGTTTTTGAAAAATTTTGCTGATGTCAGTTGAAAATTTTTTACGTTTTCAAAACTGCATTTGAAATAATATCGATGTCGATATTTTTTTCCATCGATATTTTCGATATTTTAAAACTATCGATAGTATCGATAGTCTATCGATAGTATCCCAGCACTAGCCTGAATGGGCTATTAAAAGATTTCCTACAAATCTACTGACAAATTAGATTTATTTTTGTATGGGAAATCTAGTAAAAAGCAGGTAGATGTAGCTCGAAATCTCGTAGGTACTAAACTTCGAGTCAATGTAAATACCATACAAATTAAAGGTAAGAAAAATGTGTATCAAATTTCCATAAAAAATAGTTTAATAAACCAAAAATATTTTTTATGAATAATAGGGCATTTACATCAGCACACAATCTAGCATATTTTAATTAAAATCTTTACGAAAATCTATACCGTTTACACCAAATTTTTCGACATTTATCAAGATTTTTTTTTATCCAAAACAAACCCATCAACTGCAATGTAGCCAATTCACACATTTTTTTAAGTAGACCGTAGCTAATTCACTCACCTTTTGTTGTACAGTAGGGCGGGTCGATTTAAAAATCGCACAAATTACAAGGAAAATCGTATTCTAGGGATCAAAATAAGAAACTTTGCCGAAGGAATGTTACCTCTAAAATGTATTTTGATGTGCCGACTTTTGATCCGAAGGGTAAAATTTTCTTGAAGGGTCAAATTTTGAAAAATCTCACTTTGACCCACTTCGAGTTCCTCAATCGAGTCAAAATGTATGACCGACCCCCACTAATTTTGGAGGGCCGATCCACCTATGCCAGTGGCACACCCTCTGGAACCACCCCTGGGGGGTTCCCCATACAAATATTTCAAAAAATTACAAATGTTTGTATGGGGAACCCCCGGGGCGTATGTGTTCTAATGTTCTTCATCCCAAGTAAGTATTTTTTGTAAGTAACAATTTTTGTTGCTTATTTCATTGCGTATCTATTTTAAGCTACAACTGGTCTCTATAATTTCTAAAACTTAAATTTGTTGCCTGTTGTTACGGACTGGACTCATACACGGAAATTTGGTTTGAGCAACTTTTTAGTTCATAAGCAAGATAAGATGATATTATGGCTCCCTCTCTATAAACTGCTAATGGGCCTCTTCGGAAATGCATCACTTCTCTGTATCAAACTAGCAAACTTTAATCTAAAATGTAATACAAGCTCCCTGGAAATCTTTTTTTTTTTAGTATTAGCCATGTTTGTCCCTCATATTTTACATTAATATGTGCTTTATCTACTTCAGCGGATAGCTTGAAAATATTTAAATTTCCACTTGCAACGTAGTGATGCATTTCCGAACAGAACCACTCTCTCTTCATTACACTCAAAAGTAGCTCAACTAAAATTGCAATGTGTGAACCCACTCTCAAAGAAAAATTACTATTGTTTATTTGGAGATGTTTCGCAAATCGTAGAAGCGGTAGTACAGTTTTATGTAACAGCCGTATTCTCTATTTCAACTTACTTTGGTTTGACAAAGCACACGAAGTGGTCATAAGCTCATAATGCAGAGTAGACTTGTGTCCAACAGCTCTTTTTGATGCAACAATGCTAAACATACCCGTATCTATAAACCGCACAAAAGAGCTGAAAAAAAAAACAAAAAATTAATTAAGGGGGTTTTATCTTTATGTACATATCACCAACTTTCCTATTCTCAGGTAACACAAAACTATCTGTTATTTGAACCCAAGTGAGCTAAAAGCTTACTTTCTCTTCTCAACAGCCTGTCAGACCTAACCTAAACTATTGTTTGGGTCACTGATCATATTACAACAGTAGTTTGGTTTATGATGATTTAATGAATTTCGGTTGCCAGAAGGCGAAAAATACTAATTGAAATTTATGTGAATGCCGGTAACTAGAATTCATTTGTTGTTATATTAAAAATGAGAGCTGTTATATGCCATTTGTCATCGGAAACACAATTTTGGGAACTCAGCTGGGGTATAGTTTGTTTCCATGACTTTTAACAATTTCAGGAATCACTGTACGTAATCCCATAGAAATTTGCATTTGGATAATTTGCATTGCAAATATTTTAATGCTCATGCAAGACACAAACAATCAACGGCTCTCATTCTCCGGCAATACGAGGGTGCTAAGAATCCCCGCAGGTAAAGCAAAACAGACATTAAATATAGCTACGTGAAATGTACACAGCCTATGTGAACCTGGAAAATTGACAAACACTATTAAAGAAATGAACAAACTGAAGATTGATATTCTTGGTATCAGCGAAACATGGTTACCAAATTCAGGCAAAATACAATCAGACGAAGCCATAGTACACCACTCTGGCAATGAAACAACGAAGAAAAGGTTTTGGTGTAATTTAGGACTGCCAGAAGTATGATGAGCCCCTCATGCTTTCTTTTAGACATTTCCTGGAAAATAAAAACATAATACGGGTTTTCACGAGAACTCGTAAAATTGCCAGTTGTGCACTTGGGCAAACTTGCAAGACTGGTTTCATAAAGCCCCTTTTAGCCTTTTTTGCAAACAGCTTATGTAAATTTGAAACAAACGTCAATTACTTCATTTAATAATAAAATAACAAAAATTAAAAATTTTAATAACCCCCGATATATCCAGAAAAGATGTGATATCTTCTAAACGACTGGACCGATTTTCAAACGTGGTTAAGAACCTTCTCGATCAAGTCACCTTTCAAACAGAAAAAACAAAATCAAAATCGGTCCAGCAGTTTTGGCTGTACGTGGACACGGACAGACACACAGATACACAGACACACACTACAAACTTATAACACCCCTTTTTTTGGTCGGGGGTTAAAAATAACAAAATATAATACTAATAATAATAATAATAATAATAATAATAATAATAATAATAATAATAATAATAATAATAATAATAATAATAATAATAATAATAATAATAATAATAATAATAATAATAATAATAATAATAATAATAATAATAATAATAATAATAATAATAATAATAATAATAATAATAATAATAATAATAATAATAATAATAATAATAATAATAATAATAATAATAATAATAATAATAATAATAATAATAATAATAATAATAATAATAATAATAATAATAATAATAATAATAATAATAATAATAATAATAATAATAATAATAATAATAATAATAATAATAATAATAATAATAATAATAATAATAATAATAATAATAATAATAATAATAATAATAATAATAATAATAATAATAATAATAATAATAATAATAATAATAATAATAATAATAATAATAATAATAATAATAATAATAATAATAATAATAATAATAATAATAATAATAATAATAATAATAATAATAATAATAATAATAATAATAATAATAATAATAATAATAATAATAATAATAATAATAATAATAATAATAATAATAATAATAATAATAATAATAATAATAATAATAATAATAATAATAATAATAATAATAATAATAATAATAATAATAATAATAATAATAATAATAATAATAATAATAATAATAATAATAATAATAATAATAATAATAATAATAATAATAATAATAATAATAATAATAATAATAATAATAATAATAATAATAATAATAATAATAATAATAATAATAATAATAATAATAATAATAATAATAATAATAATAATAATAATAATAATAATAATAATAATAATAATAATAATAATAATAATAATAATAATAATAATAATAATAATAATAATAATAATAATAATAATAATAATAATAATAATAATAATAATAATAATAATAATAATAATAATAATAATAATAATAATAATAATAATAATAATAATAATAATAATAATAATAATAATAATAATAATAATAATAATAATAATAATAATAATAATAATAATAAAATAAAATAAGAAAATGTCAAGCAATTTTTAATTTAAAAACATATTTATATATTTCTAAAAAAATAAAAAGTGTGTGTGTATGTGTGTCTAAAAATGCCTAAAGATAGCCAAAAAGCAAGAAGTTGTGGTTTACAAAATGCACAGCATAAGTTTACAAGTCAAAATTATTGGGCAAACTGAACAGGTTTGTGTAAATAAGTTTCTATAAAATTTTTGACATTTTATTTACGAGAGCCTAAAAATGCACAGTTTGCGAGACTTTTGAACATTCTCATGAAAACTCTTAATACTTTAAACAAATGAAACAAAAATAAAATTATATTATAAAACTCAGCAATTCACAGATGTTTAACATGTTAGAGAAAACAATTTGTAATCGGTTATCGATTACTTGTAGCAGTTGTTTACACGGTGCAATTTTCTATGGCACTTAATTGAAACAAAAATTTAGTCAGAGTGGCTCCCATTTAACTTTATTGTTGTTGGTGGCAAATTTTCCGGTACAAAAAAAACAGGACAATTTAAGAGTGGACCAGGACACCAGGACAATTTGTCTAAATCCAAGACAAATCCTGGAAAACCAGGACGTATGGCAGCCCTGGTGTAATTATTAGTAAAACCATTAAAAATAGCATAGCTGATTTTATAACAATATCTAGATACAAAACCACTTAAATTAAACATTATTCAGAGAGTACAGAATTTCGGAATTACGAAATTTTTAAATCATTATGTTATTCTACACCTATTAGGTCCCTATGAGATAGTTCAGTCACAAGGTACATATGTACAATGTATCAATTAACCCCATCCTAGGCCATCCCCATGTAAAATTTAGTGGTCCGATTCATAGGAAGTGTTAGAACTCGGACTGGTCCCTATCACTTGGGGACCCCTCACGTGACTAGTCTTATTTCTGTTAATAGCTTTCGCAAAAGTTCGCCCGAGAACTAACAACATAAATATATTAACAATGACCCAAATTTAATAATACTTAAGCCACCAGCAAATAAATTTCAATTATTAAGTCTGTTCATTTACTTTTCCAGAAGAAACTGGCAATGAGAGAGTAAGGCAGAAATGTATAAAATTACTCTCCCAAATATGAAAAGTAAATGAACGCTTTAGAGTCTAAGAGTCTAAACACAATGCAACGATAATTTATTGCGGTGCGCTTTTTCATACGATTTTGAAGTAAAAAACCGCAGTGCGGAACGGCATAAATTTAAAATCTATTTTATTTTCTCTGCGGACTTTCTGATTCTCTCAATTTTTGACACTCTTTCTCTTTCTGATGTTGCCACAGTTTTTGAATAATTGGCGGTGTTCACAACATTGTTTTAACAAAAAACATGATTTTTTTTGTCATAATATATAAAAGTTTAAAAAATATATCAAATATATCTGCGAATGTATAAAATGTTAATCATTTTTTGTTTTTAGTTACTGCCATTACAAAATATTTAACACAAATAGTAATTTTTTGTAATAAACATAATACAACGGAAGACGGCTACGGCAATACTTGTCATTGTTTGTTTAAATTTTTATTAATTTTTTTTTTGTGTATACATTTTTTAAAAAAAAATTACTCTTTGTGTTAAATACTTATGTACATATACGTGCGTCGGTGAAGGGTATATAAGATTCGGCACAGCCGAATATAGCACTCTCACTTGTTTATTAAATTTTTTATTGTTATTCATATTTCTTTTATAATTAGAGCATTATTCTTTATCTTTTATACTAAAAATTAAATATATCTTATTGTTTTTAACAAACCTCACCCACTTTTCTTTTCAATACCCTTTTTCGTGACCGTTATTTTGTAACTCTGGCGGCAGTGTGGTATTCTTGTATAAAGACACTTTGTGGTACATTTATACTTACTTACATACATGCACAGAAGTATACATACATACCCAGCAAAAAATTACACATTACCATCAGAACTACTTGCCATATAAAGAATTACTTTTCTGATTACCAAATTTCATTACTCGCTTACAAACCACATTACCTAAAATTTAAAAAAAAGTTATGTACGAGTTGCTAAATGAGGAGGATAATTTTTTTAGATTAAATAGATTACGTGAACAAGTTGCCAAATAAAAAAAGTAATTACTTCTCAAGAATCGATTATTTTAGTCTAACGCCTTGTTAAAATCATTAAGTTGGTAATCCAGTAAGGAACAGCTTCCACCAAAAGTGCTTAGTTCCAAACCCGATTACCTTTTTTTTAAACTTTTTGCTGGGTACTTCTGTATGTATGTATTAAGCATTTTTAGCCAAATAGATTGTTGAATTTGAACTTAAGTTTATTTAATTTTTTTTTTAAATACGATATTATTATATTACATTATGCATCACTACTTGTAGGTCTAACAGAAGGTCGTGTGGTGTTCTGTAGACGAGATCGCAGTAGTTCTCGTCTTAGACAATTGCTTTCACTTGCAACGGTTTCTACTAACTGTAGATAAAATAAGAAAATAATACTTGTAAGTGCTTATTAATTATGAAAATTAATAGTAAAAGTGAAACTTACACTCTCCGTTAAGACTAATCTTTCCATTGTGGCGGGATCTATGTCGCCCACCATAGAGTCGGCTAAAGATGAAGCATTTGATTCAAAATTATATCGTGATGACACTTTATCTTTTTCTCTATATGCTGGCAGTTCGTCATAGTTAGCGTCAACAGTTTCCTTTTCTTTTAGTTGTTCACATTCGCCAGAATGACGACTCTCACTAATTTTAGCTCTTCCCAATTTCAGTTTTTCTTTTTTGCATATCTCTAACTCGTTTTTTAAACGCCGATTTTCCACTTCAAGAAAATCCACCTGAAAATATTGTGTTGCAACATAAATCACATCATCAGACAACTTGTTTTTTGCACTCGTGTTTGATACATTCAGCTCATTTCACTGCTTCAGTATTAAATTCAAGTTCATTTACTCACACTTTCCAATTCAAATTCAAGTTCATCGATTATATCGTATGCCTCATCCAAAGCACTTTGTAATTTTGCCAACTGGCCCTCTAAACTCTCTATGGTACGAGTTTCTACGTCTTTAGGGCTTTTAATTTCAACAGCATCTTGTTGTTCTATTAAGAAATTAAATAAGTACATACACGTATAAATATAGGAAATATGGAAGGTAATTAAAGTAGGATTTCATTTTTATGTTATGAGACTTAGATAAGGGGAAACTAGTAAAAGTTTCGTACAATATATTACAAAAACGTCAAGATTTGCATCGCCAACGCTTTGCACAATCAGGCTAATTATACATATTTCGCAGGATCTCACCTTACAAGCCTTTGAACTAGATAAAATTAGATCTGTTTCTTAAGTAATTTTATGTCCTGTCTCTCACACATGAACATGAAAAAAAATTATATACAGTCCTCATCCCAACAAACGCGCAGGCTTAATTTCAAATTGAGAATGATTTGAAATCAAACCTTATCTCAAACGATGAAAGTTTAAGAATAACTTGAAAAACATAGCATTCTCAACAAAAAGGGGAAATTATTTTCGAATTGAGAAATTCATTTATTCTCAACTTACTTTCAAACGTTATTCTCAACTGTTTTTCAAATGTGGATTGTAATATAATGTGGAACATAAATGAAATACGATTTTTGCTTTGTAAGCTCATGTTTAATATTTAAATTCATGGAATTCATTATTCACTGACATATTTATGTACTTGTATGTTCATATAAAGTTGTAAGTAAATAGTATTTCTTATTCTTTTTTTTATTCGTGTTCTTGATCATAATTAATTTTTTATTCACAAACAATAAGTAACTTTTTTCACGAGCAAGGAGTAATGCAATACACTTTGATCGCCATATTTTTAAAATGTTTACAATTTATTTTGCGCTTTAAATAGTGTTGAAACCGAGACGAATTCGTAAATATCCGTTGGGTGAGAATGACACTTGACTTAAAGTTGAGAAAAAATTGATAAAACACTGATTGTCAAATGTTTATATTCAAGTCATTATCAACTTGAATTCAAAAGTTAAACTCAATTCTTTGAAAAATATCAAATTATAAAGTAATCTTATTTCAAAGGTTCGATTTCGTGTTTGCTGGGATTAGTTATATTTTTTTTTGGCTGCCATTCTTTCCTGTAGTATTTTGCAATTAGTTTTTTTTTGAAAAGAGTGTCAAGAAAAACTAGTGACACAAAAATAAAATTTTTTTCCTTTCATCTTAATTGACAAAAATAAATCTCTATATTTATGATTTGAACGGGCTAAAGTTCATATCGCTTTGTAAGCCAAATTACATGTGATAATTATTAATGAACAAATAACACCAAAGTTTATTGTAAATATTCTGACTAACAACACATAGTTGAACGGAACAACTAGCCGTTTGCGAAGGCCACTAACTAAACCTTCATCATCAGCGTTCTTTCGTGTTTGGTCCACTGTGTGTGGTGTCAGTTGATGTAGATTTCTGCTATATATACATACGTAACTTTTATGCAAATGGAATATGTGAATTGTTTTGATTCATCGTATTTCAATTTGCTGTAAGCTTCTTGTAATGAAAACTCAATTTTACCATCTCTAAATTTACAACAGTCTTGCCATTGTCGTTTGTTTTATTTAACTTGATAATTGCTTTATTTTAATTCCAATGCGCACACAACAACAAGAACAGCAACAACTAAACGATGAATAACAGGAATTAAAAATTAAAAAGTAAAATTAAAGGCATTTACCATAGATGGACAGTTTTCAGTACTACTAAATTTTCAGTAAAAATATTTTTTTAACCAGTAAATTTTTACTGCTTACTAAAACTTTTTTCTAAAATTTTTATAAAGTGCCTAAATGATTTATTATATGATGAGGTGCATTGCATTTTCAGTAATCAGTAATGCCCGTATTCATAATAAAATTCTACGAAGTGGCTAAATTTTTTTCATACAAAAATTAAAAAATTTTAATAAAAAAAACTTGCTACAATTTTATTATGAATACGGCCCTACGATTTTAATGGTAATGCAAATTAAATTCCATTACCAGCAAATTCCTAAGTCCCCGTCCATACTTGCAATTTTTGTTGCAGCAACTTTTTATTTTTTAGTGCAAAAAAAAAACGAGAGAGGAATACAAAAAGTATATATTTCTAGTTCAAAACTATCACACATAATCAAGAATTGCTGCAACAAAAATTGCAAGTCTGGACTGGGACTAAGTATTTACAATATTGAAAGTTTTGATACTTTTAATTGATTAATTTAAAAAAATGTACTAAAAGCATAAGTACTTCCAACTTGTTTACACATCTCCCCTGTGATCGGACTCACATTGCTTTTTTCATTAATTTTGCATTTTTTTTAGTTTTTAAGTAAATGTAATTTTTCTTTGTAATTGGTTATTTTTCAAACAGCTGATTGATTTTCTGTTTGCCCACACTAGCAAGAAGAAAAAGTACGGGCAGTCTCGTGCAAGAAGAAGAATATTACTCTCACAAAACCTCTCTCATTTACCCAATTTTCGAATACGAGAACGCTTTTCGTGCAAATTGGGATCGCCTGGGATCCCAATGTAGAGTAAAGAACACACCTATTGCTTGCAGTGTTGCCTCTCATTCACTCACTCTCTTTTTTTAAGTGTTGTTAGTAAAAATCAATAAAAATTTTTACTGTTTGATTGTTTTGTATATCAATCAAATAACTCACAAAAGCATGTTGACTAGATGAAGTCTTAAGTTAATAAAACATGGCGTATTAATTAATAGTTTTTCTCGTATTAAAACAATTTACAAAATAAAATGGGGCTAGCTATATTATTTTATAATATTACATAAAACTATATATGGATGTCAGAAGGGGTTTTAAGAAGTATTCAAAACAATCATACTGATTCGTTACTTTAGTGAAACATATGAATGAATAGAGATTGCAAGCAGTGGCATGCATTTATTAACAACAGTCTCATTGATATGAATCATGCAATAGCATCATTCATTATTTTAATGTTAAGTGCTAGCTCAATATTCATTTTAGAAAATGCAAACTTATGCCGTTTGATTCGTAATCATGCAGATCACTGGTCCCTATTGATATATGACCCAGGGATGGAGTTAGCAGCATGGCTGCATAGTTATATCCACTTCTAAACATTAGCCCAATTCACAATCTTGTGCAAATGGTCTTGCATCGTAGGATGTGCAAAATGGTATAGTATATTGATACTCACCACTAAGAATTGTTAAGTGGTGAGTATCAATAGCCCAATTCACAATCTTGTGCAAATGGTCTTGCATCGTAGCATGTGCAAAATTGTATAGCATATTGATACTCACCACTAAGAATTGTTAAGTGGTGAGTATCAATATATTAACCATTTTGCAAATGCTACGATGCAAGACCATTTGCACAAGTTTGTGAATTGGGCTATTGTATTTTCGACATGATTTAAAATAAATCAACTACTTTGAGGTGATTTATCCATATCGCACTTAATCAACAAGAGGATATTAATTAACCGGGTTCTCGGTTAACCGAACTCAAAAAACCGGTTAATTGGTTAACCGACCATTTAATAATAAAATAAATTAAATGTAAAAAATAATTTATTTTAATTTAAAAAGCAACAAAAATAACTTCAAAATAGCATTTGTTACATAAAATTTGTAATTTGTGGTAAAAAAAAAAACAAAAATATTAACTAAAAGAACTTACGAGTATAAAAAACAAATCTGGGGGCAAATTACGGCATTTGATACGACTCGTAATTTAAAAATATTTCAATAGAGTTTATATGGAAATATTTTTAAATTACGAGTCGTATCGAATGCCGTGATTTGCCCTCTGAATTTAAGTAAATTTCAATAAGAAATTTTTTCAATTTAGTTTTTATTAAAGATGATACCGAGAAGATTATTTTACTGACAGTTGATGTCATAATATACTCGTAGCATGATATTGCATATTTATTTATTTTTATTGAGTTTAACACGCTTGCATTAATTACTAAAATTTTGAACAGATTTTAACGTCAAGTTTAGTTGTTCCTCTAAACTTTCGGAATTTGATAAAATTTCAAAATCTTCAGTCTAATTCACTTTCAATTGTATCATTTTCTACAATAAAAATAGTCTCTCGTAGAGCTACATAGCAAAGTCTTTGGTAGTAGACTTTGAGAATATTTTATATATTCGTAATATTTCGGAAAACAGCCATTATGTAAATATAGAAATAGTGTATTTAGGGTCCTATTTCTTCCTTGGGAAATCCTCTCACATAGACAAAGAGTTTGTGCGAAACTGCTATATGATTTTCTAATAGTGTTGAACATAAATTTTAAGATTGCTCACTGCGAAATAATAACAACAGCTGATAACAGTGAGGTACGCTCCTGAGAATGACAAAAGTATCGTTTTAAGTACTTTTTGACACACAAAACACACAAAATACAAACACAAGTATTAATTTTAAACCGAATGCGTGTAAATATAAACATCCAACAACTATGTGCATACAGATTTTTTAAATTACCCTACACAAACGAAAACAACTAAAATTTATAGACTATCAACAAACACACAGCCTTAATTTCAAATTGAGAATGATTTGAAAGCAAACCTTTTCTCAAACGATGAACGTTTGAGAATGATTTGAAAAACATAACATTCTCAACAAAAAGAGGAAATTATTTTCAAATTGAGAAATTCATTTATTCTCAACCGTTATTCTCAATTGTTTTTCAAATGTGGATTGTAATACAATTTTTGCTTTGTAAGTTCATGTTTAATATTTAAATTCATGGAATTCATTACTGACTGGCATGTTTATGTACTTGTAGGTCCATATAAAGTTAAAAGTAAATAGTATTTCTTATTCTTTTTCTTATTCGTGTTCTTCGTCATAATTAATTTTTTATTCACAAACCATAAGTAACTTTTTTCACGAGCAAGCAGTAATGAAATTTTTCTTTACTTGCAATACACTTTGATCGCCATATTTTTAAAATATTTACAATTTATTTTGCGCTTAAAATAGGTTGCAACCAGGGCGAATTCGTAAATATGCCTTGGTTGAGAATGACACTTGACTTAAAGTTGAGAAAAAATTTATTAAACACTGGTTGTCAAATGTTTATATTCAAATCATTATCAACTTGAATTCAAGTGTTAATCTCAAATCTTTGAAAAAGATTTGAGAATAGTACTTGATATCAAATTATAAAGTTATCTTATTTCAAAGGTTTTATTTCGTGTTTGCTGGGTAAATACAAAAAACAAATATTTGTTTGTATATACATTCATACATACATACCTATTTATTTGTTTATGCCCAGGTAGCATTTTATATCATAATCCAATCGTTTCCGAATCAGCTTGACGGGAAAAATAACCGCATATGAGCTCATTTTTCGATCATAAATTATACTCCCGTTGTGAGAAAATGGTACCCTACAGATGAATCATACCAAAGAATCACTTATGATACGATTTGCTGATTATTTTTGAGCAATTTTCATATTAAATCATTTAAATCACCTTTTTGCGGTTTGCATGATGTTCCTCTATTTTCAAGAAATCATTATTTGATCATATAGATGAATCATAAGTGAATCCTCTTTCAATCGCACAAGTGATAAATCACTTTTTAATCATCAAAAGCGATCTGTAGAGAATCATATAAGATATTTCTGCCAAAAATAATCACCCAAATGCTAGCTGGGTGCCCAGCCAGCATTTTTTTTTAAATATTCAATCAAATTCAAGTCTTTTTTGACTCCTCTGCACAATTAAAAAGTTAGAATATGCGCTCATTTTCTGATCATAAATTATACTTTTGTCGGTAGAAAAACGTGACTACCCGCGACTCCTCTTAATAAATCATTTCTGATTCTTTTGCTATATTAGTTTAGAGTCATTTTCGACACCTTTTCTATTAGTATTTAAAGTTTTTTATACCCTTAACCAAAAATGGAAAAGGGTCTATATATGTTTGTCATTCCGTGTGTAATTTCCATAATATCCATATATATATAAATATATATATATATATATTCTGAATCCTTATGCATAGGGAAGACGAATAAGCGATGTCCGTCTGTCCGTCCGTCTGGTGTACGTGAAATCGGAAAAAAGAAAAGCTAGAGACTTCGGTCTTAGACTGGTGTATCAGAAATGGTCCAAAATAGACACATTTTTTGATTTTTTTGTTAAATAAACTTATTTTATATTTTAGTACGAATAAAAGTTGTATTCAAATTATAAAAAAATTAAAAAAATAAAAAAGGGGTTTCCAGGGTTGGGAACTTTAATTTTTTGTTATAAAAAAAAACCTAGTAAAACTAATTTTTCCTTTTTATCTATAAATTCAACATATCTTACATTCTTAAAAGAAAAATACTTGTGTAAGAAATTTTAAAATTAAGTTTCCATGGTTGGGAAACGTGCACCTTTATATAAAATAAACTAGGTCTAATAATTCTTTTTATTTTAATTTATATATTTTTTGTTATGTTTTAGAAAGAAAAGATGGGCATAGAAAACTATAAAAATAAAAACCACAGCTCCTCAGCTGGAAAATTTAAAAATTTTAGGGTACCGTACACCGTCCGTCTGTCACAGGCTATTTTCTCGAGAACCGTTCGAGCTACGGACCTGAAATTTAGACAGAGTGTGTAGACATTTGGTCGCTACAACAACAAATACACGCGAATTAAAAATTAAAGGGTGTCCCAAAACAAACAACGAAAATTTTAAAATACCACGTAATATACATACAATTGTATGTATATACACTTGAAATTTGTAAAGTTATTGTATTTTTATACAGACTACAACAATTAACACTAAAATTTAAAAAAATCGAAATTAAAGGGTGTTCTTTACAAATTTCAAGTGCATATACCTACAATTGTATGTTATTCGTTGCTCGTTTTGGCACACCCTTTAATTTCCAACTCGCATGTATTTGTTGATGTAGCGGCCAAGGGTATACACACTCTGTTTGAATTTCAGGTCCGTAGCTCTTACGGTTCTCGAGAAAATACTCTGTGACGGACAGACGGACAGCGTAGCGAAAACAATAGGGTTTCTTTTCACCTTTGGTGTACGAAACCCTAAAAATTGCACTATAACAAAAAATTATAAATTTTATCACAAAACAAATATGTATGTATGTATGTATGTACTTATGTATGTATCTGTATAGTATATATACATACTTTGGTAAAGGGTATGTATATAAGATTCGGCACAGCCGAATATATCACTCTTACTTGTTTAGAATCATTGTCTGATCATTTATTAGTCGTATTTCTCTTAATTTTTTACTCTTTTTCGAATTATCTTTCAGCCATGTTTCTAATCGCTTAGTTTATCAGTCTGTTTAGGAGCCTTTTTATTGTCATTTATGACTGTAATTTGAGTCATTTATCAGTCGCATTTCTAATCGTATTTGTCTCTTCTTCGACTATTTTTTTAGTCGGCTTTCTGAGTCTTACGTTTGATGGTCAAACAAAATTACGGCAAAAACACATTTTCCATATAAATTGACACAAAAAGGAAGTCACAGAAATCAGTCCAGAGATAGAATCTATTATGTTTTGACAGCGTTTTATCTTATGCTACCACACTTTCAATCAATTTCATACATTTTGTAAAGAAAAAAATAAGCAGAAAGAAAATAAAACAAAATCAGAGAGCAGTTGAATTTACTGCCGTTGATTTTATTATGGGCTTTGTTAATTTGACAGGGATTTTCCAGAAGTTGCAGACTTATTCTGTTTCATCATTTCATATTCGATTTAACTTTTATAAATGAAAACAAAATTAAGTTTTTGACATTATACGTAAAGATTGCCCCGTTATGGCTATAGCTTAAATTAGACGTGACATAGCCATAACGCCATGGCCATAACCAAACCAAAATTCAATTGGTTTCTATGGTGAGAGTTATGGCGAGTCTCTCTCACTCTCACCATAGAAATCAATTGAATTTTGGTTTCGTTATGGCCATGGCGTTGTGACTATGTCACGTTATGCTTATGTCACATCTAATTTAAGCTTTAATTTGTATTTTCTAAATTTCAACTTAAACAGGAATAGCATGTGTTTTAACATCCGAACTCACAAGAAAAGATGTGAGAACGATGTGGAAGCCAGAACAAAGACGAGTGTTTTGCAAAATTACAAATGTTTGCAACTAATGCTAGGAACACAACTGGGACGAACGACGAATTTTTCGGTGCGAATTTTCGTCATAAAAAATAAAACAAATGTGTGCATATGGAAATGAACACAACACCGCCGTACAACGAAATTCGTCGTGCGTGACGAATTCTGAGATAGGTTTATTTCTAATTTGTACGCCGACGAACGACGAAAAAACAGTTTTCTCTCTCTCACTCTCTGTCTTTATACCAGCGTTGTCCACAAAGAGAAACAGCTTCAAAATGTGTGTGTAGTGGTGAGTGCACTGGGAGAAATTTGCTGGTAAATGTATTGAATAATGTTTTTGTATACAACATTTTTTATGTTTAATTAATAACATGAACTGAAGTATGAATGAAGCATTAAAAAAATCAAATAGTATATCCATGAAAAAGATTAAGTGGAAATAAAAAATAAGTTCAATTACGATTGATTGTTTTACGTAATGTAAAGCATTTGTTTTGTCGAAAAATTTCAATTTTAAATAAAAATATGAATTCAAATATGATTGTAAATAAAAAAAAAAATAATATATGTATGTATGTATGTGTACATAACATATTCAGCCATGTCACAGGGCTTAATTCCGTTCGGAATCTGAGTCCGTGTTTTTGTGCTATAGAACACCAAACAAAAAAATTTTACGGAATAAAATAATTTTTAATTCCTTAACCGTCAAAGAAATTAAAAATGATTTCATTCCGTAATATTTTTATACCCTTTACCAAAAATGGAAAAGGGTATATATAGGTTTGTCATTCCGTGTGTAATTTCCATAATTTTAATTTGCGACCAAAAAAATATATATATTCTGGGTCCTTATGAATAGCGATGACGAATAAGCGATGTCCGTCTGTCCGTCCGTCCGTCCGTCCGTCCGTCTGTCCGTCCGGTGTACGTGAAATCGGTTTTCCGAAGCTCCCAGAAAAGCTAGAGACTTCGTTCTTGGACTGATGTATCAGAAATGGTCCAACTTAGATTGGTATTGAAATTCAGCAAAATCGGGCAGACGATTGCAGAGCTGGAAAACGTAAACTATATTTTGCCATATAAAAGTAACTACCGAAAACAAATTTTTATTTTTTTTTAATAAATAAATTTATTTTACACTTCAGTACGACTAAAATTGGTATTTTAAATAAAAAAAAATATAAAAAAAATTAAAAAGACGTTTCCAGGGTTGGAAAACTTTAACTTTTTGTGTTATGTAAAATTAACTATGTCTAAAACTATATTAGTATTTTCTCGAGAACCGTAAGAGCTACAGACCTGAAATTTGGACACAGTGTGTAGACTTTTGGCCGCTACAACAACAAATACATGAGAATTGGAAATTAAGGGGTGTTCCAAAACGAACAACGAAAAATTCTAAAATCCTATGTAATATATATACAATTATATGTATATACACTTGAAATTTGTAAGGTTAGTGTATTTTTATACAGACTACAAAAATAAACACTAAAATTTCAAAAAATTTAAATTAAAGGGTGTTCCATCAGTTAATGCAATTTTGACTATGCAATTTTGACAACTTGCTGTATCTTGGAAACCGTAAAAGCAAAACTCTTGAAATTTTCAAAAACGGTAATCAAGAATTGCTGCAACAAAAATTGCAAGTCTGGACTGGGACTAAGTATTTACAATATTGAAAGTTTTGATACTTTTAATTGATTAATTTAAAAAAATGTACTAAAAGCATAAGTACTTCCAACTTGTTTACACATCTCCCCTGTGATCGGACTCACATTGCTTTTTTCATTAATTTTGCATTTTTTTTAGTTTTTAAGTAAATGTAATTTTTCTTTGTAATTGGTTATTTTTCAAACAGCTGATTGATTTTCTGTTTGCCCACACTAGCAAGAAGAAAAAGTACGGGCAGTCTCGTGCAAGAAGAAGAATATTACTCTCACAAAACCTCTCTCATTTACCCAATTTTCGAATACGAGAACGCTTTTCGTGCAAATTGGGATCGCCTGGGATCCCAATGTAGAGTAAAGAACACACCTATTGCTTGCAGTGTTGCCTCTCATTCACTCACTCTCTTTTTTTAAGTGTTGTTAGTAAAAATCAATAAAAATTTTTACTGTTTGATTGTTTTGTATATCAATCAAATAACTCACAAAAGCATGTTGACTAGATGAAGTCTTAAGTTAATAAAACATTCTCGTATTAAAACAATTTACAAAATAAAATGGGGCTAGCTATATTATTTTATAATATTACATAAAACTATATATGGATGTCAGAAGGGGTTTTAAGAAGTATTCAAAACAATCATACTGATTCGTTACTTTAGTGAAACATATGAATGAATAGAGATTGCAAGCAGTGGCATGCATTTATTAACAACAGTCTCATTGATATGAATCATGCAATAGCATCATTCATTATTTTAATGTTAAGTGCTAGCTCAATATTCATTTTAGAAAATGCAAACTTATGCCGTTTGATTCGTAATCATGCAGATCACTGGTCCCTATTGATATATGACCCAGGGATGGAGTTAGCAGCATGGCTGCATAGTTATATCCACTTCTAAACATTAGCCCAATTCACAATCTTGTGCAAATGGTCTTGCATCGTAGGATGTGCAAAATGGTATAGTATATTGATACTCACCACTAAGAATTGTTAAGTGGTGAGTATCAATAGCCCAATTCACAATCTTGTGCAAATGGTCTTGCATCGTAGCATGTGCAAAATGGTTAATATATTATATCATTTTCTACAATAAAAATAGTCTCTCGTAGAGCTACATAGCAAAGTCTTTGGTAGTAGACTTTGAGAATATTTTATATATTCGTAATATTTCGGAAAACAGCCATTATGTAAATATAGAAATAGTGTATTTAGGGTCCTATTTCTTCCTTGGGAAATCCTCTCACATAGACAAAGAGTTTGTGCGAAACTGCTATATGATTTTCTAATAGTGTTGAACATAAATTTTAAGATTGCTCACTGCGAAATAATAACAACAGCTGATAACAGTGAGGTACGCTCCTGAGAATGACAAAAGTATCGTTTTAAGTACTTTTTGACACACAAAACACACAAAATACAAACACAAGTATTAATTTTAAACCGAATGCGTGTAAATATAAACATCCAACAACTATGTGCATACAGATTTTTTAAATTACCCTACACAAACGAAAACAACTAAAATTTATAGACTATCAACAAACACACAGCCTTAATTTCAAATTGAGAATGATTTGAAAGCAAACCTTTTCTCAAACGATGAACGTTTGAGAATGATTTGAAAAACATAACATTCTCAACAAAAAGAGGAAATTATTTTCAAATTGAGAAATTCATTTATTCTCAACCGTTATTCTCAATTGTTTTTCAAATGTGGATTGTAATACAATTTTTGCTTTGTAAGTTCATGTTTAATATTTAAATTCATGGAATTCATTACTGACTGGCATGTTTATGTACTTGTAGGTCCATATAAAGTTAAAAGTAAATAGTATTTCTTATTCTTTTTCTTATTCGTGTTCTTCGTCATAATTAATTTTTTATTCACAAACCATAAGTAACTTTTTTCACGAGCAAGCAGTAATGAAATTTTTCTTTACTTGCAATACACTTTGATCGCCATATTTTTAAAATATTTACAATTTATTTTGCGCTTAAAATAGGTTGCAACCAGGGCGAATTCGTAAATATGCCTTGGTTGAGAATGACACTTGACTTAAAGTTGAGAAAAAATTTATTAAACACTGGTTGTCAAATGTTTATATTCAAATCATTATCAACTTGAATTCAAGTGTTAATCTCAAATCTTTGAAAAAGATTTGAGAATAGTACTTGATATCAAATTATAAAGTTATCTTATTTCAAAGGTTTTATTTCGTGTTTGCTGGGTAAATACAAAAAACAAATATTTGTTTGTATATACATTCATACATACATACCTATTTATTTGTTTATGCCCAGGTAGCATTTTATATCATAATCCAATCGTTTCCGAATCAGCTTGACGGGAAAAATAACCGCATATGAGCTCATTTTTCGATCATAAATTATACTCCCGTTGTGAGAAAATGGTACCCTACAGATGAATCATACCAAAGAATCACTTATGATACGATTTGCTGATTATTTTTGAGCAATTTTCATATTAAATCATTTAAATCACCTTTTTGCGGTTTGCATGATGTTCCTCTATTTTCAAGAAATCATTATTTGATCATATAGATGAATCATAAGTGAATCCTCTTTCAATCGCACAAGTGATAAATCACTTTTTAATCATCAAAAGCGATCTGTAGAGAATCATATAAGATATTTCTGCCAAAAATAATCACCCAAATGCTAGCTGGGTGCCCAGCCAGCATTTTTTTTTAAATATTCAATCAAATTCAAGTCTTTTTTGACTCCTCTGCACAATTAAAAAGTTAGAATATGCGCTCATTTTCTGATCATAAATTATACTTTTGTCGGTAGAAAAACGTGACTACCCGCGACTCCTCTTAATAAATCATTTCTGATTCTTTTGCTATATTAGTTTAGAGTCATTTTCGACACCTTTTCTATTAGTATTTAAAGTTTTTTATACCCTTAACCAAAAATGGAAAAGGGTCTATATATGTTTGTCATTCCGTGTGTAATTTCCATAATATCCATATATATATAAATATATATATATATATATTCTGAATCCTTATGCATAGGGAAGACGAATAAGCGATGTCCGTCTGTCCGTCCGTCTGGTGTACGTGAAATCGGAAAAAAGAAAAGCTAGAGACTTCGGTCTTAGACTGGTGTATCAGAAATGGTCCAAAATAGACACATTTTTTGATTTTTTTGTTAAATAAACTTATTTTATATTTTAGTACGAATAAAAGTTGTATTCAAATTATAAAAAAATTAAAAAAATAAAAAAGGGGTTTCCAGGGTTGGGAACTTTAATTTTTTGTTATAAAAAAAAACCTAGTAAAACTAATTTTTCCTTTTTATCTATAAATTCAACATATCTTACATTCTTAAAAGAAAAATACTTGTGTAAGAAATTTTAAAATTAAGTTTCCATGGTTGGGAAACGTGCACCTTTATATAAAATAAACTAGGTCTAATAATTCTTTTTATTTTAATTTATATATTTTTTGTTATGTTTTAGAAAGAAAAGATGGGCATAGAAAACTATAAAAATAAAAACCACAGCTCCTCAGCTGGAAAATTTAAAAATTTTAGGGTACCGTACACCGTCCGTCTGTCACAGGCTATTTTCTCGAGAACCGTTCGAGCTACGGACCTGAAATTTAGACAGAGTGTGTAGACATTTGGTCGCTACAACAACAAATACACGCGAATTAAAAATTAAAGGGTGTCCCAAAACAAACAACGAAAATTTTAAAATACCACGTAATATACATACAATTGTATGTATATACACTTGAAATTTGTAAAGTTATTGTATTTTTATACAGACTACAACAATTAACACTAAAATTTAAAAAAATCGAAATTAAAGGGTGTTCTTTACAAATTTCAAGTGCATATACCTACAATTGTATGTTATTCGTTGCTCGTTTTGGCACACCCTTTAATTTCCAACTCGCATGTATTTGTTGATGTAGCGGCCAAGGGTATACACACTCTGTTTGAATTTCAGGTCCGTAGCTCTTACGGTTCTCGAGAAAATACTCTGTGACGGACAGACGGACAGCGTAGCGAAAACAATAGGGTTTCTTTTCACCTTTGGTGTACGAAACCCTAAAAATTGCACTATAACAAAAAATTATAAATTTTATCACAAAACAAATATGTATGTATGTATGTATGTACTTATGTATGTATCTGTATAGTATATATACATACTTTGGTAAAGGGTATGTATATAAGATTCGGCACAGCCGAATATATCACTCTTACTTGTTTAGAATCATTGTCTGATCATTTATTAGTCGTATTTCGCTTTTATATATATCACTCTTATTTGTTTAGAATCATTGTCTGATCATTTATTAGTCGTATTTCTCTTAATTTTTTACTCTTTTTCGAATTATCTTTCAGCCATGTTTCTAATCGCTTAGTTTATCAGTCTGTTTAGGAGCCTTTTTATTGTCATTTATGACTGTAATTTGAGTCATTTATCAGTCGCATTTCTAATCGTATTTGTCTCTTCTTCGACTATTTTTTTAGTCGGCTTTCTGAGTCTTACGTTTGATGGTCAAACAAAATTACGGCAAAAACACATTTTCCATATAAATTGACACAAAAAGGAAGTCACAGAAATCAGTCCAGAGATAGAATCTATTATGTTTTGACAGCGTTTTATCTTATGCTACCACACTTTCAATCAATTTCATACATTTTGTAAAGAAAAAAATAAGCAGAAAGAAAATAAAACAAAATCAGAGAGCAGTTGAATTTACTGCCGTTGATTTTATTATGGGCTTTGTTAATTTGACAGGGATTTTCCAGAAGTTGCAGACTTATTCTGTTTCATCATTTCATATTCGATTTAACTTTTATAAATGAAAACAAAATTAAGTTTTTGACATTATACGTAAAGATTGCCCCGTTATGGCTATAGCTTAAATTAGACGTGACATAGCCATAACGCCATGGCCATAACCAAACCAAAATTCAATTGGTTTCTATGGTGAGAGTTATGGCGAGTCTCTCTCACTCTCACCATAGAAATCAATTGAATTTTGGTTTCGTTATGGCCATGGCGTTGTGACTATGTCACGTTATGCTTATGTCACATCTAATTTAAGCTTTAATTTTTATTTTCTAAATTTCAACTTAAACAGGAATAGCATGTGTTTTAACATCCGAACTCACAAGAAAAGATGTGAGAACGATGTGGAAGCCAGAACAAAGACGAGTGTTTTGCAAAATTACAAATGTTTGCAACTAATGCTAGGAACACAACTGGGACGAACGACGAATTTTTCGGTGCGAATTTTCGTCATAAAAAATAAAACAAATGTGTGCATATGGAAATGAACACAACACCGCCGTACAACGAAATTCGTCGTGCGTGACGAATTCTGAGATAGGTTTATTTCTAATTTGTACGCCGACGAACGACGAAAAAACAGTTTTCTCTCTCTCACTCTCTGTCTTTATACCAGCGTTGTCCACAAAGAGAAACAGCTTCAAAATGTGTGTGTAGTGGTGAGTGCACTGGGAGAAATTTGCTGGTAAATGTATTGAATAATGTTTTTGTATACAACATTTTTTATGTTTAATTAATAACATGAACTGAAGTATGAATGAAGCATTAAAAAAATCAAATAGTATATCCATGAAAAAGATTAAGTGGAAATAAAAAATAAGTTCAATTACGATTGATTGTTTTACGTAATGTAAAGCATTTGTTTTGTCGAAAAATTTCAATTTTAAATAAAAATATGAATTCAAATATGATTGTAAATAAAAAAAAAAATAATATATGTATGTATGTATGTGTACATAACATATTCAGCCATGTCACAGGGCTTAATTCCGTTCGGAATCTGAGTCCGTGTTTTTGTGCTATAGAACACCAAACAAAAAAATTTTACGGAATAAAATAATTTTTAATTCCTTAACCGTCAAAGAAATTAAAAATGATTTCATTCCGTAATATTTTTATACCCTTTACCAAAAATGGAAAAGGGTATATATAGGTTTGTCATTCCGTGTGTAATTTCCATAATTTTAATTTGCGACCAAAAAAATATATATATTCTGGGTCCTTATGAATAGCGATGACGAATAAGCGATGTCCGTCTGTCCGTCCGTCCGTCCGTCTGTCCGTCCGGTGTACGTGAAATCGGTTTTCCGAAGCTCCCAGAAAAGCTAGAGACTTCGTTCTTGGACTGATGTATCAGAAATGGTCCAACTTAGATTGGTATTGAAATTCAGCAAAATCGGGCAGACGATTGCAGAGCTGGAAAACGTAAACTATATTTTGCCATATAAAAGTAACTACCGAAAACAAATTTTTATTTTTTTTTAATAAATAAATTTATTTTACACTTCAGTACGACTAAAATTGGTATTTTAAATAAAAAAAAATATAAAAAAAATTAAAAAGACGTTTCCAGGGTTGGAAAACTTTAACTTTTTGTGTTATGTAAAATTAACTATGTCTAAAACTATATTAGTATTTTCTCGAGAACCGTAAGAGCTACAGACCTGAAATTTGGACACAGTGTGTAGACTTTTGGCCGCTACAACAACAAATACATGAGAATTGGAAATTAAGGGGTGTTCCAAAACGAACAACGAAAAATTCTAAAATCCTATGTAATATATATACAATTATATGTATATACACTTGAAATTTGTAAGGTTAGTGTATTTTTATACAGACTACAAAAATAAACACTAAAATTTCAAAAAATTTAAATTAAAGGGTGTTCCATCAGTTAATGCAATTTTGACTATGCAATTTTGACAACTTGCTGTATCTTGGAAACCGTAAAAGCAAAACTCTTGAAATTTTCAAAAACGGTAAAACTAAAAAATCAAGGAATTATAAAATCGCCAAACCGAAAAAAATCGCGAAAAACAAAAAAAATCGCCAAAACGAAAAATACCCCAAAAAAACATGAAAAAATCGCCAAAATGAAAAAAAAAAACCCAAAACAGGAAAAAAACGACAAAATGAAAAAAAATCGCCAAGATGAAAAAACCCCAAAAAAGAGAAAAAAATCGCCTAAATAAAAAAAAACCCCAAAGCAGGAAAAAACGCCATAATGAAAAAAAAACCCAAAAAACAGAAAAAAGTCGCCAAAATGAAAAAAAGAAAAAAACTCCTAAATAGAAAAAACCCAAAAACAGACAAAAATCGCAAAAATGAAAAAAAAATCGTCAAAATGAGAAAAATCTACAAAATGAAGAAAATCCCAATAACAGAAAAAAATCACCAAAATAAAAAAACCTCCAAAAACAGAAAAAAATCGCCAAAACGAGAAAAAAGCGACAAAACTGAAAAAATCGTTTAAACTGAAAAAAAACTTCAAAAAAGCCTACCTTTCGTGCGCGATTCAAAGTCGCACTTTACTGAAGTTTTTAATATTAAAGGAATTAAATGAAACTAATAAGCAGATTTTGTAAAAAATTTTGTTTCTAAACGTTTCAAATTTGTATGAAAAATAACGAAAATTCTTTTCAAAAAATATTTTTTCCATACAAATTTCAAAACGAAAAAATCGTTTGAATTTACAAAATCTGACCTTAAGTTTTTCCTTATTTCGTTTTTGCTTTTTTCACTTAACATATTTTATGTATTTTTTAAAGAACTAGATTGGTATCAATAATCAAAAACATCCAAAATTATGACTCCAGGGTTGGAAAACTCACACTTTTTGTGTTATGTAAAATTAAATAGGTCTAACAATTTTTTTCTTTTTCTTTATAAATTGAATATATTTTATGCTTCTGAAAGAAAATTACAGCTCCAAAGATGGAAACTTTAAAAAAATGATAAATTTTTTCACAAAACAAATATGTATGTATGTGTCTGTATACTATATATATGTACGTACGTTGGTAAAGGGTATATAAGATTCGGCACAGCCGAATATAGCACTCTTACTTGTTTTCTTTTGCGTTCTATAGCACAAAAATACAGATTCCGATTCTGAACGGAATTAAGCTCTGTGACATGGCTGATTTTATTAGTTTGAGTTTGCCCACATAATAATAAGTTTGTGCATATAAAATAAGTTTTTTTAAGAATGAGTTCTTAAAATTTAAATAAGTTATTTATTAGAATTAACGAAATCAATCAGTTCGTCTATGGTTATATCTTCTTCATAACATTTTATTTTTAACAGAGTTTCTAAATGACAATCTGTTAATTTGTTTCTATATTTGTTTTTTATATACGTACATACGTCATTGCCGAAAACGTTTGCTCGCATATGTATGTAGTAGGAAACATTGAAAAAACTTTTAATATTAAATCTCTAGTAACACCATATTTATTTGGGCAAATATTTTTCCAGAAATTAATACCGGTTTCCATTGGAATTGTTAAGTCAGTACGCATTAGCCGCATTATGTTTTCAGGAACGTTGTCCATTGAACATGAAATAGGATTTTGGTAAATATTGATCGCATATTCAATGAAATCTTTTACCGAAATTTTCTAACAGTTTCTTTAGCTCTTTGCTATATATATTTAATTTTACTGGGTTTGAACATTTTTGAAATATTTCACTTGTGTTTGGAAAATTTCGCAAATCCTGTTTTTCAAGCTGTTTTATCAAAATTTCTAACTTACTAGAAAACTCTTTTACCGCAAAGAATAGATCACATATATTTTTGTTTTTGCCTTGCAATACTAAATTTAAATTATTAATTTGAAGCGTAATGTCGGAAAGAAATGCCAGATCAAACAAAAAATCGGTAGATGTTATTGAATCGATGTCTTTAGGCCAGGCCAAATCTTTAAGGAATGATGCAATTTCCTCTCTTAGGCAAAATAGGCGCTGAAGACATTTTCCACGTTAATACTTGTATTATAGTGTGAAACGGCCTTTAGCAATATCTTGTTTCCAACTGTAAAATTCGTTCTTAATAAAAACTGTATCTGTTACGATGGAACAGATTTAAGGTAACAGTTTTATTAAATAAATGTTGCCGTAGTGCAATTTTTTTTAAACATAAATTTTTTCCAACAAAAAAATCTTTGTGAAAAATTTTTGTCATATATTGTCAATATATTTCACAATCGTATGAAGTTTTTTGATATAAATTTTTCACACGTTCGGAAATTTCCATGCAAAATTTTATTTATGATAAGCCTGTATATACATAGGTATTTACCTTTTTGTCTTTGCTCTATGGCTGATTTCATGACAAGTCCATTGAGAGTTTTTTGGCGACAAAAAACATCTTCCAAAGCCTTACAGCGTTTAACTTTTTGTACAAACGCTTCATGCAACTGATTGTACTTGCGTTTGATCTTCTCCAACTTTTCATACATACGATCACGTTCTTCTTCCAATTTGAAAGCTTTTAATTTGGCTTCGATGTGTACAGCGGAACTGGAATGTTGTTCAGCTGTCAAATTTTGAAGTTTTTGACGCAGCAGAGCATTTTCTTGGCTCAAACGAACATTTTGGGCATTTGCTTAACATTGAAATAATTAAAATATTAAATATTACAATTAAAAGGTGGCTAGGTACTTTGTTATGACTTACCAAGCTCTAGCTCAACTCTAAGAAAATCTTCTTTCGATGCTCTAACGCCATCCATGACACTTCGGCTTCAGTTAAATATTATATTATTTTTTCTTCTGTCTTATTTTATTTATGTTTTTTTATTTTGTGTGTCCACATGATAGTTTACACAAAAAATAATATTATCAAATGGCAGTGAATCAAAAAACTCAATATTATTTCTTTCTTATCTGTTTAGGTATTTGATAAGAATTAAGGCACCTGCACCAGGTAGTAGCGAAGACACAGCTGAGCTATTTTTTTTTTCAAATTTAAGTTGCCAAGAAACTTCAAAAATTGTGTACGAAAAAGATATTGAAAAATTTTTTTAAAACAATTTAAAAAAAAATTTTATTAAAACAAATTCTTTGTCAACTAATTTAAAAATATTTAAAATTGTGAAAAGTTCTTTACGTTGCATATTTTGTTAGTGGTAGCCTCCGTGGAGAAATTTTTTCAACTTTATGTGAACAATTCTTATTTGTATTTTGTTAACAATCCGATAGCCAGTAGTTGCTAGTGCTTTGTTTCTTTTAGTTAAGTTTATTGTAATTTTAATTATAATAAATTAAAAATAATAATAATAATAAATTTCGTTAAACAAATTCTATTTTTGACAACTCAACTCTCAACTAAAAAAACCATATATTTGACAGCGCATAGAGAAAGAGACCTAAGGGTAAAAAAAAAATCAATTTTCACTTTTTTTTTTGATGTGGACAACATCTGAGCATCGAATGAGACCGATCCCATGCCCCAAAAGTGTTCCCTCCCAGAGATATGCGTGTTTTATGATATTGATGGTACACCAAAGATACACGTATTTAAATCTTTAAAATGGCTCTCCTGAACAAAACCGGTTTTTACCCTTAGGTCCCTTTCTATTTTGCGCGTCACATATATATGTATGTAGTTTTGTTCATTGTTGTATTTTTGTAATCTTGATATTACCTGGCAATTAATGTGCCTTGATAAAAAATAAACAAAATACAATTTTGATGTTTAATGTGAAAATTATTTTAAGTGACACACATGTAGAGATGGGCGCGTGTCGAATTTTTCCAACACGAACGTACGAAACACGCACGCTAAAAATTTTGTCAACACGATACTGCACAACACGCACGAAATATTATTGCTATGGTATTTGAAAATCAGAAAATTTAATAGATTTTTTTCAAAAGTCGCTTTTTAAAATATGGCACCAAGTGCTAATACTATCAGTTTACGTACAGAGGTCCACACAATATCAACAAATATGCTGGTGTTGTGTGTTTGACGATACAAAATATTTAATTTTTTCTCTACTTGAAATGCATTCATACATATTTTACATCTAAAATCGTTGCGTCCTTTAAGTGTCAATTTTCCTCAACACGAAACGACCCGAACAAATTTTTTGTCACGAACACTTCGTGTTTGGTCGTGCGTGTTCGTGTCATGAAAAAAAAACGCGACACGCGCCCATCTCTACTCACATGTTTAGTTCATTAGTTCACCACTGCAAAACTATTTAGCAAAAACTGAAACCATAGTGGTGAATATAATCTTAAAACAAATACATACAGTCAGCGTTACCGTTGTAATATTTCAAAAAGTGGCACAAAGAGGGGATTAAAAATAAAGTGGAATCAAAAAGGGGAGTATAAGAATAAAAGCAGCAACCTTAAAAACAAGACATATTAAAAAAAATCTGCTTATTTTTAAAAACATTTATTTTTATGATAAAGTAAAGCCACAAAATATAAAAATAGTTCATATAATCTGTGCTTATAATAATAAATTACTTGAATTTTCTATATATATATTTTCTATATATATTTTCTATATAAATTTTTAATGCTTTTTTGGCATTGGTACTTATTTAAAAAAGAACAAATTCATGCTTATTTACTTTAGAGGAAATTTATTTAACTTTTGCTAAATATCTGAATATTGAATTCTGAAGAGACACGCACAATACAATTCTATAAATTTTTTGTACATTGCATTTTTTAATTAACGGAAAAGGTAGTTTTTAGAAATTTTTAATAGTTAACAAATGCCAATTTTGGAAACTGTATATATGTACTTTTGAATAAGTTCATCATTTGGAATCCAGTCTTCCAAATCACTTTGCTACTAACTTAAAGCATATATCATGGAATGACAAGTTTCAACTCTTAGCCCGTTAGTTAATTTATTTTCTAATGATGCGCACTATTATGCAACAAACTAAATGTATATGAAGCAAATATAAGCAACTTTCGACATCAGTTTTCATCCATGCAATTTGAAAAATTACTGTTTTCGTACCAACATTTCAAGTTGAGATATTTTGTAAATGGCATCACAGCTTTCTTTATTCGCTTAGCTTTCTTATACGCGTAACTTTAACTGTCTTACAAAAACCTCAAGTTCGTATATTATATTACTGAAAACGGAAACAATTCAATAAATACCGGATCTAAATAAATACTTTAATACAATCAGTCTTTTATCGCTTCTACATACAGACAAAGGTATACGAATATTAATTATGCGAAAGATATGCATAAGCTAACCACGCATGACAAGCAAAAAGATGTCGTATAAGCTTGCTTATATACGAGTATCAATATATTAAAACAGCATAACTTATGTATTAATAAATCCGAAAGTACACAAAAGTACATCTGCATTTAGTAAAAACTATCAAAAGTGGCAAAAATTAGAAAAAAGTATCAAAGTTGGCTGCATTTTGTAAAGGTAGCAAGCAAGGTAGTATCCAAGCAGTCGAAAAAATGGCAAATTGCTACTTTAGTAGCACCAACGGTAACGCTGCATACAGTGATGGTAAATATTCAGTATTGAGTTATGTTACTTTTTTTATAAAGAGAACTAACACAATCAGGCATTAAATGCCTACTACTATTACTAGGTGTTACCTTCTTTAGGAAAGGAATACTGAGAGAGAAGACCACCTGCCTTGAAGCAAGAGATACAACTCTACTTTTTTTGCACGTTTGCAATGCAGTGTTGCAGCCTTTCTAATAATGCAGTGTTGCAGCGTTTCTAAAAATGCAGTGTTGCAGCGAGACAGGGTTCGAACCCAGGACCTTCGGTTTTGTACTGAACGTGCTAACTACTTCAGCTATCGCCATCCTCAATTACTGTTTTTTTTCATCAATATTTTTTCAAAATAATATAATAGACATAAATATCGATATCTGAATTTGAAAACGCTCGAACGAAAACAAATTTTAAATCAAATGCGAGGAAGAGGCGAAAATTTGACATTTTCCAGACGAAAAAGTTAAGTTTCAAGGAAACAAATGGAAGCTACAACCTCTCAGTAAAAAAAAATAATTTTTAATATCGGCCTACATACGACTTATTATCAAGTAACACACATAAGAAAATATAACTGATGGCAATCCTGCGTGACAGGGCTGCTAGACTTTTGTTCCCATTTTGATGCTTACGGTGGCTAGATGTCGAATGTAGTTTTGACTAAGCCGATAGATGATATATCTTTTTATGCAGGGAAATTTTCGGATTTTTCTCAAATGAAGTTCATTGAAAATGGTAAAACAAAGTGGCACCGCATGCCATTTTTGCCGGATTTTTTTTCAATTTTGAAGCTTAAGAAGTCAACATGAAGCAGATAGATGGTGCATTTTTTCTTGCGTGGACGTTTTGGGATTTTCTCATATAAAGTTCATTAAAAATGGTTAAAGAAGTGACGTTTTCGCATACCAGGGTTCCTAGACTTTTCTTTTGGAGCTTAAGGGTGTCTAAATGTCGAATGTGGTTTGGACTAAAATGGTAGATAACTCATTTTTTCGCGGGGACGTTTTCGGATCAAAAAAGTGGCGTCAGCGTGCGCCGGGGAAAATATTTAGCTGGTGAGAAAAACAAAAGTGAGGAGTATTTAAAACCTTTGATTTCGGATTTTTTCCTTTCAGCTATTTGGAACAAGGGGATTCTGAATAGAGAAATGATCTGGTTAATTATTTTCGGTCTCTGGTTGTTTTTTTTTAGCTGATAGTACCCCAAGTTAAATATTAAATGAAACACTTATATGGCTTTTGGCTATTATTTTGCTTAAAATACTTTATTTTCTTTTACGATTCACATAAATTAGCTTTAATTAAGGCATAATTTTCAAATAATTACAAAATATTCATACTGTGTAAAATTTAAATTCTCTCTTCGTTAAAAAAAAATTTTAAATTTTTTATGCATACTTTTTTTCTTAGTAAATTTAATTTTTAAAATTGTTTTATATGTATTGATGTATGTATTTTATTTTGCTGGATAAAACAAAACAGCGTAACTTTTAATTGAGGGAATTTATTCCAAAATCATTTTGTCTTTATAAAACAGAGTGATTCTAAAGTGTTTTATCGTTTTGTTTGTTGTTCTAAAATGTTTAGTTTTTTTTTCTTTTGCAATAAAATCAGTTTATAATAGTTTTAGTTTTCTTTCGCTAAATAATTTTTATAAGTATCGTTTTGTTGTATGTATGTAATTATTTATTTTTTTTCTACTGGTTAAACTGATTTTACTCAGATATCTGTTCACAGCACTTTATTTCATTGACAATTGTAATTAATTTTCCATTTAAATATTTATTATTAATTTTTTATTGGTTTTTTCTTTTAATACGTTTTTTTTCCAATAAGCTTTTAAATTTTGTAAGCTAAAATCCATAATTTTCACTTTTATTTAAAAACGCTTTCATTTCTATAACTTTTTTGCTTTTGTTCTTATACCATCGGATATGAATGGTTAATTTATTTTAAAATTAACTCTTGTTGTTGTATATTTGTTTTAAGTTTTTTATTAAATTTAACTTTTTTTATTTACTACTTATGGGATGTATGTGTGTAAATATTTTAATAATAATTTTAAATTAAATTATAGTTTTTTCTTTTAAATATAAATAATGTGTGTAAATTCATGTTCAAATTTATTTTTCTAAATATTTTAAATAGTTGTATGATGTTTACTAAATAGTTTTATTATTCATTTATTTTTTAATTTAAATTTCAAGGGATATCCATGAATTAGGTCAAAGGGGTCGTAGTATTTGAACAACTTTCTATTCTGTCATCATTTAGCGACAGCTTTAAATTGAGGTCATCAGCACAGAAATGGTGTAAGCCAAATGGTGTAAGCCGCAATTACTTAATTAAACAATTGCTCTATTTAGTTATATTTATTAGTTTGTTATATTATGATCTGTGCAAACACGATTTTTCAGTTCCATCTTCTTTAGAATATCAAGAGGTGGTTTACTTTACTTTTTCTGATACTTGGTAATGTAACCAAGACCAAGGCATTAAGAGCTGTCGGATTAGCTTTCACCGATTACATTGTGACCAATTTAAAGTTCCATCTTCTGTCCATTTAACATTCAATATGACACTTCAAAAAAAAAAAAAAAAAAAAATCATGAATGACCCTTTAATGTTAATTTTTAAAGTATTTGTTTTCTTGTATCTTTGTTTGTATTATGATTTTTTTTTTTAATTTGCTTCAGTTGCACTCATATCACACGCTTACAATACAGTTTCTATCCAACTATTTACTTAAAATCTATTAAATAAAACTAATTGCATTTAGTCGTAATAATAATTATTATTAATTTTGCATTTCTAGTAATTGATACTTTATAACTAATTGCTAAACTTAATTATTGTGTATTAATTATTTTAATAATTATTATTTTCTTTTAACTACACACTCTCTAAGCTATTCGCGTTTAATTCCAGTACACAATGCACGTAAAAATTTAAATTGACTTTGTCGTTTTCACAAAAGAGAAGAATAAAAGGGTTAATTAATTTTGTTAGTAACTATATTGTTGTTGAACAAAAAGAAGAAGAAAAGAACGAACAGTAGGAAAAATTAAGTACAATTTAAATGAATGGATTGAAAGAGCGGTCAAGTTAAGGAAGACATAAATTAAAACAAACAAAAAATTAGAGATGCATAAAAATTAAGAATATCGTACTTGAGGGTTAGTTACACGATCAAGTTTTGTCTTTAAAATTACAATACACTCACACTTTTTAACGGATACATTCATACTTTTAAAATTTGCAGCGAACTTGCTTTCAAATTTTCTTTCCAATCCTGTGTTCAAATTTACAGGCAAAAACAAATGATAGCAATTTTAATGAGCATATTTTTCGTTTTCGTTTTCAAATTTTCCGCCACTATATGTTTTTGTGTTGTCTTTTATTACAAATGATATTATAAAATAGTAATTGAATTAAAATAAATATATGTACATGTGAATAAAATAATAAGTACAGTGGATGATGTGTGGCGACGGCATCTTGAAAATAAAATTGCTTTTAAACTGCGTGCAACCTATAAACGTCACAACTTTAAATTAAGTGACTTTTTGGACACCAGTAGGTGTGAAAAACTTAAAAGAAAATCTTGGCCGTATAACTTTAGCGTTGGCGACTGCAAGGACAATTTTTACGGCGGTTTTTATATTGAAAGCTTTGTCCCTGAATTTTCGTGTGCTGTTTGAGCGTCTTTTACAGCGCACTCTTTTTGATGTTTATTCGGTTTCTGCTTCTTAGGTCCCTTTTCACAATGTATAGTTAAGAACTAACGTGAATTACAAGTTCTTCATATAAAACTTGCCTTTAATTGTACATTGTGAAAAGGGGCGTCAATGACTCATTTGATATAGTGTTGCCGTAAATGACACAAACTTTAATTTGTCAAACAAAATGGAAAATAAGGACAACTGGAAGCAACGATTGTACGCAACATGAAAGCAAGGCTAACAGCAGATCTGCCCCATTATTCTCGAACTCGCTAAATATAAATCTCCATCGCTCAAAATCCAGGAATGCAACTTTCAAACGTGTACTACTAAATCAGGTAATGGCTTCAAAATTTAATCCGGTGAAATTTTAGTGTTTCATACAGGGACCGTTATATGTTAAATTAAATTTTAAAAATTAAAATATTTTTGAGCCAAAAAATAATAATCAAAAAGTAACTCACAAAATGTGAGGAATATATGAGGAGCCGCAGAACAGAAGGTGCTTTTCCGTTTCTCGAAAAATTGGTTTTTTGGTATTTTTATAATATTTAGGTTGAAATCTTGTAGAAACAATCAAGTTAGCATTATTATTATTATTTTTTTTACAAAGTAAATGGGTTCTAAAAAATTTATGCTTAACAAAAGGTGCTTTTTTAATATATTAGATCAGGTTGAATCACATTCAGTCAAAATTTTATCGTCACATATGTATGTGTATTCGCATTACACAATGTACTTTTGCCTTCTATTAACAAAACGCGATTTTTTTACTTTTTTTAACAAGAGGTGTTTTTTTACTTTTTTTCCTTAACAAAAAGTGATTTTTTGCTTTCTTTTTTTACAAAAGGTGCTTTTTCCGAAATAAAATTGGAATTATGTATATCAAACATCCTTCACATTTAATGGGGTGACTTATGACAGTTAGATGCATCTGTAGATAAGTAAAAAACTTGTTAGCATTTCCAGGCTCTTGCAGTTTTTTAAAGGGGCGAAAAAAATAAATCTCGATTTCCCAAAAATTTGCAATGAGCAAAAAAGCACCTTTTGTTCTGCGGCTCCTCATAAAAAGTCACAAAATAACTTTTATTTTCTGAAGAATAAATAAATGTAACCCACTGTTTGTGTAAGACGTTTGAGTTAGAAATCATGGCGTTATTGTAATAGATTAAAGGAAACTTGTACAACTTTTCTTTAATCTATTACAGAAACGCCAAGATTTTTAACTCAAACGTCTTACACAAACAGAGGGTAAAAAACAATCGGTAAAGTTGAGTTTTTTAATAAAAACCAAATACATAAAAATCTTTGCATCTATAGGTAGTCCATGTAACATGGAGTATCTCGCTATATTCCTTGTGCACGTAGGAATTCTCTCTCAGTGTAATTTTTTCAGTTTAAATTTGGAAAATAATCGTTATTTGTGATTCCTGGTTTCATGTCATCGCCAACAATTTTAAACTTTTTGTTTGTTCAGCATTTTAGCGATCGAATTTAGCTTAAGTTTTCGCGAGTTACAGAGTCATCATCTGCTAATGTCGCTGGTGTGCAATCAAGCAAAACGGTCGTAAGTTTTTTGAGAGCAGACAATTTAGCACTAAAAATATACACGTTTGTTTTTAGAAGTATTGCATTTCATTTCAAAATGACTTCACCTCATTGAATTCGCCTTAATGAAGAATTCGGAAAATATAAGAGAAGAACACTTGA
This sequence comes from Tachina lurida, assembly GCA_944452675.1. Lineage (NCBI taxonomy): Eukaryota > Metazoa > Arthropoda > Insecta > Diptera > Tachinidae > Tachina > Tachina lurida. Next base: position 43,937,820 of record OX101753.1, read on the forward strand.
AAAAAAAAGTTTGATTTAAATACCTTGTAATTGATTACCGATTTCTTCTAAACATAAACGAAAGCATTGCCAATTGCCATAACATTTAATTCTTATTTGTTTTAACTATTATATCACTATCTTCCTACTTTATACATTCCACTGCGAAACACGTGGTTTTGAAAATACTGCTGTCTTCTTCGTTTACATAGCTTTCAATTTCTTTTGTTGGAGTACCCTTTTGCAACACAATGACGAAAAGCAACAGGTGAATGACTTTTACAGAAGTTGTGGGGATGAAGAAAACGAATAATATTCCGAACATCTCCTTTGTCATTGGGCCAATTTCAGACGTAAAATGTTTGGTAAAAGAAAACTCACACATAAAACCTGCCTCATTCATATAAGTTTACACAGGACTCGTAATTTCTTCAAAGAAACCAGGTGACTGGAAAATAAAACTCGACGAAAGATATGATTGCATACAAAGCATTGGTTGCAGCACTGATAAACTCAGCTCCAAGTTGTTATATTTCTGATGAAACATCAATGAATTTGACACATGGTTATCACAGGATGGAAGTGTTAAAAAAACTGAATGGCATGCATTTAAAAAGTTGTCTATAGAACAATTTTTGTTACAAACAACTATCTTTGAATATTAAATTCAGTACCTGTAGTGATTGGTATGCAATGAAAGTGGTAAAACTTTGGAACTAGTTCCTAATTCATTTGCTGGGCGTTCATCCATTTGTGTCAGCGTCCGGCAGCAATGCCTGGTTGCTCTCATTCGCTAATTATAAAGTACAATGTAAAAAGTCCTTCTTGCTTCAATTTAAATAGCAACTCATGTTTTCTTTGTAAAGCTATACTAAAATTACTGTATTTATATTTTTATAATTCTAAATTATATATGGTGAGTTTTTCTATAAGCATTGGAGTTTTGTAAGATTTTTGAGTTGTGGTTGATGTCCACTGATGAGACTCAACGATATACATACATCTAAATGTGGTTAACACACATCAAAAAAACTTTATTGAATAATAATTCATACAGACACTAACAAAAAACATTTTAGCGCTTATTATGAGTTGTATTCGATTTTCGATCTTGGCTACGTATCGAACATCGAAAATCGAATGTCTAATTTATATTACGACCATCAAAAATTTTGCTGAGGAACGAATGTTCTATCGAATTAAATTTTGCCTTCGAGGAAGTGTTTTAATGGGTAAAATTGCTTAAATCTCAATGTCAAACAATTGTATTTACATACATATTTTTAGACATACAAACACAGAGTGTAAACTATTTTTTCGAATTTATGTAAATCTAAGGTCGTAAGCACTAAACAATTTGAAGTTTTACTTTCAAAGTTTCACAGCTGTGCAGTGCATTTTAATTTCCATTATAATAATGACCTTTGTTGACATTATACATTGAACATTTCTTTCAATGCATTTGAAGTAAACTCCCGTGCATGTTCTAGAGCGATTGGTTTAGTTTTTCTTCAATCAAGGCGTGTGACACGTACATAGCTGCGAGAGTAAATGAGAGCCAACGATCGCTAGACTTGTTTTCGATGCCGGTGTTTTATGTTATTAAGGTCCATATTATGAAAACCCCTCTATCTTCGACTGTAGTCGAAAGTGCTGATCGAACGAATATCGTTATTGTGAATATCACGCAGTGTGATTTTTAAATTTGCAAAAATTTTAAGAATCATTTGTGCTCAAGAATCAAACAGAGCAATGGAAATTAAAATACACTTGGCCCTGCCCAGCAAATTGTAGATTTTTTTTTCATAAGTCAAACTTATCGAATTGTTTAGCCCTTACCACCTTATATATATAAATAAAATCTATCCAAAAATAAAAAAACAATCCTTCATAATATACATTTTACATTAGATTTTCGATATTCAATAGTCAGCTAAGATCGAAAATCGATTGCAACTCATAATAAGGGGCCTGTATACTACATACGATGCTTGTTACTTGAATGTGCCCTTAATTATAAAAGTGGTATAAGTCACATATTTCTTTGGTCAGAATATTTAGTAGATTTCATTTGAAGTATTAAGGCAGACTTAGTTTCTGTTCTCTGTTCTGTTACGAATCAGCTGACTGTTTTTTGTTTATATAAATCTAATACAAGTCGTTAGTTTTTCTGTTTCGTTCTGTTCAACTTGTGGAAATAAAACAATTGTAAGTGACAGCATAAATTAAATAAAAATATTTTGAAATAAATTGTAATTATTTGAAAATATTAAGTTTTTACCAGAAAAACATAAAATTATTTTGAAACTAACAATGGACGATGCAAAACTCATCACATTACTGGAAAACTATATCCCTACTGGTCACAAACAGCTTATAAGTTATTACAGAAAAAGTAAATACTCGAATTTAGAAGCAGAATGGTACAGCACATAACAGCAACAGAAAGCAAAGACTAATGAAGCCTTTAGTCTCGATTAACATAAATTTATTTAATATTTATTAAAATGTTTTTAAATTTTTTTTTAAATTTATTTAATATTTCGAAGCAAGAATGCATATCACTCGGACCACTTTCATAGATTAGTTTTATCAATTTTGAACGGATATACATATTATGTTGTAAAGCAGATATTCGCGGATTACAAAACTTTGAGTTTGAGTTTTAAATTCCACATTCTTACTATTAATTTGAAAATTGTGAATGGATTTTTTTTATTTAAAGACTGTTTTACAATTGGTTCAATTCATTGGTTATATTAAGATCCGGAGCATGTGAAGCCCAATTTAGAAGTTCTGCATCTTGTTTACGAGTTCACTATTTTATAGCTCCGGCAGTCTGAATTGGAGCATTTTCGTGTTGTTATATTCACGGTTTTTAAACTGTGGCAACGCGCCTCCTTTTGTACGATGGTACACTAATTTCTTTCATGTACCAAGTTGATAGTGCCATAGAAGATCATGATAACCGATACCACAATTTCGCTTTCCCTACTGTGTCTTCTTAACATTTCTTCCTTTCTTAAATCATGGAAATTATATCCATCTGGTCAATAGATATTAAACTTTTTTGGTCACTAAAATATGCTTTAAAAATAGGTCAAACTAAAATCTTTTTTTAAGCGATTGTCAGTGTGTATTAAACAGAGTTAAAAGTACCTTAAAAATAAAAATAATAACGCAGTGCAATGATTTCAGTGAATTTTAGCTGTAGTTGCTAAAAATTCGTAAAATATTTTGCTTACCAAAAACTTACGACCTGGCCCACGATGTCGATAAGAAAGTTTCTATTGCTTACTTATTTTGAAAACAAAAATAGTATAAGAAAATTGGTTTTTGTTTTCAATATCAGCAAGCGATAGAAAGTTTCTGGTCAGCATCGTGGGCCAGGCCCTTAGTTTTGTTTTGAAGTTAACGAGGAAAATTAGTCAATTTTAAGGAGCAGAAAAGCAAATAATTAAGTTAAAGGGACTCCTACAAAATTAAACTTCAAATTTTTACCACTCTTAGATGTGAAGGAACAAAAAAAAAACTCCCTTTGATACTAATAAATGGGAATGTATTGTACATGTGGTAGTAAAAGAAAATTAACATGAAAAAAGATTCTCCTTAGATGTGAACAATTTCTTGTCCCTCCTCCACGACCTCATCATCGTCGTCATCATCGTTTTCGTTGCTCTCGTTGTCTATCAGACCGCTGCGATCATCATCAATTTGGATTTTCTGATGAGAGGAGTTGCGTGAATGTTTTTTATTATTGCTGTTACTCATGCCGGGCACGGTTACAACGCCAACAGCTATTGCATGATCATTGGCACCAGCATTAGCCACATGGTTTAAGTCTTTCGAGTTTGTACGGCGATGTCTTAATATACTTAAAGCCGATTCAGTAATTAAAGCGGTATTAGTGGGGCCGCCGGCATTTGTATTTGTTTGTGAAACCTTAATATTCAAGTCCTTGGAGTTGTTGCGTGAGTGACCTCTTGAGGCCGATTCGTTAGTCTCATTTGAATTTTTCAATTTACTTTCCACCACATTTTTGAGCAAATTAACGTTTTTCTTATTGTTGTTGTGATGGAGATGATTGTTGTGGTGGTGATTATTTTGACCACGGAAGATTTCTGGATCGAATCTTATATTATTGGGCATATAGATTTGATCGTATGAATGATTGCGTGAATGTTTGCGCACGAAATGACCACAACCGGTGGTCAGTTCGTCTTCGTCCTCTTCGTCTTCTTGAGGCTTGAGTTGATTTTGTATGAAACGTATGCTGAAATTCGGATCATTTTGGGAACAGGAATTTGAGTGAGCCACCAATTTGTGGCGAAATTCTGTGTTAAGGTCACTTGAATTGTTGCGGGAATGTGTGTGAAGTTTTTTAAGATTTTTGAATTTTGAAGTCTCACAAACGTCCATGTTTGCGTTCGTATTGTGATCCTTTGAAAAGCTGCGTATCATTTTGACATCACACGAAGCACTGCGGAAATGTTTTTTAGATTTGGTTTGAGGAACTGCTTGTCCATTCGATACCATAGCATTGTTGCATTTATCGTAGCTGTGCGAAAAGAAATATTCGTATAAAAATTAAGAACTTCAAACATTTATTTCCGTAACTTACCCATATTCAAGCTGTATTGTGCGGGAATTGTTGCGGGAATGACGATAGTTGTCCGTCTTTAAGGCCAATTCACCATCATCATAGTTGGGATTGTTGTCATGGCCGGACAGTTTTTCTTCAAAAACTATAATGACATTGGTTAATTAATTAAGTTAAATTTATTATTTATTTTAAATTTAGATAAACGGTGAAATTTCTCACTTCCTCAATGAGAAATAAGATATACTCCAGATTCCTATAACAATTAAGATTAATTGCAAATGCGAATGTCCTAAACGGATAAACTAAGAAAATCATTGAAGCTATTAAACACAAATAAAATTTTGCATCCAATTAAAAAAAAAACTAATATGTTTTAGGTATTACCTACAGTGAGACATAATAAACTAAGTAAACATTTCTTTTTGAAAATTAAATTATTGACCCTTTAAAAACTGTCAAGAAGTGATTAACCGCAGAATTTAATTTAATGTTTAATTTAATTTGCAAGGAAATCAGAGGAATCTTGAGTACGACATTTTGTGAAAATAATATCAAGTTATAAAAATATTTATGGTTTATAATTTGAAGACAAATAGCAAAACGCAATTATGTTTCGTAGCAATAATTTGATGATAAACTAAAATTCTTTTAATTGCACGAGCGACAAGTGGCCCTCTTTAGTACTTCATATCAACGATACTGAACGATCTAAGTTGGTAATATTTGAAATTATAGTCCAGAGACCTTTCCACTCATAGATCCTCAGGTTGCATTGCGAATCTCTTCTAAGAAAAGCAAAACATTCCAATGCCCAAAAAAACTGAGTTGCAAATTATGTGTATTATGTGAAACAGGCAATATCTTTGGTTTAGCAAACAACCCCAGATATCCGTACTCATGTTTTAGACTCGGCAGGTTTTCTTGAGTTTGTGTGAGAGAGGGGAAAGAAGAAAGAAGAGGGGTACTGACTTGCTTGTACAGAACAGTTACTTCAATTCTTTGTTGTTATTTCATTCGTTGCATTAAAACAATAGGAAAGTTGAACAAGAAACCGTCTATGTGTAAACAAACGAGCAGTCTTAAAAGAGAATTGAAGAGAACTGCTTCAAGAAAAACTGCTTAGTCTAAAACAATACTTATTTTCTCGCAAAATCTTCTACGCAGCCACTTTTGTCTGTGCCGTTATAGTCTTCAGCAATGAAACACAATTATTTTCACGTTCTTAGCCTCTTTTTCGTTGACTTTACAATGCTCCTACCAGGATACTGGGAACATCCCTGTTCATTATCAATATTACTTCGGAACTCACCAAGAGGAGTGTCTACCGCAAGCCCCTCCAGACATTTCAATCCTTCTTACTTTCCCAGGAATGGGTAGTTCTACATAGAACAGTTACTGAGATCTTTAATTGGCGATTTTGCCGATACTTTCTTCACTGTTATATCTTGGGAACGACTGAGCTACATAATTGTCCTTCAAAGTCTATAACTATAGTGATGCACTGCTAACTCCTGCCCAGGAAAAGAAATAGTGCTAGTGAAGGTGTCTATACCGACGAATTTGGCCTGTTCAATGAACGTAGCCTCCTTCACTCAAAAATAGATATAGAACTGAGTTATTCGCTTTGCAAGCGACAGGAAACTGTAATGAGGTTCTGCACTTTGGGTACCATGCTAACAGTCTGGATACACCCTGCATTCTGTTCCTATAAACACACGCCACATTCACTCTCTGGACAAACGACATTTAAGTTGCCTGAGGGAACCGCCAACGAAAGATCTAAGAAGCCTGCACTCCCTTATCAGTACCAGCGGTTGGTTCTATTATTTAATTCACATCATCCCCGTTTATTTTTCCCCTTTTTACCTTCTCCTCTTTCGCAGCGACTATTTAACCTAATCTAACTTGAATAAAAATCGTATCAATATGCGGTTTGGTTTTTATATGGGTCAGGTCATTATGATATATGTATCTATTTATATTTCAAATTAATTCGCTTCCTCGTGGTCAAAAGAAGTAAAATTGTTATACTGTCCACATCTATATAAATAGTACAAAATCATTGTAATCAGTTTGTAAAAAACAGGATGAGTTAGAAAAAAATATTATTTCTCAGTAGCCGTTTGACTTTCCTTAATAAATTTAATTTTTTTGGACATACACTCATGAAAATGTTTTTGAGTGGATGGATTTTCTTCAATTATATCATAATCAATAAAAAAGAAGATTTTGAACTTTTTGTGAGTTATGCCTTTTTTTAAATTGACGATAAATATTTGTTCATATGTAATATATAAAAGTGTTTGCAATGACTTACGTTTATCTAAACTAATTATGGATCCGATCACAGGATCCATTGCATTTAAGGGTTTCATTTTATCCAACTGCTTGCGTCGTCTCACCAGCCACCAGTCGATCATAAATATGGCTAAAGCTACAATTTTAACCGAAGCACAAAGTCCAACATATCTAGAAGTTTGTACAGCAAAAATATAAAAATTTCACCAAATATTCACAACTATTAAACATACTTGTATCGAAATTTCTCAATATCGTAGATAAGACAGCGACCACCTTTCTGACCACAAGAAGATTTCCACAGCAAACAAGTGGAATCAATGAGATTACCAAAAAGTATGGGAGCTGGTATGTAACCAAACAGACGGAAGATAACAAATTGCATGCCTAAAGCAAATGAACGTTCCTCTTCGGACACAGAACGCAGCACAATCATAAGCAGTGGCATTTGGGTGGCAGCCACGATGAAGGTCATGAAGAAGAGTAAAATAAGGAATGGATAAATATTGCGACAGGGGTTGGCACAAGGACCGGCAGTGGCTACAGGAACTACAGTAACTTCAGCGAAATTTTCATTGGCATTTAAGGCCTGGGCCTGGCTTCCACCGACGCCCAAATAAATGCTGCTGGAGATATTAGCATGAACACCTATTTAAAAACAGTTAAAATATTTAATATTTTCCTAAACTTTATGCCCTTAATCAAAGACTTACAAGCACAATTTGTATAATTTGAACTGGAAGAGAAGGCTGTACAGCCCGCATGACATGGACTAAAATAAGTGAGACCATTATTTCCGCACACCGGTTCCACATCGCTAGTCAGACACTCGCACCCAAAGTTGCAAGCAGCCGTCAAATTGACTTGGAATGGTTCCAGTGAACCCGGCTTGGTATTGTTGTAATACGGCATGGTAGTGCCGGCCATTTTCAAATTGTCACAGCCCAAAAAGAACAACATGGCAAACAAACACAAGCAAAAAATATTTGAAATGAGCACGAATGTCACCGCTCCCTTGGGTTTCAGTTGGAAACGTTTCAGTATACACCCACCGACAAAGATGCCAATACAAGCCCCTGGTATGGCAATAGATCCAGTAAAAACACTAGCTTGACTTTTACCCAGACTAAATTGGGTTTCCAAATATTTCGGCAAAAAGACCACAAAACCGGAAACAATCATCAGTTCCATGCAGGCACCCAGACATGTCACAATGTAAATGGGATTGGACACCAGTCGCAACATTGATTGTGGTATATCTGGAAAATATGAAATTCAAGGTAAATGAGTTTGTTTTAAATTGTTATTTATTTATTTGGAGAGTTCACCTTTGATATCCTTTCCATAGCCGGTATCAATTTTAGGTTTCTGCGGTTCCTCTTTGGTAGCCACCGAAAAGATTTCCTTTTTAATTTTTCCCGTTTCGTCGGTGTTACGTGGCAAACTGTTGGAATTATTGGGCAAAGCTGGCTGTATCACCACCGATGCTTTACGTATTTTCTTCTTCTCGTGCGTCAAGACCTATAAAATGTTTGTGATTTATTAATGTCAGCCGCAAGTGAAAATTGAAAAGTGCTCAACATTTTTTTGTTCAATAATAAAGTATACACATATGTAAATGCATTTTTAATTTCTTAAATTTTTGGCCGAAATATATATAGAACTGTAAGTCCTCGTCCACACAATGAAACACTTGCTGTGAAGTTTTTGTTTTGCAGCTTAATACATTTTCTCATATATTTCTCATAAGAATCAGGCGAGAATGACGTACTCAACAAGAACTTCGTGTACATGAAACAAAGGATTCGTAAAGCAGCTCTGGGCGAGTCAACATTACGCGTCGTTGGCAATTATTTCTTAAATGCAACCAGGCCACTGTTGTTTATTGGCCTTCGAGAGTTTTGCGTCTCACCGCATGTGATTAATGGTTGGCGTCGGTTAACGGTATCACCGCGATATCCCGTTGGTTTCCATTAACCACATGCAAAAACAAAAACAACTATAATAAAAACAACCACCACAAGGGAGTGGATCTTGGAAACTCCTACTTCCTATATGAAGGTATAGGTCATTCGCAGCAACCGAAGGAAGCTCCTACACAACAAAGCAAAATTATCACCACAAAGGTGGCACCATGGATTAAGTGTCCGAAGCCACCTTTTTTGACATACATAGTATGTCAGCACAGGAAGAAGAAGAAGAAGAAGACATGAAACAAAGTACCCTTTGCCATTCCTCTTTCTCCTCTCGTCAACAAACTCAAATGTTTTGCAGCAAATGTTTCACTGTATGGACGAGGACTAAATATTTTTTTTATGAAACTTTTTTCGACTATTCAAATTCATATTATCGAGAGTCGCCAGTATTAAATGCAGATATCAAAAGGCAGCGAAAAAGAAAAATTTTTTAATATAAATAAATATATGGCGGTTGACATGTCAAAAGTTGCTCTTGACCTACATACATATGGGTAATTCCACAGAATATCACTTACGCTGACCAATCAATTCAGCTTGTATTTCAGATCAATACGGAAAGATTTCTCTTTATCTTAAAAAAAAGGAAAATCTACTTACGCTTCTAAATATAAAAATTTAAATTTTCTGTGAAATACCAGCTTAATTGATTGATCATCGTACCTGACATCCTGTGGAATTGCCCATATGGATATTTCCAGTGCAAACAAAGAAAAACAAGGCAACTACCCATCGTGAAAACCCTTGTTAAAAGTGTTCGTCGAGGCCATAAATCCATGAGTTCGGCGCAGTGGATGCGCACTAACCTAACATAAGAATGGAATGGAATATTACAGAATATCAATAAGTGGATCAATAAGTGAAATATTCAAAATTCGAGAGTGATTTTTAAAGCAGAATTTTGATAAAGAAATTCTGCAGCATGAATTTTCATAAGTTTCTTTTTAAATACACTTCTAATAGGAATCTATAGAAATATCAGTTATTAAGTTAAAAGGAAAACAGATTTTCAGACTGATTTCCACATTTATATTTATTCATGTAAAGCAAGTTTTTGTTTCTTATAGGCTCTTTGAAATATGTTTTAAGTTTAAGTTTATTCCTATAGGCATAAACCTTACATAATGCTAGGAATACAACTAGGACGACGTCCACAACGACAAATTCGTCGATATGAATTCACTGAGTTAATTCGTCGTGTGAAGCACAACAACGACGTAAATTCGTCTTTCGTCGTTTAGATCTTATAATTGATAAACTTGGTTATTGTTTGTACAAAGAGAAAGAGAGAAAATTGTTTTTCGTCGTTTGTTGGTGTACAAAATAGAAAGAAATCTATCGGAGTGTTCGTCATGCACGAACATAAATGTGATTTATTTCTGATGACGAAAGTTCGCAACGAAAAATTCGTCGCTCCTCCAGTTATGTTCCTAGCATAAGATGAATATTTTATTTATTTAAAACATACTTTGCAAAGTGAATTTGCAAAATATAGCTGCACCAAAGTGACGCTTGTAGCAATGACCACATGCCCATGATATTAATAACAAATAATACATTTGTAAATGTATTTGTGAAGCAACAGCGTTGTCCGCAGAAGTATACAGTTATTTGAAGCAAACAAATCAACCACTGCGAGGAAGACGCAAAACTATCGAAATACGCGCCTGAATGCACTTAAGAAATAATTACGACGACGCGAGAGCTGTTCTCCCGCCCAGGGCGTCTACTCTCTAATGCGAAACGAAAGCAAATGTTTTCGAATTGTAATATTAATAATATACAAACTCAAATTGCAATGTTAATAATATATGTACAAACTCGCAGGCATTTCCTTTCGCTTCGAAACACAGAGTAGACCCCAGAGCTGCCTTACGACTGTTGGAAGTTTTTTCAGTACTAGAAATTTTTATTGAATTAATATTAATTGTTACTCAAAGGATTGTGTTCTCATGCAGAGCAATAACTGATGTAAAAAAAAGTATATTAAAGCTTTGTTGAATATTTACCTTGGGAAATGAAAAGAATGGAATTGCAACAATTAAAAGCAACACGCCACACAACAAAAAGCCACCCCACCACATGCCGACCCAACGACGATCTCCTTGATCTAAAAGAAAACAGAAAGGAAAAATAAAATTCAAATTAAAAACATGCTAAAATTTATAACAAATTAATTTGCACAAAACCAGGACATGCATAAAAACGTTCATACCATTTTCACCTTCCGTCCACTTCTACTGTAAAGCGATTTACTTACCAATGGAAATTATAGATGAAGAAAGCGAATCCATGTGAAACGATAATAAATATGCACCCAATAGAAAACCAACAACGGGACCAAAAGCCGCCATACTGTACATGCAACCAATATACATGGAAGAACTTTCCGTTTTGACATGGTCATCAACATATGTCGTGCCCAAAGTAAATAAAGGACTGCCACCGCAACCCAGCAGCAGCTGGGCAATGACAAACAGCAATACGGGGCCAAATGTGGACAGTTTGCCTTCGAGACAATTATCTTCGCGTAAAGTGTGGGGTGCCAAGGGAGGATTCGAAAGGCCACTTGAAAGTCTGCCTAAATCCATATCTTGACTACGCACTAAAGCGCTACGGCATATATTATCGCTCGTTTCATTAGCAATAGAAACTCCTGGATTGGGTTCACTTGTGAAATGAGGTACCATAAATACCAATGAACCAATACCCATTATGACGGCACCTTTACAAAAAAAAAAATTCGTACGAAAAAATACTTATTATTTGTTTTATCATAACTATATTTAAATACAAACCCACCTATGCCAATCCATACCGGTATGTGGCGTCGGCTGCCCAAATAACTTACAAATATCACGGTGATTACATTACCAATTTCATAACTGGACGCTATTAGACCCGAATAACTGGAGGGTATTTCGAAACGTTTCTCTATCGTTGTTATCACGGAATTAATATAACCCGAACTTAAAGCCTGCTGCAGCATTACCAACATGGACAGTAATAGAACGAATATTTTTATGCGGGCAAATTTCTGTATACCCCCGGGCCGACATCCCAAGATTCCACAGTCCTGTGAGCGCAAGTCATCATCGTCGTTATCGTTAAGGCCACATGTTGCAGGGTTATTGCCTGTCGCATGCAAATTACTATGATTATGCTGCGCATTACCAAGTACAGCCGAAGATTGGCGACTGTGACATTTGATAACGGTATCGGAGCAGGAGGACGTTTTAGCGTGTAAGTTGCGGGTATTATTTGCGATAACATTTGCATTAGCGGTCGTCATTGGCAACAATGACGATGCCGTCGTCGTTGTCGCTGTACTGCCAATTACATTTGAAGTTCCGATTTGATCTTCAGCTAAATCAATGCTGCTGTCATCGCCACTATTAGTTTCCGAGTAGAGGCCGGTCATCTGATACATTGACTCTTGACGTCTGTAATAGGAGAAATAAGATAAAATTTAGCTCTTTTGAATTTCGAATCAAGTGTTATTTAATTTAATAAATTGTATTGCGAGCAATGGGTGTGACGTAGTTAATGAAAGTAAGTAAAAAGTATTTAGCTTTAATTTCACTTTCTGTTCAGATGTTTAAAAAAGTGTATACATAGTGCAGGCTCTATTTCAGAAGGGAATTGATCCAATAGAAAGCAGATCAGGTAATCGCGCGATGACATGGAGGGAATAAAAATTAATTTTTATGCCAAAATTAGGAAAGGAAAGCTAGGCAAGTCCGAAAATATATTGTTCCACCGAAAACATTGAGATCACTAATGTAGTTGCACACTGTATTGAAAGATGTGTTTATATAGCTCTTTTGATTTCTTTCCTGCTTTTGATTTTGACCAATGTGTTATAGCTTGGATATGTGACTTAAAAAGATGCATAAATTGCGATAAAATGATAAGATGCAGAACGTGTCCAACGATTCCGCATGAGTTACAATCATACCCGGTCTACTTAAAATTATATTTGATGAAATCTTCAAACCATTCGACTACGTAGTTTCCGTGAAAATATCATAGAATATTATGAGGATAAAATAATATCTAAGCTTTCCTAATAACCGTCCAGGACTTGACATAAACTGGGAAAAATAGAAATTTGCTTGTTCACGACAAAACGGAAAGTGTCCGTATTTGAATAGAGCAATAATTAACCAAACAAGTAGTAATTAAAAAAATTAAAAAAACCCGACGGCATTCAACTTTGAACCGTTAAATATCCTAAATGGTCATTCGAAATGAAAAATCATAAGAAAAACACAAATATGATTTTAAAATACCTTTTGAAGGATACCCCCAGGGGAGTACATTTTTGACTACGGGTGTGGCAATACTGGGGCTCCAGCTGGGGTGATGTGGCTTTTTCCCTTGACGTACCTTTGGTACATTACCCATAGAACTTATGTGTTACTACCCGATCTCTGGCAACAGAGCAAAGGATGTGCACATATTTATACAAGGAAAACAGGTCTGTTTATGTCAACGAGGTACAGCGACACCGACTGCCCCAGAGTTCAAAAGACGATAGAGGTGAAGCCCTTGTGGTGGAACTTCGAGGTCTTACCAGAGGCTACTTCTGGTTCCACGGGTGCCGGTTGCCCGACAGTCACGCTGCTCTAGGAGTTTGGGTATATGTAGCGGTCGTCAGGATCCTTTGCTAAAAGGTCGATTTCGACCTACCCCACGGGTTTAAACGGATGATGTTGAGCAGTGTGGAGTGGGCACTGGATATTTAGCGACACAGGCATGCGTCCATCTCTGATGAGTGGTTGGGCTGTGCCGGCAAAGGTTGAGGTATTCTCTTGGAGACCTCGCTGTGAGTATAGGGAACTACCAAACACGCTGGGAGAATAGTCTGGGCTTCCCAGTGTTAAATCAATGCTAGTGATTGCCGTGACGTGGTCTGGCAGACACTATCCTAGATGCTGTTGCCATACAACACATAGTACTGTTTTCACAAAGTCATTACGGCGAATAGTTTAGATAGCTCAAAGTACCTTAGCAAGGTACTTGAACATAGTACAATGATAACTATATTCAAAGATTGCAACCTATGTGCCTTGAGGTGTAAGAAGGCGATGGTTGGCGTCTTGCCTACACCCTGTTCTTAGACAGTCGTGAGATAGGGCCGTAAAGGCAGGAGCTCACGATAATCTGAAACACATTTGTCGAAGGATGCCCATTTTGATACAGGTCCCCGACTTTTAATTTTTTTCGTATTTACAAAATGGCGTCTGTTGGCAGTCATATTGAATTTTTTACTACTACCACATTTTTAGTGACACTCCCAGGATTAAGACATAGGCTGATAAACACACTGTTGGACAGTGTTATGAAAGCTTTAATACATAAGAAAGCTCAATCTCTAATCGTCGTCCCTTCTCGGAATAATATTGATGGGGACATCAAGGTATAATATCATATTCATAGCAATTCATTAAAAAATTAATATCTGAACACAGTGGGCAGTAGTAGAGTCTTAAGTTTAACGAATCTCAGTCCCTAAGATATTTGATATCTGGTATATTTCCCATATAGAAGATTTGTCTTCTAATTTGTTCGAGTGTTTCATAATCTTCCTTCATAATATTTTTATATCAGCAACAACACTTCTTTTTAAAATAAGAATCTCTTTTGCAATTTCACTATTTGGATTTCTTCCGAGAATTTTGGTAGAGAGAACTTTTGGACAATTTTGATCTTTTTTTTCTAGTGTGATATTGTTCAGTGATATTCGTATTCTCTCCAGTTTATCCACCTCTTCCTTTTCAGCGATACACTGGTGTCCTGGAATCCTGTATTAGGTTAACTCATTTTTTCATTGAAGGATGCTTAGAGATGAAACGATACCACTAAGGTATCGATACTTTTAAACAGAGTGCGGATAGTGCTCGATTTAAACTCGCTCGCAAACGAATTCAATTCGAGCGAGTTTTATTTTTTGTATTGAAAAGAGGTACTGTTGTCTGCTCGCGAGTTAAAAAAAACTAACCAGCGTATTTAATTTTTGAGAATCGAACATAGGACTCGCGAAAACAATTTAAATTTTAAGAGTCAAAAATAAAGTTAAAAAGAATTATTCGTGAGTTTTATTAATTTTGTTTGTCCAAATTATGTTTTCTATAGGTCGCAATGTTGCTGAATGAGTTCGATACAAGTCTAGTGTTTTCAGTAGCTTGTTTTAGACACAAACCTATTTATAAACAAACCCATTTAAATTACATGTAGACTTGCATCAAACTCTTTCAGTAACTTGTTGAAATGTTTCACTACAAATGAACTGAACTACTGAGCTAACTGAATGAAATACTTCAGTAAAGGGAGCTGAGTTGAAAATAGCAGTCACTCAAAAGAACTGAAAATCACAACTCTACTGGGACCACCGCCACCATCAGAAGCAGCATCTGTTGAACAGCAATAGCACGTAGAATGGTATCTGGCTGACTATGTCCATCATTGATCTAGCATGGCCATGACCATTCTTCCAGGGATTTTCGTAGCATCCACAGCTACTACGAGAGCTTCAAAAAAAATAATACCCAGCTACTGTGGTAACTTACAGCCGCCGGGTGTCATCCAAGGGAAGACCTCACCAATCACTCCTCAAGCGGTGTTGGAACGATGTCCTGGTAAGCACCATTATTATTGGGGTTAGGCGTAGTCTAAATGCAGTTAGTTTCTGGAAGTTTAAGCTGTCTTCTTATTTCGCCATCGGAGCAGTAGTTCAGAAGATACGGATTTATTACCACTATTTTTACCTTAAAGGTCATTAAATAAATGTTGATACATTGTTTTCACTGACTCTAGTTATGTTTTTATTTTATACGAGTATCACACATTTGTGCTTTTTGTAATTTTTTTACGCCAATTTTTTTTTGCCATTTTGATAAAAGATTTTTTAATTGCAATTTTTTTGGTAACTAACTAATTTTTCCTGCCCGTTTTCAAGGATTTTTCTTCTGCTCTTAAAACAATATATAAAAAATCATTAATGCACAACTTTTTCAAAGCGAACCTTTTAAATATTTTTTTAATCAGTCAACAACATTTGTAAACAGTTTTTTTTACATATTGCAAATTTTAAGCGCACCGTATAGAATTTAAATGAACTTTTCATTACACACATGTATGCAAAGAAATTTCAACGTCCATCCTCGTATTGAATTTCAATTAAAAACTTTATCAACTGCATTAAACTGAATACTTTCATAATTCTCTCTCTGCGCGAACAAACCCAACATCTTTTCAACTTTATTACACAATCCAACTGGACAAGAAAGTAAATGTTTTATCCATTATTTATTACTCCCTTTTTAATTCATTTTGCAGCATAAAAGCTAAAAAAAATTACAACGAAATGGGCGACTATGAAGCGTTTAAATACGTACTGTTTACTAAAGAAAAAGAATTTCAAACACGAAATATTAAAATTAGAAATGGCATGAGCCCAAAAATTCACTCCTCCTTTCGGCTTTACTTTTCCAATAATCAACATAAAAACACTTTATACCAACAGCTACTCCTTGTAACCAAAAGTAGCGGGAGGCAACATCAGCAGGGGCAACATTTTTATGGTTTCACTTATTCGGTGGCGTGTTCATCCTGGTACGTTTGTACGTCTGTAACACAAATGATATGTACGTTATTTAATGAAACAAACTAAATTCATTACTCGACTACGTATTCCAGTTGACCAAATGAGGACTTTAAACAGTAAAAGTAGTTTAAGGACTTCTATCGATTGTAGACGTTTAGTTCAGAAAACACAACTTTCGTAATACATAAGTAGATATTAAATCAATTATTTATTCATGTAGACTTAAATGTAATTACATGGATTTTATTTTTTTTTTTGTTTTATAAAACATAGTTTATGCTTTTTAGGGAGAGCTAAGCACTAAGTAAGCAAGAAAATAATAATTAATAATTAAGGATTACAAAGGATTCACAAAGCTCGTAATTACTTTGATGTGTTAATCTATAATAATATAGGGTGTCTCAAAAGAAAGTTTATATTTGTTTAGCGTACAGCCGGAAAACAAAGATGGATAACATTGACCTCGCATATTTTTGTTTAAAAAATTTAAGGTGTGTTCATAGATCATTGACAGGTGGCACGGACCATTATGTATATTGACTAAACTAAAAAAAAAATATATACACTTTCTAACATAAAAAATGCATGCCGACTTTCATAAAAATGGCCACAGCCACGTCCAAAATATAGATAAGAATGTTTTTTAATATTCTTTCCTCTTATATAATATATTATATCATTTCTTCCACACATTCCAAATCAAGCGTCGAAACCAGTCAGCGACGAAAAATGTCAATGTTTGTCGAAACTTTATTGCACTTCCTGGAAAGCATTAACCTATACTTCCATACTTTCAATGTTATGTGCTTGCCATCTTGAACTGGGAGCGACAAAGAGGATTGTTGCCAATAATTATTTCTAGCGCCTACATTGAGATGTTGCTCCAAGTTCCTTGTTTGAAAATTGAAACTATAAGTGAACACTACCTGGATTCAGTAACTTCACGATAGAAACTATGCACCTTTTATCTGTGTCATTAAATATTTTATTTGTTGCATATCTATCCTTATTTTCGTGGGGAAATCTTTCGATGATGTTATGGACAGTTGAAAAACATATTGCAATAACTTCTGCAATTTGTCGATGACATTTTGCTTCCTTAACCAGCGAGATCGTAAAACTGATCGGATGAAGCCCAATTTTTTTAAGTGGACATAAACAAAAGAATCGTAAGTTTTAACATACAGGTGATAAAACATTTAGAATGAACGTCAGGTAAAAAATAGTAAAGGCCGTCTGTAAAAAAATGTTTACATGTAAAAAAAAATCACAGGAATTTTTTATTTGTAAAAAAGTTTTGTTTAGAGTAAAGAGGAAAGTAAGTTAAAATGAATATTATTTTCGATTGTAATACTCCCAGAAACAATTTGCATTTGGCACCAAGCTTTTAGGTAGAAAATTATTGACACCATAGACTCGCACGAATAGCTCTTTTTCTAATACCTGATATGCTAGGCTGTGCTTCCTCTAATTTTTTAGCAGACCGTTTATTTCTGAAGGCCTCACGGAAATGTGGAGGAAGTAAAAGTTGTTCTTCATCGGATATTTTTTTAAGAGCATTACCTTTAACGATGTGCCGTTGTCTCAACAACGATCAATAATCAATAATATCATCCGTGAAAAAGTAATTAAAGACTTATATTGGTGTTTTGAGCCAATGAAAATGACGAATAACCTTAAAAACTACTTCGAAAGCTTCTGCCTTTATCTGTTTAAGATATTGCATTCAGAGATGTTTACAAAACAGATAAAGTGAATAATTTTCAAATAAGCCAAACAGAATCATACATCGACCAAAAACCTTCAGAATTAGGTTGACCTAATGGTCTAATAGCTTCAACTTTTTGCAATAGAGATCGGGCTCTTTTGCGTTTGATGGATGCTTTTGTTGTGGTTACAGCTGCACCTACAACGAAAGTTGAATAAGCCGATGATATGCCCATTGTGCTAAGGTTCAGTGAGACATTTGTTGCCTCTATGAAAACATGGGTGGTCTTAGCTACAGCCATACTTTGAACGCACTCTGCTATAGTCTGTTCTGCATTATCTTGCAATATTCTGGTCTCGATATTATCGAAAACATAACTGGGGCTCAAAACTGTCATCGCTTTCAAAACTTGCATTTGTGCTCTCTATAGAACTATGTATGTACAGAATTGTTGAATTCGAGGAATCGTTCATCAAACATTTTATCAAAATTTCTATTTTTTAGAAGCACGTCTTGCAAATAATACAACAATTAGTCAACAATAGCCAGCCTTCATAATTTTTATAAATAAGGCTGAGCGTTTTAAGGTGAAAAGAGGGGCATATTTTTGTGCATAAAAACCGTAGGGACCGTTTCATTTACTTCAAAAAAATAACAAACATACTACATTGTAATGCTTGGACCTTGTCATTACGTATGAAATACAAAAGTATTTAAATGACCTTCATTAGATTGGTTGCACCAGTCGAATCTTTTGAGGCAGTTTTCGGTATCTCGCTAATAACTTGACAAATTTTGGTGGCCAATTGACTTCGTTCTGGAAATATCAAATGAAATACAGCCAAATTCGTTCGTGTGTGAATCAGTGAAATCTTCTTGTTGAAACCACATATCGTGCAGCTCATAGTTTTCAACTGCAGGCTAGGTTCTTCTAGTATAAGTTTTCAAAAAATACGACCCAATGAAACCTGCAGACTAGAGTATTATTCAATTAATCGGGCTTTTGGTTTAATCGATTGATCGCTCGATTAATTAACAGAGGTTTTGGATTAATCGATTAATAATCGGTTAATCTAGGTATTAGCCGGTTAACCGATTAATAAAGTTTTTCTATAAATAAAGTGTTTTCAACACATAAAAGTGCATATATTATTTATTAATTTGAGTTTATTAGTAAAACAAAAAAAAAAAACACCTAATAATTCTTAAACTAAATCAAGCAAAAAAAAATTCATAAATATGTATTCATTAAAAATTAACAAGTTTGTGAGGTCATCAATCTTTCAGAATAATAATTTGGTTTAAATGTTTAGGACTTAAGCGATTCTCCTCTTTAGTTTTGGTAAAACCTGACTTGGAAAAATCCTTTTACTTATCTTAGATGTTGAGGAAATCGAAAGCAATCCATAATACAGAATATCTAGTTTCTCAGTCCTCTTCCTGGATTTCTCAAAACATATAAAATCATTTATTATGCCACTAGAGTCCTGTTTTATTGATTTTTGCAAGTTTTCTTTGACCTTTTATTATTATGAATCAACTATTTTATTTTATTTTTTAATTCTTAGCACTTCTAATTGTTTCAGTTAATTTTGTTAGAACATTTCTTGTATTACTATCGATAGTTCCTTCTATTGGCAGGTCATCATTTGACTCATACTGGCAGAGCTCAGCGACGAATGTTCTGCAAACAAATTAATTTCTGATTTTTTTAGCTTCGGCTTTTGTACTGTATTTTTTTCTACAAGAAAAAATTTCAGAGTGTAAATATAAAATAGTTGAATTCTCATTAAATCTAATCCTTAAATCGTTTGCAACTACTATTGGCTTATTAAACTAAAGTTATAAATTTCCCCTAGTTACAGTACCAGAGCCTTTTCTAGACTCTTTTATAGCCATGTCCAAATATTTTGAAGTTTTACTTTAGCTAGGATCACTTAACACACTTTTTTGTTTGTATGAAAAATAATTTCTAAACACTCACCTTTTGTAAATGAGACGAAACAAATAATTATTCACACAAAAAATAAGTTTTAATACATTGACAAGGCTCATGTTAAATTTACAATATTCATAATCCCATACAAGATTGCAAAATTTTAAAATTTTTACATGATTTAATTTACACTATGCACTTTGTTAGTTTAACATGGAAAAACTGGTTGCGTAATTAACAAGGTTGTTGGTTGATTTAAAAAAATATCATGTTGATTTAAAAAAATATCATGTTATATCAACATTAGTGTAATGTAAATCGAATACTATACCGATGGCAGTGTTAATTTTACGTTTCACAGTGTTAATTAAAACTAAATAACATATTCCGTTATTTTCATCAACTCTTTACATGATGGCAGTGTTAAATCTACATGAAATTGTTGGTTGATTTTAAAATATCATGTTAAATCAACACTAGTGCAATGTAAATAGTGTAATGTAAATACTAAACCGATGGCAGTGTTAATTTTACGTTTCACAGTGTTAATTACCTGATGCCAGTGTTAAATTTTACAAAGTTAATCAGATATCAATGGTTGATTAAAAAAATGCTGTTAAAGCTATCCACTCACTATCAGATGGAAGTGTTAAATCTATGTTGTGTATGTTTAATTCTTCATAAGTACTCGTAAGCAGATCATCCTGTATTTACTTATGTAGAATCATAGAAGCGTATAAAATTGCAGTTTATGATTGTCAATCGTGCTGGTGGTATCGAGGAAATCAATAAAAATTAAAAACTTAACTATCTAAAAGTAAAAATGGAGTCCAAAGATCTTTCCGAAGAGATTTTGTTTAAATTTTTAGTGACAAATGAAAATGAAAAACTCACAGCAAGTGCAAGTAGTGCTGACCCCAACAATGAAATGAAGGAAATAATCCAAGGCGATATGTCTGCTGGTAAATTTATTTTTTTTTCTTAACACTAAACACATTTTAATTTTTCAATTTTTTTTTCAGATTTAAATGTATTCCGATTATAATCATTTTAGAAAACTAGATTATATTTTTAAATGTATTAAATTGATATTTTGCTTTCTTTATTTTCAATTGAATTAAGGATAACTTAATCTTGGTAAGTGTTAAGTTTGAGTGTACCATATAAAATCATGGAGATTTTCATGCATTTTTATCATGGCGAAGAAAATTAATTTGACAAAGGGTAATTTAGATTTCACAGGTGAGTGTTTTTAATTTAAAAGTGAATCCTGTTGATTAATCGGAGTTTCCATGTTATTTCAACATAGTCACTAAGATTAATTTGACAAAGCGCCGTGTAAATTCAACATGTGAACACTGCTATTTTTAAAGTGGATCATGTTAATTTATCGAGGTTTCCGTGTACACCTGACATGGCCAATAGTTTTAATTTAACCAAAGATTATGTAAAAATTACCCGACTATCGCTTTGGATTGACATTATAAATAATATTAGATTAACAATAAAACATGTTGAATTAATAGGTCATATACATAGCTTAAAGATAACCAGTCATCATTTAGATTTGTCTAGATTTACATGTAAATTTAACATGATGATCTTGTTTAAGTTGACAAAGGGTCTTTTTTAATTAACAGATTGTACATGTCAGCTTAACACTGCCTAATGTTAATGTCGGGAAATTTAAAATCATGTAAAAACCGAGTATAATGTTAAACTTTAACACGGCAAATCGTGTTGAAAAATAAAAACATGATAATTGTTTAAATTCTGGTTGATTTTACAAGATCTTTTCCCTGAGTGTACTGCAGACCATAATGAGCACTAAACAGTCACCTCTTTCGCATGCAGTGGCATTTTCACAATCACTTCTTGGTTCTTCGAGACACATATGCGACAATTTTGTCTGTTGACGCAACCACAGAGTGATATACAGCGATCTCAACTTTAAAATTTCAAAAGTTGCAAAGCCAGTGAGTGAAAAATCAATGTTTCATAGCCATTGGCGTAGCTATAAATTTTTTCTAGAGGGGCTTATGACTGGTGATTTTCATGACTAATAATAAGATAAATAATTACATAATTACCTGTGACCCTTGCGATGTGTAGTAGTACTATTCGAGCTGTTGTGCATTGCACAACATCCTCCGCCTTCACCTGCTGTGCAATCCTTTGAACTGACGACACCTCCAGTACTGCCGTCTAGTGCATGTGTAAAATTGCCACTAGAACGTCTACTGTTATACGTGGGTGCCACAGTGCCAATACCGCCACCAACACTGCCAACATCCTGTTCAAAAGAGGGATTCACATACTGTTGATCAGCTGGACAACTGCATTGACCGGATTTTTCCGGTTTCTTTCCAGTCATTATTAACTCATTCGCACTTTGCTTTTTAATTGTTTAAGTACTGTTGTGGCATTGGTTATTGTCGCATTGGTTGCTGCTGAAAGTAAACGAAATTGAGGGGAAGTCAGTATAAAGATGAGCTTTTTTTTTAATTAATTATTATTATTAATTATTTTGGTGATGTTCACATTTTTTTTTATCAAATAAATCGAGAAAAAACACGCAAACATGAATAATTATTTTCAAATATTTTCATGTAACTTGTCAGTAGTCAATAATATTTTAATGCAATTCCTGTTGTTTTTATTGTTTTTGTGCACCCATTTCATTACATGCTTCTTTAAAAACTAATCTGGTTACTGAGATTGTTGACAGATAGTACTAAATAACAGGTATTATAAATAAAATTATTATTTTTTATACAAAATTATGAAAATTATTGTAATGAAAATATTAAATAATCAGTAAACAGTTGACATGAAGAAAAATAGACATTTATATGTTTGTATGTGTGTATTATATACATACATATACATGTATATATATATACATATATATATATACAACTTGTATATATATATCCGTTTGATTAAACAACTAATATACACGGGTGGATCAATAAGTCCGTGACTTTTCGAACTTCCCTCGTAGTTATATGAAATGCAATGTTCCCATCAAGTACCACCTGTTAATAGACTACTGTCAAATTATGAGCAAGTGTAGTCATTTACTTTGCGTGTAACAGCTGTTCAAAACGGTTGTTTGTTTCGTGTATTTTCTTTAAAAATGGAAAAAAGTGAATTTCGAGTGCTCATTAAACATTGTTTTTTGCGAAAAAAAACCGTCAATCAAATCAAGGAAAAGCTCGATAAATACTATGGAGACTCTGCACCATCGATTTCAATGGTAAAAAAAGTGATTTACGATAAAATTATTGACCAAGCAAATGCCTATTTTAAGGACGTCGAAAAATCCAATTTTTTGAAAGGGATTCAAAAACTGGAACTAAGTGGACTAAGAGTATTGAGTTCAAATGAGTCTGTGATAAACAACTGAAACCTGAACTGTGATAATTTGTGTTGTACCGTCAATATTTATTTATTTATTTTATTTTTTTTAATTTATTTATGTTTAATTTTACATAATTAATTGTGCCGTAATGTCCAGTTTTTTTATTAATTAAAAACTTTTATAAGCAATATGAAAAATAGTTAAACCAATTATAAATAAAAAGATCCTGAAGAAGTTGCAAGAAAGCCAACGAAACGTCGAGCAGATATTATATACATCCACATTTTAAACAATATTGTTTTATTAATGATTTAAAACATAAACTGACCTTAGGTAACCCCTAGTAATACTAAAAGAGTTCATTGGTCAAAAAGAAAGCCAACACTCATAAAAGGAGATTATGTTGAAAAATGAATTTTTGTTTAAAAAAAATAAACTGTATTTCATTCAAAAAGTCACGGACTTATTGATCCACCCTCGTATGATATTAGAAATAAAAGACTACTTATTTTATGTCAACGATAAAAACTGTAAAGCAAAAAATTCAGAATATATAATACTGGGCAACAATTTCTAAATAAAATTAGTTTTAAAATAAAACTATACATACATACATTTTAAAATTGTAACATTCCGATGATCTTTTGAGAGCATAATGATTTCAAGGATTTCTGTGTTATTTGGTAAATTAATTGGTTTAACTTTTTTTCCAAAATATATTTACATATACATATATAAGTTAAAAAATCTAAGTTCTCTTATTTAATGTTCAATGTCTTAAAATTTTCCTTTAGATTTGGAAAACTTTAGTAGAGGAAGAATTTCAGAACCTATATTTAGATATTAGATATCTCTCGAACGAATGCCCAATTTTAGTGAAATTGCGAAATGTTTGCATTTACAAAATTTATTTAAAAAATCTGTTATTGAAAAAAATATTTCAATTGTTATTGTTTTTTAATAAATAATTTTAAAAAGTTGCTCAAAAAACTGGTGTCTTAGGACACCCGGTTATAGCTATGCTGCTTATGGTGTCTTTACATGGTAATACAAAGTATTACGACTTTATAGAATCAAAATATTATGAAATCCTCTCCGTTTAAAAAAAAGAGAACAAAAGTCCGTTGTAGGTATTTTTCATGTTTACACTGATACTATAAGTAAAATGCAAGCAAAAATATTAAACGGTTGAGTTAATAATAAAAATTGGAAAATTGCAACAAAAAAAAAAAGATGTGTTCTAATAAAACTGAGCATTGGAGAAAACATTTTATTATTTCAATGTAATTTTACTACAAAATAGAATTTTTTTATAGGTTTGTTTATAGTTTGTTTGGTTTTGCTGTACCATCAGCTACTTGATGGTTGCAATTGTACAATATTTACAAGAACAACATGAAAATTTCCTGAGTTGATTTTGGTTGCTTCTGCAAAAGTGCTCACACCTTCAATAGATACCATTAGTGCTGCCAATGTTTACTTTGAAATACACATCTGGTGTGATCAGTTTCTAAAATGGTTTCGAAAACAAAACATTTACCGACCGCTTGGCAAATTTTCCATCCGTATTTGCTCCTACTCGATACATTTTGCGTTTACATGATACGATTTTGTACATTCTACAGCATTTTATGACATGTCGTAATACATTGTATTACCATGTAAAGACAGCTTAAACTATATAAAACAAAGTTAATGTGTTAAATATCTATGCAATAAAATTATATTATATGATGATGTCAATTTCGCCACAAATATTTCAAAACGTTTCCATTTATTTCCCATTAGTTTCCTTTCTAGCGGCGTACGATTATATTAATATATTGTTTGCTGTTAGCCGGCTTACGAGTACAGATGATCGCCTATGTTCTGTGGTTTGTGCTCATGTGAAAAAATAATACAAGAAAAAATTGAGCAATCCTTCTCATTGTTTTTGTTTTTGTTTCACTCACTTCAAAGAACGAAACAATACAAAATCAAACAATTTGTTTCGTTTATTTTCGTACTCTGGTTTTAAATAAAAAGAAATCAAAACAAAAATAAATTAATACCTGTAATAATGTCGATTATTTTTGTTACAAAAATCACGGTCCAGAACCTGTATCGTGGCATAAATAGCATAGCTATAATAAAATAAAATTAATCATTATAAATTGACTAAATGCACGTGCGGGATTGGTTTAAATTTAAAAAATTGGAAAATACAAACACCATTAGACTTGTGCCCAGAATAAAATGTATGTATGTAAAACTTTGGTGGAATGTTACAATGAACGTAAGACAGATGACTCAGATTTGGCCGGTGCTAAGGAATTCACATGCGCCAATACCGCAATATCAGCAAGTCCGATACCCAGTCCGCAGTGGCTGTAGGCTACTCGGCAATTAGGAAGCAATAAATATAGTTTTTATATTCTTATGAATTGAATAGGCTAATGTTCGTAACGCTTTTTAAGCCAAATTACATGTGATAATTATTAATGAACATATAACATCAAAGTTAGTTGTAAATATTCTGACAACATCACATAGTTGAACGGAACAGCCAGCCGTTTTCGAAGGCCACTAAACCTTCCTCATCAGCGTTCTTCTGTGTTTTGGTCCACTGTGTGTGGTGTCAGTTGATGTAGATGTCTGCCTTATATACGAAACTTTATTGCAAATGGAATATGTGAACTGGTTTGATTCATTGCATTTCAATTTACTCATGTGTTTTTGTAATGAAGGCTCCAAGGCTACCATATTTTATATTTGGAGAGCCTTCTAATGAAGTTTGACGTTTAATTTGTGTACAAGCTGAAGTATTGGCAACTTTTACAGCGTAGTATATTTTAGTATTATATGCACAAAAATTATAGTTGTACGATAGGGCTGCAAAAAGTATGAGCCCGTCAAACTGGACACTCATACACTCATGATTTCTTTTAGGAATTTCCTGGAAAATAAAAACGTAATAAGGGTTTTCATGAGAACTCTTAAAATTGCTAGTTGTGCAATTGGGCAAACTTGCGCGACTTGTTTCATAACATACCTTTTAACCTTTTGTGCAAACAGCTTCAGTAAATTTGAAACAAACGTCAATTACTTCATTTAATAATAATAAAATAAGAAAATGTGAAGCAATTTTTAATTTAAAAACATATTTACATATACAGTTATTTCCATGATATAAATATAGAAGGTACTTCCATTCTCTCATTTTTTCTTGACATTCACCTTCTGACAAGGATAGGTATTCTGAAGTGAAGTGCTACCGTATTAATTTAATATTTCCCCTCTGTTTCCTGTTTGTTTGAAAATTTTATTGAAAAATTATTTCAGAAGTTTTTTTTATAAATTCAAACAATTAAAAAAAAAATGTGATGATAAATGTTTTATTATCTTGAAAAACAATGAAATGCATTGTTGTGTTAAGGAAAGCGAAAATGGGCTGCATATTATAAACTGTGGACGGACAAAATATCATTGTAAAAATATGAATGCAGCATTCTTTGAGTTCTCTACATTATCTGGTGTCCGCCAACAGTGTCTAAGAGCCTGCAAAATCTGTGAAATAGACTTGCCAAAATTATCTGATCGGCTATTTAAGTAATTTTTTAGAAAAACATGTCACAATCAACAAGAAGCGAATTATATAGATTAAACAAGATGTAATATCATCAATATTTGTTAAACTTAATGAAAATTCATTGTCAATTAATCAAAATCATCTATAATTTTGAATGAAAATATAGTTAAAGTATTTAATTTAGGCAGAAAACTTAAAAAGATACGCCAAGTTATTACATAACTACTTTTTAAACATCACAGATGTGTAGTCATATATATCACTTTATTTATTCGCAACTTTTGTTAAGATAATTACACATTTTTGTAAAAATTTAATGCGGAAGACTTATATTTTTTTACGATATGGGAACCTTTTTTTATTTCTCTCAAAAAACAAACTTCAAAAATACTTATTTTTTAAAAACAAAGAGAGAATGGAAGTACCCAGCAAAAAATTTTCGAAATTTTGTAATGGGTAGTACTCTTTTAATGGCTTACAAAGTAACGAGTGGTACTTATTTATCTAATTATTTTATTTGCATAATAATCACTGTCATGTAATGAATAAAATAAGAACTTATTTATATCACTACGTGAAAGTACTTATTGTAGTACTTTCCAGTTAATAAGGAAATATGTATATCTAGAGAAATTTGTTACAAAATTTTATTCATTTAAAATAAAAAAATTAGAAAATATAGCAAATTAATTTTGAATAAGTTTAAGCAAAAATTAATCTATATTATTTTGCATATTTGTACGCAAAAAATAACCCATTAAATTTTGAGTACTTTTAGGCAATCAGTAATCTATTAACTTTTGTATGTTTGTAGGCAAAAAGTATAGGGTACCGCATACTTTTTGAACTTCTCAAACAAAAATAATGGGTTATTCAGTCAAATTGTAAGTACTTACGGCTGAGGAGTACATACCCTTTTTGCATTCTAGTAGGCAAAGTTTTTTGCTGGGTACCTTCTATATTTATATCATGGTTATTTCTATAAAAATAAAAAGTGTGTGTGTGTCTAAAAATGCCTAAGGGAAGCCAAAAAGGCAAGAAGTTATGGTTTACAAAATGCACAATTGCACAGCTTAAGTTTACAAGTCAAAATTATTGGGCAAACTTAACAGGCTTGTGTGACTAAACTTCTATAACATTTTTGACATTTTATTTACGAGAGCCTAAAAATACACAACTGCACAGTTAGCGAAACTTTTGAACATTCTAATTAAAAAAAAAAACTCATAATATTTTAAGCAAATAAAACAAAAATAAAATAATATTATGAAACTCAGCAATTCACAAATGAAACAGATGTTCAACATGTTTGTAATCGGTTCTCGATTACTTGTAGCAGTTGTCTACAGGGTGCAATTTTTTATGGCACTTAGTTGAAACAAAAATTGAATCAGGATGGCTCCCGTTTAACTTTATTGTAGTTAGTTGGTGGTAAATTTTCCGGTACAAAAAAACCAGGACAATATAAGAGTGGACCAGGACACCAGGACAATTAGTCTAAGTCCAGGAAAAAATCCTGGGAAACCAGGACGTACGGCTGCCCTATTGTACGAGCATGTCAAGATTTTGACTTGCGTGGAAAATAGCGCAAGTCAACTAGATTTCGATCGAAACCTCGTTTGTAGTAGATTTTGCTTTGGTGTAAATGCTCTATTAAAAACATTTGGTTTTATCTAAATCGGAGGAGTGTTTTCTTTTTAATGTTTTAATGCATTTTAATAAACAACATATTTATTATTCAAACACACATTTAATAAATATTTAATAAAAAAAATTATATGTATACATATTTTAGCATATTTAGCTAGTTTAACCATCATATTAATGAATAATGCGAACAAGCTACGCAAAACTTGGTCCAAAACAGGAATAATTTAATATGATTGCTAATCACAAAGGTTTTATACTTTTACTTTTGTTTTATAATTATTTTTTTTTTTCATATAAAACTTAAGTTTTATGAAGTTTTTGTTTTAATAAATTATTAATTATTAAGGAACAAAAGAAATAAAACTTGAAGTTTTTGAAATCTTTTCAATTATCTACTAATTTTTTATTTATTTATTATATACCTGTTCAATTATGTGCAAAAAAGAAGCTGGTTCGACAATTTATACTGAAAAAAATAAATAAAATACGAAAATTTAACTTTCTGTTTGAATATATTCTTTGCCATAATTTCGATTATAGATGAAAGTCATTATTCATTCATATAAATGCTTGAAATTTTGTTTGCCATGACCGCATGACTTTTCTAGAACGTTTAAAAGCTTTTTGGTGTTTTTTTTTTAATTATATTCAGTTTTGAATTTAAATTGCCTGTTTAAGAAATTTTTTTTTTGCCAATGCAAATAATGTATTAAATTGGTCATATTGCAATGTTAAGAAAATATGATTCTGAGAGATTGGCAACTGAAAATAACATAAGAAATAATGTAAGTACGAAAAACAAAATTTTTAAATAAAAGGACATACATTGTTAAAAAATTACTTATCATATCGTGCCACAACCGCCAAAATAGCTTAAGCAAAGAGCACTAAAACTAGTGCCAAACCATGCTATGCTGTAAATTCTGGTTTGTATCTCTGCTAGTTACATAAATTCGAGTTTATCTTCCAACTGAAATGCAAAATCACGTAACTACACTTTTTTAAATTTTATGGGAGAAAGAAAAAACTAAATAAATTTATTCGAGTGACTGAAGTAGTTTCTTTATTAACCGATTTAAAAAAAAAGAGGAGGTTATCAATTCGTCTGATTTTTTTATATTTTCATTTTCAATTCGGTTGATTTTTATGATAAATGTTTGAAAGTTTGTAGAGATATAAGTTTCGATGCAATAGCCAATCTATATATGTGAGGCGCAAAATAGAAAGGGACCTAAGGGTAAAAACCGGTTTTGTTCAGCAGACCGATTTTAAAAATTTAAATACGTATATCTTTGGTGTCGAATCGTCGACTTCAATTTCATAAAACGCGCATATCTCTGGGAGGGAACACTTTTGGGGCATGGGATCGGTCTCATTCGATGCTCAGATGCTGTCCACATCAAAAAAAAAGTGAAAATTGATGTTTTTACCCTTAGGTACCTTTCTCTATGCGCTGTCACATATGTATGTATGTATGTAACGTATGGACTCCAAAACGGCTGGACTGATTTTGATGAAATTTTCAGGGAATTTTCAGAATATTTAGGCGGGTGACACTGTGAAGTCTGATTTTTGATTTTCGGTCTGCGGGCGGAGGGGCGTGGCAAAATCCACCACCAATGCCATATATATTAATATTTATTTTTTTGCGGGGTGGGGAGCTGTAGTGGAGCACACCGGGTTAAGCTAGTAATTAATTAAAAATGCAATTTTAAATAGTTTGTTAGTTACGTAGTTTTGAATTTCAGCAGACGATATATAACTTCATTAATAACTTGCTTAAATATATGTTTAGTCACAAAAACCCGATAACCCTCGATTTCAAGAGGACGTATTTAAAGGGTCCGCCAGATAACTTTATTTTTTTTTGGAAAATGCTATGCAAAACATCGAGTGTAGCTTCGGGTGTGTGGCACGTAGCGCCGTCCTGTTGAAACCAAATGTTGCCAATATCCTCCTCTTCAATTTTTGTGAACAAAAATTCGATCAACATGGCCCCATAACAATCGCCATTGACTGTAACGGCCACTCCTTGCTCATTTTCGAAAAATAGCCCAATTATGCCTCTGGACCAAAATCCGCACCAAACAGTTACTCTTTTTGGGTGCGTCGGCTTTTCAATGTCTGCGTGCGGGTTTTCTGTGCCCCAAATGCGACAATTTTGCTTGTTTACATACCCGCCAAGATCAAAATGAGCTTCATCTGAAAACATGATTTTCAAATCATGCAAAATCGGCATCTTCTGTAAGCAATATTTCCCAGTGTTGTTCAAGCGTATACACAACCATATTCGTTCAGCGGAAGGATAAAACTAATTATCTGTCCAATCAGACATGAGCTAAGTGTTACCATTCACGAAATAAGCACTAGTTTAAAAAAAAAACGTTAGATGGCGGACCCTTTATAAACAAACTGCATCTAAAATTATTGCTTCCGTTCGTTACAAACACTTAAACAAACTAATAATGACAGCCTAAAGCATATTGCTGTAGAGTGCGAATTATATCCGTGATGAATAATTACGTATTCAATGAACATTTTAGTGAACATAAACAAAAATTGATGAACTCAAACTTAAATACTTGATGACTTTGTTTTTTCTAAAAGAAAAAAATACATTTTTAAACAAAAATATGTAATTTGAATATGTTTGTCAAAGTATTTATTTACAATCTTGAAATCTTTTCTAAGTGCTTTTACATACTCTTGGTTTTTATTACAATTTTGCTTAAGTAGTTTCTTGTTAAAGTTTTTTTTTTTTTTGTTTGTTATTTATAATAAAATAATTTAATAGTGTGTATTTACTCATACAGAAGCACGAGTATTCGTATGTTACATTTCATATTAATTAGAGCGTACAATGGATGGATGGATGGATGCCTGAGGTAAAATTAATTTCTTTTCACAATTTTCAAGCACCTTCTTTCTATATGATTGAAATAGAAACCGCGCAAATTCACGCCAACAATTTTTCCATTTTGAACTTCTGGTTTTAATGTACTGTGGCAGACACACATGCGATTTTATATACATATTTACATACATATTTTTGCAAGAATCAAATGAAGACAAGAAGAAGAAGGAGGAGAAGAAGAAGAATAGGAAAAATACAAAATTGATAAAAGCATTGTACACCATTTGATACGCCCTATTTCACCAGTTAATTGTGTGAAATTTGTGGCAGTCATGTGAAGCTACAATTAAAATTGACTACTAAAGCTGGAAAGAAATTGTGAAATCGGTTGAACAGTTTTGTTCAAATAAGAAAAGCTAGAATATTTGTAAATGTTTACCGCTTGAATATTGCAAGAGCCCAGACACGATCAAGATAATTGTTGATAGTTTCGTCAAGCATTCCTTTTCTATTTAATTTTGCGATCTCAACATAATATGAATGCAAATAACGGAAAATTCATTTAGAGTTAAGGACTTTAAAAAAATACCAAAATGCTTGACAAGCATATTTATAGAATAGTGTGTGTGACATGGATGGATGGTTGCTGGCACATGTTAATGTGTGTATAGTGTTAATACAGCTACGT
Source organism: Tachina lurida (assembly GCA_944452675.1). Lineage (NCBI taxonomy): Eukaryota > Metazoa > Arthropoda > Insecta > Diptera > Tachinidae > Tachina > Tachina lurida. The sequence goes on from OX101753.1 coordinate 43,970,053, forward strand.
CCAAACAGCTTTGAAAGCTCTTAAAATTTGTTTTTTTTTCTTTGCAAAGTAAGAGCAAGCATTGTTGTCGCCAAGGTCTGATTGGCTGTTGTGCTCTCATCGGTGTAAAAGCACAAAAGCTCTTTTGTAAAAGTTTGCACATTGTGCATATGGTTTGGACGTATGTAGCTGTGTTAAACCATCAAGCCTCAACAAATTTTCATTATACATATACTTTTATTGTGAACATACCAAACGAACAACACAAAATTAAATTACAAATGAAATCTAGGTGGGTCAGCAAGCATGATACGCGTAATTTCAAAACAACAAGCACACGTATACAAACTTGACAGCAAGCGTTTTGATCGTGTCTAAGCTGCTTTAGACTTTGTGCAATCAATATCGTAAAAATGTCAATACATAAAGAAAATTTTATTGCAATAATGGCAATAAAAGTAATGAAACGAAAAACGTTCGTGGATGAAAAAGTGGTTAAAAACAAAGAAAAAAATAATTAATCTAATGTTTCTTTTCTTTATCCGTAATTTTTAACAACAAAATACCATAAAATCTCATCTAAAATATATTCGTGTTTGATGAACGAGCACAAGAAACACATCAAAATGTAACATCAAGCTTGCCAAAAATCAAAATTTTTTGATTTTTCATTAAGCACAACCGGAGTAAGAAATACTCGTACAAACTAATTTTAAAAAATACTAACATAATGATGCATTAGTATTTTGATAGTGTTTAGATCGCTCTAACCATAATTGTAATTCTTGACAAGTTCTTTTATCGGGCAAGAAATACGAAAACTCAAATACGCATTAGCCGAAATTAGCGACGTGACTTGTTTGTAAATGATTGTTAACAAAGACTATGTATGAATGCATGTTCCATCTACTAGAAGACCAGTTTAAATCAGAAACTATTAAAAAATTTATTGTCAATATGTGAGTACAACCGCAGATAAAATATACAGTGTTGGCCAAATAAAGTTGATTAAGCAACAACAAAAATTTAATACACATAGTAAATGAAGATAAATTAAACAGCTTCCTATTAAGATTTCATTATAAATTAATTCAATCCCAAAAAATATGGACCCTACACGCCATCCGTAGAACTAACCTCTAAAGCTGATCACACACAGGTGTGATTTGCACGTACAACTTGTGCAAGTAGAACTTCTCCACATATGTACGTTGAACAAGTGCACACTAATGCAAATGACACAATAACAATTTTGATTTTTAGTTAATTTTAATTATTATTCGAACTTCATTTGTTTCTATATTTATGATTTGAACAGGCTAAAGTTCATACCGCTTTGTAAGCCAAATTACATGTGATAATTATTAATGAACAAATAACATCAAAGGTAGTTGTAAATATTTTGACTAACACATAGTTCAATGGAACAACTAGCCGTTTTCGAAGGCCACTAAACCTTCATCATCAGCGTTCTTCTGTGCTTGGTCCACTGTGTGTGGTGTCAGTTGATGTAGATTTCTGCTTTTTTATATACCCAGATATCATTGCAAATGGAATATGTGCATTGTTTTGATTCAACTTACTTCAATTTGCTGAAAGGCTTTTCTCTTTTCCTCTCTCTCGTAAAAACACAAGACTTGACGAGTCGGACCTGACGTTTGTGAAAGGGAACTAAACATTTTCTTAAATGTAATACGGGATTCACACGATTACCTTGTACCGTGAATTTTCTAGAGTTTGTTGACGAAACGGGGTACGAGAGCAATCAAGGGGGTAGCAACATAAAAGAGAATTCAAGAAAACTGCAGAGGAAAGAGTCATCGTGTATTACACTTAAGAAAATGTTTACTGACTTAAAAGAAATATAGAGGGTGGCGTTGGCTGAAGTAGCACGTTGACTACAAAAAATCTGCAGCCTGGGTTCGAGCCCGGTCTCCTACAGTCACTAAAAATAACAACACCATGCATTTTTCTGACGTGCATTAGTGTCCTTTGTATCAGTTGTTGTGGGAAAAGTTCTAGTGATGCAGGTATAAGGCACTGGTCACTTAAAACTATACCGCCTTCATCAGATAATAATCCTAATGTACATCAGAGCGCCCTCCTTCGTTGTGTAGTAGAATAATTGGCGAAGTAAAATAATCAATAAAATGGCTACTAAACACAGCTTCAAAATTTAATACGCCTCATTTGACACCAGATGGCGCTGCAACACTGCGTTATCAAAAAAAATGTGCAAAGAGCAGAGTTGTAAAAGAATGAAGCCTTCCTCTATCCTCTATCCCTTCCTTCACCACCTGTCTTCTCTATCACTATCATTTCCCTATCACCCTCTCTCACTATCTTCTCTTCAATTAGCAGGTAACACAAAGGGATCATTGTATTGGACCCAAGTGAGCTGGACTCTAAATTTCACCCTTCCTTACCAGCAGCCTGCTAAGCTAACCTAACCTAACTTAGGGCGTATATAAATAAAAACTAAGTTAAAAGTATAAACTATACTATTTTTCTTCCACATATTTGTAGTTGATATTTTCCAAACAAGCCTCGTACTTATTAAGCTATTGAAAGTTTTTTCCAATTTAAACATGCAAGAAATCATTATCCTTGTCTTAAGGAAAAAAAAAACAATTTTGATTTTATTGAAAAAAGTCCTTCACATAAAACTTTACGCCAATGCAGTAAACCAATGAATGAATGAACGAAAGAATTTGGTCTAGTATAACTTTCCCAAGTGAAAAAGAACGTCGAAAGATGTGTTACAAATATATTAAATATTTTAAACATTTACATTACAGACCATATATATGGCAACAACATTTATGTTCGATAAAAATTCTAGTTAGGTGTAAGTTTTAAATTGTAAATAGTCAAGTCATCTAGAAAATGTATGTGGAAATCTTTACAAAACTTTGCAACTTTTCATATAATTTTTAAGTTTAGTTGACTGTTTGCAATGCGAAAACAACCGCTTAATCTTAAGTTGTGCTATTATTTCGCTCATTATTTCTAAGTTAGGATACCTCGCATGTTCAAGTATTTTTAGACACAACTATTATAAATATCAAGGATACTTATACATATTAAAATGTCTATAACGATATTTCATGGTCACGTAAGGACATTTGAATGAAATTTTTCTTTTTGGCCTCTTTAGGAATTTCTTTGCCTTCTCGCTATTCCAAACACTATCTTGTACACAAGTACCAGCTTCCGATCACAGCTTCAGAAAGCAAAAACAAAAAATAATTTTCTATTTAAAACCAAATAAAGTGCAGCCATGACAGGCAAATAAGGCAGCGAGGGACTTTATTCAAAGAATGCAAATGAATCTATGAATGCACCAAACAATGCACAACTTCGTGGTAACCTTCATTATTATTTAATAAACAAAAATTAAAATGGTTTATTATTGTTTGCTCCCTGTCCAGGGTTATATAAGAATAATTTCAATAGAAAGCAAATAGCAACTGATTAAGCACATAAAATTACATAGAATAATTTCAACTAATTTTCATATTGCATAATTTAGTTAGTTTGAAGAAAATATGCTAAACATAACAAGCAACTTCAAGCTGAAACGTCTCTCAGAAAAAATAGCCCATTAATGGAATCGATAGCAGAAACTTCAAAAAAAAACTTTATTTTAAAACCACAACAATATAATTACTTTAATAAACAATATTTTTCTATTTTTCCAAAATGTATGAAATCTTACGTGCTACCACACGCATTGTTGAGAGAACGAATGCTTGAAATAGGGAGCATAAGAGAAGCCTCCATCAAAATAAAATCCCAGCGGCGAACGCTGCATACCACATTACATCTCTTTAATGACGTTTGTCATACTTTGTGCTTAATGAATGCTAGCTTACAAAGTGTACGAAAGTAAGCTAGATTGTATTCGAACTGCCCATTGCCAACTTACAATGTATGTTAGGCAATACTGACTTTTATGTTAATTGGATGAACACTTCCGTATCTCGCTTACTTTGTGTGCAAGTGAAAGGCATTCACTCCACAAATGCGGCAATGCATTTGAAAATGTATACTAGGTATGTATATGAGGTGGTGTACATTACTGTCTCACATGTGTGCATCGAGTCATCGCTTCTGTAATCGACATTTTCGCCGCTGGGATATATTCTATCTCTCAGCATTTTCTGCGGCGAGTTTTATATAACAAATTATATTCAATTTGAATACAATTTTATTTATGACAAGGTTTTATAAGCTAGAAAATAAAACTCCTGTTCAGTGATGGTAGTTTTTTTTTGGCTCTAAAAGCACATCAAAACTAAGAAAAAGCTCTAAAAAGCGTAGTTTGGATATACAGTGATTCATCTCATAACCGCACACTCACGGCCGTGGTATCTTTGTCCGGTTATTAAAGGTATACGCTTAAGAGAGATTTGCATATTCTTTTATTTTAATTTTGGATCTACAAAACTTGACCGGTTATTAGAGGGGCTCGGTTATGGGAGGAGTCCGTTATGAGAGCTTTCACTATATGTATATACAAAGCGTAAAAATACTAACGTAAATTTATGTTAATAGAAAAATAAAACAGAAAGCACAAAAACACGTGTTTTATTTAAGAACTAAAGGTACGGTCACACTTGACAAACATTTGCCCAAAAAAAGCGTAACCAGTATATACTAATTAGAAATCTTTTGATTCAGACGCGTGTTTATCAAGTTCAATAGTTTCCAATAATATTGTATTCTATAACTTTGTCTAAATGATAGATGGTCCTTGACCAATATGGTATTTTATGGTTCACCGCAGTTTCACATACTAACAGAATACAGATTATCGGAAATGCAACTACTTCTACTTCCAATGACCTACCAATTTTCAGCTCTATTGAACAAAAGCCTCAAAACATTAACTCGGAAAGCAACAATCACAGACGTACATACTAGAGTTTTTCTTTTCCCGGACTTTTTTATTTCCCGGGAAATCGTTAACGATTTTAAGGTTTCCCGGGAATTCCCGCCCAATGCAAAATAATACAAAATATTTTTTAATTTAATCTATTTCAACAAAAAACAAATTATAATTCATGAGATCGATTAAATAATAACGTTTTATAAACACATTAGTCAAAAAACAATACCATTTCCGTTCTATATATAATAGTAATGCATAAATACCAATATTATATGTAAATGAATTTATATAACGCAAAAAAAAAACAAATTATATTATCAAGAAAATATTTCTGTGGAAATAGGACTCTAGTACTGAATAAGCATTAACAAAATCGTCCTTTTTACCGAAGAGAAACTGTAATTATTTTGTAATTTTTCTTTTATTTTCTTGTGTATTTCTGTTTTTACTTTTACTCTAAGTCTCAGAGAACATGTGTGACAGATGTAAACTCGGCTTTAGTTGTTGTATAGTTTTAGCTATATGTGTACTAGTGCGGGTCGATTTAAAAATCGCACAAATTACAAGGAAGATCGTATTCTATGGATCAAAATAAGAAACTTTGCCAAAGAAACCATACCTCTAAAATGAATTTTGGTGTCCCGACTTTTGATCCGGAGGGTCAAATTTTCTTGAAGGGTCAAATTTTGAAAAATCTCACTTTGACCCATTTAGAGTTCCTCAATCGAGTCAAAATGTATGACCGACCCCCACTAATTTTGGAGGGCTGACACCCACCTATGCCAGTGGCACACCCCTGGAATCACTCCTGGGGTTCCCCATACAAATATTTAAAAAAAATCACAAATGTTTGCATGGGGAACCCCCAGGGGTGGTCGGCTCTCCAAAATTAGTGGGGGTCGGTCACACATTTTGGCTAGATTGAGGAATTCTAAATGGGTCAAAATCAAAAAAAATCAAAAGTCGGGAAATCAAAATACATTTTAGAGGTATGGTTCCTTCGGCAAAGTGTCTTAATTTGATCCCTAGAATACGATTTTCCTTGTAATTTGAGCGATTATTTGCCTCCATAGAAATAGACCCGCCCTAATTTGCCGGGATTTCTTTCCCGGAAAATGTGCGGGATTCCAGGAAATCCAGGTATGAAAAAAAATAATACATACATAACTTCCGAAACATTATACAAAGGTAAAGTTTGTATGTTTTTAATAGGTAATCTCCGAAAGCAACGGTCAAATTTCTTAAATTCTAAATGTAGAATGCAGCCTCCCAACGGTCAAAGGATATATATTGTGCAGTTAAAGTGTTTAGGATAGGGTCATGAGGCGGTAAGCAAAGCAAATGCAAAGAAACACAAAACCCTATGAACGTGAGAATGATGTTTGCCTTCGTCCGTCCAGTGGCCGTATGAAAAAGTGAATTTGTTGGTTAGAAATATCTGTGCTAATAGCATGAAAAGTAAACGAAGCAGGCGAAAACGGGGCAGGCGGGCAATATCTGATCCCCGAAAATAGCAAATCAATTTTTATGAAATTTGAAAGGAGAAAAAGCATGTGAAGCTACATGAATAAATTACGAAAAGTAGAAAAGAGAAACAAAAAATGTCCGGTGCAGAGGTTCGTATACTACACACTCTACCTCTTCAACCCCTGGGCGGCAAACTTTGTCTGTTTGCCTTTCAATTTCGCAATTGTAAATGGGGCTAAACGATTTTTGTGAAATTCAAAACATATATACATACGAGTACATACATACTCGTACATATATCTGTGTCAGAAAGTCTACATAAGATTTGTATATTTTTAAAACTAGGACTAAGAAAGGGGCAGGTAGCAATTTCTGACACTTCAAAACTATACAACCGAGTTTAATTTAAGTCCACACAGGATTTTAACTATTTTTGGTCATTTTGACGATTTTTGAAATTTTACGGGTTTTGTCATAATTTATAATTTTGAAGCGATTTGGAAGAGCACCTCAACTTTGAAATTTTGGACAGTGTACGCAACCTGTAAAAATGTTAGTAGCATTTATTTAACAATTTTAAAACTAAGTGAAGCATTTTTAGATTTAATTGAACTGTAGTGAATTTTAATCGGGCTTAAGTTCAGTAATTTAAATTCTCATTGCATGAAATATTAATATAAATTATATACAAAATAATCATTTCTCATATTCCATTTCATTGAAAATTTACATTAAATATGTGATGTTAATAAGAATCTCTATCCCAGTAAAAATATCCATATTTCCCCCCACCAGCTAGTCTAGTTTAATTTTTCTTCTCTTCTTTAGAAACTCAGATTAATTAATAGAAATATTTCATTCGATAAGAATTGAAAATACTGAACTTAAGACCGATTAAGAAATTATTTCTGATTAAAATTTTAAACTAATTTAAAATTGTCAGACATTTTGACAATATGACACTTCAGACTACCATTTGATTACCCCAATTATTTAAAATTTTTATTAACTATTTTTCAAAACAAATGACACTCGAAATTTTTTTATACGATGGGTACAAAATATAAAATTAAAGAAATTCAAGCTGAGAGTGGTTCGTAAAAAATATTTTCTCTCTATCAAGAAGAGATACGTTTAACTACACATAAAAAAATTTGTTCGCACAACATTAATGAATCCAGCTTTAAGGTTCTGTATTAAAAAAAGCAATGTGAGTCCGATCACAGGGGAGATGTGTAAACATCTAGTAATGAAATTTTTTTAAATATTTAAAAATCTATGGAAAACTGCATTTATAGTAGTGGAATTATTAGTTGTGGGGTTTGTGAAGAACTGCTCATATGCAAGTGGAAAGCGTCAAATAAAAATTTTGATAAAGCTTGCGACTGTGGGTTAGCAAAATTTGTATTAAAATCTCCACCCATAATAATTGGCATGAGATGAAGATTGTTACCCAATTGTCATTCACCAACTTGAGTTTAAGGCAACAGTTATAATATAATATTATAATATCTTTATAAAGAGTGCTATATATCTTTTAAGCAAATATTTGACATTTTAAACGCCCTTTTATTTAAAAGTTTATATTTATTTTATTTATTTCATATTTTTCAACTTTTTAACAAAATTATCCCCACTGGCAACACTATTACACTTCACAAGTAATTTCTATTAAAATTAACATTGCTCCTGAAGGTATGCTTTAAAATTCGTTTGAGTGTATTTCTATGCAGCTGTTAAGCTTCTCTGTAATTCTTGTTGTCCGTATGATTACACTAATACACTCATACATAACTCACACCGATTTGATAACGCTTTACGATCTTACTCAAAATTTGTGATTGTATTGTGAAAAAGATTTTTACCGCCTAGCGTATAGATGTTTACACATCAAAAACCACAACGTCTTCGCATGTATGCTGGCATTAACAAAAATTTGACAACGGCTCTGTCGATGTTTTGTTAGTTGTTATGATAGCTTTTTATCAGGTATAGACGCTATATATGAATCAAGGCACATTTACTACAGGTACATGCATTAAAGAAAACACTGTGGCAACTCTGTGCTTCTCACATAGTTTGATATGCCTTGGTATGAATGGCAATCTCAAAGACCATCTCACATAGTTTGATATGCCTTGGTATGAATGATAATCTCAAAGACGAAGAAGACTTTTAGTTTAGTGTAAAGAATTATAAAATATAACTTGAAAACGCCGCGTGGTCCAATTTGTCTAGTTTCTGAACTGCATATGAAGCCGATAAAATAAAAAATGATAATCAAATAATAACAGAAATGCAATTCATTCCTGTTTGTCTAAAGATATAATTCAGTTGGGATCTTCGGAACTAATAGGAAGAAAAACAAATACACTATGTGTATAAACCAAGATCTATTTATATGAATATTTTTAATAAATAGGTCTTGGTATTGCTTCTTTCAAACACTAATACACTCATACATATGTAGCTCACACTGATTTGATAACGCGGTGTGCATCTTACTCAAAATTTGTGATTGTATTGTGAAAAAGATTTTTACCCCCTAGCGTATAGATGTTTACACATCAAAAATAATCACAGCTGTGAACAAGAAAATGCACTCATCAGCCATCGTAACCGAGTTCGGATTCTTTTGAAGAATATTGGCCGACTTGCAGGCTTGTTACATACTTTGTTACTTACCCTGATGAATGTTGTCAAAATGAGAACATTGTGTTATCAAGATTAAAATAATTGTTGCCTAAAACAAGGTACAGTTGTTTTTTTTTAATCTTGACACGATCAATAACGGTGTTTAACGCCCGATTTTTTTCCCACTGTGTACTTCATTCTAAGCATTTTAGCAACGATTTCAAACGTTGTCTTACCCTCTATTATTTTATTAACAACAAATTACTACACACAGTGGTTACTTGCTGGGTCAGAAACAAAACAAAAACCTACCAGAACTTGTGTTGAAAATTTCAGCTCCACAGATATCATGGGTTACGAAAAAACACACACTACTATTTTATATACTATCTGCCTTATTCATAAAAAATATTTCTGTTTAATAAGAGGTTTATGAAACATATTTTCTATGGAAATTTGATTAATAAACCTTTTATAAAATCAAAATATTTTTTATGAATTAGACCCTATATATATTAACGAGTAAATAAAACTCTTTGTAATATGTCAAAATGTTTCCACTGCCTTAACGTATTAATAATGTCATTCACCCCTATAGGGTTAAGATAACTATGCAAACAATGCTATATTTTTACAAACAACACTTTGAAATGTTCAAATACACACTATGGGAGAGTGAGTTTGCATCTGTATGACAGCAGTTGAAGTGACACTACTTATTGCAAAGTACTACTTTACCAAAAAAAATAAACTTGGAGCACAACGACATTTGATACTCGTAACTGCACACGAGTGCATAACTTCAGGCAGATAATTGCAACTTATTTACGGAATACAAGAGTAGTAATAAAAGGTATGTATGTATGTCTGTTTAAATGAATTGGATGTCAATTGTATAGTGCCACTGATAATATTTTAACGATTTTAGAAAAATGTTAGTAAGTAATCATTTAGCAGTTTATTTTATAATATTACTCGTTATACAAAAATTTCGGTAAGTTTTAAGGTTATCGCCAAAAAAAAATAAATGTGCGCTGATTGCTGGAAGTCAAAAAGCAAATGTGCGCAAAAGGGTTTTGGTTTTAACATTACCCATGAAGCTAAAATTATACACAGTATACCCCGTTTGATTACCCATCGGTTAAATACCTTTCTCGCCTATTTACCCCAAATATTGAATCCCCGTTTTTTAACACTCTTTTTCACACAAAAACCCGCGCTTAATTAACTTTCGTTTAATTATCCATTTCGGAAATATTTTACCCAAAATGAAATTTCCCCTAAAATATCTTCGTTTATTTGCCCAAAACTACGGAAGTATGTATATATTTATGCAATTCTGTAATCGAATATAGGCACCTTATGTACATATTTATTTTTTGTAATATGAATTGTTTTTGTTATATAAAATATTTTAGAGTCTAAACACAATGTTTGCGGTGCGGTGAGATTTCTCGTTGTGGGAGAGAAAAATAAACATAATACAACGGAAGACGGCTACGGCAATACTTGTCATTGTTTGTTTAAATTTTTATTTATTTTTTTGTTGATACATTTATATAAAATTTTCTAAAAAATTTACTCTTTGTTTAATATTTTGTAATGGAGGCCCTATGCTCCTTTTAGGAACGACGGGAACATATATAGATATATAATTATAATCAGAAATAATTTCTTAATCAGGCTTGAGTTCAGTAATTTCAATTCTTATTGAATGAAATATATAATTACATTAAAGCAAAAACAAAGTTTCAAAAATTGTTTTTGTTTCCCATACAATTCTAAAATTAAATAAACGTGAGAATTTCAACGCGTTGCTCTCTTTTTTAAAAACGGTAAATTTTGTATGATAAACAAAAACAAATTTTTAACATTTGTGAAGTTTTGTTTTTGTTCTACATGTAAATTTCACCAAGTCGACGCGTATTCCAGAATAGCCACCAATATTTTGTATTGGCAGTAACTAAAAACAAAAAACGATTAACATTTTATACATAGTCAGATATATAAATGTTTTAAATATAACATTTATATTTTATGACAAAAGTTTTTGAACTTCAAAATAATTTTTTTTTTGTTCACAATAATGTTGTGAACACCGCCAATTATTCAAAAACTATGGCAACATCAGAAAGAGAAAGAGAGTCAAAATTGAGAGAATAAAAAAGTCCGCAGATAAAATAAAATAGATTTTAATTTTATACCGTTCCGCACTGCGGTTTTTTACTTCAAAATCGTATGAAAATCCGCACCGCAATAAATTATCGTTACATTGTGTTCAGACTCTTATTTGAAGAAACTCATATCGAGCCTTTTTTTCGATTGTCTCGTAAGCGACATGTTATCGAAAATGTACTTTTTTATTGAAATTAAAATTTTATGGGCCTACCCATGGCTTAGAGTTATCAAAATGACAAGGTTTTTGATAACTTTTAAGATACAGGCTGTACAATTTTATTGTAAGCGACAATTTACGTACAAAAACAAATTTAAATATTTTAAAAAACCTTCTCCTGAAAAATTTAATTTTTGCCGCTTACGATGAAATCGAAAATAAGGCTCGATATGTATGTGCATTTTATATCAAGTAATTATATACTACATACCACAGTGAGTTCGGATAAATGCATTTCTAAAGGTATTTAAGCGTATTCTAATAATTACCTCTATGAGGTAATTAAACGTCTTCGCTTTATTAACTTTCTCGGATAATTACCCCAAAAATCATGACATTTTTGATGAGGTAATTAACGGAGGTTTACTGTATTTATTATTTCTAATTTCGACTGGTTGGAACAAAGCTTCATTTTCTGTGCTAACAGCCGCATTCACTTAATCAGAATTTTTTTTCGGAGATAATTGATTAAGATTAGCTATTTAACAAGAATTTTTTAGTGAAATGGAATACGAGAATTAATTGTTTTATTTCGCACGCATTTAAAAATTTACTATCGTTAATAGAACAGAAATGCTTTAAAAATTTAAGTTAGGCTGTGCATCAGGTAAGAAACATTTTTGTCTCTAGCTACGGCCCTTTCCACACGTAAAGAAAAAATGTGGTTGAGGCAACCATAATCAAACAGCAACATTCTATAATTGAATTATACGGTATAATAGAAAAGCAAAGCTTAAATAATATTATTATCTGAGATTTAAGAAATTTATTATTCGACATATTGTCATAAGTTTATTTTAATTTGAAATTTATTTGCTACAGGAACAATGAAATACATATAGACATCGCTGAACCACTAGCAAATAAATTTCAAATTATTTTCTGAGTTAATAACAATATTATTTACAAGAACAATTAACTTTGTTACACCTAGTCTTAGTATTGTACATATGACAACACTATTGTTCGATGTAACTAAAATATAATTGAGACTTACTATACCATGTTCTAATATTATAATAATATTGTTAAATACGACCATAGTATTATTTTATATAACAATAATATTTTGTTTTTAATCATATATTTATTGATAGATCTTTTGTTTGTTTAAAACAGCTGTGCGGTGCGGTATTTTATTGTAAGAAATTATTAAGAACTACAGTGGTTAAGCGATTCTTTTGTTATTTTCAAACACGCAAACAGATATTGTAGACTGTTTTTGTTGACTTTACGTAGATCTAGTGTTGAAAGGGCTAAAAAATTCGAAAGCTTTTCATCTTTAGAATAGCCAATTAGAAAAAAATTTCATATTGAACGGTGTTCACATTATCGCGATTGTCCTGTATCCGTTTCAGACCTAGCTTAATCGATTGTGCGATCTGCCTTGATTGACCTCAGACTACATTTTAAAATTATTTTTTGTCTATTAACCGGCAAGCAATCATTGTGAGTTCTTGTTTCTTTCGCAAAAAATAAGACAAACAAAAACTAAACAGCATAAAATAAAAAATACAGCTTCAGTTTTATTGTGTCTTTCAAGGAGTGTTTTTGTAAAATAGTTTTGATTTAAGCTCTCAAAAATACTGGTGGTAACTGCCAAATGAGATTTTGCAACAATTCAGTGCATTACTGGTGATATTGTGCATAATAACAAGTAGCCAGCGTTCAAGGAGATTCAGATAGCAGAATTGTGTTAACATTTTGTTTTATGCTCACGTTTGTGTTATCTGATGTTGACTTCATCGACGATGATAATGCTGCTGACGAAACCGGGATCCCTTTAGATAAAAATGCACAAGATGAAAGTAATGAAAGCATTGAAAATATTCACATGTGTGAGTGAGTCTACCAATATCAAGCCAGATAGGCCGACTGAAAAATTAAACTCCTCAGCAGGGCTGCCGTTTTTGGTTATTTCTAACCAAAAGTGGTTACTTTTTTCTTTAACGTGGAGATGTGAATATTTTTCTCATTTTGGTTATTTTTTGCCAAAATAGTGATACACATGTACATATTTTTTATGTTATACTTTTTAAGCTTTTATGTTCTTCAATTTTTAGTATTACTACCAAGGCAACTGAAAATAAAACAGCTGTGACCAAAATCGATAGTGCAGCCACCTGTTATGAATTCGACTTGATTGTTACTAACTTGTTCACAATACTTTTACAACACTGTCAACAGCTTTTAATTTTACTAAAGGTGCCTATACACTACATGTTTTTTACATTGCTCCTGTCAAATTTTAGATAATTCGGTTAAAACATGTAGTTGGTGACCTCAAAAACTTTGCTTGTGTATTTTACACAAGCAAAAACATAAGACAAATTTTCAATTAGAGCATGTTCTATTTTCTTATGTTCAGACATGTGTTTTCAAATGTCTATGCCATGTGAAAACATTTATCGACGGTTGAATGTCTCCGATACATTAGCCGTCCGTTTAAAGTATTTGCATTAGTGATAAATTAATTATTTTTTATCTCATTTTAAAATTTTAATAACAATGATATAAAGTATATAACAAGTGTTGATACAAGCTCCATATTTTGCAGATTAAAAAGAATAAAACTTAAATAAACATTTGTGACGCCGGCACTTCAGTGGCGCCGGCGCTTCAGCAACGCTACCAAAGAAATTTCCAGCGGCTTTAATATTAAAATAAAAACAATCATGGCCGATGTCACGTGTAATTGTACATACAGTTGGTGACCAAAAATTAAAAACCTTATGTAAATTAATCAAGTTTGACAAACACAACAAAAAACATGTGAATTGTAAACTTGAAAAAACACAAGCAAAAACATATAGTGTATTGGTACCTTAAATGATCGCAACAGAAATGACATGTCTTTTGTAATGTCGGCAACATTCAATTAAAAGATTTTACAAAGTAAATTTATATAAAGAATATGCACGTAAGTTGTTGCTTATGTAAAAATACTGTTCGGCTGTCAAATACAAAAACTAAACGTGTGAAGAAAAACAAAATTAAAAAATAAAACGGAAAACTAAACGAGAAAAAATTAATCAGCTGCTGACTGGCATATACACTGCGCGTCATCAGGTTAGCGCCCCCCCCCCCCTTTCCATAATAGTTAATGTTAAATATTCTCTGAAAAAACCAATCTATAGCCTTATAGTTTTTATTCAGTAAACTCCCATAAATACTCTTTAAAATAAAGCAACAATGACTGCTGTAACATTCACGACAATATTTTAATTTATTTTTGAGAAAAACTATATATGTATAAAAAAACGTAGTGAAAATTTGTCATCAGGATAGCGCCATCTGTCATAATTTTATTTTAATTAGTATTTTGAGCAACTATATGGTTTTTAATTACTTATTTATTAAATTTTAATTAGTTTTAAGGCTCATTAGTAATGTGTAATGCCTCCTTTATTTGAAATCACTTCAAAAATTCGATTAGGAATTGAATTGTATAGTTGTTCAATGTAATTCAACGAAATTGTGGACCAATCGTCTTTGATGCCTTCTATCAATTCGGCTTTTGTGATATATTGTTTTCGGACTCATACACATTTCTAGCCAGCCATCTCCAGATGTTTTCGATGGTATTTAGGTCGGGGTAGTATATGGCCATTCAAGGACTTTAACTTTTTGGTTCTGAATCCACGATTTCAGGGATCGGGCAGAGTGAACTGGAGCATTACCATGCTGGAATTGCTACTTTACATATTCAAATAAGTTTTTCAAAACGCTGATGTACTTCTCCCCATTCATACGCGATGTTAAAAACTGCAACTCACAAGTGCCATAGTAGGATATTGCTCCCCACACCATCACACCCCCAACACGGTTGTGCAGGCGGTCCAAGTAATGTTCCTCCTTGCGAAGCTCATGAAAATAATAATTATACCCATCGGGCTCTTCTAAATTAAATTTCTTTTCATCTGAAAAGACAACGTAATGCCACTGAGTAGATCACGTCATGCGCGTTCGAACAAAATTTAAGCGCATTTCCTTTCTAAGCATATTAAGTAGTGTTTTTTTTTAAGTTTTTTTATCTGTAAGTAGGCAGCTTTAATAATAACTCTTTGAACCGTTGACAAGCTCGCATTAAAACCAGTTTTTTCTCTGATTTTGACGGAAGGGTCATGTGAATTCGATGCTTGCTTCAGTATAACTCGCTTGTCTTCTTGGGAAACCCCTCGATTAATACCACCTTTGAAGTTTTTTTTCATAGTTTTCCTTATTTTTAAGAAAATTTGAAATAGTTTTTCTGTGTCTTCCAATTTTTGCAGGAATTTTATGGAAGGATAGTACAGAATCATAGTAGGCTTCAATCTTTGCTCTTTCTTCCAAGGATAAAACAGTTCTCTTCCCCATTTTATGCGTTTATTTAAAGACAAATACTAGTTTAATCTACACAAAAAATTTTATAACAGTGATTGCCAAAACAAACGAGATAAATAAAAATGCATTTGGTGGTGCTAATCTGATGACGCAAAATTGTCGTCAAAAATAAAACAAAATAGCAATGAATATATTATAACGTTTCTTTTATCGAGCTTTAGTTTTTTGTAAGAGAAATGACACAAAATAATTGCAAAATTAAAACAAAAATTACGAATTTGCGTGCAATAGGAGAAGAGAAAAAAACAGACTAGTAAAAGATATGCGCTAAACTGATGACGCGCAGTGTATCTTACAAATGAGCATTGAACTATTGATTGCAAGTCAGCTTCATGTACCTTGATTTCTTGTTGTAGTGCGGCACAAAGTGTATGCATTTTAAATGTTATTTAATAAAAATACTACATATTGAAATTTGGTTATTTTTTTCTCATTTGGTAACTTTTAAAGCGAATTTTGGTTGTAAAATTTTTTTGGTTGTGGCAGCACTGCTCCTCAGATACAACAGAGTGTTTCCTTCCCGAGTCTTGAGCTTCCGACATCAGCAGGTTATCGACAAGAATTTATCAACAAACCTCTTCTAGAATATCTAAATAAATATTTTCTAAAAATCCATTATCAAGACGTTACTAAGTATGTCTACTTAAATGTGTTTAATAGGATGGTCAGGAAGTGAGCTTGTTCACCCGGCGATCAGGATCTACTGTTCCTACAAATATAGAGTTCCCACCTTATTTAACTCCATGTACAGTGATAAATTCCTGGAACTTCGACCAAACATGCACTTTTCAGACTATTCCGAATCATACTCAATAAATAAACGATATATCGATAGTTCAATTAGTTATCAAAATAGTTAGAAAATGGTGAAACGAATTGTCAACTTAGATCACAAATTACTCAATTGATGAACAAATGATTCATTCCCTTTAATGGGAGTTGCACTTCAAGACAAGTTATTAGCTCAAAGCCATGAACAGTTGGATTGCAAATCTGGTATGCGCAATTTTTGATGGTATCGTAGTTGACTTTGAAGTTTTTCAGGGAGCTGGAACATTTAAAAATTGTGTATCAAAGGACTGGCATGTATATTTCGATAGATTTTTTACAGTAATTCCACTAGTTACACCATATGCGTTATCTAGCAATAGCCAAAATCATGGTCAACAGAAAGAGTTAAATTTAATTTAGACAAAAATATGGACCGGAAACACTTAGTTGATCATAGCTGGAAGGACGAAATTTTCTAGGCATTTACATAACATAATGCAACTGACGATATTAGATTTGATCGCTACAATCAACATTTGATCTGATCGCAATAGTTGCGGCTGTCAGTCCAGAGGACGATGCCAAACATATAAAGTAACACTGCTTCGAGAAATATCGTTCAAAACTTTAAAGTATCTAATAAATTATGTCTACATTTTCATTGATTTCAAACTGTATTAAATTCTTTGTTTCTTTTTTAACTAATCATTTTTATAACATATCTTCATTTGGTTTATTGAATATATTTTATGCAACGATCTCAATACTTTTGAGGTCAAAACATCACATTAGATAATAAAACGAATAAAATATTTTTAATATAATTCAGAACATTTTTTGCATGTTATCACCGAGCTGACACAATTGTGCGATGTCCTTTTTAATAAAAAAGGACCTTTGAAAACACTTCGGTAGAATTATTTTGATATTGATGATTCAAAGAAATTTATACACAAAATAATGTGCTGGTCTGAAAGGGGTATATACATATGTATTTATTATATGGGCGTGGCCGATTTTGAAATAATTCTGCATACATTTTTTAATTTTAACAAGGGTATGAAGACTTCTGCTTGGATAGAAAAAATTTTATGCGAAAAAATCGATTTGGGTGGCATGGGTGGTCGTTGCCGAAATTCATGAAATTCCACTTACATATATCTTAATTAAGTCAATATAATGCTCCAACTGCTTCAAGTTTCATAACCCGTTAACGCCGACACGAAATTCAGTAACTTTAGGCTGAAATTACAAACAAAATTGTGTACATGTTGGCACTGAATGACATTTTATAGTGTTTTCACACTGCAAGTTAAAACCTGGTTTTAACGTTAAAACCATAAACAGCTGATTTTGCATTCACACTGCAAGTTTGTTAAATTCAGGTTTTAACTCACAGACTGTCTAATAACTTTGCGCAAAATAAAATAAATCTCCTGCAGAAATGCGTGTGTTTGTTGCTGTATTTTTGTCTGCTTTTTATAACACTTATTTGACAAACTGTACAACTGTTTTGTTTGTATGAAAAACTAAGAAAGTGTACAATGCGCTCTAAAATGGACATTATTTTATATTTTGTAAATAAATATTTTAAAATTTTGGAACTAGTAATACAAAGTGAAGAAGTGCTTGGAAATCAAGTTATTGTATATAAAAATGCACAAATAAATCACAAAATACAACTTTTTATCGGTGGAGCGATGTGTCATATCGTTTATTTTCACTTTCCAGAGGTTAATGAAAATTATTTTTGTTGTTTTCCTCCCAAAAAACTCTTATTTTTCCATAATTTTTTAATTATTGTTGCTGCTGCATCCATTTTTAAGTTGAAAATCTTTCAAGCGACATCTATTGTTATTCACTGGCATAAACATTATCAGCTGCTGCCGGTCATTTTAACTTGGCAGCACTGAATTTACCACAGCAACAACAGGGTTGCATTTCATAAAACCAAATTAAAACCAATTCAGAAATGGTTTTAAGTTGGATTAAAACAAAAACAAATTGTATGGTAAAACCAGGTTTTAACAGTTGGTTTTAACGTTAAAAGCAACTTTTATTAAAACCAAGTCAGTGTGAAAACACTATTAGTTCATTTTGCAAACATCTGATTCATTGCGGTACAGATTGGAATAAAGACTTTGTTCCATTTATACAAACTGATGTCATATTGACTTTAAAAAATTTATTTCTGCGTCTTCAAATAATTTGTTGCTTCGCATGGTTGTAAATATGTACCTACTTGGTTGCAAAAAGTAGTTTTTTTTTACGAAAACAGTGTTGTCTACTGCAATTTCGTGTTGATTTCATTGAAATTATGTAACTAAAATGAGTTAATTTGCCAAATGTCAAAACGTATGGGAAATAAATTATTTATTTCCAACTTGATTTCGTCCGAAATTTCGAAATTACTTAATTTGGCAAGCAATTTTTTTAATTTAAAATTATCAATTTATTTCAATAAAAAATTTAGTTTTCGAAAATTATTCGGATATTTGTTACAAGGACTCGAATAATTGTTTATTCTAAAATGAAAGATTTTGTTCGTGATTTTAATTTTTTAATTATTTGTGGTCGCTGAGTTATTCACGATGCCCGCAGCTCCAGTGAAAACAAAAGGCTGGATTAACTTTTGTGGAAAATTTTAAATTGCTTTCCCTAGCAAACAAACAAATAACTAAATAGCATAGATATAACACAAACATATACATACATACATATCGTCACCTTAAATGCAAACGGACGTAACTACACAAAAATTCGAAATCGAGTTTTTGATTGATTATGGTTCATTTTATCAAACTACATGCTCACGCAAAAATTTAGACCTCTGCGATCAAAAATGACGCCTTTATTAAAGAAATTCAAGCGAACGTAGTTACGAATGCATCAATTTTTTATTGCAAGGAACGTAACTAACATAAAAACTTAAATATATGTATATAAAAAGGAAATAAATGGTTAAAACATATAAGTATCCGTACTACAAGAAAATTTCGAAGAAAATTTTCAAGAACACTTTATTATTATAGATTGTGAAACGTTTTCGTTTCTCCTGTAAAAAATATAAAAGTGTAGTTACGTGCGTTTGCATTTAAGGTGACGATATATACATATTTTCAGCAATCTGAAAGGCCTTTGTGATAATTTCTAACTATTATCCCTTTTTTAATATTATGCCTTTGTCCAACTCAGCAGTCTTGTTTCCTTTTGGCTGTTCCTTGTCTTGCACTAAACGTGGAATGACACTTCTAGTAGTTTTATTTTATAACTTTCCTTTTGTTTCCGCATTTAAAAATAAAGAATAAAACGATTGGGAGTCAAAAGATGACAAATTGATAAAGTTAATCGAACTAGACATAATTCCGCAGAATAAAATAAACTTTAAAACATTTTTACAAGCGGTTTGTTTTTTTTTGTCTGCAAGCTTTAATAACTATACGTGTTATTTGCTATTAAGCAAATTTACATAAACATTAATTATGTACGGACTAATAATAATAATGAAATTTCTAATACATCCCAGCAAAAAATTTCAAAAAAGGTAATCGGGTTTGGAATTAAGCATTTTTGCTGGAAGCTCTTCCCTATTGGATTACGAACTTAATGATTTTAACAAGGCGTGAGACTAAAATAATCGATTCTTGAGAAGTACTTACTTTTTTTATTTGGCAACTTGTTCACGTAATCTATTTAATAAAAAAAAATTATTCTCCTCATTTAGCAACTTGTACGTATTTTTTTTTAAATTTTAGGTAATGTGATTTGTAAGCTAGTAATGAAATTTTGGTAATCAGAAAAGTTTGTCATTATATGGCAAGTAGTTATGATGGTAATGTGTAATTTTTTGCTGGGATACAGTCTAATACCACACTCTAGCGTTTTTGAAATAAACACTTAATAAGCATTCGCGTATTTAAATTTTGTAGAGTCTCTTGTTTAGAGTTGGTTGTACTTCTCGTGCGTGTAATGGAATAAAAAAATTAAAAATGTGCAGAAACATTTTAAGCGATTTCATTAAGATTCAGAAGATAGTTTGAAAATTGATATGAGTCCAATGAGTCATGGTGGCACAAAGGGAATAAAACTGGCTCGCAATATTAAATGTAAATTTAAAAAGATACTGCGCTGTGAAATTTCAAAACTTAACTTAACTTAAACTCTATTTCATAAATAGAGCGTGAAGAAATATTTCTATGAAATATGTACACACTCGTATGATGTATTCTACTAAATACTTTACTAAAATTTTGCATTTAATCTATGTAGGTATGTATAACCAACTTATAAGTGATTTTGGATGCAAAATTTGTTAGCGGTGCGCAATTGAGTACAAATGGTAATCTGTTACATATATTACATATTAGAGGCAATCACTCTTCTTTGCAAACTGCAAAATGGTATAGTATGTTGATACTCATAACTTAACAATTCTTAGTGGTGTGTATCAATATACTATACCATTATGCACATGCTACGATGCAAAACCATTTGCACAAGACTGTGAACTGGGCTAATGATGTGAATTTGAGATTGTGAACACCGATTTTTTATACCCTTTACCAAAAATGGAAAAGGGTATATATAGGTTTGTCATTCCGTGTGTAATTTCCATAATATTAATTTGCGACCAAAAAAATATATATATTCTGGGTCCTTATGAATAGGGAAGACGAATAAGCGATGTCCGTCTGTCCGTCCGTCCGTCCGTCCGTCTGGTGTACGTGAAATCGGTTTTCCGAAGCTCCCAGAAAAGCTAGAGACTTCGTTCTTGGACTGGTGTATCAGAAATGGTCCAACTTAGATTGGTATTGAAATTCAGCAAAATCGAGCAGACGATTGCAGAGCTGGAAAACTTAAACTTTATTTTGCCATATAAAAGTAACTACCGAAAACAAATTTTTATTTTTTTTAATAAATAAACTTATTTTACACTTCATACGACTAAAATTGGTATTTTAAATAAAAAAAAATATAAAAAAAATTATAAAGACGTTTCCAGGGTTGGAAAACTTTAACTTTTTGTGTTATGTAAAATTAACTATGTCTAAAACTATATTAGTATTTTCTCGAGAACCGTAAGAGCTACAGACCTGAAATTTGGACACAGTGTGTAGACTTTTGGCCGCTACAACAACAAATACATGAGAATTGGAAATTAAAGGGTGTTCCAAAACGAGCAATGAAAAATTCTAAAATCTCATGTAATATACATACAATTGTATGTATATACACTAGAAATTTGTAAGGTTAGTGTATTTGTATACAGACTACAAAATTTAACACTAAAATTTAAAAAAATTTAAATTAAAGGGTGTTCCATCAGTTAATGCAATTTTGGATATGCAATTTTGACAACTTGCTGTATCTTGGAAACCGTAAGAGCAAAACTCTTGAAATTTTCAAAAACGGTAAAACTAAAAAAACAAAAAATTATAAAATCGCCAAACCGAAAAAAATCGCCAAAATCAAAAATAAAATCGCCAAAACGAAAAAAGCACCAAATTAAAAAAAATTTCTAAGACTAAAATAAATCGCATAAAACGGGAAAATTCCTGAAATGAAAAAAAAAATCGCCAAAAGGAAAGGAAATCGCCAAAATGAAAAAATCGCCAAAATGAAAAAAATCCTAAAAAGCAGAAAAAAAATGGCCAAAATGAAAAAAAAATCGCCAAAATTAAAAAAATCGCTAAAACGAAAAAAACCCCAAAAAAACAAAAAAATCGCCAAAATGAAATAAAACCAAAAAAAAGGAAAAAAATCGCCAAAATGAAAAAAAATCGTCAAAATGAGAAAAATCTCCAAAATAGTATATTCGTACTCACCACTAAGAATTGTTAAGTGGTGAGTATCAATATACTTACCATTTTGCACATGCTACGATGCAAAACCATTTGCACTAGTTTGTGAATTGAGCTATTGTAATTATAATGGCGTTATTCGATGTTTGATGCAAATGTCTCTTGTCTTGCGTAAGTGCAAATGCAAAATAAAGTAGCTTTTCTTTGGATTCTGTGTGTATTTTGTTGTTGGAGTTTAAAGAAAAGCTACGATATTTTGCATTTACAATGGCGCAATATAATTTGCATCAAACATCGAATACCGCCAATATATTGTTAGTATAGATCAAATGCTACGATGCAAGACCATTTGTGCTGTTCTATTTTACTCCGTGTAACATAAATCAGTTTAAATTATCTTGCATTTTAAATGTTTACCAGAAAATTCGTGAAAACGCCAAGCCCTCAAATCCGGCAACTATAACACTAAAATTTTTTTTAGAATCATGTTTTCCAAGGCATATTTATGTAAGTTAGGCTCGCATCAATTAGCTTTTAAAAATTCTAAGAACTAACTAAACAAATCTGAAAATCCCAAACTTCCAACCAGGAAGTCGGGACCATGCCCTTAAGCTAACAGTTAAAAACTACAATTAAAACATTTAACTCGTTACAATTTGTAGCAAATTAAGAAGTGACATGCCTCATCCATATGTGAAGATGATAAATCGTGTTAATTGGCTGGGATTCAAAAAATATCTTAGTAGTCATTATTGCACAGAAAATATTACGCTAAGAACACCCGATGATATTGAATCTAACATTTAATGAGAATATTAAACAAGCTGCTGAACATGTCACTACCTCACATCAGCAAACTGCGTTTTACAGAATTTATTCTACGGATATTGACGTCTCGTGTGAGAAAAAAGAAGAGCTAGAAGGGATTGGCAGCAGCACAGATCTCCCCAACATAAAAACAGATTAAAAGAGTACACTAAACGACTCCAAGAGTTGCTTGCATCTGAAAAAACTGCATATCTTAAAAATTATCTGGAAAGTCTTGATGTCACACCAGCATATAATTTCTCTTTGTGGCACGCTGCTAGAAATCTCAAAGCACCCGTTGAGCTTAAACCACCTCTACGCACATCTACAGGAGGTTGGGCAAGAAGCGATACTGAAAAAGGTAAAATATTTGCTGAGCATTTAAAATCAGTATTTACCTCTAACACATGTACTGGTGTTGTTGATTTGCCGAGTGTAGTTGCTCTACCCCCTCGACCCATAAAATTTAAGATGCGTGATGTACAAAAACTAATTGCTGATCTCAACACGAAGAAAGCTCCTGGTATTGATGGAATTAGTAACCAGATGCTGATGAAGTTGCCTCGTATTGCAATTAGAATCCTGTTATTCATTTTCAATGCCATTTTACGACTGGAGTATTATCCACACAGCTGGCCAAGGCCAAAATGATTCCAAAGCCAGGCAAAGACCTTACCAAGGCTGGGTCATACAGGCCAATAAGTTTACTGTCAACAATGTCAAAGCTCTTCGAAAAGCTACTCATGATTAAATTGTCCCCAATTCTAACTGATAATGGGTGCATCAGACCATCAATTTGGTTTTAGAAGTCAGCATAGCACCATTGAACAAACTCATAGATTGGTTCACTTTATAAGAAGAACAATTGAAAAAAAGAATAAACATTCTAAATCTTTTGAAAAGTTACATCCTTACCCGGAATTTCATTGTTGTGGAGGGAGACTTCATGAGTACTCCCAAAACTATCTCATCCGGTGTGCCACAAGGGAGTGTACTGGAGCCAGTTTTGTATTTGATTTATATTTGCGATATGCCTTTGAGCAGTAATATCTCACGAGGCTTCCCGATATCTTCAGAAACATATTACCCAGCTGGAACTATGGTTAAACTTGTGGAGAATAAAGGTAAATGAATAGGAGTGTGCTCAGGTAACATTTACCCTGCGAAAAGATACTTGTTCCCCCATTCCTAATCTATAATCAAAATATTCCTCAACACTCTCATGGGAAATACCTTGGTATACACCTTAAACCAGAGGTTCTCACAAGCTCTTTCCCCGGGGACCCCTTCCGAAATTTTAATAGTAGCACGGCCTACCGAAATGCGAAATATACGTTTTACATTTATTATACAAAAGCCATATTACTAAATCTTATTAATATTAACTTTTGAGGAATCATAACAATATTTGTTTAGCTCTTCGCGGACCCCTTGGAATTTTCATACGGACCCCCAGGGGTCCGCGGACCCCCATTTGAGAACCGTTGCCTTAAACGAAGGCTTAAGTTTGATGTAAAACTATCGATACTATCGATAGTATCGAATGATTTTATAAATGTTGCCACAAAAGTAACATTTACCATAGTTAATATATTTCATTGGCTCGAAAAATCCAGAGTCCTCAACATATTTTCATTAGTATATAAAAATAAATGTAGGTATGTAAGTATAATTAAAAAATATGTGTAGAGAAACATGCTTGCGTATATATGTATGTTAATAGGACATTGGTCAAAATAAATCGGAGACGATTGGCGACCGTCGTGATGTCAGTACTACTGAAATTTATATTTGTGCCGAAGACGCTGAGTTTATGAAAATAGTTTTGGCTGCTATTTGTTGAATAACACTTCGAGTTATAATAACTACATACAAAGGAATTCAAGTACAACAAGCTTTGGATAATTTGCTTCAAGGCTGCCACCGGCTACTGTTTACCGACTTCGATTTTTACTCTTTTACCCAGTAAAAAAAGACACTCCAAAAAAGTCATGAAAATGTAGAGTTTGCGATCTGGAAGTAGTGCAAATTTCGATCCGATGTAATGATTTTTACATAGGGTTGTCATTGCAAGAAGTTCTCTTTTTCGATGCCTAGTCACCGAATTGGAAGCGATTTTAAGAAAAATTTCCTTTTTTGTGTTCTATGATAATATTTTCATCTAGGAAAAATTGCTAATAGTTACCTATTTTAACAATTAGTTTCTTTTTATAGGAATTTAAACGCGAAACAGTAATTTAATGTAAATTTAAGCAAATAACTTTAAAATTTTAGACCAAAATTAGTTCATAAGTTCCTTCAAAAAAATCGATTTTTTAAAAATTCTGGTGAGTAATTTCTAAAACTAGAGAGGAATTACAAGGTTTTGTATGACTAAAATAAACTTCTACTTGGTTTTCTGCTAACTATTGGCAAATTAAAAATATCGATTTTTTGGAAGCAATGAAAATGTACTTCCTTTAGAATGACTTCCAATTTTTTTTACTGGGTAATTACTTGCTTTTTTTTGTGTCGATATTATCGATAGTGGAAAAAACTATCGATATTTCATTTAAAATAAAACTATCGATTATATCGATAGTATTATCGATATGTTTACAGCTCTAGTGTGCAACCCCTCATAATTTACAAATACGTATAAATATTGTACTTATTTGTATTTTGGTTTTAGCACCTTTGTACATTGCCTACTCTCTCTCTCAATTCTACATGAAGATATGACAAACAATAAACATAGCTGAGAAAGTCTTATTATTTTATGACCTTTTTGTTTCAGCCACAACAACAATTTTTTTAAACTATGTTAAAATGTTAAGACATTATGACACTTAAGACACTGGTGTGAATACCCCATTTATATATTTATCTTTAGAGGCTTCCCATGAAACTTTACTTTATTAACACTGGCCACAGCAAAATTTTGAGTTTAAAAAAGTGCACGCACATAAAAAGTTTAAATTAAATTTTGTGGTAGAGAGCTGAAATTAGTAGGACTACGTGTGTAGGGAACTAGAGAAATCTGAAAACCTGTATTCTTTATCTCACAGACGAGCGAAAAAAAAAATTTATGTTGTATTTTACGGTGAATAGCTGAAATTTGTTACAAAAGTTTGCATAAATGAGCTTCAAAAACTTTTAATCAGATGGCATTTACATTAAATGACACAAAATATGTATGGGATGCCGAAAGTATTTATTTTATTCGATCCAGCCACAGTTTCCGATATACTAGCTACTGATGTCACGAATGTCAATTTTTGATATTCGGGAATACGAATGCGAATATTTGAAACGATATTCGCGAATAAAAAATATAAAAGCAAAGTATTCAAAAGAAAAAATTCCCAAGTAAAGATTAGCACAGAACAAACAATACAAAGGCAAGACTTTTATAAATTAATGATGTTAATAGCACGTTCACACGGACAGCAATTATCTAGGTTCGCTCTCTCATTCACAGTTCGCGGTCGAATCTTGATTGAATCAACATGGTTCGCCATACAAATTTTTGAGAGCGAACCAACTTGGTTCATTTCGAACCTTGCTGCGAACCATGAAGAAATTGCTATCATAGCTAGTTTTGATAACAAATTATCGCTAATTTATCTGAACTAGCTATCAAAACAAAATGAGTACACACATACACATACACATGTACACATTTGTAAACAAAAAACAAACAAAAAAAAATGGATTCGTGTATGAATTAATAACATTAGAACACATTTTATTAATTATTTTTGCTTAATTTGTTCATCTACTGTAAGAAAGCAAATAACACAGAATATAAAACGCGTATCAACTATTCCCGTACGTATGTATCCATGTATGTACTCGTATATACATGAAAACAGTGATGCCAACTTTTGATACTCAAAGCGCGTAAAAA
Organism: Tachina lurida; assembly: GCA_944452675.1. Taxonomy (NCBI): domain Eukaryota; kingdom Metazoa; phylum Arthropoda; class Insecta; order Diptera; family Tachinidae; genus Tachina; species Tachina lurida. The sequence goes on from OX101753.1 coordinate 43,997,073, forward strand.
TTGTTTCAAAAAAGCCCTAAATTGAAAAAATATACGTTTAGCGCAAAATGAAGTAAAATTTTTTGAATAAGCGCGAAAAGGGGCTGATTTTAAATGTTTCTGTTTTAAATCAAAACATCCAACATTTTTGTTAAGTAATTTATTAAAAATTAATATGTAACTATCATAAGATCAACACATACATACATAATTACATCAGCTCGAGATATTACATTTTAATAAGGTACGTTGCATATCGTCAGCTAAAATGCAAAAAGGCGTAACTAACAAAAAAATTCAAAATCGAGTTTTTGATTGATTATTATGAATGCCATTAAACTACATGTCTTGACAAAATATTACACTTCTGCGATCAAAAATTACGCTTTTGTTAACAAATAATAAGGTGACTTAACTACACGCTTGTTCAGTTTTTTGTTTCTCCTGTAAAATTATATTTTTGTTAGTTACGCCTTTTTGCATTTTAGCTAACGATATGTATGTATCTATGTTTACATAAGTACATGCATTTAAGATTGGTCGGTATTAAATAAAATTTCAATATTTTGCTCTTTCAAAAACATACATTATCCTGTTTTTAGGCTATACTGAATATCTTTCAAAGCACAAGCAATTCGAAGAAAAAGAAGATTATTCTATGTTATTCTTCTTATTTTTTTAATTGGTAAGCTAGCAAAATAAAATGAGTTAAAAGTCAATCAGGCCTGTCACAGAAACCAAATTCAATCAAAATGATTTCAATTCCGTAATTAGGTTCTGCAGAAAACAAAGAATTTTCTCGATGAATAATGCTCGGAATTGTAATTTTCGCTATGTGAAAGTACAAAAAGCTGTTTAAAACAACTTTATTTCAACAAAGAAAAATGTTTTTCAACCATTTATTTAAAATATGTTTGATTTATTGAAATTATTTTACTTATTTAATATATTTTCTCAAGTCTTAAGAGAAAAATGCATCATCATAAAAACTGAAATATTCTATTCTGTCAAATAAAATTAAATAAAACTTTGGCACATGCAATACGTTTGGATATGAAAGTGGATCTGAAGCAAAATCTTAAAAAAAATTTAAATTTAATTCACTTCAATAAAAAAACTTTGTCCTTTGGTATTTTGTTGCTCTTCTAATACGAGCAACAATGTGTTTTTTATTTGCCCAAAATTGTCACATTTATATATTGAAAATGTGGATTTAACAAATCAATCGAAATCTGAAGAAGGTAAATATATTGCCAGATTAAAGGAAGAAAAAGTTCACAAAGACTAAAATCCAGCCATATCGAACAAAAAGTAAAAAGGGACTAAAGGGCTGAAATAACAAAATCGATCGAAATGAAAATTCGTAATCAAAACAAGTTCGATCGATTTCTGTGACAAGCCTGATAATTGTAAAAATTGCTAGATTTGCGCTTTTTATAGTTTGGGGCCAAGTTTTTTTTCGCGTTGTGAGTGACTGAAAACGGTTTAAATCCAACCCGAAAAGTTCTAAGTTGGCATCACTGTATCAAAAATATTTGTCAAAATGAACCACAAGTGTATCGTCTGAACACCAGGGTTCGCAATCGTGGTTCAGAGAACGAACCAAGTGGTTCATGTTGCTGTCTCAACATAGCATAAAATTGGGCTTTCATTACAAAAAAGCATTCAGCAAATTGCAACACGATGAATCAAAATAATTCACATATTCCATTTGCATTGAAAAATATGTATATATGTATATGCACCAATAATTGAAACCACACACAGTGAACCAAACTTAAGAACTCTGATTATCAGCGAAAACAGCATTCTGCTCGGTTCTGCTAGTGTTTGTCATAATAATTTACAATTTGTGTTTAGTACGATTTCTTCCTTAAAAATTGTCACCTGTAGTTTGGCTAACAAAGCAATACAAACTTTAGCCTAATCGAATCATAAATAAGTTCGAAAAAATTATTAAAAACTAAATAAGGTTGTCATATTTATTTTTCATTGTAACTTTTATTTTGGAAAATTATAAAAACAATCATTATTTGAAGTTACTGATATATTCTGAAGGTTATTCCCATAAAATCTTGATTTTTAATCAAGGAATGAAAATTCTGAGATGTCATTTCAATTTTAACCTTTCTCAAATCATGGCTTTTTAATAATCTTTTTTTTTTAAATTCAGTAATCTTTTACTTCTGTACTTTTTATTTTATTAAATGATGTGCCGCAATTCAAGTAAATACTTAATCATTTATAAATAATTTAATTGCATATTAAGTAATAATTTGAAACCATAAAAAATATTTGTGTAAACAATGGAATGGAAAATATTAAATTAAGAAAAAAAATAAATAAACAAATGAAATAGAAAAACGGTAGGAGGAGCCTATAGAAGTTCGCTGATAAGAAAATACATGCGTCAGTAAATTTGACGTTTTATATCATTTAAATTATTCTAATTCTTCTTTATTTTTGAAATATTGTTATGAAATATTAGAGGAATAAAATGATCAAATGAATTTACTTTCGAGGACAAAAAATAACATTTAATTATTCCCATTTTCCACAAAATCAAAATTAATGTTTTATTATTATTATTATTTTTTTTTTAAATTTCAAAGAACAATGTAAAATAAATTCTTTGCCTTATGGCACTCATAGTGTGCAGACAGTATTATTATTAAAGTTATAAAAAAAGTTTCAATTAACTTAAAAAATGTAATCAAGAGGCAATTAAAAATTCAAGACATGCATGAGTGGCCTGTGTGACTAAAGTGTCTACACTCGTATGTGAGAGTTGTAAAGTTATTCATGATTTCAAATCACTTTTTTATTTTTTGGGTTTTTAAAGAATTAAAAAAGGAGACTATAAACAACGACAGCTTTATTTTGGAAAAACAATGAATGCAAGTTTCATTTTTCATTTTAGGGGCGTAAAACCGAAGTATGTGATTCATTCAGCCAGAATATTTCAATTATGCACATCCACGATGCCAAATTTGATGTCAGACTTTTTAAATGTTTTAAAATTTAAAATTTAGACAACATTTGAAAAATTTTATTTAATGCTGGTTGTACAGATACATTTCGTTTCTGTTTGTAATTTTTAACCAAAAGAGCAGATCTTTGAAAAAAGCTAAAAAAACCTTCCTAAGTTTATAGAAAAGCTCTCAAAATGTTGTTGGGAATTACGTATATAAACATAGTAAGCTAAAGAGTCTCAAACAAAAAAATTTATGGCTTGATTATGGATGGCAATCGATATTCAGTTGCCGTGTTAACTGGCAAGGCAAAAAAAAAAATTTAAAAACCTTTTGATGCTGGGTCCAATCTTTAAAAGTTCAAAACTCTTTAATATCGATGGTCATACTTTGAAAACACGTAACTGGGTTTTACAACTTTTCAGTTGAAGAAATTACGTTATAAATATCTATGCTAAAAGCGTTACTATCTAGCATGAGAAATGAAATAGCTGAAAATTATTTATTAGATACTCTTAATTAATTCCTGTTAGTTTGAGGGCAATTATGAATAAAACTCCCAGGGAAAATTTTCCCAGGGAACAATTCCAACTAATGGCAAGTGATAGGGAAAACAAAAAATTCTAATTGGAAAAGGGAGATGAGGATGAGAACGTTTTTTTTGCAGATTTGTATAACGTCTTCTACGTGAAAAATAATAAAAAATCAGTTACAAGTTGTCAATGTATGACCATCGATATCCAATACTATATATCGACCCTTAACTGCAAGAAAATCGTCATCCACAATTTCTAAATTTTATTCTAAGTGCAACTCCTTTTATTTTAAAACGAAATATTTCTTTTCTTTTCTTCTTTCTTTGAGGTGGCGTTGGCTGAAGTAGTTAGCACGTTGACTACAAAATCGAAGGTCCTGGGTTCAATCCCTGTATCCAACAGTCATTGAATAACAACACCACGCATTTTTCTGATGTGCATTAGTGTCCCTTTGTATCAGTTGTTGTAGGAAAGTTCAAGTGATGAAGGCATAGTCACTGGTCACTTAACTATACCGACTTCAGAAGATACTAGTCCTAATGTAACATCGGAGCGCCCTCCTTCGTTGTGTAGCAAAATCATCGGCGAAGTAAAATAATCAATAAAGTGGCTACAAAACACAGCTTCAAAAACTTAATACGCCTCATTTGACACCAGATGGCGCTGCAACACTGCATTATCAAAAAAATAACGTGCAAAAAAGCAGAGTTGTAAAAGAATGAAGCTTTCCTCTATCTCTCCCTTCACCACCTGTCTTCTCTATCACTATCCCTTTCCTAAAAGAAGGTAACACCTAGTAATAGTAGTAGGCATTAATTGCCTGAGTGTTACTTCTCTTTTAAAAAAAAAAAAAAAAAAAAAAAAAAAAAAATGTGAATTACTTAAAATTACTACAAACTAATCAAAAGTAATCAAAAAGTAATCCAACAAATAAGCGAAAGAAAAATAACTTGTACAAAAAATAGGTTTATATCGAATACAAATTATTTGGTGGGTCTTTTACAGGTTTCTAAGTCTACTACTTATTTTTCTTTTGTGATTTTCAAAAATATTTTTTGTGAATTCTCAAATCATTTTTTGAAAGTCTGTGAATAAGATAAGAAGTTTGTGGCTGTTCAAAATGTGTGGTTGAAGTCTACTCACGTTTTGTCAAAGCGACAATGAAATGCATATTGAAAATGCTGAACTACCAGCAAAAAATTTCACTTTATGTTTTTCTTTATATATTTTTTTTTGTCAGATTGATATTATTAGTGTTGTTATATAACCGAATATGTTAGTAATTTCTTAAACAAAAAATATCTAATTTTATAAATTTCTTTCAAAATGTTTGAAGATAATCGAAAAGAATCAAAAGTAATCTTTGAAAGTAGTCGGATTACTTTTTGATTACTTTTGATTCTTTTTGATTATTTTGTAATAATTTTAAGTAATTCAGATTAATTTTCGATTACGAGTATAAGTAATCGTAATCAATTACACTATGCAACAAATTTTTATCTCTTTGCCATAACCTCAAAAATTATATGTTTTCTTTGCTAATTTATGGTCGCTGAACACGAATGTGGCATTTATTTATTTTTCTTAAGAAGCATTTCGAGATATTCGCGAAAAACCTGTTTTTGCAGTTTACAAAGATATTTTCTAAAATCTTGAGAACTGTTATTTTAAATTACGCAAATTTTACACCGTCGAAAAGATATGTTTTTCTTTTATCACCGTATATTTATAGTGTGTTGATCGGATAAAAATTCATTGAGTTACGTACTTTTAGATTTAAAAATTTTAAGTTTTTATGTTTTTTTTTTAAATTCAGTATTTTAAGTTGCGCCCCTAAGCCAAAAAAAATTCTCAAATTTATTTTAAACGTGTATCTATTTTTTGTTATAGAGCAATTTCTATTAAGTGACCTCTCTGTGTTTTTCGACTAAGGAATCTGCTTGAGTAAAGATCTTCCTAAAACATGAAATATTTTAACTGAAAAAAAAAATATTTTGGGTTATTTTTTTACCCAAACATTTTTTTTCCAATTTCCAACCCTGGAACCATAATGTAAATTTTTCTGGTTTTAATACTAGTTTATTTCTTTCTAAAATTTTGAATATATTTAATTACCAAAGAAATAAGGAGATTTATTTAATTTGTTTTGTATAACAAAAAAAGTGTACGTTTCCCAACCCTAGAATTACGAGTATCCTTTTATATTTCTCTGGTTCCTTATAACAATCTTGTTCATTAAAAAGCATATAAAATATGTTAAGTGAACAAAGAAAAAAAGAAATAAGGAAAATACTATTTTTATTTAGTTACTTTAATATCAAAAAATTTTAAAATTTTCCAGCTCTGTTGTTTTTATTTTTCTTATTCTCTACACCCAACTTTTCATTATAAAACATATAATATTATATAAATTACAATATCAAAAAGGAAAAGAAAAAATAATTAGACTTGGTTACTTTTATCTCAATAAGCAATTTTGCTTGAAATCAAGTGTAAAACAACTGTTATTCAAGTCACATATTCAATTTTCAAGGGTTGAATTATGCTTGATTAACACTTCATTTCAATAGCATTCTCCAGTGCAAGGGGAACTTGAATTCAATTCGAACAATTCAATTGTATTACAGTTCAATTCAAGCCTTGAATTCTACTGTAATTCAACCTTGTATTACAATTTAATTCAAGTTTATTTCAAGCTTCGAAAAAAAAAATAGAAAGGAAAATGCAATCGACAAGTTTTCTAATATAATATTCTGCATGTTTTTACGTTTTAATCACCTTTTTTAAAATTCACTTTTTTATTTATCTTTAATATCTATTTTTCACCACAATTTCAACTTTATAAAAAACTAAAATATATGTATGTTGTCTGATTTTTATTTCAAAATATTTTCAAACTTGAGTATTACCTAAAAAAAATGCTTAAATTCAACTTTGTTTCCAGTTAAATTTCAATTTCCTGAGTGCTTATTGGGATATATCATAAAAAGGTTAAGTTTCCCAAGCCTGGAATCATAATTTAAAATTCTACTGATTTCTTACACCAATCTTTTTCTTTTACGAATGTAAGATATTTTTAATTTATAAATAAAAAGGAAAAATTAGTTTTAGTTGGTTATTTTTATATAACAAAAAAGTTAAAGTTCCGAACCCTGAAAACGTCTTTCTGGTTTTTTTATATTCATAATACAAATTTTATTCCTACTGAAATATTAAATAGGTTTATTTAGCAAAAAATAAAAAAATTGTGTTAGCTAGTCACTTTTATATGGCAAAATCAAGTTTAGACTTTAGTTACCTGTCACTTTTTGTGTTTTATGGGTTTAATAATAATTCCTTCCTATTTGTATGTTTAATGTATTTAAGTCGTTGGATAATTACCTGCAAAATAAAGAAATAGAAACAATTTAGTTATTTCAAATTCACACATTTAAAATATAGCTGTTGATATTTAAAATAACTGAATTTACATCTTGCTTGAGTGTGCGTATCTTAAAACTAATTGAAATTACCGCCTGCATAAAGAAAATGAAAACAAAATTCTCATTGAAGACGCTAATAAACAATTAAAAATAAATTTTTGTTTTCAATACATACATACTTACATAATTGTACTTGGGTCAAACTTGTTCATTAGTTCATTGTTAACTGATTCATCAGTTCATTAACTGATGGTCAAGATGGTCAAAAAATAACGACATATCGAAAGATCGATATTTGAGATAATAAATATCGTTATATATCGCCGATATTTCTAAAACTAATATATCGATACATCGATACTTATTTAGGAGTATCGGGTTTAGATACTTTTAAGAGGTCTATAAAATTTAGCCGTTTTCTAACCGTGCGATATTGGAATCACGGCTAGTGATGCGAAGAAAAAGAAGAGAAATTTAATAATAACAGCCAAGGCGCATCTATAACGTGAACCCACTAAGCCAGGAGGCGAATTACGGCACTTGTTATCGAACGAAATTACAAAAAATTTGAAAAGAGTTTATATGTTAATATTTTAAAATTTCGAATAGTATCGAATGACGGAATTGGCCCAGGTGACTTTTATTTGTTAACTAAGCTAAATGCCATATTTGGTTTGCATGGGTATAAGCCTGAAGACAGAATTAGTTTTTACTTTATGTTCTGTTACGAATCAGCTAACTAAAATTAGTAAAAGTGTTGTTGTTTTGTTTCTATTTTACTTGTAAATTTGTTTGAGAAACGGGCCCCTGTTCTGTTTCGGTTCAACCTCTGAAAAACTGTTAAGTAATTATAAGTGACAGCAGATATAAAATAAAAACATTTCGAAATAAACAGTGATTGTGCTTTAAGAATTTAAAAATTTAATGTGACCGTTCTGGTCAGAAACAGCTGATAATTTATAACAGAAAAAGTAACTATTAAAATTTAGAAACAGAACAGCAACATAAAGTAAAGTCTAATGAAGTCTTAAGGATCTACAGTAGGTTACGTATAACTTAACATACGTAGTTCCTTTGTATTAAATTTCTTAAAGTGACTAATTGTGCATTCGAAATGAATGCAGTTTTTCAGAAATTATCCTATAATTATTAATTATTATACAGATGTAAACATACAGATGTATGAATAAATTTATTTACTTTTTTGCTACCAATATCAATTTGGGGTTTCTCCACTCGTGGAGTTCATTAAGTTTAAAGTTAGTTGTTCGCGATTTCTTTAAATATTATTATTTAATGGATGCAAAGTGGGGATATTTCTCGTATTCCGCAATGATGAGCTTTGAAGTGTTCAACACTGGACATTCATTAAAAAATGATTAACATTCCTATTTATAAAATTCTTACACCCCTTCTCGACTAGCAATAAATATGTTGGCAATATAGCAATAACGCCGGCAGAATAACATAACAATATTGCTGATTTCTTTACTTATGTTAAGGCTATGGGAATTCGTAGCTCAAAATATGGGAAAAGTCAACAGGAAAGGTGCAGAACAAAATACAATTCACTTGTAAATATCTGGTTAATCGAACGAATTTTTATGTTTATAAATTTATAACAATACAAATTATTTTACTACACACGTTTTTAAGAGACTATTTTCCTATTTTATTATACATCATATGTATATTTTCCCAATTTCACTAATATTATATAAATGTCAAATGTAATACAGAAAAGTCGAACATAAATTAACACCGAGTTTGACGTTTCACGCTTGCAATAATTGTTAACGAAAATGCGTTGACAATTATTGCAACATATATTGCAAGTTCCTGCAATGAGCTGTCTCCACTAGCAATAATTTAATTTTGACAACTGCTGCAATATATGTCGTCATATTTATTGCTAGTCGAGACGTAGGGTTAAGGCTTTCTAAAGGCTTAATAAACAAAATTTTTTATGAAAATCTGTTTCAAAAACCCTTTATAAAGTCTCTCGATTTTATCGTAAGCGACATGTTATCGGAAATAGACTTTTATATTGAAATTAAAATTTTATGGGCCTAAACATAGTTTAGAATTATCAAAATGCAAAATTGTTGATAACTTTTAAGATACAGTCTGTACAATTTTATCGTAAGCGACAATTTACGTACAAAAACAAATTTGAATATTTTAAAAAAACTTTCTCCTGAAAAATTTAATTTTTGTCAGTTACGATAAAATCGAAAATAAGGCTCGATATGTTAGTATGTTAATAATTTAAGATTTGGAATATTTTGGCAGCATTTGTATGCAAAAATATCGATATATCGAAATATCGATGTTTTCAAAAAATATATATCGATACTGTTCAAAAATATACATTTTTTTTCTAAAACGAACTAGTGGAAGAGTTCTAACCAAGTCTATGTCAAATCTTTATTTTTAGTAAATCGTTGAGACCGATTCTAGAGATCAAAGTAACTATTTCATTATCGTTACTAGGTTTGGGTTCCGTACAGCAAAGGTGAAATGGAACCATATTGTTTTCGCTACGATGTCCGACTGTCTGTCACAGACTCTTTTCACTAGAAACGTATGTGGTACGGGACTGAAATTTTTCTCAGAATATGTAATACTTTGGCCTTACAACAAATATATAACACTTAAAAATTAAAGGGTGTTCTAAAGAGAGCAACGAAACAAGTTGAAATTGTAACGTAATATATATATATAAATATGTATGTGAGGTACTTTCGGTAAGAACATGGTGTCTTTTCAATTACGGGAAAGTTGTGGATACTCCATCTCAAGGTCCAGATCTATACCCTATTCAAAATTTCTGGGTTTATTTAAAAAATAGTATTTTCAAATGGTATTTTAAGACATAAGTGGAGTTTAGAACAGTAAAACGAGGGGAATGTGAGAAATTTCAGCGGAATATTTGGAAAAGAAAATTTTTTTTCATAAGAAGTCGTCTTACAAGCCGATTTGATACCAATGGGGCCACAAAAAATATTTATTTTTGTACACCTTGAAATCTTTCCTATTTTCTTACTATATAATACAAGCATGTAAGACATTTTCTTGACAAAGAAATTTTTGTGTTTTTTTGGTTTTCATGTAATTTTTATGTTCTCACTTTTTAATTCTGCTTATAACTTACTACTATTTGCTCACTTAAATGTAAATTAAATTAAATTAAATCTATAACAAAAAATTTCATAATGCAAAGAAGGAATAAAAATATTTACGATAAAAGTCAAAATTTAAAACGATTTTAACTATGGCAAAACATTTTCTTGACAAACTGTATATACGACAGAAATATGGATTGTACGTCCGCAATATACATTTTTGCTTTATAACACATCATATCACTTAAGAAGTTGATTTGGAATTTTCGCTAGTTTCAAACTTTTTAAGATTAACGTGACGATATGCAATATGTACATATGTATGTACAGTATGTAATATGTATGTATGTATTTGGTCGTAGCTTTCGCTAACTTTTATACATATTGAACAAATTTTTGGTTTGAGTAGTAAATGTGTAATGGTCTTAATTACATTTTCACAATACGCATGTGAATTTAATTTCATTCATTTAAAATCATATAAATTCTAACGTGGTGGCACAACTATGTACGAGTATGTAGTACATGCGAATCAGCTATACAACTTTAAGGCAATTGTGTTAAATTTCAAAAATTATATTTCACTATACATAGTGTGTAATTTACTGATAAATGGCTTGCACGACACTTTCAGTGATATATTGACTAACGCTTAGAATATGTATTTACTTAAAAAAAAAATAAAACTACTTAATTTCCCAGCAAACATTTGCTAAGGAATTTCTATTGATAATGAAATATTCTCTGGTGAAGTCGGACAGCGAAATCCTTAGGAATTTTGAACTTTGGTTATGGTTAGTTATTATTTAATGGGTTATAATGTAATGAGTTATACTTCTGTGGAACTTTCTCGTAGATAGATTTTATTCAAATAAAGCAGTAATATTTGAAGCCTTGAAAAATAACATGCGGTGTAAAATTTTCAAAATATGACAACAATTATGCCAAATTTTCAGCTATAAAATTTAGCCACCGATCATTATCTACTGAAATGAAAAAATTTTACTGAAAATTTTTGTATTTGAAGAGAGAACGAAAGAGAGAAATAAATCAATTGTGAAGCATGCTTTTAAACAATAAGCATCTTGTTAACCTTTAACTGCCTAGGTGGTGGTAAATTTTACCCCGACTTTAACTTTTTTTATAATTCCTTTTTCAATTGCTCTCTAGTAGCTCAGCTTTTTTAGTATCTTCCTATAACGCTGTACTTCATACTCAGACGCATTTTGTAGACGCATTTGTTGTTATAATCCGAAATATCTATACTATGGGGTAAAAATTACCACACGTAGATATTTACGTAATTTTTGCAAAGAAAATATTTTACTATTTTTAAGGAATATTTTAAAGAAAATCCATTTCTATAGGCTACGTAAAAAGCAATTTGTAATATCAATAACAGAATTCTTTAAAAAAAAAATTGAAGTCGGAGTCAAAATTTAGGACCGCGTCCACAGTTAAGCGTTAATGTGATATCGAAGTCAGCTAAATCGACAGTGTTCGACCTAAAATAAAAATCGATGCCCTGAAAATGATGATATAAAGGTTAAAATGTAAAACTACGCATCAAAATTACATATATAATATAGCAAGCTAATTTACATACACTGTGTAAATACAGATTTAAATGAATTATAAAAGCCAGTAACAGGTTGACCAGCACTTCCTACAACTATATTTTCCTACTGTGGTCTCCATTATTATTACCAAACTCTATATCTTTGGGTATGAAAAAATTGCATTTAAGTTTTTGACTAATTTTAAATTCTGGAAGTGCTATTTTTTGGGTTAAAAAAATGCCTATACAACAAACTATCCGGTTTTTTTTCTGTATTTTATAAAACATTTTTTATCAAACGCTTATTCGTTTATGAAGAAAGAAAGATGCCTCTTATAATAAAAAAAAAACATGTGAGTCTGATCACAGGGGAGATGTGTAAACATCTAGTAATGGAAAATTTTAATTAATATTGGCTTATGGTAACTAAAATAAGCTATATAAGTTTTTGACTCTACTGTATTTAAAAATCTATGGAAAACTGCATGTATAGTAGTGGAATTATTAGTTGTGGGGGTTTGTGAAGAACTGCTCATATGCAAGTGGAAAACGTCAAACAAAAATTTTAAGAAAGCTTGCGACTGTGGGTTTGCAAAATTTGTATTAAAATCTTCATCCATAATAATTGGCATGAGATGGAGATTGTTACCCAATTGTCGTGCACCAGCTTCAGTGTAAGACAACAGTACGTAATGAAGATATGTTATAATATAATATTATAAATTCTTTATAAAGACTGCTATATATCTTTTTAACAAATATTTGACATTTAAAACGCTCTTTTATTTAAAAGTTTATATTTATTTTATTTATTTTATATTTTTCAATTATTTAACAAAATTATCCCCACTGGCAACACTATTACACTGCACAAGCAATTTCTATTAAAATTAACATTGCTCCTGAAGGTATGCTTTAAAATTCGGTTGAGTGTATTTCTATGCAGCTGTTAAGTTTTCTTGTTGTCCGTGTGATTACACTCATACATAGCTCACACCGATTTGATAACGCAACGCACAACTTACTTATTTTTACCCCCTAGCGTATAGATGTTTACATATCAAAAATATCTAAGTAAAATTATTGTTTATAAAAAATTTTTGCGCAAGTTAAAAGGGGTAAAATTTACCACCACATCCCAAGGTATGTCCGAAAATTTCACCCGTTAAGTTAAAGGTTAAACAATGTAGAAAAATTATGTTCCACCGCACTTTTCGTTCCATATAAATAATACATACATATATGCATGTATATAATGTGAACAAATGTGACGTCAGGTTTAGTTTTATATTTGTAAGTGTGTTTAACAAATACCTATCGCTAGTTGCTTCGCCACTTGGATCAATAAGCTAAACGATAGAAGTACTGAAGAACAAGTTTATTTCGTTGCCTTTCAAGCGTTTGCTGGGTAACATAAATAATATCAACTTGTGATATCCATACTTGTATACATACACACACAAATGCGCGCGGTAGCTCGGGCTGAATCCATAATTTAACAACATAATTCTGATTCTAATACAGGGTGTTTTTTTAGAGGTATAGAACTTCGAATTGAAATAAAACACAAGAAAATCGTTTTAATGTCCATCAATTTGGCTTCATTGGAAGGATAATTTTATGCCATTAATGTTTAAATATGATTTCGAGCATGTGGCCGCCGCGGCTGGCTCGAATAAAGCCAATTCTACAGATCCAATTTTCAACCACTTTTTCGAGCATATGGGGCTGTATGTTGGCAATAACGCCACGAATGTTGGCTTCCAAGTCCCCTAACGTTTCTGGTTTGTTGGCGTAGACGAGCGACTTCACATATCCCCAAAGAAACTAATACAATGGTGTCAAATCACACGATCTTGGTGGCCAATTGACAGGTCCATTCCGCGAAATTATGCGCTCATCGAATGTTTCCTTCAATAAATCGATTGTGACGTGCGCTGTGTGGCATGTAGCGCCGTCTTGTTGGAACCACAACTCATCCACATTCAAAATCTTCAAAATCTTCCATAAAGTTGATGGACAAAGCTCCAATTGCTGTGCACGGTGGCGAATCGATTCATTCGGGTCCTCTTCAACACTTTGCTCTACAGCGGCAATTGTTTCTTCGGTGCGCACTGTTCGACGTCTCTGCGGATGCGTATTATCACATAGAGTAAACGTAGTGCGAAAACGATCCATGGTTAACCGAATTAATTGCTCTGATGGACGATTATGTCGACCATAAAATGGGCGGAGCTTGCGGTAAACTTCGCGAACTGAACCATTATTTTCGAAATAAATTTGCACGATTTGCAAGCGTTGTTCTTTTGTCAACCTGTTCATGATGAAATGGCAAACCAAACTAAATATTAATCACTTGACAGCTGACAAAATGGCCGCCAGTTAAAAAAGTGATGCCAACTTAAAGTTCTATACCTCAATAAAAAACACCCATTACAAATTTAAAAACAAAACAAACAAATAAATTTATTAATCAGTATTTTTCCGCACATTGTCTTTAACTGTTTTTATTTCAAATGGACAGAGCACAGTAGAATGGGATGGTCAACAAAAAAACCGGTTGACACACGTGGGTCACCCTGGGTCTCTAGTTTTAAGTGCTTTGCCATTTTTGGTTCAGTTTGGAGCACAGAGTTCTAAAGAAAACAATGAGCTTTATGCTATGTTTCCACTACAAGTTGAATCACATGCTTCGCTTTCTCAATCATGTTAATGAATCTTGCCGTTTATACTGCGCATTCGTGCTCTGATTTGGCTTTTTTTTTGCACATTCACACATACATACATACGTATCATACGCACATATACACACACATATTTTGAAGGCATCCACCAATTTTTCCTTTTTATACTATTCATAGCTTTTTTATTTATATTAAACCAGCGTTGCCGATTTATGTCTAATTATACAAAAATAGGACAAAAAATTTTTTCTTCAACTATTTTGGGACTATAACATTTTTTGTGTAATTTCGCCTCAACATTATACAAATAAATTTTTTAATTATAGATCTACAGTTCATTTAAAACAAATTTTACTACGTAAATTTACTATCAATAATTTTTATAGTATTTTTATGTTTATGTTTGGCTGTAGGCACTTGTCTTGGAAATTTTAATTTTCTTTTACTTTCGAACTGTTTATTCAGTGGAAAGAATATTCGTGAAGTTAAAATTAACAAAAACTTACATGAATAATAAATTGTCGTGTGGTACCATAGTGTCAATATTTTTGCATATGAAGGTGTAGGCCAATATTGAGGGGACCTTTTTGAACCAACCAAAAAAATTTTGAAAATTATATATTGAAATTAAAAATTGCATATAGTAATACTTAATTTACATTAAGAAGCATTTTTCATAAAATTAGTTGCATGATAATTTTTTCATTTGTTAACAGGAGGGCTGAAAAAGTAAATTAGATCGAAAAAATTTGCTGAAAATGTTTCAGAGATTTATGTTACGCCATTTTTTAAAAATTACTTTGTTCTATAGCGCTGCAATTAGCGAGTAGGAAAAGTTTTGTGCAACAAATTTCATGTCAAAATGCATAATGCAAATTAGTTATAAACATACCAAGTTGTATAAACAAGGTGGCGCAAAATTAGTCATGGTATCGGAAGATATTATAATTTTATTTGAAATGGAGGATAATATCTTTGACAAAATATCGAATATAAGGTATGACTTGCAATACTCCTCAAGACCGCGGAATATTTTTTTAGATTTTTTGCACAACTTTTCATCAAAAATTATCATGAGGGATGAATTGCGATTATTATCATGAATTATCATGAATGCGAATTAGCATATCGCTGTCTTTATTGAAGCTGGTCTATATAACAGCAACATTCTCCTCAGTGCGGATTAATATCCAAAAAAGTGAAACTGGTACGAAAGAGAGGTTGAAAAGTCTGGCCTGGCCCATGGGTCAATTATGACGACCATAAAATGGACATAATTTAGGAAACACATTTCTCACACAGCACGAATTTTGATAATAAAATTCAATGATTTGAAATTGTTGTTCGTTTGTTAGTGTATTCATGGTCAAATGGAATTGCCACAAGTTACGAATCTTTACACTGAAAAAACAAATACAGTAGAATCCCGATAACTCGTAGTCGCAAGGGACCGACCGTTTATTACGACTTATTGAGATTTTCGAGTTAGTGAGATTTCGACTTATCGGGAGTAAAATTTAAAAAATACGTCTTAGAGGGATTTTTTTTTTATTGACGTTTTATGAGAATTTATAAGAAAATAAATAAATGAAAAGAGTTACAATGTCAATACATATGTATTAATGTAAAAAATCTGTAATTTGTGTTTGATGTGATTTTTGTACACTTAAACGATCAATTATATTGTCCAGTTTAAAAATAACTTCAAAGGATGCATCATCAGTTTCTGTTTGCATAAGAAAATCACGAATTTTTTGAACGCTAGATTTTGGCACATTTAACAGAAACCCGTGGAATTTCCATCGTTGTCGTCCTGTTCATCAACTTCTAAGCCCAAAATATCATCATCCGTCAAAATTCCTTCTGTAGCCAAGCCATCGTCAAAATGAACGTACTCATAGAACGTTATGGTGGATTCTTCATTTTGTGGAATTTCATCCCATTGCGGTACGTGAACTATCTCACTGCTGACTACCATTTCGTTTGAATCGGTAAAACCGCAAGCTCTAAAACAGTTTTTTATAGTGGATTTTGAAACATTCTGCCAAGCTTTAAAAGCATAATTTATGGCAGAATATAAATTGATGTTATGATTTTTTTCTTCTTGTATATTTTGTATCATTTCTTTTCGGTATAATGTTTTAAAGTTTTGGATAATGCCTTTATCCAGTGGTTGTAGTTTGGAAGTGGTATTTGCCGGCAAAAATTCAACATGAACATGACTTAAATCTTCATCAATTTTGTGTGCAGGACAATTATCAACAAACAATAAAATTTTACGATGTTGTTTTTCCATTTGACTGTTCAACGTTTTAAGCCATTCATTGAATAAGATTGCAGTCATCCATGCTTTCTTGTTAGCACGGTAAGTGACGGGTAATGTTTTCA
Organism: Tachina lurida; assembly: GCA_944452675.1. Taxonomy (NCBI): domain Eukaryota; kingdom Metazoa; phylum Arthropoda; class Insecta; order Diptera; family Tachinidae; genus Tachina; species Tachina lurida. The sequence continues at coordinate 44,013,737 of OX101753.1, forward strand.
CATTTTTAAAACATCTAGGTTTTACTGATTTACCAATTATTAGTGGCTTTAGTTTCTCTGTGCCATCCATATTGGCAGCAAGCATTATTGTAATGCGGTCCTTACTGCTTTTACCACTATGGCACTTTTCACCCTTTAAGCTCATAGTGCGATCAGGAAGACACTTGAAAAACAAGCCCGTTTCGTCCGCATTGAAGATATTTTTTGGGTCAAAGCCCTCTGTGAGTTGACTTAGCTTAGCACGCCATTCTGAACACACATCATCATCCACAGAGGCACTTTCCCCGCAAATTTTCCGAAAACTTATGTTATGTCGCTTTTTGAACCGATCAAACCAGCCATCACTCGCTTTAAATTCTGGAAAACCTAATTTTACAGAAAATGCTTTAGCCTTTTCCCTCATAAGTGCTCCGCCGACTGGTATGTTAGAATGACGACACTGCTCAAACCATTTTAACAGTGCTTTTTCTAAATTTGGATGCTCAGATTTTTTTTGTCTTTTTAATTTATTGTTTGACGAAAGGTTTAAATACAACTCGCGTTTTTTTAAAATAGATGTTAAAGTTGATGGAGCTATTTTATATCTACCTGCAACTTCAACTTTTTTTTCTCCACTCAATACTGCATTAATAATTTCTTGTTTTGTTTTTACGCACAATGTGTTGCAACTCCGCTTTGACATTTTTACTTAATGAACTGAAAATGCGCTACAAATTCAAGTTGAATAGAGCAAAAGTAAACACAAAATACATAACGGTAAATAATATGATCATTTTACGGCGACATAATTTTTTTGTTTTTTTTTACAATTACGAGTTAGAAGAAGTTTTAGTGAGAAATTACGACTTATAAGACGTTTTGCCAAATTGACTTTTCAAAAAAATTACGACTTATTGAGGGGACCGAAATGCATGCATTTTATACGAGTTACCGCGATTTTTTCAAGGGACCGACCAATTATTACGAGTTAGTGAGATTTACGAGTTATCGGGATTGCGAGTTATCGGGATTCTACTGTAGTAAAAAATCACTGGTTATATATTCTTAAATAAAAAGCATTACTTATTATCAAACACAAATTTTGTTTTGGGTAATTTATAACATTTTGGATAATTTTGAAGGTCCTTCTGTATAAAATTGAATTTAGATTCCGGCAACACTGTATTAAACTCACATTTAAGTTTTTTTGGTTTATCTTTGTTTGTTCACACACACATACATATATAACTATTTTGTTTTGATTGCTAGTTCAGATAAACTGGCGATAAGCTGCGATAAAAGTTAGAGAAGATAGCAAATTTTATGTGCTTCACAAGTATATTCATATTGAATCTACCTAATTCGTTCTCACAAATTTCTATGGCGAAGCAAGTTGCTTCGCTCAAGATTGGGGTGTGAAGCATGAAAAGGGAGCGAAGCAAGTACGTATCGTGGAAACATACTATTATCGTGATAGGCGCATTTCGGGTACGACATTTTGGTCCCAGATTAAAGAAAACAACTTAATCTATTACACAACGTAGTAAATTTTAGCCTTTTCCGTTGCTGAGCTAAATATATATTTTTAAAGACTGGTTTTTATAACATAAATTTATTGTTTTCAGATAAATGAATTCGCAATAGGATATACAAGTGCATGTACATTGCATGTGGTATGTACAATTGTACATTGTCTTACACACACGAGCATGTATTTATAACCAGTTTATTTAAAAAAAATTGATGTAAGTATATTTTCATGTTTTTACGAATATAAATTAAATTATGTGGGATTTTATTTTTCGCTCATACCGTAAACACAACACCTTGCATGCCAGAATGTTTGTTAACACTGCGCGTTATTTAAATAAAGAATCTAATTTCGAGTTTGAGGAATTTGCAAAAATGTTACGATTTGCGATTTTAATTTTGTTGAATTAATGACTTCAATGAAAGGGGCTATTAATTAGAAATTCAGCATTTCCTTTTTTGTTAAAAATTAATAAATTAACTCATGTTATATGAAACAATATAATTTTACATGCCTTAAGGTATCCGATTAGCATGAAAACTTATGTCTACGGTTATCAGTTTTAAAATTTATCTTCATACACAACTAAAATTTAACCCCATCTAGGTCCTAGTTTACACTATACAAGTCTTATTGCTAAGCTGATTAGTTTGTTATGAGAGAAAGACGAGGGGCAAAGAAACGTTTCTGTTCCCCTCGTCTCTCTCTCTCTCTCTTTCAAACTAATCAGCTTAGCAATAAGACTTGCATAGTGTAAACTAGGACTAACAGACGAACATAAATTAAAGTGATAACATTTTGAGATGATAAGTTGGTTGCAGAAAACTAAGAAAACTTAATAAAAACTAATTGCAAAAGAGTTAATTTCATAACTAAAAGGTGTTTTTTATAGAGTGACATAAGTTTAAAACATAATAAAACAAGGAAATATATTTTTAATATCATTGAAACCAGATTTATTGGAAAGAAAATTTTATGAAATTAATGTTCAAATATGATTTTTGCCATGTGGCCGCCAAGGCTGGTGCAGAGAAGGCGCAATCTGGAATACCAATTTTCAACAACTTTTTGCAGCATTTGCTCTTCGAATGTTGATTTCCAGGTCTTCAATTGTTTGTGGTTTATCGACAAGTGACTCAACATAACCCCAAAGAAAATAATGCAAAAGGGTTAAATCACATGATTAGTGGCCAATTAATTGGGCCGCTACGTGAAATTATTTTTGCATTAAAAAGTTTTTTTTTTTTTTGAGTAAATCAATTCTAGTGCCCGCTGTGTAGCATGTGCCTGGCGCCGTCCTGTTGGAACCACATATCAGCAAGTTTAATGCCACGTTTTCTGAGGTACGAAAAAATTTCGAATCATGATCCTATACCGTTCACCATTGACAGTAACATTCTGACCATCATCGTTTTTGAAGACATATGGGCCAATGACTCCGCCAGCCCATAAAGTGCACCAAACAGTAATTTTCTGTGGATGTAATGGTGTTTCGACAAAATCTTGTGGATTTTCCTCCCTCCAAATGCGAATAGAACAATTATTTTGATTAAAAATTTCAACATTTTGCACTTGTTGCTCTGGTGTAAGTCGATTCATAATGAAATTTCAAAGCAAACTAAACAAAAAGGAAATATCAGCTGTTAAATGGGTGCTCAAATAAAGCAGTGATGCCAAGTTAAAGTTGTGACCCTCTGAAAAAAATACCTTATACATACCTCGATTCCACCAAGTTTGTCATGTTTTACTGTACCATTTTTTGATATTGAATTAAAAAAGTGGAAAATGCTGGGCAAGGAATCTTACATGAGTTAAAGCATTTTAAATACGAATAAAACGTTCACATATTTTTTGCTTCCCAGACTAAATGGTGTTAGCCTGGCGATTTTGGAAAGCACAAAGTAGCTGGGTTTTTTTTTTTTTTGTCCTGTAGCCACAACAACCAACCCAGAGTATATAGGGCACTGACGGCTATATGTATATAGTTGTAGTTGACCTATTGATAGCAATAGGGTATTGACTACTGAAGAGATCAATTGCATCATCGTAGTGATAGTAAAACACGTTCTTCTCTATATGATAACTATTAGTTTGGTCGGACGAATAAGAGAAGGCTTAGAGCTTCAGGTTTTCGGAAAAATAGCTCTATCACAACGAAATCACTCTTCAAAAAGATTGATTTTCTTGCCAGTTCTACAGAAGGATCTATATAATAATAGGGATGAATACATGCTGAAACTATATTTGGCTGGACTATTCTCCTCACTAATTTTTTTTATTATTATAAATAATCAATTACACTATGCAACAAATGAAGACTTTTGAAAAAACAAGCGAACCGAACAGTATAGGCCGATAGAACTGCCAAGGCGTAGCAAGACCTTATACTCAGTTTGGCGGTTTAGGTGACCAATTTTTTTTCATGGGCCTCCAAAGATTTCGAAAATCAGTGCGCCCTTAAAAAGAGGTGCTTTCAGTTTTTGACCAACAGACTTGGTATGAACATGGGTGCCCCTGTGACTGAGTGGTAGCGATGCTAGCCTCTCAGTCCAGAGGTCGCGGGTTCAACTCCCGCCATAGACCCTGGATGTTTTCCGCAGACAAGCTAATCTCTTCGATGGTTTTGTTGTGTTTGGTTTTACAAAAAAAAAATTCAACTTTAAACATTGAAGTATATCGATCATTCTACCGACTCAAATAATGATTTCATACATTTCTTAAATCAAATTTGAAAGTTCTTAAAAAAATCACCCTATAGTTGTACTCATCAAAATAATTTTCGTTTACAAGAAGTTGTCAAAATTTGTTTTCTTTTCTGAGTTAAATGCTATTGAAATACATGAGAAATTTTATAGAATTTTCCTGGTACTATTTTCACTTAAATTGTATACATTTGCCATGCAAATCTTTCAGAAACTTGTTCTAAACAAAGTGACTTTTAAATATCATAGGAACATTTTCTAAAAGGCAAAATATATAAAGAAATAAATTTATATGTATACATATATGTGGTGTGGTTACGAATAGTACTTGTAATTGCACTTCATAATCAAATAACTTTTATATTTCTTTGTTCATTTGTGATTTTCATTGTTTTTATTTGCATGAGCACAATTGAATTTTCACAGCGATTCATTCGCATGTTAACGTTGCTTTGAATTCAACTTTTAAGTTTGACATTTAGTGCAGTGTATATGCACAAATGTCATAATACAATGACTTTACAGCATGAAGTCAGAGCTATAAAAAAGTGCAAAGAAAGAACAATCTGTACTTACAAAGTAAAACAAAAATCAAACGTGTAACATTTAATAAGAGTATATGGGATGAAAAAGGGAAGTTGGAATCACGAAGCAATTTCATGTGTATCATAATACCAAATGAAATTTTGAACGATCAGCTCTTTTGATCACAGACCAACATCGATAACACTGTGTGACAAACTTTTATGAAATCGAAATACCTGGGACGTGTTACTATTTTTCTGATAGGTATTGTCGAGTGCAATAAAACTGTGTGTTTGAAATTTTCCAAACACCTCCAAAATCTTGATTTACAGGTAAAAAAAACCGGTTTTTCGTACCCGTAGGCACTTATCAACCTCTATATAGGGCAAATATCAACCGATTTTAAATTTATAAACGGATATAGAAAGAAGACACTAAGACTTTTTGAAGCATATATATTTTGTATCAATGAATTTCAGATATATGTCTGTATTTTTCCACCAAATATGATTTTTTCGGTTTTTTCGACACTTTTCTACTTTGGACTCGTTCTTAGGCAGTATTCTTGTACTGGAACCGAACTGTTTATAACTTTATTTTTAAAACATAATTAATTAAAAGTAATTCGCAGGTTTGTTTTAAAAAATTCCATAGAAATTTACTGAGTTATTAACCATTTTATTAGAAGACTTTTTGTTAAAAGACTACCTGTATGAAGTATTTCTATTTATTTGTACGCTTTCGGTGTATTTTAGCTTCCAGGATGATGAAAGTACAATTTAATAGACATATATCAGCAAAGAATGAAAAATGTGTAAGACAGTGGAAGCCAAACTTTATTCTTCAGAACCTCAGTTTTTCAAAACACTTCGCAGGTTTTTTTGTCACACTGTGTAATCTTTTAACAACTTTATTTTTCTTTTCTAAAATCATGTTTTTTTTCAATAATGATAATGTTTTTCTCTGACATTTTTACGTCACACTAAACTAAAATGACAAAATATTTCAGAAAGAAAACAAAAAAGCATTTGGAAACAAGCTCAAAATCTTTGCACTTGTATTTTTTTTTCAAAACACATTGGGTTTTATTATGAATTATAGAAACTTTTTTAAGAGTAAGTATGACTTGAAGGGGTCTCCCCAATTTAAACAAAGTGTATGGGATGTTTGCGAAGGGACCAGCCATTTATTTTGAATTATTGAAGTTTTTGAATTAATGGGTTACGCATTATCGCGGTTTGACTGTAGTCATTAGAAAATGGACCAAGGACAAACCTATATTGAAATCATTACAAATTATTCGAATCATCCGGACGACAATATTTTGTATACATATTTTAAACTTATCTGGAACTTAATTTTTTGCTCAGATATTTTGCATTATGTTTTTTTATAAGAACGATACTGATAATGAATTCTTTTGAGACCCTGTTTCATACGAAATGGTGCTACATTTGGATCACTGTATTTCGAATGTTATTAAGTTTTTTTAGAACTTCAGTTTTTGCTGGGTTTTTGCGCTCTTTGTTTTTTTTATGCAAAAAAAAAAAATTTGTGAAAATGAATTCTTTTGAGACTCTGCTTTGCCTAGCACTTTTAATTACAGTCATTAAAAATGCCAACTAATGCATTTTTTTTTCTTAAATGAGTGAATTAAATGTACTCGTATGTTCTTGATTACGGATATTAATGTTAATTTATGTGTGTGTTCTCTTATTTTTAAGAATTTTGTGCAATATTTTATAGGTAAAATATTTTGAAAAAATAATTCCTTTTAAACAGAAAATATATGTACATATGTATGTATGTATGTACATATCGTCATCTTAAATGCAAACGGACGTAACTACACAAAAATTTGAAATCGACTTTTTGATTGATTATGTTTAATTTTATCAAACTACATGTTCAGGCAAATATTTAGACCTCTGCGATCAAAAATGACGATTTTATTACAGAAATTCAAACGGACGTAATTACGAATGCATCCATTTTTTATTGCGAGGAACGTAACTAACATAAAAGTTTAAATATGTGACAGCGCATAGAGAAAGGGACCTAAGGGTAAAACAAATAAATTTTCACTTTTTTTTATGTGGACAACATCTGAGCATCGAATAAGACCGATCCCATGCCCCAAAAGTGTTTCCTTCCAGAGATATGCGCGTTTTATGAAATTGAAGTCGAAGATTCTAAGGTTATGTGAAAAAATTTTCGTACTACCAGAGTGATATTCACGATTTAAAAGAATTATAAATGAGTATGTATTATAATTCACAATTAATAATTTCAGAAAATAAGCCTGGATTCGAAAAAATACGAGCAAAATTGATATCAAACTCATGGAAACAGCGCGCTAGGTAGAAAACAGTAAAAATCAACTACAATAAACAAGAGGTAAGGACGACCTCCGCGCGTTTTCAAGGTTGACCAACACGTTCCTGACGTCATGAGATGTGTCGCTTTCAAATGAGACCAATACCAACACGCTCAGTGATGGTACACCAAAGATACACGTATTTAAATCTTTAAAATGGCTCTCCTGAACAAAACCGGTTTTTACCCTTAGGTCCCTTTCTATTATAAGTATCCATACTACAAGTAAATTTCGAAAACAATTTTCAAGAACACTTTATTATTATTGATTTTGAAACGTTTGTTGTTTCTCCTGTAAAAAATATAAAAGTGTAGTTAATTTTCATTTAATTTTTCGTGTCCCATTAATATCAAGCCATTAGTTTGTAGCTTTAATTGTAAATTTTAAAAGATATTTAAATATGTACATGCGATTTTAAATGTGCTTAAAAGCCATAAATTTTATCTAAACAATTTTAAACCGATCTGATTTTATTGGCTTATACATATTTATTGTTACGAGCAACAAAGCAAATATGTGTCATTCTTTCCATTTACATTCAATTAATTAGAGTGTAGAATTGGAAAGTTGTGAAAGTGAAATATATTTTTCCAAAATGCGAAAATTTTTCTAGTATATCATCTGGTATAGATCGCAGGAGGCGTTAAGGATTTAGAATATTTTTGAGAGAAGCGATCGAAACAAAAGTTGTTTCAAACAAATTTAATTTACATTGACGTTTTTGCCCGGACTTGTGTCCAACAGAACGAACTAGTTCATAAACAGCTGCTGGACACAACTCTAATTTATTTTCATGAAGATGCTAATAATTTAAAAACAAATCACTAGAAATACTTAAGTGGCATCATGATCGCCGCCAAGCTATTATTTGAATTATTCGGCTCTACGGTCTATAATATTTATTTGCTTTAGCTTATACTTATGCTCTGCTGTGATAAAGGAGATGAGGGCGTATGAGTAATACTGATGAAGAATAAACTATTAATCATCCGTACTCATATCAAAAAGGATAAATGGTGAATAAATTAGTTAATAAGAACTAACGATATTTTTCGTATTACTTAATATAACACATACTATAGACGGGATATATTTTACTTTATATTTTAACTGTGTGACAAATTTTAATGAAATCGAATAACCTGAGACGTGTTACTATTTTTCTGGTAGCTATTGTCGAGCGAGCATAACAACAATCTGTATTTGAAATTTTCCAAACACCCCCAAAATCTTGAATTACGGGTAAAAAAAAACGGTTTTTCGAACCCGTAGGCACTTATCAACCTCTAACTAACTTAAATATCAACCGATTTTAAATTTATAAACAGATTTAGAAAGAAGATACTAAGACCTTTCAAATATATCTTGTTTCAGTAAATTTCATATATACATATGTCTGTAGTTTTTCACCAAATATATTTTTTTCGGTTTTTTCGACCCTTTTCTACTTTGGATTTGTCCTTAGGCAGTATTTTTGTATTGAAACCATACTATTTATGACTTTATTTATATAACATAGTTGATTAACAGTAAGTTGCAGGTTTGTGTTTTATTTTATTAGAAGACCTTTTGTTAAAAAGGTTCCTGCATGATGTTTTTCGCGTTCTATCTATGAGATTTCTGTGTATTTAGGCTTCCAGGATAATGAAAGTACAATTTAATAGACGTATATCAACACAAATTATAAAATTGGAACAACAAATTTTTTTCTTGAGACCAAATTTTTTACCTACACCAACCTGTGCCTTGGCATTTAACTTGAAAGGGGTCGGCATGCAAAAAGCAAATTGTTTAACATAAAAATTAAGGGCCTGTCCCACAATGTCGAAATTTTAAATTTCATTAACACCAAACCAATTTTTATTTTTAACAATCATTTTGCCCATATGCAATCCAAATTCTAATAAGTGAAGAAGCTCCGTGACTTACAAAAGAAATAAAGCGCTTAAAGGTATTCAGAAGATCTGTTGAAAGATGCATTTCGAAATTAAGAAATCATTTGAAGGAATGTAAAGACACACTTCTTTTGGATTTGAGCACACCAACATTATGCACTACAAATAAAATTGGAAGCACAAAGATTTTGTTATTTTTAAAAGTATTTCTCTACTTAATAACAAACATGTGTCCTCATTACACCAATATTAGAAACAAAGAAGAATAAAATGCACATAATCGCAACAAAGAATTTTAACAAAGGAAAACTAAACACTTCAAGGGTTAAGTGTGTGACTCAATATCTTTTCCTCTATAAAGAAAAGAAACTACGATAAAATATCTTTACACAAAGACAAAAAACAACACAAAAATTAATTACAACAAATGGAAAGATACTCGAACTAAAGCAAAAAAAAAAAAAAGATAAGATTCATTTCTTGTACGAGTATGTTGCAAGTTGATGTTTTGCCTTTTTTTTAAGTTCAAAGCTGCGTTTTGCGAGTTGATTTTCTTAACATTTTGTTTCTAAATTTTCTTAACTTAAATATTTAGTTGGGCCTGTTTCTCAAATTGGCAAATAATTAAAATGTGAAACTTGTTTCGCTAAAGCTGCTTTATTTTTCACTGTTTTTTTGTTTACTAAAGATCACACTTACTTGCATTTCTAAAGCGACAAAGAGGAAAGTGTATAATTTTGTATTCAATTTAAATGAGATAAAATAGTAGTTTTAATATTTTTTAATATAAGAATTTAAAATATTAATTCTGCCTCACTCCGCCCATTTTTTTAAATGGAAGATTGAGTCAATGGTTACTTATTTTAAACAGTAGCATTGATAAAGTTTTTATAAAAAACAAAATAAAAACACATATAAATTTGTCAACGCTTTGCGAAGATTTTGTGAAAACGATAATTTCAAACTGACAAACTGAAAAAAACTTTTTAAGTTGCATATTTTTATATATGTATATATATGTAATTTGATCCGGCTAAAGTTCGTATCGCTTTGTAAGCCAAATTGCATGTGATAATTATTAATGAACAAATAACACCAAAGTTAATTGTTTATATTCTTCTATTCTACACGTAGTAGAACGGAACAACTAGCTGTTTCCGAAGGCCACTACACCTTCATCATCAGCGTTCTTTGTGTTGGTTGTTTGGTGAAGATTTCTGCTTTATTTACTCAACCATTATTGCAAATGGAATATGTGAATTATTTTGATTCATCGTATTCAATTTGCTGAAAGCTTTTTTAGTAAAGAAAGCTCAATTTTATCATCTGTAAATTTACAACAATCTTGCCATTGTATGGTATTTTTAATTGAAACAGTGAAGAACAACACAAAAATTTCAAATAAAAAAAATCATATTACATTTAAATTGGGCTTCATTTAATTTTCTCATTGAAGTGGAGTTGATATAAAATATACCAGACCATATCAGTATACACTAACACTTTGAAACATCAAATTTGTAGCGTTTTCGGTTGTCATAACAGCTGTTTTTAATCAATATGCGTTTTTCAGACAAAAAGCGATAGGGTTTTATCCTCAAATTCAGTCTTTTCCAAATCAAACTCATGTTTTCAAAATAAAAAAACAAAAACGAATTCCGAGTTTTTCGAATCGAATGCATTAGTTAACAAATTAAACGCAGCATTTTGGAAACAAAAACTTCATTTTAGAAATAAAAATTTATTATCTTATTATAATTTGAAATTTATTTGCTGGTGGTTCAGCGTTGTCTATATGCATTTCATTGTTGCTGTAACAAATCGTCAGTAGACTTCAATCACACATTTTGAACAGTCACAAACCTCTTATCTTATGTACAGAATTTCAAAAACTATTTGAGAATTCACAAATAATAATATTTTTGAAAATCACAAAAGAAAAATAAGCATAGTAGGCTTAGAAACTTATACAAAACCCAGCAAATAATTTATATTCGATATGAATCTATTCTATAAAGGTGTAGAAAAATACAATGAAATGCATATAGACATCGCTGAAACACCAGCAAATAAATTTCAAATTAAAATAAACTTATGACAATATGTCGAATAATAAATTTCTTAAATTATCTTATTATATATAATACAAAAACACGTTTATTTGTTATGGGTAAACTCTTCAATGCCCCAACAGATTTTCGCCTTCCACCCCACAAAATATTTGTAAAAGACCGGTGCGTGTTTTTATATATATTCTACCCCGGTAAATGCTACGCCCCTTTCATAAATAGTGATTCGCCCGACAGATGGCGCCATATTTAGTTTTTTTGTGTTTTTGCACCGTAACTCAAGAACTACTGCACCGATGTTGACAAAACTTTATATACATGCTCTATGGGGCGTGAGGAGTGTTTCTGTGTAGTTTGAAGTTCGTCCGGCAGATGGCGCAGTATTTATTATTTTTGTGTTTTTGCACCGTAACTCAAGAACTACTGCACCGATGTTTACAAAACTTTATATACATGCTCTATGGGGCGTGAGGAGTGTTTCTGTGTAGTTTGAAGTTCGTCCGGCAGATGGCGCAATATTTAGTTTATTCGTGGGCAAAATCCAATTTTCATATTGTACCACCAATGCCATATACAACACTAATGTTTGCTTAGGGCCAGCAACGCGGACCGGGGTCAGCTAGTTTTTTATAAAATAGTACAAACATTTCATTGTTACAATCAAAATTCTTGCCCCGATCTCAATGCAATGTGAAATATTTTATTTTTTAACATTTGCATTTAACTGCATGTGTGTATTATTAATGAACTAAATAACTGAGAAGATTAACCCAGAAGACTTGATATTGAAAACAAAAGCTTTTTTGGCCACAGCTTAATTAATATTGACTTAAGCTAATAATGGTGAATCTCGAAAAGTAGCACTAATTTAACAGAGTGATGTACAAATTTATATTTATTTAAAATTTTTCTATTCCTACTTTCATTTTATTCGGTTGAGGTTTAACTTAAGATCAATGTTGTGAACACACATTGCTTTCATAAAAAAAGTCCGATCACAGGGGAGATGTGTAAGCATCTAGTAATGATGGGTGGTATAAATATTAAGGAATCGGAAGCTCTTGATGTTCTTGGCATGAAAACTCAGTGTAATGTTCGTTGGACTGAACACATTTTTCAGGTCTCAAAAGAAGCATTCAAGTGCCTAGCAATACTTCACTTCATCTGATCTTCTTACTATTTATACCACTTATATCCGACCGAAAATGAAATACAACTCTCATGTATCGGCCGGCGCTTCAAAGTCTATTTTGGGATTGCTCGACCACGTACAGGAGAGGGCGAAGAATCTCATTGGTGACAGTAGGGTATCCAACTCTATTGACGCATTGGAGCATCGACGCAATGTGGTGTGCATTTCCTAGTTCTATCGTTACTACAATGGAATGTGTTCTAATGAAATTAGGGAACTGGTTGCTGAAACCCGAACATTTTTGCGCACAACACGAGCTTCAGGACTAGAGATGCTAAACGGGAAATCCCGAGCCCGGAAATCCCGGGCTTTTCGGGACTATGCAAATCCCGGAGCCCGGGATTTTTTAATTTTAAAGCCCGAGATTTTCGGGATTATCTGAATCCCGATTTTTAGCATAAATAATGTTTTTGGCGGTCATCTTCTATATTAAAAATTATTAGAAACTCCTTGTTAAAATAAAAAATTTGCTTTGAATAAATATTTTCATAGATAATATTAAATGGTATATATCTGTGGCAATAAATAATAATGGATTAAGTTGACATAAGTGCTTTTTCATTTTATTACATATTCTTATTCTCTTCTTCAAGATCTATCACTCAGCTAAATTCAATTTTAAAATGTCATTAATATTAAAACTATACGCATTTATATTTTAGCTTAAGTCTTCATGGAAAATAATACATAAGCCATAACATCTTAACTCAACTTAATCTTTTTTAAGGTAGCTTTAATATTATTAATATTAAAATGTTTGAGCATTAAAACTTGTATACATTTAAGTTCAATAACTTACAGCCCATTCAAAATATTCCTCATCAGAAAAAAACTTGTATTTAAATTTAATTTAATTTGAAAACTTATTTAAAAAATATCTATACATTATCTCAGGTTTTCCGCAATTTTCAATTTAATCTAAAGCGACTTACTATCAAAACAAATTATTTTGCATTTCAATATAATAGCTTAAGTGCACTTTAGTTTTTATTTTTCTGCCAATGGATTTTTTCATAACATCTTAACTAAAAAGCAACGAATATAAATAAACTAATAAAACGTTTTCTTTTTTTTATAAAATTAACAGTTTTGTTCCAAGTAAATGTGCATCTTTTTCGGTGGCTAAAAATTTTATATAAAAACTAAACACAATTTGGACAATACCCTTAATATCTCGAAACAAGACATTTCGACTTACGCCATTATTAGTTATTGCCACAGATATATGGCGTTTTCTTTTCTAGGAAAAATGTTAACATACATCGCACTTTTCAATTAAAATTTGCAATTAAATGTCTGAGTTATATAAGTAACCTTAAAATATGCAAAAAAAAAATTAATTGTTAAATTAAAATATTATAATTACTATAAAGACGCACATTTGTGCACAATTTTTTCGGGATTTTGTAAGTCCCGAAAATCCCGGGATCCCGGTTCGGGATTTCGAGACTCCATCACTAAATCCCGAAGCACGGGATTTCAAAAAACCTGTCCCGATTAGCATCTCTATTCAGGACACATGCTTTTATGGTTGACTGGCCAATAAATCGCACTACGCATTACAGAGAGAATTCCTTTTTTAGCCGTACTATTCGTATGTGGAAGAATCTACCTGCGGAAGTGTTTCCTGTCATTTTAAACGTGGGAAAGTTTAAATCGAATGCCCACAGGCACTACTCCTTCTATCCTCCTCTCCATAACTTATTTTCCTAGTTCTAGCACAATGCATTGCATGAGTTGGAGTTATCCCCTGAGTGCTGGCCCTACCTAAAAAAAAATTTAAGTTGGAAGTACTTATGCTTTTAGTATATATTTTTTAAATTAATCAATTAAAAGTAGCAAAACTTTCAATATTGTAAATACATAGGAATTTGCTGGATTTTGTTTGTTTTATTTAACTTATTTGGTTAGTAAATGGGCACACTGCAGTATATACATATGTACTGCATTAAAAATTGCAGTAAACAGTAAATTTACTGATTACTGAAAAATCCAGTAAATTTTTACTGATAATGAAATTTAATTTGCATTACCAGTTAAATCGTAGGGCCGTATTCATAATAAAATTGTAGCAAGTGGCAAAGTTTTTTTCATTCAAATTTTTTAATTTTTGTATGAAAAAAATTTAGCCACTTGGTAGAATTTCATTATGATTACTGAAAATTCAATGCACCTCATCACATTATAAATCATTTAGGCACTTTATAAAAATTGTAGAAACAAATTTTAGTAATCAGTAAAAATTTACTGGTTATAAAATTATTTTTACTGAAATTTTAGTAGTACTGCAAAGTGTCCATCTATGGTAAATGCCTTTACTTTTACTTTTTAATTTTTAATTCCTATTGTTCATCGTTTAGTTGTTGCTGTTCTTGTTGTTGTGTACGCATTGGAATTAAAATAAAGCAATTATCAAGTGAAATAAAACAAACAAAAACCAGCAAGTTTCTTTCAAACACTAATACACTCATACTTCATAATGCGGTGTGTTGATGATCTTATTCAAAATGTGTGATTGTATTATGAAAAAGATTTTCACTCCCTAGCGTATAGATGTTGTTTACAAATCAAAAATATGTATGTATGTTATAAAAATTTATTTTTATACCCTTTACCAACAAAAATGGTAAAAGGGTATTTATAGGTTTGTCATTCCGTTTGTAATTTCTATAATATCAATAAGCGACCCATAAAATATATATATTCTGGATCCTTATGCATAGGGAAGACGAATAAGCGATGTCCGTCTGTCCGTCTGTCTGTACGTGAAATCGGTTTTCCGAAGCTCCCAGAAAAGCTAGAGACTTCGTTCTTGGACTGGTGTGTCAGAAATTTTCCAAAATAGATTGGTATTGAAATTTTGCAAAATCGAGCAGATGATTGCAGAGCTGGAAAACTTAAACTTTATTTTGCCATATAAAAGTAACTACCGAAAACAAATTTTTATTTTTTTTAATAAATAAACATATTTTACACTTCAGTACGACTAAAATTGGTATTTTTAATTAAAAAAATATAAAAAAAATTAAAAAGACGTTTCCAGGGTTGGAAAACTTTAACTTTTTGTGTTATGTAAAATTAACTATGTCTAAAACTATATTAGTATTTTCTCGAGAACCGTAAGAGCTACAGACCTGAAATTTGGACACAGTGTGTAGACCTTTGGGCCACTACAACAACAAATACATGAGAATTGGAAATTAAAGGGTGTTCCAAAACGAGCAAGAAAAATGTTAAAATCTCATATAATATACATACAATTGTATGTATATACACTAGAAATTTGTAAGGTTGGTGTATTTGTATACAGACTACAAAAATTAACACTAAAATTTCAAAAAATTTAAATTAAAGGGTGTTCCGTCAATTAATGCAATTTTGACTATGCAATTTTGACAACTTGCTGTATCTTGGAAACCGTAAGAGCAAAACTCGTGAAATTTTCAAAACCGGTAAAACTAAAAAATTAAAAAATTATAAAATCGCCAAACCTAAAAAAATCGCCAAAAACAAAAAAATCGTCAAAACGAAAAAAAGCACCAAATTAAAAAAAAATCTAGGACTAACATAAATCGCATAAAACGGAAAAATTTCTAAAATGAAAAAAAAATTAAAGAAAATCGCCAAAATGAAAAAAAAATCGCCAAAATGAAAAAAATCGCCATAACGAAAAAAAACCCAAATAACAGAAAAAAATCACCAAAATGAAAAAAAAATCGCCAAAATGAAAAAAATCGTCAAAACGAAAAAAAACCCCAAAAAACAGAAAAAAATCGCCAAAATGGAAAAAAAACCAAAAAAAAAGAAAAAAAATCGCCTAAATAAAATAAAACCCAAAAACAGAAAAAAATCGCCAAAATGAAAAAAAATCGTCAAAATGAGAAAAATCGCCAAAATGAAGAAAAGCAGAAAAAAACGCCAAAGCGACAAAACTGAAAAAATCGTTTTAACTGAAAAAACTTCAAAAAAGCACAAAAACTTCTTTTCGTGCGCGATTCAAAGTCGCACTTAACTGAATTTTTTAATATTAAAGGAATTATATGAAACTAAGTTTTTCCTTATTTCGTTTTTGCTTTGTTAACTTAACATATTTTATCAATAATCAGAAAAATCCAAAATTATGACTCCAGGGTTGGAAAACTCACACTTTTGTGTTATGTAAAATTAAATAGGTCTAAATTTTTTTTCTTTTTCTTTATAAATTGAATATATTTTATGCTTCTGAAAGAAAAGTTTGGCGTATGAAATTTGAAAAATTAAAATTACAGATCCAAAGATGGAAACTTTAAAAAAATGATAAATTTTTTCACAAAACAAATATGTATGTATGTGTCTGTATACTATATATATGTACGTACGTTGGTAAAGGGTATATAAGATTCGGCACAGACGAATATAGTACTCTTACTTGTTATAATAAGTAAAATAGTTATGCACATATACATACATACATACATACATATGTATTTATTAAAACATTAAATCATTAAAATTTCTTATCTCGACGCAAAACTAACTGTAAGATTTTTGATATATGTATATTAGTGATGTAAATAATGTCAATTTTTGATATTCGCGAATCGAATACGAATATTTGAAAAGATATTCGCGAATACGAATACGAATATTATATGTGAAATGTATAGACATTACATTGGGGTTCTATTTACGCCTGCAATATGAAATATTAAAAAATTGTTATGAAAAGGGACTTCACACTACTACTGGCGTACTTCAAAGTTAATAAAAAACTACCCAAAATTTTAATGATCGTCATTAAATAATATTTGAAAATTATACAAAGCACAAAATTAAAAAAAAAAAAATTTAATGGATTTGTACAAAGTAATATTTTTAGCCATTTATTTAAATTTCGTTTAGTTTTTATGCATTTATTTATTTAATTTGTTTGGCAAATTAAATAAATTCGCCTGAATTTGGCGAATACGAATACGGACACGGATACGAATATCTAAGAATGGCCGAATGTTCGACAATTCGAATACGAATACGAATATTCGTGCATCACTAATGTATATATGTGCATGCACAATACTTAAGTTTATTGTTTTTATACGAGTACTTATTTATTTCAGTTGTTTTAAATGTCTATCTACATATCTGCCTGAAATTAAGACATATTTCTGTCATATTAAATCTCTATCTTTGCTGTCTCAGACTAAAAGATATATTGGTAGTCCGCACTGTGACTTTAGAATAAATATTTATTTTTCTAACGTTTACTTGATGTTTTTATTTTCAACTTCTAAATTGATAACAAATCGTATTAAGTATTAACAGCAATAAAAAGCAAAAATATCAAAGAGGAAATGGAATATAAAATAGACGCATTAAGTAAAACTTACAGCAACAATGGAAAAATAACGACTGGCAAAACATCACCAAGAGAGATAAAAATTTATTTAGCAAATCAGTCCTCAGTCTGTGTTGTATAATTTATTTTGCCAACAGATGTATGTGAATCTTTTATTTTCTTCTTATTTTTATCTTAAAGATACAAATAACTAACAACGATAGTAAAATTAAGAAATAAAATTAATTAATAACGAGATTAGCTGCTACCCAAACAGAAACTATTGGTAGCAAAATTTTCACTATCTAAAATGTTTATATTTTCTATAATTATTTACGCTTTACAGAAATCATTCTAAAGATTAGCTATAAAGCTTTAGAAGGAGTGATAAATTCATAAAACTCTCCGATCACCAATTGAGGATTGTACATTTATTGCATTCCATTGAAGTGCGTTTTAGTCTGATAAGTACAATTAATAAATCAGGAAGCATTGTGGTTTTCAAAAGCACTAAAACTATTAACAAAAGCATTAAGTTGGCATCACTGATGGAAACTACTTTTAGTTCAAACAATAATATTTTAGATAATTGTTTTGTTTTGGCTTTTGTTAAACGAGCCGGTGTATTTTTAAAAGCATCTGGAAAAAAATTATAGTTATGTACATACGCATATGATTTAATTTAATATAAAAATTGCTCGCGTTTAAATCACAATTCTTGACAATAAATCATTTTTATTTATTTGCAACAACGTTCATGATTTAATTAAATGTGTGGATGATAAACTGAAAATAACTTTCAGAAACAATTATACAAATACTCGTACTATCTCTTAAATCGTCGCTGTTTTATCTAACTGACCTATCTAGCATTTTTTAAATTTTACAGGAGAGCAGCTTTTATGCTTGTTTTCTACATGTATTCTTATGGAAAAGTCTGAAATATTTATACTGTTATAGGATCGACAGAAATGTTTACAGTCATAAAAATTGTGGAGAAGGTCTAATATGACTCATTAAGTCTAGTAGTGGACTTAATTAATTTTTCAAAAAAAAAAAAATGTCCGTTAGGTCAGTTAGTTAAAACAGCGACGAAATACGTCACAATTTCAGTTAATTTACTTCATTTTTACTGTATAATTAATTAAATATGTACCTGCCTTGAAGAATTCTTAGCACCTTCAATGCTTTTTTAGATTAATATTTTTCAATGATGTCTGTGCGTTAACAATAAGTCATAACCGCAATGTAAAAAAGTTTATTTATGTACATATGGGTAATTTCAGAAAAAGGTCAAACAAAAAGAATTTTTTATTGTCCATGAATTTTTGTTTTGATATTTATGATTTGATTAGGCTAAAGTTCGTATCGCTTTGTAAGCAAAATTATATGTGATAATTATTATAGCACCAAGGTTACTTGTAAGTATTCTGACAAAACACTAAGTAGAACGGAACAACTACACTAAGAGAATAACCTTCGTATATGCCATGATTTTTTACATTATATCTATGATTTTGACATCGTTTTTCAACCGACGCAACGTTTCATTCGCATTACGAAAATTGTTTCATCACCTGAAAAAATGTCATATACACAACGACATATTTTCATTCATATTTTAAATGAAAAATGTAAATGTAATTATTGCAATGAAACTTTTATGTTTATACAATGAAGTGAACTTCACATTTCTTAACGAACTATTGTCGGTTGTCGGTTTTTTCAATGTGTTGATTTTTCGAATGTCGAATAGTCCGGGTTTTTTACAATATAAAAACTGGCAGAGTCGAATACTTTTCGATTTGTATATTTGAATAAAATTAGTTTTTACTTAGACTCTTGGTTTTCCTAAGAATTTTTTTTTCAATGTAAAAAATGTTCTAATCTAAGGATTTTCTGAGCATGGCTACACTTACTGAAACATGAAATAAAAGCGAAATTATTTTATGAGGTGGTATCAGAGGCGAATTAATTATGGTGTGCAATGGATGTCAAAGTCCATTTGCAAAAAGTATTTTTTAGTTTTGTTAACATTATGCTACATATTGTACAGTGGCGGATTTATGTTTGATGTCGCTTTAGACTCAGTGAGATATGCCGCCCTTTTTGATCTATGAAGAAAAGCTTTTTAAAATTAAATATGCAATTTATAAATATTTAAATTACACTGTTCAACAGCAACCAATTCGCACGGTCTTGACAGTATAGGTTCAAGTAATTTTTATAAACCTCCAAGGATTTCGAAAATCAGTACACCCTAAACAAATTTTAATATCATATTTTGGCCAGCAGCTAATTCAGACTTAGTAATATCACTTAACTATATATGACAATAATGTAGCTAAGAGTCCACTAAATAAAACTCATTAATATTGTACGCCGAAAAAATTATTTCTTCATGTACTTTTTTTGCAAAAGTAAAGTAAACTTTATTTTTAATTTCTTTTAGAATAACTAAAAGTGACTTCAAATTTTTTGCTAACAATATTTGACAATATAGATAGGTCATACAGACCATTTTTTAACTCAAAAATTGCTGTTGTTCACAATTTTTCGACGCTAAAAAATGTTTTTTTTTCTTCGAAAAGCATATACATAATTAATTCACACAAAAGTATAGTCTAGTAAAACACGAAAATTTAACATCCCAATATGAGCAGTCAGTCAAATCGACAACTCTTCGAACATGTCCACTTCTGAAATTCTACGTTATGTATAACTTTTCGTTTCCTGCGTTGGCTTTAACTGCGACTGTTTAAATATTCAGAAGCAGAAGCGTAAGCAAACGCAAAAGCAGTTACTCAAATCAGAAGTTTTTAAACGCCGCTTCTCAATACCTCCTAACAAGAGCGCACTTTGGTTTCGTAAATAAACATGTAAAATACAATGCCCAAGCTGTCGTTAAATTTTAACAATGCACAGTGGTCCACTCAAGTGTTTTAGAATACTACCATATAAATCTAAAAAAATGTACATTGCACCGATAAATTAAAGGCTAAGGTCAGAATTATATTCTAAAGCAAAAAGTAATTCACAAAATTATCAATTTTAAACTATTTAAAATGTTAATTTTTAGGGTTCTTAAAATTATGCAGCCCCTAAAACCATGCCACCCTAGGCCGGCATAATTCCATCACTGGATATCCACCTTGTACATAGATTCATATGTACATTTGTATATTATATACGTATATTTACTATACATACATACATAAGTATATGAAGTTAATTTTTATGTTTTACCTTTAATTTTTATAGCTTTGCTATTTATCTCGCGATACAGGGGTTAGGAAATAATTTTCGTAACAAAACTAATCGACACTATTACAGTTATAAATTTATTTTTGTTTTGATTCCTTTGTACTTAAACCAGAGCACGAAAATAAACGAAACAAAGTGTTTGATTTTCTTTTGTTTAATTCTTTGGAGTGAGAGAAACAAAAACAGTGAAAACGATTGCTCAATTTGTTCAAGGAAAAAAGAAATAATTTTGTTGCTTTGTATTTGCGTATATACAGTGAATAGCAACAACAAACTAATAAGACAAAGTTGTTTGTGTATGTGTGCATGTGTATTTCGTATTGCTAGGACTGAGTGTGTGCTGTGAGCAGTGATGGGAAAGTTAGTACTATCTATATTTACTATACTATTTAACATGAAAAAGGACCGTAACACATTTGATACTCTCACGGACAACTTAGATATGCAGTCAGAAGACGCGCGCATGCATATATTTTTGAAAATAATTAATTTTTATAGCTTTGCTATTTATCTCGCGATACAGGGGTTAGGAAATAATTTTCGTAACAAAAATAATCGACACTATTACAGTTATAAATTTATTTTTGTTTTGATTTCTTTGTACTTAAAAGTATAGTACGAAAATAAACCAAACAAATTGTTTGATTTTGTTTTGTTTCGTTCTTTGAAGTGAGTGAAACAAAAACAAAACAAGAACAATGAGAACGATTGTTCAAGTTGTTTTTGCTTTGTTTTTGCATATGAGCACAAACCAGAGAACAGCGCCGATCGGTTGTAAGTCGGCTAACACCTGTCACCAGCCACAAACAATACATTAATTTAATCGCACGCCGCTAGAAAAGAAAATAATGGGAAATAAATGGAAACGTTTTGAAATATTTGCAGAGAATATGACATCATCATATACATAATATAATTTTATTGCATTGTTATTTCACACATGAAACCGGTTGACGGGTTTTTCCTGAATTGTAAAAACCAAAACCATTTTTTTTATAATTTCAAATATTCGAACTATTCGAAAACCGGTTTCTGGAAAAAGTCGTATTTTATTATAGAGCTGTTGCATATCATTTTTTGATGACTTCGTATCATTGTATTAACAACATAATTCATTGCTGTTAAGACTCTGATTTATTAATTGAAGGTAGGCATTGTATTTTATTAATTATTTAACTTATATTGACATAGGCATCAAAAAAATGTTTGCATGTATGTACTTATGTATGTATATGGCTTCCCCGGCCAAGATTTGAACTTGGAACTTATCGCGTGGTAGGTAGTCAACGCGCTTATCGCTGCAGCCACAACAACCCTGAATATTCTATAGATACTCGTACACACTAAATACTCCTATATAGCATCATTAATGAAATTTTAACTCAACATTATTTAATTGTGCATTTAACATACAATTTATTTGAAAAGTTATATTTAAAAAAAGTTATATATAAAAAAAGTTATAGCTGTCTTTCATTAGTAATTAGTGGTTATGATTTTTTTGGGCACATGACACACAGATGTAAGCCCGGCCTTACGCATTAGCATAAAAGAAGGTGAACATAATTTTAATAACGGAAGGTTTTTGAGTTTGCTTTCACTTATACTTTAATATCGCATCCGTCACATAAAATCAATATTTATTAATTTTTTCAGCAGTAAATGAGCATTTGTTATCGTTTAATTTCTCTTGAATTAAAGTTCAATCAATTTTAGCAAAGTTGCCGCATCCGAATTTCTAATTTACCCATTTAAAAAAATTTTTTTAAATCATATATTATAAATCTACACATAAACGATCTTCTTTCACCTATATTTCCACATTCACAAAAAAAACATGCTATATAAAATTTCGCTGAATTATGTACATATGTATATCTTATATAATTAATAGGCGAACACGTTTTTTGTAATCCCTTTTACGCCGGAACTACTGCACCGATTTTGGAAAGATTTATATCATTTTAAAGGAATTTTCGCACAGATGTGCAGAATCTATATTTTATTGAAATCGGTTTAGTATTTTGGGAGCTATAAGCGTTTAAAGTTGCTACTACTACATGCAAACATAGTACACATGCATTTGTTAGCTTACACTGTGTGTGTGTGCGTGTATATATTTTCGTGTAGTATTTTTGTTATTGTATGAAAGCCATAAAACTTATAGGAAGAGAGTTCAATAAATTGAATTAGGTTTAATAAAGAGATTTTGTTTCTGTTTAGAATACGGACGATTGTGTCGTCCGTTTGGTATATCTAGTATATTATAACTGCACAAAAATAACGTCTATTTTTATCGCGTCCGTTTCTCGCTGACATTTGCTTATGTATATCTTTTTTCTATATTATTGATATCGGCCAAAATTTTTTCTTGCTTTAAGATATAGGTATGTACATATATTGGATCTTTCCATTCTTTTCTTGTTTTTTGCTCAACTAAATGTGTACAAATGGCGCGTCCATCACCTGGAAATTACCCATATGTATATGTATGTATGTATATAAACAAAATTGCTACAAAAATTATTACATACATATATACAAAAATAATAGTTTGGTAAAGAAGGTATGCGTGACATGACAAAATGTAAGACCCAAAATGGTGCACTTTCAATTTTTTTACTTTAAAGTGAGCAACAAAAACGTGATAAGAAATTAGTTTAAATAAAAATTAAGAAACCAACAATTTATGCACATTTTAAATTTGACACAAGAACAACAGAGAAAACCTAAGAAAAAGTGTGCCGAAATAGTAAAGTGAATTATAAAATTCACATGTACTAATTTACAGTCGTATATACTTATATACATACATATGTATGTATGTATGTACATATAAATATAACATATATTTTCCTTGAGTGTGAATGCAAACAATGTCGAAAATTCAAAACAGACCTTATGTGCAGTATTTGCCAAATACCTTTCTACATTTATATGTACCCTGCAGGAAATGCGAATAGTGAAATTGTAGTGATTTACTAGTGACATTGTCAGTGGTACTACTGACCAGGTGTACCCAAGCCAATGTAATCATCTATTGACATTTAACATTAGCTTGTCATTGAAAATCCACCACTAGACTGTAGCACTACTGACTAAGTAGTTCTTTTGGGACCACATGGAGACATTGGCACCAAAGATTCAGTAGTAAATTTTAGGGGCTCTAGTCTACAATATCGATATTTCCGCGCTCAACGTCAATAGTAAAATTGTAGTGATTTACTAGTGACATTGTCAATAGTATTACTGATGTAATCGCCTACTGACATAAAACAAAGGGTTGTAATTAAAAATCTAGTCATAGACTTTAGCACTATTCTTTTACGACCATATGGAGACATTTGAACTAAAGATTCACTAGTACATTTCAGTGGCCCTCGTCTACAATTTTATAAGGGTTGGGGCAACAAACTTAAATACATTATTGTATAGCATAATAAAAAAGAAACACAAACTACATATTGACGCGTTCATTGGCAATGTCACAAGAAATACACTAGACATTTCAACTAGTGCAATTGTCGCTGGATAAAATAGTGTTGACATAGAGACATATGGTTCTAGGCTGACTAGAGGGTATGTATATAATCACTCATACATATTAACAAAAGTATATTTATGGCAAATATTATGTGAATTTTTATATGGTGGCTTTTGGTGTGAGTTATAGCAGTTTTCGTTTTTTAACTTCTTTATTTAAATTAGCAAGTTTAATTTTTGCTGTGATATCAGAAGCAACGTTTTTTTAACTTCTTGCAAATTTGGTTTGTAGGTGAAAGTTGTTTGTGAATCATATCGCCTCTTTTGGGCGATATTATCGCATGTGACATAAATGAAATTTTTCATGGAGTAGTGTTTTCTTTACCTACTTTGTTTTTTTTTGCAATTGCCGGATAGCTAAACTACATTTTTTTTATTAAAAATTTTTTGTGGAAATATTAATTCATGCACCTCAAATGAATATGAAAAGTTTGAAAAATATGGCTTGAAATTGTCAAAAGTAACACATCTGGATTGTTACAATTATTAGCATTGCCATGTAGACAGAAAACATTGCCATTTGTTTTTTAAATTTTATTTGATTGCAGCTATTTATAAGGGAATCACAACGGACCCAATTGGGTCTCCGAGTGGAGGTGCGGTGTAGCACCACGCTTTCTTCCTAACCTATTGTTTTATATGATATTTAACACGCTTATTCTGAACTGTGTTGGCCCCGTTTTGCATCACTGGTACAAAGTGTATAGGGTAGAGAGACTAGGGATGGGCAATAAAAAAAAATATCGATATATCGATATTTGTGAAAATAAATATCGATATATATCACTGATACTTCAAAAACCGATATATCGATACATCGATTCTTATTTACGAGTATCGGGTTTCGATACTTTTAAGAGCTACATTTTTAACTGTACGTTATTGGCATCACTACTAGTGATTCGAAGAAGAAAAAAAAGAGAAATTTCATTAGAAAAAGCCCAGGCGCATATATAAGGTAGCGGGGTCACGCAGGTGACTTTTGTTTGTTAACTGTGACTTTTGTTTGTTAACTAAGCTAAATGCCAAATTTGGATTGTGTGGGTATAAGCTTAAGGCCAGAATTAGTTTTAACTTTCTGTTCTATTACGAATCAGCTGACTCTTCTTTTTGGTTTATAGAAATCTTATACAAGCCGTTAGTTTTCTCTTTAGTTCTGTTCTATTTTGGTTCAACGTGTGGAAATCAAAATACTGTTAAGTAATTGAAAGGGGCAGCATAAATAAATTAAAAACATTTCGAGATAAACTGTGATTGTGCTTTATGAATTTAAAAAATAAAATTTTTACCAGAAAAACATAAAACTATATTGAAATATAACAATGTACGATGCAAAACTCATTACTTTAGTGGAAAACTGTGATGGTTCTAGTCAGAAACAGCTGATAATTTATGACAAAATAAGTAACTATTAAAATGCAGGAACAAAACGGCATAGCACAGATCAGCAACAGAAAGTAAAGACTAATGAAGTCTGAAGTCTTAAACATACAGATTTATGGATAAATTTATTTCTCGTATTCCGCAATGATGAACTTTGAAGTCTTCAACACAGGGCATTCATTAAAAAATGATTAACATCCTTATTTATAAAAATTATTAAGGCTTTTTAAAGACTTAATAAGCAAAAGTTTTTATGGAAAGCTGTTTTAAAACCCCTTTATAAAGTCTCAATAATTGTTCAAAATTTATGTCGCTTCAACTTTTTTGGCGGTTATGGCACGATATGTTGTATTTATTTTAGATTTGGAATATTTTGGTTTTTAAAAAATATATATCGATACTGTTCAAAAATATCGATACGATATATATCTGTACAGTTTTTTCATTTGCCCATCCCTACGAGAGACTACTAAATGGAATAATAAAATGATTTTGTATCCGAAAAGCTGTCTTATACAAAAAGTCACAAACTTGAAAAATCGAAATACACGATTTTAAATTTTCTTGATATTTTCGTTTTTATCTTTGGAAACAATATTGTGAAAGCAAAATCAATTTTTTTTTTTAAATTCGGTTGCTAGAACACATGCTACTTATTTGTATCAGGAATGGTAAAGTTGGTACAATTGTACTATTTTTGGTACTATTTAAACTCGGAAAGTGCAATAGTACACTAATGACTAATTTAGTACATTTAAGGAATCTCCCCAGTTTCACTCCGTATTTCTTTTCAAACAATTGAATATGTCAATTTTCACTTTTGAGCAATAAAACTCATATTCTTCTTGAAATCAGTCTTATGAAAGCAAACCGCAGCGAGAAAATCAAAAAATGTGAACTCGTCCATTTCCATATGTAACCATATGCTTTAACATCCCAACTTACAAGCAAATTTGTGAAAACAGTTCGGTAGCCAGAACAAAGTCGATTATTTAAATAAAAACAAATAAAAATATGTAATTTGAACTAAAAAAATCTTTTAGTACAATTAAGGCCAAAATAGTAAAATATTTTTAAGTTGTTGGGACAATTTTAAAATTGTCAATGCCTTCCCTGATTTGTATTTTCTTAATTTCAACTAAAACAGACGCGTCATGTGTTTTAACATCCGTAAGTTCCGTAAGAACAAACGTGCATATCGCTTGTAAACCTGAAATTTTGTGAAATATTTAAAAATTGAATTGTGCAATAGGTACAATAAATAGACGTTCTCAACTCAACAACACAGTTTGGTTGTCTGAGCATCAACACATCTTTTACATATTGGCATTGCCATTCACAACTTAGTCGTAAATTACACTTTTAATTAAAAATTATTTGTGATGCATAGTGCTTAAAAGGAATTGTCTACCCGTTGTCGAAAACAACTGACTGCTATTGACAAGCTAACGCTATTTGCTAGACCTTAGGGAATAAGAATTGACTGTCAATAGCATAAACTTAGTCCTAGTTTACACTATGCAATTATTATTGTTAAGCTGATTAGTTTCTTAGGAGAGAGAGACGAGGGGGAAGAAACGTTTCTGTTCCCCTCGACTCTCTCTCTCCTAAGGAACTAATCAGCTTAACGATAAGACTTGCATAGTATAAACTAGGACTTACTCTCGAAAGCTAGTAGACAATAGCCCAACTTATTGCTATTGTATTGATGTGACATTGACAAATAGTCAGCGAATAAGTGGGAATATGAAAAAAAGGAATTTTCATAAACGAGGTAAAACGCTAGATTTAAAAAATGTATGTATGTATCTGTTTCAATTCATGCATAGTATATATGAACACACATACTTCTATTAAAAACCAAGAACTATATACATATACATTTGTCTATTCGATAAAATGTAATCAAGTACTTTTTTATTTTAAGCCAAATAAGTGAAAAACTTTATTGCGTTGCTTATTTAAGGTAAACAAATATTGCATCATTGAATATTTATGCAAAGAAATAAATACTTATGTTACCACTTGACTAAAAGTTACAATTTTAACAATAATTTCTTAGCTTTTAAATTAAATAACTTTTGAATTGCGGTTATTATCAAAAAAAGAGGTTTAAATTTCATGTCGCAACATACTTACATATGACAAGTCGAGTACCATATCTTCAATTTTAAAGGTATTTCTTCTTAATCTTATCAGAAAAATGCCTACCTACTAGATATATGTATACACAGACGGACCACCTTACTGGCCCCGGAACAAATTTGCATTAAAAATAAATTTTTTACTTACCCAGCGGGAAAAGTGTTAATTTATTAGACTCATAATGGAATATATAATGTATTATTTTCCAAAACAGGGCAATGCATTCCTTGGGAAGCGAGAAGACAATAATTAAACTGCACAACAAAAGGGAGGTTTTTTTATGATGTTTAATTAAAAATAGCCGTTCCTTACGTATTTTTATCTCCTGATTACGATGGCACAGATGTCATTATTTTTCCCTATCAGCTCTAGCTTTAAAGATATAGCGACATTTAGCATTTGCATAATTTACATCACTTTTTGTATTATTCCGTCAATATTTTGCGAATGGTTTATTAATCTACACAAAATATTCTTTCATTATTACACAAAAAAATGTTGTATGGACTTGCCCAGAAAATTTTTGTATTATTTAGTTTATATTTTTATTTTATTTCGTTAAAGCTGCAAATTTAAAATATATGATATATTAGGACATGCTATGTCATAGGAAATATATTGAGTTCTGGAATGAAAAACTATATATGATGTGCATTACCTTCTCGTTTCTTATTCATTACCTCTTCCCGCTGGGTAGGCAATACAGTGATGTGCAAAATAAAAGACACAAATCACAATTTTTCATTTCACAGCAAACAGAAGATCAGCAATACCACAGAGTGATATACCAGAGTTGAAGAAACTAATTTATGAAGAAATCTAAAGTCAGCTGTTATGTTGGCACTTATGAAGAGTATTTGTTATTAAATTTTTAGCAAAATAATCAAAACAAACAACAGAAAATGTATCCTTTTTCAAGTGAACAAATGTTTACCAAATTACATAAAAGAATTTGTTGTATTTAATTAAAAAACCAAAAAAAAAAAAATAATGTTAAAAAGTTATTAAAATGATATCCGATTTTATTTTAAGAATTAAAATCACTTTATCGTAAAACAAAGATTACTCTATTGGCGAATGTACCCAAGATTCTATGGAAATTTAGTTGGAAGCATGATGCGGCACTTATTACAAATGTTATTGGACTTTTTTTAAGACTTAGGTCAATATTGTTTTGTTTATATCTTTATAGTAGGCTTCGTTAGATTCCTGCAATTTCACGTAAATATGAAGTTTCGTTTGTAGAATTTTGTGGCATATATAAGTGGATTTTGTCTATATTCCACTCATGATGTTATCGCTTTTAAGCAAAGCTATATTGTACGTCAAATAAAATTTATTTTTAGCCAAAATATTGAAAGTAAGCATAGTTTTACTATGCTCTGTGAAGCATAACGCTTCACAGTCCTTCAGAATATGCTCTGGAGTTTCATCGTCGTAATCAGGCTGTTACTCTCAATGCCAAGTCTGTTGAGGTGTTTTCTCAATCTACAATGGCCTGTGAGGAAGCCCTGTACGCACGCTTAGATTGCTTTTACTCAGTGATATGAGAGCTATGAACCGATTTTGGTTTTACGCATCAATCATAAACTTCACTTTGAAAAATTATAGGAGATTTTCCCAAGGACTTGTGGTAGTTAGTCATTGGTCCTACGACTCCCACCACAGAACCTGTCGACGCTATGGAGCAATCAATCTACCACCTGATGGTGCCAGTTCCAAAGGAATACATGGGTGATATTTCCCCCCATTCCCTTCTCTAGGCCAGAACATTTTCAAATCTCTTGTCGAAGTTATACACTTTATTCATCACGTCAGAGGTTTGCGCAATTAGGGGAAATCGTCTTGCCAGGGATGATTGCTTACATTAGCTAATTATACAGTCCCTGTCTGTGCTTTTCCCTGCGATGTTGATTTCATTTTGTCTGGCAGCAGTCTCTATCACAATTGTCAGAGGTGTGAGTTCAATGAGGACTTCCATAGACACCGTAGGACACCTCCTCATAGCCCCTGTTATACAAAGTCATGCAAGCTTCTGTAATTTCTCTAACCTATATCTGGTCGTAGCCAGCCTGATCCTGTGCGACCAAGCAACAGCATTAGACTCTAGTGCCACTTTGTCCGGCAATGATGTACGCATACAAGAACTACATTCATGTATGTTTTCTTTTAAAATGCAATATAACTTTTCATTTATAAAATAAAATTAATGAAATATGTACCTAGGTATGTAAGAATTAAAGTATTGGTTTTTCGTTCAGTTAGTTTTGCTTGACACTCTAAATATGTACCTACCGCAACTTTGGCCAAAGAGTTGATAAAAATAATAATAAAAAGTATCTAAGAAACACAAATAAGTTGCGTAAAATAAACTTATTTACCTTAAAAAAAATTTAATAATGAAACTGAAAAAATTTATTTTTTAAAACACATTCACTCCACTTTTTTATTCACTCAAATTAAGAACCACGTAAAAAAATACGCAGTACACGTAAACATACATGCATACATACATACATACATACATAAGTATATTATAAGTATATGTACATGTGTAGCTATTTATATTTTACATAATTTTTTTCACTGCACAACAAATCATTAATTAAATATTTAATTTTTTATTTTTACACATTGATTAATTTTTTTCATTGTCAGTGTTAAAACAATTTTTTCTTATTTTTTTTTTAAATTTTAATTAACAATTACGAGTAGTTTTAAATAAAATTGTATTTGCTCTTTGCACAATTTTCTTAAGTAACATGTGGCGAAACGAAATCAATTTTTCTTTTCTTTTTCCACTGACAACATATGTCACCAATCTGTTTGTTTGCCTTTGTATAATGAGATTTTAAAACAAAAACAAAACGGGAAATAATTACAAAAATATTTACGAAATATAGTGCCAAAAGAGAAAACGAAAATGCACAAATTACCGTAATGCCAAAATCGCTCACGCGCATTAGTTAATAAATTTTTGTTTGGAATTTTTCTTAATTTTTCATAGAGATTTTTGAGTAAAATTTTAAAAAAAGTAAGAGTATTTTGTTTACTCTTAAGTGTCTCACACGTTACTGGAATCGAAACATAGTGCAGATACATTGTCATGAGCAGCGATGCCAACTTAGCTATTTTAGAGCTAGATTTAGCTCTTTTTGATTGCCTTTAACTCGAAATTTTTCCCTTTAGCTCTTTTTTTAAAAAAAGAGCTAACACAGCTCTTTTCAATTTTAAAAACGGCACGTTTAGCACTTTTCGCATCTTATAGTAAATTTTCTCGTTTTTACCCTATTGTTTCGTCTTTGAGGCATTTACATTTTTGGTAAATATGTTTTGTTGCAAATTCAGATACTTTTTTGAAACTATGTAAGATATATTTATGTATTTAGTGTGTTCGTTTCTGAATAATTAGAAAATTTTTGACAAATTATTGAAATGGATTCTTAAGAGCGAAATATTTTGATTTAGTTAGCCGTTCGGAGACTTGAAAGCATAAAAAATGTATGGCTCCATTTAACGATATTGTGCTATCCTAGCCAGATATATCAGAAGTTCCAACACAAACGTAAATTGCGCAAACAAATCTTGCATTATATGCTGCAGTACATACACCGTTTTTAGCAATGGATCTTTTATTTTTTCTTACTGTTATTTTTTATTAATGTTAAAAAATCTTGAAGTACAAATTGAATAATAAATACATTCATAGATTTAAAACGGAAAAATATCTAATTTTTAAATTTAGCTCTTTTTAGCTCTTTTTGACTACTTGGTTGGCTCGTTTTGCCTCTGAATTGTTGGCATCACTGGTCATGAGCTTGCCATATTGTGCAGCTGATAGTTTTTTTTTACCAATTTACAAACTGCAACTGATTGGTTTTAAAAAGTGCCGAGGGAAGGTCAATAAGTCTTTACAATTTCAAATAAGATGCATTGCAAGCTCAACACAAAACCTTGTATACTTTTTGTTGTAACATTTATGCATATTTTATTTACATATGCTTAAATAACTGTTAATACGCAGATACCAAGTTGTGTTAAAAAGCAAACAAGCGGCAACGCCTTATTTGAAAACTAGTTTAGTAAAGGCCGTTTCACACTATAATACAAGTATTAATACTTTTGACGAAAATGCATCCCTAATCTAATTTCTGTTTCAAAAATTTCAAAAGACAATAACAACTCAACATGTCAGAGTTGCATTTTCCACAAAAGTATTAATACTTGTATTATAGTGTGAAACGGCCTTAAGTTGTATGGTTTCACACGCATAAATTTCTTTTGAACAAGTTTTGATTTTAAACTAAAAAAATAGGCACAAAAATACACATGCATGCATGTGTTCCGGTATACACACGGTAATTTTATTTAAGGAACTTTTTAG
Organism: Tachina lurida; assembly: GCA_944452675.1. Classification (NCBI taxonomy): domain Eukaryota; kingdom Metazoa; phylum Arthropoda; class Insecta; order Diptera; family Tachinidae; genus Tachina; species Tachina lurida. The sequence continues at coordinate 44,046,040 of OX101753.1, forward strand.
TTCATGGCCAAGAGAGGAAAATATGATGGTTTTACTCTTCTTTATTTTCTCCTCTCTCTTCCATAAACTCGAAATTTTATCAAATAAAATTGCCTTGTGTAACCCCATTATACATATGATTTATTCCATACAAAACCAACCAAAAACTCAAGCTTTTCGAACCGACCTCTTCCGATTCTAACCAAACTCGGTATAGCATTAAAGTCTTGTATAACTACCATTTCACAATAAATATTTAGGAATATTTCCAGTGGTGCATTCTAGATATTATAATAGTACTTTAACGGCTATAAAAATAAAAAAGGTTATCACAATTATAGATGTTGTTTTATCACAATCCGCGATTCATGATGCTCTAACTAAAAAAATGGTATTTTTAAAATTTTCAAAATAAAAATATATCAATTTTCAACCCCTCCGCTATGTCGTCACCAAATCTCTATGTGGTACTCTTATAGGTTCCTGAGTTATAAATAAAACTTTCAAATAAAGTAAAAAATTTATAAAAATATTTTGTATATAATAGAACATATTTTTATTGAATTTAAAATAAAAATTGCTTAAGCATAATAAACTGCAGTGTGCTAACTGATGTGATAACAAGATCTTGCTGAATTTTAATTATATAAATTTCCAACTTCAAAGTTTTCATCGCCTAAGTAAATTTTTAACCTAGTTCATGTTTCTTTCGAATAATAAACATAGAAGCAAATAAAGTTCGAACAATAATAATTCAAAATAGCAGATAATAAATTATTTTCTCTCTCTCTCTCTCTCTCTCATACACACAATGCAAAACTTGAAACTGTACGGCCAAAACATAAAGAGCAATCTTTCAATACATGACTCGGGACGCATAGGAACATAAAGGCTCAGTTAGCCGACTGTAATGGTGTGTAACTGCAACGGTAGAAAACACCTGATCGATATTTTGTTCTGTGAAAGGTAATGAAAATTGCTATAGAGATGTAATCGGAATATAAGAATATGTACATTACTTTTCACATAACAAAATCAATCAGCTGTTTCCTACCGTTTCAGTTACATTCCATTACAGTCAGCTAACTGAGCCTTAAGTGTAATTATTTTAGGGTGCGTGTAGATGTTTTAAAATAGAAAATTGTTTTAGTATCATTACCCTACGTCTACACCTGACATATTTTTATCATGACAAATGGCAAGTTCCATATAGAAAAAAGAGCTAACATAAAAAAAATATTTTTCAATATAAAATTTGACTTTTGTTATGATAAAAATATATCAGGATATTTATCCGAAACTAGTCGGTATTTTATATCATAAGGGCTGGCAAAATATGGGTGAATAAATTGCCACCGGAAAGACCTAATATCTGTTTAAGTCTAACTCCTCTCCATTTATTTAAAAAATATTTAAATATTAACAGCCATATTTATAAAAATTGTTAAGGCTTTATAAAGGGGTTTTAAAACAAATTTTCATAAAAAATTTTTCTTATTAAACCTTTATAAATACTTAATAATTTTTATAAATAAGGCAGTAATAATGTAAAATATTTCTTAAATACTGACTGCAGAATAATGTATGCAACTATTGCTAATATCGAAAATAAAATCATCATCATGAATCAAATTCTTCGGTCGAAAAATATCCATAGGTCACTATAAATTCCAATGGAGCAAAATATAAACGAACCATTTTACTTTCACAAAACAAATATGAGTGTAAAACCGAAGGCACGATATGAAAATTCGAGTTTATATATTTATAAAATTTTCTTTGATTTTTCTTACTCTCAGCATTTATATATATCCAGAAAGTCATGGAGAAAAAGTCTGAATGTAAATGTGCGTGAGTTTTTGTGTGGGGGTTAAAAGAAAGTTGTCAAAACAAGGCAGGCATAAAAAGGCATTTTATGCAGATGAAATTTTGACAGATTCCAATGAAAATCTTCATCAAAATCTATACCGTTTACAGCAAGTTCTTTGACATTTATAAAGATTTTGTGTCCAAAACAAGTCCCATTCACTGACATTTTTTCATAAACTACAACCAAACAACAGCAATATAGCTAATTCTCACACCTTTTTAAATAAACCGTCTTATTTTTAGCACAATATTGAAGAAAAAACAACAACACGAAGTTGTACTAGATTTTGAGTGGATTTCAACAAAATCTAGTGACAAAGTAGATTTTATTTAGTATGAGAAATCTCCTCGAAATCTAGTAGATTTTGCTAGAAATCTCCTTAGTGCTAGTTTTTGCTCAGAGTATAGAACGCTATAAAATATATTTTCTGGTATATTCTAGTCAGCTGTTTTTATAATACAAAGGCAATCTTGCAAAAAGTCCAAAATGTAGATGTAAGCGTAATAAATTTGCAGAAATATTCTGACTGAAATCTGCTAAATTTCGTTCAGATGTAAATGTATTAAAAGTTTCAATAAAATAATTTATATGGCGATGCTGAATGAATAGGAACATTGCAAATGAGGTGTGAATATTAATCAAGGCGCATATATCAGGTGGTACCACTGTATCAGCTGACTATTGTTTTCATTTTTAATAAATATAGAACATGCGTTGTTGCCGAATATATAGATACGTCCTGTAGTATCGTCAAATGACATAGACTAAAAATTATCCTATATCAAATACCAAACATATATTTAGCTTTATAATTTATTTGACATACATATGTATGTTTCAAAACACACACGTGTTGATGATCGCACTAGGCTTCAAACTGTTGGAAGTTTGCTTTACCAGATGATTTTGACAATTGGGTAAGAAGGTTGCATGTGTTTGTTTATTGTTATTAATGCATTGTTGTGGAATTTAGGTACCTGATTGATCTGCCGTGTTATTAACAAAGCAATTCAGTATATAGGTATTTTCTCTTTTATTCAGAAATTTTATTTATATTACGAGTAGTTAGTTTTAACAGGGTTGGTAATATATGCAAAACATTTTGACAATTTCAGCTGGGAAACAAGGAAATTAGTAAGAAAAAACAGCTGCCGCTTCGAGGGCATCTAGTCCATTAATGTACTCTGGGATTAAAGAGTAGTAGCTAAAACAATATTGTACGTATGTATGTATCTATGTATGTATATGGATACATACATACATGTACAATGTACATTGTACATTGTACATGTACTTATGTAAGCACATGTGTATTTTTTTGTGAAATATTTGGAATTTTTGCAAAGCACAGGTAAATCAACAATACAAAATAGAATTTAGTGAGAATTTGAAGCTAACATCTGCATATGGGCATTTCCCCAATATCGAATTGCTACATTCAAAGTGAAAAAACATATGTACATATCAAGACATGATTTGATTTTGATAAGAGGCGAAACCTGCAGCTCTTGATTAGCACTATTGTTGTTGCCAAGATTAATTTCGCCAATTTTTAGTTTTCAAGATAACGCAAACAAATCAAACAGCCAATTCAGCGAAACTTGAAGGAATCTTTTAATGCGTTTTATTATAAATATAATGCACTAATGTACCTTAATAATGTTTTTAATTTTATTCAAAAATATTAAGAAGTTTATTTTTTATTTAAATTTTTTATCACTTTCGAACGCGACATATCGCGTCAAGAACTTTTAGCACTTTTTGCATGTCTTTTGGCATCGCTTTCTCGACTTTCTTAACCGCTTTCGCAAAGGTTTGTCTACATTCATAAGGTGCGTTTTGACCTTGACGTGTGTATGACATTTTATTTTCTAAGATTTTGTGACGCCTCTCTCGTTGTCGATGTGATTATATTTTCCATTTTCTTGAATTATATCTTATTTGCCTTCAACAAGCTCTCCCCACGATCGTCTTGCGTTCCGCATTCTTTGCCTGTTTTTCAATTTATAGTTTTGTAATTTTGTTTCATCATCCTTTAACCTTTCTCTCCACCGTTTGCAATTTGCTTAATATTTCTCTTCGTCATTTTCACTCATCTACATTCGACATTTTTTTTATTTACATATACAAATAAATACATTTTAGAACTTATTTTTGTAATTTATACATTTTAAACTTAAGGCGAAGGTCCATACCATCCGTTCAACGCGTAGTTGCGTTTTATGCATGTGTCAAAAAGTAGAATCAAGTAATTGTATGTGGCAAATTACAGAACAAAACGCAAAAAACGTATAGACGCATAGGACAGATAAAGTAGGCTTAAGCTGAAGGTCCATACCGTCCGTTCAATGCGTAGTTGCGTTTTATGCATGTGTCAAAAAGTAGAATCAAGGTAATTGTATGTGGCAAATTACAGAACAAAACGCAAGGAACGTATAGACGCATAGGATGGATAAAGTAGGTTTAAGCTGAAGATCCATACCTTCCATTCAATGCGTAGTTGCGTTTTATGCATGTGCCAAAAAGTAGAATCAAGTAATTGTATGTGGCAAGTTACAGAACAAAACGCAAAGAACGTATAGACGCATAGGACTGATAAAGTAGGCTTAAGCTGAAGGTCCACACCGTCCGTTCAATGCGTAGTTGCGTTTTATGCATGTGTCAAAAAGTAGAATCAAGTAATTGTATGTGGCAAGTTACAGAACAAAACGCAAAGAACGTATAGACGCATAGGACTGATAAAGTAGGCTTAAGCTGAAGGTCCATACCATCCGTTCAATGCGTAGTTGCGTTTTATGCATGTGTCAAAAAGTAGAATCAAGGTAATTGTATGTGGCAAATTACAGAACAAAAAGCAAAGAACGTATAGACGCATAGGATGGATAAAGTAGGTTTAAGCTGAAGATCCATACCTTCGATTCAATGCGTAGTTGCGTTTTATGCATGTGTCAAAAAGTAGAATCAAGTAATTGTATGTGGCAAGTTACAGAACAAAACGCAAAGAACGTATAGACGCATAGGACTGATAAAGTAGGCTTAAGCTGAAGGTCCACACCGTCCGTTCAATGCGTAGTTGCGTTTTATGCATGTGTCAAAAAGTAGAATCAAGTAATTGTATGTGGCAAGTTACAGAACAAAACGCAAAGAACGTATAGACGCATAGGACTGATAAAGTAGGCTTAAGCTGAAGGTCCACACCGTCCGTTCAATGCGTAGTTGCGTTTTATGCATGTGTCAAAAAGTAGAATCAAGGTAATTGTATGTGGCAAATTACAGAACAAACCCCAAAGAACGTAGAGACCCATAGGATGGATAAAGTAGGTTTACTTTCTACTTTTGTATCCGTCGCATGCATCATGCTCTCTTTTATAGCCAAATGTTCATGTGGTGAATTTGAATTTTTTCTCTTTTTGCATTAAAACAACAAAAATACTTGCGCATAAGACGTATTGCATGTAACTTGAATTTAGAATCGGAGAAAATATACAGAAACGCATACCACGCGTATGCCAAGAACGGATGGTATGAACCTTCGGCTTTACGATGTCGCACGCTACAAACTTTAAATAAGTGAAGAGAACAAAGCGCTGATTATTTTTAGCAATTTTTTTTTAACTTGCAATACAAATACCTATTTCTTACTTGCGTTTGATGCGTATTGCTCAAATACCTTCGACTCACTGATAAAAAATGTTCTCTTTCAATGTCGCACGCTACTTCGAAATATACGGTAAAGAAAAGAAAAAGTTTACCGTAATTGGCAATCGCTTCGTTCCTTTTACATACAGTGAAACTTTGATATAACGAATTTCAAGGGGATCCGAAAATACTTCGTTATAGCCATTAATTCGCCATAAATATAATCAGCAAGGCCTTGATACAACGAAATTTGAAGAAATACGAAAAAAACTCGTTATAGCTATAGTTTTCTTTATTCAAATTCTATTTAGCATGAGAATGCTAATAAAAACGTAAATTTCATGAGGTAAATAAAAAATAAAAATGCACACACATTAAAAAATCGTTCTTTTGATAACGGGACTTTGCCATTTTGCTATATGTACATAATTTTGTTCTTACTTTTTTGTAAAGAGGCTTTTGTACGAGGACTTCGTTGTATAGAGGCTTTACAAATGCGCTTGTAAATACATTTAGACTTCGCTGTTTTTATAACGGGACTTTACCATTTTGGATTTATTCTGATTTCGTTATGTTGTGTAATTTGAATGCATATTTCGCTATATAGAGGCTTTTTTGCTCAGAATTTGTTCGTTATAGCTTTAGTGTATTTTTGCATGAAAAACTTTGCAATAAAGAGGTTTTCTCAAGGGACTCAATAAAACATACGTTGTAGGTATTAAGTTTTTCGTTATAACGAAGTTTCAATGTATTTCTCATATTCTTTGTATATAAACTGTGATTTACAAAAGCAAATGTCTCTCATTAGGATCATTAATCAAAACAAAACATGCAATAGAATGCTTAAAACAAAACTTTTCTTATTATTCGACTATATTACATTCGAATATTTCAAAATGTGATACCTATGAATAAATGTAAAATTCGTTTAAATTAGTTAAGTTTGATAGATTCTCTAAAAAAAATTTTTAAAACAACATACTTTTATAGACTATAATTTTTTGGCTGTAGTTGACATTTCTGTGGAAATGCCCATATGTATTTCATATATATTTATATATGTATGTATGTACACACATTTGTACTTATGTGCTAATTATATGAATAAGAACATAAAATACATGCGAGCAGGTAGATACATACATACTTACATATCGAGATACTTTTCTTACCTGTTCTTTTTTCTTAATTTTATAAGCGATGCTGAAATGCTGTTTTGTTGTTGTTTCTTTTCTTCTCTGTTGCTAAGATTTCTTTTGCTGTCTTTCGTTTTAGCTCTCGTTTCTCCACAAGTTTAAATGTCAAATGTTGAAATTAACAAGTGAACAAGCACATTTTCCTTTATATTTCAGGAATAATTATTTGTTGTTTACAAGTATGTACTTTTAATTTTTATAATTTATTGATTTTGCAATTTTTTATGTAATAGGTATTTTTGTTAAACACTTTATCTGATTACTTAACAAAATGCTGTAGGAAACGACTAAAAGGATGTTAAAATAAAATGTAGGAATTATGTTTACCACTTTATGTAACGATAAATAAATATGCTACACACACTAAAAAGTGGAAAAAAAACCTGAAAAGCAACGAAAAAACGAACAACTAACCATAAACACTCTGTCTGTAACACTTTTATTTAACTTGATATTTTTTAATTTTTTTCCTTAACCAGTCTTTTTCACCGAACAACTTCCAACTGCCAAATATTTATTTATTTATTACACCAACAATAAGCCAACTAGGCAGTCAGCCAAGCAACCATCCAACGACAGCCACCTTCATCAACATGAATTATTTGCCGACTAACGTGTGTGTTCATTGTTCAATTCACGGAGCTATGTATATTCAACAAATAATAAATAAGCAAGAGTATTTCTGGTGCGGTGCCATTCTACTCAGGCTCAACTCAAAACTGCACATGGAATACGAGTGTATTCACTTGGTTGTTTTTAAATAGCAATAAAAAATAGAGAGTAAAATTATTTTAATATGAGGGGAAGTAGTCCTCGAAGAAATTTATTTATTTTCCTTAGTAACTGGAATCAGGGTTGTCAGATACGGCGATTTCACGCCAAACGTGGCGATTTTCAACTTGTTTGGCGACTAAATTTATGTTTTGGCGACATGGCGATTTTTCTGGCGATAAATAAATTTGTTGGCGATTCAATGGCTATTTTTTTAACAAAACTGAATTTGAAAATTTTAGTAATTCAGGAAAATTAGTTTGTTAAACTAATAGTTTCAAAAATAAATCCTACCAAAACTCGTCTGCAAGATATTCGGGTATGTTCTGTATTACACGTGAAATTAAAATGTGTGGAATACCGAACATACCCGATTAAAGCAATTTGATGTTGATGATTTTTCTTATATTAATTAATTACTAATGCGTATTGAATTTAATAAAATAAATAAAAAAAAATTTGGCGATTTTATTTCTGCAGTACGCGCAGTACGCCCGCTCAAAATGCAGGCACAAGCATCATCTATCATAATATCATATTTTATACAAATACCTAAAGCTCCCTACCTGAGAAATTCAATAGACATAAATTGACTTAAGCCCTGTGAGTTATCTCAAATCCAAAGCTGATGCGAATAAACCTTCTTACTTGGTGTTTTTTTTAAGAAAATATCCTTCACAAAATGGCGGCCATCACGAAGCCTACCTGGGGAGGCGTTATGAAAAATTTTACTATTCGGTAACATTTGGACGATATTATTTATAAGAAATAAATTTCCAAGTAAGTTATAAGCATTGTTTCGATGGGGGGTTAATTTGTTTTTTAATCGAATCAATAAACATAAACTTTCTTTTGAGACACCGCGTACATGAATGCATATCAAAATACCTCCTCCAGCGATTTGGTTTTCAGTACAACCCTCACTAAATATTCAGTTAAAAACTGCAGTTCACGTAGTGCAAGGTGGGTGTCTTCTCAACCATAAGTATTAAAACCTCCAATTTTTTGTCAAGGCGAATTCATACCAGCTGATCTTATTTCAGCCGATTATGATCAGCTGTGTTGAATTTCGTTTCAAAAGGGGTTCACCTGCAATGAACTCGCCATGGAAACCCCCAAAGGCAAAAAGAGGAGTTTCCCACTTTTTAAACTCATGGAAAGTATAGTTAGCTTCTACCTCGAATGGATTTAGAATACAATATCTTACTTTGTACCTGCCAGCATGACTTTTGCGGAGTGCGTCTAAGGCGGTGGATCTAGATACAGCGCGACATGTTGCACTTTTGTCAAAACTTTTTGCTTCTGGTGATGGTGATGGCTTCTATCCATAGTCGTCGCACGACTTTTGAAAAAATTCAACCCTGATCTAGTGAACTGTTGTTCACCCTTATTCCAGTTGTCAACTTCGACGTAATTTCAATACAGTACCAAAAATTTAGGCTTCTCTACTCACTCTCAAGAACAATTTTGTGTTACTGGCAATCTATTCATGATCTAGAAAAAAGCATGAGCCTATCAGAAACACGTGGACAAGCCCCAACTTTTTGGTATGGTCTTGTAGTATAGTGAATGCGAGGCTTTATGTATATCCAACCGAAAATAGAATACAATGCTCATATATGGGCCGGTGGTTTAAAGTGTATTTCGGTGACGTTCGACAGGAGAGGACGGGGTTGTGTTGGCTGAAGTAGTTAGTGCGTCAACTACAAGGCAAAAACCCTGAGTTCAAACCCTGACCAGATCCAGTGCTATCAACATCATAAATTTTTCTGATATGCGCTAGTGTCTATGCTAATGTATATCGCAGGAACCTCCATCGGCGATATTTGTAGCAATTAATCGTCGGCGAAGTAAAATAACTAATAAAATGGCTACATAGCTTAAAGTAATACGCATACTTAACACCAGAGGCGCTGCAACGATACTATAAAAATAAACAAGCTTATCTCTTTATCTATCTGTCATTTCACCATCTGTACTTGCACTATCCCTTTCATACTCCCAGGTAACATAAAGGGACCGGTTATTTTGACCCAAGTGAGTTGAACATTTACTTTTTCTTCTCAGCAACCTGCTAACCTATTCTAATTTAACCTGACAGGATAGGACGAAGAAGTTCATCAGTGGAAAAAGTTTATTGATGCACAATAGCATCGCGGCAATTTTCTGTGAAATGGTTAATACAATGGTTTTTAGTGAAACAAGGTAACTTGGATCCAAAAACAGCCCGTTTTTACTCACAAAACATTCCTCATTTATCGACCAGTGAACAGCACTACGCATTATAGAGCGAATTGGTATTTTAACAGTAGGATTCAAATGTGAAATAAGCTATCTGCAAAGTTATTTCCCATTACAATTTAATATTGCTATAAAAGAAAGTCAATGGTGAAAAGTTTAACGTTCTATTTACTGAATTTTTGGTAACGTGAGACTCGTTATACCGAGATTTGAATGTACTTTTATTATAGAAATATTCCAATCGAAAGTCAACGAACATACTTCCCACTTGCAATTAATTAAAAACATTAGCAACATACATACATAGAGTCAAACTTAAGTTAAAGCGTCAAGCGTTGCGTTAGCAGCAGGGTACACAATTTCAGTAGATTCACATAATATTTTATACGTTTAAATGTACTGAAAATTTGTACCCTGCTGCTAACGCAACGCTTGACGCTCTAATTTAGATTTGACTCATACCCACCTAGTATTTGTCGTCGTGTACTGCACATAGTTTATAATGCTTATAATTCTCAATCTGTTTATATTCAAATTAATATAAAATTGTTAGGTAGTACACTGAGTAAATGGAATTTACACCATTATTTTAGAACATTTAAAACAAAAATTAGTTCAAAAATTAGTGATGCATATTCGAATTGTCGAATGTTCGGCCATTTTTAGATATTTGTATCCGAATATTTTTCCAAACTAATTAAATAAATAAATGCATAAATCGTAAACGAAATTTAAATAAATGGTTAAAAATATTAGTTTGTACAAATCCATTAATTTTTTTATAGAAATTTTTGCTTTGTATCATTTTCAAATATTATTTAATGACGATCATGAAAATTTTGGATAGTTTTTATTAACTTTAAAGTACGCCAACAGGACTATGAAGTCCTTTTTCTTAACAATTTTTTAATATTTCATATTGCAAGCGTAAATACAATTCTAATTTAATGTCTATAAATTTCAAATATAATATTCGTATTCGCGAATATCGTTTCAAATATTCGTATTCGTATTCGCGAATATCAAAAATTGACATTTGTTACATCACTAATATCTATGTATGTACGCAAATATGTATGTATCAAGAAAATATATAAAATGTGATCTTTAAACAAGATTTTAATTTTATTGATTTTATTATTTTTTTTTTGGTGGTTTGACGTATCAGTGCAACTAAAGGGTGTTTTTTATGGAGAGATATAAGTTTAAATCATAATAAAGCATAGTAATATATTTTTGATATCAATGAAACGGTCTTTATTGGATAGAAAATGTTATGACATTAATGTTTAAATATGATTTCGGCCATGTGGCCGCCGCGGCTGGCGCTTACAAAGTGCAATCTGGAACACTTCGAATTTTGATTTCTAGGCGTTCAATTGTTTGTGGTTTATCGACGTACACAAGTGACTTTACATAACCCCAAAGAAAATAATCCAATGGGTTTAAATCACACGATCTTGGGGGCCAATTAATTGGGCCATTTCGTGAAATAATTTTTTCGTCAAAAGTTTCTTTGAGTAAATCAATTGTAGCGTCCGCTGTAAGGCATGTGTTAGAACCACATATTAGCAAGATTAATGCCAGCTAATTGAGGTACGAAAAAACTTCGAATCATGTTCCTATACCGTTCACCCTTGACAGTAACATTCTGACCATCATCGTTTTTGAAGACATATGGTCCGTGGATGTAATGGTGTTTCGACAAAAGCTTGTGGATTCTCCTCACACCAAATGCGAAAATTCTGCTTATTTACGTACCCATTCAACCAGAAATGGGCTTCAATGGAAAATGGAGGAAGTGCACGATAAGTTTGACGAACAGAACCATTATTTTGATTAAAAATTTCCACAATTTTCACGCGTTGCACTGGTGTAAGTCGATCCATAATGAAATGTCAAAGCAAACTAAACAAAAAGCAACTATCAGCTGTTAAATGGGTGGTAAAATAAAGCAGTGATGCCAACTCAAAGTTGTATCACTCTATAAAAAACACCCTTTACATATGTACATATGTATGTATATAAGTATTTTTGCCATTTGTATCGAATCAATATCTGTCATACTTCCTCCTTTTCCATCTTCTCCGTTTCCCTTTTGTTTGTGGTGAATGCAACTAAAAGCAAGACCCCAATGTGCAATATACTACATGTAGTCGCATATACTGTGGTGATTTATGTATGCACATACATACTATGTGATTCTGTACTGGCAAGAATGTTGCATGCTTGTGTGTAACAAATGCAGAACATCTAGGTTTTCTTTTTTCTGAATTGAGGCTAATCCATTTTAAAGATGTTGTTTCTTTCTAACCGTAATGTACTGCAACCAATCTAAAAATAATTAGTAACCAGCAAAGCAAAACCAATTACAAAATTTAAACAAACAAAAATCCTATATTATAATATATGAAATAAATAAATATTTTTGCACTGAGATACACTCAGATTTTATATGTACATAAGTATGTATGTATGTATGCAATTATGTACATATGTATTTGTATATGATTTTTAATAAAAAAAAATTCTAAGGTTGATTGACAGCAGAAAAAACTTTGAAAAAAAATCAGGAAAATCTACAAAATTTTAATTTTTTCCCATTCATAACTTGGCGCCTGGTATGCGTGCATGGCCATAGAGGAACATGTGAATTATTTATTATCATCATGTGAGAGATGTTAATTGTTTTAGATACTTATTTTGTACAGAGAAATTAAAATTTTTGTAAATGAATTTTCAAAGAATATAAATAAGAAAATTTATTTGTTCAGTGTGAGAGGTATAAAAATAAATAGCACATGTTTATGTATGCAGAAATTATATGGAACCGCATGAAAAGATTGAAATAAAAAAGATTATGCAAGAATAAATATGTATGTTTGTATGTATGTATATGTATTTTTATTTTGTTATCAAATTAAATTAACATTGTATTTAATATTCTACTCAAATATTGAGCTTCCTTTCGAAATTAAAGATTCTGAAACGTGTTGTCATAGCAGAGAAAAACCCAGGGGTCTAATCGTCGCTTTCGATAACGAGCTGATTCGATCACTTTTTTTCAGTTTGAGATTATGGCATTCCATATCGAACCATATCCCAGCGGCGAACGCTGCATACCACATTACATCTCTTTAATGATGTTTGTCATACTTTGTGTCCAATGAATGCTAGCTTACAAAGTGTACGAAAGTAAGCCATATTGTATTCGAACTGCCCACTGCCAACTTACAATGTATGTTAGGCAATACTGAGCTTTTATGCTGATTGGATGAACACTTCCGTATCTCGCTTATTTTGTGTGCAAGTGAAAGACATACACTCCACAAATGCGGCAATGCATTTAAAAATGTATACTAAGTACGTATATGAGGTGGTGTGCATTACTGTCTTACATGTGTGCATCGAATCATCGCTTCTGTAATCGAACTTTTCGCCGCTGGGATTATTACATTGCTCGATAGCGAATGCCATAATCTCAAACTGAAAAACGAGATCGAATCAGCACGTTATCGAAAGCGACGATTAGGCCCCAGGTATTTAAAAATTGCGTTCATTAGGGGACTAATAAGAAATTTTGTTTTTAGTATTACTGTACTCTACATAAAGTATTTTAAGCTTAAGAGAAATAAAATCTAGGTTAGGTTGAAAACAGGAGCAGCTATGTTCACCATATCCCATACGGGATTACCCTCATGCCCATTCCAGCCTGTGGGGTGCTCTCTACAATGATGCGGGGGTGCCCTCAAGTTTGAATTCATTTGCAAACAAAGAAGCATTTCAGAGCTCGAGGATATAATGTTTTGCCATTGTGTTGAGGAAAGGTTAGTATTAATAAAGCAGATTGGATATGTTGTAGAATATTATAAGATTTTATGCATTTTGGATAATATTCTATACTATGGATGGGCAAGAAATATCGATATATCGAAATTTGAGAAAATATATATCGATATATATCGCCGATATTTAAAAAAACCGATATATCGATACATCGATTCTTATTTACGAGTATCGGGTTTCGACCGTACGATATTGGCATCACTGCTAGTGATGCGAAGAAAAAAAAGAGAAATTTCATAATAAAAGCCCAGGCGCATTTATAAGGTGTCTAAGCCAGGTGACTTTTTGGCAGACTTTGGTGACTTTTTAGGCAGAATTAAGTTTTACTTTCTGTTCTGTCAGCTGACTCTTTTTGGTTTATATAGATCTTATACAGGCCGTTAGTTTTTCTCTTTCATTCGGTTCTGTTTCGGTTCAACCTGTGAAAACAAAAAAACTGTTAACTAATTGTAAGTGGCAGCATAAATAAAATAACATTTCGAAATAAACTGTGATTTTGCTTTAAGAATTTAAAAAAAAATTAATTTTTACCAGAAAGACATAAAACTATATTGAAACATAACAATGGACGATGCAAAACTCATCACTTTAGTGGAAAACTGTGACCGTTTTAAACAGAAACAGCTGATAATTTATTACAGAAAAAGTAACTATTAAAATCTAGAAATAGAACGCCGCAGCACAGAGCAGCAACAGAAAGTAAAGACTAATGAATTCTTAAGGAACTACAGTAGGTTTCGTATAACTTAATATAAATGGATAAATTTATTTCCTTCTTTGATATCAATATTAATTTGGTTGTTCACGATTTCTTCAAATATTATTTTTTAATGGATGCCTAGTGGATATTTCTTATTCCGCAACGATGAACTTTGAAGTGTTCAACACTGGGCATTCATTAACAATGATTAACATCCTTATTTATAAAAATTATTAAGGTTTTTTAAAGGCTTAATAAGCAAAATTTTTTATGGAAATTTTTTTTTAAAAACCCTTAAAACCCCATAAGGTTGCAATAGCTGTTCAAAATGTACATCGCTTAAACTTTGTTTTTTTGCGGTTATGGCACGATATGGGATATTTTGGCAAAATTTGTATGCAAAAAATATCGATACATTGAAATATCGATGTTTTCAAAAAATATATATCGATACTGTTCAAACATATCAATACGATATATATCGATACATTGTTTTCATTTGCCCATCCCTATTGTATACTGCGGTATCTGTTGGTGTTTATTCGCTATTATTTCATCAATGACTGGCTGCGTCGGGTTCGGATTAACAGTTACAGTGCCAGTTCTGTAAGCTCTAATTGTGATACCTGAGGGAGTAGAAAGACATGTTACATCATACCCTGAGTTCTGGATAAATGAGTTTAACCTTCCGATGTTTTTGCAAGCATGCCCATGGAAAAGCATTTTTCTTAGTAAGAGCTAAGCAGAAAGAGAAGAGGGCACGCAATAGTTTCTCCCTTTTCTTCATTATAACAGATTCTACAAAGTTCTTTCTACGGTATATTCAATTTCAATTAATAATATTTATATCACAACGCCTTTTTGATATCCGGCTCTTGTACACAAATCTGATGCCTTGGAACTCTACCATGATGATAGAATAAATAAAGTAAACTGGTTTGTCGGTGTAACTCCCAAAAGTTCTTATGCTATGTTCAGACATGCCGTCCGTAATGTTTCCTTGTCCCGATACCCGTCTCGTATTGATAAACCAAAATTATTGTTATATGTACACCCTATAAACACATAACTGCGTAATCCAGTTAACTACCTTCTTTTCGTATAATATTCAGCCTATACTTCACTACAGTTACTGTCTATTTAGTAACTCATTAGCTGTGGGAAGCAGAGGTTCTACTGAACTCAGCCCCTCTTATGAAGCCCATTCGTCCATCAAACACAGCTGTCAGATTTTTAGAGATTGTACCTTAGTGACTGAAATATCAACATCAAACCTTCGGTCTGGCAAAAGTGTAAATATGCATTGGTCAATATTTCTGCAAAACCTCTCAACTATTCTAATAAACATTCCAGTATAGCCAAAGTTTCTGCCGGTATACATGTTAACTATTCGAACATTTCTGCATACTTTTATTACAATAATCGCATAACTATAATAAATATAAGGATTAACGACTTTACCATCCAGCATCATATTTTAGCGATATTCAATGTCAGTAGAAGTAAAAAAGTGAAATGACAAGCTCAAATTCATTTAGGTTTTTTATTCTTCTTTGTGCATTTCGCTCATTTTGACATATTGCAGAGATGCCACATTACATAGAATTAAATCGTGAGTAAAAAAGAGCTGTATATATATTACGATTTTCTGTTCGCAGGAAGTTACTGAATCCAGGTACAAAGGCCGATTAAAAATTGTAATTATAAAATCTCTCTTGACACCTGTGCCTTGGATCTTAGCAAATTTTTTTTTTCTAGGACCAGCACTCAGGGGATAACCCCTACTCATGCAATGCATTGTGCTAGAACAAGGAAAATAGGTTATAGGGAAGGAGGATAGAAGGAGTACTGTCTGTGGACATTTGATTTAAACTTTCCCACGCTGGTAGCGACAGGATAGACATCCGAAGGTAGTTGATTCCACATACGTACAGTTCGGCTAAAAAAGGAATTTTCTCTGTAATGCGTAGTGCAATTTATTGGCCAATCGACCACAAAGGGATGTGCTCTGAATGAGGCACGTGTTGTACGTATAAATGTGCGGGTTTCAGGAAGAAGTTCCCTAATTTAATTAGAACACATTCCGTTGTAGTAACGATAGAACAATGAAATGCACCCCACATTGCGTCGATGCTCAAATGAATCAATAGAATTGCATACCCT
This sequence comes from Tachina lurida, assembly GCA_944452675.1. NCBI lineage: Eukaryota > Metazoa > Arthropoda > Insecta > Diptera > Tachinidae > Tachina > Tachina lurida. The sequence continues at coordinate 44,062,445 of OX101753.1, forward strand.
ACTGTCACCGATGAGCTTCTTCGCCCTCTCCTGAAGCGCCGGCCTATACATGAGAGTTGTATTCCATTTTCGGTCGGATATAATTGGCATAAATAGTAAGGAGATCAGATGGGGTGAAATATCGTTTGCACCGTTTCAAAAAGCCGAGGCACTTGAATGCTTCTTTTGCAATTTGAAAAATGTGGTCACTCCATCGAACATCACACTGTATTTTCATGCCAAGAACATCAAGAGCGTATGATTCCTTAATTCTTATACCTCCCATCACGGTTGCCAGAAATGCAGATTTATCTGGCATTTTTGGTCATGCGTCTATGTGTAACCATGCAACATTGGGTCTTACGGGCGTTAAAGTCGACCCTGTTTGCATGACCCTATTCAGAAATTTTTACTAAATCATGGTTTAAGATCTCATTCATTATTTGTCGCATAGCCTCAACCTGCGGCAGGCTAGGTCTATTGCTGAATGAGAAAGAATGGCAAATGCTACTGTCATCCGCGAAAGAATAGATAGGGTTGAAAGTTTTACAGAGAAGGTAATTTAGAAAGATAAGAAATAGAGTCGGTGAAAGGACGGAACCTTGCGGTACCCCTGAATTTAACTTGAACTCATTTGATGAGATCCCATCTATAAGAACTTTTATAGTGCGATCCCTGAGGAAACTCGATAAGAATCGAGTGAAGTTATCAACGACATTTTGACAAAAGTGCACCATGCCACACTTTATCAAATGCCTTGGAGATATCTAAAGCCACCATCTTACTTTCGCCAAAATGGTGGATTGAATTTCTCCGAGAGGAGGGCAAGTAGGTCTCCCGTAGATCGGCCTCTACGAAATCCATACTGCCGGTCGTTGAGTAAGCTGTTGGACTCCAGATACCTTACAAGATGGAAATTCACCATACTTTCCATTACTTTGGAAAGTGCAGAACATATTGCGATTGGGCGATAATTTTCAGGGTTAGTAGCTTCTCCTTTTTTAGGGATTGGCGTAACATTAGCAATCTTCCAACACACTGGTAACTCACCAACATGGTACTACGTGCTGAAAAGGTTAGTTAATGGACGTGCTAGCGTCGAGGAGCACTGCTTCAAGACCAGTGCTGGAATGCCATCCGGCCCGGGAGACTTATTTATGTTGAGTTCCGACAAAACCCTTTTTACTGCCCGACCTCGAAAGAATATCTTAGGCATAGTAGTGGATACTCTCTCTAGCCAAGACAAGCTAATGTCACAATCCTTGGCAACTCGCAATGCATACTTCATAAAGCCCCGACTGATGAAGCCGCAAGGAGACATCGTTGGGATTTTTGGAGGTCTTCGGGACCTCTATTTTTAATGTGTTTATTTTAACTTTTTAGATCGCTTGCTTTTACTGACAGCAACAATTTTTCATTTGTACGTTAAACTGAATATATGTAACATACAATGAAATTGATGTGTTCTTTGAACCGGATACCCATTGTTAGATACACCAAAATGTTATAAACTACTTTGAGTTTTATTTTGATAAGTACAACAAGCTTTTGAAACGACTTTTTAAACATTGTTGTGTTAGTTGCTCTAGTTAGTAAATCAGCAGTGCCGAGGCTGCATTAATAGATTATAAATTTTCTTTTGCACTTCAATGTCGTTCTTAAAAAATTTATTAATTTCAGCAAGAATTATTTCCATTATTTCCATATTGAATAATTGACTTTTTTGTGTGGGTTGGTGGTCGTTTGTTTCTTTGCTTTTCTCTATAAAATTGCCGATTCGTTAAAAACTATGTTGACCTGCTTTAGTTTGTCACGGTAAGTGATGAATAGTATTTAGTTCATTTTCATTGTAACATTTCAAAATCATTTTGTGTCTTTATTTTCAAACAAAGAAATAAATATATGCATACATACATATGTACATATGCTTGTACTTATGCATATACAAACACAGTTTTATACAAATAAATTTATGTAAATAAATATAAACCAAAATCACAATGTACACAATAAAACAAAGAAAACAAATTGTTAAAAGACAGAAACCAATAAATAAAGTATAGTTCATGTAAAACGACTTTCCCAGTCGCTATAATTGCAAATTTAAGACATTTGCTTACTTTAATGCAGGAAATTAATTAATTAATTTTATTTTTTCACCATTTCGGTTGGTATCTTAAAAAAATTTAGATGTCTGAAAAAATTTCTCTATATACATAGATGATTTTTTATTTAAGAAATCCATGCCAACGAATTAACACAAGGTTGTTACAAATATTTTTTTAAAGCCAAAATTTTTATTATACATATCCACGGTCTAACTCATAAAAAATAATTTTTATTTATAAGGTGCTAATAAAACGAATTTCCATACAAAATTTGTTTAATAAACGTTTTATAAATCAAAAAAATTTTTTATGCAAAAGACAGCTAATTTTTCTGTGGAAAAAATTATAAAGAGCTTAAGTCGAGATAAGTTGCTTTGGAGTTAATGGCAGCCCTGTAATCCTCGTATTCAAAAGTTTCGCTTTGCAAAATCTCAATGGTTTAGTGCGATTTTTTTAAGAAGTTATAGCGCAATGAATTGCTGCCCATATTCTTTCGGCTCATAATCTCATTGGAATAACAGTTTTCCTAAAAAAACTATGGGAGAACACAGAATTCTCGAACTTAATTGTAAAATAAATGTAAAAATATCCGAAAATCGTCCTGAAAGCTTATAAGTGCTTTCCTACAAAACAGCAAAATATGACTTAATCACTTTTTGTTTATTGCCACAGATTTATTAGAACAACGTAATGCGTATCTTTAATATCCATATAAAAGTATATTTACAATGGAAAGCAATCTGAAATTTTTCGAGGTTAGTTAGTTTGCACTTGTCAATAAACAGGCAGCTACATCATGATGATGCATCATGCAGAAAAATTACTAGAAAGAAGAATTATGGAAAGTTGACGAGAAGCGAACAACAATACGCCTACAGCCGAATTTTATAAAATGCAACGCTAAGCGTTGAAAAATATTATATGGAAAAAATTTAAATTACAAAAACAAAACACATATAAAAGTAGTCAATGCTTGGCGTTGCGTTTTACAAAATAAAGCCCTACATGCAAAAATCCCACTTTACATGCTGCAAGTTTTCTTGCAGCAATATTTTAATTTATTCTATTGAAAAAATTTTATGTACGAGATTGCAGGTACACACACACCTTGCAACGTGTTTACGCAGTATGTTTATCATACATGTCGCATATTCTGACACACACATTGCAACCTACAATTAAACCTCAGGCGCAGTTCTGTATTTTGTATTCGCATTGAAAATCACTGTCACAGTTCGCTTAGCTCAAGCATTTATGGGTGGCCATGAAGCACCTTCTCGGTCAGTAATTGTTAAACTGGTGAAATAATTTGAGCTGTGGGAACAAGTAAGTAGTGTGAAGAATCGAACTCGTGTACTCGATTCAAAATAGAGTCTTGCTTTTTCAGACCCTAGTGCTGCGGAAAGCCCATTTCTCGTCGATATCTCAAATTTTGCAGTCCACAAACAATATTACATCGTTTTTCGAAGATATTTAAGTCTGATGGCTTTTAAAATTTAGTTAAAACAAGATCTATCGCCTACCCACCATCAACAACCTCGTGTGGTTGATGATTGATTGGTTCCTTGAAATGCATTCAACCGGAGGTCTACTCTGTAATTCGAAACAAAATCAAATGCTTTCGAATTGTAATATTAATAACATACCAGTTCGAAAGCATTTTATTTCATTTCGAAATACAGAGTAGACCCCCTGATCTAAAATTTCATCGAAAAATCATCTTGAGCGCTGAAGCCCACTTTCTCCTCGGAGGCTACGTTAACAAGTATAATTGTGGCATTTCGAGCTCGGAAAACCAAGAATTGTTGTTGCAAATCTTCTGCATCCTGAGGTGTGGCTGTCTGGTGGGTGTTTGGATCTTACTTTTTCGAAAATAAGGCTGTCGCAACTGCTGCACTGAATGGATTGCGCTATCGAACTATCATTAATGCTTTTGTATGTCTTTGATGTTGATGACATTTATTTTCGAAAAGACGGCACGACTTGCTGCACAGGCAACGATACCATCGCTCTTTTGCAAAAAGTAAAAAGTTTTCTCGAAAAGGCGATCATAATTGGCCACCGACAACTTGTGATTTAAGATCTTTAGACTTTTTTATTTAGGATTTCGTGAAAGACAAGGTATATGCCGATAAATCTCAATCGAATTCAAGCCCTCAGATATATATGGAATTCGAGAAGTTGTCGAGGTCATAAGTAAACCGCAAATGTACGATATGGTGGTGGAAATTTTCATATCGTTCTCCATTATTAATTTACATTTAAATAAATATGCAATAATTTCGCTTACAAATAATTGGCTTTTGCACACATTTAGCTTTAAAATTAAATAATAATGATGCCAATTCAATAGACTTATTTAATATAAATACTTATTTTTTTTATAGAGTAGAGTGATAAATAAGCCAAACAACAAATACGCTCGAGAATAGAGAGCAAAGAATCGAGTAACCAGAGCAAATCAGACACGTAACAATATATTGAAATTACAGCAGCAACACCAAATACAACGACACCATATAGGTGTCGTTGTATTTGGTGTTGCAATCAGTGTTGTCATATCGAGTCGAGCAAAAAAATATTTTTACTAAAAATCTTTTTTTGTTAATTTCTTGAATGAAAATAAGTTAAAATTTATTTTGTTCTAGTGAACTATTAAAAATAATTCCAAATAACACAAAATATTTACTGTACAGAATATTTGTAAGATTATTATGAAACAAATCAGAAAATGGGTAAGTAGTTAGTCAAAAGACCCTCAATAATATATTAAAAGTACCAAAAGTCATCTTTTAAATCTTAATTTTTTATAAAAAATCTTTTTTTGTTGTTTTAACAAATCTAAAAACCTCAAAAATAAGATAAATCTTTACATATGGTAACACTGAGTGCAATAGATACGGGCGACAACAATGAAAATGTTTTTTTTTCTGTTCGCTTGTATAAGAGATGGAAAATTTAAGCATTTTATTGGAAACAATTATAAACATTAAAGTACTTTTCTAAGCATTTAAGTACTTAATCATTAATTTTTTTTTATCTTAGTAAAAGATAGTTCTAGCATGATATTCTTAAAAAGGAACTAATCTTTATCTCCATCTTGACTGTCACAAAAAAAAAATCCAACCTTATATGTACATACATATGGGCGTTTCTCCGCAAAATTCCACTTTTTGTCGCGTGCGACAGCAAGAAATTAACCTTGTATTTCTGAACAATGTGACTCGATTTTTCTTAAAATTTTAGCTTACGTAGAGCTGCTCAAGGCATACACAAATATATAAATAAGTAAAAAAAAGTAATTTTCTTTGAAAAAAAGCATATTTGCTTGTTGACATTCCTGTGGAAATGCCCATATGTTAACTAGCGATTTTCAAGGACACCAATAACTTTAATTAATGGTGAGTGAGTGCACAGCTGAGCACTATCGTAAAAACGATATAAATATGTATGTATGTCGACAAATATTACAAATTTCGGTTCCGTTTTTGCTCGATTTTATTTCTCTTCTTTTGAGGCTTCTTTAAAACTCGAGTGTATAATTTGCCAAACTTTTTAAATTCCCGGGGAAAGCAAAAAGTTCCTAAAGGTAAATACTTCTTGTGCTTAAGGAATTTTGGGTTCTTTTTAATAATTATTCAGGTCAATTCCAACTTTCTTCTAGGAAGTAATTACAAAGGAATTAATTTTTTCCATGAATAAAATCCTGATATACTAAACAGACGGTGAGAAAAATAAATAGGTAGAGAAAATTTTCGAAGCCAGCTGTTTTGCTTCTAGACGTTTTGTTTTTTGTTTTACACAGAACTTACATGCAAGTAAGTAATGAATAGGGAAAAATTACCAGGGAATTGTTATTAAGAATAAGGCTGATTATTAAATAACTTGTCCAGTACAACAACTTTTCAGGTAAGGTTCTAGTTCTTCTCTAATAAAAATTTGCTATTGAATAAGAGTTAAAATCATGCATATGAATTACAATTCCGAGTTAAGCAGCAACTGTTCTTAATTAGTTTATATAATTGCAAACGACATACTGGGCATCTTAAAAGAAAGTTTATATTTGTTTAGAATAAACGCAGTGCATCTGAGCAGCGTTCGGGGTATGTAAATCAGTAGTGCGGTTCTTGGGAATAGGTAGGATTATGTGTGGCAGATATTAACAAAAAATGATACTACAGCAACTGCAGCGTGTAGAATATTCTGCAGTATTAGAGATTTGCATCGCTTAAATTAAGCGAAATGCTCTCTCTCTCTCTCATTCGAAAATAAATCACAACATTGCGACCACGATTGTCAAAAACGGAAGGTAGAATGAAACTCCACGCTATCCTAACTATGCAGGTAAGCGCTTTATATGTGCATTGGTCATTACGTTGCATTTTACACACGGACCCAAAACAGTATCTCTACAAAATTAAATATGTAAAAAAAATTAGGCCTTCACATGGCCTACAGAGCAGCCATAAGAAATTTGAGTACTTAATCATATGAATACCGCCAACGCGAGGTTTCACATTTAGCCAATAATTTTTTTTTTAAGAGAAGTAACACTCAGGCAATGAATGCCTACTACTATTAATAGATGTTACCTTCCTTAGGAAAGGGATAGTGACAAAGAAGACAAGTGTAAGAGATAGAGGAAAGCTTCATTCTTTTACAACTCTGCTTTTTTGCACGTTGCTGAGGCGTATTAAATTTTTTGAAGCCATTTTATTGGTTATTTTACTTTGCCGATGATTCTGCTACACAACGAAGTAGGGCGCTCTGATGTAACTTCAGGAGGATTAGTACCTCCTGAGGTCGGTATAGTTCAGTGACCAGTGACTATGCCTTCATCACTTGAACTTTTCTATAAGAACTGATACAAAGGGACACTAATGCACATCAGAAAAATGCGTGATGTTGTTATTTAATGACTGTTGGACACAGCGATTGAACCCTAACTACTTCTGCCAACGCCACCCTCATATTTTTCTTTATTATTATATTATTATATTTTCTTTAAATAAAGAACGAAATTATGAATTTAAACATATAAAAAATTATGTTAAGATAACAGGCTTACTGATTTATTAAGTTTACTTTGCAAAGTTTTTGTAAAGAGTTTGTTGGAGAAAGGTGCAAAAAGAAAGTCTGTACTCACAAACTTTTTTGTACTCGCAAAGTTTCTGTTATATTTGTTCTATTTATCCTTTGTAGCTCTACTTGGTTGCTTGCTTTAAATATAAACTTTCTCTAATTTTTTATTTCGTTGTATGTACTATGCATGCAGTGAATTTATTCTGTATTGAAAAATAGTTAATTGAAAAAACGCCAAAAACTGCAGAACCATCCAACAGAGTACATACAATTTGTCAAAGCAAACCTTGTGTGTGGAAAAGGGCTCCAGCACCGAATGTTTAATCGAAAATTAGAACTAAATACAGCACTTCGAGACTTTAAGCTTAAATTAGAAACAAGATTGCGCATTGCGCAGGTTAATTAATTTATTTTCTGCTTGTGACGTTGACATAGAATTTTGTTAAACAAAGTACATATTGACGTAGATGCGCAGTTGAACACTTTTTTGTATGGCTGAGTGCGCAATCTTGTTTTCTTGATTCATGATCATAACCACACAAAACAGCTGTTTGAACCGAGCTTATGGGCAACACTGTATTTGGTTATAGGTGACTCGGCATAATGCAATAGCCATTTCCATAGAAACCAAATGAATTTTGGTTTGGTTATGGCTATATCACGTCTAATTTAAGCTTTAAATATGCTGTATTCGTAAAAACAAGTTGATTTGCATGCAAATGTAAATGTAATGTAAATGTAAACTTTAAATCAAGCCGTATATGTAATGCATTAAACACATTCGACACAGCAGGCTACGGGCTACAATCTGTCAAAAATAGAATACACACATTCTTATGGTAACAATTATTTTAACGACAGCAGGCTACACGACTGCACGACCACCGTTGTAGCTGTCGCCAACTTTAAACTAATTTCTATTTCTCTGGCTACAATGAGCAAATGCAGTGTTACCAGTATAATACAAAATGGTGAATGAATGATATCGTACAATTATTTCATACTATTTACTAGAAACAATATCCAAAAATTGATGTAAAGAATAAATTGATTCATTATTGTACTTTTATGTGAAATAAGTACATTTTAAAAGAAAAATTAATTTTTATAAATGCAAAATATATGAAAGTGGCAATACTGAACTATGTATTTGTACTTGAATATCAGCTGCAGATGGTGCTGCTGCCGTCTCCAAAATAATTAAGTAGCTGGCTACGAGGCGACAAATGCTGCTAGCGGCATTTGAAGTCGTGTGTTCGTGTAGCCTGCTGTGGTGAATGTGTTTAATGCATATGTAGTGCAAATAAAATGCGCGGCCTAGTGACCTTGTTGTGTACACAGCAATATGCGCTTACCAAGCGAAACTGGCAACATTTAAAAAATTCGTAGTAAAATGTAGTGAGTTATTTGAAAAAGTACCGGCAAAATAAGGCAATTATATTTTAGGTACCAAAAGCTTTTCGTAACAAAAAAAAAAAATAAGTACTTCTACGAGGCCACGCTTTCAACTGATGGCAAAATGTGCTCGTCGTTGATGTTGGCTAATGTAAAATGGAGGTCTGAAAAGATAAACAGACAGACATGAACATGGCCAGACAACAAAATGCAAGTTTTTAAAGTTGGTTGGGTTGGTTAAATGAATTGATGGTTGTTTTGTAGGTTGAGTGATTTGCCTGTTTGGTTGATGGCTTAACTTTTTTTATTTTTATGATATTTTAGGTTTTTCTGTATTAGAGCAAATGTGAAACTTAATAGCTGTAAAACTACATGCACACACAGATATACTTATAAAACAAAGAATTAAGAAATTATTGTTAGATATATATGAATGTACATGTGTGTGTAAGTACATATGTTGTGTTGGCGTTGCTTATTATTATTTCTTTTTGTCGTAGGTATACACTATTATTTATCATTGTGCTGAAATACTACTTGAAAAGTCATACATTTTCTTCACTACTGCAATAGATTTTAAATGCACTTACATACATACATACATATGTAGATCATATGTATGTACCTAAATATGTACTTATGTACGTACACAGTTTCAAAATGTTTTTCTACTTTATTTAATTTTTTTTAATTCAACAAACAAGGACATGTTTGCGCTTGTTTGTTTGCAGTCATTGTTGTAGTCATTTTTGTTTTATGCTAAATTTAGTTTTCAATTTATTGATTTTTCTTTTATTGGTTTTATAAAATATGTACGTAGGTGTGTACATACTATGTACATACATACATATTTCTTTTTATTTCATACACATTTCTGGGACATATTTTAACAATTCTGGAGATACACTTGTTTTTAACACACACGCATAACCAACAATTCGCACACATACCTAAACATATTAAACGCAGCAAAAACCAAAATATATGCACTTACATACATACATATGTTTGTACATATATGTATGTACATACAGGTGATTGACCCTTTACGTGTGGTAACAAATTTAATAGAATATTTACAATTTTTCACAAATCATACAATTAGAATAAATTATTCTTCCACCTTTTGCTATTTTGATTAGTTTTTGTTGCTATTTGCTTTTGCCATTGATTTATAGATGATGGTCGGATGCAAAACAACAATTTTTTCACAATTTAATACACACACACACACAACATCGCTGTACATGCTGTAGGTATTCATAATGCGTTTTAAGTAGCTAGACTTTTATTAATTACCTTTGAAGATAATCTAACTCACTCACACTAATTCATTTGAGATTTTTTTATATTTCTGATAGCAAAAAGAAGAAATCATAAATAAAAAAAATAATTTAAATACACAGAGATTTTCTTTGTTTTTTTTATACACACTTCAATGAATACATGTATGTAAATAAGTATTTGTTTATCTGTTCTATTTTCGTTTTCCTTTTCCGATTTTGCGACCGAATAACTGAGTTAACAACAAGAAACTGATTTGATTTCAATCTTTTGTTCTATTTCCAACTTAATATTTTGCGTGCTCATCGAACATGCTCATTAAGAGAAAAATGATACTCATTGCCAGTCAGTGTTGCCAGTTTTTTTTCTAAGGCTTATCCCCAGTTTCTGATTTTTTTAATTTTATTTGAACAATAATACCAAATATAAGATATTTATTCAATAAAATTCATTTATATCTATAGCTATACATTCATATAAATTTCATTTGTACTTATAAAACTTGTAAAGAAAAAGTTACACATGGGTAGTTAAATATACACAAGTGTAAAAAAAATGTTTAACCAAAGTTTACCATTTCAAAAACTTCAGAATCGAAATCTTCTGATTCATCAGCCTCAGAAACTTTGTTGTACATAGTAATTGTATTAAAAAAGCTTTAGCATTTCAGCAGAAGGATTAAATTTGTCACAACAAATTGAATTATTTTTAAAGAAGTGCTTCCAACAAGTCGTATTGTATTTTGTTGCGTATTTTTGTTTTGGTGGTTTTGATTATTGGTTAATATGCCTTGATATTTTTTCTTTATTAGAAACCACTCACTATGAATAGTAACACACATTTTTAGACTTGCCAGATGCATATTTCTTAGTTCAAAAATCAATCTTGTTACCATCAGTTATGAAAAAACTCCCCTAAAATTTGATTATCATCCCCAACAAACACCCAGATCTCCAGTACGAAATTTTCATCCCCAATCGCTAAAAAAAATCTCCAATTTGGGGACAAATTCCCTAAACTGTCAACACTGTTGCTACTGTCAGTGTAGCCAGCTTTTTTTCCTAGACCTTATCCCCAATTTATGATTTGTCATCCCCAAAACACACATTTTTAGACTTGCCAAACGCATATTAGTTCAAAAATCAATCTTGTTACCATCAGTTATGAAAAAAAATCCCCTAAAATTTGGTTATCATCCCCAACAAACACCCAGATCCCCAATACGAAATTTTCATCCCCAATCGCGAAAAAATCTCCAATTTGGGGACAAATCCCCTAAACTGGCAACACTGGCCACTGCTGCCAGATAGATTTGATTTTAAATACTATCAAAAAATCGGTCTTACAAAATTGGGTCATAAATTATCAAGATTTGGTTTTATTAAAAATGAAACAATTACGAAATACGTTCTACTTCGTTTAAGAAAGTCATTTGTGTAATGGAAACCTTCCAGTGATTCGTTTTCTAAAGGATTTTTTAGTTTCGTCGTGCTAGGACTTACTTGGATGAAAATTATTTCCTCTTTGGCTGATGAGTGTGAAAGAATTAAAAGCTTTTAATAAAATTGGCCATTATGGAAAATCTAATACTGTTGTCTAAATGTTTCATTTCACAAAATCGCTTCCAAAAATTAAACAAGCTATTATTTTACTTTATTACAGTTTTAATTAATGTCCTCCATTAATTTAATTCTTTAAATTATAAGTCACAAATTTATATTCAGGTAAACTCATTTTATTTTTCTGACAATTTGTCAAATAATAAATTTCTTCAAAGTTCAATTAGTGTTTTATTTTTCATTTAGCCTTGTAAATACTTTTATTGTTATCCGATGGATTTCTAATTGTAAGGATGTAGAAAAATAAAATGAGCTCACCGGAATACAAACTATTTGCTGGGTTTTGTATCAGTTTCAAAGCCTACTAAGCTTTTTTTTATTTTGTGATTTTCAAAAATATTATTATTTTATGAATTCTCATATGGTTTTCGAAAGTCTGTGCATAAAGTAAGAGGTTTGTGACTGTTCAAAATTTGTGGTTGAAGTCTACTCATGATTTGGTTGAAACGCCAATGAAATGCGTATATAGACATGCTAAACCAGCAGCAAATAAATTTCGATTATTGTATAATTTGAAAAACTTTAAAAAAAATTTTAAAAAGTGCTTCATGTTGCAAATTTTGTTAGTGACAGCTGCCGTGGAGGAATTTTTTCAACTTTAGGAGAATAATTTTTGTTTTTAACTGACTTTTCAAAAAAAAGGAGAATGTTATCAATTCGTCTATATTTTTTTACATTGTTATTTAATTATTCGGTACATTCTAGACCGATTTTTTAAATTCATTTTTTATCTGAGAAAGTACATATATGTAGCCTACAATTGGTTCCGTTTTAAAAAATTGGGCGGAGATATGCCAAACAATTTTTTATTTCATTTTATGATATTCTACTAATTTGATTGCTGCGAAACTGAGCAAACACCTTAAGTTCTTGTAATTACACAAATTTAAGGTTGAAAAAATTTGCGAGGCAGTGCCCATTAAAATGCATTAATATATTTTACGTGGCTCTACTTAATCGATTCTTAATGATCAAACAGAATATGTAAAAAATCCCGTAATAAAATCTACGGCAGCAACTTCAAATGCTCTATAATTTTAGTTTTATTTTCTTTTGTGCTTATTTTACTTTGTAGTTTTGTTCACAAAATGTATGAAATTTATTGAAAGTATGGTAGCATTCTTGAGAGAATGAGTATTTGTATATGAGAGCATAAGAAAAAACGTTGTCAAAATAAAATAGATTCTATCTATCGACTGCTTTCTGGTGTTCATTTTTTGTGTCAATTTGTATGGAAAATGTGAATATGCCGCAATTCTGTTTGATCATTTACGAATCTTAACACATACGTTGAGCTCTAATTAATACATAATCTTCCATTTAAAATAAATGGGTGGAGTTACGACCATTAAAATTTAATATTTTAATATAAGTGCTTGTATTTTTAGCGATTTTTCACAAACTTAGCACACACCCTGAGCTCTGAAAACACACAATCTTGCATTTTAAAAAATGGGTGGAGGCACGCCCTTTAAAATTTCATTTTATATTTTTTTTGTTTGAAAGGGCAGTTTGGTCCCAGTTTTTGGCAGAATTATGTTAAACAAATTCTATTTTTGACATTTTGTACCAAATAAAAAGCCATGTTGTTTTTCATTGTTGTATGCTTGCAATCCTAATATTACCTGGAAATTAATGTGCCCTTGGGAAGTATAAATAAAAACGTATTTGCTTCTTACTTAAAAAATTAAAAAAAAACAAAACAACACATACGTATTTGGGGTTTTAAACAAAATTTTTAAGTTAAAAGCAAATACTTTCCTTTGTTCATACATATTCTAATAATATTTTAGTTTCATTATATTGTACGGCTTGCTTAGGATTGTTTAACAAATATTTATATACATACATATGAATATGTTTATATTCATATGCATTTCTCCAGCCTGGTTTAAATACCTAAATATGTACTTTATAATTTAAATCCTCTTGTTAGTACTTAAATATTAACAACTTTAAATTAAAATCAAAGAAGATTTGATAATTATGAAGAGATAAACTCTTTTTGCTAATCTTGCAAGTCCAGCTAAATTATATTACCGCACGATATAAATAGATATAAAAATATCAGCTATTAAGAAAATCGTAATTTTACGACCAAAAATCGTCAAATAGCACTTTTCCAATTTTTTTATAAAAATCGGCAAATTGCCGATCAATCGTCAAAGCTGGCAACAGTGTTCATTTCTTATTAATTTTTAAGAGAATTTGTGAATATTTTTAATGGGAGTTAATAACACAATACAAACAAATAAAAACAGCTGTTTGCATCAATATTGTCTGATAAAAAGTTTTATCAACAAACTGGGATTTTTTCCGGAAAATGGGGGTGTAAGAATTGGTTTTGGGATTGGGGAGTTTTTGAAAATTTTTTAAAAAACTGTTGATGCTTCAGATTCCGATCGTTTTCATCAATGGTTAAATCGTTTTTATGTTACAAGTATGGCAATATTATTTTGTAGTAAAGCATATTGTTGCACACTTTTAGGCGTTTTCATTTTTTTTGTATGCATTTTTAATTCGGCCTTGAGTTTTTTTGGTTTGTGTGCTGCCTATATGAAGATTATCATTATATGCTGCCCAAGGTGTATTTAAACAGGTGGCAGCGCTACTTCAGCTGATAATTTTTTGCTATATGTGCTTTGTAGCAAGGCAAATTCATTTCCAGGTAATATCATATCAGGATTACAAAAACAATGAAAAAATACAAAAATGAAAAAAAAAAACAACATGGGCTGTAGTTCATCCAAAACTTCAAAAATATAATTTCTTTAACATCATAATAATAAAAATTATTCACATAAATTTGAAAATATTTCTCCACGGCAGCTACCACTAACAAAATTTGCAACGTTTAGCACTTTTCAATTCAATTTTTTAATAGTTTTTTCATACTTTTAGATTTGTTTTCACAGAATTTTTTTTAATAAAATATTTTTTATATTGAAATTTTTTTACATTTTCTTTTAATTTCTCTTTCGTAAAAAATTTTTGAAGTTTCGGATGAACTTTAATTTGAAAAAAAAATAGCTCAGCTGCATTTCCGCTACTACCTTGTGAATGTGCCTTGCTTTGTAGCTGAAGAGCAGAGGTCCAAGTCGTGCGGCTCAGAGCCGGCGGCGCAAAGCCGCCGACATTATTTTTGGGCTCGAGCCGCCACCGAATTAGACGGCTCACATCGCCTAATAATTGCAGATGATTAACAAGTGAAAGTCGACTAATATTTCCAGCTGACTAATATTTTCCAGCCGACTAATATTTACAGAATGCAAATAGTTTTTTACTAGTTAGTTTTTAGTTGAAGATTATTTTTATAATATTCAAATTTGTTTACATACATAAATTTTCGGTTACTATAAAATTTTACAACCCGTATCTTAGAAGTTATAAATTGTTTGCCATTTTGATAGTTCTAAACTATGGATAGGCCCATAAAATTTTAATTTAAATAAAAAAGTATATTTTCGATTACATGTCACTTACGATAAGTATCGCAAATAAGGCACAATACAATTATGAAACTGAATTAAACATTTAAATGTTATAGGTAATATTATATGATTTTATAATGATTATACAGTAAACCCCGGCTAATTGCCTCATCAAAAATGTCATGACTTTTGGTGTAATTATACGTGCAAGGTATTAAAGCGAAGACGTTTAATTATCTCATATAGGCAATTATGAGAATACGCTTAAATATCTTTAGAAATGCATTTATCCGAACTCACTGTGGTATTTAGTACATTATTACTTGGAACAAATATTTTATTAAATAACAGAAACAGTTCATATTACAGAAAATAAATACATAAGGTACATATATTCGATTACATAAATATGTACAAGGTGTATTTAAACAGGTGGCAGCGTTACTTCAGCTGATAATTTTTTGCTCTATGTGCTTTGTAGCCAACGAATGTCAAAAACTTCGTTTTGTTTTGGTTTTGGTACAATTATTTTTGTGCTTTTGACATTCTTCGGTTTTTTACACAGCTATGGTTGCCATATTTTTGTATAACAAATCCTTACGCAGTCACCTGTATAATTACACCATGATGCTGCCTATATGAAATACTATGTACATACAATAATGGTATGGCAATACTAAAGAAACCAATTCCGTACATTTTATTCCATGATATAAATATAGAAGGTACAATGATCAAACAGAATTGCGGCATAAACACATTTTCCATACAAATTGACACAAAAAATCAGCACCAGAAAGCAGTCGATAGATAGAATTTATTTTATTTTGACAACGTTTTTTCTTATGCTCTCATATATAAATACTTATTCTCTCAAGAATGCTTCCATACTTTCAATAAATTTCATACATTTTGTGAACAAAACTACAAAGAAAAATAAGCACAAAAGAAAATAAAACTAAAATTATAGAGCATTTTTTTTTGTTACTATTTTTTTTAAAGAACAAACACAACCCGCAAAGCGATTAGCTTGTCTGCGGAAAACACCCAGGGTCTATGGTGGGAATCGAACCCACGACCTCTGGACTGAGAGGCTAGCATCGTACCACTCAGCCACAGAAGCACCGTAGATTTTACGTAGATGTTACTGCCGTAGATTTTATTATGGGCTTTGTTAATTTGGCAACGATTTTTCCTGAAGTTGCGGACATATTCTGTTTGATCATACATACTTCCAAAGTAAATTTATATAAAGTATATGCAAGTACCCAGGTGATTAATTTTTTTCTCGTGTAGTGTCAATGCATGAATGTCAAAAGTTGTTTACAATTTTCGTACGCCATTTTGTTTTGCTTTGCTTTGTTATACACAATTGTGTGTAGTGAAAAAGTTTAAATAAATTTTTACTTAAAATAGGTGTTACAAAACATTTAAAAATAATTATATTTAATTAAAGAAATAAATATGTAGCTTTTATTATACTTATTTCACGCAATAAAGGTTTATCAATAAATAAATTTACTTTTTTTTGTCTATCCATACATTTCCTTTTTGTTGTATGCAGATCTGGGACTTGCATTAAATAAGCAAATTCATTGACCATTTTCCCACACTAAACCAAATCAATACAAATGCAAATTTATTACATTAGAACTAACTTTGATAATTATAGTGCAATAAATATTTAAACTTTTTTCTATGTAAATATCGCCACTTAAGGCAAAAATCATGTCACTACCATTTGTATAATTTTTCAAGAGAAAGACAAAACTTGATTAAATTGCTCCAAGCGGTAGTATATTCCGTTTATAAAATCACCATTTTTTAAGATATAACTTTACAAGAAAATAAACGAAAACCTAAGTTCTGATCTTTCATTTGTATGCACGTACTTATTCAGGTGCCTTCAATGTTCCTTTACTGTATTTCTTATTTCTGCTATATGATAAAAATATGATTACGTTTTATATAATTTTACTATGTACAATATGTGATGTTGCAATAATATTGCATTACTTTATGATGTGCTCAGTGGCAATATAAAATTAGTGCATCTTTCGCCATACGATTAGCTGCTAATGCAATATTAATCCATTACTTTTAAGAGATTTTATTTTAGTGCAAAAAATAGTGCATTACAAACATCAAATTTAAATTTTCACTAAAATTTTTGTTTTTCAATCAGTGCTTATGAAAAGTAATGCAAGTTGCCCAGGTCTGGTTGTAATCATCTGTTTTTGACATTCATCCATTATTTTTACACAAACAAAGCGCATGTTGTTTTTGTATTTTCTTAGTTGTTGTAGACCTGCATATACTTTATATAAATATACTTTGCATACTTCCATTCAGCGATGCCAACTTAGCTATTTTGGAGCTAGATTTAGCTCTTTTTGATTGCTTCTAACTCGAAATTTTTCCCTTTAGCTCTTTTTTTTTAAAAAAGAGCTAACACAACTCTTTTCAATTGTAAAAACGGCACGTTTAGCACTGTTCGCCTCTTATAGTAAATTTTCTCGTTTTGACCCTATTGTTTCGTCTTTGAGGCATTTACATTTTTAGTAAATATGTTTTTTGCAAATGCAGATACTTTTTTGCAACTATGTAAGATATATTTAATTATTTAGTGTGTTCGTTTCTGAATAATTAGAAAATTTTTGATATATTGAAATGGATTCTTAGTGCCAAAAATATAGGAAAGCTTAGGAATCAAATTCCTCGTTTAAAAATTAAATTAAACCAACAAAAGATCCATCTAAAGCCTTGTGCAAATGTTGCAGTTCAACTATAACATCGAAATATTTTGATTTAGTACTCCGTTCGAAAGCATAAAAAATGTATGGCTCCATTTAACGATATTGTGCTATCCTAGCCATATATATCATTTTCACCAGAAGTTCCAACACAAACGCAAATACAACGTTTTTAGCAATGGATCTTTTATTAATGTTAAAAAATCTTGAAGTACAAATTGAATAATAAATACATTCATAGATTTAAAACGGAAAAGTTTCAAATTTTTATATTTAGCTCTTTTTGACTACTCCATTGGCTCGTTTTACCTTTGAATTGTTGGCATCACTGCTTCCATTCTCTCTTTGTTTTTAAAAAATAAGTATATTTGAAGTTTGTTTTTTGAGAGAAATAAAAAAGAGGTTCCCATATCGTAAAAAAATATAAGTCTTCCGCCATAAAATTTTTACAAAAATGTGTAGTTATCTTAACAAAAGTTGCGAATAAATAAAGTGATATATACATATGTATGACTACACATCTGTGATGTTTAAAAAGTAGCTATGTAATGACTTGGCGTATCTTTTTAAGTTTTCTGCCTAAAATAAGTATTTTAACTTTATTTTCATCCAAATTTATTGATGGTTCTGATTAGTTGACAATGAATTTTCATTAAATTTAACAAATATTGATTGATATTACATCTTGTTTAATCTACGTATATATTATTCGCTTCTTGTTGATTGTAACATGTTTTTCTAAAAAAAAAATACTTAAATGCCTGATCAGATAATTTTGGCAAGTCTATTTCACAGCTTTTGCAGGCTTTTAAACACTGTTGGCGGACACCAGATAATGTAGAGAACTCAAAGAATGCTACAGTCATAATTTTACTATGATATTTTGTACGCCCACAGTTTGTAATATGCAGCTCATTTTCCCTTTCTTTAACACAACAATACATTTACAACGCATTTCATTGCTTTTCAAGATAATAAAACATTTATCATCACAATTTTTTTTAAAGTGTTTGAATTTATAAAAAAAAATCTGAAATAATTTTCAATAAAATTTTCAAACAAACTGGAAACAGAAGGGAAATATTAAATTAGTACGGTAGCACGATTTTATTGGAAACTTCAGAATACCTATCCTTGTCAGAAGGTGAATGTCAAAAAAAAATGAGAGAATGGAAGTACCTTCTATATTTATATCATGTTTTGTTCTGTTGATTTCATTTTTGTCATGACATAATAAATAAATAAAAGCTAATAGATTGTAAGCTAGTTTTGAATAAATAAATGAAAAATATTATTGAAAACAATTTTTTTTTACTTTAGCATGCAGAAAATGTTAATTCCGTCCATGGAGTGATACATTCCGAAATTTTTTTTTGTTTTGCGTTTTCCAAAGCACTGAAGTACGGATTAAATTCCGTTTCCGCACGTGATTGAGCTCTGTGAGATGGATGATTATAAGCATTGGAGTTAGAAATTAGATATAAGTATTTTCTTATCTATATTAACGTTATCCGAAAAATCCGTGTAGTCGTAATATTCGAATTCTACGGAATGTATCGAAATTCATGAAATCGGTGAAACTGAAGTCCATAAAATCTTTAATTCCTGTTTGAAATGTTGATATTCATTTGGCGGTGAGTTTAAAAACAATGCGATCGTTGTTGGGTAAAATCCTTCGTCCTTTAAATGTAGGGAGATTTATAAATGTCAATCGACTAAGATAAGGCAGAAGGTTCACAGCTTGATTCCACTGAAGACAAATTGGGCTGATTCTAGTTTTTTAATATATGTATAAGTTGTACTAGGGATCCAAAATTAAAGAACCATATGCAAGAATGACTTTTAATAAAGACATGAAGAGACTTTTTGTTACAGAAGAATCCTTAAATCTCTTGCCCATCTATTTATGTGACATATACATACAATCCCAAAAAAATTGGTAAAAAGTTTTTTTATTAGTGTGGCAATATAATTTTATAATAAAGCATAATGTGGCATATGTTAAGGCGTTTTAATTTTTTTTGTACTAATATTTGAATTCTGCCAATATGAGGATTTTGATAACCCTACGTCTCGACTAGCAATAAATATGTCGACATATATTGCAGCAGTTGTCAAAATTATATTATTGCTAGTGGAGACAGCTCATTGCAGGAACTTGCAATATATGTTGCAATAATTGTCAGCGCATTTTCGTTAACAATTATTGCAAGCGTGAAACGTCAAACTCGGTGTTAATTTATGTTCGACTTTTCTGTATTACATTTGACATTTATATAATATTAGTGAAATTGGGAAAATATACATATGAATGCATAATAAAATAGGAAAATAGTCTCTTAAAAACGTGTGTAGTAAAATAATTTGTATTGTTATAAATTTATAAACATAAAAATTCGTTCGATTAAGCAGATGTTTACAAGTGAATTATTTTTGTTCTGCACCTTTCCTGTTGAGTTTTACCATATTGTGAGCTACAATTTCCCATAGCCTTAACATAAGTAAAGCAATCAGCAATATTGCTCTGTTATTCTGCCGGCGTTATTGCTATATTGCCAACATATTTATTGCTAGTCGAGAAGGGGGGTAAAGTGCATACGAAAAATGATACGGCAATCCTATAGAAATGAGTCCCGTTTACATATTTTTTCATGTTGATTTTATTTTTGTAATGAATTAAGAAATTTATATAATAAATAAATAAAAGCTAATTGATTGTAATCTCAGTTTGAATAAATAAATGAAAAATGGTATTCTTTATTGAAACAAATTATTTAAAATATATTTTCGAACTTGCATAAACATGCAGAAAATGTTAATTCCTTTAATGAAAAAAAGCCGTTTTCGTTTTCTAAGCTACGAAAATACGGATTAAATTCCGTTTTCGAACCAACCTATTTCAATTATACTGTTTCTTTATCACCAAGGATCTCTATTAGTAATAAGAGCATTTTTGCTTTAATTCGTTGAAGTATGAGCTTATAAAAATTTAGTATGCACTAAAATTTGTCACGTAAGCATTATTTAAATATATTAGTGTGAATTTTTGGGAATTGGCACATATTTATTTACGTGTGTTATATTTATTTAAAGTAAATTTGCACTCCAGTACTTACACTTAAATCAAAGTTTTGTTATATAACTGTTTGCATTAGAAAGATTTACCATTTTTTCATATGGATCAGAGCCTGCTCATTGAAAGACAAATTTATCATTTTCAGATATCGAATATTTTTATTATTATATATAAAGTGTTACAACATATTTTTGGATTAATTTCATGTACCCATAAAAACCAAGATATGGAAAATATAGTTAACAACTTCCCCAATATACAAAAAAAATTTTCATTCTCGTTTTCCTCAATTCGTGGACAAATTCTCTAAGATGACAACACTGCTATTCCAACGAGGTGTACCCAGGAACCCAACTTTTTTCGTTAAGTTATTGGTCCAAAAGTCTATGACATGCAGATATAGTCAATCATATACAAACTATTTGACAGGTAGCTTACCTGTCAACCGAAATCTTGCAAAGATATTATTAATAGTCCTTCTTTGTTAGACACCTTTTAGATACGCAGATTTCTTTGCAAACTCTTCATTCAATTGGATGAAAGACAGATAGGGAAATACTTTATCATTCACAGTGTGCAAAAATTGCTTAAGAACATATTTCTAGAAATTACAAAGTACACATATACGTTATAAAAGAATATAATAACAAATACGGTGAAGTTGAAGAAATACAGAAGAACGAACCACTACAAATTTAAGGCTACATAATTGAAAAATTTGCGCAGAACCGATCAATTTTGGATTGAAGTTCATAATTAAAGAAATTTATCTAATAATAATAGTCCATTTCTAAAACTAAATTTTTGCTCTATTGCCATTAACAGTATACAGAAAAAAGTATTCCTGCAATAAACAACTTTAATTGAAAATAAAACCAAAAATCAATTAAAAATGTTATTCAATCAATTAAACTTTTCTTTAAAAATAAAGTATTCCTGCAATAAACAATTTTAATTCAAAATAAAATCAAAATTTAATTAAAAATTATATTGAGTCAATAAAACTTTGTTATTAGTTAAAATTTTAAGCAAAAGTGTAATTGAATTAAATACTATTTTAATTGCATTTTAGTTTAATTTTCAAATAAAATTGTTTATTGTAGGAGTATTTTATTTTTAAACAAAAGTATAATTGACTTTGACTACACCGGATGATTTGATTTAATATATAAAAGAGGAAAAATTAAACTTGAATTGAAATCTTTATGCTGTACATACAATCAAACATATTTATTGCATCTAGTGCTTTTTAGTGCTTTTTTCATGACCGAACAGTGCTTTTTGCTCTGAAAAAGTTGGCATCACTGTAATGGACATACTAAGTCAGAGCTTTCAAAAAATTAAACATTCATATAAAAAAAATAACTCAAAGGCATTACATACTGAACAACTACTACAAAAAATTTTTACTCAACTAGGAAGTGGTTCCCTCTAACGGCGATGCTTCAAAGTTCTTTATCTTCTATTCTCTTAATTTTCAGCAAAACGTATGGAATTGCACAAGGTACATACATTTCCAGGTAATATCAGGATTACAAAAACAATGAAAAAATACTACAATGAAAAAAAAAGCAACATGGTTTTTAGTTTATCCAAAACTTCAAAAATAAAATTTGTTTAACATAATAATAATAAAAATTATTCCCATAAATTTGAAAACATTTCTCCACGGCAGCTACCACTAACAAAATTTGCAACCTTTAGCACTTTCCACAATTTTTTTAATAGTTTTTTTTCATATTTTTAATTTGAAAAAAAAATAGCTCAGCTGCATTTCCGCTACTACCTTGTGAATGTGCCTGGGAATTGCACTTGATTTTAATTAAAATTACTTATTACATCTGGCAATGCCAGACACACATGTTGTTTATCCCAACAAACACAAAATCAATAGTTTGAATAGTAAAAACTTCATTTGATGTAACACAATTTCGGAACATTACCAAAGGCATACAAATGTTTGAATATAACGATTAAATTTGTGTGGAAAATGGTTTGCGAGCAGATAGTTCCGATAAATTAATTAATTATGTATACTTGTTCGCAATTAAAAGCTTATAGGCCTTATTCATAGAAATATAAGGTTTATCTAACACACAATTTGTTTAGTAAACGCTTTATGAAACGAAAATATTTCCTATGAATATGGCAGTTAACGTTTTTATCGTGAAATTTCGAGTTTCAAGGACATAAATTTGATACATGATAACAACATCAACAACAAACTATCTCAAAGATATGAATTCTCCTGTGTCTGTATGCAGCTAAGTACTTATGCGGGTAACTAAGAAAATGAAGTAAGAATCAATAACGAATCAACTTTATAGCAATATGGAATAATCGTTTAAGTCGACTTTAAGGGAAGCAGTGTTTTTCGGAAGTTTTGACTTCAAAGCTTATACATAATTCTTTTACAGTTTTTACTTAAACGTGAGGAAAATTCTGGTTTTCGACAAAGTTATGAAAAAAATAAACTTGTTGTATTATTCGAATAAGTTGTACAACCAATTGTTACGTTAAGGTCTGATTGACCAACGGTTGGTCATCGGTTGAATAAAAAATCAAAATATTTCGATTTTGATTCAACTAACGTACAACTTAGCTATCAAATGCGATCACTTCTTTCGTTTTTCAGTTTCATTCGCACGTTTTGTGATCAACATCGTGCGAAATAAACAATAACTGCCTGGCTCACGAATTTTCTTATTTTGTTTTTGTTTTCAATATAAATAAGCGAAAGAAATTTCTTGTCGACATCGTGAGCCAGACCCTATGTGTGAAAGAAGCAGAAAAAATACCAATGTGCAATTTTTATTGAAGAATATAAAAATATGTTTTTATTTTTCTTTTTTTGATCCTCCATCAAAATTTTATTTATAACCAATAGAGATAAAAAATCAGAACTCATGTTTACTCTGATAAAAACAAAAAAATAAAAAAAAACCAGAAAAATAAAAAACAATATACTATATCATGAAGAAGTTAACCGAAGGTTAACGAAATATTGAAAGAATAAAGCACAATACAAACAGACCTAAAGCTCAAAAAAATAGTTTAATTAAATTAATAAAGTTGGATAAAAAATTGGTTGAAAAATTTCAGCCTTTGCAGTGAAAGATCAACTTGTATATGCAACTCAATTGTACGACCAATTGTAACGTGTAGGGGAGGCATTACACTCATATTCTAAAAAAATAGCTTTTATTTCAACGGCTCTTTAGTAAAATTTTAATAATATTTTAAATTAAGTTGGTCTTTAATGTGTTAAGACTTTTTCTTTGCTTATTTGTTTTTGAAAAAAGCTAAAAAACTTTATTTATTAAAAATCTTTTGGTTCAAGTCTATTGATGAGTTTCCTAAGCAGAAACGAAATGCATATATTGAACCGATAAGACTTCCTAAAAAATTGAATTTAAGAAAATTTAAATTCGTGTATATTTGTTAAACTTTTGCGACTTTTTTTTCAACACTTTCTCCTGATTCACACACATCAGGTTTATCTGATCGTTTTTGTTCAATTTTCTTTTGAACCTGCATTTGCGTTCATACACACCGTCAAGTCAAGTCATCAGGTCTCATCAATTTGCGTTGAAGTAGAGTATTACGAATGACAAAACAAAACGAAAAAGCAAACTTGACTGGTACCGTCTGTACCCTTTTTCATTATATTTTCCTCTCTCTCTCCTAAAAACTCATGACTTGACGATTTACCGCCATATTCATAAAATTTAAAATGAATTTGAAATGTATTTTATTTCATACAAAATTTTCCTAAAATGAATTTCAAATTCATTTTATTTTTTTTATGAATATGGGAGTTAGACCTGACGGGTGTGAATCAGGACTTTGTTTGTAAAATTATTTAAATTATATTTTGTCCTAAAAACATACATACCTACTTATTTTAGTAGGAAATTTATTTATATCGCCTGTTTATCTTAGAAAGAAAAATTTAGAATATAGACAAATCACCGATGGTCATGTGGAATGTGCAGTGCGTATCAATTCAAAAACATATATGCGAGTATTTTTATGTACATATGTATTAGTAATAGATTAATTGCTTAGATAAATTTTGTTAATCAAATTTAACTTAACTTCTATAATTTCCGAGAAAGAGGATTTTTGATAAGTACTACACTTATCAATTTTGGTTTGATATTGGAAAACCATCATTTGGTGATATACGCATATACTTATGCGCATATGTTTTTTTTTTTTTTTTTTTTATGCATGATTTTTATTTATTGTATCTTCATATATGAACTAACAATAAGTATTCAAATCTTAAATCTAAAAAATATAATTAGGCCCGACCAATGTCGGACATAAGCTTAGTAGTAGTTAAATATAATACATATGTAAGTAGTGATAATCAAAAGGAAAAAAATAAAAGTATTTTCAAGAAGTCCCATCTGGAGTGCTGTGAATAAGAGCCATTGTGTCCCTCTTTTTTAGGCGGATGTGTCCAGTAAAGTTCAAAATATTACGGGCAAGCGGATTAGGATGTGACTCGAGTTTTGTTAAATATTTGCCAGCGTATTTTGCAATTTCTTCAGTCACTAGTGGCATATTCAAATCACGATGTATATTTGAATTTTTGATGTACCATGGAGCCGATGTTATCATGCGTAAAATTTTATTTTGCCTGCGTTGAATTTTCTCTACATTTGAAGCTGAAGCAGTGCCCCATAGTTGAATTCCGTAGCACCATATTGGCTTTAAAAGCGACTTGTATATTAAAAGTTTACAGTCTAGGCTAAGTGTTGAATTTCGACCAATCAGCTAATGTACCTGAGTTAGTTTAAGTTTCATTTGAGTTAACTTAGAATCCATGTGGTGTTTCCATGTAAGTCGTCGATCAAGGTGTATACCAAGATATTTCACATGTGAATGTTGAGAAACAACTTGATTGTTAATCCGAATGGGGGAACAAGTATCTCTTCGTAAAGTAAATGTTACTTGAACACACTTTTGTTCATTTACCTTGATTCTCCATAAGTTTAACCAAAGCTCCATCTGGCTAATGTGTTCCTGGAGTTTGCGGGATGCCTCATCAGGGTTTTCATGCATACTAAGGCAGGCTGTATCGTCGGCAAATGTGGAAGTATGGATACTACTGCTCACAGGCATATCACAAGTATAAATTAAATATAAAACTGGTCCCAGTATACTCCCCTGTGGCACACCAGATGAAATTGTTTCAGGACTACTTGTAAAGTCTCCTTCCGATTGATCATCTTCACATATGGGTCAGGTAAGTTACTTCTTAATGGGCTACAAATTGTGATGATCGTCGGGGAGTGATCGGACGAGAGATCAAGAGAAGCTTGAACTTGAATTAAATCCCTAGAGATATTTTTTATGACGCCAAAATCTATAACATCCGGAATTTTTTGTATGTCAGTAGGCCAATAAGTGGGCTTCCCACTCGAAATGACATCCAAGCCCATTTTTGAAATAGTGTTGAACAATGCTCGACCTCTGGGTGTAACAAGGCGCGAACCCCAGAACGTATGTTTCGCATTGTAGTCTCCAGCTGCTACAAAACAAGGTCCAAGAGATTTGTAGAAATCCTCATATTGATTCTCAGTGATTGAAAATCTGGGAGGGGAGTAAATTGATGATATAACGAAATTTGAACAAAAACTTTCAATGCCAATATTTGTTGCTTGTAGGTATTCTTCACAAATGTTATCAAGAACATAGTGCTTGAGTCTTGACTTTATTAGAATTGCTGATCCACCGCAAGCCCTTCCTCTAGGGTCCTTTGAATCATATATAGTGTAGCCATAAATTTTAAAAAGACTTCTCGAAGTCAAATGAGTCTCAGATACTAACATTATATCAATATTTTTTTCCGTGAGGAAGTGCTCAAGTTCATTTTTATGTTGGCGAATGCCGTTTGCGTTCCAGAAACATATTGTTAACGTGTTCATGGCTTATTAAGTATTGCTTGAAGCAGAGTATTCTGCATTCGCAACATTTCTTGCATCATGCTAGTCATATTTGTTGTAAAATTGTTTATAGTTTGCACAAGATTTTCAATAGTGGCTTCAAGGCGATTATAATTAAAGTTTGAGTTTGTATTTGTAGAATTATTTTGCGGTGAAACATTTTGTGCATATGTATACACAAATTTACATTAGAGCCATTCGTGTATAAAAATGAATAACGAGATTTTGTTATCGGTATTTATTTTTGGTGTATTGTATTTTAAAAGAAATCTTACTCATGATTAAGTAATGTAAAATCCAATATTAATGGGAAATATGAATATATGGATACTTATCTCAGGAGGGAATTCAAATTCAACTTAGATTCAGATTCATTTACAAATATGTTTGAACGACACTCAAACGAGAATAGGAACAATTGAAACCAATTGTATGTGTTTTAACTAATATTTAAGCCAAGCATAATTAATTTCTAGCATAATTAATATTCATGGAAGAATATACCAAAAAAAAATTCCAAAAATTACTAAAACTGCATCCACATCCCGACTGCTTATCGCTAGATCCCCAAAATGTTATGGAAAACGTCATAGCACAAATAAGTCCGTAATTTCAGAGGCGTGATCAGCTATATTATAAGTAAATCTTAATTTATTTTACCTTTGTTATATGTATGTATGAATAGTTTTAAAATTTTTTATTTCTGGTACTTTCTGATAGAACTGCAGGCGTATGCACATATATTGAGTTATTATTTATACTTTATTAAATGAACTTTAGGTACTGGTTACTGTTTTGTATGATAAATCGGACCGTATATTCAAGCTCATTTAATAAGTTGTAAATAATAAAAGGTAAAAAATGCTCGAAAAATATTACTAATACACACATACATACATACATATATCTGTGGTTTTCATGAATAACAAACACTGTTATATTTTCCTCATTTCGATTTTATGATGTCAAATTGTTGTATTTTAAATGCTTTTTAAGCAGGCCTAAGAAATTTTTGAAAACTATAGACGTATGTACATCATTTGTTTCTAAAACAACAACATAATTTCGGATATTTTTAGTGCTTTTTTTCTTTCTAAGTACCCGAAACTTTATTAAATACCCATTTCAGAAAAACAGGTATGTATAGTGCTTTTTACAATTTCTCGCAGTGTTTTTCGTGCTTTTTTCAATAATCAAAATTTTTCCAGTGTAAAGACTAACTAAATCTGTTATATTTATATATATTTAGCTTAGTGCTCCGCAATTTTTTAACGTGTACCCTTTTATATATCGAGCCTAATTTTCGATTTTATTGTAAGCGACAAAAATTAAATTTTTCAGGGGAAAGTTTTTTTAAAACATTCAAATATATTCTTGTACATAAATTGTCGCTTACGATAAAACTTTACAGCCCGTATCTTAAAAGTTATCAACAATTTTTGCATTTTGATAATTCTAAACTATGGATAGGCCCATACAATTTTAATTTCAATAAAATACGATAAAATCGAAAATAAGGCTCGATATGCTAGATAGAGTTGACATCAATATTTTCAACATAATGGTTTTTACTAAACTTTGAATTTATAACGAATTTAAAAGAAACAATTTATAATAAAATTAACGCATGAAATTTTGTGTTGCTTCTCGTGGTTGTAAATATCTTTACGAATGAAAAAATTAGTTTTCATAAAAAACCGGAGGTATCCTTTGTAGTTTCATGTTAATTTCGTCGAAATTAAGTAAAATGATTTCATTTGCGATACATCAAGATGTATAGGGGAACTACTTACTTTCAACTTGATTTCATGGCACGTGCTTTGATAATATTTCGTTTATATAATAGATATAATGGGGGCAATCATGAATTAAATTCAGCGGGAAATTTTTTCAATTCCAAACAATAGTAAGTAATAGGGAAAACAAAAAATTCTAATTGGAAAAGGGAAAAATTTCTCGTGGAATTTTATGTATATGAATATTAATATGTATTTATATCGTTGGGTGGTTACTGGTTTGCCGCACAGTATATTAAAGTTACATTATTACTGCGGCAAAGCCAATTACCACCAGACGATGTGGTACTTATCTATCTATGAAGACACATTCCAAATGTTTGTTGGGATACATACGCGTACATGCGCAGTACATTTTGTGTTCAATGCAGAACAAATTATTTGGCAATATTGAATGGCAAGTCAAAAGCAGAGAACGAAGCCGAAGGAAAAAAGTCGGCGGCGGCGGCTGACCACAAAATGAACCGGCGGCGGCTTAAAATCGGCTTTAAACGGCTTGTCATATTGTATCAGATATGTATGTCTGATGAACTATTTTATTTAAAATATTAGAAAAATAGTTTTTTATATTCTATTTTGTATTAGCCGAAAGCAGCCGCCAGAATCGGCGGCGGCTGAGACATCTGAAAATAAACCGGCGGCGGCTTAGCTGCGGCTGAAAATCGGTCGGCTTCGTTCTCTGGTCAAAAGCATATAAATATGTAAATAAAAAATAGTATTGCCCTTAACCCTAATTAAACATCAAAGTGTTGTTAAATTGTTTACGTTTTTAATTGGACTTTGTAAGAAATAAACATACGAACCAGTGAAGGTTTTTGATTTTTCATATCATTTCTTCATAAACGCGAAATTTTGGTTATACCCTTTTTTAAATAGCGGGTATTTACAGTGCTTTTTAACAATTTCTCACAGTGCTTTTGGTACTTTTTTGTAAAATAAAAATATTTTTAAACTACAAAACTTAAATACTTTTAAGCGCTAATAGTACTTTTTAAGCAGCTATTTTGCAGCATCTTTTTGCTTAAAAAAAATGAAATTTTTAATGCAAAATCGAAAACTGAAGTAACTGGAAAGTACCAAATAATTCTCTGCATAATAATTGATTGAAAGTAGTTTGCAATAAAATTGAGCTTTTATTACAAAAAAGCTTTCAGCAAAATTGAAATAAGCTGAATCAAAACAAAATCACATATTCCATTTGGAATGATGGCTGAGTTTATATATCAGCAGAAATCTACATCAATTAACACCACACACAGTGGACCAAACACAAAAGAACGCTGATGATGAAGGTTTAGTGGCCTTCGAAAACGGATAGTTGTTCCGTTCAACTATGTGTTGTTAGTCAGAATATTTACAACTAACTTGCAACAATTTCACTCCATCCATTGGGAAAAATTGGGGTCTTACCCCATAAATCGTTCATTGGATCTATACTGCAATAGTGCGTCCAATTCTCATGCATGGGATCATCGTATTTTGGCCGTCCCTGGAGAAAAAGACGTATCTTCATATCTTACACAAGGTTCAAAGACTTGCATCCTTGTATATAAATAGTGCTCTTCGCAATACTCCTACGGATGCACTGGGGATGCTCCTTCACCTACTACCATTGGACCTAGTAGGGAAGGAATTGGCAACGTCCTCGGCAATCCATCTTCATTGTATCTCTCTGTGGACCGGAAATGGAACCGTCCACTGTAGAATACTTGATGATGAAGCTTGGGGATGGAGGATTGATCAAACCTCTCCTGCTCTACTACACGAACATCTTTATAAAACCTGGATACCATCCACAGAATTGTGGATGAATGGAACTCCAGGTAGAAGAAAAAGTGTTGACTTTTATACGGATGGCTCCAAAACACAAGAAGGTTTGAGTTATGGAGTCTTTTCAGGGGCTTTAGGTCTTCGTATTGCAAAGCGATTTCCAGATCACTGCAGTGTCTTCCAGGCAGAGATCCTTGCTTTGAGAGAAGTTGGGAATTGATTGAAAGTGAATGCACTTCAACGACTTTGATTAACATATACACCGTTAGTCGAGCAGCTATTACGGCCCTCGAATCCCCGCTTCTAAGAACAACAAAAGCCCTCCACTGACGATCATCTCTAAATGAGATGGCAGAGCAGTTTGATATTAGGATCATCTGGTTCCCGCGGCATAGAGGTTTTCAGGGATTTCTAAGGCTGATGAGCTTGCTAGAATTGGGACAAGCTTACAGGTTCCACCGGACTTGGAATGTGTGGGTTTACCCCTACTCTCTTGCAAACTCATGCTTAGGCGCAAAGTAGAGAATGATGCAAATAGAAGGTGGGTCACAAGAAATGATTGCGTGATCACAAGGCAGTTATGGACTCATCTAAATAGTAAAAACACATCTTCTTTAATTTTCAGGAGTAGGAAACAAGTTTCGATTCTAGTGTTCGTGCTAACCGAATAATAATTAAAATAAACTACAAAAAAATTACATATGAAAAGTTTCCAGTAACCTAATGTAGCTTCAATAAAATAATAACTGCTGTTGTATTCAGAAGAAATAATTTTGGTTTAAAAAAGGTTTACAAAACAATTTGTTATGGACACTTGTTTTGTAATCCAAAACTATTTTTTCTGAATAAGAACTTAAATGTTTTTAATTTTTATTATTATTGAGCTCTTATTTCAACTTTGTTTTTTGTTGTTAGACTTCTCATTTGTTTAAATGAAAGTTTATAACATAATAACTCTAGTTGTTCTAAGAAATTTGGGTAAAGGTTCCCTGATGATCTGCATTAGCAACAGTGAAATGCGCATAGGATCCAGCTAAACCCCTCAATAATCAATTTAAATGTATTTTTAATAAAAAATATTTTAATCAGAAATAATTTCTTAATCAGGCTTGAGTTCAGTAATTTCAATTCTTATGAATGAAATATTTTTATTAATTAATGTGAGTATCTAAGAATAGAAGAAAAATTAAACTAGACACTATTAGCTGGGGGAAATACCGATATTTTTCTGTGCAGCCACGCACTTCATCAGCACCCATGTCTATCTACTGTGGTAGAGATTATTATTAACATCAGCTATTAAACTTAAATTTCTATGAAATGGAATATGAGCATTGATTGTGTATACAATTATTGATTTGCCTTTGGCAAACACATTTGTAAGTATCACTATTCATTTTCTGTTTTTCCATTTTCTATTTTAGGTTAGCACGAAGTTATATCACCTATGTATGTTTAACTATTCTTACTTATCTTTTACGATCATCACATTAATTATTTTTACTTATTCGATGCACCATCGGTACATACATACATATAAGTATTATTGTAGTGGCTTTATGTTACTTTGTTTTTGCTTTCTACAGTTGACTTAGCTTTCCAGCATTCTGAAGCAGTTCTGGCCAAGTGAACAGTGATCGCCAAGTGAACATATTTTTGTCACGTGCCCATGATGAATTAAATGAGACATTATTAGATTTAATTGAACTATAGTGAATTTTTAATCAGAAATAATTTCTTAATCAGGCTTGAGTTCAGTAATTTCAATTCTTATGAATGAAATATTTTTATTAATTAATGTGAGTATCTAAAGGAGAGAAGAAAAATTAAACTAGACTTTATTAGCTGGGGGAAATACCGATATTTTTCTGTGCAGCCACGCACTTCATCAGCACCCATGTCTATCTACTGGGGTAGAGATTATTATTAACATCAGCTATTTAACTTAAATTTCTATGAAATGGAATATGAGAATTGATTGTGTATACAATTATTGATTTACCTTTGGCAAACACATTTGTAAGTATCACTATTCATTTTCTGTTTTTCCATTTTCTATTTAGGTTAGCACGAAGTTATATCACTCTACCTATGTATGTTTAACTATTCTTACTTATCTTTTACGATCATCACATTAATTATTTTTACTTATTCGATGCACCATCGGTACATACATATAAGTATTATTGTAGTGGCTTTATGTTACTTTGTTTTTGCTTTCTACAGTTGACTTAGCTTTCCAGCATTCTGAAGCAGTTCTGGCCAAGTGAACAGTGATCGCCAAGTGAACATATTTTTGTCACGTGCCCATGATGAATTAAATGAGACATTATTAGATTTAATTGAACTATAGTGAATTTTTAATCAGAAATAATTTCTTAATCAGGCTTGAGTTCAGTAATTTCAATTCTTATGAATGAAATATTTTTATTAATTAATGTGAGTATCTAAAGGAGAGAAGAAAAATTAAACTAGACTTTATTAGCTGGGGGAAATACCGATATTTTTCTGTGCAGCCACGCACTTCATCAGCACCCATGTCTATCTACTGGGGTAGAGATTATTATTAACATCAGCTATTTAACTTAAATTTCTATGAAATGGAATATGAGAATTGATTGTGTATACAATTATTGATTTACCTTTGGCAAACACATTTGTAAGTATCACTATTCATTTTCTGTTTTTCCATTTTCTATTTAGGTTAGCACGAAGTTATATCACTCTACCTATGTATGTTTAACTATTCTTACTTATCTTTTACGATCATCACATTAATTATTTTTACTTATTCGATGCACCATCGGTACATACATATAAGTATTATTGTAGTGGCTTTATGTTACTTTGTTTTTGCTTTCTACAGTTGACTTAGCTTTCCAGCATTCTGAAGCAGTTCTGGCCAAGTGAACAGTGATCGCCAAGTGAACATATTTTTGTCACGTGCCCATGATGAATTAAATGAGACATTATTAGATTTAATTGAACTATAGTGAATTTTTAATCAGAAATAATTTCTTAATCAGGCTTGAGTTCAGTAATTTCAATTCTTATGAATGAAATATTTTTATTAATTAATGTGAGTATTTAAAGAATAGAAGAAAAATTAAACTAGACACTATTAGCTGGGGGAAATACCGATATCGGTAATAATAATAATAATATCGGTATTTCCCCCAGCTAATAGTGTCTAGTTTAATTTTTCTTCTATTCTTTAGATACTCACATTAATTAATAAAAATATTTCATTCATAAGAATTGAAATTACTGAACTCAAGCCTGATTAAGAAATTATTTCTGATTAAAAATTCACTATAGTTCAATTAAATCTAATAATGTCTCAAAAAATATTTTACTTAATAATTAAAATAATAATTTGGGATTATTAGTGCGTTTAAAAAATTTTAAACTTAAATTTTAACAATTCCCATAAAAATACTAATTACTAACTTGACTGCACCCGGTCAAAAAATACTTTTGTGGCAACACTCTATTCTTTAATAGCTGTTGTTGTTATTTACATTTATTTTCTTTTACATACTCTTACAACTACAATTTGAAGCTGAAAAAAAGTCAGCCAATGTAGCAATGGTAAAGTAAGAAAATAAAAAAACATGTTGATTATTGAGCTCTTGTTTCAACTTTGTTTTTTGTTGTTAGACTTCTCATTTGTTTAAATGAAAGCTTATAACATAATAACTCTAGTTGTTCTAAGAAATTTGGGTAAAGGTTCCCTGATGATCTGCATTAGCAACAGTGAAATGCGCATAGGATCCAGCTAAACCCCTCAATAATCAATTTAAATGTATTTTTAATAAAAAATATTTTACTTAATAAGTAAAATAACAATTTGGGATTATTAGTGCGTTTAAAAAATTTTAAACTTAAGTTTTTATGTAATTTATATTTCTTTAAATTAAACTACTAAATTTGTAGATTTTCCTATGGGAAAATTTTTTAACATGTATGGAAACCGAATTTTTTCAAATCTGCTGGCAACACTGATACACTGATAAGATTTTTGAAGCCAAATAAATAAAAACTAGAATCATGGAAAAAATCGTCGTACGAATGTAAAATGTTTTTGGAAGCAGCTTTTAAAGAGAACTTAAAATAGAACAAGATTTTTAAATCCTCGTATAAATTGGACCTTAGTTTATTTCATATAAAAAAAAACCAAATTAATGTTTGTTTATGTATAAAAAACTTTATTTTGCGTAAAGATTTTTGTTAAATGAGAAAAAGGTCGCTACTTTGAAGTGTTGCTTGTTTAAAATTAAAGGTTGGTTTTGACACTTAAGTACATACATATGTATGTATGTATGTATGTATGTATGTATGTATGTATATTTTTGCTTGCTTGCATTAGCAGACCAAAAGTATATTTTTTTAGTAAAAGTTTTAAAAATATTACTTTAGTTATGAGTATCTACATTTAAATTTTACAAATCTAAAACTACAAACAAAATGAAAATCAAATTCATCACTACGTTGGTATATATGTACATTAGGGTTATAACTTTTTTGCATTTTTTTGCAAATATCATACCTCCCAAGGTAAAATCGTATAGGCCATAGAAAAATATTAAGAACTACATTTTTATTTTTTTGCGATCATTAAAAAAGGTAACACACCAAACGTTCTTAAGTTTTTTAATAAAAATAGTGTTTTACTGAAATTATATAATACATATTTATGTCCAAATACTTTTCTGTGTATCATTTTCGCATATAGTTTGTATTTATACAGTAAGCCGAACGCTTTCGGATTTTTAATCCTTGTGTTGGGCTTCATTGTGTAATTCGATTCGAAAGCAAAACTGTTTGAATTTGTATGCTTCCAACATAGAAATTCGAAAGCTTTTTCTCTAGCTTATGAATACTATTTTCATAATTTTTTCCATCACTTCAAGAGTGATTTTGTGAGCTAATAAGCATAGCTACAGTTTTGTTCAGTTTTCTAATCCAAATTTGATATTCGCTGCTGTTCCATTGGCAGTACAAGCCACAATATCCGAACGCAATGAAATGGAACTCAATTAATTTTTATTTTTTTTTGGAATAACATGTTCTGAGAATTCTAGACTATAAAAATTCGCCATTCGAAATGTGCAAATTGATATTTATATATCGCCTACCTCTAGTACTAGTTCACTCATCTATTGTTAAACTGCATTTTTTTACTCAGACGTTGCACTTGTCTTCTATTTTCAATGACATTTAACTTCAATAAAATTGATTACTTTATAAATTGAGATTGTGTTATACTTCTAATGGAAAGCCCATCAACCCAATGCGAGCTTTGATACAATAGTTTCTAATGAATCAATTTTTACCAATACATTCATTAATTTAACTGTGCTCGAATCGGAAAGTTTATTTGTAACATGCCGGGGAACCGATGAGTAAACCTAATTCGAGTACGCTGAATTCAGCTAAGCTAACCCTTTTTTTAGGTTAGATTGAAAACTTGGTTAAAAGCATTGTTGCCAATTTAGTGTGTTTTTCCCAAATTGGGGATTTTTTTCGCGATTGGGGATGAAAATTTCGTATAGGAGATCTGGTGATTTGTTGGTGATGATAACCAAATTTTAGTGGATTTTTTGGTGATTTTTTTTATAACTGATGGTAACAAGAATGATTTTTGAACTAAGAAATAGACGTCTGACAAGTCTAAAAATGTGTGAATGGTTTCTAATAAATAAGAAGTATCATGGCAGATTAACCAATAATAAACACTATCAAAATAAAAATATTTAACAAAATGTAATATGACTTGTTGGAAGCACTTTTTAGAATAAACATACACTTTAAAAATAATTCAATTTGTTGTGACAAATTTAACCCTTCTGTTAAAATGCTACAGGTTTTTAATACAAGTGCTATGTACAACACAATTTGTGAGGCAGATGACTTGGATTCTGAAGTTTGTGAAATGGTAAACTTTGGTTAAATTTTTTTTTTATATTTGTGTATATTAAACTATGTGTAATTTTTTCTTTACAAGTTTTATAACTACAAATTAAATAATATCACCCATATTTATAAAAAAAAAATAAAATGAATTTTAAATTCATTTTAGGAAAATTTTGAAATAAAATGCATTTCAAATTCATTTGAAATTTTATGAATATGGGGGTATGAATGTAAAATTAGCTATCGATATAAATGAATTTTGTTGAATAAATATGTTATTTTTGTCATTATTTTTTAAATAAAATTAAAAGTTTTTATTTTTTTCATAAAAAAAAATTTATTCAGAGATACTCAATTTGGCGATTTTTGGGGATGACAAATCAAAAATTGGGGATAAGCTCTAGAAAAAAACTGGCAACACTGGTTAAATAAAAGTAACTAAAATAATTAAATTTTTTCCAGTTTTCGAACATTTATTAACATTTATATCGATGTATGTATATCGATTGAAAAAAAAAGTATTGTGGAACATGCGTCATAAGGAAACTCTTTGAAAAAAATTTATTTTTTTAATTGGGCAATGCTTTAATTTATTTTTTGCGATTTTTTTTTGGACGCTGTTCATCAATAATTTGTTCTTTTAATCGATATAAAAGTTATTAAGCGGTAGAAAACTGGGAAAATTGCGATTTTTAGGTACTTTTCTGTCAAGTTTTCAATCTTAATTAGTTTTTAATCAAAAGCTAACCGAAAAAAAGAGTTAACACCACTGAATTCAGCATACTCGAATTAATTTTACTCACTGGGTCCCCGGCTTGTTACATTTTTGAACTGGCACAGTATTTTTGTCCACTTTGTAAAGACCTCTGAACCATTTCCTCATGAGATTTGCCTTTTTTGAGCGCCAAATCATTATTAATAATTGATAAAATAAAAATAGAAGATGTTATAATAACATAAAGTAAAAAATCGAAAACCCATGGTTTTCTTGTCGGCTTCCGGTTTCGAATATTTAGCCTAAAAAACGCGGTCTCGATTTCGGTTAAAACCGAGCAACAAACCCTAGTTATACATACATACATGTGTATATTTACCATACATAAAAAAGTTATTTAAAAAAATTTTAATAAAAACCATATGCATTTTAGTAATCGCTTTTGGTGCGTGAAGCTTTTTGTTTTTGTTTTTTATTATCGAAACAATATTGCCCGTAAGATAGACTGTTGAAACAATAACGTTCCAAAAATGTATAACCCCTAAGGTACATGCTTCACGTAGTTTTGAAGTCTGTACTATTTAAATAACCAGTTTATTTAATATCTAATTTATATTACTATATATTATAATAATTTATTCGTCCTTTTTTATTATTTTATATAATTACACATAAATTTTATTTAAGCTTTAGGTCTTTTGTAATCAATTTACAATTTATTTATTTTTTTTATCGATATTTCGCTTCAATTTTGTGTAGCTTCTTCAGGAAATAAAATTATTTTAGCGATATATATTTAAAAAATAAATAAATTGTAAGCTGATTACAAAATACATAAAGCTTAAATAAAATTTATATGTAATTATATCGAGCCTTATTTTAGATTTTATCGTAAGCGACAAAAATTAAATTTTTCAGGAAAAGGTTTTTTAAAATATTCAAATTTGTTTTTGTACGTAAATTGTCGCTTGCGATAAAATTGTACAGCCTGTATCTTAATAGTTATCAACAATTTTGCCATTTTGATAATTCTAAACTATGTGTAGGCCCATAAAATTTTAATTTCAATAAAAAAGTATATTTCCGATAACATGTCGCTTACGATAAAATCGAAAAAAGTGCTCGATATTACTATATCGATGGTCTCAAGTAAAAAGGCCCTAAGTCGTATTTTTTTTCGAAATTGAGTTTTTCAGTGATTCCAATACATTTCACACAAATACACCACGTCGCAAAAATTTATTGCAATAGCGTAAAAAATAACGATTTTACAAGCAGTTGTACAAAGTAGTTTGTACAAGCATTTGTACTGTTTCTATTATGTTTTTACCTTCTCCTGTAAAGTTACAATTATTTGAGTTAGGACCTTTCTACTTTCATTTCGCATTTGCTAAAAATATGTATGAATATAAAACAAACTTTGAAAATATTGTTGCTCTAATACGGCTGTAAGTATGTATGTAAGTATGTTTGTATGTATTTATCTATGATTGTTATTTACTTGTATTTATCAAAACAATCGGTATGTATGTAAAAAGTCCTACAACTATAATACTAAAGGATATACCTACATATGTACATATGTATGTATGTAAATAGTTTATCCAATATTTGATGAGTACAAATGCACTTAAAGTAAACATTGGAAATAAATGTAAGTAGACGAAAAGAAAACATACGCAATTTGATATCATATGATTAGTTTACGCATGAGTATGAGATCTAAGAATATTTGTTATGAATGAAATCCGCTGTAAGTACAACCAGTAAAACACGTGCTGCAGACAAAGTACATATATAAGTATATGCGATGATTGTCTGTGTCCAAGCACTTGTTGATTTCACGAGAGTATGAGATGATATAACTGGCAGTTTTTATACTGTTGTTGACGACAATGAACATATTTGCCAAGCATTAGCGGGCAGCAGCAGCATCATCAGCTGTTTAACTTGACAGTGTCATAACAGTACCACCACCACCACCTGCAACACTACGATTTCCACCACCATCCACGATACTAATGGCTGCAACAGTACTGTTAACATTGTCCTTAACATCCTCATCATTTGGTACTTCTTTGGGTGGTATGTAAAACCACCAAGCGGCAAAGAAAAACACGACGGAACACAATTTTCCTGTTAAAGCCAAAATCCACATGTATCTGAAACGAAAAAAGTTGCGTACATACACACACACTTACATAAGTATTTTAAAAGGAAATATTATTAGATTGTATAAAATTATCATTTATAATTTTATTGTGGAATGTGTCTTTTGCAATGACATTCTCTTAGTCCCTGTTTCCACAAGCCAGGCAGTTGACTCGTCCATAAAATTAATATGACTTTCTCTGTGGGTTGTCGAAACAGGCGCTAGGAACTAAAAATTGTAAATTCAAGTTCTATAACTCGGCGTAAATACGAGTATTTTGATATGTATATTTTTGGGTGTTTGTTTTTAATTCTCTAATATTACTTTTCCTCTATGACTAATGCTAGGAACACAACTGGGGCGAACGACGAATTTCGTCCACGTCGACGAATTCGTCGATAAGAGTTCGCTGCGTAAATTCTTCGTGTGAAGCACAACAACGACGAATTTACTTAGCGAATTCCTCTCTTATATTTAATAAAGTTGGTTATTGTGTGTACAAAGACATGCTAGGAAGACAACTGGGACGAACGGCGAATTTTTCGGTGCGAACTTTCGTCATAAAAAATAAAACACATTTGTGCATATGAAAATGAACACAACACCAACGTCCAACGAAATTCGTCGTGCGTGACGACTTCTGAGATAGATTTATGCTAAGAACACCATTGGAACGAACGACGAATTTTGTCCACGTCGACGAATTCGCCGATAAGAGTTCGCTGCGTAAGTTCGTCGTATGAAGCAGTGCTGCCAGAATGATGATTTTATCATATTTTTGATGATTTTTGAAACAAAATATGATTTTAAGATTTTTTCTCTCCAATGATGATTTTTAATTTTGCAAATTATGATTTTTACGTTCAATACATATGTACATATGTAAAATTTTCTCTGTTGTTCTACAATGCTTATCAATAGCTATACCTATAAAGAAAACATTTTTGTCCCAGCGAAAATATTCGTCTACATGACAACAGGTTGGTAAGGGGTGGAGCGCACAAATTTCCCTTCTCCTCAGGGGTCATTTGAAAAAACAGAATAAGAAAACGTCACTTTACCAACAAAAATAAAAAGAAAAAAGTAATCTTAGAGAAGTGACGAAAAAATCTATACCAGATCGTTTAAAAGAAGTCGTACGTAGCCAAAGAAAAGTAATTTGCTTCTAATTCTGCTTTACATACACAGAAAAAAGTATAAGCAATATTCAATTTAAAAAAACAAAGATTCATCATTATTTTTCAACCAATTGTAGTATTAACTCATCTATTTTAATTGAAAATTTTTTTGATTTTTTCAATTAAAAAAATATTACATTAACTAAAAATGTAATTGATGGTTTTTTTAATTTTCAATTAAAAATTAATTGAAATATTTTTAAAGATTCAATTAAAAAATTAATCGAAATATTTTTTAAGATTCATTTAAAAAACAAATTAAAAGTTTTTGAAGATTCAACTAAAATAGCAATTGAAATATAGAATAAATCTAATAGTATAAAAATATAAAAATTATGTCATGAAGATATAGAAAAATGTCCAAAAATGGAACCATTTGTCTATTGTACCAAAAATCTAACTGATGCATCGTATGGCTTTTGAAGTTCGAATGGAGCACAAAAGTGCAATGGTCGTATTTCGGTGTTTAATAGTCTTGTTAAGGCAGAATATCGTAGCTTTTCTTTGAATTGCGTGTGTATTTTGTGATTGGATTTTAAAGAAATGCTACGATATTTTCCATATGTACTTACGCAAGACCATTTGCATCGAACACCAAATACCGCCAAGGTACTATCTTCACCATCCACATTTGGTCTATAAGCTTGTATTTTTTATTATTATTATCTTGTTATTTCTCAACAAAAGGGAACAAAATGAATTTCTGTTTATTTTATTTTAATATTTTATTTTTATTCAACGCATGTCAAAATTACCACGAATCAAAAACAAAATAGGCCGAGTAGTTTTTTTTGTCCCATATAAAATATCAAAACCAATTAAAACATTAATTGAGTATTTTAATTGAAAATGTTTTTTTCAAAAAAATTTCTCATACTATAAAAACAGCTCGATTTTCACACACAAAAATAAAAGTTACACTATTTATATACAATCAATATGTAATAATTGTAAACCATTTCATAGTATTCTGAGTTAAGCTCCGTTGCTTTGATAGAAGCAGTAAATTCAATTAATATAAACATATATATTCAATTAAAATATTAATCAAATATATTGTTTTTTATAAGCAATCACTTAATTGAAAAAAATTCAACAATAATTTTTTCTGTGTAGTTTATATGATAAGAATATTACCAATGTCGCATACTTTTTTTGTTTGAATTTCGTAACTAATTTTTTATTTGATGTAATTTTTATATGAGTTACTTTAATGATATCATTTTTTTAATGAATATAATTTGAAAATGCTTTCTAAGTTCCTTTTGTAAAATAAGAAAGTAAATAGTTTTTCTTTGATAAAAACAAAATAACTTTGGTTGTATGTCGAATATGTTTTTTTTATTGGAAAAAAGTTAGCCTTGTGATGATTTTTTTCTTCAAAATATGATTTTCTTTCCGATAAATGATGATTTTCTTCGCAAAACTTCTGGCAGCCCTGGTATGAAGCACAACAACGACGAATTTACTCAGCGAATTTATCTCTTATATTTGATAAAGTTAGTTGTTGTGTATACAAGGACAGATAGTGAGAGAGAAAAAATTGTTTTTCGTCGTTCGTCGGCGTACAAGTTAGAAATAAATAGAATCTGCTGATGAATCTTCTCACAGTTGACAAGCCAACGTGCCCAATAACCAAGAATTCGGCGACAGGCAAATTGATGCGCGAATGCAAACTCATCATTTGGGATGAAAGCACGATGGCACATAAACGAGCTTTGGAGGCAGTTGACCGAACAACGAAGGATTTACGAGGTGATTTAAGACGATTTGGTGGGGTTTTGATAGTGCTCTCCGGAGATTTTTGTCAAACACTTCCCGTCATTACCAAATCTTCTGCTGCGGATGAACTTAACGCGTGCCTGAAATCGTGGTCTTTGTGGCGCCATGTTCAGAAGTTGCAATTGACCACAAACATGAGAGTCGCGTTGCAAAAGGACTTATTGGTTGCTGAATTCTCGAGACAACTGCTGGAGCTTGGCAACGGCCAAATTCCTGTTTCGACTGGATTGATATCGTTCCCTGAAAATTTTTATGAATTCACATCGTCCAAGGAGGAACTAATTAGCAAAGTCTTCCTTGGCATTGCACAAAATTACAAAAATCTCTATTGGATTGGTGAACGGGCAATACTAGCAGCGAAGAATAAGGACGCCGATAGCTTAAACTTAATTATTCAAAGTCAAATCGCAGGACAACTGCGTACGTACAAATCTGTTGACTGCGTGACTTACGAAAATGAAGCGACCAACTACCCGACGGAATTTAGAACTCGCTTGTTGTACCAGGAACTCCACCGCATAATTTACAGCTGGATCAATAATAATCATGTTGCGGAATCTCAGTCCTCCAAAATTGTGCAACGGTACGCGGTTGTCCGTCAAAAAGCTAATGAACAATGTGATTCAGACGACAATCATCAAGGGCAAATTCAAGGGAGAGGAAGTCCTTATCCCATGAATTCCAATTATCCCAACTGACCTTCCATTCCAATTCAAGCGGGTTCAGTTCCCCGTTCGATTGGCATTTGCGATGACAATCAATAAATTGCAAGGCCAATCACTAGAAGTCTGTGGGATTTATCTTGAATTTCCCTGTTTTTCGCACGATCAGCTGTACGTTGCATGTTCGCGTGTTGGGAAACCGTCTTCGTTATTTGTTTTTGCGCCGGAAAACAAATCGTAAAACATTGTTCATCAAATCGCTCTCTACTGATTCCATTCAAATAAATCACATTGAAAATTTAAATATTTGTGTTGTATTATTACTCTAAAGTTTGTCTGAAGGCTTAAAATTGGGGTGAGGCGAAGTTCGCCTGGTCCGCTAGTAAATTTATATTAATCGAGACTAGTACAACTCGAAATTAA
Source organism: Tachina lurida (assembly GCA_944452675.1). Taxonomy (NCBI): domain Eukaryota; kingdom Metazoa; phylum Arthropoda; class Insecta; order Diptera; family Tachinidae; genus Tachina; species Tachina lurida. The sequence continues at coordinate 44,105,523 of OX101753.1, forward strand.
AATGTTGCATAATAAAAAAATATATTTTTTTTGATTTGTTCAAATGTAATCTACTAAATACTCGTATCTCGACCAAAGAAATATATGACTTTCATAAGTAGGTATGTGATTTATTTCTCATTATTTAACTTATAGTGCTGTTATGACTCGAACTTGGTACCTCTAGACTAAGAGACAAGCACTTATCCAATCCGCTACTGTCACATATTCGAGAAACTATCAAGAGAAGATCGCTTTAGCAAACATTAGAATTTTTGTAGATTTGCAAGCAAATGTCGAAAAATTTTGTTTCGAAATTTCTTCACTTTAGTGAGCATTCGTTTACATCGTTAATAATAAGACTTGTATTGTGTGAACACCAAAGATAGTTCAAAGAAGAATAAGTAAGAATCTTACCAACTAGACTTGTATAGTCTGAACTATTTTTTCGTTACAAGAACTTCCACGACTCAACACGAAGTGTTAGTGGCAGAAAATCTGATTTCGTGCGTGGTCGGGTCGCATCGTGTTGATTAAACACGAATCGATGTTAGATGTAAAATATGCATGCATGAATTTCCAATAAAGAAAAAATTTTATATTTTGTATCGTCAAACTTGCAAAACCAAAAAAAAATATTTGCATTTATATGTAGGAACCCGTTTAAATGAAGAGTGAGGTATCTGAATGAGGTATTTTTTTACGTCCATCGGCAAGATGACAGAATTGTCGAAAAAGGAAGAAAAAGCTAAGAGCTCAATTTGTCCCAGCTTGGATGGAAAAATTTACTTTGTTGTTGAGACAGGTAGAGGAATTGAAAGCGGCACACATAAAATTAATTATAACAAGAATGAGTGTTGATTATTAACTTATTTTAAGAAACTAAAGGGTGATTTTTTATTAACTTTCTTTTTGGCAACGCTGTGATCGGTAACTCAGCTGTTTTCATTTATCATGTTACTGTTAAACATGTTCAGTTTGGTCTAAAATTTGACTATGAATCTATTTACAAATGAACAACAATTACATTATTGAACATTAACCGACCAACACGCATACGCAGAGTGCGGACGGAGGAAAATATCGCAGCTCTATCCGCCAGTGTTGTTGATGACCATGAATTATCGATTCGGCGCCGTTCTCAGTAATTGGGCCTCTGCTAATTTTTTTTTTGTTTTTGCCCAAAATGGAAGATCTGGACTTGGCTGACATGTGGTTTCAGCCAGATGGTGCCACAGCGTATTTGACGTTTGGGGCCGGTAAATTGGTTGCGTAAATCGCACGATTTAACTCCTTTAGACTATTTTTTGTGGGGCTATGTTAAGGTTAATGTTTATAGCGACAAGCTGGCAATGGTTGACGCGCTGTGAGACAATATTGAAGAATTTATTAGTGAGATATCGGCGATATGATGGGGAAATTATGCCAAAATTGGACCCAGCGTATGCATCTTTTCAGAATATCTGCGGTCGATAATTGCATGAAGTCATCTTTAAACATTGAATTATATAGATTGTTCTAACGACTCAAATAAAGATTTCATACATTTCTCTAAATTGTATGTGTTTTTTGTAAATAAAATCTGAACGTTCTTAAAAATCACCGCTTAGAACTAGTAAATATTTCAATCAATCACTGTAATTAATTAAGACGGCGTTGGTTGAAGTAGTTAGTTAGCACGTATACTACTAAAACGGAGGTCCCTGATTCGAAATCGGTCTCCAACAGTCATTAAATAACAACACCACGCATTCTTCTAATGTGCATTAGTGTTCATTTGTATCAGTTGTTGTAGGAAAGTTGTTGGCCACTGAACTACACCGGCTTCAGTGGATACTAATCTCAATGTAACATCAGAGCGCCCTCCTTCGTTGGAATTGGGTAGCAGAATCATCGGCGAAGTAAAATAGCCAATAAAAGATAATTGAAGTAACTTTTCGGTACAAGCAAGTCAGTGCCCCACTTTTTTCTTCTTTCCTCTCTCTGCCATAAACTCAAACTTGCTTCAAGAAAAACTGTCGGGTCTAAAACCTGAGTAATATAACCAATAGCTACTAAATACACCTTAAACAATTTAATACGACACATTTGACACCAGAGGCGCTGCAACACTGTGTTATTAGAAACCGTACAAAAAAGCAGAGTTGTATAGAATGAAACTTTCCTCTATCTCTTCCTTCACCACCTGTCTTCTGTATAACTATCCCTTTTTTAAAGAAGGTAACACCTAGTCATAGTAGTAGGCATTCATTGCTGAGTGTTACTTCTCTTTAAAAAAAAAGTAAAAATTCTGAAGCCAATGACTCTGCCCACTATGGGCTGCTTAAGTTTTTATTTTAAATAAAAGGAATAGGAATAGCACCAAAATTAATATTTTATCTTACCTGCTCATATTAGAATTTTCATACACCAAACAGGCACCTGCCTCCTCGTCACACGTTTCTTGCCACAATATACAGGTTTCATCAATTAAAGCACCAAAAATCATTGGAGCCGGGATCGTGCCCAATAAGCGCACCTTAATCCACTGTATGCCCAAAGCAAAAGAACGTTGGTCATCATACACGCATCTAAATTGGTTCAATAAATCTCAACTCTTGCTCTGAATACACATGTTCGTATAAAATTTCGCTTACCTCAAAGTGGCAGAAAGAGCGGGCATTGTAGCCAGAAAAGTAAACAACATCAACATGAAACACAATGCCACAAAATATGGCAGATAACGACATGACGAGGAACACATGGTGTTGGTGGCATCGTACACATTTTCCTGCACTATAGATGTCTTTGCAGTTGTGGTAGATATACATTCGCAATCTCTATATGACTTGCTTTCATTTGTGGAAACTTCAGAGGAACACCCGGCAAAACATGGATTGTAGTACATGACATTATTGGAGCCGCATATAGGATCGTATAGTAGTCTTTGACAAGAGCAATTGGTATTACAATTGGCAGCCAATGTTACCAGCGTGGAAGTCGTTAGTTTAGAAGTTACTTCTGTGCTCTGGTAGGATGCTGTTACTCCAGCAAATGGCAGATTGGGACAAGATAGCAAAAAGCAACTGGTGAAAGCGGTGGCAATTATTGTAACCGTAAGACACATTTTTATTATGCCGCTGCAATTAAGGTTGAACTTCTTCACCAGGTAGCCTCCCAGAAATGTACCACCTCCACCAGCTGGTACCGTTATCAGGCCCATTAATAGCGCCGACCACACGGGTGATATACTAAATTGATTTTCAATTTGTTTGGGTAAGAAGGCCGCAAATCCTGCTATAATCATTCCTTCGGAAGCCCCTGCCAAATTTAAAAAGACAAATGTGGGATTTTGCAAGAGGGACCACAATGCCATAGGCAATTCTCGTACTTTTGTAAAATTCTTGGACTGCTCAGCTTGTTTACTAGAATTATATGCCTCCGAAACTTTTTCCTGTTGTAATTTTTCGGAACCCGGTAGAGAACGGGGATAACCAAAAATCGGTATGGAGAGGAAAAAGCAAACAAAGGCAGCAACCACAAATCCAATCCACCAGGCTCCTATCCAGACTTTGCTGGCGCTTGTTATGCTTAATCTGGAAGAAAAATTGTGTTTATAAGTATGTAAGCAATTTATATTTTTCATAAATTAATATCTGTAGAATCCAAAACAAACTTCACATTCGCAAAATGATTGTGGTTTTCATCTCCTGTGTCTCAATATTGATTCAGACGTATTTTTACCTTAATTTCCTGTAGATATGAATGCGAGTGTAATTTTTTGTTATTAATAGAGAAACTTTGTGATTTCGATTTTCGGAAATCAAATTTTTATCAGATCTTTACGTTTTGAAGTTAGGGAGATCTCTTCGCGCTAAATTTGCGATGATGTCCGTATGTATGTATGAGTCTGTGTATATATCTAAGTTTCTTATAACTTAAGAATGTTCAAACTCTAAACACATTGGTCCAACTTAGATCTTATGAGGCTATTTGGAAAATTTTATGAAAATTTACTGATCCATTCGAGAGAATTCGGTGTCAAAAGATTCCGCAAAGAGTATTTTTAATAACTCCAAAAGTCCTTGTCAAATAGATTTTTATGATTTATCAGCTTAAAAAAACTACGCATAATGCATTAAATCGTTGTCGAAAAAGTTCCAAAATTATCGGCGTTATCGTTGTTGGCGTATTTCGACTTCAACTACGACATTTTGGTGCTAACTGAAAGAAAAATTGTTGCAGCGACCCTTACAATATTACAAGAACAGTATAGATGAAGTAGAAATATGCCAACATAAAAAGTTCTTGTCGAAAGAACTAGGTTCATTTACTTTTGCATCTCAAAAAGCTTAAGAATTAAAGAGGAGTTATTATTTTTCGATCACTTTGGGCTTAATCCAAGACGGAAGATCCAGGTACGGCATGTTACGAGTAAGTAATTCCTGCGTTTTTAAATTGTTGTCTGTTTCACTAGCAAACTTCAAAATATATACATACATATGTATATTAGGTTAGGTTATGTAATGGTGGCAGTCAGAATCCTGAACTCACTTAAACACTTCTTGTCCATTATGATACCACAGGGACTCACTTAAGTGAAGCCACATGTGTCGAACAAACTAGAGCTCAGTACAATGGTATAAACATGTTACAGTCTAACTTTGGAAACTTTAAAAGGTTCCGTGAACTCAAAGAGCGCCTATAGTGTCCATTCTCATTCTTGCTAATCTCGGGAAATAATACAGAAAACATTCTACATTCGCCTCGTCGACAATATCTGCGACAAAAGTCATTGTATTCAACCTTTAACCTCTGTATCCGTCCAATATGAGTACTAAAACCGGGATTTGGTTCCTATTTTTTTATATGAAAGAAACCGTTTTTTCTTATCTAGGTCAGTCCATAATCATGCATTTATTTCTTGTGGAGCACAATTTTTTTGTTTTTTCATTCAGTCTATTTCCTACGTTTAAGCTTGCACGAGTATCTTAAGTTGAGTGATGTATGTAGGAAATTGTATGATCTTTTCTAAGCCGGAAACGACCATTTCAAACCTAAATCTTCTCAAATTTGACTCCATTTATAACATAATTTGTTTTTACCAGAATTAGCCTTGTACTGTAAAGTTCTTCAAAGGCATATCCATAAGTTTAAAAGTTATATAAATTTATGCACATGAATATCGCAATGACAAGGCCATAGTTCAAGAAATAAAGGCAAAAGAAATTTAGGAAGCAAATTTTTTGGATGCGCTCTAGCTATCTCAGCTAATTCTTATCCGCTATGGAAACTTTGTTTTCAGTACCCAGTTTTATAAGAGGGGATAAGCAGTCTAAAATCAGTCTGAAAAGAACCATCCACGAAAGGAAAGACTTTAGTGCTATTAAGCTGTTAGAAAACACACAGACTTTATTTGATATATGTAGTCCGATTGCACGTGCTGATTACATATTTACATCTCCCCTTGAAATAATAATAGGTCACGGAATGGAAATTTTGGGTTTAAGTCCAAAGAATCGTATCAAATATTTGTATACTACTTAGCTTTATTACAGCTAGGCCTCAGTTAAAAATATCTCATATATTTTGGCATACCCGTTAGGTTCCTAAAAGATATTATCCTCAAAGTTGGCATACCATCGTAGTTAGCTGAAAATAAGAAGCTTCCAACACCCAAACATCTTAGATCCTAGAGATCCATGTATTTACCCATCAAAACTATAGAAACCTTATCTCATAAGTAGGGCAAAAGAAAAGGATCTTCTTGTTGGTACCAAGTTTCTCAAGAAGAGTTTATTCATTGATGAAGCTAATTTTTAGTTGAAGGGATACGTCAAAAAGTGAAACTTCCACATTTTGAGTGAAGAGCATTATTGAAACAAGAAAGTCACAGTTTGGTGGGTTTTAAAGGGCTGTAAGATATTTGGTCAATAACTCTTAAAAAATGAGTGCCCACCAGAAAGTTAAGGCTAATGATGACTGCTACAGAACTGTCATCACTGACTTTCTTAACCGACTTCAAAATAAAGAGGAAGGTTATCAATTCGTCTGAATTTTTTTATACGTGTTGTTTCATAACTCCGTCATTTTTAGACCGATTTTGTAAATTCTTTTGTAGGTAACGCATATAAAAATGTTTTATTTAACTAAATTTAAATTGCTTTTAACTTGTTAGTGCTTAATTTTGTTTTAAAGAATGATTGTATTAGAATTGTAAAAACTGTTTTAACAAAACGGTGCAATATACCAGATAGTATACCAGTTTGGTGAACGAATAATTTTCCGCCCTTGAATTCGCTTCCAAGATCAGTTGACTTAACACCGCTGGAGTACTTTTTTATGGGGCATGGGAAGTGTCTGTCTATACCGTTAAGAAACAAGCAATTGATGCCTTGGAAGATGAGCTACTCCACGTTAACAGTGATATATTGGCTTCTTTATTGCGAAAGTTGATAACAAATTAGACCTCCCGATTGTACTTAGCGCAAGTCAGCTATGATAATTATATATAGTATTCAAATCCAAATGGCTAAGGATTATCTTTTGAATAACACCAAACTAATAGAAATTCACATTATTCGTCTAATTTTTTTAGTCCAGGAAACGTAAAATACCAAATATATACAAATATAAATATTATTTACATATATAATAGAAATATATGGAAATCAGCCCAGGAAACTTCCTGCTAAACTACAGATTTTAATAAAATTTCGCTGCATCCAATACACTTTTTAAAACTATAAAATTAGTGATTATCTAAAAACGATTTGATGAAAGCTTTTGACGTTATTTTTTTCGCAATAAATCTTCCATGATATCTTTCGAACGATTCACTAGAGTTTATTCAGCAATCAAAGTGTATTTTTTACGTTATGACCTGATTGCATTTTGAATTTTATCAGCTCAGTAGTTTAGATTTTTTTTGATAATAATATCTGTGAGAAAACTTTATATTCGAAATCTATCGAACCTAATCGATTCAGTATCTAACGACATCTTTAGAATGCGGCAAATTTACCTCCGATCCAAGTTTAACATTTTTTTAACGCACTAATAATACCAAGTTATTGTTTTACTTATTCAGTAAAATAGTTTTTATTAAAAATACATTGAAATTGATTTCTGAGGGGTTGGCGCATTTCACTGTTCCTTGTGCAGATTATCAGAGAACCTTTACCCAAACATTTCTTAGAACAACTAAGAGATACTAACCCTTAATCACCTGACGTCGGTCACATTGACTCCAAAGTTTGGTTTTTCGCGAATAGTTCTGTTACTACGCAATTCCTGCACTTGTTCAAGTCAGTATTTATGTGTAGTATATGTTTGCATTTAAAAATTCGAGGTAAAATATTTTTGCTTGCGGCCACTGTGACCGATGTTAAGGTAACTGAGTAATTTGTGTGGCATGTTATATTTTTTTATTTTAATTAGTTTTATGATGTTATGGAAGAGTTAGACTCTGACTTCATAGACATCAGATTGGATTGCAGAAAGAAATTCGAACCACAATTCAAACATCATTAAACAGCACAGAGATATTCGAAAAGCGTAACATTTATTCATCCTGCGATCCAAGGATAAAACTCAAAACATACAATAAGTGCTTCAAGTGCAATAATCAGATTGTGTGGAATGTTTCCAAAAAAATGTGCTCTGATTGCCGTGGAAAATTGTGATAATTGCCAGGTTACAATTTTGTCTAATAGTGTTGTCACACTGACATGGTTTTAATAAAAGTTGGTTTTAATGTAAAAACCAATTGTTAAAAGCTGGTTTTACCATACAAATTGTTTTAGTTAAAACCAACCTAAAACCATTTTTTAATTGGTTGGAAGCAACTGATTATGTTGGAAGCAGCTGATAATATTTATGCCAGTAAGCAATAACAATAGATGCCGCTTGAAAGAATTTCAACTTAAAAATGGATGCAGCAGCAACAATAATCAAAAAATTATGAAAAAAAAAATAGTTTTTCGGAAGGAAAATAAAGAAAATACTTTCATTGACCTCTGTAAAGTGAAAGTAGACGATATGACTGACATCGATCCGCCGATAAGAAAAGTTTTAATTTGTGATGTATTTGTGCATTTTTAATATACAATAACTTGATTTCCAAGCACTGCTTCACTTTGTATTACTAGTTCCAAAATTCACATCTAGAAAAGATGTGACATCTTCTAAACGGCTGGACCGATTTTCTTCAAACATGGTTAAGGACCATCTCGATCAAGTCACCTTTCAAACAGAGAAAACTGTACGTAGACACGGACAGACACACAGACACACACTACAAACTTATAACACCTTTTTTTTTTGGTCGGGGGTTAAAAATATTTATTTACAAAATATCAAATAATTTCCACTTTACAACGCATTGTAAAATTTCAGAGTTTTTCATTCAAACAAACAGTTGTACAGTTTGTCAAATAAGTGTTATAAAAAGCAGAAAAAACACAACATGCATTTCTGCAGGATATTTATTATTTTATTGTTGAGCAAAGTTATTAGACAGTCTGTGAGTTAAAGCCTGAATTTAACAATCTTGCAGTGTGAATGCAAAATCAGCTGTTTATGGTTTTAACGTTAAAACCAGGTTTTAACTTTTAGTGTTAAAACACTATAATGCAAAACCGGGCACGCGTGCGAGTGCTCGCACAATAATGAAGAGAGCAATGAAAGATACTTTGTACTTTTATTTAATGTGTACTCAATTGTTACTACAATCAGGGCTATTACTTTAATCTCAGATTATTCATATGTGCCGGTTGTGTAGTCGCATTTCACTAAAACAAAATGGATTCATTTTAAATTTGTTTAATTTCAAAGATTTCTATTTTTTAGAGCTTGATTAGTCATATCTGAAACTAAGTTATTATATAGTTACTATTTAAAATACATTAAACGTGCATTAATCTCTTTTTGAACACGAGAAATTGTCTCGAAGAGTTTGACAAATATAGTAAAAATATGTCTTGGCAACCCTACTATAAGAAGAGCAAGATATATTACGCTAAAAAACGAAGCACCAACACAAATATAAGTGCGAATGCATATGTATGAGGATCAATTCTGTAAAGCAAATAAATGTAAATAAATTCAGTAAAGTGCGACTTTTAAGGCCCAGTTAGCCGACTGTAATGTAAAGTAACTGCAACGTAGGAAACAGCTGATCGATATTTTTAAGTGAAAAGTAATGCAAATGGTTATAGAGATGTAATGTTACGTAACCAACTTTTCATATAAAAATATCGATCAGCTGTTTCCTACGTTGCAGTTACATTACATTACGGTCGGGTAACTGAGCCTTTAGTTACCCGATATTTTTATATGAAAAGTAGGTTACGTTACATTATATCTCTATAATCATTTTCATTACTTTTTATATAACATAATCGATCAGCTGTTTCCTACTGTTTAAGGCTCAGTTACCCGACTGTAATGTAATGTAACTGCAACGTAGGAAACTGCTGATCGATATTTTTATATGAAAAGTGTGTTAAGTTACATTACATATCTATAACCATTTTCATTACTTTTTATATAACAGTATCGATCAGCTGTTTCCTACTGTTGCAGTTACATTACATTACAGTCGGGTAACTGAACCTTTAATCGCACACGAAGGGTTCCGTACGGACACTAAATATGTAATACTATTCGCATTTTGGCATTTTTTCGTTTTTGGGATTTCTTCGATTTTTGGCGCTTTTTTCGGTTTTGGCGATGTAGTTTAGTTTTAGCGTTTTTTTTTTGTTTTGTCGCATTTTTTAGTTTTGGAGATTTATTTTTTAGGCTGGCGCTTTTTTCGTTTTGGTGATCTCTTCCGTTGTTTTGCGATTTTTTCGGTTTTTGGAAATTTTTTTAATTTTGAGATTTTTTTAGTTTTAGCGTTTCCTAGGGTTCCTTTTCAACTTTGGTGTACGGCACCCTAAAGACAATAACAGCTATTCACTGCTTTAGAACGAACAGAGTCTTGCCACACAAGTATTGTGGGCAAGTTAATAATAGTATTCTTTTTAAATTGTTGCAATTTTATTTAACATTTGTTAACGCACTAATAATCCCATTGCCTCATTTTTAGGGATCCGTACACCAAAGGTGAAAAGGAACCCCTTTGTTTTCGCTACGCTGTCCGTCTGTCCGTCACAGGCTATTTTCTCGAGAACCGTAAGAGCTACGGACCTGAAATTTGCACATAGTGTGTAGACCTTTGGCCGGTACAACAACAAATACATGACAGCTAAAAATTAAAGGGTGTTCCAAAACGAGCAACGAAATGAAAATGTTAAAATCCCATACAATTGTATGTATATACCCTTGAAATTTTTAAGGTTAGTGTATTTTTATACAGACTACAACAATTAACAATAAAATTTAAAAAAAATTTAAATTAAAGGGTGTTCCATCAGTTAATGAAATTTTGACTATGTAATTTTTACAGATTGCTAAACTCTTGAACCAGGACCTCAAAACGCTGAAATGCGATCAAGACTCGAGAATTTCGTAAAATCTGTAACTTCCTAGAGCAAGAAGTTAAAAAAGGAATACTGAAGTATTTCAATTTTAATTCAAGGTCACATTAAAATCATTACAGTGAGACGCTTATAAAATACACACACACATACATTTCTTTCTGCCCTATAAATTAAAAAGGCATATGGTTCGATATCTCTTTGCATCATTCCTATTGCCTTAGCTACCAAATCTGATGAAAAAAGAAATAAATGTTAAAAAACTAAGTACATGAGGGATGATCATTATGCTCGCCAAGATGTTGGTCTCAGTATAATATTCCATCTTCTGTTATTACTGAGGTTTTATTGTTATTATTTATTTTTCTAACTCTGTCAACACGTAATGTGCAGCGTACGTAAATATTTAAGCAGGAGTTAAAATTTGTTTTATTAGTCCCCAGACACTTTATTCGCCGTTTGTGTAGTTGGTAATATTTGTGGAAAAGTCATTTATGCTGACTTAACGCGGTTTAAAGAAAAATATTTATGAGAATTTATGGTTTCTGAAGTGAACGTTTGTTCTTTTGTATTTGATAAGTATGTTCATAAGTATGTATGTATGTATGTACGTATGTATGTATGTATATATATATGTACGTATGTATGTAAGTAATTATGTATAGATTCTTTTTGCTGTGCATTTTAGGCGCATTATTGTGAAATTGTGAAAATTTTATTTCTTAATCTTCAAGAAGTGGAATAACTACAGGCTACGACAATGTGCAACGTATAAAAAGCAAATTTTAAAAATCTTTCCATAACCAAGAAATTTATATACTTTTTGATTATATAGAAATGATTATCGAAACAAATAAAAACATCCCAGTAAAAAAAACACTCCAAAAAAGTCATGAAAATGTAGAGTTTGCGATCTGGAAGTAGTGCAAATTTCGATCCGATGTAATGATTTTTACATACGGTTGTCATTGCAAGAAGTTCTCTTTTTCGATGCCTGGTCACCGAATTGGAAGCGATTTTAAGAAAAATTTCCTTTTTTGTGTTCTATGATAATATTTTCATCTAGGAAAAATGGTTGATAGTTACTTATTTTAACAATTAGTTTCTTTTTATAGGCATTTAAACGTGAAACAGTATTTTCATGTAAATTTAAGCAAATAACTTCAAAATTTTAGACCAAAATTAGTTCATAAGTTTCTTCAAAAAAATCGATTTTTTAAAAATTCTGGTGAGTAATTTCTAAAACTATTGACGAATTACAAGGTTTTGTATGACTAAAATAAACTTCTACTTGGTTTTCTGCTAACTATCGGCAAATTAAAAATTTCGATTTTTTGGAAGCAATGAAAATGTAGTTCCTTTGGAATGACTTCCAATTTTTTTTACTGGGATGCATATAATTTTTAAATACTTAAATACCTACTTTCGTATTAATTTTATCAGTTTATATATAAGTATATATCGTCACCTAACATCCAAAAGGCAGTAACTGAAAAAAAATTAAAATATCATTTTCCTTGATGCTGATGTAAATAATAATAAAAATATATCTTTCCTTAAAATTTAACACGGATATTTAGAAAATAACGATTTTAGTAGCGGAGAGGTCGTCACTACATCGCCAACAAATGCGTAAGCCAAAAAAAACCACATCATAATAAAGGTATTCACTTCAGTTTTTTTTTTTGGTTGGAAAAATTTAATTTTTTTTACAACAAACACAGGAAAAAAAATTCCACCAAAAGTTGAATTTAAAATTTCAACTTTTGGTGAATTTTTTTACCTGTGTTTGTTGTAAAAAAATTAAATTTTTCCATTTTTCCAACAGAAAAAAACTGAAATGAATACCTTTAATATAAATGGGTACATATATAAAAACAATGAGAAGAACGTTGTCATCCGTGTTGCTATCAAATACATATTCTTTTTTAACTCGGTTTTGAAATGATTTGTGTTGGGGTTTTTTCTAGGGATGTAACGAATACCAGTTTAGCGAATGCGAATGCGAAACCGAATAATACATTTAATTTTTTGCGAATGCGAATGCGGAAGCGAATGCAAATATTACATACAATACGTTAAAAAATCACATGAAAATAAATTTGTATAAGAACATGAAGTTGTTTTGTATACATATATCTACTTGAGTCTTGAGTTCACCAAATATTTATTAATATATTAAAAATTTAAATTCTTAAACAGAAAGATATATGAAATCGTATTAAAATAAGTATAGATAATAATTACAAAAAAAAAAAATTGGCCCTAAAACCTTGTACTAAGTTCAAACAGTGTTGGTATCTCTAGGAAGAGCAAAAGCACATTTAGCTGTTGCAAAAAGGGTAAAAAGCACAAAAATATACGAAAAAATGGTAAAAAAGCACCATTTAAAAAAGGAGAGTTTGGAGTGTAAAGGCTCAAAATATAATTGAAAATTTAGGATTTGAGATGTAATAACAGAATTTATTAGCATATCAATTAAAAGAAAATCACGATTAATTTAATAAAAGTAAATAATCGGCCATGTCATAGAGTTCAATTCCATTCGGAAACGGAATTCAATCTACCCTGTTTTTCTAGAAGATGGTGTCTAAAAAAGAAAACTAAAATACGGAAATTTGTCCGGTGTGTCCAGACTGTTGTGGGCGCTGGTATGCTGGCGTATGCTCCGGCTAGGGCTTGACATATTGAGGGGATTGAATTCTGTTTCCGAACGGAATTGAACTCTGTGACATGGCCGCATATGTAAAAATAAAAAAAAGAATCAAATAATATAAATTCATACACAGGTTCATACAATTATATATTTTATATTATATACATATGCAAAATCGCCAAATGTGACTTAAGCACTTTTTCCTTATTGCCACAGAAATATATAAGTATGTAAAAATGACTGCTTAAAGAGTGATATACTTATAAGTTCAACATGTTAAGTTTTCATGCGAAATAATATGGGTGGCTATTGTTTCGCGTAGAATTTACAACAAACTAGTTAATATTTTTGGCATTTCTTAGAAAATATAGTAGAAAATATGTTCGCGCAAATCAAACGCTGCCGTTTCTTTTTCAAAAACTTAAAATTATTTCCAAACACTGCTGAATTTCGGTTTTATTTTGATACTTATTGAAAAAATTTAAAAGCTTTACTTGAAAGTTTATTTTTTTCATGCTGGCTTAAAATAATTTTTGTATTTTTGAAGTTTATTAATCGTAAACTATTTTCGTAAAGTAAGTAAAATTTTTTTTGTGTGTAGTATTCGCTTTAAATATTCGCATACATTTTAGCGAATGCAAATAGCAGCAAAAGTAAGCGAATAATTTGCGAATGCGAACATTCGTTACCTCCCTAATTTTTTCTTTAATAAAATAAATGTTTCTTACATTTTTTTTAAATACATATGTATTTGTAATAAATTTTTTGTCTTTTTATTTATATATATGTATATAAAAATGAATGTCCGTTTTATGCGCGGTTAAGCCGCTCATCCGATTGCGTTAAAATTTGGTGCACTTAGCCTGAGCAACTCCGGCTTAAGGGTATTTTTTTTTTAACCTACGACCTGGAGGGTGATACGGGGATAATTTCTGCACCTCCGAAACGTTCAAACCGATTTTAATGAAATTTAGAATATAGATAAACATGCGTCTAAAAATTTACATAGGCTATCAACTAGGGTGATCGATTATTCGACTTTTTCCAGAAACCGGTTTTCGAATAGTTCGAATATTTTAAATTATGAAAAACCCGGTTTCGGTTTTTACAATTCAGAAAAAACCGGTCAACCGGTTCTTTTAAGTAAGAAAATTATTATACAAAAGTTTGGATTTTAATCTGCTTTATTAAAAAAAAAAGGGTTAACAGTTCATGTAAATACTATAAATTTGTTCTTGTATTGTTTAAGCGCAAGAGGTAAGCAGCATAGCTATAATGGGGTGCCCTAGGACACCTCTCTTCTCTTTTGATTTATAGTACTTTATGTTCATATTTGAAGTTGTGCGGTAAACTAAGGCTCCTACAATTATTAAGCAAATATTTTTCTTCCCAAACAAAAATAGAATCGCATCATTAATTCCGTTAGACAAGTTTTTAGTTTTCATTTTCTCTATTTGAAATTTATTGTTGAATACAGTTTTACTTTTAAATTTTAGATTGATAAATTATTAGGTTTGCCATTTCTTTTGTGAATAAATGTAAATATATATTTCACAATATGCATGTTTAAATCTGTGCGACATATTATACATGATACTCGTAAGTTGAAATTAAAAAACAATTTAAACAATATTTTTAAATAAAATTGTTAAAATGAAATGTTATGACAAATAATAAAATTGTTAACCTACACACAGAAAAAAATAGACAAGAATTATTTTCAATAAAACCATGTTAATGAATAAAATTTTTAATTTCAATAATATTTGTCATTAACTTGAATATTGCATTTATCAATTCTGCGCATTTTAAAATATCGTTTACTTTTGTTTTGCTTGTGTTGGTGTTTATCTTGCTTGTTGATTGACTGGACATGGTTATGTGCTGATGTTATTGTTTTTTTAATTGGTCGTGTTGTATACGTGTGAATTACAACAAGTAGCCGAAAATCGTCGTGGCTTGTTTTTTTTCTCAACAAAGTTATTTTTAGATTATATCAAAACGCAATGCGCAAATGTAGAAGAACCATGATTTCTCATGTTTTGCCTGTATTCATTATTTGCGAATCCAATAACCATTTGCTCTTCAGCTGAATGGTAAGCACGTTAGTCTATTAGTCAAGAGATTCCCGGTTCGACTCATCTCAAATACATTTAGTTTTAATCGCAGCCAAACAAAAACAAACTAACACTCATCCATCAACACACACACATACAATAAAATAACAATTATCACTGAAAATAAAATTTCAGTCAACAACTTTTTTCTTTGATTCATTACATTTACATTAAAAATTATTGATAAGATATTTTATTAATTCAAATATTTATATTATTGAAGAAAAAAATATTATTATTTTACAATTTTTGTTATTGATATAGCGGATTTCTTTATCACAGGAAATTCGAAAATTAAAATGATTGAATACCGGGATTTTTGTTATCAAAAATGAAACTTATTTTTTTCTGTGCAGTTTCGTTAAGAAAATAAGGGGTTTGCTGTCGACAGTCAATGTCATACACACTGAAAACACGGTTAAATTAAAATTTTTCCGTGCACAGTGGGTACTTTTGCAAAATAAATGTTAATAAATCTGGAACTGTTAAACTACTGATTGGATTTATCTGCAACTTCGAGCATTATTAGAGGAGGACCTTAGCCTTATAACACTTTCATTCAACAGCTTTCTGCCTTAACTTGGAGAGGACTTACAGTGGGCCAAAATAGACCACCTGAATGTCCAAAGAAAAAATTGTGAGGCTTGTAACTTTTTTAAAAATCATCCGTTTGGTTTTGGATAAAGAATTTTAAGCTATACTAAAAATTCTTAATAAATAGTTCATTTGGATGTGTTTGCGTATCTCTCATTACTTGGCAAATATGTAAATCAAGACATAAAATTGTTTTTGCTTGGAATTTTTTAGTATTTTTTTCCATAACTTTTCAGTTTTTTGTTAAAATTTAAATTAAAAGACAAAATTCTAAATAAAACTGAGGAAAATTTTTTTAATATCTGCATTCATGAAATCAAGAATTACCTGAAAAAGGCCAAGTTTAAAAAATTAATCGCAGGTTCATAGGTTCAAGTCAAAGTATTTTGTATTTTTTTTAACTTAAACTTTTCAAAAAAATTGTATGTTAAATTATCAATTAAATAATGTTGAAATAAAATTTTATTCAAATGTGGTACATATTTAGTGTGTATTTGAAGAATACTTAAAGTTGTTGTAGCTGCAAGGTTAAGCGTGTTGACGCGATGAATTCCGTGTCCAATCCTTGTCCAAGGAAGCCATTTATATATACAAACAAACATTTTTCTGATGACTGTGCCAAACATACGTACGTTAAATAATTAATAAAATACTATTACTACATTAAATTAAATTCATGTTGTTTCAATCTGAAATAACTTTGATTCAGCATTGTTCTGCGTGTTATTTCAGTATCAAACTTAAGTTTTTCCAACTTGAAATAACTGATATTCAACATCATGCCTCATTTTCATTTTAATAGTGCGTAAATGTTAAATCAACGTGAAATAAGGTTATTTCAAAATAAAACATTTTCTTTGAAAATTACTTTAAATCATGTCAGATTAACATGAAACACATATAAAGCAAAATTATTTGTGAAAATTTGACTAAATTTGGCTTGTTTACTTAGATTTTAAGTTGAAATTTTTCTTTGTGTAGATGTTGAAAATTTTAACTATAAAATTTAATTACATTTGTAAACATTTTTAATTAAAACTTAAGTGAATCTTTTCATAAGTGTGGATATATGCACAAATTTTTTGGAAAAAAAGGCAAACTTTGGATGTGGTGGAAATTTTGCTGCAACTATGTTTCATGTTAATTCAACATGATTTACAGTAGGTTTCAAATTAAGTTATCGAAATTGGCGATTATACCCGAGGTTGGATCCAATTACGTTACGTTAGATAAAGCTGGACTAGGTTAAGTGTGGTGATGTTAGATAACATTATGTTAAGTTAACATTACATTATGTTATGAATGGTTAGATTAATATAATTTATGTAAAGTTAGATTACCCAAAGTTAAGTCATGCAATCTTAGGCGAAGTTGGGTTAGGTTTAGTAACTTTATATTAGGTTAGATTATATTAAATTAACTCGCTTAGGTTTAATTGCGATACGTTCGTAAAACTTGATTTCTGAAGACAAAAGCTAAGCCCAGTATAAGAAGTATTACTGATAAAAAACAAGAACAAATAAGCCCTGGGGGTCCGTATGAAAATTCCAAGAGGTCCGCGAAGAGCTAAACAAATATTGTTATGATTCTTCAAAAGTTAATATTAATAAGATTTAGTAATATGGCTTTTGTATAATAAATGTAAAACGTATATTTCGCATTGCGGTAGGCCGTGCTACTATTAAAATTTCTGAAGGGGTCCCCGAAGAAAGAGCTTGTGAGAACCTCTGCTATAAAACAATACAAAAATTAAAGGTAAAACATAAGAATTAACTTCATATACTTATGTATGTACATTAGGGCTGCCATACGTCCTGGTTTTCCAGGATTTGTCCTGGACTTAGACAAATTGTCCTGGTGTCCTGGTCCACTCTTAAATTGTCCTGGTTTTTTTGTACCGGAAAATTTACCACCAACTACAATAAAGTTAAACGGGAGCCACTCTGATTCAATTTTTGTTTCAACTAAGTGCCATAAAAAATTGCACCATGTAAACAACTGCTACAAGTAATCGAGAAGCGATTACAAATTGTTTTCTCTAACATGTTAAACATCTGTTTCATTTGTGAATTGCTCAAAAACCGGTTGAAAAACCGAGTCGATCACCCTACTATCAACATTTTCAAAAACAGGACCAGGAGGCCGACAGGTGTGAAATTTCTGCCTCTTCGAAACATTCAAACCGATTTTAATGAAATTTAAAAAATTTATAGATAGATCTGCATTAAAAATTCTCTGAGGCTATGTACATTTTTAAAACTAGGACCAGGAGGGAGATGGGGGGAAATTGTTGCATCTCCGAAACTTTCAAACAGATTTTAATGCAATTTAGAACATAGATATATCTGCGTCTTAAAATTCGCATAGGTTATGTGAATTTTTTCTCCGAAGCTATTAAACCGATTTTAATGAAATTTAGAACATAGATAGATCTGCATCTACAAATTCTGATAATAGATATATTTGCGTCTAAAAAGTCACAAAATTACTATAGACATTTTCGAAAACTAGGACCGGGAAGAAGTAAGGGGGACAATTTCTGAGTTTTAACTCGATTTTGGTGAAATTTAAAATATAGAAAGAGACATACTGCATGTACCTTCTCATAAGTGACAAGCAAGGGGGGGATGGGGATGAGTTCTGCTCTTCCGATACTTTGAAATCGATTTTAATGAAATTTAAAGCATTTAGAAGAAGACATAGGCTATGTACGTAATGTATCTAATTTCTGCCTTCCGGCACTTTAAATCGATATAAATGAAATTAATAAAAAGACGATGGAGGTAAATTTTAAAAGACGATACAAAAATGGTACAATCTTATGCCCTAATTCAGTAAGAAGAATTAGGACGTTTTTGTTTGAAAATGCTTCTGAGTTCTTGTCTTTGAAGTCTCTAAATTATTTTCTTCAAAAATGGTTGTTGTCTTTGACAATGAAAAATATAAATATTATTGCCATGTTTTTAAAACATAAAAATTCAATTAAATTATTATACAATAGTTTGAAAAATATATGAAAAAATATGTGTTGGATATAATGTTTAGAACAAAATCATAAAGCAAATACACGAACCTTCTAGCATAGACAATAAATAATAATCGTTTTAAAGAATCTAAACTGCTTCTTTTTTTCGTCCATAGACAAGACGATACATTCGTCGAACAGAATTAGGGCATTAGACAATTTGTTTGACAAAACATGCATCTTATTTTTACTTTTAATTATTAAAAAAATTAATGCACTTGTGGCTTTTAGTTTCAGAAAAGGTAATTAATTCTAAAAGACGGGAGGTACCGCCAGGAAAAAAACGCCTATTGCTTATTCATTTTTGTTTTATTGAATCACATCCGCATTTATTTTTCTTTAATTTAATAGAAATTTCGTATTCTTAAAAAAAAACCTTAGCGAAACAAAATTTTGGAAATTTAATTGCACTCACATTTTTTACCTTTAAATTTTGCCACCCTTTCAGCTATAAGTCCACCAGTGGCCAAAGCTGATACTAATTGGCCAAAGAAAGCATGGAGGACATGGTACAGATAGATAGTTCAAAATGTGGCCTTTTTAGTGGAAATATCACACAATAGTGAAAAAGGCGAAGTTGGCAATAAAAACGATAGAATAGGGTGGTCTTAATATTATAATGTGGGAGTCATTATCTTAACATGGTGTGAGTGAGTCCCACACATCGGACTGAAACACTTAAGAATCAGTTACCCGACTGTAATGTAAAGTAACTGCAACAGTAGGAAAGCTGATCGATATTGATATGTTAAAAGTAATGCAAATGGTTATAGAGATGTAATGTAACGTAACAAAATATCGATCAGCTGTTTCCTACGTTGCAGTTACTTTATATTACAGTCGGGTAACTGAGCCTTTATGGTCGCTCCGTATAACTTAGATGAAATGCCGCTAGTGTGAGCCTTCCAAGAAGAAAACACCAACAAAATGGCTAAAAATTGTCGCCAAACTTAAACCTCATAAAAAATCTGTGATCGGAATTGAAGAAGGGAGTGACTGACCTAAGACCAACACAGTGAAGGTCTTTGAAAGTTTGCAAAAGAATTGTGGAATTCTGTTGATGCAGAACAAAAGCCTATTTATCAGGTCAATGCAATAGTCCTGTGATGATATTCGTGCTTAAACTGTCAAAAGCTGTTTGCACCATACACTTTAGTTCATGTTTGTGTTTCTGACAATTTAAACATAAAGTTGTTTTTTGTATTGTTGTGTTTTTTGGTAGACCTTGATGCAGAAAAATGTCAAACTTTAGTTGATGTAAGTAATAGAGAAGCGTTGTCTGCCCGTAATTGCAAACAAAGTGCCCGCAACAAATTATTTAAAAATTCTAAATAATGTAACAAAGTGTATACATATCGCTTATTTACTAAAACAACGTCATAACTTGAAAAATTCGTTTTTTCAGTTAATGATGTATAATTAATCCTCATATTATTATTCATATTGCGTAAAAATTTGATACAAATACATACATATACATCGCGCGTCATCAGGTTAGCGCATATCTTTTACTAGTCTGTTTTTGCTTTTTTCTCTTCTCCTATTGCACGCAAATCCGTAATTTTTGTTTTAATTTTGCAATTATTTTGTGTCATTTCTCTAACAAAAAACTAAAGCTTAATAGAAGAAACGTTATAATATATTCATTGCTATTTTGTTTTATTTTTGACAAATATTTTGCGTCATCAGATTAGCGCCACCAAATGCATTTTTATTTATCAACCACTGTTATAAAATTTTTTGTGTAGATTAAACTAGTATTTCTCTTTAAATAAACGCATAAAATGGGAAAGAGAACTGTTTTATCTTTGGAAGAAAGAGCAAAGATTGAAGCCTACTATGATTCTGTACTATACTTCCATAAAATTCCTGCAAAAATTGGAAGACACAGAAAAACTATTTCAAATTTTCTTAAAAATAAGGAAAACTATGAAAAAAAACTTCAAAGGTGGTATTAATCGAGGGGTTTCCCAAGAAGACAAGCGAGTTATACTGAAGCAAGCATCGAATTCACATGACCATTCCGTCAAAATCAGAGAAAAAACTGGTTTTAATGCGAGCTTGTCAACGGTTCAAAGAGTTATTATTAAAGCTGCCTACTCACATATAAAACAAGTAAGAGTGCTATATTCGGCTGTGCCGAATCTTATATACCCTTTACCAACGAGCGTACATATATATAGTATACAGACACATACAAACATATTTGTTTTGTGAAAAAATTTATAATTTTTTCTCTAAAGCAACTAATAGTAAGTGACCTTTCAGTATTTTTCGATTAAAGAATTTGATTCAATTATTTTATTTTCGATATTAGCAATAGTTGAATATTTTACTCTACACTCTGTGGTTAAGATATATTTTATATTCACTCTTATTTCAGTCAACATCGATGTCACGTCAATACATTACTAAAATATTGGGGCTTGTTTACTCGCTCTCGAGATGTTCAAAAACCGTGCTGCTATTTAATAACTCTAAAACATTCTTAGTATTGCACCTCCATACCAAGTAAATTAACTTGTTTTATATTTTCCCGTATTTAATAATTATTGATGTTCCAAAACTGCTTAGTGTCTTGATTTAAATTGCCCATTGCAAATGGTATACATCGTGGTATAATGTAAACGTTTTATTCCTACAGGATTTGTTTGAAATTTGTTCAGCAGAAAGGAAAGGTATCAGGAAAATGAAACAGAACATGTCCTTTAATTTATCCTTAGAGATAAATTTTAGTTTTATCTTCATTTACTAAAAATTAATAGTTATTATGCTGAGAGCACAATAAGCACAAAACTTTGTTTATACTTCAATTATATTAGATATCCATAAAAAAATTAAATATGTATAAAAAATCTTGAGTAATGATTTTACTAAAACATGAAATCTGTTTAACTGAAAAAAAATATTTGTGGTTTTTTTTACCGAAACTTTTTTCAATCTCCAACCCTGGAACCATATATCTGAATTTCTTAATACTAATTTATTTCTTTATAAAATATAGAATATATTTAATTACCAAAGAAATAATTTGTTTTATATACCAGAAAAAATTTAAGTTTTCCAGCTCTGGAGGTATGTCTTTTATTTTTCTAATTTATATGCCAAACTTTTTCATTTTAAGTCATAAAGTATATAAAACTTGTAAACAAAAGAAAAAACTAACTTGACCTAGTTACTTTTGTAAAAAAAACAATAAATTTATCAACCCTGGAATCAACCTTTTAGATTTTTCTGATTTAAAAAATTAATAAAGTGTGTTAAGTGAACAAAAAAATAAAAAAAAATTAATTTTATACTTTAATATTTAAAAAAAATCAAAGTTTCCATCTTTGGAGCTGTAATTTTAATTTTTCAAATTTTATACGCCAAACTTTTTTTTCAGAAGAATAAAATATATTTAATTTATAAAGGAAAAGAAAAAAATTTTTAGAACTATTTAATTTTACATAACACAAAAAGTGTAAGTTTTCCAACCCTGGAATCATATTTAGGATTTTTCTGATTATTGATACCAATCTAATTCTTTAAAAAATACATAAAATATGTTAAGTGAACGAAGCAAAAACGAAATAAGAAAAAACTTAGTTTCATTTAATTCCTTTAATATTAAAAAATTCAGTAAAGTGAGACTTTGACTCGCACACGAAGGGTTCCGCACATTCTGAGCATTTTTTAATGTGGCTTTTTTGCTTTTTTGAAGTTTTTTTTTCAGTTTCGGTTTTTTTTCATTTTGGCGATTCTTTTTCCATTTTGGCGATTTGTTCCTATTTTGGGCGATTTTTTCTGTTTTGGGGTTTTTTTCATTTTGGACATTATTTTCTGTTTTTTGGGGTTTTTTTCGTTTTGGCGATTTTTTTTAATTTTGGCGATTTTTTTTCATTTTGACGATTTTTTTTCATTTTGGCGATTTTTTTCTGTTTTTGGGCTTTTTTTCATTTTGGCGATTTTTTTCTGTTTTTTTGGGGTTTTTTTTCGTTTTGGCGATTTTTTTTCATTTTGGTGATTTATTTTTCATTTTGGCGATTTTTGCCTGTTTTGGGGTTTTTTTTCATTTTGGCGATATTTTTCTGTTTTTAGGGTTTTTTTTATTTTGGAAATTTTTTTCATTTTGGCGATTTTTTTTTCATTTTGGGGATTTTTTTTTCATTTTGGCGATTTTTTTTCATTTTGGGTTTTTTTTTCATTTTGGTGATTTTCTTTCATTTTGGCGAGTTTTTTTCATGTTAGCAATTTTTCCGGTTATTCGCGATTTATTTTAGTCTTAGACATTTTTTTTTGTAATTTGGTGCTTTTTTTCGTTTTGGCGATTTTTTTTGCTTTTGGCGATTTTTTTCGGTTTGGCGATTTTATAATTTTTTGATTTTTTAGTTTTACCGATTTTGAAAATTTCAAGAGTTTTGCTCTTACGGTTTCCAAGATACAGCAAGTTGTCAAAATTGCATAGTCAAAATTGTATTAACTGATGGAAAATCCTTTAATTTAAATTTTTTGAAATTTTAGTGTTAATTTTTGTAGTCTGTATAAAAATACACTAACCCTACAAATTTCAAGTGCATATACATACAATTGTATGTATATTACATGAGATTTTAACATTTTTCGTTGCTAGTCTTGGAACACCCTTTAATTTCCAATTCTCATGTATTTGTTGTTGTAGCGGCCAAAGGTCTTCACACTGTGTCATAATTTCAGATCTCTAGCTCTTACGGTTCTCGAGAAAATACCATGCATAATTTTAGACATAGTTAATTTTAAATAACACAAAAAGTTAAAGTTTTCCAACCCTGGAAACGTCTTTTTAATTTTTTTATATTTTTTTAATTTAAAATTCCAATTTTTCATTGATTAAAAAAAAATAAAAATTTGTTTTCGGTAGTTACTTTTATATGGCAAAATAAAGTTTAAGTTTTCCAGCTCTGCAATCGTCTGCTCGATTTTGCTGAATTTCAATACCAATTTTTTTTGGAAAATTTCTGACACACCAGTCCAATAACGTAGTCTCTAGCTTTTCTGGGAGCTTCGGAAAACCGATTTCACGTACATTCAGACGGACAGACGGACATCGCTTATTCGTCTTCCCTATGCATAAGGATCCAGAATATATATATTTTATGGGTCGCTTATTGATATTATAGAAATTACAAACGAAATGACAAACCTATATATGTATATCCTTTTACCATTTTTGTTGGTAAAGGGTATAAAAAAACCACCACTTAATATGCTTAGAAAGGAAATGCGCTTAAATTTTGTTCGAACGCACATGACGTGATCTACTCAGTGGCATTACGTTGTCTTTTCAGATGAAAAGAAATTTAATTTAGAAGAGCCCGATGGGTATAATTATATTATTATGACCTTTGCAAGGAGGAATATTACTTGGACCGCCTGCACAACCGTGTTGGGGGTGTGATGATGTTTGGAGCAATATCCTACTATGGCACTTGTGAGTTGCAGTTTTTAACATCGCGTACGAATGGGGAGAAGTACATCAGCGTTTTGAATGGCTTTTCCCCAATTTCAAAACTTATTTGAATATGTAAAGTAACAATTCCAGCATGGTAATGCTCCAGTTCACTCTGCCCGATCCTTGAAATCGTGGATTCAGAGTCAAAAGGTTAACGTCCTTGAATGGCCACCATGCTACTCCGACCTAAATACAATCGAGAACATCTGGAGATGGCTGGCTAGAAATGTGTATGAGTCCAAAAAACAATGAAGCACAAAAGCCGAATTGACAGAAATTTAATAAATAAGTAATTAAAAAGCATATAGTTGCGCAAAATACTAATTAAAATGAAATTATGACAGATGGCGCTATCCTGATGACCAATTTTCACTACGTTTCTTTATATATAGTTTTTCTCAAAAATAAATTAAAATATTGTCGTGAATGTTACAGCAGTCATTGTTGCTTTATTTTAAAGAGTATTTATAGGAGTTTACTGAATAAAAACTATAAGGCTATAGATTGGTTTTTTCAGAGAATATTTAACATTAACTATTATGGAAAGGGGGGGGGGGGCGCTAACCTGATGACGCGCAGTGTACATTTTGTACATAAAGAAAATTCTTGAGAGAAAAATAAAATTTTCTATATCCCTGAAATTGTGTGTAAATTGAAAACTTCTAACTCGTTTTGTGGCAAACTAGTTGTTTTTTAGTTATTATGTTGTTTTATGATATGTGCTACATGTATGTATGTATATTACTTCTTTCAATTTTTTTATTGGATTCACTGAATATGGATCAAAAAAGAGAAATTCTTGCAATGATAACCCTAAATAAAAAGCATTATAGTGTTTTCACACTGCAAGTTAAAACCTGGTTTTAACGTTAAAACCATAAACAGCTGATTTTGCATTCACACTGCAAGTTTGTTAAATTCAGGTTTTAACTCACAGACTGTCTAATAACTTTGCTCAAAATAAAATAAATCTCCTGCAGAAATGCGTGTGTTTGTTGCTGTATTTTTGTCTGCTTTTTATAACACTTATTTGACAAACTGTACAATTGTTTTTATTTGTATGAAAAACTAAGAAACTTTACAATGTGCTCTAAAATGGAAATTATTGTATATTTTGTAAGTTAATATTTTAAAATTATGGCACTAGTAATACAAAGTAAAGAAGTGCTTGGAAATCAAGTTATTGTATATAAAAAATTTACAAATAAATCACAAAATAAAACTTTTTATCGGTGGATCGATATGCCATATCGTTTATTTTCACTTTCCAGAGGTCAATGAAAATATTTTTGTTGTTGTCCTTTCAAAAAACTCTTATTTTTCCTTAATTTTTTACTTATTGTTGCTGCTGCATCCATTTTTAAGTTGAAAATCTTGCCAGCAACATCTCTTGTTATTCACTGGCATAAACATTATCAGCTGCTTCCGGTCATTTTAACTTGGCAGCACTGAATTTACCACAGCGAAAACAGGGTTGCATTTCATAAAACCAAAATAAAACCAATTCAGAAATGGTTTTAAGTTGGATTAAACAAAAACAATTTGTATGGTAAAACCAGGTTTTAACAGTTGATTTTAACACTAAAACCAACTTTTATTAAAACCAATTCAGTGTGAAAACACTATTAGAAATTATCCAAATGTGCACTACTTCCGGATCACAAGTTCTGGATCTTATTGACTTCCTTGGCAGCTTTTGATTTTTAATTTACTTTTACTAAACTTTCAATATATTTTACTTACTCTTTTGCATCGACCAGCAAGAAATCAGAATAAATCAGCAACAATTGTCCACCAATAACATAACCCATAGCGGGACCAATCATTGTCATAGTATAGTAAGTGCCTGTAAGAAAATATTTTAGTTTTAATAAATAGAGTATAATAGAACAACTATCAACTGCTAATGCTGTCTTTATATGGTAATACAATTTTTTATGACATGTCAAAATGTGCTGTAGAATGTACAAAATCTTATCATGTAAACGCAAAATGTATCGAGTAGGTGAGATAGAAAATTTGACAAGCGATCGGTAAATATTTTGTTTTCTAAACCATTTTAGAAACTTAAGTATTTTTATCACACCAGAGATGTATTTCAAAGTAAACATTGGCAGCACTAATGGTATGTATTGAAGGTGTGAGCACTTTTGCAGAAGCAACCAAAATCAACTCAGGAAATTTTCATGTTGTTCTTGTAAATATTGTACAATTGCAACCATCAAGTAGCTGATGGTACATCAAATCCAAACAAACAATAAACAAACTTATAAAATAAATTATATTTTGTAGTAAAATTACATTGAAATAATAAAATGTTTTCTCCAATGATCAGTTTTATTAGTACACATCTTTTTTTTTTTGCAATTTTCCAATTTTTATTATTCAATATATTTGCTTGCATTTTACTTATGGTATCAGTGTAAACATGAAAAATACCTACAACAGACTCTTGTTCTCTTTTTTTTTAACACGGAGAGAATTTCATACACACAGAAAAAAATACCAATGTAAAATCAACATGCAAAAAGTTTGATTCAACTTCATTCAAATCACATTAAATTTACAAGAAATAATATGTTGTTTGAGTGTGTTGGTGTTTATTTGCTTTGTCCATAGCTGCAATACTCATTTGTGCTGAGTTGTGCAGGTTGTTTTTGTATTGTTGTTGTTTTTTTTTTTGGCAAACAACAGTTTACTAGTCTTGCAGTCGGAGGATCGCAGATTAGAATCCTGGAGTTAAGTCAAAGTATTTTGTATTTTTTTTACTAAAACTAAAACTTTTCAAATAAATTGTACATATGTTAAATGATCAATGAAATAATGTTAAATTAAAATGTAATTCAAGATGGTACATATTAGTGTGTATCTTAAGAATATTTAAAGTTGTTGTGGCTGCTGGGGTAAGCATGTTGACTACCATGCGATGAGTTCCGAGTTCAAATCTTGTCCAGGGAAGCTAATTTATATACAAATATTTTTTTGATGTCTATGTCAATCACAAGTAAGTTAAATAATTAATAAAATACAATTACTACATTAAATTTATTCCAACTTGAAATAACTTTGCTTCAACATGATTCTTCATTTTGATTTTAACAGTACGTAAATGTTAAATCAACGTGAAATAAAGTTATTTCAAAAGGAACAATTTTCTTTGACAATTACTATAAATCATGTTAGATTAACATGAAACACATATGAAGCAAAATCATTGCCGAAAAAGATTTGATTATTAACCTTGTTTAAGTTGATTTTAAGTTGAAATTTTTCTGTGTGTAATATTTTCATTCTACAAAGTAGTAATACTTTGTATTACCGTGTAAGGACACCTTAACAAAAATAAAAATTAAGTGTTTAAAACGTGTTATAAGAACATTTAATAAAACAACACAACGGGGATGAAATATGTTTGTGTTTGTATTAAAATGTCTTTGCAATAAGGATACTTATTAACGTCACATAACTTATTATTATATGTACATAAGTATGTAAATATGTACATAGAAATTCCGTATGTATCAATTGACAAAATTAAACTTGTAATTTTGCCCTTAAAATAGATTCCTTATGCTATTCTATTTTCTTATAAAATGTGGGTAGTTAATTCTTTGCCATGGAAATTTGTTTATCTTTTCGCACTGCTGTTGTTTTTCTTTTGTTAAATTTTCGTCTGGAATTGCTTTTGAGGTCTAAAGATTATCTTAACTAGAAACCAATAAATTTTATCAAAAACAATTTTTTTTATTGTGTCGTATTTATTTGCAAACAAAGTTTTAAATACGAGCGAGAGCAGCAAGACGAAAATACGACTAACAGATCAAATACGAGTAATATTTGCTGATAAAAAACAATCAAGTAAAAAACTAAAAGAAAAAAAATTAAAGGATGCCATCAATATTTGTGCAATTGTCATGGAAACCCTCCTGTTAGTTGTGTACTTTGAGTAAAACACTTTTGGAAAATGTTGCCCCGTTATCTAGTGTGATGATGCATAGACAATCCAAAGATGTTCATATTTAAGGAGGAGCACTTTGAACTCGTACAGTGCGTTGTATAAAGAGTGCAACCTTTTTAAGTCACCAGTAAAAGTTTCCCAAAAGAGATATAAGATTGTGGTTTCATTAAATTTGAAATGTACACGTTTCCAAAAAGAACAAAAAGCTGCATTGTTTTAAAGCAAAAGGTAGACTGTCTGCTTATATAATATATATGAAGACTAGAAATATTGCCTAGTAAGGCTGTACACAACTCATGTGGCACCCTAGTGGACATTGCAAAAGAAAACTTCTTCATGGTAGAATATTTCAGTTTACAGAGTTTGCTTAATGTGTAATCTTATGGCTGGATTATGGCAACCGAACTTAAGCTTAAATTAGACGTGACATAGCCATAACGTAATAGCCATAACCAAACCAAAATTCAATTGATTTCTTTGGTGAGAGTGAGGGTGAGAGAGACTCGCCATAACTCTCACCATAGAAACCAATTGAATTTTGGTTTGGCTATGGCTATGGCGTTATGGCTATGTCACGTCTAATTCAAGCTTTAAGTTGCGTTATTAGTTGCCAAAAATGGTATTACGTGTGGTAAGTGTCAAGTAACAGCTGGTAATTTCAATTGCCATATTGGTAACCACACATATTTAGTTGCTGCATAGTTGTTACAGTAAATAGGTGGAAAAATTAAAAAGTAAGTAATATATTATTTTTATTTTTTAATCTGCATTTTTAAAAGAAAATATTCTTGTGGTTTTAAGCATTGTTTGCATTATTTTCAGTTGTCAATCTATAAAAATCATATTTTCGATAACTTTTTGGAAATCGGAGAAAAATTCCATACTATAATACCAATTTAAATTTCAGTTGCGTTGCCTATTAAAATTACAGCTGAAGTTAACTTGCCATACGTAATCGAGTCATTATCGTTGTGAGTCGATGTTTTTAGGGTTCCGTACACCAAAGGTGAAAAGGAACCCTATTGTTTTCGCTACTCTGTCAGTTTGTAAGAGCTACGAACCTGAAATTTGGCCGCTACAACAAGAAATACATAAGAGCTAAAAATTAAAGGGTGTTCCAAAACCGAGCAACGAAAAATGTTAAAATCCCATGTAAATTTTTAAGGTTAGTGTATTTTTATACAGACTACAACAATTAATACTAAAATTTAAAAAATTTTAATTAAAGGGTGTTTCATCAGTTAATGCAATTTTGACTATGTAATTTTGACAACTTGCTGTATCTTGGAAACCGTAAGAGCAAAACTCTTGAAAATTTCAAAAACGGTTAAACTAAAAAATCAAAAAATTATAAAATCACCAAACCGAAAAAAATACCCAAAAACAAAAAAAAAATCGCCAAAACGAAAAAAGCACCAAATTAAAATAAAATTCTAAAACTAAAATAAATCGCGAAAAACCGGAAAAATCGCCAAAATTAAAAAGTCGCCAAAACGAAAAAATCGCAAAAAAGAAAAAAAACCTAAATCAGAAAAAAGCGACAAAAACTGAAAAAAAATCGTTTAAACTGAAAAAAAAACTTCAAAAAAGCAAAAAAGGCTCATTAAAAAATGCTCAAAACTGAATGTACGGAACCCTTCGTGCGCGAGTCAAAGTCGCACTTCACAAAATTTTTTATTTTTTGTGTGCCATATGTTTGTTGTGTATATCTATGTATCTCACCCTTTCCTTATAGAGCCAAATTGGCGAGATGGATTTTGATTTCGTTTTTTTTATTTTAAAGTTAATTTTAGCAAGAGTATTCCTAACTATGTTTGAAGAAAATCGGTTCAACCTCTTAGAACTTGTGACATATTTTAAAGTTGTATCCTCTTGAACAGAGGGCGGGTCAATAAGTCCGTGACTTCTTGAATAAAACACATGTTTTATTTTTTATATACTAAGTTCACCGTTTCTCCTATTTTTGTTTATCCCTTCCGGAAATATGATTTGTTGAGATCATCAAAATAGGCATTTGGTTGTAAGATGACTTGTCGTTGGAGTCAAATCTCTTTCCGCCGAACAAGAATTAGTCATTCTGGGATAAATCTGGAGAATAGGGAGGATGAAGGAGCAACTTGTAGCCCAATTCATGGATGTTTGTCGTGGAAACTGCACATGTGTACACTAGACCGTCTCGCCTTACAGGCAAAACAAAAGTTCACCATACACGACCGAATATAAAGTATTGTTGCAAGGCAGTTTCAAAAAAAAAAATTATAATCATAAATATAAAATTTTTTATTTTTTTTTGCCGAACATAGGGGTCGCCAAAATACATTTTTCATTATATCCTCGGCATTTGCAAGTCGCCATTATATTCGTCAGTTGCAGAACGACGTTCAACACAGCTTATCCATGTCACTCTCAAAAAATGTAGTACATGAAACTGCCATGGCTGTCACCGATGAGCAACGCATGGACCACATTTTTTTCCAAAGTCGAGAGCCTCCAAAAACAGCCAACTTGGATCATATCATAATATGATTGGTTAAAATTCCATTATTTGATTTTACATAATTTTTTTTTGAATTCTTGTTGTATAAGTTGAGATATGATGTGTAAGTACTAGAAGAGGGTTCTTGAGGTCAATGACTATTACAGAAAAAAGAGAGCCTAGAGACAGAAGCATCGATATGTCATGCTTGTAAATCCGACTATAAATACCGAAGATATAACAAAAAATTTAAAAAGGCAACCCTTACATCCGTCAAAAAAACATAAAACATTTTTTTAAATAGTTCTGCTGGAATTATCGAAATACTTTCTTAACAAAAGTGCAAGGATTTTTTGCGAGCTTTAAATTTCTGACATTAAGGTTGTACATTAGGGTGGTAGGAACTGAGATGTAGTGGCTAAATACTAGAACGCGATATTTGAGGTCAATGACTATTAATGCAAAACATCGATATATCACACTTTAAGATCCGACAGTAAATGTCGAAGATATAACGAAAAATGTATTTTGCGACTCCTACGTTCGGCAAACAAATTTTTTTTTTTGAAACTGCCTTGCAACAATACTTTATATTCGGTGGTATATGGCGGACTTTTTTTTTCGAGACACTCTAGTATACATCCTTGCATTTTCCTGGAGGAAAATAACTTTCTTCTTGAATCGACCGAATAAGTTGGTGTAATGATCGCCATTGTACGTTTTCCTCTTTTGTAGGTAGTCCATGTGGGTTATACTTTAAAGATTGACAAATCCACCTTTGCTTTCTTTGGCGGCGATTCACACCGAGAAACCCGTTTTGACTGTTGTTTAGTCTTCGGGGTGTTGCGGTGCATCTACGTTTCGTCTACGGTTAAGAAACTGTGCAAAACCTGGTCCATATTGAGGTTAACCAACGCCAAACATTCCTGCGACATTGTCACACAGATGCCTTTGTTTTCGATTGTGATTAGAGGTGTAAAACTATCGATGCTATCCTGATAGCATCGAAGTTGCATGGTTCTCGTATAATGCCACATATTTATTTACACTGAGAATTCAAAATAAAATATTTTTAAACAAAACAAAACAAAATGAAATTTTGTTTGTCAGTTCAATAAATGACAAAACTCAAATAATTCTTTGAAAAATTAGTGAGATCTGCGGAAGAAATTTTCCCGTCATACAGTTATTTTTGTTTATGAAAAGCAACATATTTATATTTTTTGGTATCAGTGGTGTATCATTTACTATCGATAGCGGCTAAAAAATATCGATTGTTTTCAAGAATTAATCGATTGCAGAATTCAAACATAGATAGTCACAAAAAAAATTAACTATCGATAGTATCGATAGTGCCATCGATAGTTTTCCACCCCTAATTGTGAGCAAACGCATATCCAAGTGCTCATTCAAAATTTAAACCACCGATCCATGTGAGATAACTATTGCTTCAACAATCTCTCTCACTTTCAACCTCCGATCGGCTAAAACCATATCGTGAATTTTTTCAATTGTTTCGGATGTAGAGACTGGGTGTCCATAACGGCCACATCGAAATTCAGTAAACCACTTCTTTGCCATGGCTATGGATGGTGGAGAATCCCCATAGTATTTATCAAGCCTTGGTGTTTTCCGCAGAAAATAATGATTTTCTTCTCAAAACGCGCGGTATTCTGTTATCAACGGCTGTCAAACACAAACTAAATGACGCAGTTTGACAAATTTACACAGGAGTCAACTGACAGTTCCCTGTTGACAAGAGCAGTGTTCTTATTTCAATTAAGAGGCGGGAAATTCAAAAAGTCACGGACCTGTTGACCTGCTCGTATATGCGTTTATGGCACTATAGCTCCTAAACGGGTAGATCAATTTTAATTTACCCCCTGTTTCTACAACCCAGACGGTCGACTTGAGTATAAAATTTATATGAAAAACATTAATTTTTTTTAGTGGTTTTCATACAAATTTTCTAGGCAAGTCGCCTGCCTGAATTGTGGAAACAGCACATTATACATATACTACATATATATATATATATATAGGTTCCCGCCGTTCCTACAAGGAGCATAGGGCTTCAAATAGTCCAAAGTGTGTTGAATTTTTAAGCCAACTGTAAAAATAATTCATAAGATTGTGCTCTTATTTTTTGCAACAAATGCTAGGAAAGCTGCTTTCATTTCAATTCAAAAGAAAACTGCTGAATAAGCATTTTGTAAAACACCCGGTTAATAAGCTTCAAATGATTTAGTTGCGTAGTGACGAGAAACAGCAGCAGCAACAACTGGAAAATGTTTCCCAACGAAACTCCGTTCGCTTGATGGTCCGTCCATACATTAAATTGCTGAATACTTCCTTTAACTGGGTCACACATAAAATTATACACAAAGAAACAAAAAGCAAACTTTGATAAGCGTGACAAATAAAAGTTGGTATGAGAGAGGCAGGCGTTAGCTTTCATTTGAGACAGTCGCCCAAGAAGCATTTGCCTTCGTTGTTCTTCATCATAATGTAGCACGAAGATAAATATCACTCCCACTTTTTAAATATTAAATGTGTTGGTTGGTGTTTGTGTTGTTGGAGTCTGGTGGCAATAGAAGGAAAAATTATTTGTCAAACGGTAAACAAATATTATATCCTTTGTAGTTATGTTTACACGCACTCTAACACAAATACAACCCACCATTCATCCTAATGCATGAGTGAAGTGAATAAATACGTTTGCGATTGTAATTTACTATGCAGACTTTCACCATTTGATAACCGAAAAGGAAAGAAATAAAAAGTAATAAACTTTCATCTTTAGGTGATCGAAAATCGAAGAAAATATTTACTTAGCTTCGCTTTCTTGCGGCTGCATTTAAATACAAAATTAAACACAATAGAAATTTACAAATAATTATATTTATGCGTCACTTGATACTTTTATTGTCATGCACTTGTTTTTTGTACGTGTGTGTGTGTGTGTGTGTATGAGGGCATCCACAAAGTGGGAGTTCAAAGGAATGACTTGATTGCACAACAAGAGAAAAGTGGCAAACATATTTTATACCCGGAACGAACTTGGTTTTTCAAAGGGTTTTGATCTCATATTCGGTGTAATTTTTAATTAATTAATTTTTCATTACTTCCAAACTATAATTAAGTTTATATGTTCGTTTATCGTATTAATAGGTTTTCAAAATCCAACTAAAGAGCATAGAAGTGATCAAAATAGAATTCTCATTTAGTTCATATACTGGCAATCGTTTGCATAAGGAATTTAATTTTACCGATTCCCAGTAAAAAGACACTCCAAAGAAGTCATGCATATGTAGAGTTTTCGATCCGGAAGTAATGCAAAATTTTTATAATTTGTAATGATTTTTCCATAGTTACAAATGCAGGAGGTTAACAATTCGTCTCAATTCTTTTTTTTTTTTTTTTTTTGGTGTTACTTCATAACTTGTCACATTTTAGACCGATTGTAAAAATGCTTTTTTTGTCTGAGAGGGTATAGCTTCTCATTGGTCCCATTGTATTTTTTTATACTTAATTTTATGATATTCTATTTATTTGATTGCTGCGAAACCTATAAAACACCTTTGGTTCTTGTAATTAAACAATTTAAAAGTTGAAAAATGGGCGCGTTAACGCCCATTAAAATTTATTGTAATATTTCACGCGGTTCTACTTAAATGATTTTTACGAAACTTACCACACTTCTTGAGCTCTAAAATATACACAATTCTCCATTTCAAAAAATGGACGGAGTCATGCCCACACAGAGAAAACTGTGCCTACTAAATACCTCATAAAATAGAACAAAATTAATAAGAAATCTCTATGGTTTTTTTCAATAAGGAAATCTTATTAATTTCATAAAGAAAACCTTTTTGAAAAAATCAAGAAGAAATCTTGTAGTTTTTATCAGATTATCTTATTGATTTTTTCAATAAAAAAAACTTGCGTCTTTATTCTCTGTACTTATGTATTTTCATTTAAATTCTATACCATATACATATGTATGTATGTAGTATATTGTAGATGTTATTTATTTATACATACATACATACACATTATGTTATATTCTTAATTAACCTACTCAGCAAGTATTGAACCAGCAAACTTCTGACTGATAGACAAGCACTCTAACCAATATGCTAACAAGCAGCCTGAATAACCATTGAAATTATTGTGCAAACATTCTTATACAAAAATGAAAAAGATCATGAAAAAAATTGTCTCTGTCTATTTATAGGTATGAAATAACAAGACACCTCATAAAATCAAGAAGATTTCCTTATTAAAAAAACCAATAAGATGCTTTACACATAATCATATAGGAACCTAATAAAATCAAGAAGAAAACCTTATTTAAAAAATCAATAAGGTAGCCTAATAATATCAAGAAGAAAACCTTTTTAAAAAAATCAATAAGGTAACCTAATAAAATCAATAAGAAATATAGTTTACAATTTGTAAGAAAACTTAATAGAATCAAGAAGTTTTTCTCTACTGATTGTTTTTTTTGGTGCCAAAAATAACGGAAATTGAGTAAAAAAAGTTGTGAATAATAAGATTTCTTCTTGATTTTCTGTGGTTTTCTTCTTGATAAAATTAATTAGATTTACCACGTAAAAACAATAAGGAATCTCTATGAAAAAATCTTCGCTTATTTCTGCTGGGATACCCCTTAGCCTAAAAACGGTTCATAAAAAAACCCGTCTTGATTCTGTGAGGCAGTTTCTTCTCTGTGCATCAAAATTTACTATTTTATTTTAAGTGGTTCTACTTTACCGATTTTTACAAGACTTAACACGCACCCTGAGCTCT
Organism: Tachina lurida; assembly: GCA_944452675.1. NCBI lineage: Eukaryota > Metazoa > Arthropoda > Insecta > Diptera > Tachinidae > Tachina > Tachina lurida. The sequence continues at coordinate 44,141,070 of OX101753.1, forward strand.
GAGTCTAGGATTTAAAAAATGGGCGGAGGTACGCCCATTAAAATTTAATTTTATATTTCACGTACTTCTTCTTATCTTCTTCTATCAGATCTTTGTATTGAAGTCGGTTTTTTTTTGTGCAGAAAGAATATTGAGTAAAATTTCCTTTTTGGCGTTCTATTTATAAGAATATTTTCCTTTATGTAAAAGGGTAAAATGTTACGCATTTTCGCAATTCGTTTTTTTATACGAATTTAAATTTTTATGTAAATTTCCGTAAATAACTATTAATTTTTAGATAAAAATTTATTCATAAATGTCATTAATAAAATCGATTTTTAAAACGCCTGGTAAGTATTTTCAAAAACTAGAATGGAATTACAAAATTTTGTACGAGTAAAATAAAATTTTAATTGTTTTTCTGTATATTAAAAACATGGATTTTTTAGAAGCAATGAGAATGTAATTCCTTAAGATGACTTCCAATTTTTTCACTGGTTTTTAAACTAATATTTTTCTAACGAAAATAGTTATATATTGATTGGCCACATTACACTATATATTTATATGAAAGGAATAAATGTTTTTTCAACGAAGACACGGCGGAAAAGGTGGATTCGGGGCATGGATTGCCATATCGTACTATTTCACTACGGACTTGGTATTTGAAATGAAGAAAATTAAAGGAGGTAGCATCGTACAAAAGTATATTACAAGGCGTATTTTCACAATTTCATCTACCAACACGGCAATATTCCAATACACACTGTAAAACAGTGAACTCGAGAACTGGCCTCCATATTCTCCGGATCTTAGTATAATAATGGACAATTTCTGGGGTTGGATTGTTAGAAAAGTAAACAGCGCCACAGTGGGTGATTTTGGAAACAAAATGGAATAATCTAATCACACACCATTTAGGCTGAAGTTAGGTTAGGTTGACGAGAGGAGTCATTACACCATGTGTCAGTATTGGTCTGTTACGCGCTCTCATATGAATTAAAAACGAACTCCCATTTTCATAGGAACTCAGTATCATTTACGTTGTCCCTACAAATTTTGTACTCAATGCGTCTCAGGTGGGCAATTTCCGGGAAGGTGTCATCCTCAAACAACGGGATCTCGGCAGGGCAAAAGCTGTACAGTCACAATGTCCTTCATGTATGGCCTGCTTTCATTATTATGTGTGGCTCCAATCCGGTACAACTGCACTTGCAAGTTAAAGTGCTCCGTTAAGACGCCTTTTCTAGCTCGGCTTAATGAATTTCAACACAACCTTGCTTTTTTCTTTCAGGTCGCCACATAGAACCTTTGAGGACGGGATATTAACAGCTGATTTATTTGATTTATAAATATAAGTTAGGAAAAAATGTGTACATAATATTTAAAGCTTAGGCTAAAAATTCCGTACGGAATATTTTAAATGGAGAAGTAACACTAAGGCAATTAATGCCTACTATAATTACAAGGTTTTACCTTCTTTAGGAAAACGATAAAGATAGAGAAGACAGCTGGGGAAGGGAGATATAGAGGAACCCCTCATTCTTTTTACAACTCTTCTTTTTGCACATTTTTAATAAGGCAGTGCTGCAGCGCCTCTGCTGTCAATGAGGCGTTTTAAATTTTCGAAGCTGTGCTTAGTGGTCACATTATTATTTATTTAATTCGCCAATGATTCTGCTACACAATAACGACGAAGAAGGGCACTCTGATATTGCATTAGGATTAGTATTCGATGGTGTTGTTGTTTAATGACTTTTTCGGTGACAGGGCTCAAATCCAAGACCTTCGGTTTGTAGTCAACGTACTAACTACTTCAACCAACGCCACCCTCCTGTCTTCTTACAACCAAGATACATTAGCTTTAGGTACATTAGATGCAACTCTGCGCTTTTCACAAAGTAATCGTCACAAAATTATAAGCGCTAACCAAGGCAAATTGTCAAATGTTCGTTATAAACGTGTTAACAAAAAATCAGCTAATGAGTAATCTCCCTAATGCGTGTACCTATTTGATGTACCTTGGTTACGACAACTTATGTAAACATAGCAACAAACATTTTTAAAATTGTTGTTTCGATGCTTTTCAAATTATGTTTATGTATGTATGTACGAGTATGTATTAAAAGATTTTCCAATAATAGTTTAATTTAATGTGTTTTTGGTTGTTAAGATCGGAAAAAGATATGAGCCAAACGGCCGCCATTGCAACGCTACTGACTATATTCTTTAAATGAAATTTTTCATCACCAATTCACACATTTGAGGCTGTATGTCGTCAATTACGTCAAAAATTCCATATTTGAGGTCTGGAATTGATTATGGGCCATTGGTACGGATTTTATAATCCACGTAGCCTCAAAGAAAAAATTATAAAGTAGTTCACAAGATCACGGTAAGGAAATTGTTCGCACAAGAGAACTTGTCGGTAGCAATTCTTGAGCGATGTGGATGAGTTCGATACCTCACATCACTTAATTGTCACAGCAGCTCAAATTTTTTCAGCAGTTTGTCAAATGCTGGTCAAGAAGGTGCTTCACAACGAACGCAAATGTTTTAGTTTTGTGAAGTGTGGCTGTGAAGTTTTCACAATTTTTGTAGTGAATTTTAATAATTTCAATGCGTTTTTTCCATATTTTTCGAGTAATAATAGCATAGTTCTTAATTGGTATCTTTCAAGTTAGTTACAGCTTGAGTCATGATGACAACTGTTAAAATGGAGGGAACATTCCAAATGAAACGTCTTATTGGAACAGCCTATATAATTTTATTAATTCTTACTTTATTTAAAGAAGGTATATTCAGAAGACATCATAAAATCAACTCAATTGTACAAAGATGTAGGAAAATTAAAGACTTTATTAAAAAATTTAATATATCTTACCCAAATAAACAGAAGACATTTTCTTCGATACATTCTCATCAATATAAGTAACGCCTAAAGTGAACAGGGGAGAAGCTCCAGCACCATGCAACAGTTGAGCAACAAAAAATATCCAAACAGCCCAGGTTAAATTTTCAGTATTATCAAATTCACTTTCCGTCGATGTGTTTTTCAATTCACATGGCTATGTATTTTGCAATGAGATGATATAACATGTTACATTTTCTTATTATTTTTGACGATTGTTATGTAAAATAATTATGTATATGTACCTGTATAGTGTCGTTATTGCTATTTGAAGGCGAACATATATTTGTGGTAGACATTGTAGCACGATATGGCCCGACCAGAAAATGTGGCAAGGAAAATGTCAGCGAACCCAATCCCAATAATATTATGCCCCAGGCAATTATACGAGGCTTTGAAGCGCCCACACGACCTCCAAAATATGTTACTGGTACTAGACATAAAAATGAGGCAATATCATAACCGCTTGCCACGAGGCCAGTTTGACGTGAACGTAATCCAAAGCGTCTCTCTATTGTTGTTATAACGACATTAATAAAGCCATTAACTATAAGTCCTGCAAAGAATTACATAAATGATTGTTAAAAATGAGTTCAAAACAAAAATATCAACTAAAAAGTGAACTGAGATTAAAGCTTGAGTACTTTAGGATTAAAGTACGATTGGTTTCCCAGCAGAAATCAGTTCATATTTCTGGGGATCGCTTGCCGCTATACCTTTTTTAATGTGCGCAATATCTCGTTAGAATCTTTAACTATGCTAACCAAATATGCAGGATTTTTTTTTTAATGGCACGTTGCATGTGAATTTTCGATGTGAAAGAAAAAGTACTTGTACCAGTTCTTCGTAATTGGGAGCCCTTATATTTCCAATAAAATTGTGACCAACTTAGATTTGAGCAATTCTTTAAAGATATCTCATATCTGGGTACACACAACTACGCCTTCCTTCGATTTGGTCTCTAATTATGCACATGTTAGTTAATTTGCTTATTTTTGCTCTACTTAAGTCAAACTTTTTTGGTTTGTTACTATTAAGTACATTTTATTAATTTTTACCACAGGCCCATGACTTTTAATTTTAGTTAATTTTAATTATTATTGTTCGAACTTCACTTGTTTCTATCACCCGTATTCTAAGCTCTGTGACAAAATAAAAATTATAACAAATGACAATTTTTACATTGCTTAAAATATAAAAATTGTCATTTGTTATAATTTTGTCATTTGTCACTAAGTTCAGAATAAGGGGGTATATTTATGATTTGATGAGGCTAAGGTTCGTATCGCTTTGTAAGCCAAATTACATGTGATAATTAGTAATTAAGAAATAATACCAAAGTTAGTTACGAGTAACTAACATGTGCATAATTAGTAAAGAACAAACGACAATGGCAAGACTGTTGTAGACTTAGAGATGGTAAAATTGAGCTTTTATTAAAAAAAAGCTTTCAGAAAATTGAAATAAGATGAATCAATACAATTCACATATTCCATTTGCAATAATGGCTGAGTATACAAAGAAGAAATCTACATCAACTGACACCACACACAGTGGACCAAACACAAAAAAACGCTGATGATGAAGGTTTAGTGGCCTTCGGAAACAGCTAGTTGTTCCGTTCAACTATGTGCTTGTCAGAATATTTACAACTAATTTTGGTGTTAATTATCACATGTAATTTGGCTTACAAAGCCATACGAACTTTAGCCGGATAAAATCATAAATATAAAAAAGTTAAATGTTTGCGTTTTTAATTTTTTACAAAGTTTTGCATTAAAAATATTTTTGTTCGCCACTAATTTTGGAATGACTCCGAAACCGTTGAAAATCTAAAGAAATTTATATGAGTTTGATTTAAGACAATTATATTTTGCATCTTTAAGTATTTAATTTATTAAAATCGAGCAAAACGTTATCGTGACCGTCTTGTTTATGGATTAATATTAGCACACCCATTAAAAAAAATATGTACGGCAAAAACAAAAACTGCAAACGGATTTCAATTTAGGGCACAAATGTCCATATAAAATACACATTTTTATTAAAAACAAATTTTGCAGAGTAGCCTTATATATACACAATATATTAATTCCTCATATTCCAAATTCATTCAAACTATCTCCGTCCAAGTAGATAGGCATGGGTGCTTGTGAAATACTGATTATGGGTGCTTAAGAAATGCTGATGTCCCACAGGACATGATGGAATAGTGATAATGTGGTAATATAACTAGCTGGAAGAGGACAAAAAAGGGGGTTGTTGAAACTAAACAAGACCGAACTAGGACAGTTGACCGGCGTCCTAACGGGGCACTTACCATTTTGGATCCACAGATAACAATGAATGCATAACATGCATGCAAGACATCGAGGTAATGGAGTACTTTCTTTCTCATTGATGACACCTTACCGGACATTACCCACCTTAGAAGTGTTGACTGGAAAATTTTGAGGGACTATGTAAATGATACTGAGTTCCTATAAAGGCCTATACCAGCTCATGTGAATGTCTTCTGACATGACCGTAATAAATATTCTCTAGAACCTTACCTAACCTAAACTAATTGAATTTGAGGTTGTGACTTAATGTTATGTTAGTTTAGGAAGGGCGGTGCTTTAACGCGCCTTTGTTCGGATATACAGTTGGTTTCATTGTGATTCTCTTCTATTGGCCAGTTAATAGTAATATTTAACCCCCATTTGTACCCAGAAGTGCCCACGATAAAGCCCCTGATATACTCCAGTTATATATTTACTGATATCACTAATCCTCTCATGGAAAGTCTGCTCAGCCATCCAAGCCTATGACGTTGCAACTACGGGGAGTGGCAGATAATATGTTTATTGGTTTCTGGTTCCTCTTCATCCCTGGCATCATACAGGAATCTGGAGTGCAAATTTCTCAAATGCTGGTTCTTTCTCTAACCAAAATGACCAGTCAATGCACCTATCACGACTCGCATCGCCTTCCTATTCCTCGAGACTCTACAATCCTCCCTACTTCCCTACTAATGAGCTATCGGTAATTTTACCAAGCTGTCGCAAATTCCCTCATCTAACGCCGACCCTTTTCTTGACAGCTTAATGGAAATTTCATTTCCCTGAACACTACTGTGGTCAGAAACTCACCATAGTCTGACACTATATTTGTCCATAAGCAAGTGGAGAAGAACTCTCCTACAGTCACTAATAAGTTCCGATTTAACATTGTGTCCCTTCAAAGCTTTAGCGCTGTCTGGCTGTCGACGTAAAAGGTTAGCTTTTCGTGGTGCTGAGAATCACCAAGATCTCAGCTTGAAAAACGAAGGAACTACGAATAGATATAGACACCATCCCCTGCGCCTTCCCTCTTTTTGGCTCGTCTGTAAAGACCGCACTACCCTCATATATCGGATTACTTTTTGATTACTTTTGATTCTTTTTGATAATTTTTAGTAATTTTAAGTAATTCAGATTACTTTTCCATTATTAGTAATCGTAATCACGATTACTAAGCACGAAACTGAATAAAATCGTAATTTAATCAAATTAGTAATCATTACAATTAGTAATCATTACTTAACAGCTATGAAATAATCACAGATTCTCTTTGGTAAACAGAACTATTCCATAAGTGCTTATTCTGTACTAAAGTCCTATTTCCAAAGATATATTTTGTAATATATATTTTTAATAACATAACTTGTTTTTTTTTGCGTTATATCAATGCATTTGGTTTTGCATTTACATATAGTATATATGCATTACTATTATATAAATAACTGAAATCGTATTATTTTTTTTGACTAATGTGTTTAAAAAACGTTATTATTTAATCGATCTCATGAATTATAATTTGTTTTTGTTGAAATAAATTAATATAAAATATATTTTGTATTGTATTCTACACTGAGCGGGAAACCGAAAAATTGTTCCCGCTTCCCGGGAAATGAAAAATCTGGGAAAAGAAAAACTCTAGTCCAGTGTTAACCAAGCCCCGAACGCACGCACACACGCAGTCAAAGATATTATGTGCTTGTGTGCGGTCGCAAACAGAAGCAGAATTATTGAACATTGTTGCTCTGTGTGCTTTTGTGTTCATTACGAAAAAGAAACAAAAAACAAAGCCAAACAAGCGTGCGTGGTGTTACTTTCACAAAGCTTGAGCAGAGACTGATGTTTTGAAACGAACAAAGTTGTTGTATACATGTGAATTGCCGACCGTGTCTGTATGAAAAATACGATTATTGACTGCCTCGCGAGGCTATGGAGTGGTTATCACTGCTCTAGTCCGATAAGACATGGACAGGGAGGCAGTCGCCAGCCATCTTTTCTTGAACTGTTATTATGAAAAGTACTCCCTAAAATATTTTCTTGAGACAGGGTACAAGGTTCCAGAGTTTCAAAATTACCATTCCAATACATTTCACACAAATACACCTCGCCACAAAAATTAATTGCAATAGTATAAGAAATAGCACTTTTACAATCAGCTGTACAAAGCAGATGTACTTACAAGCAGTTGCACTTTTTATTATTATATTTTTACCTTCTCGTGTAAAGTTGCAGTATTTAAGTTCTACTTGTGACCAACGATATATACATATTTATGTTTTAATCGATTAAATATCAATTTATTTTCATAGAAAGTCACGTTTTTATAAATTTATTTCTTCCTTTACATACATTAGCCTTAAATTAATAAATACTCGTAGTATGTAGTATCTCTTAAATACCCACAATTGCCGACTACTCAAAGATCATTATAAAATTTCTTATTTCGAATGGTTTAAAAATAAAGTTGAGAGAGTTTTAAGTTCATTTGAATGTTTAAGTGTTCCAATGCAACCAAGTTGATAAGGCAGACATAAATAAATTCGCCAAACCGAAGTGAGCAAAAGTCATACAGGATTTAAATTAAATAGAAAACAGAGTTTGTATTTGTATGGTATTCGTTTTTTATTGAAACATGAAATAAATAGTGCAGGATTGTACATATATGGAATAATTCATCTAGAGGACGATTTTAAGCCCACCACATTTGAAACGTTCCACAACAGTCCGCACGGTTTTGCATGAAGGTTCTGAATTCTGCATATACCAGAAATGCACGGGAATCCCAACTGGAAACCGTGCAACTATTCATATTGAAAATATAAAAGCATTTTTAGATTGCATTGCTATTGTATATTGTTTGCATCTTCTAATAGAATGAGTCATAAGATTTTTTTTTGTGATACGAGTAGCATTTCAGATTTTCAGAACTGGCAGCTTTTCAGCTATGTATGTTGGAAATCTTACAAATTATATAGTAAGACAAAGTCATGCACCCACTGTAGTGATCCAGAGAGAGTTTATATTGGAAATCGAACCCAAGATTACCAGACTGATGGACTAACTGGTGGGTAGACTGTCTAGAGGGGTACCGCTATTTATATTTTTAATTACTTATAATAATAAAAGAATATAATAACTTAATTAGTATACCATATTAATTAATTTAATCGTACATATATTAAATTATTTTATTATGTTTATAAAGTAAAAGAGAGAATTTTGAAAGTTTTGCTTTGATGAATTAAATTCAACTATTTGAATACTATTTATTCAATTCATTAAAATCAGCGTAAGTTCTCATTAGAGGACTAACCTAGTGTATAGTTTCTACGGTGACAGTAATTATAAAACAAGTTACTATGTCGAAGACAACTATTCGGTACATTAAAGGGAATTCCCTTCAGTAGGATATTAGAATCTTTATAACAATTAATTATGGCCTATATTCCATCTTACAACAGATGTATACAAAATTTTCGTTATATAAGTATCTGAAAAACCAGCAACTTCTCCCAATAAGCTGTTCGAAGATGTTGACTGCTGAAATGCTTATTTGTGTATAGCTTTTCGTTTATTTGCTTTTGCTTTGACAGCGACAGTTTGCATTTTAAGATGCAGAAGCGTAAGTAGAAGAAAACGAAATTACACAATTGAGAAGCGTTTAAACGCTACATCTGAGTAGAGATGACAAATTGGATTCAGAAAAAGAAGAATTTCTCAATTCGTATATAGGTTTTTATGTGTATATTTTGTTCCTGAAGTCCATCGTTCACTAGTCGCTTCTGCCATGTGGTTTCACTGTCTAAAAACTGGGCCGGACCACGCTCTGACAAATTCGTTCCTAGTTCTATGTACTTCTAACTATTTGATTGCAACGAAATTTCAGATAATTCCTTAGCCTCTTGCAATGACACAATCTGATGTTAGGAAAAGTCCATGCCCAAGAAAACTTAACAAACGTCTTGGTCTCTTAAGATGGCACAACCCTGCATTTGGAAATTTGGGAGAAAGTATACACAAAATAACATACCAATGTAAAATCACCGAAAAAATTTTGATTTCAAATCATATTAAATTTACGAGAAAGAAATAATATGTTGTTTAAGGGTGTTCATGTTTACTTGCTTTATTCATAGCTGCAATACATTGTTTTGTTTAATTGTATGACTTGTTTTTGTGTTGTTGTTATTTATAATGGTGTTTTAAATGGCCGAAAAATTTCACATTACCAGCGAAAACTTCCTGCTGCTGTCTAGTAGGCAGTGTACTAGTAATGTCGTCGAAGGGTCACAGTTTCGAATCATGGAGACAAGTCAAAGTAGCTTCGTAGTATGTATGTTTATAAATAATAACTTTTCAAATAAATTTTATGTTATATGATCAACTTAATAATCTTCAATTAAAATTTTGTTCGTAATGGCATATATATATAGTGTGTACCTAAATAATATTTAAAGTTGTTGTGGCTGCAGCGGTAAGCGCGTTGACTACCACGCGATTAGTTCCGAGTTCAAATCTTAGCCGCGGATATATACCATACAAAAATGTGTATCTGGTGCCTGTCCCACAATTACGTAAGTTCAAGAATTAATAAAATAGAATTACTACATTAAATTACATTCATTTTGTTCCAACTTGAAATAACTTTGATTCAACATGATTCTTCATTTTGATTTTAACAGTACGTAAATGTTAAATCAACGTGAAATAAAGTTATTTCAAAAGAAAAAAGTTTCTTTGACAATTACTATAAATCATGTTAGATTAAGATGAAACACATATGAAGCAAAATCATTGCCGAATAAAAGATTAAATTAACCTTGTTTATTTTGATTTAAAATTTTTTTTTGAAATTTTTCTGTATGTTTAATTTGTTTTTTGTGCTTCCGCAAAATCTATTTCTACGAAACCTTGCATATACCTGCTATCCTGGTAATGACTCGAAGAGTAGTCAAAACTAAGATATGTAATTATATCCATCCGTTTCCTACGAAGCTTGCTTCATATATTAGTCTCTTGGTAAATATTATCAGTGCTGCCACATTTTTTCTGCTATTTTAACAAGTTTAGTGAAAATTAAAATTTGTGAGACATTTTTAGATTTAGTTGAACTGTAGTGAATTTTAATCAGAAATAATTTCTTAATCAGGCTTGAGTTCAGTAATTTCAATTCTTATTGAATGAAATATTTTTATTAATTAATGTGAGTATCTAAAGGAGAGAAGAAAAATTAAACTAGACTTTATTAGCTGGGGGAAATACCGATATTTTTCTGTGCAGCCACGCACTTCATCAGCACCCATGTCTATCTACTGGGGTAGAGATTATTATTAACATCAGCTATTTAACTTAAATTTCTATGAAATGGAATATGAGAATTGATTGTGTATACAATTATTGATTTACCTTTGGCAAACACATTTGTAAGTATCACTATTCATTTTCTGTTTTTCCATTTTCTATTTAGGTTAGCAGGAAGTTATATCACTCTACCTATGTATGTTTAACTATTATTACTTATCTTTTACGATAATCACATTAATTATTTTTACTTATTCGATGCACCATCGGTACATACATATAAGTATTATTGTAGTGGCTTTATGTTACTTTGTTTTTGCTTTCTACAGTTGACTTCGCTTTTAAGCATTCTGAAGCAGTGATAGCCAAGTGAACAGTGATCGCTAAGTGAACATATTTTTGTCACGTGCCCATGATGAATTAAATGAGACATTTTTAGATTTAGTTGAACTGTAGTGAATTTTAATCAGAAATAATTTCTTAATCAGGCTTGAGTTTCATTTCATAGAAATTTAAGTTAAATAGCTGATGTTAATAATAATCTCTACCCCAGTAGATAGACATGGGTGCTGATGAAGTGCGTGGCTACACAGAAAAATATCGGTATTTCCCCCAGCTAATAAAGTCTAGTTTTATTTTTCTTCTCTTCTTTAGATACTCACATTAATTAATAAAAATATTTCATTCAATAAGAATTGAAATTACTGAACTCAAGCCTGATTAAGAAATTATTTCTAATTAAAATTTGTCTCAAAGACATTTAGTTCAAATAAGAATTTAGAAAAAACAAATACATACATACATACATATGAGCCGGATTGAAAACAGGTACCCAAAAAGTAAAAATTAGACTTTTCCATTAAAAAATTAATCAGACTTAGAAAAATAACATAAAAGAGTAGCATATACGAGTATTTTAATGTTTTATTTGATTTGACTCTAAATTAATTTTGACTTTTGAATACTGTAGTAGCTCGTTTCTGTAACGAATGTGAGAAGCTTCCGAGTCGACAAAATTGTTACCATTTCGTAAAACACAGGATGATTAAGAAAACTATCGCCCCTATTGCCGTTTTTAACTTAACACAGTTTGGTCTACTGCGAAGCAAACCAATTTTCACACTTCTTTTGTATTGTGAGTCACAACTGATTTTCATGTTATGCCACTACACAACTACAAACTCAGCCTTTATTTAAGTTGTGAATGGCAACTCTGATGTAAAAGTTGTGTTGACTCACACACAACCAAACTGAGTTGAGTAGAGAACGGCAATAGGGGCTTACATTATTTAAGTCTATTTAAGTTTTTTTTTTTGAATAAACCTGTATAAAAGAGGACAACAATATATTTATTGATTTTTTCTCGATATGAAAACTTCTCACAAGTTACAGAAACGAGGTACAGATTTCTAAAGAAAGTCCAGTCATTATTAGAAAAGCTTTTTCAATTTAAGCTCATTCGATTACCCCAAGTAATATTGGTTTCCAATCAAAAATACTTCCTGCAACCTAAGCGAAAAATTCTTTCCATGAGAACAACTTCAAACTTTAATTTTTTTCTTTGTTTGGTTCATTTGGGCTTAACTTCATATTTTGAGGAATATTTTAACTAACAAATAACAATGATAAATCAGAGATGGTTAATTTGGGCTTGCATTCCAAAAAGCGTACAATCAGTAAATTATAATATGTAACAGGAATAAAAACAATTCAGTCGTTAAGCAGCTCTGGGTCGGAGAACATTTCTCGCGTCATCGTAATTATTTCTTAAGTGCGGTCACGCTTGTGTGTCTTGTTTGGCCTTCGAGAGTTTTTCGTCTAGCTCGCACTGCTTGACTGATCTGCCACGGATAATCGTATAATCTTGCGGTTTTTTGCTACTTCCTATGTGAGGGCATAGGCCGTGTACAGTCAGTCACAAAACTTTTTTAAAATACTGTTAATACTGTTACTCCGCCCATATTTGTGCAACTCCATATTATGCAAATTTACTTTGTACAATATGTCAAATAAATAAATAAATAAAAATAATTAAAAACAATTCACTTATTCCATTTGCGCTGAAAAAAGGCTAAAAATTTTAATTGACTGACACTACACACAGTGAATAAAACACGAGAACGCTGATAACGAAGGTGCAGTAGCCTTGGAAAATAACAAGTTCCGTTTCGCTATTTTTTACCTGAAAGTTTACAATTGTCTTTTGGTGTTATTTGTTCCTTAAAATTATCACAAGTAGTTTGGCTTCCTCATCCTTAAAACCATATAAAAAAAGAAAAATATGCTAGAAATTGTTTGTGTTATAAAAAATCAAATATATCAAGCAATACATATTTTATAACCCATGGTTGGTCCATTAACACGTTACCGGGCAATAGAAATTAGTTGTTGGAAAGTAAAGGGACATTTTGCAACTATATGTGATAACGGTTTGTATTTCAATTGAAACCTCATAATATGAAAATAAAATGTTTTTTAAAGGGTCTTTTAAATTATATTTCAATACCTTATAAGGCATTTCGAGTCCTCATACCTGAAATGATGAACGACGGCATTTCCCGTCATGTAGTTTATTTTTTATTTTGTTCGAAGGCCTATGCCGACTTGTCCGCCAAGGTGTTAATGTCCTTCCTCTTCGAACTTGTACTTCAGAAGATATAGATCTATAGCTATTATTTTTGCCTTAGACTCGCTCTACTCTACTACTGCAGCTGTAGCTAGAGTTACAATTGGACTGTAATAAGAGGAATTCCTGTTATTGTAAAAGCATTTATGAACAACTCGCCATTACTGCGGTATCTTTAATATTTAAACTTTTGTTAAAGTTTTAGGGATGGTAAATGCTTATTAATTTTCTTCCCACCACTAGCAGATTATTTATTATCATTTGTTTTCCAAAAGTGATTAAATTGAAACCTTAAATTCAAATTATATTTAAAAAATCATTAAATAATTTTCCATAGTGGGTGTGCGTATTATTATTTTCTTTCTTTTCTATTCATGCTGACTCCTTTGGTGTCAAGTTGTATCATAATTTTTGGTACAACAGTTCAATAAGCTATTTAACAATGCATTGAAAATAATCCTCTTTTATTTATTATATACTTTCAAATTAAGAACGCAATCAAATACATTCGCACATTGAAATGAAAATTCCAAAAATTAATTCAGTCAGTTTTAGTCGTACATTTTTAGATAAATATGAAAATTATTGCGGTAGATACTCATGTAATTATACAAACTTACTAGTTCTATTGAAATGAAAGCCGCAGATAAATTTGAAAACAATTCAGGATTGGAAACAAAAAAAAAAAAAACAGTCGATTATAAACAACTTAAATACCTCTTATTTCGTATCAAAATCAACAAGCAGTAAGTCTTTGGTTCCCAAACCTTAAAGTCTCGTAGACCTCTTATCGCTTTTCAACTTTTAAATTTTATCCAAATTAAAATTGTTCGAAGAATATCGTTGAAATTAAAATTCTAAAATTCTGCTCCATATATGAAATAAAGTTTTATTCTAGTTGAAGCATCACTTTTAATCATTTTTAACAACTATTGGAAAAGATTAAGCTTAAAATAAGTTCTTAAACAATTTAGTCGAATAATTTATAACAATATTCCTATTCAAAATAGAGCTGTTAAATTTCGATTACGATTAGTAATCAATTAGATTACATTTAAAAAAGAATTGTAATGATTATATAATTGCCTTCAAAAGAATTTCTAACAAGTAATTGATTACGATTACTTATAATAGAAAAGTAATCTGAATTACTTGAAATTACTACAAAATAATCAGAAGTAATCAAAAAGTAATCCGACTATTTTCAAAGATTACTTTTGATTATTTTCAAACATTTTGACAGAAATTTATAAAATTAGATGTTTTTTGTTTAAGAAATTCTTAACATATTGGGTTATATAACAACACTAATAATATCAATCTAAAAAAAAAAAATTTAAGAAAAACATAAAGTGAAAATTGTTGCTGGTGGTTAAGCATTGTCAATATGCATTCCATTGTCGCTTTGACAAAACGTGAGTAGACTTCAACCACACATTTTGAACAGCCACAAACTTCTTATCTTATTCACAGACTTTCAAAAAATGATTTGAGGATTCACAAAAAATATTTTTTGAAAATCACAAAAGAAATAAATTCAGTCAAGTGCGACTTTGACTCGCGTTTTTTTTTTTAATTTTTGACGTAATGTTTTTTTTTGTTTTTTTTTCGTTTTGGCGATTTTGTTCATTTTGGCGATTTTCCGGTTTTTTGCGATTTAATTTCGTTTTAAATTTTTTTTTAATTTGGCGATTTTTTTTGGGGTTTTTTTTTTGGTTTGGCGATTTTATAATTTTGGGATTTTTTTATTTTATCGTTTTTAAAAATTTCAAGAGTTTAGCTCTTACCCCCGTCTAGACTGGCAATAAATTGACGAACATCTATATATAAATAGGCAAGTGAAAAAAGTTAAGAACCATTTTAACTGACTTAAACTCAACGTATTCGCTTATTTTTTTTTTTTTGTTAGATAGTTTGTCAATAGGAGCAGTGCAGAATGTATTTTTTCTTCAACATTTTTGTGTCTAAGAGAGTTAAAAATAGTTAAGAATATTAGCCAATCATAAAGCCATGATCTCTCTTTCTCTCTTAATTTGCTAAAAAAAAAAATTACAACAATTTGGCTTGGCAACTCCATAAACACTCAGAAGGAAAAACGTATTTTATTTGTTCATTCTATTCTTATTTCCATATTTGTATGTACTTAAACGATTATTGCTGAAACTAATAAAATTTGGATATTTAAATAACGAGTGGTACTGTATTATTTTTCTTTAGATGCTTAAAAATAATATATTTTTTAATTATTAATAACTTTGATTAAAGTTAAATTCACCTACAGCACAAAGTAAGTTTTTTATTGTTGGTTTATTTTGTGTGCGTTTTGTTTTTGTTCATTGTTTTCATTATTTTTCTGTGCTTTAAGTTACTGAACATACTGGAATGTTGGAATAATTCGTACATACATATGGGGTCTTTCTCAAAGAATAGGGAATAGAAACATTATTTGTAACAAATGTTTTAATGGCGAGTCTAACATTTTAGAGAAAAAGCGTTGAATGAAAAAATAAACTAATATTTTTGTTTTGGGCAATAATAATGAATATGAAGTGAAAGCACTAGGAGCAAATATCTAATTATATTTAGTTCAAAAAGCGAACAACTTTTTTTAAATAGTTTGCTTAAAATCTATTCTTATTTATGCCGATAAATGAAATTTTAAATTCGTATTTAGTAGTTAAGAAAGTGGTTTAAGAGAGTGGTTTACCCTGGAGTCTATACATATGTATGTATATTTGAATATAGTTTTTAAATTGTGTTTTAAATTCATCAAACGTTAAATAGTTTCATTCTCTTCTCCACCTCTGTGCGTTAATGGTTGATTTTCAACCACTGGGCGAACACTAGTATGTATAAATATTACAGCAAATGTCAAATTATTGATATTGCCAATGGAGACAACTTATTGCCAGTACTTGCAATAATTGCGGCAATAATTGTCAACAGTTTTTCGTTGACAATTATTGCGAACATAAAACGTCAAACTCGGTGTTAATTTATGTTCGTCTTTTCTGTATTACATTTGACATTTAGATAATATTAGTGAAATTGAGAAAATATACATATGTATGTATATTAAAAAAGGGAAATAGTCTCTTAAAAACGTGTGTAGTGAAATAAATTGTATTGCTATAAGTTAATATATATAAAAATTTGTTGGATTAACCAGATATTTACAAATGAAATATATGTTTTTTCTGCACCTTCCTTGTTGACTTTTTCAAATTATTTATATTGCCAACATATATATTGCCAGTCTAGACGGGGGTTACGGTTTCCAAGATACAAGTTGTACAAATTACATACTCAAAATTGCATTAACTGATGGAACACCCTTTAATTTAATTTTTTTTAAATTTTAGAGTTAATTTTTGTAGTCTGTATAAATATACACTAGCCTTACAAATTTCCAGTGTATATACATACAATTGTATGTATATTACATGGGATTTTAACCTTTTTCGTTGCTCGTTTTGGAACATCCTTTCATTTTTATCTCTCATGTACTTGATGTTGTAGCGGCCAAAGTTCTATACACTGTGTCAAAATTTCAGGTCCGTAGCTCTTACGGTTCTCGAAAATAGCCTGTGACGGACAGCGTAGCGAAAACAATAGGGTTGCTTTTCACCTGTGGATTTACGGAACCCTAAAAAGTGATGTTGTCTCCACTAGGAGACTCAGTTGGGTCCATTGTGATTCCCTTCTGTTAATACCCGCTAGTTAAAATTTAACTCCCAATTGAACCCCGAAGAACTCCAATTATCTGCCATTAAGCTACTGAACTTCCATGATGAAGGCCCTGATATCCTCTAGTTTACACTTACTGATATGACTAATGCTCTTAGTCATCTAAACCTATGACGTTGCAACTTAGGGCGCAATGGCAGATACTATGTTCAATGGTTTCATCCTCGCACATCCGATAAAAATTTAGAGTGCCCGTCTCCCAAATGCTGGTCCTAGCTTTGGCCGAGCAGTGACCAGTCAACCCTGCTCGCTACTACTAGCATTTCCTTCCTATTCATATCCAGTAGCAGTTTGGATCTTCCCGAGTCAAGTGTTGTCAACATAGCCCTTGAGACTCTACAATCCTCCCTGGTTGGTTGGTTGGTTGGTTGTTTTACGTGGCTGCCTACTACACGCAGCTATTCAAGTAGAATCTAGATGATTTGAAAGGACCACTACACTCATCGATGTTAACCTATGTAGAATCGTATCTAAGTATTCTGATACGGTGATCGTTACTAGATCCAACCCGTCGCGTTGAGATATCTGATAAGGTCACTCACTTGAAAGATTGTCTAGTACATGACTGCCTAAAAAGATGCAAAGGTGGATATTCGCAAAGAAAGTGGAAAATCGTCTCTTCCTTGCTTTCTTGTCGACAACTTCGCAGAATTTATTATAGGACAGACCTATCCTACTAGCATGTCTGCAACCGTCCAGTGCCCCGTCATGAATGCAACGAGCCTCGAGATGATCCTACGGCTCCTATTCGCTAATTATACCGAGCGCCTATCATTGTAGCAAGGCCACATTTTCTAAGCAACCTTGCACGTGACTGTATTGCGCCATCTGCATTCAGTCTTATAGAGATAGTGCTTGAACATATCGCTTTTAATAGCGTCAAACGGCATGGCTACCGATTCGGCATTGGAGGCATTCACAGCAGTCCTACCTACTTCAGTGCTTGCTATCCAACTACTGAGTTTCCTGTAGTAATGATCTATAGGTAATTTCATAAAAATTGCCTTATGTTTGATTTTGAGTGGAAAAAATTATTTAGCCCGACTTTCCCTTAAGATACTCTTTCAATAAAATTAAAGCTGGCAATGTCCTCTTTCGGTTTAAAAAAAATTTTCCGAAACATCCCGAATGGCTTTATAGCCAACCAGTCTTACGAGTATATAAGATTTGCTCTTGTTTTTGTTCACTTGCGTTGAGCTTGCTTTTTGCACTTGCATAGAATTCCTGTCAGTTTCGTCGACCATTGAGGTACAATACAAATCGCTTTGGGAATCTCTGCTTTAAATGAAGGAGTTTATTTTTGGTAGTTTAAATACAGCCGTTACAGATTACGTGTGAATGGCTCACGTAGAGTTTGGAATTTTTAATACTAAAATGATACTGGCCAGTTCTTAAAATTGTTAGACTGACAGTGTAACGACCAGCAAGTCATACAGTCGATTTATAAGTCAATGAGCTGTTCTACACATACGCGTGCACATACACATTGCATGCAAACAGTAATTTCAGGGGTAACATTGTGGTAGGCAGCATAAATACATACAATATAAAACAAATATCTGTTGCATGTTGCAGCAACACTTGACAATATAAATAAAGAGCACACCGATGTTTTATTTTCGATTAAATAAAAATACGTGTGTGCTTGCAAGTGTTTGTACAAAACGATGACACAGCTTTTCAATAGTTGTGGCAATCAAATATTATGAAAATTATACCCTCCACGCGCCCCATTCATTATATGCCGGCGATAAATCTTTTTGTAAACGCTTTCATTACAGCTGCGCTGGCTTTCTGATACTTCATGGCACGTGACCAAAAATATTAATCAGCCAACTTTAAATTTGCATGAATTATGGGAATAATACGAGAGATCTATGTAACAACTATTAACAAAATTCCCAATGAGCAAGCAAGCAAGCCAGCGAATCAACAAACAAACATGCAAATAAACTTCCGAGCAGGCTGCTTCTTACTCCAGTAGTGTATGCCAGGGATGGGATTGAGAATGTTAGAATTGTGCTAACTACTTTCAAAAATTTAGCTTTTTTGACCTTAATAGTACTTAAATATTTTTTAGTTATGAGTTCGGATGTTAAAGCATATGCTGCAGCTGTTTAAGTTGAAATTTAGAAAATACAAATTAATAGCGTTGCGTTTTACTTTCACAGCCCTGTACCTGAATTCAGTAACTTTTAGTACGATAATCCTATCGCTATAAATAATATAACGAAAATTTATCGACTTTGGTATTTAGTAACACATTTTAACGATATGCGTTGTCGGGTGGAGAAAAAATAAATAAATCACAAGGCTTTTCTTTATTATTCTTTGTGCTTTTCGCTTATTTTCACATTTTATATACTGAGAAACCACATAATATTGAATTAAATGGTGAGAGAGATAAAACTGGAGACTATCGTAAAAAAGTAATTACAGAATCACATTATCGCTAACGCAAACGAATAAATATGTCGATAAATATTAAGATTTTCGGTTCGCAAAAAGTTACAGAATCCGGGTACTGTTTTGAAGTGAAAAGAATATGAGTATCATAGTAACATATACACAATTTTTACTTTTGAACAATGAAAATAAATGCGGATTGAAATTACTAAAACTGGGGAGATTCCTTAAATATACTAAATTAACCATTGGTGTACTGTTGTACTTTTCGAGTTTGAATAGTACCAACTTTGCCATCCCTGGTGTATCGCAACCTAAAACAGCAGTCGGTCAATATGTGTGTATGAGCTGCAACTCTAGTAATTTTTATTAATATGTTTGAAAAAAAAAGAAAGCATAAAAGAAATTAACATAGAATTTATTACACCGTACATTTTTTAATTTTATGTGAACTAAACTTACACTCTGTATTATATTATAAATAATAAAATAAGCAACATCTGGAAAGCAAATGCGGAATTTCTTAGCTGAAGCTATTCAGGTGATTTATATTTAACTGGTCGTATTTCTGTATCAAAGTATGTATAAAAGAGCTGCCAAAAAAGATAATAAAAAACTCGCCACCCTAGAACAATGGCATGATTTTCAAGGAAAATAGCACTTGAAGGATCTATGAATGAAAGAACGCCCAAAAACATAACTCCCAAAACAAATGAAATAACTCACAACAAATATCCATAATTTTTTGGAATTATTTCACTATGAAACAACTCCCAAAGTTTTAGAATCTATTCCGCTTCTTGGGAGTAATTAATTCCTTTTGCTGAAAGTATTTCGTTTAGTTAAATATCTTAAAATGAGAAGTCTAGCAATAAATTATTTTTCTGTTATTTCGTGCAAAAAAATAATTCGGGAACTGTTTTATTTTTCTTAGTACTTTACTTTTATTTCTTACTTTTTCTGAAAAAATTTTTAGTTTCTTCTTTGTATGTTCAATAGCTTCTTCGCTTTATATGTCATTTCTCTATTGGAGGACTTTTCCTCTTCTACTTCTTCTTCCATAGCATATTTGGAACTTAATTTATAATTTAATTATTTGGCCATCACTGCGCTGCATCTGATGCTCATAAAGTAGATCTGTAATTTTAGATGTTAGTACACAGAGAAAAACTGCCTCATAGAATCAAGAAGATTTTCTCTATGAACCGTTTTTAGGCTAAGGGGTATCCCAGCAGAAAGAAGCGAAGATTTTTTCATAAAAATTCCTTATTGTTTTTATGTGGTAAATTTTATTAATTTTATCAAGAAGAAAACCACATAAAATTAAGAAGAAATCATATTATTCACAACTTTTTTTACTCAATTTCCGTTATTTTTGGCACCAAAAAAACAGTTCATAGAGAAAAACTTCTTGATTCTATTAGGTTTTCTTATAAATTGTAAGCTATAGGGATTTTTTTATTGATTTTATTAGGTTGTCTTCTTGATTTTTTTTTAAAAAGGTTTTCTTCTTGATTTTATTAGATTGCCTTATTGATTTTTTTAATAAGGTTTCCTTCTTGATTTTAGTATGTTCCCATATGAGTATGTGTAAAGCATCTTATTGATTTTTTTATAAGGAAATCTTCTTGATTTTATGAGGTGTCTTGTTATTTCATATCTATAAATAGACAGAGACAATTTTTTTCATGATCTTTTTCATTTTTGTATAAGAATGTTTGCACAATAATTTCAATGGTTATTCAGGCTGCTGTTAGCATATTGGGTAGAGTGCTTGTCTATCAGCTAGAAGTTTGCTGGTTCAATACTTGGTGAGTAAGTTAGTTAAAAATATAACATAATGTGTTATGTATGTGTGTATAAATAACCCTGAAGGAAATGTCGATGGTGAAAATGTACTGAGTCGCTTTTGCTATAGACATTTAGCATGTGCTTGTCATTGAAAATCTACTAGTAACACTAAAACAATTGACTAGATAGTGACTACATAGTTCTTATGGGAACATGGAGACATACCAACCAGACATTTAGTGGTACATTTCTATACCTTAAGTACATACAAATATATGAATATTGACAAGTTATTGCAAAATCCACCAGAAATACATCGCATCTGTTTTCTCTCTTTCTTTTATACTGACGAATAGAAGAGAAATTGTAGATAATGTAACTACTACTAGAGTTTTAGTATTGACATAGAGGCATTTGGCCCCAGTCTGACTGCAGGGAAATAACATCTACAACATACTACATACATACATACATATATATATATATATATATGGTATAGAATTTAAATGAAAACACATACATAAGTATAGAGAATAAAGACGCAATTTTTTTTATTTTTTTATTGAAAAAATCAATAAGATAACCTCATAAAAACTACAATATTTCTTCTTGATTTTTTCAAAAAGGTTTTCTCTAGGAAATTAATAAGATTTCCTTTTATTGAAAAAAAACCATAGAAATTTCTTATTAATTTTGTTCTATTTTATTTTATTATTAGTTTATTCCATTATTGAGTTGTTTAACTCGATTGTTAGATCTTTAAATTATTTTCAGCCAATTTTTGTATTCAATTGAAACAGTTTAATTGAAATCATACGATTTTTTATACATATTTTTTTAATTGAAATAAATTCCAATGAATTAAAAAAAATCATATTTAAAATGTTTGCAGTACTCATAAGTGAACATTTTTTTTACTAATTCATACACTTTGATGATTAAATTTTTTTTTATGTTTTGCTGATTGTAGTTGAAAATCTACATTTATTTGGTTTCAATTTTTTTACACAAAACATTCAACATGTGAAAATATTCCCATAGACGATACAACTGAGCTATCAAGCCTTTTGTGTGGTCTATTATTCAGCTGTGTAGACTTTGTCCATGAGTTAATTGTTCCGGTGAACAACAAAACTTCGTTACGACTTCGAATACATTTCGTATAGACATACTTATTTAGTTATACTTCAAATTTAAAAAAAAAATATCATACTTTTTAACTTATTATAGCGCTTTAGTTTTATATGGGAGGCATTTCTTTAAATCATTTTAAAACGTGCATAAAAATAGTATATACAAATAATTTTATTTTGCTCGTACGAAATTTTAATGTTTTCAACAATTCTTGCATATGGAAATATAATCTCAATTTAAAAATTCATCCATACAGCCAACAACCAAACATCCAGTCATCCCGGCCATCAAACCAACCAACCAAGCAACCATTATATTTATTTTATTCCATTCCATTCATCCTTAAAAACACAACAAACAGCCATAAAGCATCCTGCCACACTAATAAATGTTCCATATGAAATATGTAGGTAATTCACAAATAAGTACAAACTTTCAAGGAGGGAGGGCTGGGGTGTTTTGTGTGTACAGACATACATACATACATACATATATTGTGTTTAGTATAAGCTGTATAATTTCAGTATTTTGTAGTTAGAATTTTAATCTATCCCTAAACATAAATATATTTCTTTTATTTCTTTTCATTCAAAAATTTTTTTCTATTCATTTAATTTCATGTTTGCCATATGAGGCCAACTTTAGAAAAAAAATATATAAACAGTCTTCTGATGGTTAAACGGGAGTAGCATCCGTTCATAGCCACGCAGGTGAATTTCATTGAAGTTTTTGGAATATACATGTCGAAAAATAAGTAATCATGTAATTGTTTTTTTAGTTCAAACTGTGTCATGTTTGATTTGCACTTTGTTTAATTTTTCAAGATTCAGTAGAAGTCTTTCTTAAGATTAATCATAAATATGGGCTAAATAAATATGGGACGCTGTGAATTACATCAATAACAGCATCATAAAACTGGAAATAGCTTGTATATGTTTGCAAGGCTCTATTGGAATGTTCTTAATAGGAATAAACTACTTTTTTCGTTTTGAAAACTTTTACTTTACATTTTTAATAAACGATTGCATACGCATAATATATTCAAACTACATAATTACATTTGGCGTTGGTTGGCTGGTTGGCTTACGTGGCTCCATGTTACCCATAACCATCAAGAATAATTAATCGTGAGGTTCTGTTTTGATCCATAGCAATATAATCGTCTGATTTGTAACACATAAAAAAGGTATGGATCCAATTCCCCTCTTCCAATCTATGATACCACCAATAGGTATTTTATTAAAAGGTGTTTTTTTTAACCCAATGAGAACTTAAGGTGATAATACAAGACAGAAATATTGTTGGAACCAATTTTTTTATTATAATCTGGTAGATATTTTGTGGCATTAGATTTTTAAATTGATTTAAATTGTGTGCCCCTGTGGCTGAGTGGTAGCGATGCTAGCTTCTCAGTCTAGAGGTCGTGGGCTCGATTCTCGCCATAGACCCTGGGTGTTTTCCGCAGACAAGCTAATTGCTTCGCGGATTGTGTTGTTTAAAAAAA
This sequence comes from Tachina lurida, assembly GCA_944452675.1. Classification (NCBI taxonomy): domain Eukaryota; kingdom Metazoa; phylum Arthropoda; class Insecta; order Diptera; family Tachinidae; genus Tachina; species Tachina lurida. The sequence goes on from OX101753.1 coordinate 44,164,787, forward strand.
AAAAATTACGAGTTACATAGTCCAATCGATCAGTTCAATTTTAACTAATTTTTGCCATAAATCAGTTCATATGGCATCAACAGTTGCTTGAATATTGGTTTACAATGCTTCAAGAGTTTCCTCGGGGTCGATTCTGGTTCTGTGACAATGTGAAATGAAAACTTTTTTCATCTTTTCATTCTGATTCTGGTTCAGTGAAAAAATGAAAACAAAACTGAAATGATTTCATATGAAAAAAAACAAGTGGAATGAAACAAACATTTTCACAGTTACACATCATTGCTGATTCTCGCTTTATGAAAAAGTGTAAACAAGTGTCAAAACCGTTTCATATGCAAAGTTTTTTTTACACACGCCATTCATTAGTGAAAAAAGCATGGAGAAGGCGACAAGAGGAAAACGAGCCAGTGAAATTCAAAAAGAATTTTTGATAATTTTTTTAGAGGAAAATGTTGATGTTGCTCATGATACGTAATTCAATAATACAAAATAAAAAAAAAAAAAAATTTAACAAATATACATACATATTTACAGATTTGTGAGTGTGGATGGTTCGAGGCTTCGTGATGAGAAGTGGAAACATCTAGCGATGAGCCTTAACGCTCTTGGTGGGACCCAGATGGATGGGCTAAAATGGAGAAAGTATTGGAGTGACTTCAGGTAGTATTATTTTTTGCTAACTTTTGGTCCAATGAATAAATTTCTTTTTTAATTTTAGACTCCATACTAGAGCCAAATATGCTCAGCTAAAGCAAGCTGAACAAATGAGTGGCATCAATGGCTTAGGTCGGCTAAAACCGCTATCACCTTTGGAAGAGCGCGTTTTAAAACTAACGACTTTACTGCTGCAACCACCAGAGGCAGTGCAGCAAGCAGCCGGTCACGAAAAAGAAAAACTCCACATAAAGCACCACAATTTGAAAAATTTTACAAAATTGAAAAACGAAAACTGGAAGAGTTAACAGCAGCAAATAATTTACAACGAGAGAAAATAGCAATTTTAAAAGAGCTAGTACAAGCTTCAAAGGTGCAAACAGAAGCGATTACGGCTGATACAAAGGCCAAAAAAGATCTGGGGGGCTACCGTGTATTTCGATTCGAAAAGTAAAATTTTTCGAAAGAAATTTCCGAATCAAATGCTAAACCGTACTGCGTAACTCGTTCGAAACGATTACAAAGTTGTATTTTGAAACGAATGGGATATTATATGAAAAGTTGGTAGCATTGCTGCTAAGGTACCAAAATGGCAAAAAATATCCCATAACAAAAAAATCTTTGCCTTGCAAAAAAATTTAATGTTATACGTATTTTGTGAGAAAAATTAAGTGCTTGTTGTAAGTTTTATAGTGGATTGTGTTTGCTGTGGTTGGACGAGGATGATTATTATACGATTTGTTTTTAGCATCTGAAACATTTAGATGTCCTCTTGCGAGGTATAGATGCAGAGACATATACATAGTTTACCACTTCTTCATATTACTTTTATTTGTGTAATTTTTTTTAGTATTCCTTGAATGTTTCAAAATCACAAATATTAAAACATTTATAGCAACATAAATAAGCACTATGTTTTAGCAAATCAAACATTAAGTATAACTTGTTTATAACACCTTTTATTTATATTGAAATATTTAAATAATTACATTTTCTATTTTTCTCTCAAGTTGTCACTAACAAAATGTCTTTCGAATCATTTCCGAACGCTTTTTGCATAAGTGACACTCGTTTTCGTATTACAGAGTAGCCCTTTCGAAAGGGATTTTTATTGTTCGTAATACAGAGTTGCTGTCTCGAAAGGGATTTTTAATCTTCGATAGAGTACAAAAACCGTTCGTAAATTCGAAACAAGTAGTACGAAAATCGTAATACACAGTAGAATTCGTTCGAATTCGTAAGTTATTTCTTTCGAAACGAAATACGCGGTAGCCCCCCTGGTTTTAAAGTTGCAACAGCTAATTGATGTAATGGTACAAAAAACGACTACATCATGAAGTAAAAATAAAAGATTACAGCTTTATTTATACAAAATTATTAAGGCATAATAAACGCTTAATAAGAATTTATTTAATCAAAATCTGTTTTATATACCATTAAGGGCGGCTTTTTGGGTGCGAGATTAAGATTAGTTTATTTCTCTAATTAGCTAATCCTAAAATTAACTTAATCTTAATTAATTGAGTTTGATATTTTTGAGTGGTATTATTATGTGTAGTATTACCATACTGAGGAACAAAATAGTGGCAACATTTTCAGTGCAAAAGTCATACATGTTATCAACACACTTTGGATTTTTTGTGGAAAGAAGAAGAAACTGACATATTTTATTATTTACAAGTAAAATATTGCACGTGTTAAAGAAAATAGATAAATAATATAATACATAAATATTTATTTATGTGTTTTTAAATTATTTTATCATATTTTTTTTTTTTTTAATACATGATATTTATTTATTGTATCTTCCTATATGAACTAACAATAAGTATTCAAATCTTAAATCTAAAATATAATTATTAGGCCCGACCACTGTCGGGCATAAATTTAGAGATAGTTATAAATAATACATATTTAAGTAGTGATAAACAAAAGGAAGAAAAAATAAATAAAAAATAAAAATTATTTTTCAGTTAGTCCCATCTGGAGTGTTGAGTATAAGAGCACTTGTATCCCTCTTTTTTAGGCGGCTGTGTCCAGTAAAGTTCAAAATATTACGAGCAAGCGGATTAGGATGTGACTCGAGTTTTGTTAAATATTTGCCAGCGTTTTTTGCAATTTCTTCAGTCACTAGTGGCATATTTAAGTCACGATGTATATTTGAGTTTTTTATATACCATGGAGCCGATGTTATTAATCGCAAAATTTTATTTTGCCTTCGTTGGATTCTCTCGACATTGGAAGCTGAAGCAGTGCCCCATAGTTGAATTCCGTAGCACCATATCGGTTTCAAAAGTGACTTGTATATCAAAAGTTTGCAATCTAGACTGAGGGTTGAATTTCTACCAATCAGCCAATGTACCTGAGTTAATTTTAATTTCATTTGGGTTAACTTAGAGTCTATGTGGTGTTTCCAAGTAAGCCGTCGATCAAGGTGTATACCAAGATATTTCACATGAGTATGTTGAGGGACAACTTGATTGTTAATCCGAATGGGTAAACACGTATCTCTTCGTAATGTATATGTTACTTGAATACACTTTTGTTCGTTTACCTTAATTCTCCATAAGTTTAACCATAGTTCCAGCTGGGTAATGTGTTCTTGAAGATATCGGGATGCCTCGTAAGGATTTTCATGCATACTAAGGTAGGCTGTATCATCAGCAAATGTGGAAGTGTGGATATTGCTGCTCAGAGGCATATCACAAGTATAAATCAAATACAAAACTGGCCCCAGTATACTCCCCTGTGGCACACCGGATGAGATAGTTTCAGGCATGCTCATAAAGTCTCCTTCCACAACAGTGAACTTCCGGGCAATAATGTAACTTTCCAGCAGATTTAGAATGTTTATTGGTAGGTAAGTCTTTAATTTTAAAATTAGGCCTTCATGCCACACTTTATCAAATGCCTGAGAAACGTCGATAAACAGCGCAGAACAATACTTCTTTTCTTCAAATGTTCTTCTTATAAATTGGACCAATCTATGAGTTTGTTCAATGGTGCTATGCTGACTTCTAAAACCAAATTGGTGGTCCGGTATGCACCCACTATTAACTAGAATTGGGGACAATTTTGTCATGAGCAGTTTTTCGAAAAGCTTTGACATTGTTGATAGGAGACTTATTGGCCTGTATGACTCAGCCTTGGTAAGGTCTTTGCCCGGCTTTGGAATCATTTTAACTTTGGCAAGCTTCCAGCTATTTGGATAATACTGCAGTCGTAAAATGGCGTTAAAAATAAATAACAGTATTCTAATTGCATTACGAGGCAACTTTATTAGCATCTTGTTGCTAATTCCATCAAAACCCGGAGCTTTCTTTGGGTTGAGTTCAGAAATTAGTTTTTGCACATCACGCGTCTTAAACTTTATTTGTTGAGGGGGTAGAGCGACTACATTTGGCAAATCAATTACACCAGTACATGTGTTTGGGGTAAATACGTATTTTAAATGGGCAGCAAATATGTTACCTCTTTCAGTATCGCTTCTTGCCCAACCTCCGGTAGATGTGCGCAGAGGTGGTTTAAACTCAACGGGTGTTTTAAGCTTTCTAGCAGCACGCCATAAAGAGTAATCAGATGCTGGTGTGACATCAAGATTTTCCAGATAGTTTTTAAGAGATGCAGTTTTTTCATGTGCAAGCAGCTTTTGGAGTCGTTTAGTGCACTCTTTAAATCTAATTTTATTCTGGGGTGATCTGTGCTGTTGCCATTCCCTTCTAGCTCTTCTTTTTTCACATACGAGACGATCAATATCTGTAGAATATAGTCTATTAAACCCAGTCTGCGGATAGGAGGTAGTGGCATGTTTAGCAGCCTGCTTAATATTTTCGTTAAGATTGGCAATGTTAGATTCAACATCATCAGGTGTTCTTAGTGTAATGTTTTCCGTGCAATGACTACTAAGATATTTTTTGAATCGCAGCCAATTTACACGATTTATCAAATTGGCATATGGGTGAGGTAAATCACTTCTTAATGGGCTACAAATTGTAACGATCGTGGGAGAGTGATCGGACGAGAGATCTAGAGAAGCTTCAATTTGAATTAAATCCCTAGAGGTATTTTTCATAACGCCAAAGTCTATTACATCCGGAATTTTATGTATGTCAGTAGGCCAATAAGTGGGCTCCCCACTTGAAATGACATCCAAGCCCATTTTGGAAATTGTATTGAACAACGCTCGACCTCTGGGTGTAATAAGACGCGAACCCCAGAACGTGTGTTTAGCATTATAGTCGCCAGCTGCTACGAAACAAGGACCCAGAGATTTGTAAAAATCCTCGTATTGATGCTCAGTAATTGCGAATCTAGGAGGAGAGTAAATTGATGATATGACAAAATTATTGGAAAAATTTTCAATACAAATATTCGTTGCTTGGAAATGTTCTTCACAAATGTTATCAATAATATAATGCTTGAGTCTTGACTTTATTAAAATTGCTGATCCACCGCATGCTCTTCCTCTCGGGTCCTTTGAATCATATAAGGTGTAGCCATAAATTTTAAAAAGGCTTCTCGAAGTCAAATGAGTCTCAGAGACCAACATTATATCAATATTTTTTTCCGTGAGGAAGTGCTCAAGTTCATTTTTATGTTGGCGAATGCCGTTTGCGTTCCAGAAACATATTGTTAACGTGTTCATGGATTATTAAGTATTGCTTGAAGCAGAGTATTCTGCATTCGCAACATTTCTTGCATCATGCTAGTCATATTTGTTGTAAAATTGTTTATAGTTTGCACAAGATTTTCAATAGTGGCTTCAAGGCGATTATAATTAAAGTTTGAGTGTGTATTTGTAGAATTATTTTGCGGTGAAACATTTTGTGTCGGAATAGAACTAGCCTTAGCAGCATCTGCATACGATACACGGGAAGTAACTGGTTGGCTCATTTGCTGAAAAGTGGCAGAGTAAACGTTTGCTGATTGAGCTGGAGCTAATTTAGGTTTTTGCACCATAGTCTTCTTTACCAAAGAGTACACACGACAACCTCTGTAGTTAGCGGTGTGATTACCTCCACAATTACTGCATTTTTTATCACTTTGATCTTTTGGTTTGTTGCAGCTAGCGGTGCCGTGTAATTCGCCGCACACAACACAAACAGAGGGTAAATTGCAGTATGTTTTTGTATGGCCATATTCTTGGCAATTATGGCACTGTACAGGACCTGAACGCTTATGTGGCTCTTCAACTGTGATTTTTCGGTACAAGAGGTATTTTAAATTATAAATTGGATGCGTCTCATTTTTTTTCAATTTTATATCATTAGGCTCAAGTTCAACACGAAATAGGGGTTGGGGAATCTTTTCTCTATTTATTATATTGGACACATTTTTTACCTTGAACCCCTGGAGGACGAGTGCATCTTTTATTTCTTCGGAGGCAACATAAGAATCTATGCCCTTCAATACGATCTGCATGACTTTAGCGCTCTTAAGCTGGTATGTGTAGAAGCTTGTTTTACTTTTTTCAAATTCAGCAACCATTTTGCGGAAATCAGTTTCGTCATAAATTTGAATTTTCGTTTCATCGATATTGCCATGTTTTATTGGAACAACGTGAAATTTATTCTCACCAATTACCGAAATTAATTTCTTAATAAGAGCGTTTGAATTTTTTTCTCTCAAATATTTTTTTCGCGGATATATCAGGTGTGTCGTTGTCATCTTGCAATATTTGAAAACGATTAGTAGATGATGCGCTGTTATCCCTAGATACCTTTGAAGCAGATGCAATTTTAGTAGAATTAGGGCTTCGCCCGCGCTTTCCCACAATAATATATCGGTCCATTCCAATTTGGACCTTGGGTTTTGGGCTTTTTTGATTTTCAGTGACTAATTGGGTAAGTGATGAATCGGATGATATCGCTGATTTAAATGACGAAGTAGTAGGCAACTGTAATGTTAACGAATCAGTTGACATTGGACAAAGCGAAGTTGATCGCTGACGAAAAATTGGCTTAGCCGTTAAAAAAAGTCTGTCATCAAGTTTTTTATTTATTTTTTTTAAATTAAGATCATCAGAACTCACAGTAAGTCTATCATCAAATTTGTTATTTTTATTGTTATCATTAAGATCATCAGAGCCACAGTAAGATAGGCATTTCTGCCGTTATCACTCACTTCGCAATTATTTGTTTTCGAGGTACTCATATAAAGTATTCCTCAAGGGCACTTTGTAAGTGTATTCCTCAAGGGTACTTTAAGTTATTTTGTTTACGGTTGTTTTTGTTTTTTTTTTGTTTTAGTTATTACTGTCTATGTAAAAAAAAAAAAAATATTAGCAAAGCAAAAATTGCTTGTTTATCAAAGTTAATGTACAACAAATATTATGTACTACAAATATTTTTTTTTTGTATGGTTTTTTTTGGTTTAGTATGTAAAAAGAAATTCCGCTAATACTTCTGTTCACTATGAAGGTACAACGAGATCATATGATTTTTACAAAAAATTATATTTTTCACAAGTGTATGTTGTCAACATTAATGCAAGATTAAACCACCACGACTGGCCGCTTAAACTATCAAGTAAAACCATATAATCGCCTACCCAAAAATCACGAATGAAGATTAAGGTTAATTTAATCTCTAATCTTGAACTCAAAAAGTCGCCCTAAAAAGCATTAATAATTTTTATAAATAATGCTGTTAATTGTTTACTTCTTTTACCATTTCATGTATTTATCAAATTTTTTTAATTAATTATTAAAACGTACAGCAAAAATAAAAACATGCGTCTCAAGCAGTTAAAATAATTCGTTTGCCGCTTAGCGCCGGTGCAAAACTGCTAAGTTTCGATATCTGCATTTGGCTTTTATATTTTATTAACGCAGATACAAAAGTTTCACAGCTACAATGGAATGAAACGCTTTTTCATTAAAAGAACGGGAATCGCAATCTGTGAAAAGACGGTGTGAAAAGTTACTATGAAAACGAAAATGAAAATTTTATTTTCATTTCACATTATCACAGAACCAGAATCGACCCCCTGGTTTGTCGGTATACCAACGACTTAACATACGTCGATGAAAACTAGTGAAAAGGCGTTAAATCTAACGAACGAGGGGACCAATGAACTGTTACGATTCCAAAATATACTATCTACTTGGAACACAACTGGGACGAACGGCGAATTTCGTCGACAAGAATTCGCTGCGTAAGTTCGTCATATGAAGCACAACAACAACGAATAAACTCAGCGAATTCCTCTCTTATAATTGATAAAGTTGGTTATTGTGTGGGAAAAGAGAGAGAGGAAATTGTTTTTCCGTCGTTCGTCGGCGTAGAAAATAGAAATAGATCTATCTAAGAGTTCCTCACGCACGACGAATTTCGTTCCACGGGGGTGTTGTGTTCATCTTCATATGCACTAATGGGTTTTATTTTTTATGATGAAAGTTCGCACCGAAAAATTCGTCGTTAGTCCCAGTTGTGTTCCCAGCAAAATGCGAATAAATATTTTCATGCACACAAGTTGAAAAATTTTTTTGGAATCAAAAATATTTGATAATAAATCTCAAGTGTAATAAATAATAACATGAGCAGAATCACTACTGGAAATAAAGTTGTCACCATTAAATCGATTTTTAAGCGCGCTGTATGGGAAGGTAATTAATTTTTGTAAACGAAAATTCAGTTAGTATGGCTCGATAGCGCTCGCCATTTACCGTAACGGCAGCTTCATGCTATTTTTCGAAAGAAAACGAATAATAGCTGCACGAATTGCTTCCAGTTACCAAGCAATTACAATTTTTTAAGGAATTTTACATTAACCTGCTTTTCTAAGGATTTTCTCCACCTTAGCAACGCGTACGTTATGATTGATCGTACTAGACTCGTATTAAGCCAGTGCGTAATCTTGGGACTTATTCCCTATTTGGACCCAATTGCTCTTGCGCAAAAGGTACAAACTCTTTGATTCAAAAGTAGGATTTTTCTGCTTCCTCGTAAACAGAAAAAATTCTGTTTTTCCTCATTAACAGCAAAGCTTCGTTCGCTGGGCCAGCTACATAATAAGTTGCGCACTTTTGTAGCCCTTTCACATAATATTCTATGAAAGTTGCCCCTTGACTATTTCATCGAATATAATATTTCGCAGATTGCGTATGGTAGTAACCTTTAACAAGGAAGATTATGTACTTCCCTGTGATGCTCCGCGACATAGATGATCTTTTATTTTTTACCGTTTACCTTTAAACTTATCCATCTGCTCTCAAGCATACTACTTATCCATGTGGTTATTTCTTGATCCAAGTCAAAGATGCTTAGGGATAAGACTCGAGTTCGAAACAATGTTGAGATCCCTTTCTATGTAATTGAGTATAGCTCGGGTATAAATGCCTAATGCTAGGAACACAACTGGACGAACGACGAATTCTTCGGTGCGAACTTTCGTCATAAAAAATAAAACACATGTGTGCATATGAAAATGAACACAACACCGCCGTACAACGAAATTCGTCGTGCGTGACGAATTCTGAGATAGATTTATTTCTAATTTGTACGCCGACGAACGACGAAAAAACAATTTTCTCTCTCTCACTCTCTGTTTTTGTACACACAATAACCAACTTTATCAAATATAAGAGAGGAATTCGCTGCGTAAATTCGTCGTTGTTGTGCTTAACACGACGAATTTACGCAGCGAACTCTTATCGACGAATTCGTCGACGTGGACGAAATTCGTCGTTCGTCCCAATTGTGTTCCTAGCATAAATCAAAATATATTTCAATATCATATCCAACTTCATGCAGGGATGTTTTAGCAGACCTCTCTTTAATATAAGTCTATGGCTGTGGTATTCTCTCCTTTAATATCATTGTGTCCATAATTCGTTTCAATATTTTGAATAAGAATGAAGTTCAGCTTATTACTACTCTGTACGCTTTTGAATTACAATAAGTTTCCTTACCTGACGTTAGTAAGAATACAACTATTGCTTTCCTGTATACCTTTGGGGTATATGCATGTATAATACTTGTGGTAAATATATTAGCCATCCTATCTTCTATTAGGTCAATGCTTTTCTGGGAAACAAACGGGATTATACCATCAGTCTCAATGAATTTATATGGTGGAAAGCTTTTTACTGCATTATATATTACTTCACTGGTTATAGACTGACTATTTTTAACCCCCAAAAAAAGGGATGTTATAAGTTTGTAGTGTGTGTCTGTGTATCTGTGTGTCTGTCTGTGTCCACATACAGGCCAAACGGCTAGACCGATTTTGATTTAGTTTTTTCTGTTTAAAAGGTGGCTTGATCGAGAAGGTTCTTAACAGTGTTTGAAGAAAATCTGTCCAGCCGTTTAGAAGATATCACATATTTTCTAGATATATCGGGGGTTTTTTTAATTTTTAATTTTTGTTATTTCAGCATATTGACAAATCTGGCATCACCGTGATGTATACATAAAAATAATTCTTTGGTTGCAAATTTTTCAAGAAAATTAATATTAAATATTAATTGTGGTTAAATTATAGTTATTGTGGAAGAACAATTGGACTAGACAAAATTTTTGATATTACAAATTGTTTGGATTTTGATTTGGAAGTTGATTTGCTGTATAATTCTGATAATCGTGTTTGCCTGTTGCTGTGGTTGGCCACCATCTTTCTTTTGTTTTAAGCACTTGTTGCATTTTTTTTTCTTTAATATGAATACTAAAAAGAAAGAGTTTATTTGTCCGATATGTGCTAAGAAAATTACAAAAAGTGTAACAAGTATAAGTTGTGGAAGCTGTTACAAATATTTTTATCTGGAGTGTGATGGTGTTTCAGAGACACAAATAAAAATACTATCTGAACATAAAATGTTCAAATATTGTTGCAAAACTTGCTTACCCAATCCAAAAAGCTTTGATAATGAGACTTCCCCTGTGGAAGCACAGCTTAAACAAGGATTGGGTGAGATCTGTAAAAAGATGGATCAAATGTTTCTACAACAGGAAAAGCAGATGGAGCAACAGATGAAAACATTAGTTGGAGTTTTTGAGACTAAGTTCGAGATATAAATCTGGTGAAATCGGATATAACAGCGTGTCAGGATAAAGTTCGAAATGTGGAAGTGGCTTTAAATGAGAGAGTGCAGAAGTTGTCAACGTTCAACAGTATTTTGCAAAGGCGTTTAAATAGAGCGGATATTCTTATCCGCGGATTGCCGTGTTCTGTTAAACACCTGAGGGAGCCGATCATGAAGATAGCAGAATTTTATGATGTTTTGTTACAACACGCAGATATTCAGTATTGTTGCTACATCTCTGGTGGTAAAATAGTTTTAGTAAAATTCAATTCTGTTTATATTAGGGACACAATAATGGCAATATATTTTAAATGCAATGCTAAGAAAAAAAGTTTATTTTTAAAAGATGTACTGACCGATAGTGATGGTAATGAATTTGACATTGAAGAACGGATTACTCTTAGTGATAATATTACTCGTGAGGCTAATATGCTTATTAATTTATGCAAAAATCTAAAACGTAATAAAAAAGTTTTGAAATTTACTCACATTAATACAGATGTTCCAAAGGTCAGAATAACTTTAAATAATAACACCATTAAAGTCTGGAATTTTGAACAGTGTAACAACTTCGAACAGAATCTAGACAGTGAGGCTTAAGTTTTATTATATCTTTGTTTTTGTAAACTCCAATGTTTGTGATAATAATACAAAAGCTTTATTTTTATATTTATTTTTCTTTGTAAAATGGCAACTATTACTCAAATATTCAGCAAAATTTACATATTTCTGATTATTTTTAATATACTATTTTTTTGATACACCTTTTCGATTACTATTAATCTAATATTTTTTTTAAACTAAAATCAAGTTATATTATTTACAGCTATTAATTTAAAATTTATTTACTGCTGATATGTCGGTGAACCCTAATTTAGGCACTATCGTTCACGATAATTAATTTTTGCGATCAAAATTGGGGAGCTCTCATAATGATATAAAAATTGGTCATTTTAATGTAAGAAGTTTTGCAACAACTACCAGTAAGATAAATGAAATTCAGAATATTCTTAAGGATTGTTTATTGGATATAGTTGGTGTTAGCGAAACATGGTTGACATCAAATACATCTTCGAATGTTGTGAATATTCCTGATTTCCTTTTCAGACAAGATAGACCAGATCGTAGGGGTGGAGGAGTTGGAATTTTTGTCTCAAACAAAATTAAAGCTAGAATAGTTTTTGCGTCAGTGGACTTTGGTGATTTTGAATATATTTTTATAGAAACTCGTACATTTCATTCTACACTCCTGATTGGAGTGGTTTACCTTCCACATAGGAATCCAGTGAATATTGACATCATGGAAGAACGGATTGGACAACTGCTTGTGAAGTATTCAAACATCATTATTATGGGAGATTTTAACTTTAATCTATTTGATTTACATTCGTCTCAGTTAGTTAGGTCGGCTTGTATGAGAATGGACCTGTCATGCGTACATAACAACTTGCCCACACACTTTGATATCGTAATGCCTCTACCTCACTCTCAGATTTTTTTTAATTAGTCCGGCTATTAATGTGATGCTTTCTGATCAAATGCAATGTCCATCCATTTCGGATCATTCCTTTATTTTTATTACAGTTTCATTGATGGTACATAGAGTAGATCAGTATGTGGAATACAATGACTTCAATAATGTTGATACCACCTCTTTTGAGGATATAGTAAATCAATATGATTTTTCCGAATTCTATGGCAATCCTGATGTCAAAAGTCAACTCGATTCTTTGATGGATTGTATGAATATTTTGTATTCACATGTCCCACTGAAGAGATTTGTAGCTCGAGCCTCAGGTGATAATTGGTTTAATACAAACGAGATAAAATTTCACCTTTCCCTTCAGATCGTAACCGTAGGGTTTATTGTAAAACTAGGAATAGATGTAAGAAAGTTATTCGTAGGATTAAGAGAAATTATTTTTTGGCAAAGTTTAGAAGTAAAAATACTAAAGATATGTGGAATATAATTTAAAAAAATGGTGGCATTGAATCTAGGCAGAACGTGGGTGATTTCAATCCGGATGAGCTTAGCAATGTATTTTTATCTTATAGAACTACTGATTCTGAGAATCCATTTGATTCTAATCTTAACTTTAATGAGCCTGGTTTTTCATTTCACACTATTGATGTTAATGAGTTATGTACTGCTATGGAGTCCATAAAGTCAAATGCGTGCGGGTCTGATAATTTTCCCTTAAAGTTTATAAAATTAGTTTTTCCGATAATATATAGGCAATTGATTTTTCTTATTAATAACATTTTAACATGCTCTATTTTTCCTAATGAATGGAAAGTGGCAAAGGTTGTTCCTATTGGGAAAAAAAACTGTATCAGTAGCATGGATGACTTGAGACCTATTTCCATGCTCCCCATTTTATCAAAAATTGTGGAACATGTTGCTAATAAACAAATTATGGAATACTTAGATAGTAATAATCTTATAAGTTCGTATCAATGTGGATTTAGGAAAAGTTATAATACATCATCATTATTAGTGGGACTTACTGATAATATTATAAGTAATTTAAATAGTGGACAAGTTAGCATTTTAATTTCATTGGACTTATCCAAAGCATTTGATCGTGTTAGCCCTTTCAATATTATTGTCAAAATCTGCAATTATTTTGGATTCTCCCGTATGGCGTGTAAGTTCGTTTATTCCTACCTAACTGGGCGAAGCCAGTTTACCACAAGGTTCTGTATTAGGACCAGAGGTCCAAGTCGTGCGGCTCACAGCCGGCGGCGCAAGGCCGCCGATATTTTTTTTGGGCTCGAGCCGCCGCCGAATTAAACGGCTCACATCGGCTAATAATTGCAGCCGATTAACAGTGAAAGTCGACTAATATTTCCAGCCGACTAATATTTTCCAGCCGACTAATATTTTCCAGCCGACTAATATTTACAGAATGCAAATAGTTTTTTACTAGTTAGTTTTTAGTTTTCAGGAGAAGATTATTTTTATAATATCCAAATTTGTTTACATACGTAAATTGTAGCTTACGATAAAATTTTATAGCCCGTATCTTAAAAGTTATAAAATTTTTGCCATTTTGATAGTTCTAAACTATGGATAGGCCCATAAAATTTTAATTTAAATAAAAAAGTATATTTTCGATTACATGTCACTTACGATAAGTATCGCAAATAAGGCACAATACAATTATTAAACTGAATTAAACATTTAAATGTGATAGGTAATATTATATGATTTTATAATGATTGTACAGTAAACCCCGGATAATTGCCTCATCAAAAATGTCATGACTTTTGGTGTAATTATACGGGCAAGGTATTAAAGCGAAGACGTTTAATTATCTCATATAGGCAATTATGAGAATACGCTTAAATACCTTTAAAAATGCATTTATCCGAACTCACTGTGATATTTAGTACATTATTACTTGGAACAAATATTTTATTAAATAACAAAAACAGTTCATATTACAAAAAATAAATACATAAGGTACATATATTCGATTACAGAATTACATAAATATGTAGTTAGGAAGTTTTGGGTAAATAAACGAGGAGATTTTAGGAAATTTTTGGGGTAAAATATTTCTGGGTAATTAAGTGAAAGTTATAAGCGTGGAATTTTGTTTGAAAATGGGTGTAAAATGACGGGTACTCAATATTTGGGTTGAATAAGGGATGAAAGTTGGAGTGGTTGCAACTTGCAGTACGTACACGTGCAATAATAATAGTTTTGCGTGAAAACGTCCCAAAAACAGTCCTTTGATTAAGAGGACTTAAGCGATCAGCGTTACCGTTGTGCGACTAAAGTCGCATTTTGCCCCTTTTTCGAATGCCTTGCCACTTTTTATGCCCCTTAGTTTTAAATCCCCTTTTAGTATCATTTGCATTATTTTGTGCCCCTTTTTGTTCAAAGTCAACTTTAATTTTTATTTTTACAATAAATGTACGCAAATTTGTACAGATTCTACCACATTCGACAACAAGATTTTATTTCCTATGTGTATATATACGAGTATATGGGCAAATCCTTCGTGACGAACACAGACCAAAAATTTTTGGTCTTTTTAGAGAGATAACTTTAACTTATACATGGTATTTAGTGGGATTTAAGTGTACTTTAGAATGCCATAAAAAAATTTTTTAACAGGTATAAGTTGGGAAAAAATTGATCACAAATCAATGTGACGCACGCTACAAAAAATGGAAATAACTTCGAACGTTGTGGTATGTTTTCGTAATTTTTAGCAAATTTTGCATAATAAAGCACACAAAATGAAATGCCTAAAAGAAAGATGAATATAAGAGAATTCCAAAATAAGTAATTTTCAGGCAAAAAATTTTGTAGATATTTCTCAAAAGCCGTGAACCCTATGTGACGCACGGAACATTTTTCCAGTAGTATATAGTAAATAAAAACTATTGTATTTATTTTAACGAAACAATTTATATTCTTTGTTAATAACATTATTTAATTCATGTTATGTTATGTTTATAAGTTAATTTATTAATGTATATATTATTAATGTATATAAATAAATTTAAAAAAAAATTATTTTCAAAAATGTTTGGCTGGTAGAAAGTTTTTGGGACTTGCCCATATATGAATAAATAATTTTTTTTGGGAAATTGACAGTATGGCGCAATATTATTTTCTGTGGGAGTATATGGTGTTAAAAAGCCTTGGTATGAATATGAAATTACTTACAGTCATTCATAGATAATTCTAACTGTATATTCCGCAGCCAAATTTGATTTGAAAGCCAAATTTGATATGCAACATTGTTTGCCTACTAACCATATATGGCCTTCATGGCTCGGTTAGTTCATTGAATTTAAAATAAAATAAAAATTAAATAAATATTTTGGAAAATCCCATGCAAGGACTTGCACTAGAACAATGTTTACAAATAGTAGAAACTTAATTTCAAAATTCGCTCTCTGTTCGCCTAGCTTATAGAGCAATTCGTCAAGTTTACGATGCGCATTATCTTCAACCTGAACAGCTAATACGCAATACTATGGATCGATTATAGATCACATTTACTCTTTTGGATAATATTCACTGAAATCGAGCCCGTACCCTGCGTACAAAAGACGCCATTGCCACTGTAGATTTGAGTGTGACAGAGGACTCGAATTTAACGATCCCACGCCGTTCTTAGTAGCCCGGTCTCTCAGAGTCCACTACTTGGAAAATTTTACAGAACCAACTAGTGCAAGAATTAAAGTCACGAGACCATCACATGCATTGTGTATTCGGTTAATGGATTGAGGATCAACTTGAAGTTAAACCAGATTATCATCGTCAAATCACTTTCAGCGATGAGGCTCATTTCTGGCTTAACGGATATGTTAACAAGCAGAACTGTCATTTTTGAAGAGAGAGCAATCTTCATGAGACTTCATTACATACCAAAAAAAAAATCACTGTTTAGTGCGGCTTACATGCCGAAAGCGTCATCGGCCCATTTGTCTTTAAATCTGAAACCGGTGCCAATATTACAGTGAATGGCGAACGCTACAGGCAAATGCTTCGTGATTTGTTTATTCATCATGTCATTGTAAATCATTTGGAGAAGAAATGGTTCCAACAAGACGGCGCAGCACGTGGAACCATCACTTTGTTGAGCCAAACGTCTTGTGACCGAATCATTTCAAAAAATAGCCCTTCAAATTGTCTACCCCGTTCGAGTGTTTGACGCCTATGGACTAATATCTAGTGTATGCTGATAAACCAGTAACGGTTGATCATTTCGCAGGCAACATTCGAATCACTGTTGATGACATAAGACCGGGTATGTCGTTTAAAATTAAAAAAAATGTCTGGTAATACTAAGAAGTTTAAGGTACAACTCAAAAACATCAAACGCAATTAATGTTAGATTAAATTAATTTTCGGATTAGCTAATTACAGACAGAAACTAAGTTTAATCTCGCAACTAGAACTTAAGCTTAAATTAGACATGACATAGCCATAACGCCATAACCATAACCAAACCAAAATTCAATTGGTTTCTATGGTGAGAGTGAGAGAGACTCTCCATAACGCCATAACTCTCACCATAGAAACCAATTGAATTTTGGTTTGGTTATGGCGTTATGGCTTGTCACGTCTAATTTAAGCTTTAGCTCTAAGTATTCTTTCGTAACAAGTAAGTTTAATTTTTATTCCTGTTTTATAGTATTTTAATTTTAATTAATTTTTTACGTTATAAATTTTATTGGTTTATTTAATTTTTTTGTCAAATTCAAATAATTAACTAAAAAAGTTGTTTAAAAAAATTAAATCTCATTTAATTTTTAAAATCGATGTTTTACTACATATTTTCATCAATTTAAAATTTTTCCTTCTTTTTGTTTGTGCTTAAATTAAACGGAATACAAAAATCAAATCTCTTAAAAGTATGGGGGCATTAAAGTGCCAAAAAAAAGAAGAAATAAATTAAATATCATTTAACACACACTTTTCTAATTTAAATCCAATCGAAAAAGAAGGAAAAACACACCTACACTTTCACTTAAATTGAATTTACGAGTATGAATTTTGTTTTAGAGCAGACTTCGAACAATTGTGGAAAACACAACTTAATTACATACATACATACATACATAAATAGTATTTAATTTTGAAGTTTGTAAATAAATATTTCGATAATGAAATTACTTAGTTTTTCTATTTCTGACTTATTTAAAAAAAAAATTTATTCTGGTGGAAATTAAAAAAAATTAAAGCTAATTAACCCGGGAAAGTTGGAAGCGCGACTTATCGTTTGCTCGGTAGAAAGATAATTTCGTCCAGGATTTAAAATTTTTTCAATGCGGCGTAACAATTTTACACTAAAGGGAAGTACATGTCGCTCATTTACTCAAAGAATGTCATAACCAGCGTTACCATATATACATATTTTTTAAAAATCTTCTTTAATCTGAAAAATAAAACTTTTTTTCCAATACAAAAACTTTTTTTCTACAAAAGTACCAAAATTTTAAAAGAAAACATAAAATTGTATTTGGAATTCATATTATTTAAAAATATAAAACCGATTAAAATCAAAACCATAACATATAATAAAATAACATAAAATAAAATTCATATTTAGATTTAGAAATCTTAAAAAAAAATATCACATACATTAATAAATATATTTCTTATTTGTACATTGTTTTATTAAAATTTCAGGCCACGACTATGCCATTAGTCGTACATAAGAGGCAGTAAACACAATTAAAGGCTCAGTTACCTGACTGTAATGTAATGTGAAAAGTAATGAAAATGGTTATAGAGATGTAATGTAACGTAACCAACTTTCTATATTAAAATATCGATCAGCTATTTTCTATGTTGCAGTTACATTCCATTACTGTCGGCTAACTGAACCTTTAAACACTGTTGCAGTAATAAGGGAGTGAGAAAATATAAGATCGTTTTATTGCATACAAATATCACTTAATATTTTCATTCAATATACTGCAAAAGTTAAGATATGTACATATTTATAAAAAAATCTTTAAAAAACTTTATATTTTCAAAAATTTTTGGCATCTCAAAAAACTTCCAAAAAAAGTGAAAACTTGACAAATAGTAACGCTGGTCATAATTCAAAAAATGGAATTTTGGAGTTAATGATGCAGAATTAATCCTCATATCGTTCTTCATATTGTGTAAAAATTTCCTTCAAAAATCTTGTTTAATCAATTCCTGAGAGCAACATCAAATTTTCTTTTTCTATTACGTTGTGTGTAAATTGAAAACTTTAAACTCGTTTTGCGACTGTCGTCAATAAAACTTTAAATCTTCAAATATAATTTGTTGGCTTTCTTTTTAATTTAATTTTTTGAGCGATTTTTCAGTCGATCGATTTTCGATAGGAACTTGGTCTTCATATTTATATTTTTAGGAGGATTTTTTTACATCAAAATATTGATTCTTAATATAAATTTTGAATCAAAAAAATTATTTTTTCTCGTTTTATATCAATTGTTTTTATTCTGCTATCTCAAAGTATAATATTTTTTTTTGTGAAAATAAATGCTAACTCCCATGTAAATTTCAAAAATTTAAAAAAAATAAGTAATTTATTATAAATCTACCTCATATTCAATAAGATTTGACATGCTGAATCAGGTAAGAATTTTGTTATCCTATGGCTAGTTTTTGCTGATGATAGAGCCTGCCTTAGTATGCATGAAAATCCTTACGAGGCATCCCGAGAACACATTACTCAGCTGGAACTATGGTTAAACTTATGGAGAATTAAGGTAAACGAACAAAAGTGTGTTCAAGTAACATATACATCACGAAGAAATACTTGTTCACCCATTCGGATTAACAATCAAGTTCTGCCTCAACATTCTCATGTGAAATATCTTGGTATACACCTTGACGACGGCTTACTTGGAAACACCACATTGACTCTAAGTTAACACAAATGAAACTAAAATTAACTAAGGTACATTGGCTGATTGGTAGAAATTCAACCCTCAGTAGAGCTGTGCCAAATCGTTCATTCAAGTGACCGCTCATTTTCGTTCATTTTCTAAAAAAGAACGAGTTCGTTCATTTCGTTCATCCGCTCTTTTCAAGAAATAGAACGAAGTGAAAACAAACAAGCAGTTGATTCTGTACATAAGAAGGGAAACATGCACAATGCATTTTGTTTATCGCCAAAAGAGCCACATACTTATACACAATAATGACAATGAAAATAAACTAAAATATCTAAACCAATTTTGCTAAAAAACTATTAATACCTATGTTCTAAAAACTTAATAAATATGAATGGTAATTTAATTAATTTCATAATGGCCACAGTGTTACTAAAAGTATATAAAAAGTCAAATGAAAACAAGAATATGACAACAAATCTCACATGAACAAAGAAAAAGCCAAACAAAACAAAAAAAGAGCCAAGTGTGCTCGGTCGTTCATTTCGTTCAATTGTACCACAGTTTTGAGATTGTACCTTTTTTCAGTACTGCTGAGCCAAAACACCTCAGTAAAGTGACCGGCTCACTTCGTTCATTTCACTGATTCGTTCAATTGTACTCGTTCGTTCATGAACGACACAGCTCCAACCCTCACTCTAGATTGCAAACTTTTGATATACAAGTCCCTTTTGAAACCTATATGGTGCTACGGAATTCAACTATGGAGCACTGCTTCAGCTTCTAATGTCGAGAGAATCCAACGAAGGCGATTAATAACATCGGCTCCATGGTATATAAAAAACTCAAATATAGATCGTGATTTAAACATGCCACTAGTGATTGAAGAAATTGCAAAATATGCAGGCAAATATTTAACAAACCTCGAGTCACATCCTAATCCGCTTTCTCGTAATATTTTGTACTTTACTGGACACATCCGCCTAAAAAAGAGGGATACGTATTTCCGTACTCTTCTTTGTTGCTTTTTGTGGGGTATTTTAAAAAATTTTTATTGCATAGGAAAGCTAAGGAATAATATTAAGGCATTTAATGATTTTTTACGTCGTTCAATAATTCGATTCTTAACACGTTCGCCACTCAGCGTCACATATGTGAACTTTTTGGTTATATAAAAATTTATCTATAAATTTAAAATATCTTACATTCTTAAAAGAAAAAGATTGGTGTAAGAAATCAGTAAAATTTTAAATTATGATTCCAGGGTTGGGAAACTTACACTTTTTGTGATATATAAAGTTAACTAGATCTAATAATTTTTTTTATAAATTAATTTATATCTATATTTTATGCTTTGGAAAGAAAACTTGGGTATAGAAAATTAGAAAAATAAAAACTACAGATCCACAGCTGGAAAATTTAAACTCTTTTTGATATTAAAGTAACTTATTTCTTTTTTCTTTGTTCACTTAATATATTTTATATATTTTATAAAGAACAATATTGGTATAAGGAACCAAAAAAATTTAAGAGGATGATTCCAGGGTTGGGAAAAGTACACTTTTTTTGATATATAAAACTAATTAAATAAATCTAGTTATTTCTTTGGTAATTAAATATTTTCTATATTTTAGAAAGAAATAAATTAGTACTCGTATTAAAACCAGAAAATTTTTAATTATGTTTTCAGGGTTGGAAATTGGAAAAAAATTGGTAAAAAAATAACCAAAAATAGTTTTTTTTCAGTTAAACATACTTCATGTTTTAGGAAGATCATTACTCAAGCAAATTCCTTAGTCGAAAAAAAGCAAGAGGTCACTTACTAAAAATTGCACTACAACAAAAAACTATAAATTTAAAAATTAAATTAAATTATATGTACTTATGCATGTATCTGTATACTAAGGGTATATAAGATTGGGCACAGCCGAATATACCACTCTTACTTGTTTTATTTTGATTTTGTTTTTTATTTTTTTTTTTTTGCATGCAAGAAATGTAATGGATCTTATTTTTCATCTATTAAATATTTCTCTATTTTTTATATTTTCAAGCCCGAACCTTGCTGAATTTTTCGGTTCAACGGGTTCGGGTTCAAAATCTTTATAAACAGCGAGTTTGGTTTCAGTCCCTGGTTTTTGCACCCCCATATCTCAGTAAGTTTTCATTGTAAAACTTTCAAACTTCTCTTCGAGCCGATTCATAATTTTACGATTGATCATCGAACGATGATCGGGGGATGCCTTCTTATACTTTTAGTTGAACAATTTAATGGTTAAATTTTCAGGGAGCAAGGCAGGCCGAATGGATTCGTGTAAATATACAATAGACGGGTCCTTATACATATGTATGTATGTATGTATGTATTTATATGTGAAGAAAATTATTTTCTCGAAATTACATCGCGGCAAGTGCTAAAATGTTAAATGGTCTAAAAATTCCACACAAAAGAATTGAATACGATTCGATAATTTTTAGACGTGCTTCAAGGAACACTTGGTTTTTATTAACTATTAGAAATAGATGTACAGTTAATGTTACCCTACAGGAACTCAAACCCATTTTAAGTGACTTTTTTCCTTGTCGCTGACTCACTATTTTAACATAGGCATGTCATAGGCGGTAGCCAATTGGCCATCTCTGCATGACTTTTTAATTGACTACTAACTACTTATTTTCCAACCAATTTGTTATTAATTAATATTATAGTAAAAAAAGATATATGTATATTTATATTATATATATTATATATTATATATATTATATATTATATATATACATATGTATATGTATATGTTCATATATATCTATGTAAATATGTACATATATATAAATATTTATTATTATTATAGGTATTCACTAAAAATAAAAAATTCGTACATGCATATATGTATGTGTACATAAATATATCCATACAGGCTCCATGAAAAATCGCCCAAAACCAAATCGCCCAAAAATAAAAATGAAAAATCGCCCAAAATTTTTCCATATCAAAAAACACCCAAAAATGTTGGGCAATTTTTCATTTTTTTTGGGTGATTTTTCATTTTGAAATTTTGGGCGATTTTTCATATGAAAAATGTTTCCATGAAAAATCACCCAAAACCAAAGCGCCCAAAAACAAAAATGAAAAATCACCCAAAAATTTTTTCATAAAAATTTTAAGTAATTATTCAATTGAAAAATCGCCCAAAATTGTTCAAACATTTAAAAATTAAAGGAAAAAATACACCCCAATACCATGGTAGAGAAAATTCTTAAGGCCGGCAGTGCAGGAAAATGTTATTAAACAAAAAAACTTGGCAAAGCAGAAAATCTTTATTAATCAGCGCCGTGTCGGGATACACCATGGTGGAGAAAATCCTTAAGCCCGGCCGAAGGCCGGTAGTGCAAGAAAACATTCTTACGCAGGAAAACTTTACAAGGCAGAAAATATTTTAGGCAGCGCCCTGTCGGGGAACACCATGGTGGAGAAAATCCTTAAGCCCGGCCGAAGGCCGGCAGTGCAAGAAAACGTTCTTACGCAGGAAAACTTTACAAGGCAGAAAATATTTTAGGCAGCGCCCTGCCGGGAAACACCATGGTGGAGAAAATCCTTAAGCCCGGCCGAAGGCCGGCGTGCAAGAAAACGTTCTTACACAGGAAAACTTTGCAAGGCAGAAAACATTTTAGGTAGCGCCGTGTCGGGATACAACATGGTGGAGAAAATCCTTAAGCCCGGCCGAAGGCCGGCAGTGCAAGAAAGCGTTCTTACGCAGGAACACTTTGCAAGGCAGAAAACATTTTAGGCAGCGCCGTGTCGGGATACACCATCGTGGAGAAAATCGTTAAGCCCGGCCGAAGGCCGGTAGTACAAGAACATTTTCTTAAGCAGGAAAAATTTGCAAGGCTGAAGATATTTATTAGGCAGCGTCCTGCCGGGAAACACCATGGTGGAGAAAATCATTAAGCCCGGCCGAAGGGCGGCAGTGCAAGAAAACGTTCTTACGCAGGAACACTTTGCAAGGCAGAAAACATTTTAGGCAGCGCCTTTTCGGGATACACCATGGTGGAGAAAATCCTTAAGCCCAAGTGCAAGAAAACGTTTTTACGCAGGAAAACTTTGCAAGGCAGAAAACATTTTAGGCAGCGCCGTGTCGGGATACACCATGGTGGAGAAAATCCTTAAGCCCGGCCGAAGGCCGGTAGTGCAAGAAAACGTTCTTACACAGGAAAACTTTGCAAGGCAGAAAATATTTTAGGCAGCGCCGTGTCGGGATACACCATGGTGGAGAAAATCCTTATTCCCGGCCGAAGGCCGGCAGTGCAAGAAAACGTTCTTACACAGGAAAACTTTGCAAGGCAGAAAATATTTTAGGTAGCGCCGTGTCGGGATACAACATGGTGGTGAAAATCCTTATTCCCGGCCGAAGGCCGGCAGTGCAAGAAAACGTTCTTACACAGGAAAACTTTGCAAGGCAGAAAACATTTTAGGCAGCGCCGTGTCGGGATACACCATGGTGGAGAAAATCGTTAAGCCCGGCCAAAGGCCGGCAGTGCAAGAAAACGTTCTTAAGCAGGAAAAATTTGCAAGGCTGAAGATATTTATTAGGCAGCGTCCTGCCGGGAAACACCATGGTGGAGAAAATCATTAAGCCCGGCCGAAGGGCGGCAGTGCAAGAAAACGTTCTTACGCAGGAACACTTTGCAAGGCAGAAAACATTTTAGGCAGCGCCTTGTCGGGATACACCATGGTGGAGAAAATCCTTAAGCCCAAGTGCAAGAAAACGTTTTTACACAGGAAAACTTTGCAAGGCAGAAAACATTTTAGGCAGCGCCGTGTCGGGATACACCATGGTGGAGAAAATCCTTAAGCCCGGCCGAAGGCCGGTAGTGCAAGAAAACGTTCTTACACAGCAAAACTTTGCAAGGCAGAAAATATTTTAGGCAGCGCCGTGTCGGGATACACCATGGTGGAGAAAATCCTTATTCCCGGGCGAAGGCCGGCAGTGAAAAAACACTTTCTTAAGCAGGAAAACTTTGCAAGGCTGAAGATATTTATTAGGCAGGCCGAGAAATTACTATAATTTTAATTTTTTTCTGGCGGTTTTTAATTTTGGGCGATATTTCATTTTCTTTTTGGCGATTTTTTATTTTTTTTTTGGGTGATTTTTCATATTGAAAATTTTGGGCTATTTTTCATTCTTTTTTTGTGTGATTTTTCATTTTGAAATTTTGGGCGATTTTTCATTTTCATTTTTGGGCGATTTGGTTTTGGGCGATTTTTCATGGAGCCATCCATACATACGAATCGCTCATAGAAAATATTATACATATGTATTAAGTATTGAAATTATTTATTTTTTTTCAACACAAGCATTTGACTTTTGATTTCATGACATGGTTCTTTTGTTTTTTTATTTTCTTTTCATTTACTTATTTTTCTTTTATATATTTCTTACGTGTGCTTCTATTCAATATGTTTGGTTGATAACTGCATGAGATTTAAACCAATTTGTAGTCGCTTGCAAAATAATTATTTTATAAGTTAGTGTTTTTTCTCAACTGATTATTTTATTTACCACAGGGTACTGATTACCTTAAAAGCAAGTGTAGATACTTTACAGTTTTACAACTCTGAGTAATTAGAATAATTTGCAAAACAAAAGGATTAATAAAGTAAATAACAATATATGTATTGTTATTTATAAATTATAAAATAATTATTTTTTAATTAAATAGATTTTTAAACTTTTCAGTTGTTTACATTTTGAATCATATATTTTTATTTTACTTAACCTTACTACGACAAATTGCTGCAGTAAAAATTTAGAAAAAATTAACAGACAAGCACTGTCACTTTACTCCAATGATGTCAGTTTCATGCCACAATTGTGCAAACTAAAATCACACACATTCTTATTCTCTTCCATTTAGTCGTCGATGAGACAGCATAGCGGGTGTATTAATTTGTTTATAGATCATTGATCACCAAAAGGCCGCACGTGGGCACTTTGTTATGCTCTTTTTTACACGTACATTCGTACAAGCATGCAATTTGCTCTCTTTTACATTACATATGTATGTGTTTGCTTATCATTGTTATAGATACAGTGAAAGAAAAGAAGTGGTATGCGAAATATAATCTATGATCACCAATGCTTTTCGCGATATTTAATGTGTTTGATGTTGTAAAACGTTTAAGGAAAAAAATTAATATTAAATACATATGACATTTTGACTTTTTTTGGAGCATTTTCACTAAACTGCACTTTCTATTTAAACTTTAAAGACCAATAACTCGGGAAATATGGCCTGCAGCAAATTCTTTTGATTAAGTTTCTTATTTTTTCACATTACTATCTGATAAGCTATTTAAAAATTCTTTTTTTGAGATTTTTCAGAGTTTCCTATGAAAAGTTCAGAGCCCGATAACTTGAAAAATATGAATCGCCGCCAACTTTTTTATTTAATTTTTTCATCTTATTTTTTAATTTTCAATCACATAGGCTCCTTTTTATTTATTTTTAGCTACTTTACTAAACTGCATTTGTTCCAAATATTTATTTTTTCCTATGTACTTCAGAGACGAATGAGACAACTTTTCTCACACATACAACTATAGTTTTATTTTTGACACCACTGCTTTACTCCCTCAATTTTTGCTCTCATTTACTGCATTTTGGGTAAACGAACGCAATTTATTAAAATGCTGTAGAGTTCAGTAAAAATTTTGTAAAAACTTTTGAGTACGCGAACGCAATTAGTGTCACTAATATTCGGTTTTCAGATTCACAATTAATAAAAAAGTCTACGAAACAATGGCAACCATTTAAACTGAAAAATTTCTTTCATTATTTTATTTAGCAATTGAGTACGAATATGAAGTCATAAAAAACAAGTACAAGTGCTATATTCGGCTGTGCCGAATCTTATATACCCTTTACCAACGTATGTATATGTATTATACAGATGCATACATAAGTACATACGTATGTACACATTTGTTTTGTGATAAAATTTATAATTTTTTGTTATAGTGCAATTTTTAGTAAGTGACCTCTTGGTTTTTTTTTTCGACTAAAGAATTTGCTTGAGTAAAGATGAAATATGTGTAACTGAAAAAATAAATATTTTTGGTTATTTTTTTACGCAATTATTTTTTTTAATTTCCAACCCTGGAACCATAATTTAAATTTTTCTGGTTTTAATATCTTTCCAAAATATAGAATATATTTAATTATCAAAGAAATAACTAGCTTTATTTAGTTAGTTTTATATATAAAAAAAAGTGTACTTTTCCCAACCCTGGAATCATCATTTTATATTTTTTTGGTTCCTTATATCAATCTTGTTATTTAAAACATATACATATATATAATATGTTAAGTGAACAAAGAAAAAAAGAAATAAGGAAAATTAGTATTTTTATTTAGTTACTTTAACATCAAAATTAATTCAGTAAAGTGCGACTTTGACTCGCGCACGAATTTTTTTAATGTGGCGTTTTTGCTTTTTTGAAGTTTCTTTCAGTTTAAACGATTTTTTTTAGTTTTGTCGCTTTTTTCTCGTTTTGGCGATTTTTTTCTGTTTTTAGGGATTTATTTTTCATTTTGGCTATTTTTTTCAATTTGGCGATTTTTTTATTTTGGCGATTTTTTCTGTTTTTGGGCTTTTTTTTATTTTGGCAATTTTTTCATTTTGGCGACTTTTTTCATTTTGACGATTTTTTTCTGTTTTTTGTATTTTTTCATTTTGGCGATTTTTTTTCCTGTTTTTGGGT
The DNA here is from genome assembly GCA_944452675.1 of Tachina lurida. NCBI lineage: Eukaryota > Metazoa > Arthropoda > Insecta > Diptera > Tachinidae > Tachina > Tachina lurida. Next base: position 44,191,588 of record OX101753.1, read on the forward strand.
TTTTTGATTTCGGCGATTTTTTTTTATTTTGGCGATTTTTCCTGGTTTTCGCGATTTATTTTAGTCTTAGAATTTTTTTTAGTTTGGGTTTTTTTTTGTTTTGGCGATTTTTTTTTTGTTTTTGGCGATTTTTTTTTTTTTGGTTTGGCGATTTTATAATTTTTTGATTTTTTAGTTTTACCGTTCTTGAAAATTTCAAGAGTTTCGCTCTTACGCTTTCCAAGATACAGCAAGTTGTCAAAATTACATAGTGAAAAATAATAAAAAATATGTTACAAGTTGTCAATTTATGACCATCCATATCCAATATCGACCCTTAACTGCAAGAAAATCCGAATCCACAATTTCTAAATTGTATTCCAAATGAAACTGCCTTTATTTTAAAACCAAATATTTTTTTAATATTGAGTACTGCTTGTTTTGACTTTGATGTATGTATATGAAATGCTTCAGGTTTTATTTAATTACTTTTAAGATAACGGATGCTTGTTTGGATAAGATTTTTTAGTTTATTTTTCACAATGAAATTAGCCAAGGTTGATTTCGCGACAATGACGAGTGTTCATCAATTTTAGCTATGCAGCTCTCTACTTTAAACAGCGAATTTTATATTTTGGTGTGATTACTTCGAACTAATTTGCCTTTGAGTTCGAATGATTTTACTACTCAAAAGTCCGCAACGTGATATTTAAAAAGAATTATACATTAAAGTCCTGCACAAGACTATTTATAAAACCTTTCAAGACATGCGACATTTTTTAAACGCTTTACTACAGCGAAATATTCTAAAACAAACGCTAAAAACACTGTTGGCAAGACAAAGAACTCAAAAAAAATATTGCCAACAGTGTTGTTTAGCGTTTATTTTAGAATAGTTCGCTGTAGTATAAAGCGTTTGAAAAATGTCGCATTTTTTGAAAGGTCTTATAAATGGTCTTGTGTAGGCCAATATTACACATGATCAATATTCTAAGGAACCAGGGAAAATTTTCCAAAAACAACCTTGTTTTGTTATGCCGAGTATGTTGAGAGTTTTCTTTTAAAGAATGCATAGAAAAAAAATCAAAAACAATTGATATATAAAACAAAAATTCTAAGAACTACACCGCTTTACAAGGAAAAGATTTAAATTTTCTAATGCATTTTTTATAGTAATTAGTAAGGATATGCAGTGGAAAAAATTAGCTTCACCCATTGCCCATATAACGGTACACTTGTGTTTTTCTATATATGTATATGTTTTGCGCAAAATAGAAAGGGACCTAAGGGTAAAAACCGGTTTTTTTTTTTTTTTAAAGAGAAGTAACACTCAGGCAATTAATGCCTATTACTATTACTAGGTGTTAACTTCTTTTAGGAAAGGGATAGTGAGAGAGAAGACAGGTGGTGAAGGAAGAGATAGAGGAAAGCTTTATTCTTTTACAACTCTGCTTTTTCGCACGTTTTTAATAATGCAGTGTTGCAGCGCCTCTCTGATGTTAAATGAGGCGTATTAATTTTTTGAAGCTGTGTCTTGTAGCCATTTTATTGATTATTTTACTTCGCCGATGATTTTGCTACACAACGAAGGAGGGTGCTCCGATGTTACATTAGGATTAGTATCTGCTGAAGTCGGTATAGTTCAGTGACCAGTGACTATGCCTTCATCACTTGAACTTTCCTACAACAACTGACACAAAGGGACACTAATGCACATCAGAAAAATGCGTGGTGTTGTTATTTAATGACTGTCGGATACAGGGATTGAACCCAGGACCTTCGGTTTTGTAGTCAACGTGCTAACTACTTCAGCCAAAGCCAGGAGAGCCATTTTAAAGATTTATATACGTGTATCTTTGGTGTACCATCACTGAGCGTGTTGGTATCGGTTTCATTTGAAAGCGACACATCTCATGACGTCAAGAACGTGTTGGTCAACCTTAAAAACGCGCGTAGGTCGTCCCTACCTCTTGTTTTGTGTAGTTGGTTTTTACTGTTTTCTACCTAGCACGCTGTTTCCATGAGTTTGATATCAATTTTGCTCGCATTTTTTCGAATCCAGATCTATTTTCTGAAATTATTAATTGTGAATTATAATAAATACTCATTATAATTCTTTTAAATCGTGAATATCACTCTGTTAGTACGAAAATTTTTTCACATGACCTTAGAATCGTCGACTTCAATTTCATAAAACGCACATATCTCTGGGAGGGAACACTTTTGGGGCTGGGATCGGTCTCATTCGATGCTCAGATGTTGTCCACATCAAAAAAAAGTGAAAATTGATTTTTTTACCCTTAGGTCCCTTTCTCTATGCGCTGTCACATATGTTCATATATTTACTTCTCTTTAAGATGCCATCCAGGTTTAAAGCGCCATCCAAAGTGGATCAAGATATTCTCCTGCAGACGTCGGAAAAAGCCGATGAAACGTTGAGAACAAAGATAGAATAAATTGTATTATTTGCATCGAAAGGAAAGGAAAAATCTAACCTTAAATAGCCTAAATAGTAAAAAATAAAACACAAAATTTAAGATTTTTATTTTGCCACCGATTAATTAATGCCCTAATTCTGTTCGACGAATGTATCGTCTTGTCTATCGACGAAAAAAAGAAGCAGTTTTGATTCTTTAAAACGATTATTATTTATTGTCTATGCTAGAAGGTTCGTGTATTTGCTTTATGATTTTGTTCTAAACATTATATCCAACACATATTTTTTCATATATTTTTCAAACTATTGTATAATAATTTAATTGAATTTTTATGTTTTAAAAACATGGCAATAATATTTATATTTTTCATTGTCAAAGACAACAACCGTTTTTGAAAAAAATAATTTAGAGACTTCAAAGACATGAACTCAGAAGCATTTTCAAACAAAAACGTCCTAAATCTTCTTACTGAATTAGGGCATAAGTCCATTATGGCTTGAAATTTTTATAATTGAATGAACTATTCAATAAAATTATAAAACTATGGATTTTTTTATTATTTGTGGAATAAAACAGCTTCCGAAATGACGACAATTGGAATTTAAACTTAGATCCACTACTACATTGTCACCTTTTAATCCGGTCAGAGCCAATATTTGACGCATAATTTAATAGTCTTTCAAATAATATATAATTCAATTTATTAATGCCCTAATTCAGTAAGAAGATTTAGGACGTTTTTGTTTGAAAATGCTTCTGAGTTCTTGTCTTTGAAGTCTCTAAATTATATTTCTTCAAAAATGGTTGTTGTCTTTGACAATGAAAAATATAAATATTATTGCCATGTTTTTAAAACATAAAAAATCAATTAAATTAATATACAATAGTTTGAAAAATATATGAAAAAATATGTGTTGGATATAATGTTTAGAACAAAATCATAAAGCAAATACACGAACCTTCTAGCATAGACAATAAATAATAATTGTTTTAAAGAATCACAAGTGCGGCTATTTTTTCGTCCATAGACAAAACGATACAATCGTCGAACAGAATTGGGGCATAAGAATATAATATGAAGATATAATAAATAGCATATCATGTGCATATATGTGCATAGAATTTAATTGAAAATAAAAATAAGCACAAGAATTAATGACGAAAAAATTTGGAAAATTTACTCAATTTCAGATCACTGATGAAAATTTTTTTTTTGCAAAGCTCCGGATGTTATGGGAAAATTTTACTTAAATATAAAAATATAATTACTATAAACTAATTCATTAATGAAGTAGAAATTTAATAAATATTTTACTGGTTTCAAGTATAAAACTGTTTTGGCGCCATACGACAACTTTTTTTACTCAAATTTAGAAAATTTTCCAACATTTTAGTAATTTTTTTTTTTTGAGTGCAGAGAATACCGAAATTCAGTTTCCTCTCCGGATACGTTACATATCCTATAAGAAGTGATCCCTAGAAATTTAAAGTTAAGGGGAGTCAAATTGGTAACATAATATATCTCCGGAATGACATAATTTTGGTATTTATTCGATATTTTTGTTTTAAAGTTATAAAAACAGGGTTTTTATTATGTACTTTTTTATAATAGTGCATTTACACTGTCGCGACATCTAGTACTTTCGAGATTTCGACCTATATAAAGCTCCTGCTTTTTTCCAGATTTCCCATACAAAACGAACTCCAATTTTTCAGTAGATTTGTAGGAAATCTAATAAAAATCTAATATTTTTTTATTCTTAGCTACCCTGTACAACAAAAGGTGAGTGAATTAGCTACGGCCTGCTTAAAAAAGTGTGTGAATTGGCTACAATGCAGTTGTTTGGTTGTAGTTTTGGAAACAAATCAGTTGATGGATTTTGTTTTGGATAAAAATAATTTTGATAAATGTCAAAAAAAAGCTGGTGTAAACGGTATAGATTTTCATAAAGATTTTAATCACAATATGCTAGATTTTGTGCTGATGTAAATGCCCTATTAGCTCTTTTGAAACTGAATTCGTGCACACAGTGAAGTTTTTGTCTTGCAGCTGAATATATTTTATTATATTAATATGTACTAGTGATGCACAAATATTCGTATTCGTATTCGAAATCAAAGGAATACAAATATGAATATTTTTCCAAAAAAATTAAATAAATAAATGTATAAATCATAAACGAAATTGAAATAAATGGCTAAAACAACTAGTTTGCAATAATTTAATAAAAACTTATTTTAATTCAATTCTTGTACCCAATTTAAAAACAAATAAAACAAACTTCTTGTACAATTAATCGTCAGCCTATTATTGGTTTGGAGCTAGAGATGCTAAACGGGAAATCCCGAGCCCGGAAATCCCGGGCTTTTCGGGACTATGCGAATCCCGGAGCCCGGGATTTTTTAGTTTTAAAGCCCGGGATTTTCGGGATTATCTGAATCCCGTTTTTTAGCATAAATAATGTTTTTGGTGGTCATCTTCTATATTAAAAATTATTAGAAACTCATTGTTAAAATAAAAAATTTGCTTTGAATAAATATTTTCGTAGATAATATTAAATGGTATATATCTGTGGCAATAAATAATAATGGATTAAGTTGACATAAGTGCTTTTTCATTTTATTACATGTTCTTATTATCTTCTTCAAAATCTATCACTCAGCTAAATTTCAATTTTAAAATGTCATTAATATCAAAACTATACGCATTTATATTTTAGCTTAAGTCTTTATGGAAAATAATACATAAGCCTTAATTCAATTTAATATTTTTTAAGGTAGCTTTAATATTATTAATATTAAAATGTTTGAGCATTAAAACTTGTATACATTTATGCCCTAATTCAGTAAGAAGATTTAGGACGGTTTTGTTTGAAAATGCTTCTGAGTTCTTGTCTTTGAAGTCTCTAAATTATTTTCTTCAAAAATGGTTGTTGTCTTTGACAATGAAAAATATAAATATTATTGCCATGTTTTTAAAACATAAAAATTCAATTAAATTATTATACAACAGTTTGAAAAATATATGAAAAAATATGCGTTGGATATAATGTTTAGAACAAAATTACAAAGCAAATACACGAACCTTCTAGCATAGACAACAAATAATAATCGTTTTAAAGAATCAAAACTGCTTCTTTTTTTCGTCCATAGACAAGATGATACATTTGTCGAACAGAATTAGGGCATAAAACCAGCCTTTGACTGTGAATGATGCTTTAACAAGAAGTAACCACCGAAAAACGAAAATGCATCCTTATACACAGAGAAAACAATGCCTACTAAATACCTCATAAAATAGAACGAAATTAATAAGAAATCTCTATGGATTTTTTCAATAAGGAAATCTTATTAATTTCATAGGGAAAATCTTTTTGAAAAAATCAAGAAAAAATCTTCTAGTTTTTATTCGTTTATCTTATTGATTTTTTCAATAAGGTTTTCTTCTTGTTTTTATTAGGCGACCTCATAAAAAATAAAAAAATTGCGTCTTTATTCTCTGTACTTATGTATTTTCATTTAAATTCTATATATATACATATGCATGTATGTATGTAGTATATTGTATATGTTATTTATTTATACATATGCTAACAAGCAGCCTGAATAACCATTGAAATTATTGTGCAAACATTCTTATACAAAAATGAAAAATATCATAAAAAATTGTCTATGTCTATTTATAGATATGAAATAACAAGACACCTCATAAAATCAAGAAGATTTCCTTATTAAAAAAATCAAAAATCATATAGGAACCTACTAAAATCAAGAAGAAAACCTTATTGAAAAAATCAATAAGATAGATTAATAAAATCAAGAAGAAAGCCTTTTTAAAAAATCAATAAGGCAACCTAATAAAATCAATAAGAAATCTCTATAGTTTACAATTTATAAGAAAACCTAATACAATCAAGAAGTTTTTCTCTATGGATTGTTTTTTGGTGCCAAAACTAACGGAAAACTAACGAAAGTTGTGAATAAAAAGATTTCTTCTTGATTTTATGTGATTTTCTTCTTGAAATTCAAAATTAATAAGATTTACCACATAAAAACAATAAGGAATCTCTATGAAAAACTCTTCGCTTCTTTTTGCTGGGATACCCGTTAGCCTAAAAACGTTTCATAGAGAAAATCTTCTTGATGCTATGAGGCAGTTTTTTCTCTGTGTATTACTCACAGTGGCCGAAATAAAAATTTTCTATTCCATTTTTGTACTAAGCACATCATAATTATTGCATTAGAAGATATAAAACTTGGATAAATGCTGGGTTATTTGTACATTTTTCTCTCAATAATAGCTCTTGCACAAAGAAGTACGCGAATGGAAAAATTGCAAAAACTCGCAGGTTAATAAAAACAGCTGATCACTATAAAGAGTAGTGTTGTACAATATTTATTATTTTTACTACCCAGTACATACATATATTTGGTATTTGATGCAATGCATTTTTATAATTGAAAATTCGTGGCGAAATGTATGTATTGAGTAGAACTTCAGAGGAAGCTTTTATAGTTTCTCGCTTTGTACATGGTTTTCAATTTTGTTTCTGGTTAAATGACAAATAACAAGTGAAGATCCAAACAAGTGAAGTTTAATAATGTTTAATATTTCCTAAGCTATTCTCTATTTAATGAAATATATCCGACGAAAAAGGTATGCTTTACACTGAAAAAATAAATACACCAAGTTGTTATCAAAATAATTTTAAGAAATACATAAATTTCTTAAAAGCACTACTTAGTGCTTTTTCTTAGTTTGGCACTAACGCTCAAAAGTTGGCGTTTTGTTTCTTCAAAAACCACTAAAAATAGTGCCAAGTTGGCATCGCTGATTGAGACATATGTTTTTCTCTTCTACTGGATTTTACTGGTATAAATTTGTATAGTAAAAAATTGCAGGTTCTTAGTCCAACAACTGACTAAACGAACACATTTCAGTCAAATCCAGTACAAAATTTTAAAAATTTTTGGGGTAAACGAACACACTTAATAAAAATTTGTAAAGCACTGTTATTAAAAACAATCGATTATTTCAGTAGTATTCTGAGTACATATTAGGAAGACCCATAACCGCATTAAAAATAAAATAAAAATTTTTTGTTTAGCATTATAACTCCAAACACTACCATTTTGAGTTACGTCTATGTTGCAATAAAGGAGCAATGTGTATGTATATACAACATTTTTTTTAAAGAGAAATCGTTGATTCCTTTTAAATTAATTATTAAAAAAGCCGATAATCCAGCTTTTTAATTTGTTTGCGATTTTTGTTCAAATGATCAATAATTCGGTGTTAGTGATAGGTTAAAATAAAATTAAGGAGCATATCAAGTTTGTGTGCTCTTTTCTTTGATGCTTCCGAATAATTTACAAGTCAATCTTTTAACGCTAGTACAGTTTCTTGCTTTATTGATAGACTTTTTAAGACCAGTTAATAAAATGTTATCATTTATTTCATTAACGCCATACAAACCTTCATCGTAGTTGAGATTATTCACTGCAATATTTTTTATCACAAAATAATCGTGAAAACAAAGTATTTGCCTACCCTTCTGTAACCGCGACCTTGTTAGTTAGTCACAAAGCACATTCACAAGGTAGTAGCGGAAGTGCAGCTGAGCTACATATTTTTTTTTTCAAATTAAAGTTCATCTGAAACTTCAAAAATTGTTTACGAAAATGAAATTAAAAGAAAAAATTTTTTAAATTTAAATATGAAAAATATTTTATTAAAAAAATTCTGTGAACACAAATTTAAAAATATGAAAAAACTATTAAAAAATTGTGAAAAGTGCTAAATGTTGCAAATTTTGTTAGTGGTAGCTGCCGTGGAGAAATGTTTTCAAATGTACATATGTGCATAATTTTTATTATTATTATGCTAAACAAATTCTATTTTTGAAGTTTTGGATAAACTAAAATCCATGTTGTTTTTTTCATTGTTTTTGTAATCCTGATATTACCTGGAAATGAATGTGTCTTGGTTGGTCATATAAACACTTAAAAAGTTATAAAAAATAAATAAATAAAAGTCATAAAATATTTCTTATACAAAGTAGTTAAGGAATTTATTCGAATGCTCGACAAAAATATTCGAATAATTCCTTATTCTAAATTTAAAAAAAAAACTTTGTTCGTTCGAACAAAAAGTAAGAAAATGTTTCAAATATTCAAATAATTATTGTTCGAATGACAACACTTATTATGACTTATAAGGCCTAATAGTGGAATTAATTAATTTTTGAAACAAATTTTAGTTAGGTCGAATAGTTAAAACAGCGACGATATATTGGGCCTTATTCATAAAAAATATTTTGGTTTATAAAAGGTTTATGTTTCAAAATTTCCATAGAAAATATTTTTTATAAATATAAAGGCTGATTAAATTTGGGGCAACGCAATAGGTACATTTTAGTAATGCAATGAATTTAAAATTTTGGTATTTGTGAATACGAATACGAATATTTGAAACGATGTTCGCGAATACGAATATTATGTTTGAAATTTATAGACATGAAATTAGAGTTCTATTTACGCCTGCAAAATGATATATGAAAAAATTGTTATAAAAAAGAATTTCATACTACTGTTGGCATACTTAAAAGTTAATAAAAACTACCCAAAATTTTAATGATCGTCATTAAATAACATGTAAAAATTACAGAAAACACAAATATCTAAAAAAAATTTAATGAATTCGTACACAATACGACAACTTTTAATTATTAATTTTTTTAATATATATAAATAACTTATTTCTATATGGAACTACAACATTTATTACCAATAAACAAATATAACAAATACATAAAATGAAATGGTTTTGCAGTAGCTTACAAAAATATTTCTTCCAATTCTCATGGCCAATAGGCTGTATGTATTTCAAATGAATGAAATGAAATGAAAAAAGGTGTCCTTTCAAAAAATATATTCATACATGGATATCAAATCAATATCAAATTACAAGTTTTAAAGTTGTTGTTGGCCCACTTGAGGCAACATCGTATAAATTTTGACAGATGTATTAATGGAAACTTTCATATGTACATAGACCTATTTTTAAAGGAATATTATTTTAATTTTTTATTTAACCGAACTAAAGAAAATATTTTTATAAAAGAACAGCTATCTACGAACTATACTTTTGGCCCATTCAATATATTTAAAAAATACTTTATAATATTTTGATATGGTGAAATAATTTTCAGACAAATATTATCTAGAAAAGTACTTTATCTTTTTTAACATTACTTCAGCCCATTATTGGTTTGACCCACCGACCATTTTTTTAAAAAATTAGTTAGGTATGGGGTATATATATTTTGAGTATCCCCTTTCTGAATCCAAAACACGTTTTGCGAAATTAATTATGATTTCCGAGATATTTAGCATTAATTTTGCTCCATATCAACTATCTTAAGGTTTAATAAATATTGTTTTGTCGTTTTTCTCCATTCTGACTTTTTGGCGTATGCTCCAAACCAATAATAGGCTGACGATTAATTGTACAAGAAGTTTGTTTTATTTGTTTTTAAATTGGGTACAAGAATTGAATTAAAATAAGTTTTTATTAAATTATTGCAAACTAGTTGTTTTAGCCATTTATTTCAATTTCGTTTATGATTTATACATTTATTTATTTAATTTTTTTTGGAAAAATATTCATATTTGTATTCCTTTGATTTCGAATACGAATACGAATATTTGTGCATCACTAGTACATATTAATATAATAAAATATATTCAGCTGCAAGACAAAAACTTCACTGTGTGCACGAATTCAGTTTCAAAAGAGCTAATAGGGCATTTACATCAGCACAAAATCTAGCATATTGTGATTAAAATCTTTATGAAAATCTATACCGTTTACACCAGCTTTTTTTTGACATTTATCAAAATTATTTTTATCCAAAACAAAATCCATCAACTGATTTGTTTCCAAAACTACAACCAAACAACTGCATTGTAGCCAATTCACACACTTTTTTAAGCAGGCTGTAGCTAATTCACTCACCTTTTGTTGTACAGGGTAGTTAAGAATATATAAAAATTTTAATCAGAAATAATTTCTTAATCAGGCTTGAGTTCAGTAATTTCAATTCTTATTGAATGAAATATTTTTATTTAATTAATGTGAGTATCTAAAGAAGAGAAGAAAAATTAAACTAGACTTTATTAGCTGGGGGAAATACCGATATTTTTCTGTGCAGCCACGCACTTCATCAGCACCCATGTCTATCTACTGGGGTAGAGATTATTATTAACATCAGCTATTTAACTTAAATTTCTATGAAATGGAATATGAGAATTGATTGTGTATACAATTATTGATTTACCTTTGGCAAACACATTTGTAAGTATCACTATTCATTTTCTGTTTTTCCATTTTCTATTTAGGTTAGCACGAAGTTATATCACTCTACCTATGTATGTTTAACTATGATGTTAATAATAATCTCTACCCCAGTAGATAGACATGGGTGCTGATGAAGTGCGTGGCTGCACAGAAAAATATCGGTATTTCCCCCAGCTAATAAAGTCTAGTTTAATTTTTCTTCTCTTCTTTAGATACTCACATTAATTAAATAAAAATATTTCATTCAATAAGAATTGAAATTACTGAACTCAAGCCTGATTAAGAAATTATTTCTGATTAAAATTCACTACAGTTCAATTAAATCTAACAATGTCTCAATATATAACAAGTAAGAGTGCTATATTCGGCTGTGCCGAATCTTATATACCCTTTACCAACGTACGTACATATATATAGTATACAGACACGTACATACATATTTGTTTTGTGAAAAAATTTATCATTTTTTTAAAGTTTCCATCTTTGGAGCTATAATTTTCATTTTTCAAATTTCATACACCAAACTTTTCTTTCAGAAGCATAAAATATATTCAATTTATAAAGAAAAAGAAAAAAAAACAAAAAGTGTAAGTTTTCCAACCCTGGAGTCATAATTTTGGATTTTTCTGATTATTGTTACCAATCTAGTTCTTTAAAAAATACATAAAATATGTTAAGTGAAAAAAGCAAGAACGAAATAAGCAAAAACTTAGTTTCATTTAATTCCTTTAATATTAAAAAAAATCAGTTAAGTGTGACTTTGAATCGCGCACGAAAGGAAGGTTTTTTGCTTTTTTGAAGTTTTTTTCAGTTAAAACGATTTTTTCAGTTTTGTCGCTTTTTTCTCGTTTTGGCGATTTTGTCTGTTTTTGGAGGTTTTTTTCATTTTGGCGATTTTTTCCTGTTGTTGGGCTTTTCTTCATTTTGGAGATTTTTCTCATTTTGACGATTTTTTCTGTTTTTTTTTGGTTTTTTTCGCGATTTTTTTGGCGATTTTTTTGTTTTTTTTTTTCGTTTTGGTGATTTTTTTTCATTTTGGCGATTTTTTTTTCATTTTGGGAATTTTTTTTTCTTTTTTTTCGTTTTGGTGATTTTTTTCATTTTGGCGATTTTTTTTTTCATTTTGGCGATTTTTTTTAATTTTGGCGATTTTTTTCTGTTTATTAGTTTTTTTTTCGTTTTGGCGATCTTTTTTCTTTTTTTGGCGATTTTTTTTCATTTTGGCGATTTTTTTCTGTTTTTTAGGTTTATTTTTTCGTTTAAGCGATATTTTTCATTTTGGCGATTTTTTTTCATTTTAGCAATTTTTTCGTTTTTTTGCGATTTATTTTAGTCTTAGAAATTTTCTTTTAATTTGGTGCTTTTTTTCGTTTTGGCGATTTTTTTTCTGTTATTTAGGTTTTTTCTTTTTTTGGCGATTTTTTTCATTTTGGCGATTTTTTTCTGTTTTTTAGGGTTTTATTCGTTTTGGCGATTTTTTTTCATTTTGACGATTTTTTTCTGTTTTTTAGCGTTTTTTTTCGTTTTGTTGATTTTTTTTCATTTTGGCTATTTTTTTTCATTTTGGCGATTTTGTTCTGTTTTTTTTTTCGTTTTGGCGATTTTTTTTCATATTAGCAGTTTTCCGTTTTTTTGCGATTTATTTTAGTTTTATAATTTTTTTTTTAATTTGGTGCTTTTTTCGTTTTGGCGATTTTTTTTCTGTTTTTGGATTTTTTCATTTTGGCGATTTTTTTGTTTTTTGGGGTTTTTTTCGTTTTGGCGATTTTTTTCATTTTGGCGATTTTTTTTCATTTTGGCGATTTTTTCTGTTTTTTTGGGTTTTTTTCGTTTTGGTGATTTTTTTTCATTATGGCGATTTTCATTTTGGCGATTTTCTTTCATTTTGGCGATTTTTGTTTTCATTTTAGCAATTCTTCCGTTATTTTTTGCGATTTATTTTAGTCTTAGAATTTTTTTTAATTTGGTGCTTTTTTTTCGTTTTGGCGTTTTTTTCTTGTTTTTGGCGATTTTTTTAGGTTTGGCGATTTTATAATTTTTTATTTTTTCAGTTTTACCGTTTTTGAAAATTTCAAGAGTTTTGCTCTTACGGTTTCCAAGATACAGCAAATTGTCAAAATTACATAGTCAAAATTGCATTAACTGATGGAACACCCTTTAATTTAAATTTTTTTAAATTTTTGTGTTAATTTTTATAGTCTGTATAAAAATACACTAACCTTAAAAATTTCAAGTGTATATACATACAATTGTATATATACTACATGGGATTTTAACATTTTTCGATGCTCGTTTTGGAACACCCTTTAATTTCCAATTCTCATGTATTTGTTGTTGTAGCGTCCAAAGGTCTACATACTGTATCCAAATTTCAGGTCTCTAACTCTTACGGTTCTCGAGAAAATACCCTGCATAGTTTTAGACATAGTTAATTTTACATAACACAAAAAGTTAAAGTTTTCCAACCCTGGAAACGTCTTTTTAATTTTTTTATATTTTTTTAATTTAAAATTCCAATTTTAGTCGTACTGAAGTGTAAAATATGTACATTTATTAAAAAAAATAAAAATTTGTTTTCGGGAGTTACTTCTATATGGCAAAATGAAGTTTAAGTTTTCCAGCTCTGCAATCGTCTGCCCGATTTTGCTGAATTTCAATACCAATCTATTTTGGAAAATTTCTGACACACCAGTCCAGCTCTTCTGGGAGCTTCGGAAAACCGATTTCACGTACAGACAGACGGACAGACGGACAGACGGACAGACGGACATCGCTTATTCGTCTTCCCTATGCATAAGGATCCAGAATATATATATTATATGGGTCGCTTATTGATATTATAGAAATTACAAACGGAATGACAAACCTATATATACCCTTTTACCATTTTTGTTGGTAAAGGTTATAAAAATATTATATTTTTATTAGATTTCCTACAAATCTACTGAAAAATTAGATTTCGTTTTGTATGGGAAATCTGGAAAAAAGCAGCTTGATTTAGCTCGAAATCTCAAAAGTACTAGATTTCGCGACAGTGTAAATTCACTATAAGAAAGTACATAATAAAAACCCTGTTTTTATAACTTTAAAACAAAAATATCGAATAAATACCAAAATTCTGTCATTCCGGAGATATATTATGTTACGAATTTGACTCCCCTTAACTTTAAATTTCTAGGGATCACTTCTTATAGGATATATAACGTATCCGGAGAGGAAATTGAATTTCGGTATTCTCTGCACTCAAAAAAAAAATTTACTAAAATGTTGGAAAATTTTCTAAATTTGAGAAAAAAAAAATTGTCGTATGGCGCTAAAACAGTTTTATACTTGAAACCAGTAAAATATTTATTAAATTTCTACTTCATTAATGAATTAGTTTATAGTAATTATATTTTTATATTTAAGTAAAATTTTCCCATAACATCCGGAGCTTTGCAAAAAAAAAATTTTCATCAGTGATCTGAAATTGAGTAAATTTTCCAAATTTTTTCGTCATTAATTCTTGTGCTTATTTTTATTTTCAATTAAATTCTATGCACATATATGCACATGATATGCTATTTATTATATCTTCATATTATATTCTTATGCCCCAATTCTGTTCGACGATTGTATCGTTTTGTCTATGGACGAAAAAATAGCCGCACTTGTGATTCTTTAAAACAATTATTATTTATTGTCTATGCTAGAAGGTTCGTGTATTTGCTTTATGATTTTGTTCCAAACATTATATCCAACACAAATTTTTCATATATTTTTAAAACTATTTAATAATACTTTAATTTAATTTTTATGTTTTAAAAACATGCCAATAATATTATGTATTACTTTTCATTCAAGAAATAGTAACTCGGGGCTAAATCTGAAGAATAGAGCGGATGAGGGAGCAATTCGTAGCCCAATTCATGGATTTTTTGCCATGGAAAGTGTACATGCAAACGCGGCACCCATCTTGCAGACAACTTTCTTAAACCCAGCAGATCATTTAAAATCGAAATCACACTGCCATATGAAATGACTATGGCATCAACAATCTCACGCACTTTTACTCTTCGTGGATTTTTTTCTACATTTTCGGCTGTACTGACCTCAATCACCATATTAATTCCTTGAGGGGAGACAAGTATTGAACCAACAACCTTCTGAATGATAGGCAAGCACTCTGACCAATTGCCTAACAGGGCAGCCTGAATAAGCATTGAAATTATTGAGTTTTAAAATTTTATTTTATTAAAAAAAAAAAATTATTTCATGTTCAACTATTCCTCGATAATATGAAAAATGTACTTAAATATTTTGGTAAATGCAAATATGTAAATAATGTAAGAAAAAATACTTAAAACTGGTAAATATTTTTTTAGAATTTAGAATACCTTTTTACATCTTTTAAGTTAGTCAAATTTCATGAATTAATCAAGAGTAATGCCCTAATTCAGTAAGAAGATTTAGGACGTTTTTGTTTGAAAATGCTTCTGAGTTTTTGTCTTTGAAGTCTCTAAATTATTTTCTTCAAAAATGGTTGTTGTCTTTGACAATGAAAAATATAAATATTATTGCCATGTTTTTAAAACATAAAAATTCAATTAAATCATTATACAATAGTTTGAAAAATACATTAAAAAATATGTGTTGGATATAATGTATAGAACAAAATCATAAAGCAAATACACGAACCTTCTAGCATAGACAATAAATAATAATCGTTTTAAAGAATCAAAACTGCTTCTTTTTTTCGTCCATAGACAAGACGATACATTCGTCGAACAGAATTAGGGCATAAGTCATTTACTAAAATTTATTTTTGGATTTAAAACGAAATTGACTAGTCCTTAGTCCTAATTTACACTAAGCAACTCTTATTGCTAAGCTGATTAGTTTGTCGTAGAGAGAGACGAGGGTAATATAAATTTTTCTTTTTTATTTAGACTTAGCAATAAGACTTGCTGAGTGTAAATTAGGACTTAGTACACAATTTCCCTAAGCTTAAAACCATTTTACTATTTTTAAAAAATATTTCCTTTAAACATTTCATTAAATGTAAGGATTTTTTGTGTATTTTTATAAACTATTTTGAAGGTTATGAACTATTTATTTTTTACTCATATTAAGTAATTTTTACTATATTTTTGTAAAAATTTACTTGGACTTTGAAACATTTACTTAAACTTAGAAATTTTTTAATTAAATTTAGAACATCTTTTTTAATAATAGTACATGTCCTTTTTTATTGTCGTTTTGGGCTGGACTGAACCAGTTACAGTCAGTCTTATATTTAGAATAAAAATAAGCACAGTGAAAAACTAGCATAAAGTTAGCATAAGCATAACGAGTTTTACCATGCAATTTGACATGAAAAATCAACGCATAATGTAGTTTTAACCCACTTTTAAATAGTGGCGTGATTTTTAATGTAAAATTTTTAAATTTTGCAATTTATGCTAACTTCATACTAGTTTTTCATTATGCATAGGGCCGTCGCAAGTCTCTACCATATCGCCCCGCCTTGGGTCTGATCTGTAACACTTTAAATTTTAATCGCAACATTCCTCAACTACTATGTATTTCATTTATCATGCATGAGAAATTTTCTGTTTAATACCGCAATTCAGTAAGAAGATTTATAAAGTTTTTGTTTGAAAATACTTTTGAGTTCTTGTTTTTTAATTCTCTAAATTATTTCTGTCAAAAGTGGTTGTTGTCTTTGATAATGAAAAATAAATATATTATTGCCATGTTTTTAAAACATAAAAATTAAATTAAATACTTTGAAAAATATATGCTGGATATAATGTATGGAACAAAATCATAAAGCAAATACCGGATCCTTCTAGCATAGACAATAAATAATAATTGTTTTAAAGAATCACAACTGCTTAAACACTAATTCACACGTTGATTTTTCAATGATTTTTTAAAACACGATTTTTGTAGTTTGTATGCGAACGGTATAGAAAAGCAAAGGGGGTAGAAAAAAAATCACATTTTCCGTTTTCCGAGTTTTTTTTCAAATTTTCTTTACACATATCTTAATTTTTGGTATGTTGCTTTATTTTATTTTTTCATTCAATGCGACAACAGCTTTTTATAATAGAAAACAGTGTTACCTGTAGGTTATTTTGTCGCTAATATAGGAGTATAGGGACAAATATTGTATTTTGGCCAAAACGTTTCTTTATTTATAAGTATTAATAAACTTTGACAAAACGTAGGTATTTTTTATACTCAAAAAGAACTATAATTAAAATATATTTTTGCTCATAAACCGTTTCAAAATTTGTTTTTGCTCGAAATTACACAGACTTTTATCTAATGGCAGGCACTTCAGGAAATAGAATAGGGGCATCAATTAAACAATGATTTAATAATTAAAGAAATTACACTTACATCTATCTATCTTAAATCTTAATAAACTCCATTAATGGAGAAATCTCAAATGCAGCTTTATGTTAAATTTGTATTATATATAAGATAATTTCTGAAAATCTGTAGAGAAGTATGCATTAATTTCGAACGCAGAAGTAGTAACTTTAAATATTTTAATACACAAGAACTACATATGTATGTCAAAATGAGGATTTAAATTTTTTTAATTAATCTTTTTTAAATTAAAATTAATGAAATGTGTAGATTTTCGTATGGGAACATTTTTTTAACATGTAGGGGAAATGGATTTTTTAAAATCTACTGGCAACACTGATACCATTTTTGAAGGCAAAAAAAAAACAAACCTAGAAACATGGAAAAAATCATCGTATGAATCAAGGTGTATTTAAACAGGTGGCAGCGTTACTTCAGCTGATAATTTTTTGCTCTATGTACTTTGTAGCTAACGAATGTCAAAAACTTCGTTTTGTTTTGGTTTTGGTACAATTATTTTTGTGCTTTTGACATTCTTCGGCTCTTTACACAGCTAGGGCTGCCGTATTTTTGTATAACAAATCCTTACGCAGTCACCTGTATAATTACACCATGGTATGAATGTACAATGTTTTTGGCAGTGTTGCCGAATCGCGGGTAATTACCCGAATCAGGTGTAATTTGTATGTGCAAGTGTAGCGCGTGGGTAATTGCTCTCAGGTGTAATTTACGGGTAATTTGAAATTCGTTTGTTTTATATAATAAATCGTATGCGTTCTGGCTTTCCCATCGTTTGCACATGTTTTCTTGTGAGTTCGGATGTTAAAACACATGCTACGCCTGTATAAGTTGAAATTTAGAAAATACAAATTAATAGTATGTGTTCTAGCATCCAAATTTAGAAGAACACTATTTGGAAATTGACAACTTCAAACTTTTAGATTTCTTCGTTTCGATTTTCTTTTCACTTGTGAACAGTCTTGTGAAAAATACGAGTTTTTTTTTGCTCAAAATCGAAAACGAGAAAATCTAAAAGTTTGAAATCGTCAATTTCCAAATTGTGTTCTTCTAAATTCTGATGCTAGAACACATACTATTAATCTGTATTTTATAAATTTCAACTAAAACAGGCGTTAAGTTATCAGAAACGTATTTGTGAAATCTTTTACTTAATACTAGATATAAGAATTGAAAAGCTACAAGAAAAATCCAAAATACCATAAAAAATATAACTTAAGCCTGCCTCAAAACCTCTTCCATTTCGAGGTGGTAAGATTTGGCACTCTCTAACTCAATCTCTATTGTACATAGCAGGGTTACTCCAAATTTTCAATTTCGAAAGCTTATATCATTGACTATAATCGGTCCATACACAATATTTCTATTGGATTGACAGCTTAAAAGTTATATTTATATTACCAATTTTTTTTATCGGAACACCTACGTACTAATATGTTAAAAGTGACCACATCTGAAAAACTAGCCATAGGATATCAAAATCCTTACGTGTTCAGCATGCCCAATGCAATAATGTGAGCTAGATTTATAATGAACTACTTATTTTTTTAAAAATTTTGGAAATTTACATGAGAGTTAGCATTTATTTTCACCAAAAAGATTATACTTTTAGATAGCAGAATAAAAAAGTTTATACAAAAAAAAATTTTTTTTAATCGAAATTTATATCACAGATAAATATTCTACAGGAGAGTTTTTTGCCATCGGAAACTCATTTTGAGAAAATTTGAGTTGACGTATTTTGAATACATGCTCTCGATATGTTGCATTTCACTGGAGCTGATACCAAATCGTAAGTATACCTTAAAAGAGATTTTTGAAATTTGTCAAATATTTATTTTAATGTTGGGTGTAATTCCTTTGAAATAGGGTAATTTGGGCACCTACGAGGTGTAATTTTGAATATATATTTTGGTAACACTGGTTTTTGGAAGCAACTTTTAAAGAGAATTTAAAATAAAACAAGTAAGAGTGCTATATTCGGCTGTGCCGAATCTTATATACCCTTTACCAACGTACGTACATATACATATATAGTATACAGACACATACATACATATTTGTTTTATGAAATAATTTATCATTTTTTTCTCTAAAGCAATTAATAGTTAGTGACCTTTCAGTACTTTTGGATTACAGAATTTGATTCAATTATTTTATGTTCGATATTAGCAATATTTGAATATTTTACTCTACACTCTGTGGTTAAGATATACTTTACATTTACTCTTATTTCAGTCAACATCGACGTCACGTCAATACAATTTCAAAAAAATTGGGGCTTGTTTACTCGCTCTCGAGATGTTCAAAAACCGTGCTGGTATTTAATAACTATAAAATATTCTTAGTATTGCACCTCCATACCAAGTAAACTAACTTGTTTTATATTTTCCCGTATTTAATAATCATTGATGTTGCAAAACTGCTTAGTGTCTTAATTTAAAGTTCCCATTGCAAATGGTATGTATACATCGTGGTGTTGTGTAAACGTTTAATTCCTACAGTAAACAAAAAAAAACTAACTTGACCTAGTTACTTTTGTAAAAAAAACAATAAATTTACCAACCCTGGAATCAACCTTTTAGATTTTTCTGATTTAAAAAATTAATAAAGTGTGTTAAGTGAACAAAGAAGTAAAAACAAATTAATTTTATTTAGCTACTTTAATATCAAAAAAATTCAAAGTTTCCATCTTTGAAGCTGTAATTTTCATTTTTCAAATTTTATACGCCAAACTTTTCTTTCCGAAGAGAAAAAAATTTTTTGGCCTATTTTTTAATTTTACATAACACAAAAAGTGTAAGTTATCCAACCCTGGAGTCATAATATTGGATTTTTCTGATTATTGATATCAATCAAGTTCTTTAAAAAATACATAAAATATGATAAGTGAACAAGGCAAAAACGAAATAAGAAAAAACTAGTTTCATTTAATTCCTTTAATATTAAAAAATTCAGTAAAGTGCGACTTTGACTCGCGCACGAAGGCTTCCGTACTTTCGGTTTTGAGCATTTTTTAATGTGGCTTATTTGCTTTTTCGAAGTTTTTTTCAGTTGAAACGATTTATTAAGTTTTGTCGCTTCCTTCTCGTTTTGGCGATTTTTTTACTGTTTTTGGAGGTTTTTTTCATTTTGGCGATTTTTTTCTGTTCTTGAGGCCTTTATTCATTTTGGCGATTTTTTCCTGTCTTTGGGGCTTTTTTTTATTTTTTTTAGATTTATATCAATTTGGCAATTTTTTTCATTTTGGCAATTTTTTTCATTTTGGCGACTTTTTTGTTTAGGGTTTTTTTCATTTTTTCAGGCAATTTTGTCCTGTTTTTGGAGTTTTTTTTTTCATTTTGGCGATTTTTTTCTGTTTTTGGAGTTTTTTTTCGTTTTGGCGATTTTTTTTTTTAATTTTGGCGATTTTTTTCATTTTGGCGATTTTTTTCATTTTGGCGATTTTCTTTCATTTTGGCGATTTTGTTTTCATTTTAGCAATTTTTCCGATTTTTCGCGATTTATTTTAGTCTTAGAAATTTTTTTTAATTTGGTGCTTTTTTCGATTTGGCGATTTTTTTTTTGTTTTTGGGAATTTTTTCCTGTTTTGGGTTTTTTTTCATTTTTACGATTTTTTGTTTTTTTTTTGGATTTTTTACGTTTTGGCGATTTTTTTTCATTTTGGCGATTTTTTTCATTTTTAGCAATTTTTCGGGTTTTTCGCGATTTATTTTAGTATTAGATTTTTTTTTTTAATTTGGTGCTTTTTTCATTTGGCGATTTTTTTTTGTTTTTGGCGATTTTTTTCGGTTTGGCGATTTTATAATTTTTTGATTTTTTAGTTTTACCGTTTTTGAAAATTTCAAGAGTTTTGCTCTTACGGTTTCCAGGATACAGCAAGTTGTCAAAATTGCATAGTCAAAATTGCATTAACTGATGGAACACCCTTTAATTAAAATTTTTTGAAATTTTAGTGTTAATTTTCGTAGTCTGTATACAAATACACTAACCTTAAAAATTTCAATTGTATATACATACAATTGTATGTATATTACATGAAATTTTAACATTTTTCGTTGCTCGTTTTGGAACACCCTTTATTTTTTGTTGTAGCGGTCTACACACTGTGTCCAAATTTCAGGTCTGTAGCTCTTACGGTTCTCGAGAAAATACCCTGCATAATTTTAGACATAGTTAATTTTACATAGCACAAAAAGTTAAAGTTTTCCAACCCTGGAAATGTCTTTTTAATTTTTTTAATATTTTTTTAATTTAAAATACCAATTTTGGTCGTACTGAAGTGTAAAATAGGTTTATTTATTAAAAAAAATAAAAATTTGTTTTCGGTAGTGGCAAAATCAAGTTTCAGTTTTCCAGCTCTGAAACCGTCTGCTCGATTTTGCTGATTTTCAATACCAATCTAAGTTGGACAATTTCTGACACACCAGTCCAAGAACGAAGTCTCTAGCTTTTCTGGGAGCTTCGGAAAACCGATTTCACGTACACCAGACGGACGGACGGACGGACAGACGGACATCGCTTATTCATCTTCCCTATGCATAAGCATCCAGAATATATTAATTTTGTTGGTCGCATATGAATATTATGGAAATTACACACGGAATGACAAACCTATATATACCCTTTTCCATTTTTGGTAAAGGGTATAAGAAGATTTTTAAATCCTCGTATGAATTGGACCTAATATACAATAGTTTGAAAAATATATGAAAAAATATGTGTTGAATATAATGTTTGGAACACAATCATAAAGCAAATACACGAACCTTCTAGCATAGACAATAAATAATAATTGTTTTAAATAATTACAACTGCGGCTTTTTTTCGTCCATAGACGATACAATCGTCGAATAGAATTAGGGCATTAGTTTTCAATTTTTAATATAATTTCCTATTCAGTTATTTAGATTTTAATTAGCACAACAAATTATGAAGCGCTTCTTACAGCGGTCATAGTTTTCCATGTTACTATTTTGAAACAGATGAAATTTTGTGAGGCGCTCAATTTTATAATTTCATATTTTAATTGAAAGATTGATTGCTAAAAATTTACAACTATTTCACAACAAATAATTTTATATAAAACAAAAAAAAAAAACTTGGATCCACAAGAATTATAAAAGAAATCTCTGTAATATGTCTAAGAAAACTTTACCTTGCATTGCTCCTCCCCAGCACAACCAAAACAAAGCCCATTTGGCCGTGCAAAATCGTTGCAAGCATTTCGGCTTAAAACGATTCCAGCCAAAATTTTGAATATCTAAAAAGGCGCGCGTTGACGAAGAACTGCGACCTACAGTTGAAGGAGTTTCAACTTGATTGGCTCCATTATTATTATCCATGACAGTTTTGTTAGATTTTATAAATTTTCCTTTAAATTAACTTTTAATTAAGCACATTTACCGTAAGTATATGTAAATCTTTTAAGTAAATTATAAAATTTTTTGATTAGTAGTATTTTTTATATTTAAGCCCATAAGTTGCCGTTACCATTCAAATATACTTGTACGATTCAACTAACTTTCTAACAGTATTTGAAGCAAAACGAACAACTTTACCAAACGGCGCGATAAATAGAACTAAACCATAATTCTGAAAATTAATTCCATTAAAGGTACGTTGCGGATGCACAATACATTAACTTCGGCGCACACGAAATTCAAACACTGAATTGAATTTTTGAATACACAAACAACCAGCCAACACTTAATCCACACAAAAAGTAACAGAAAATGCTGCTGCTGCTGTTGTCGACTATAGCAAAAGATCTTAGTTTAGTTTATTGTTATTGTTGCTCTTGGAAACAAACATAAGAAGACGCACTCCCGGTATCTTAATTGCACACCAACCAAGAATTCAATGCCGCTAGAGGGTTGTGGGCACTGTTAAATTGTTGCCCTGTTAAGTGTACAGTGCAGAAGATGACATACACACCTTACACACACCCACGCACACAAAAATTTGTGTAAAAAGCTGCAAAACTGTTTGACTGTGTGTGGGCGTTGGGTTGACTCAATGGTATTTTGGCGCGCATTTGACTTTCTGTTTACTAAATACGATTTCAACGACTCCGTTATTTTATAGTCTTCCTCTTCGCCTCTTACGCTTGTGATGATGAAAGGGGGTGGTTGGGTGGTGTGGTGTGGTGTGGTGGTGTTCATTGACTCTGTTAGACGAATCAAAACAATATATGCACCAATACCAATATAGAAAAATATTTCAGAGCATCATCGTTTTTATGGCGCTCATAAGTAAGTATAAGTTGGAATTTGCCGGCATTTGTTTTGATACCTGTTCCTGCTGACTGGGCGAAAGTGAATGAGTTTATCTTACGCATGCATTCGTGACATCGACATAATCATCATCACACTTTAGTGTATTTAAGGCGAGGTTTATATTCATTCATTATAACATTCAGTGCACAAGGATTAACAGTGGAAAATTATATTAAATCAAATAAATAAAACCTATTCGGTAAGAACTGTTTAACAATAGTAGTGCATTGAAAGAAATCGCATATTTTCTTTATAAAGGAAGTTGCGAAAAGGAGTGTTGTGATTAATTAATGCTTTCAATAGAGAATAGTTTGAGGTCATAATACAGGCCTGCAGTTTAGTATTAAGTTTTTATTTGGTACTCAGTCCATAAATATCTTTTCTTAATACATACTATGTTTAAGACAAGTTTTTTAAAAACTAAACACAGCCGTTCACATTATATTTGAGATGTTTAAAGTTGACATTTTCTCAGTAAATTATTGAAAATACTAATGGTCCTGCAGACGTTTTTAAAATCATATACGATTGTGTTTATAAGAAATTCCTTACAATTCTGTTTTTTATTTATGGTATCATTTTCAAACAATAATGCCCTAATTCTGTTCGACGATTGTATCGTCTTTTCTATGGACGAAAAAAAAACCGCAGTTGTGATTCTTTAAAACAATTATTATTTATTATCTATGCTAGAAGGTTCGTGTATTTGATTTATGATTTTGTTCCAAACATTATATCCAACAAATATTTTGTAATATATTTTACAAACTATTGTATAATACTTTAATTTAATTTTTATGTTTTAAAAACATGGTAAGAATATTTTTATTTTTCATTTTCAAAGACAATAACCATTTTTGAAGAAAATAATTTTAAGAATTCGAAAACAAAAACTCAAAAGTATTTTCAAAAAAAAACGTTCTAAATCTTCTTACTGAATTAGGACATAAATATTTTTATAAATATTTTAATTTTTTTTAAGCAACTACTTGTTACCAAATAATTTTTTTATGTGGCGCCATTTAATAACAAAGCAAAGATGCCAGAGTTATGCAAATTTACGTGTTTAACGAAATGTTCAAATATAAAACTTGTTATTTGAGATGTTTAACAAAACAAGTTCTTTTACGTGTTTAACGAAATGTTTGAATATAAAACTTGTTATTTGAGATGTTTAACAAAACAAGTTCTTGTATGATAAAACACCTCTCTTAAATCGAATGAGACGTTAAGCACCCAAGTGTGCACATAGTGTAAGCCCCGATAGAACTTTAAATTGTAAGAAAAACGCAAAAAATAAAGAAAACTACTAAAAAAAATTATTTATATTGAAAAAAAAATTTTGTTTTCAATACAAGTTGTCGCTCTAAAGTTTTCTGTCGACATCGTTTTGCAGTTCGGAAATTTTAATCCAAAAAAATTTTTTACTTTAAAAGATGAATACAATTAAAAAAATTTCTAGTATACGGGCACCGCGGCAGTTCTTGACAAAGCGCATCCTGGACGTGCAATTTTGGGCCACTTTATCGAGCATTGCTGGGCACATGTCGCGAATCACACGAATAATGTTGGCCTCCAAGGCGTCAATTGTTATTTTATCAGCATAAGCTACTGACTACGCGCGGCCATCAGCGATGCCAACTATTTATAACCCAAGCGCGCTATACCCCTTCTCAAAACGCGCTAAGTTACCGCATTACCAACAATTTATAGTCAAAATGCGTTATTTTCCTACGCGCTAAATTAAATTTTAATAAAGATCGATGTATGTATTAGCAAATACTAGTGCAATTAATTTTTTAGTAACTCTTTCTCAAATTATGCAATATTGTTTCTTCGAAATTATATCCTAAATAACTAAAATCATTTAATACAGAATCAGTCTCGCCTTCCAAATATTCGAAATTCTTAGTTTTGATTTTAATTTTATTTGTCAAACTTTGTAACAACTTACATACAATATAAATTGTCGAATAGTTTTTTTTTTTTGAGTCACGAGTACGAGTAAATATTTCTAACTGTGAAATTTCAAAATATTTGCCATTTACAATATTAAAATGCGTTTTTAATTCTCTGAATCATTAACGAATTTAAGCAAAAAGTTAAATTTTGGATATTAGACAAATGTTAAATTTATGCAAAAAAGTAAAAAAATATTGAACTGAAATGATATTTTTGACTTTAATCAAAACGCGCTAATTTGGCGCTTTTTTATTAAACGCGCTAAGACGAAAAAAAGCGCGTTTGGCATAGTTAAAACGCGCTAAAACTAGCGCGAAAGGCGCTAAATTGGCATCGCTGGCGGCCATACACAAGAAATAATCGAGAGGTATCAAACTAAAATAAACTTATTGCCATATTTTTATTTCAATAAGTTAATGGCTACGCTCGCCGCATGGCACATCTCGCCTGGTTCAATTTCATCCACAAAAAATTCAATTTCATTAAAACAAAAAATTATTGATCATGGTGTGATAAAGATCTCTATTGGCCGTAACGCCATCTCAGGCTTAATATTTGAAGAAGTATTGTGCAATAATGCCACTAGCGTGTAAACTTCACCAAACGGTGCATTTTACTGGATGCAAAGCAGTGTGTAGTCTTTGCTTTACGGTTTCACTCCACATGCGGCAGTTTTACTTATTAATAAGCACGTTAAGCCAAAAATAAGACTTATCGCTGAATACAATTTTGTCATAAAGCATCGCATCAGTTTCCAACTGTTCTAAAACCCAATCAGAGAAATAACGCTGCATGTGATAATCTCCCGACCTTAGTTCCTGCACCAGCTGGATCTTAAACGAGTGTAGGCCAAGATCTGCGCAAAATTGTTCACGTAGAGGACGGGCAGAGTTCCAATTCCTGCGTCCTGTTGGCGTTATTGTTTCATTAACAGTTGGTACTTACTATACTACATAATGAGAAAATGCAGCCCTGATCTAATTTGTTCTTAATTTTTACAATCTACATTAGATCAGGGCTGCATTTTCCCGAAAGTCGTTTGACCATGTAGGATAGTGAGTACCAGCCTTCAGAGAGTATGTGGTATGGAATCAATTCACAGTTCGATGGATGGCTTGCTCAGATTTGCGATTATGTAATTCATACAAATCACAAAATCGTCTTCAAATTGCTCAGACTGATGACTGATTTTCAAAATTGATCGAGCGTCAATTTATTCATAAAAATTTGCCAGATTATGCTGATCATAAATGTGAATTAGTCACTGTATGACTGTTTGTTTTAAAATTAACCCCTTTCTATACTTAATTGTCAAAACAAGAACCTAGGGCCTAGTAGTTAGTCTGAATATCAATCACTGTGACTTTTAAAGTTTGCAACAACTTTAAGATTTTAAGCTCAGTAATCATACAGTTTAATGGAAATTAAAGTATGCTTAGTCCTCCCCATAAAATTGAGGATGTTCCTCCAGGAGTGACACCTTTCGAATTGCTTAGTCCTTACGACCTTAAGGCCATACCAGATAAAACTTTTTCTTCGCGTTGCGTTGAAGATTTGCTTGGACATCTAAGATGAAATGTACATGCTTATATGAAACATGTCACATAAAGTACATAAAGTGCAAGGCGAAGCGAAAAGTTAGGCAACTCTCATCTTTTTGCGTGCTTTGACAACAGTTGGTATAATTTTATTAATTTTTTGGCCAACCTCACACGTTAATATAAAATTGTATTAAACTTTTATTAATTTTACCTAAAAAATGATACAGAGGCATGAGAGTAATCGAATTGTCCTGTGTTTTATGCATAAAACAACCACTGTGACGCAAACAGTGATTATTTGCTTTAGGCTTTTCTGTCAACGTTAGAAAGCGTCGAAGTTGTATCTGACACAGCCATTATATCTATGTACATAAAATCAACAAAAATAACTTACAATTCGTGTTTGGGTACCTAAAAACAAAAAAAAAAAAACAATCGTTTAACACTTAGATTTTTAATAGTTTTTCATATTAAAATATTTCATAGAATGATAAATTCTGTTCGAAAGAAAATTCATTGCTCAACGAAATTTTCGATGCTCATAATATAAATTTAACATTCGATGTTCGATAGCCAGCGAATCATAATAAGGGCCTTATTATATCGTCGGTTGGTTTCCGATTAATCGACTTTGGCATCTGCCAAACATTTTTAATCGGGGAATAAAACTGCACACCACAGAGAAAAAACAAATGTCTTGCAACTGTTTCTGATACGTGTGTCGGCGTTTTAATAGTTTACATATGTATGTTCTTTAAAGCGATGTCGAAGTTACCTATCTGCCTATTTTGAGAAAATGCAGCCCTGATCTAATTTGTTCTTAATTTTTACAATCTACATTAGATCAGAGTTGCATTTTCTCGAAAGCCGTTTGACCATGTAGGATAGTGAGTACCAGCCTTCAGAGAGACTCTAGCGGTCTTTGCTTTGGCAAAGTGTGTGTGTTACTATCGAGCCCTAGAAACTATTTACGTCAGCAAGCGGTTATCACCCTCAGGTGAAGCAAATTAATTTAAATATTCAATCAAGTCCCATTTTCATTTAAGTGTATTTAAGTCAAAACAGAAAAGAACAACGACATAAGCTTATAATAATTCCATGACATCAAGGTGTCTGTTCTATCAAACATGCTCTACTGTTCATCTCATACTCGTGCCCACAAGTACGAGCTCAAACTGAATTACTTCAACATAAAACAGCGATAACTATACATCGACACGTATTCTGTGTCAAGTGTTGTTTACAACACGTACAACACGCTGCTCCATGCACTCCAATCTACAATAATTATCCTTCTTCCTTCACGTTCATGCAGTACATTGTTACCACATCAACAGGCATTTAACAAAAATCCCAAATATATTATGTTGCTTTAGAAATTAATACCTGAATGTACAAGCACCCGAGTATTAAGTTGGCTTTTTTAATCATTATTATTTTTTCTAGCTTTTTAGCAATATTCAAATACATATGTATGTATGTATATATGTATACATACATATCTTTACCTTAATATAGAAAGGCCCTAACTCCTTAAATATTTTTTGAAATCTAGATTTTTGCATTCTTCGATAGATTAGATGCTCTTCTAGTGAAATATACAAAACTCACGATTGCTAAAAATAATTAGTTAGGGACTTTCTATATTAAGGTAACGATATACACATTTAAGTGCACTAGAGTCATGGTTGGAAATGTAGTTCATACTCGTTTGTCTAAAATATGTGGGAATAGCATGAATGTAAAAATCACAGTAATAACTATAATTACAGTGTAACAATTGCACGGTCTTTTCACCGCATGAACATTACGCATGGTAAATTGACCTTGTAGGAATTCCTGTCATGAGTATGAAACATCATAGCTTGGGCCTGCGTATCTCGGGACGTTTGCCTTACCTCTGTACCCAGGGTAAGAGTGATTAATGATTTGGTGTTCCCCATAGTAGACAACGTTAATATAAA
The DNA here is from genome assembly GCA_944452675.1 of Tachina lurida. Lineage (NCBI taxonomy): Eukaryota > Metazoa > Arthropoda > Insecta > Diptera > Tachinidae > Tachina > Tachina lurida. Next base: position 44,220,487 of record OX101753.1, read on the forward strand.
AAGATAAAAATCTTTTATTTTCCATCATGAAATTGCTTCGCCTGAGCTGTATAAATAACTAATATTTGTTGTACTTACTCGTAATTCAGAATCAAAAACTATCTTGATTCTATCCTCAAAAGACGATTTTTTTCAACATAATCTCCTGCTACCTCTATTAATTTTTCCTTGCGAATTTAGGGTCCTGATTATGTTAAGAATTGTCTAGCTCCTTAAAATAACCATCAACCACAGACTCCATGTCTTCATTGTTAGCTAATATTTTACAACCGCGCCAATTTTTCAAGTTCGGAAATCAAAAATAATAAATCTGGCGAACGAGGTGCGCGATTAGGTAACTCGAACTTTTGGTTGAAGATCATCAATAAAAATTGTACCACGCATATCACAAAAAGCAGACGCCATTATCTTGCCTGCAGATGTAACCATCTTCACTTTCTTTGGATATGAATCTCCCTTCATCTGAGGTATGAAGTGGTGGACAAATGTCCCATCCATGGTTACAAATTGACGCAAAAACTCGGCGTTAACAATATGAAACATCCCCAAAGCCTCTATTAAAATATCTTCACGAAGCTGTTTTTATTCTATTGTAAGCAAAAGTGGCAACCATCTTGCCCACAGCTCTGTCATCTGCAAATTTTCAGTCAATATGCGATGTATAGCTACTTTTGAAATACCTCTCATTGCAGCTAACTCACGCACCTTCAGCCGACGATCACCCTTTAAACATTTTATGGATATTCTAAACCATTTTTGGGGTGGACACACTGGTCGATCAGTACTGTGTTCGTCTTGGCAGCTCGCACGACTTCGTTTAAGCTCTGCCACACAACGTTTCAGTCATAAACGAAGGAGCAAATCACCTTATATCGGCTTTAATATTGGTTGCAATAGGACCTTTCATATGAGAATATTGAATTACGGTGACTAGTTTTTCCGTGCTAACAAATTCACTTAATCGTTAATTTTTGATGACTCAAAAAAAAACTCTAAGCAATGTAAAGTTTGGAAACTTAAAATATGTATATTTTTTATAAAATTGCCACTTTTCATCAGCACACAAAATGTTCCACCGCCAAGTATTTCAACGAATGCAAACTCTAGCTTTAACTTTAGTCGTCTTGAAGCTACTATTGAGAATCTGGTGCTAACTATAAACAACTTTACAACATATATGACTAGCATGATGCAAGAAATGCTGAGAATGCGGAATACTCTGCTTCAAGCATTAGTCAACAAACCATGAACACGTTAAAACTATGTTTCTGGAACGCAAACGGCATTCGCCAACATAAAAATGAACTTGAGCACTTCCTCACGGAAAAAATATTGATATAATGTTGGTCTCTGAGACTCTCTTGACTTCGAGAAGCTGCTTTAAAATAAATGGTTACACTTTATATGATTCAAAGGACCCGAGAGGGAGAGCATGCGGTGAATCAGCAATTCTAATTAAGTCAAGACTCAAGCACTATATCCTTGAGAACGTTAGTGAAGAATATATGCAAGCTACGAATATTTTCGTAGAAAATTTTTGTGCGAATTTCGTGATATCATCAATTTACTCACCTCCCAGATTTACCGAAGTTTACCGAAGTTACCGAAGATCAGTATGAGAAGTTCTACAAATCGCTTGGATCTTGTTTCGTGGCAGCTGGTGACTACAATGCAAAACATACGTACTGGGGCTCGCGTCTTGTTACACCTAGAGGTAGAGCATTGTTTAATACAATTTCAAAAATGGGCTTAGATGTCATTTCGAGTGGGGCCTACTGACGTAAGAAAAATTCCAGATGTTATAGATTTTGGCGCCACGAAAAATATCCATAGGGACTTAATTCACGTAGAGGGCTCTCTAGATCTGTCCTCCGATCACTCTCTCACAATAGTTACAATTTTCAACCCACTAAGGAGTGATTTAACTAACTCATATGTGAAAACGATTAATAGGGTCAACTGGCTAGGATTCAAAAAATATGTTAGTAGTCACTGCGTATAAAACATTCAGCTAAGATCACCTGATGATATTGAATTTAATATTGCCAATCTTAACGAATATATTAAACAGGCTGCTGAACATGCCACTACTTCCTATCCGCAGACTGGCTTTAATAGAATTTATTCTACGGAAATTGAACGTCTTGTATGTGAAATAAGGAGAGCTAGAAGAGAATGGCAACAACACCGATCACCCCTAAATAAAATCAGACTTAAAGATATACTAAACGACTCAAAGAGCTGCTATCGTCGGAAAAGACTGCATTACTGGAAAAGTATTTAGAAGGTCTTGATGTAACGTCAACATCTAATTACTCTTTATGGCGCGCTACTAGAAATCTTAAAAGACCCGTTGATCTCAAATCACCACTGCGTACTTCGACCGGAGGCTGGGCAAGAAGCGATAGTGAGAAAGGTAACTTATTTTCTGAGCATTCAAAATCTGTATTCACTCCCAATTCATGTACGGGTGCTGCCGGATTACCGAGTGTAGTATCTCTACCCCCTCGTCCCTTAAGGTTTAAGATGCGTGAACTACAAAAAATAGTTGCTGAACTCGACCCGAAGAAAGCTCCAGGTATTGATGGCATTAGTAACAAGATGCTGATGAACTTGCCTCATATTGCAATAAGAATCTTGCTATTTATTTTTAATGCCATTTTACGAATGCAGTATTTTCCACATAACTGGAAACTTGCCAAGATTAAAATTATTCCAAAGCCAGGCAAAGATCTTACCAAGGCTGAGTCATATAGGCCTATAAGCTTACTTTCAACAATTTTAAAGCTTTTCGAAAAGCTGCTCATGACTAAATTGTCCACAATTTTAGCTGATAGTGGGTGAATCCCGGACCATCAATTTGGCTTTAGAAGTCAGCATAGCACTATTGAGCAAACGCATAGATTGGTTCAAGTTGTAAGGAGGACATTTGAATAAAAGAAGTGTTGTTCTGCCCTTTTTATTGATGTTTCTCAGGCATTTGATAAAGTATGGCACGAAGGCCTAGTTTTAAAATTGAAGACATACCTACCAATAAACATACAAAAGCTTTTGGAAAATTATATTGTTGATAGGAAATTTACTGTTGTGGAAGGAGACTTCATGAGTGTGCCCGAATCTATATCTTCTGGTGTGCCACAGGGTAGTATTCTGGAGCCAGTCTTGTATCTAATATATACTTGTGATATGCCTGTGAGCAATAACATCCACACTTCTACATTTGCCGATGATACAGCCTGTTTGAGTATTCACAAAAACCCTGATGAGGCATCCCGCAATCTCCAAGCACACATTACCCAGCTTGAAATATGGTTGAACTTATGGAGAATTAAAGTAAATGAACAAAAGTGTGTTCATATAACGTTTAACCTAAGAAAAGATACCTGTTCTCCCATTCGAATCAACAATCAAAATATTCCTCAACACTCTCAAGTGAAATACCTTGGCATACACCTTGATCGAAGGCTTACATGGAAATATCATATTGACTCTAAGTTAACCCAAATGAAAGTTAAATTAACTCAAATATATTGGTTAATTGGCAGAAATTCAACACTCAGCCTAGACTGCAAACTTTTGAAGCCAATATGGTGCTATGGAATTCAGCTATGGGGCACTGCTTCAGCTTCAAATATTGAGAAAATCCAACGAAGGCAAAACAAAATTTTACGGTTAATAACATCGGCTCCATGGTATATTAAAAATTCAAATATACATCGTGATTTAAATATGCCACTAGTGAGTGAAGAAATTGCAAAATACGCAGGCAAATATTTAACAAAGCTCGAGTCACATCCTAATCCGCTTTCCCGTAATATTTTGAGCTTTACTGGACACATCCGCCTAAAAAAGATATACACAAGGGCTCTTATACTCAACACTCCAGATGGGACTGCTTAAAAATACTTTTTTTTTTTTTTTTGATTATCACTACTTATGTATTATTTATAACTATCACTAAGCTTATGTCCGATACTGGTCCGGCCTAATAATTATATTTAAATTTAAGATTTGATTACTTATTGTTAGTTCATTTTTGAAGATACAATAAATAAATATATATATGAAAAAAAAACTTTTCATCAGAGTAATTTTTTCTTAATTACTGCGGCCATCTATTCGTCAGATCGGTGAGTCTTTTGTGATATATTCTTATTACATATAAGTTGTGTTGTCAAATATGTATTTAATCCATTGTGATACCTGCAGCACCACTGGTAGGTACACTTATATAGATTGTGAGATTCACCAACAACTTTTTAACAAATTTAACAGATCAGTTAAGTCCAGAAAATGCAATACATTCAAATATGTATATCACTAGAATATATTTCCAATGAAAGTAAAAAATAACTTATCTAACAAAATAAATATGTAATTAAAATATTTAGTAATATCTTGATAATATAATAAGGAAAGAATAATGCAAAGAAAAAGACTGACATAATTTTAGAAGCAAATAATAAATAGCTCTTAACATGAACAACTTTTGACTGTAAACGTAATTTACGGATAGTAGAAATGTTATCAAAACCTTAAGAAATCATAAAGTTCAATCTCGAAGCGTCATTCATCTCTGGAAATAAAAAGGCAGATAAGCTTGTATAGATGATGAATAACATCATACTAGATATAGGCAAACCTTTTCAAAAATTCAAACACGAACTAATATAATAGGCTATAGACTAACACACCAGAGATTGGCTAAACTCTACTCTTGGAAGAGTTGCAGAAATTCTTATAATACGAAAGCATTTGTTTTCGTTTCAAATTACAGCGTAGACCCCCTGGTGTACATGTGTATTGTGGACGATATAACATGTAGAACTTACCGGGAAAATTATAAGACTCTCGAACACTACTTATATAACTGTCCAGCATTCAGTCAAATTAGAAGATAAAACCTTCACCTGGAAAATATACCAGATATGGAATAGAGACTGAAAAGTTTGATAGGTTTTTATGGTACTTTCCATCAAAATTTCTTAAGAGTGCAACATCCCAGGTAGCATTTTGTATCATAATCCAATCGTTTCCGAATCAGCTTGACGGGAAAAATAACCGTATATGAGCTCATTTTTCGATCATAAATGATACTCCCGTTGTGAGAAAATGGTACCCTACAGATGAATCATACCAAAGAATCAGTTATGATACGATTTGCTGATTATTTTTGAGCAATTTTCATATTAAATCATTTAAATCACCTTTTTGCTGTTTGCATGATGTTCCTCTATTTTCAAGAAATCATTATTTGATCATATAGATGAATTATAAGTGAATCCTCTTTCAATCGCCCAAGTGATAAATCACTTTTTAATCATCAAAAGCGATCTGTAGAGAATCATATAAGATATTTCTGCCAAAAATGATCACCCAAATGCTAGCTGGGATGCTATAAAGGCACAAGTGTAATCCGAAATGAATTAAGTCAATATTGATTGCCCCACTTTTCAACCTTACCTAGACGAAATTGTTGCTCAAATTAAGATTATCGCTATTATAAATTTCACTTATTTTGATTGTTCAAAATAGGATCAGCTGAAACTAAAAATAAAGTTAAATACAGAAAACGTTCGACCTTAACTAATTTTTTTTTAAATTGAGTTTTCTTTATATTTCGACAATGTAACGCGAATCGCAAAAATGTCGATTTCAAAAATTAATGTAAGGATATCTATGTACGTATGTATATTAAAAACCCAAATTTTCTTATTTTATTGTTGTTTTCAATAGAAGTTTTCCATAAAACGTAGTTCAACTTAGCCCACGTGAGAGTTTTAAAATGCTTGTTTCTGTCCAGTTGAACCAAATGAATTTTTTTAACCCTTCTTTAAAGCTTCAAATTTAGTTTAGAAGGCAGAAACGTAGAACAATCATGTGACCTCCCTCAACTGCTTTCTATATGTGACTGTACAAGATGGAGTTAATAGTATTCAGCTATTTTAGGTTATGTTGAAAATACTGATTGTCCCAGTATTGAACGAATCCATTGCGGATTACACTTATAGTTTTGCAGCACATTTTGTGCTCTTAAGAGAGATATTTGGGATATTGACAACAGTTCTAGGATCTTGCATTCCATAATCATATAAAAATAAATTTTGTCTTGTGCAGCAAACAGAGGATTTTGTTCTATAAGTTGTATGCTCGAGTTGTTGTAAAGTGCTTACGACCCTAGAAAAATTATTTAAAATTGGTATTTAAGTGCTTAAAAACAAAACCAAATGATCCTTTATTTCAATTAATTAAGATTGAAAGCAGCACTTGGAATATTACCACCAAAAGAAGATGCGAAAGAGAGCTGCTGAATAGGACATAATACGAGAAACGAAAAAACAAGAGTTAAGTCTTTATACTATACACTGGACAGAAGTATGAAAAAAGCAATCGCCAAGACAGGTGTAAGTAGGTTGCTGGCTTATCTAAGGAAGCGGGAATCGCAGTCACAACTAAAGGAAGATCTAACGCCAAAAGAAAAAATCGAGAAATTATCTATAGACCATTTAAATCAGAGACAAGCAAAAGGCCGCTGGCGGGCACTTCGTTATGCTCTTTTTACACGTACTTAAACACATGTACGCAAGAAAACAACTCAATCTCTCACCCAGCTAGCATTTTGTATCATAATCGGATCTTTTCCGAATCAGCTTGACGGGAAAAATAGCCGCATATGAGCTCATTTTTCGATCATAAATGATACTCCCGTTGTGAGAAAATGGTACCCTACAGATGAATCACACTAAAGAATCATTTATGATACGATTTGCTGATTAATTTTTGAGCAATTTCCTGGTAGTATTAAATCATGAAATGACTTTTTGGCGGTTTCTTTCCATTTTGTTCCTCTATTTTCAAGAAATCATTGTTCGATCATATAGATGAATCATAAGTGAATCCTTTTTCAATCACCTAAGTGATAAATCAGTTTTTAATCATCAAAAGTGATCTCAGGAGAATCAAAAAGAGATTTATGCAAAAAATGATCAGCCAAATGCTAGCTGGGCATAAGCACATATTTTACTCTCTTTCATATTCTCATTAACACATAGATAATATAGAGATGTGTATACAGGGCTGCCGTTTTTGGTTATTTCTAACCAAAAGTGGTTACTTTTTTCTTTAATGTGGAGATGTGAATATTTTTCTCATTTTGGTTAGTTTTTTCCCAAAATAATGATACACATGTACATATTTTTTATGTTATACTTTTTAAACTTTTATGTTCTTCAATTTTTAGTATTGCTACCAAGGCAACTGAGAATAAAACAGCTGTGACTATAATCGCTGGTGCAGCCACCTGTTATGAATTCGCCTTGATTGCTACTCACTTGTTTACAATACTTTTACAACACTGTCAACAGCTTTTAAATTTACTAAATGATCGCTACTCTGTACTACAGAAATGACGTCTTTTGTAATGGCGGCAACATTCAATTTTTTTTTACAAAGTAAATTTATATAAAGAATATGCACGTAACTTGTTGTTTGTGTAAAAATACTGCTCGACTGTCAAATACAAAAACTAAACGTGTGAAGAAAAACAAAATTCAACAATAAAACGGAAAAATAAACGAGAAAAAATTAATCAGCTGCTGACTGGCATATACCTTACAAATCAGCATTGAACTATTGCTTGCAAGTCAGCTTCATGTACCTTGATTTCTTGTTGTAGTGCGGCACAAAGTGTATGCATTTTAAATGTTATTTAATAAAAATACTACATATTGAAATTTGGTTATTTTTTTCTCATTTGGTAACTTTTAAAGCGAATTTTGGTTGTAAAAATTTTTTGGTTGTGGCAGCACTGTGTGCATATATGTGCGCCTGACTTTGATTTAAGTAGTCTTGGCATTATACTTGAACATTCTGTTAAATGTAGATCTCCACTCTAGTTGACTTTCATTGTCTTTGAGAAAGTATTTGACACTTCATTCAATGCACCTTAAGGATCTTCTTAGCATCTAAATCATCCCCGCAAAGATCATAGATATTCAGGACTATTCGAGAATACGCGCTTCACTTCTTTGTCGTCCAACATTCACTTTCGACAGTTCGATATCGACAGATTCTAAAATACGCGAAAAGAAACATATTTTTCAGTAATCGATTTTTTGTAATCTCTTATAAAAACATCAACAACATTCAAAACAGCTGACTTGTATGCAGCAAATGTTGAAAGCAAAAAGGGATTTAAAGAAATAATTAATAAAAAACTTAACATTATAAGTGCTAAATAACTTAAAAAGAAACCGTGAAAGGGAAATTAGTTAGTTGTTTTATTTGTTTTAAAAACGTGTTTATATCTTTGAAGAACCTAAAGAAAACTTAATTGTGTTGTAGAGCCTTTCCGAACGAAATTAAAGCTTAATTAACACTGGTAGTCACCATATAAACACTTCGTATTTCTTTTTGTCTTTATTCATTCAAATTTAACGCCCTTAAATTGGCGTCGAACGAATATGACATTGAATCATGGTGAAGAAGTATTTTGGAATACATCCAACGTGAAAGAAAACATATGTTTTCTAGCACTCATCTCCAACTTAGTACTTAAGAGTAATAAAAAGTGAAAGATCTATGTATTTGTGGTGAAAGTGACTTTCCGAATAAACCTAATTATAAAACTTCTATATCACAACGCAAGAGGGTTGTTTTATTGAATCATTCCCGATTGAAATTGGAGTTAGACATATTCTATCACCTCTTCTATTCAACATCGCATTGGACAAGATAATGATGAAAGGCGCTCAGATGAACAGAGAACAATAATGTAGGGATTTAACATATGGCAGAAGACATCTTTTCTACTATCTTATAAACCAAGCTTAATGCATCTAAAACTGATCTGAAGATCAATGTTATCAAAATCAAGATTGTAAAAATCAATACTATCAACAACAGCCCATTTACTACAAATGAACAGATAGTTGAATATTTCAATACTCTTTGTTATCTTGGCAGTCTTCTTTTAGCTACTGGATCCTTAGCAGTCCATGTCGGAAGCCAAATAAAAACTGGTAATCCTGAGTAGTGTAAAGTCCTGCACAAGACCATTTATAAGATCTTTCAAGACATGAGATTTTTTTCAAATGTTTTACTATAGCGAAATATTATAAAACAAACGCTAAACGACACTGTTGGCAAGACTTTTATTCAGTTGTTTGTCTTGCCAACAGTATTGTTTAGCGTTTGTTTTATAATATTTCGCTATAGTAAAGCATTTGAAAAAACTCGCATGTCTTGAAAGGTCTTATAAATGGTAATGTGCAGGACATTAGTGTAGTGATCAGCACATATTTCTAAAAGAGCCAAGCTGAGAACCTTCAAATTCTGCTCAATATTAAGACTTCTTGGTGAATGCGAAGAATCGTTGAGTGCAGCTCAGACTGATATCAACTCATTATAAGTTTATTGTTAACGAAGAATTTCAAGAAAATCTTTGTTGATCATCTCAAAGGGGTGGGTGTCCTCTTGGCCAGTAAAAAAAGACTGTGGACTATATACAATATCGTTGGTATCAAGTATAAAGGCCCTTACTCAAATAATTACAACTTTACATGAGAAGGTAAAAACATAATAGAAACTGTAATACTTTTTTGTACAACTGCTTGTAAAATCGTTATTTTTTACACTATTGCAATGGCGAGATGTATTTGTGTGAAGTGTATTCGATTCACTGACAAACTCAATTTCGTAAAAAATACGAGTTAGGGACTTTCTACTTGAGGCCGTCAATAATCAAACCCCTATATGCATCAAATTACGGCACACTTTGAGTGAACCCACTGATAATATAAGAAGAACAGCTTTCGATTGAAACCCACAGCGAAGCAGCCGAAGAGGCAGACCAACGCTAAATATAATGCAAGCCACAATAACGGCCAAAATTTGTTAGTTTAATTTAGTGTTTAGGCATTCTTGAATTTGGGTCTTTAATTAATTTTAATGAAAACATGCAAAATATAAGCAGCAAAAGTCAAACAGTACGAATTACAAAATATGGATTTTTTTTTAACTTTTGCACGAACTCTGTGTCAGATCTAATTAATGGATCTAATCATAGGGAAACTAAAAGCATATTCATGTTATTTTAACACACCCTTAAACGAATAAAAATATTTATGTGAAGGCATTTGATTTTCATTTAGATATAGAACAGCAATCATTCCCCAATATAATTTGTATAAAATGCGAAATCTATTAAGTGTTCAGATTATATTATTTGTTGAATATATTTCTATAAACTACTTAGATAAGCGACTTAGATCTGTGTGTAGCAGTTTACGTGACACTGTTTACAATTGTTATCTGTGGAAAACAGGCATGAGAATAAATTGAATTTAAGTCCATCGGAAAGTTTCAACAAGATACATTTAATAATAATAATAACAACAACAGCATTGATAACACTTCAGGTATCAAATTGTAAATTTGCATAATAAATCCATATGGATTACAAAAAAGAACGTTTATTGTTCACCGATTAATTGTAAATTTAATTGTTTGTGAAAACGTTTGCATTTGCTTTCGCATGTACGAGGGTTGCTTTTTATAATTGGCGCATTCATAATGCATATGTATGTAAGTACATCTATGTATATACTAGGGATGGGCAAAAAATATCGATATATCGAAATATCGATATTTGAGAAAATAAATATCGATATATATCGCCGATATTTCAAAAACCGATATATCGATACATCGATTCTTATTTACGAGTATCGGCTTTCGATACTTTTGAGAGCTATAGCCGTTTTTTAACTCTACGCTATTGATGCGAAAAAAAGAGAAATTTCATAATAACAGCCCAGGCGACTAAACTAAGCCAGGTGACTTTTTGGATTGTGTGGGTATAAGCCTAAAGGCAGAATTAGCTTTTACTTTCTGTTCTGTTACGAATCAGCTGACTCTTGTTGGTTTATATAGTTCTTATACAAGCCGTTGGTTTGCCTCTTTCATTCTGTTCTACAACAACAAAAGACGTTTTAATAATTATAATAACGACAAAAAAATAACGGTAATGGAAAATCCTCTTGGGATTCTTCCAGCTGTAACGAGAAACGTTATAATAATAAACTTTATATAGAAACGTTTCGTATAACTTAACATACGTAGTTCCTTTGTATTAAATTTCTTAAAGTGACTAATTGTGCATTCGAAATGAATGCAGTTTTTCAGAAATTATCTTATAATACAAATTAAAAATACAGATGTATGGATACATTTATTTCCTTTTTCGATACCAATATCAATTTGGGGTTTCTCCACTCATGTAGTTCATTAAGTCTCGCGATTTCTTTGAATATTATTGTTTCGATGCAAATTGGATATTTCTCGAATGATGAACTTTGAAGTATTAAACACGGGCATTCATTAATCAATAAATTACATCCTTATTTATAAAAATTATTAAGGCTTTCTAAAGGCTTAATCAGTAACATTTTTTATGGAAATCTTTTCTAAAAATCCTTAAAAACCCATAAGGTCTCAATAGTTGTTCAAAATTTATATCGCTTAAACTTTTTTTGGCGGTTATGGCACTATATGTTAGTGTGTGTATTTATTTTAGATTTGGAATATTTTGGCAACATTTGTAGGCAAAAATATCGATATATCGAAATATCGATGTTTTCAAAAAATATATATCGATACTGTTCAAAAATATCGATACGATATATATCGATACATTTTATTCATTTGCCCATCCCTAGTACATACTGTATTTTACTCTAACCACAACTAATTCGTACGACAGTATTGCGATGTGATTTTTGATATTTAAGAGTCTGTAATTCCTTCAGAACTAATAGGATTAAATAATATTTAATTTTTATTTGAAGATTGTTTTATGTGTATGTTTTATTACCCGCAACATAACTTTCATTTAATAGAAGAATAGTATGTGTTACTCGTATTAACATCCATCACCTTTTGCCTCAATTACGGCTTCGCTCCTATTAATCGATATATTTATTCGTTTGAGATAACGATAGCGACATTCTGTAGAGTCCCGGTTTACACACGGCAATTTTAGTTGAGGAACTTTTCAGTTGGGATCTTATGGGAAAGTGAAGTGAGTTCAAATATTATTGCGTCTAAAATATTATGCTTTCACATCGTTCGGATGTTAAAAAAAAATCGTATTCTTTTCACTTGTTAACTGTCTTGTGAAAAGAATACGAGTTTTTTGCTCAAAATCGAAAACGAAAAAATCTAAAAGTTTGAAATCGTCAATTTCCAAGTTGTGTTCTTCTAAATTCTGATGTTAGAACACAGACTACTAATTTTTATTTTCTAAATTTCAACTTAAACAGGCGTAGTATGTGTTTTAACATCCGAACTCACAAGAAAACATGTGAAAACGATGTGGAATCTAGAACATACACGATAATTTGTACAGTAGCTACCTTATCTTTTAAAAACCTTCTTCTTTTATTTTTTTAGTGTATAACTTTTTTAGTAGTTTTTAAACGAATTGTTTCAACATTAATATTCAAGTTAATTTTTTTTTTTAATACTGAAAATAGCTTTTGATCAAATCTTTCGGCGAAAAAACATAATAGGCCCTATTATGAGTTGCATTCGATTTTCGATCTTCGCTGAGTATCGAACATCGGAAATCGAATCTTAAATTCATACTCGTATTATGAACATCGAAAATTTCGCTGAGCAACGAATTTTTTATCGAACTAAATTTAGCTTTCGATGAAGTATTTTAATTTGAAAAATCTTTAAAAAAAATCTAAGTTTAAACAATGTTAATTTTTAAGTACACAAACACAAATTGCAAGCTATTTCAATTTTTGTAGGAGATAGTGTCTAAAAAAGAAAACTAAAATATGAAAATTTGTCAGGTGTGTCCAGACTGTGGGAAGCGGTGGTATTCTGGGGTATGCTCCGGCTAGGTCTTGACAATATAAACATTTTGAAACGGAAAAAAATATTAAAAACTCATATCATGTTCTTCACTTTCTTGATTTCAACACTATCTCTGAACTACAAATCACAACTTAAAGACTTCAAAATTTACAATATGATGTAAAATTTTGTTGTGTATCCAGCTGCGTAATTAGTTCTTAAGATTTCTTTAAATTCCTTTTTTGCCTTTTTGCCCAGCTTTTTTGCTCAAATACTTGCGCAAAAGGGCTTAATGAAACATAATTAACAAAAATTGTATATGGATAACTCAATATTGAAACCGAAAGAACTAAGTGAATAAAAAAATAGGATTAAGGGGAAAAACTAATAATACCTCTGAAGAATTAATTTTTTTCCTTAAATTTTCCCATACTTTTGTTTAGCAAATGCAACTTTTAACGTCGGTGAAAGTTCAAAACCTTATAATTGGAACCCGAAGACCCTAAAATGTCATTTTCATCTCCGCTTCTTTTTGTGGGCAATGACAAAATTATAATTTGCAAAAATAGTTTAAATATTAAAAAAAATGTACTAGTTGTGCCTTTATATTATAAAAATTAAACTTTTGAGCTTTCATGGGCAAGGGAAAGTATCCTTCCCCTCAAAACAAAACATTTTAGACTAACAAAAAGGTTTCTTACTCATATTTACATATGCAAGATGAGCAAAAATAGAAAATAGGTGAAACTTGAAAAAAAAATCACCAAAAAAAATTGCAATTGTTCATATGAAAAATCACCAAAAATTTTTATGGAAAAATGTTGAGCGATTTTTCGTCTTTATTTTTGGGCGATTTGGTTTTGGGCGATTTTTCATGGAGCCTAAAAACTCATTTCATTCTTGACTTCAACACTATCTCTGAACTACAAATCACAACTTAAAGTCTTCAAAATTTACAATATGATTTAAAATTTTATTGTGTATCGAACTGCGTACTTAGTTCTTAAGATTCCTTTAAATTCATTTTGCCTTTTTGGCCAGAGTTTTGGCTGAAATACTCCTCTGTGCATCGGTAACTTGAAAATTCTCCATTTTTAATTTAAAACGTTTAACTCTTAATTTAAAAACTCTCCATTATCAATTCAAATCGTTTCATTTTTAATATAAAAATAATTAGTTTTAAAATAAAAATGCTTCATTATTACTTCAAGAATATTACATTCTTAACTCCAAAAAAAAATAAGTTTTTAACTTGAGTATGTTCAACTTTATATCAAATCAAGGTTGTCTGTTTAAAACAAAAAAAAATTTTATTGATTTCAAAATAGTTTTCATTTTTAAATCAAGAATAAAAGTTTTTAACTGAAACTACCCTATAAGAACTCAAACCAATTTGAAAGTAACTTCAAAATGGTTTTTTAATAACCACATCTGGTTGATTAAGTGACTTTTTTCCTTGTCGCCGACTCACTATTTTAACATTGGCATGTCATAGGCGGTAGTCAATTGGCCATCTCTGCATGACTTTTTAATTGACTACTAACTAGAGATGGGCAAATGAAGAAAATGTATCGATATTTTTGAACAGTATCGATATATATTTTTTGAAAACATCGATATTTCGATATATCGATATTTTTTGCTGCATTAATTTCGAATGCACAATTACTTACTTTAAGAAATTTAATACAAAAAACTATTTATGTTAAGTAATACGCAACCTACTGTAGCTCCTTAAGACTTCATTAGTCTTTCATTTCTGTTGCTGCTCTGTGCTGTGCCGTTCTGTTTCTAAATTTTAAAAGTTACTTTTTCTGTAATAAATTATCAGCTGTTTCGGACCAGAATGGTCACAGTTTTCCACTAAAGTGATGAGTTTTGCATCGTCCATTGTTATTAGAGTTTTTCTTTTCCCGGACTTTTTCATTTCCCGGGAAAGTGGGAATAACTTTTCGGTTTTTAACGTTTATAAACACATGTCAAAAAAATAATACAATTTCAGTTCCCGGGCGTAATTGTTGTAAAGTTTTAGCTATAGTTCTACCATCGCATTCATAAAGTGAATAACGACATGCATCGAGGAATGTGTACGCAACATAACAGAATTAAGGAGAGAAAAACTAATGGCTTATATGTATATGATTTTTATAAACCAAAAAGAGTCAGCTGATTCGTAACAGAACAGAAAGTGAAAACAAATTCTGTCTTTAGGCTTAAACCCACACAATCCAAAAAGTCACCTGCCTTAGTTGGGTCACAGTTAAAAACGGCTATAGCTCTTAAAAGTATCGATACTCGTAAATAAGAATCGATGTATCGATACATAGGTTTTTGAAATATCGGCGATATATATCGATATTTATTTTCTCAAATATCGATATTTCGATATATCGATATTTTTTGCCCATCCCTACTACTAACTACTTATTTTCCAACCAATTTGTAGTTAATTAATATTATAGTAAAAAAAAAGATATATGTATATTTATATTATATACATATATTATATATATACAAATCTTTGTATATATAATTCTACTGTACGTGTGTTGTGACTGAACTCCTCCTAAGCGGCTGGACCGATTTGCATAAATTTTTTTCTATGCGTTTGGGTGGCGCCTTGGGTGGTTTAGATTTACAATTCGGTCCAATTGGACAAAGGGGAGGTGGTACCTCCCATACAAACCACAAACTAAAAATCTATTATTTCTGCTCCTGATAACGGTATTTGCACAAAATTTGGTACGTCGGTTTGGTGTGCATTTTTTAAGTGCTGCTGCAAATATGGGCGGGATTACACAAAGGGGCGTGGTACCTCCCATAAAAACCACAAATTAAGAATCCAATATTTCTGCTCTTGCAGAAATGCAATCACTAATATCGATGGCTGTCCATTGTATCGTCGTAGAGACACTGACCATTGTGATCAATCCCATCAATTACGCACGTTAAACGGTACAACAGTTGACGTTGACAATCAGTGGGTGGTTCCGTATTCACCACTGCTATGTAAAACCTACAAAGCACACATAAACATTGAGATCTGCAGTGATATGGCTGTATTTGCTGTTCAAAATTTTAACGAAAACGATGAAATAACACGGTATCAAATGGGCCGGTACATCAGCAGCAATGAAGCAGTTTGGCGTATTTTGAGTTTTCCGATACACACAAGAGACCCTGCTCTTATACATTTCGCCGTGCACCTTGAAGATGGACAGCGTGTTTATTTCACGGCAGAGACAACGTACAACGTGCATCAATTGCCCCAAAAACCACATTAACTGAGTTTTTCGAACCATGCAACCGTCCCGGTTAATTCGCAAAGACATTAATGTATACTGATGTGCCACGCTTTTTCACATGGAACAAACAGTCAAAAAAGTGGGAACCACGGCATATTTATGGGAAATACATTAGGACGATTATACACAGTCCATCCAAAGCAACGCGAATGTTTCTTCTTGCGTTTATTGTTGGTTAATGTTCCTGGACCGACGTCCTTCCAACACTTGCGAACAGTCAATGGGATTTTGTACGACACATATCATGATGCGTGTCGCATCATTGTCATTTGCTGGAAGATGACAACCATTGGGATATTACACTTGCAGATGCAGCATTAAGTTCCTCTCCTCATCAAATTCGCCCTTTATTCGCCATATTATTTACGACATGTTTTCCATCTCAAGCTTCTGTCCTCTAGGATAAATATAAAGATGCCATGAGCGACGACATTCTACATCGCATTCGGATCGCTCATAAAGATCCCAATATCGATTTTTCGCCGGAAATATATAATGTGGCGCTAATAAATATTGAAGATATTTGCATTCAGATTTCGAATATGCCACTCATTCATTTTGCTATGCCCTCACCTAACCGCCCAGCAACAGACATCATTAACAGCGAGATTCAGCGCGAACAATAGTTCGATACGGTCTCTTTAACTACTTTCGTTGAAAATAATGAACAACTAATCACTGATGAACAAAAGAATGTATACGATCGAATTAATTTGTCAATTGCAGCAGAACAAGGTGGATTTTTCTTTTTGGACGCACCAAGTGGCACTCAAACTAATACTTGCGGGCATTCGATCACAAAATCATATTGCGTTGGCAATTGCTTCATCAGGTATTGCAGCCATTTTATCATTTTATCAAATTACATGTTCACACAAATATTTAGACCTCTGCTATCAAAAATTACGACTTTATTAAAGAAATTCAAACGGAAGTAATTACGAATGCGTCTATTTTTTATTGCAAGGAACGTAACTAAGATAAAATCTTAAATATACATAAAAAGGAAATAATTTGTTAAAAACATATAAGTATGCATACTACAAGTAAATTTCGAAGAAAACTTTCAAGAATACTTTATTATTATTGGTTTGATAACGTTTTTTGTTATTCCTGTAAAAAATATAAAAGTGTAGTTACGTCCGTTTGCATTTAAGGTGATGATATGCTGATAAAATTAACGCATGCATTAAACAATCATATCTATGGCGAAATTGCACTACAAAAATATACGTATACAACTGCAGAACGATCCATTGGCAATATCATCCTCCGTGCAATTGCTCAACATTGGAAATGGAACAATACCATTGCATGGAGCACACAATGTATCAAATTGCCAGAAAATTTCTGCAACATGGTAAATACGAAAGATGCTTTGATTGAAAGCGTATTTCCAGATTTGCAATATAATTACATTAATCATGCCTGGCTTCGTGAACGAGCTATTTTAGCTCCAAAAAATATCGATGTTGACGCTATTAACTTCAAAATACAACAATCATTGCCCGGCAATGAGATATTGTTCAAATCGATCGACACTGTTACCGATCCTGATGAAGCAGTCAACTATCCTGTTGAAGTTTTGAATTCGCTGTATTTACCAGGAATGCCACCGCATAACTTGCGATTAAAAATTGGCGCGCCCATCATTTTGTTTCGGAATTTAAATACACCTAAGCTGTGCAACGGTACAAGATTAGTCATAAAAAAAATAATGGGCAATGTTCCTGAAGCTACAATTTTACCACGAATACCAATGATCCCTTCAGACTCACCCATTCCATTCAGACGTCTGCAATTTCCCATTCGCTTGGCATTTGCCATGACTATTAATAAGTCACAAGGACAAACTATGTCGATTTGTGGGTTAGATCTAGAAAATCCGGTCTTTTCACATGGCCAATTATATGTGGCGTGTTCTCGCGTGGGAAAACCATCAAGTTTATTCATTTATACTCCGCAGGAGTTAACTAAAAATATTGTTCATAAAATCGCATTACGATAAAATTAGAAAAATTAATTTTAGTTAATTCAATTATTTTTCGAACTGTATTTGTTTCTATATTCTTATGAATTGAACAGGCTAATGTTCGTATCGCTTTTTAAGCCAAATTACATACATGTGATAATTATTAATGAACAAATAACATCAAAGTTAGTTGTAAATATTCTGACAACAACACATAGTTGAACGGAACAGCCAGCCGTTTTCGAAGGCCACTAAACCTTCCTCATCAGCGTTCTTCTGTGTTTTGGTCCACCGTGTGTGGTGTCAGTTGATGTAGATGTCTGCCTTATATACATAACTTTATTGCAAATGGAATATGCGAATATTTGACGCATAATTTAATAGTCTTTCAAATAATATATAATTCAATTTATTAATGCCCTAATTCAGTAAGAAGATTTAGGACGTTTTTGTTTGAAAATGCTTCTGAGTTCTTGTCTTTGAAGTCTCTAAATTATTTTCTTCAAAAATGGTTGTTGTCTTTGACAATGAAAAATATAAATATTATTGCCATGTTTTTAAAGCATAAAAATTCAATTAAATTATTATACAACAGTTAGTTGTAAATATTCTGTGTTTTGGTCCACTGTGTGTAGTGTCAGTTAATGTAGATTTATGCCTTCTCAAAAATTGCACTTTTTTGTTATAATAGACCGATTGGAATGAAACCTGAATTTGAAGGCAAAGCAACGTTTGCCGGGTCAGCTAGTATTATATATATACATATATTTATATATTCATATATATCTATGTAAATATGTACATATGCATATATGTATAAATATTTATTATTATTATATTCACTAAAAATAAAAAATTCGTAGATACATACATATATACCCATCAAACAAAATGCTCCGAATTCGTACTGAATACCGAAATCGTAACAATTTTTGTATGAAATGCGTGTCAACCATATGTCGATATGTCGGTACGAATTCGTTACGATAAGTCGGTACGAATTCGTAACGACATGTAGGTACGATTTCTTTTTGCTTCACTGTTATGTTGCTGCTATTGTCGAAATAATTTGTACATACTCACGTTTTTTAATATTTGTTTCAATCCTTATTTTTCATCAACATATATGTACATATATATTTAAAAAAAAAAAATTCACAGACTTTTACTTATGTACTCAAAAATCAAAGTTTTACTGGCATATTCATAAAAAATATTTTAGGTTTATTAATCGCTTATTTGACGTATTTTTATGGGAAATTTGTCAAATAAACCTGTAATAAACCTAAAATATTTTTTATGAATACGGCGGTTAATGTTAAAAAAAAAAATTTTCAGAAAAACTACCGAAATTTCTTAACGAGTTCGGTACGAAAAGTCTGAGTTCAGGCAAACTACCGAAATGTCTTAACGAATTCTGTACGACAAGTCTGACTTCAGAAAAAGTCGAAACATTTTGTTTGGGGGGTATGTACATAAATATATCCATACATACGAACTGGGGCTCGTTTCTCAAAACTACAAATTACAAATCTACAAATAAAATACACACAAAACAACAATAAAATTTTTAAAAGTGTTGTTGTTTTGTGTGTATTTTATTTGTAGATTTGTAATTTGTAGTTTTGAGAAACGGGCCCCTGGTCATAGAAAATATTATACATATGTAGGTATTAAGTATTTTTTTAAGCACTAACATTTGACTTTTGATTTCATGACATGCTTCTTTTGTTATTTTATTTTCTTTTCATTTACTTATTTTGCTTTTATTTATTTCTTACGTGTGCTTCTATTCAATATGTTTGGTTGATATCTGCATGAGATTTAAACCAAATTGTAGTCACTTGCAGAATAATTATTTAATAAGTTAGTGTTTTTTTCTCAACTGACTATTTTATTTACTAAAAGGTAAGGCCGGGTTTGCATCTGTGTGCCATGTGCCTCACAAGCGTAACAAAAAATGTTACCACTTATTACTAATGAAAAACTGTATGATATAGACACGTTCAATTTAAATTAAACAGTTTCATAACTAATAGACAATTTTATAGAATCTAAAATGATTGGAAACAGTTTAAATCAATAAGCACATTTCTGAATCAAACAGCTTTTCATTAGTAATAAGTGGTTACGCTTTCTTTGGCGCATATCACACAAAAAATTCCAGATGTAAAATCAGCCTAACACAAACAAAATGCCTTCACTAACACATTTGCAAGAATTTTACATTCAATTCAATAGTGACAGTCGTACGCTGTCAAAATAGGACGAATACCCGACGGTACTTGCAGGAAATGTAAGCAACCTGGAGAAATGGAAACAATGGAACATCTACTGTGTCACTGCCCGGCTTTAAGCCGCACTAGATATAACTATCTTGGTGCTTACACTTTTCGTAGTCTTGAGCTTGTATCGAGAGTAGAAATGTGTAGATTGCTAAAATTTGTTAAATCTGTGTGGGAGTCATTCGATACAGGCACCACGAACTAGGCTGCCGTACTAACAGGTTCTCTTTTCATCTGCTGGTATCGCTAAGGATCAATCCCGGTCTATGTGAGGTCTTTGGACCAACCAGATAAACCTAACCTAACCTAATAGTGACAGTCAATTGAATATTCATTCGATAGGTAGTCATGATGGATTTATTTATTAATTATAGTTGCTCCACTCTATCATATATAAAAGATTGGAACATCTAATGCACATATACAAAAAAAATACAATTCATTCTGCCTGTGAAAACTAAAATTTATAAGTGTTAAAAAATATCAGATAAGTGTAAAAAGCAAGATGCGTTGGTGGTGAAAAGGTGTGAAGAGGGCTAGATGCAGCTCAGGTTATTCTGTTTTTTCTTCCGGAGTTTCGTTGTAGTCCATTGTTTTCATTATTGGACCTAAGACTGTAAGTATTGTCGTAGCTCTACTAACTACCATTCGAGTCATACCGGAAAATAAGAAATTTGGGTAGCTGAACGGAAAAAAAATTGGCCTTCTGTATTACTCAGCGGCGAACGCTGCATACCACATTACATCTCTTTAATGATGTTTGTCATACTTTGTGATCAATGAATGCTAGCTTACAAAGTGTACGAAAGTAAGCTAGATTGTATTCGAACTGCCCATTGAATACTTACAGTGTATGTTAGGCAATACTGAGATTTTATGTTGATTGGATGAACACTTCCGTATCTCGCTTAATTTGTGTGCAAGTGAAAGGCATTCACTCCACAAATTTGGCAATGCATTTGAAAATGTATACTAGGTACGTATATGAGGTGGTGTGCATTACTGTCTTACATGTGTGCTTCGAATCATCGCTTCTGTAATCGAAATTTTCGCCGCTGGGTAAATAATAAAAGAGACTAAACAAACCTACACCATCACAAAAAGCTGTTACGAACTCCTGTCTTATCCGGCGACATAAGATACAATATAAAAATTTGAACTGTATGAACAATTACAATAGAATCACTCTAAATTTAGTTTGTTAGTGCTTCGTTTGTACACACTTACATATATTTTTTTTTTCAGCTTGTGTGTGTTTTGCAATTTTGGCTCAATTATTTATGTACGTTTTATAGCAGAAAGTATATGTATGGCATTTAATAAGTTTCACATCCAAGAGTATTTACTGATAAGTGGGATTAAAAACATCAAATTGTAATACCTGACCAACCATTAATTCGGACTCATTCTGACAGTACAGGCAAACAAACATAATGAAGCGTGTATTCATTCAGTGATACGCACAAGTATTTTTTAATATTTTTAATAAACGAAATATACATACATACATATGTATGTACAATTAAAATAGTAACAATAAAAAACGTGATCCCGAATAATTACTATAAGCTTCACAGGAACCGAAAGAATGCACAGTGGGCCTCTCGCTAAATAAATGGTAATCAATTCTTTTGTAAATTTAATAAATCAACCTAAATGATGTCGTACTTTTGATTACTAAAAATTTTATTTTATATTGTTACGTTTAAGATTCTTGCTCAAAAATAAATACCACAAATATTTCTTTGTTTATTAACTTTTGTTTATTCTTGACTAACAACAATTACAAACTGTCTTAATTATTGATAACTTCCGCTCTTTATTATCGAGTATACGTTGTCTTTATTTTCAACAATATTTACAACACGATTAGATGATTCACACTGACTGGCTCTCATACACGACACCACTTTTTATACTACAGAAAATGCTTCGAGAATGTTCGCCATAGATGGCGTAATGTGTGCAAACCATCTGTGCTGTCGTTTCCTCTTGGTAACCAAGTGATCAAACAGTCTTCTTACACAATCTGGAAAATTCACGTTACTGTTTCTATGATGTTGTGGATAATTCTATTGACGTTTATTTTGAATTTCAGAATTGCTGTGTAATGATTTTTATGTTGGTAATACCGTGTGCAGAGTTGTTGCTACCATGTGTGTTTGAACTTTTATGCGTGTGTGCGTGCCTGTGTGTATGTGTATGGGCGTGCATCTCTTAACAAGAAGAAGCTATAAAATAATTATGCGGCAATAAGGAAAAAGTGCTCATATTTTACTGATTTGCAGGAGAGCGCAAACATCGTTCTACTACATACTGTAAATAGTACAAGTTGAAATATATGTACCAAAGCATAGCCTAAATTAGGCTATTATTCCAAATAAGTTTGGAAGTCTAAAAAAGATAAGTCGCCAGCCATTGTGCTATAACTTCATGAAAAATCGCACAATATTATCAAGATTTTTGCCCAGGGTTCCTTTTGAATATGCAGATTACTGGAGTGACATTAACTCAAAATCAACTTAACTCGACTTAAGAACTTTTCCCTTTTTGTCACAGAGTTGTTGTTGCTATAGTTCTTATGTCTGCTTGTATGTACACACTTGTGTACATTTAGTTCTTTAGCTAAATAATTCTTTATAATTATTTTTGTTTACCAAATGTAAAAAAAAAACATTTATGAATTGAATTAGGCTACTGTTCGTAACGCTTTTTAAGCCAAATTACATGTGATAATTATTAATGAACAAATAACATCAAGTTAGTTGTAAATATTCTGACAACAACACATAGTTGAACGGAACAGCCAGCCGTTTTCGAAGGCCACTAAACCTTCCTCATCAGCGTTCTTCTGTGTTTTGGTCCACTGTGTGTGGTGTCAGTTGATGTAGATGTCTGCCTTATATACGAAACCTTACTGCAAATGGAATATGTGAATTGGTTTGATTCATTGAATTTTTTCAATTTGCTCATATACATATATGTTTGGTAATGAAGGCTCAAAATTTACCATCTTCCATATATATTACAACAGTCTTACCATTGTCGTTTGTTCCTTACTAACTATGCACATGTTTGTTAATTTGCTTATTTTTGTTCTACTTAAGACAAACTTTTTTGGTTTGTTACTATTAAGTATATTTATTTTTGATTTTTGCCACAAGCCAATGACTATTAATTTTAGTTAATTATTATTTTTCGAACTGTATTTGTTTCTTAAATTCTTATGAATTGAATTAGGCTACTGTTCGTAACGCTTTTTAAGCCAAATTACATTAAAAAGCGTTACGAACAGTAGCCTAATTCAATTCATAAGAATTTAAGAAACAAATACAGTTCGAAAAATAATAATTAATTAAAAAAACATTTATGTTATCTCTGTTGGCTGCCATTTCCGTAACAATATTTAATATATTACATCGTATTACCCTGATGGAGTTAAAAAACGAGCTAACAAAAAGGAAAATGAAAATATGACATTTGTATGTAAATACTATATATCATATGAATGAGAAGTATACAAGAAACTCGGATTTCTGCACTTTACACTGTTGCAATAAATATTATGATTTTTTTTATATTTTTCAAATCAGGCTGAATATTACAATCGTTAGATTTCACAAATTCTAATCTACTATTATAAATATGGTCTAATATTATAAAAAAAACTCACCAAGTGATATATTACATGGAACACAAAAAAAATTGTAAAGTTTCATCGAGGTAAAGCGTGTCCGTAACGGTGAAAAGAAATTATATTGGCAATTCCAACACCGAAGTCTCAAACTTTTTCTGAGGATTCGGAAAATCAATTTCACGTGCAGAGAGACGAACATCACTCGTTCGACTTTCTATTCATAGGGACCCATAATAGATACTATACTTTATGGGCGGCATGAAATAACTCCCCACGAAATAAGTCCCAAAAAAAATTAAATAAGTCCCCAAAATATGTACAGAAAGCAACAACAACGTTTTTTGCGGACTTATTTCGTTATTTTGGGGACTTATTTCATTTTTATTTTGGGGATTTATTTCATATGAAATAATAAAAGTCTGTAATGAAATAAGTCCATAAAATTTTTTGGGGAATTGTTTCATTTTCAAATTTATTGAAAAAATCGTAATGAGAGGTGCATTCACTTATAGACATTGAGTAGTTTGAAGACGTAAGAAGTTAAATACAATTAAAAAAATTGTACTTTACTTAAATATTATTTATTTTTTTATATTTTTCACATGTTTTTTGTTATTATGGATAAAAAAACTTATTGAATGTATAAAAGACAACGCCTTTGATTTCGATCCACCTATATTCGTAGCAGACTATGAATAAGCTAAAAAAAGTATTTTCAATATTTTCCCACGGGCAAAGGCAGTTAGATGCTTGTAAATAAAAAAATACATATGGGGTTAAAGAAATAAAACTATTATTTCTTTATCCACATATACATGTAGATGTATATACATATATGTACATATACATGTACCTACATTAGGGCGGGTCGATTTAAAAGTCGATCAAATTACAAGGAAAATGGTATTTTAGGGATCCAAATAAGAAACTTTGCTGAAGGAACCATACCTCTAAAATGTATTTTGATGTCCCGACTTTTGATCCGAAGGGTCAAATTTTGAAAAATCTCACTTTGACTTCCTCAATCGAGTCAAAATGTATGACCGACCCCCACTAATTTTGGAGGACCGACCCACCTATGCCAGTGGCACAGCCCCTGGAACCACTCCTGGGGGGTTCCTAATACAATCATTTAAAAAAATCACCGTTTTTTGCACTTTGCAAGAAAAAATCAACGAAATGGGTATGTTTTTTTTTATATTTGGAGTTTATTTTTCTGTGGAAATTTATTTAGTCAGAACATATGTAAATGAAACAAGGATCTTGTGTTATTTTTGGGTTAAATACTGGTAATCCCTGATAGCTAGTTAATAAAATATATATTCCATGTGTTTAAAATATGTAATTGTATGCACTAAAGAGAATGTCTAAAATCAGGTACGTATATCTACTATTTAGTTTTAAGGTTCTAATTTTTCGTATTTAAGTCCAATTTTTTATAGTAAAAATTCAGTATTTTACAACTACTCAAAGCGTAAGCTACATAGTTAATTATTTAAACAATCATTATATTACATCCACCATCCTGTACCCCGCAAGATGAAGCCACAACAACTATCGAAACCCCAATGAGTCATATACCCAAGCATGATGTTACTGTTTTGGTGTGTCTACTGATTTGAGTGATCTTAATTTACCAACCCATCTGGATATCTTCAGATATTATTTTTACTTGAGCGAACGTGCTAAAACAGACCAAAAAAAGTTTTCTTATAAATCATTCACTATTGAAGTACAAAATAAGTTGATTGGAATTTGGGAAAAACTTGGTATGGAAATAATGGCGACAAATTGTGTATATATTAAATTGAATAGATTGCTTGACAAATATCAAGAGCAAAATGAAAAACCCAAAATTTCCAGAGTTTCTAAAATCTCTGGAAAGAATTCTTCACATTGGAACATGTAAATGCGATTTGAAGGCAGCTCCATGTGCATGCAGCTTGGTTCCAGAACGCATCAAAGAGTTTATGCACGATCAACATAATCAGAGAAGACTAACAGTGGCTGCATTTATGATGGAAATTGAAGAGCAAAGAGCAACGTCTACGTAATCAGTGCCAACATACAAAGATCCCGATGATTCAACATACGCACCGCCATCAGTTCAAGAAGGTATGGATACAAGCACAAGTTTCACAATACACAGAAAGATACGATTGTTTTAACTTTGCCTTGACATATGACAGATTTGGTGTGCCTGATAGAGTAGCATCAGCATTGGCGAACCTCTCATCATGGATAAATCGAAAGTTCGCAGAGAAAAAGAGAAATGCAACGGTTAGATGATACCAATTTATTAGCGTTTTCATTCGATGACAGAAAATATGATACTTTAAAGAGACATAAAATTGATAAGAAGTATCATACTAGCATGGTAAAAGAACCTCATATTGTTATTTTGAGAGAACCGAATTTTGAATTGATTGGTTACGTATGACTGGAACATGAAACCGCTGAATACAAGACAACCAAATTAAATGATTTTTTCAAAGATAAAAATATATCACTGGATGCATTAATTGGCATATGCACTGACGGTGGGGCCAACAAACACTTGCCCACACCTTGGAATTATACAACGATACGAGTTGCTGTTAAAAAGACCATTGCATTGGTTCGTTTGGTTCTACACTTCCACGAACTTCGGTTTCGGCATTTGTTTGAAGCTTTGGATAAATCAACCAGCACTGGACCAAGATCGGGAAGCGGAAAACTGAGCCGTCAAATCGAAACTTGTGAAACTCTTCCGGTAAGTTACTGCTATCACTCATTTATTATAATTGTCAACCGTTTTTAATTACTTTATTATTATATATTTCAGGTGGTGGACGGCTTTCAGAAAATTTAGTTGAAAAATATGCCTTCACACAACTTATTATACACAATAATATCTTCTTCGTTTCCTCAATTTTATTATTTGTTAACATTACTGATCATTTAAATTTTCTTCGGCGGAATGTATTCTTCTTCAATATTACCTGTTATGTTTAGATCAAAAGGGTTATCACCTACTGAGAAAATCAGCCACTTTGTTTTCTTTTCTTTTTAAATATTCAATGTTATAATCATATTCTCCTAATTTCAATAACCACCTTTGGTGCCTGGGTGATAAATCCTTTCATTTAGCCTGTAAATATTTTATTTAAAATATTGAATTTTAAATTTTCTTCCGTACAAGTATGGCCTGAAATAATTAACGCTCCATATAATAGCCAGAAACTCCTTGTCTGCTTCCGAATAGTTCCTCTCATGGTTGTTCAATGTCCTTGAGGCAAAACATACTGGGTGCCCCTCCTGAGACAAAACAGCTCCCGGTGCATAATCCGACGCATCAGTCGTTAAAGTAAATTTTTTTTCGAAGTTTGGAAACCGTAATATTGGATGTGTACTAATTAGACTTTTTAACTTTTCGAAAGCGTCAATATAAGTAGGATCTCTAGCGTAAATTGTACTCCCTTTTTTAAATATTTAGTAATTGGCTGTGCTACTTTGAGTAGTCTTTTATAAATTTCCGGTAGTATCCGGTTATTCCTAAAAAAACTTTTAATTTGCCTTTCTGTTCTCGGCAAGTCTAATTTTGATTTTATCCGGATTTGGTTTCATTCCCTTGTCAGTTAATATGTGTCCTAGTCTTTCTTTAGAAAATTACATTTATCCACCTGAATTTTCAAATTTTTTCTTTCTAATACGCCAAAAATTTCCTTTAATGTTTTCATATGTTCCTGTAGTGAAGTACTGAAAATTAATATGTCGTCTAAATAGACAACACATGTTTTATTGATGTAATCCCGTAACATTTCATTCATAAACCTCTGGAAAGTTGCCGGAGCATTTTTTTAACCCAAATGGCATCCGTGCGAACTCATATAAACCGTGTGGCGTTACAAATGCCGTTTTCTCTCTATCTTCCTCCTTGACTAATATCTGATGGTATCCTTTTGCAAGATCTAATGTGGTAAAATATTGGGCTCTTCCCAATTTGTCTAATATGGAATCAATATTTGGTAACGGTTATTTGTCATCCACTATGACCTCATTTAACTTCCGTTAATCTATTACAATTCTATATTTTTTTCCAGAATTATATATTTTCTTTGGAATAACAATTAACGGACTTGAATATTATGATCTACTTTTTCGAATAATACCCTGTTCTTCCATTTCCTTTACTTCTTTTCTAACTTCTTTCTCATGTTCAGGAGGATAATTTTGAGTTGATCTGTTGATCAGTAGTGGTTCTTATTTCAGCTTGTACTTCTGTGGCATTTGTCAACTGATCACTTTCTTTAAAAAACAATTTTTTGAATCTTCTTAAAATATTTTTTATTTTTTTACACTCTTCATTATTAAGATGATCTAATGAAAATCCATCCCAATCAACTTCGGTTGCTTCCAACGTACAAATCTCCAAGTTTTTATATGGGTTTATCAAAATGTTTGTTATTCGGTCATTAATTGAAATATATCCCTGTTTTGAAACATGGTTTTGAAACAATTTAGTAAATCAATCCCTATTATAAATTTATACTGTCTTCCTTTTAAATCGGTTACTTTCCATCTAATCTTTGAATAATGTGCTATATTAAATTCATCGGGAGTATCTGTTAAAACTTCATATTTTATTAAGTCTTTCTTATTTATGGTACTAAAGAGAATTGGTTTTATCAATAAATTTTTCTGAAAGTCATTTATGCTATTATCTATTAGGCTAATGCTCGCTCCTGTGTCTATTAAGGCAGTATATAGTTTTCCTTTTTTTTATGTTTTTTATGTTAATGATGGGTAAATAGTCAGAGGCGGTTTCTGAAAAAACGTATATCCATTATTTCGATCTGACTTTGTTGTTTGTTCTACATTTTCTAATGACTGATTATAATTACTTTCTATATCTTTCTTATCCACTAATTTCCGCTGGTCTTGCCTAAATTGATTGCAGTAATTTGGACTGCAATATTGCTTAGGGTTTCCTACCCGTTGCGAGAATTCATGTTATTTGTTTGTATGTTATCGATTTCCATAGGTTCTCCTTGCCCTTGCCTAGGTTGCGTAAAGCGATTTTGGCTAACGAAAGGCCTAGGGTTTCCTGGCTGTGAAAACCTTTGGAAATTACCTGAATTATTTTGGACCCTGTATTGTCCTGAATTGTTTTGGAATCTATATCGTCCTGAACCATTTATTTGATTGTTCTTATAATTAGGGTTGTAATTACTTTGATTATGGTTATTATTGTAATTATTATGGTTATAGTTAATTATTATTTTTCGAACTGTATTTGTTTCTTAAATTCTTATGAATTGAATTAGGCTACTGTTCGTAACGCTTTTTAAGCCAAATTACATGTGATAATTATTAATGAACAAATAACATCAAGTTAGTTGTAAATATTCTGACAACAACACATAGTTGAACGGAACAGCCAGCCGTTTTCGAAGGCCACTAAACCTTCCTCATCAGCGTTCTTCTTTGTTTTGGTCCACCGTGTGTGGTGTCAGTTGATGTAGATGTCTGCCTTATATACGAAACTTTATTGCAAATGGAATATGTGAATTGGTTTGATTCATTGCATTTTTCAATTTGCTGATATATATGTTTGGTAATGAAGGCTGGAAATTTACCATCTTCCATATATATTACAACAGTCTTACCATTGTCGTTTGTTCCTTACTAACTATGCACATGTTTGTTAAATTGCTTATTTTTGTTCTACTTAAGACAAACTTACTATTAAGTATATTTTTATTTTTGATTTTTGCCACAAGCCAATGACTATTAATTTTAGTTAATTATTATTTTTCGAACTGTATTTGTTTCTTAAATTCTTATGAATTGAATTATCACATGTAATTTGGCTTAAAAAGCGTTACGAACAGTAGCCTAATTCAATTCATAAGAATTATGGTTATAGTTATTAAAATATGTTTGTCGTTTATAATTTGGGTTTCTGTTTGAATTTGCGTTGTTAAATTTATTAATTTTAGATTTCCTATACTCCTCTCTAATACGACTGACTTCAAAACGTCTTCTGGTCAGTATTTTGAGTATGTCATTTATGTTTATTTTATCATATATTTTGTCCAAAAGAATACCCTGTGACATCTCCTTTACTGTGTCTACTGGTGTCTACGATTGATAAGTCGATATAATGGTCATTGTGGTAGTATACAGTGAGTTCGTCCACTTTATATTTAGTATTTTGTATTTCAATAATAAGCTCGCTTACCGTATTTACTCTAAGGTTTGATAACATTCGATATATTTGATGAGGTTCCACATTAGGTCTGTACCGCAATTTTAAGGTTTCTTTTATCAAAGTCCAGTCATCTGGTGCTGGTATATTTATTACTGCATCTTTTACCTGTCCTTGTATTGTTTTATAGAATATCAGTTTTACTGCTTCTCTTCGAGAATTTTCAACCTGAATTGTGGATAACAGATATTCGGTACTGCAGAAAAAACTATTTACTGTTACATCTCCCGTTCCTGTAAATACTGGTAAATGATTGGTGGTCTGAAGTATGTTCTCTCTGGAACTGTTGTGTAAAGATGGATTTTGCTGTCGTTTTTGCATCTGTTGGATTTGTTGTTGTTGTTGTTGTTGAATTTGTTGTAATTGCCCTTGCAATTCTGTGTAAGCTTGTCTTAAACGATCGAGTTGCTGGTCTTTTCTGGTCAGTTCCTCTGCCAGATTTACTTGTGCGTTAGACCGCTCTTCCATTCTTGGTATTTGTTGGTCAAAGCAATGGTCTTTGTTTGCTTTGTTATTAACCACGGAATTTTTCTGTTTTGATCAATGCACTTTAAAATTTACTTTTTACTTAATGGTGTCCAATATGCTTAAAGTTCACTGCATTAAGATTTTTTTCATTCTTAATTGCGTCCACTAATCTTTTTTTAATGTTTACTGAATTAAGATTTATTTAATTTTTGGTTTTATTTCAATACGGAATCCTGGAGGGTCCCGTAGGATTCGCAGGGTCTTTATTTTTATTAGCAATTTGCGTTTGTTCGACCACTGGATCCTGTTCACTAACATTAGATCCTACTGACGGCGCCACTTTCGTATTTCTTTTCTTTTTTTGAGTTTTCAAAAAATAAACAACTAAATTTAATTTAGAGGAAAGAAATTTTATTTAAACGTACATTGATTAACTAACGTTGACTAACTCTACACAAAAAGACCATAATTTTACATTTATTCTTATTTTATATACTTATTGTTTGCTGATTTTAATTTTTTTATTTCTTATTAAAAAAAATAAATAATTTGCTGATTTTTATTAATTGAATAAGTAAATGAACTTTAAAGTTTCGAAATACAAAAGTAAACAGGAAATGCAAGTATTGCAAAAATGTTTGAAAAAATATAAGTGTAACAGTTTGTTGGTAATATTCTTTAATAAGTTCATTTACCTATTTTATTTAAAAAGTCATCAATATTATCTATATTAGTGTTAATAATCCAAGAAAAAATAGTAGGGTGCTGTCAAATCTGGCGATCGCGCTGCCCAAATAATTTCCGGTTTTCTGGAAATTATTCGCTCTCCAAAAATTTTACTTAAAAGTGACATTGTGTCTCGGGCAGTGTGGGCAGTGGCTCCCTCCTGCTTGAACAACATACCAGGCCTGCTTTCAAGAGCCTGATACCGCTCTCCATTTACGGCTACATCACTTCCATCTTCATTCTCGAAGAAGTAAAACCCAATGATATTTTCAGCGTTGGCTGATGTGCATTAGTGTCCCTTTGTCTCAGTTGTTGTGTGAAAGTTCAAGTGATGAAGGCATAGTCACTGGTCACTGAACTATACCGACTTCAGCAGATACTAGTCCTAATGTAACATCAGAGCGCCCTCCTTCGTTGTGTAGCAAAATCATCGGCGAAGTAAAATAATCAATAAAATGGCTACAAGACACAGCTTCAAAAAACTAATACGCCCCATTTAACATCAGAGAGGCGCTGCAACACTGCATTATTAAAAAACGTGCGAAAAGCAGAGTTGTAAAAATAATGAAGCTTTCCTCGATCTCTTCTTTCACCACCTGTCTTCTCTTTCACTATCCCTTTCCTAAAGAAGGTAACACCTAGTATTAGCAGTAGGCATTAATTGCCTGAGTGTTACTTCTCTTTAAAAAAAAAAAAAGATGTGATCCCACACCCACCATATTGTACATCTAATAGGGTGCAATTGGCGTTGATGAATGGCTCTTGGATTTTCAGAGCCCCAGAACCTACAGTTCTGCTTGTTAACAAAGCCATTCAAATGTCGACGATGTGCTCTTTTCGTTAAAATAATTGATCTCTGATTTAAATAATAAAATTCTATTATTCTGATTCTTTGATCCAGCGGCATCCCAATGTAGAGTAAAGAAACACACCTAATAAATACTGTTAACAGCACCGTGTCCAACAACCACTTCACAGCTTATGATGTACAACATCAAATACAATTTCATTCGAGTATTCAAATTATTTTTTATTTTATTAAATAAATTTTTATTATCTTGAAGAAAAAGCAACCTAATTTAAAAAATATGAGCTTCTGACATGGAAGGAAAACAGATAAACATTTCTATGAAGTAAAAGTAAAAATAATATGATGAACAAAGAAAAATTATCACAATTTATTTTATTCGGAATAAATGAGTATTTGAATATCCAGCTTTTTTCGATTCGTTTCGACCGTATGTACATCACTAAAACATTTTTGTATAATTGTATTTATTTTAATATTTTTTATGGATTTTGCTATATATTTCGAATCAGTTGGATAATTTGGTGATGTTTTCCATAACATAACAGAAATAATAAATTTAAGATAAGAGCTAACACTTCTAGCTTCATACGACCCTAAAAGTTTACAATCTAGACTGAGGGTGGAATTTCTAACAATCAGCCAATGTATCTCAGTTAGTTTAAGTTTCATTTGTGTAACCTTAGAGTCAATGTGGTGTTTCCATGTAAGCCTTCGATCAAGGTGTATACCAAGGTATTTCACACGTAAATGTTGAGGAACAATTTGATTATTGATTCTTATTTGGGAACAAGTATCTTTTCGTAGGGTAAATGTTACCTGAGCACACTTCTGTTCATTTACCTTTATTCTCCACAAGTTTAACCATAGTTCCAGCTGGGTAATATGTTCCTGAAGATATCGGGATGCCTCGTGCGGGTTTTCGTGCACGCTAAGGCAGGCTGTATCATCGGCAAATGTAGAAGTGTGGATATTACTGCTCACAGGCATATCACAAGTATATGTAAATCAAATACTGTGCCACACCGGACGAAATTGATTCGGGCACACTTATGAAGTCTCCTTTCACAACAGTGAACCTCCGGGCAAGAATGTAACTTTCCAAAAGATTACGAATGTTAATTGGTAGATATGTCTTCAATTTTAAAATTAGGTCTTCGTGTCACACTTTATCAAATGTATGAGAAACGTCAATGAACAGGGCAGAACAATACTTCTTTTCTTTAAATGTTTTTTTATAAATTGAACAAGTTATGTGTTTGTTAAGTTGTGTTATGCAAACTTCTAAAACCAATTTGATGGTCCGAGATGCACCCAATTCTAATTACAATTGTGCACAATTTTGTCATGAGCAGTTTTTCGAAAAGTTTTGACATTGTTGATAGTACACTTATTGGCCTATATGACTCAGCCTTGGCAAGATCTCTACCCTTCTTTGGAATCATTTTGTCCTTGGCAAGCTTCTAGCTGTGAAGATAATACTCCGGCAGTAAAATGGCATTAAAAATGAATAACAGGATTCTAATCGCTATACTAGGTAAATACATCATCATCTGGTTACTAATTCCATCAATACCCGGAGCTTTCTTCGTTAAGAATAATGAATATTAATATTTTTGCAAACCTTATTCAAAGATTTTTTACGTGACAAAAATTTGAAAATTTTCCTTATTATGATTATAATTAAATGTTTTGTGTTTCCGATTTGTGGTGATATTACACGTTTCTGAAAAAAAAATTCCAATATAATAGCGCTAGTTACGAGGAATTTTTCCGGTCCTTCTTTGTATCTTTGCGCACTTTATTCACTGCTGACGATAAACTAATAATGCCGCGGATGCTGCCACTGTATTGCGCAAAATCCTTTACTCGCTATTGAGCCGATAGTTCTCTTAGTTTTTCTTTATTTTAAATTTTTATATTTTTAGAATTAACGCAATACATTTTATCTTTTTTCCCTGTTGACAAAAATTTTCTTTTTTTTCAATAAAAATCAAAGCCTAGTTTTCTAAAAAAAAACTTAATTAAAAAAGTCAAACTCCTCAAGAATCAATATTAGACAAAGTGTAACACACCTGTTCTATGCGCGACCTCACAAATGCCCAGAGGCCACTTAAGAATTGGTTCCGATAGGGGAGCTTCATTGTACCTTTTATAATAGATTAAGACTCTAAATTTCAGATCTTCTTATATGCATTCATACATATGTATGTATGTACATTAGAGTGACTCAAAAAAAGTGATTTTGTTACCCCTCTGAAAATAAAGCTTCATATGTTTTATGATGATTCCCAAAATATTTTGGTTCTAGCGTTGACCATCCGTGAGCTGGACCATTTTTAAAAAATGTATTTTTTCAGTTTTTTTCGAATTTTTTGTACTTTGCTCCAAGACGACATAAATAAAAATTGGTATCATCGAAAAGAGTTTTTGAAGCAGCATCCAATGGTATATAAAACTTGACCACTTGTGACCTACTAATTGAGATATTTAACTAAATACATATTTTCGTTTCGGGTTTTCATACAAATTCTACTTTTTGGAAATAATGTTTTGAAATTGAATCTGTTTTAAAATAATCTTAATTAATTTTGTTTTGTAATTATTCACATAAAACGCGAAAATCGCGATATATTTTTAGTTTTTTTTAATATAGGCAATATGGGTATAAAATTTTTTTATTGTTTTTAGCTGCTTCCTTCTTACCTATTGTACCCACAGTTACAGGGGAAGTTTTTAAAACTAAATAAAACTGAAAATGTTTATATTATCATGTTGAACTTTTATAATTGTTAAAGATTTATTTATTCATTCATATACAAGGTATCGATTTAAAATCAATCAACTAAATAACTTTAATAAAAATATATAAAAATGTATTGTTTTAAGTGTCAATGGCGAAAATAAAGAATTTAATTACACAACATTTATTTAAGTGTTACGAAGAGTTGATAAATTTTAACTTAAATATTATTATTATTATATTATTATTAATAAAGATCTGAATAATAATTTCAAATACAAAAACAATTTTGTTTTTCAAATACAATTATAGAATAGACATACAAATCAGTGTTAAAAATTTGTTTAGTGTAAAACAACAAGCAAATTAAGAATAAATCTAGAATTGGTTTAATGTCGGTTTTTTAATTTCAAAGTATTATTGTGAATGAATGATTTCAAAAGAATTTCGTTTTCTTTTCTTCGAAAGTTTGCTTTTGTTGTTGGTTTACAGTTACAATCAGTTGTTGTTTAATTTACAATAATATTAAGTTTATGATTTTTTTTTCTAATTAGTTGCTAATGTTTTAGATAAATTTTTATAATTTTTTTTATTTATTTATTTTTTTTAAGGAGGGTAGGATAGTTTAATGTCATATACATAGATATATATCTTAGTTATTTCATGTGGTTTCCTTATATTAATAAATATTTCTATTTTTATTAAATATATGGTATATATGTATGTATTTTTAAATTTTTTCTTAAATTTTTTTAATTTATGTAGTTTTTATTATTTATTTATCTCTTTAATTATTTGATTTATTATATTTCCATGTGTGTGTAATTGTGTATGCACGTGTATTGCGACTCGCCACCAGTGGTGTAACAAATTTTTAATATGTTTTAATTAATTTATTCGAAATTTTTTTATTAATTATGTGACATTGAAGTACATACATACGTGTGCATGTCTAGATAATTTATAGGTTTGTTGCTTGCAAGAATTAAAAACAAAGATCTTTGATTTGAAAAAAAAAACAAATGAAAACATTTGGCAGCACTTGTTTATTGCCAGCGAAAGCCTACAAAATTATAAATAATAAAAAATTAAATAAAGGAAACTCTAATAATTGTTATAAAACTTCAAAACACATTCTTTCATTTATTGTAGTTTGACTAACTTTTAAAAATGAATTAAATTAAAAGCTATGTATTACAAAATTAACAATAATAAATCATAGAATTAGTAAGCGGCGCAAGCACTTAAAGTGTTGCCATATTATCACATAACATGAGATCAATTCAAGGGTGTCGGGATTATTCGGGAGGACTGTTTGGTTTTGCAATGGGATTATTATGCCGTAAACAGTTTTGTTTTTTTTTTCAAATAGTTCTCATAGCATCATTATTTATTTAAGTTTTTAATTCTTGTAAACAAACATGATATATACTCGTATTAAATAAATTTACTTTGTTCACTACTTATGTGATTTTTACCTTAAAATATTATACTGGCAACATTTATTGGAATAAACTTCAACACGAAACCACCAAGATTTTGAACATGAAAAATATATATTAAAATTTATATTTATATACATACCTACATATCGTTGCTTTAATATAGAAAGCTCCTAATTCATTATTTTTTCGAAATCGACTTGTTTGTTTATTTCGATAGAACATCTAATGTATCGAAAAATGCAAAAGGCTCGATTTCGAAAATTAAAGTAGTAATTTCTCTATTAAAGTAGCGATATGTATATATAAATGAGTCGCCGTTCGTTAGTCTCGCTAAAACATAAAATCGTGTTACAGACCCCATATGCACGAATAAGAGGTTGTTAAACACAAAAAATTGTTTTTTGCATTTTTTTTTTAGGTTAACTCTTATAAAACAGAAAAACGGTTTGTAACAGGAATGAAATCATTACGTTTAACCCCTTTTTTAAAGAACAAACACATCCCGCAAAGCGATTAGCTTGTCTGCGGAAAACACCCAGGGTCTATGGTGGGAATCGAACCCACGACCTCTGTAATGAGAGGATAGCATCGCTACCACTCAGCCACAGGGGTACCACAAATGGCAAATTTCATTAATAAAATAAAACATTATATTGTATTGACGCGAATTTCATTAACAGAAGGAAACCTTTACAATATTTAATACTTTAAGTTTCGTAGTATGTAAATATATAACGAAACGCTTTTCATTCGGGTAATGACCAACTTGAATACATGTTTTCATGTTGAAGTCAATAAAAAATATATCATACCAAATAACCGCATATCGTACCAGGGGCCTAATTTCCGCATTCGTTTGCGAGCGAGTTATTACTCGAACGTGTGAGTTTTTAAAATTTGGAATTTTCTCATTCGATTTCGAATAACATATAGCAAAATTTCTAATGACAGGATTCGAATGCAACTGTTCGTGTTTTTACTCACAAGCAAAACGACAATCGGAATAACGTTTAACATAGAAAAAGCGAATGAAAAGATAATGTAAGTTCAATATTTTACTTGTTTATTTTTATATGTATGTATTTATATTATATTGTATTGTATATTGTATTTACCATAGCTTGTTCAATATGATTTTTTTAATTTAAATTAAATTTAAATTAAAATCTAGTACTTTCGACATTTCGAGCTCAATCAAGCTTCTTTTTTCCAGATTTCCCATACAAAATGAAATCTAGTTTTTCAGTAGATTTGTAGGAAATCTAATAAAAATCTTATGTTTTTATTTATTCTTTACTACCCTGTACAACAAAAGGTGAGTGAATTAGCTACAGTCTGGTTAAAAGTGTGTGAATTGGCTACAATGCAGTGGTTTGATTGTAGTTTTGGAAACAAATCAGTTGATGGGTTTTATTTTGGATAAAAAAAATCTTTATAAATGTCAAAAAAAAAAGCTGGTGTAAACGGTATGGATTTTCATAAAGATTTTAATCACAATATGCTAGATTTTGTGCTGATGTAAATGCACTATAAAATTAAATTAAACTTAAATTTTATTTCTGTTTAAGTAATATAATTGCATTGAAATCATTCACATTCCTAATGATATTAATTAAAATTTGTTGTTATTGAATTGAAATAAAATTTTTCAAATGTCACAGAGTTCAGTTCCGTTCGGAATCGGAATTGAATAAACCTCTAAATGTCAAGCCATAGCCGCAGCATAGTCCAGCATACCACCGCCTCCCACAGTCTGGACACACCTGACAAATTTCCGTAATTTAGTTTTCTTTTTTAAACACCATCTCCTACAAAAATGGGGCGGATTGAATTCCGATTCCGAACGGAATTGAACTCTGTGACATGGCCGATAAATTAATTTTTTTTTTCAGAAAATTTAAAAAAATTTAGGGTTTCAGAAATTCAATTAATAATGTAACAAATTAATGTTTTGTTTGAATACAGCGACCGAAGTGTTTTTAAATTATATTTCTATAGTTTGAATGAAATTTTAGAAAACCTAATGTAGGCCTGTACAAAAGTTGGGCCTCAATGATGGTTACATTGTAGTACAGTTCCTACATCGTCAAGCAATTTTTAATACATAACTGCAAGTCTGTGTTACCACATCCTCCACAGTCTCCGGACCTTAATCCGATAGAACATTTATGGGACGTTTTGGAAAAAAAAGGTCAGAAACCATTAAATTTCAAGAAAGGAGCAACTTGTTAAAGTAATTCGTGATGAATGGCAACTAATTTCTCCAGATATTACAAAAAAGTTGGTATTATCGATGAAATCCCGTTTAAATTCAGTTATAGAGGCCAAAGGATACCATGCAAGGTATTACAAGAATTCCAAAATTTTGATAATACAAGTGTTGTATGGGTGTACGTACAAATAGTTTACCCTATTTTGTGAACTAAAATGTTAATTAAAATTACGCAATGAAATAATTTTTTTATTTAATTTTTATGTGCTTATGTTTAAAGATTTCAATAAATTTAAATGAAAAAAAAATTTTGCGTTTACCCCTATCTAACAAAAATTCATCGCATATTTTGTATCAAATGGACAGCTGTACGTACAATTAATTGATCTAATGTATTTTGATAAATTATTGTATTATAATACATAATTTTTGTAGACAATTGGCAGATGCAATGAAATATGCAACAAATGTAACAGGCCAAAAACAGCCGAAAAATTTTTACAACTTTTACGAAAAGCTAATTTTTTTAACACCAACTATAACAAAGATGGAATTCCTTATAATACACTGTAAGCAGACATTAGAAAGCAAACTTGAAGACGTAGTCTGTGAAGCACTTAATACATCCCCTTTTACACGTATTAGTTTTACCCAACGACGTCATTATGCATAAGTATCCCGTAATAATATAAATTGTTCTATGATTGTTTATGAATGTTTCTTGTTTATAGGTTTAAGCTATTTGAAGTATTGAATTTGCGAATAATTACTTTGTTTACTTGTAATTTAAGCCTTTGATAAATGTAAGTGTTTTTGTTTATAAGTTTAAACCATTTTTTCAACGTAATCATAATTGACTTCTTCGAAACAAAGAACTCAGTTCTGATTGGCATTGTGATCGCCGATCGCAATAGCTGCGACTAACGGTTGCTCAAATGGATATACATAAATACATATTGTTCAATTAGATTTTTAAGCTTTTAGAAAATAAAACTTCAACTTAAAACACCAAAGGAAAAAGGTCTTTCTATTGGAATAAAATTGGCGCAGTCGGTAGGATAGATAAATAAATTATCTATCCGAATAAAAAGATCCTACGAAAAGGATAGCTCTGAGAAACTTAAGAGTCCCTCCAGAGTCCTACACATAAAAGAAAAAAAAATATCCTACGAAAAAGTGTAAACAATTATTCTTTGAAAAGTGATATTTTGTATTCTACGAAAAAGAGTGAAAAAGTATCCTACAAAACTATCCTACGAAAAAGGGTAAAAAAGTATTCTACGAAAAAGAAAAATAAGTGTCCTATGAAAAAGGATAAAGACTATTCCCAAAAAATTTTTTTAAACAAAACAGCAAAGTGGATAAGAAATATTTCAGATCTCTAAAAAGGAGAGCAATATTTTCCAGCAATAGGGAAAAGTCATCGGCAATGCAGCAACAACAGCAACAACAACAGCCGCATCAAATGGCGGGAAGAGATATTGATCCCCTGAAGTTCCTGAGCCTGGTTCAAGATTTCGATGGAAGGAAGGAGGAACTCTACCCGTTCTTGGAAAGCATTGACAATGTCGTGACTTCAATGGATGAGTAAAGCCCTAGTTCACAACGGATGTTCTTAGCTGTTATAAAAGGAAAAATAAAAGGTAAAGCCAAAGTAGTCTTAGAAATTCATCCACACCTCTCCAGATGGGTGGAGAAAAAAAGTTATTAGAACTGAATTTTGGAGGTTTATCCTCAGCTGAAAATTAGTATGAGGAACTAAGAAGCGCCCAATATCGAGGTGACGTATTACAATTTTATAATTTTATACAAGCAAAGTTGTCCCTGCTTAATCAGAGACATAAATTAGACGGAAGCTCGTCAGAAATCGAGCATAATAATAAAGTAGCATTAAAAGTATTTATAAATAAGCTACCTTTAAACTTAAGAACCGTGCTCTGTGCCCTGAAACCAGCTTCACTTGAAGTGGCGCTTCATGAGCTGGGACAGGCAAATTTAATTGAAAAAATAAATGTTAAAGGAAAATTTAATAATGTGCCAACATATAATAATAGGAAAGATTTCCAAATGCCTTCCAATCCCCAAATTCCAAAAATTAATCCAAGTTATCAAAAAAATAATTTCATTCGACCGAATGGTTTTTACCCCAGAGGAAACAATTTTTTCGGACAAAACGAACATATAAGACCGGAACCGATGGATATAAGCGGACAGACACGTAGGCAAAATAATTAAATAAAAAACAGGCAAAAACTTGAGAATTTTCAACAAGCAGCCTCCACGAAGGGTGATCCACCGAATTTGGATTGCCCTATGTTTTATTCAAACGAAGAAAAAATAAAACAAGAATTTTAATAGATACAGGCTCTACTGAGAATATTATTAGGAAAAATCATTGTCCAAAAGATATAATAATTAAATTAACACAACCAGTGAAAATAAAAACAGCAGCAGGATTTCTGGTGATAAAGGAGGAAGCTAAGGTTTCCAAGAATAGTTTGCAGATAGATCTTAAAAAAGATGAGTCGTTTAAAATATGTAATTTCCATCCAGTGTTTGATGGAATATTTGGATCTGCATTATTAAAAGAAAATAATGCCATAATAGATTATGAAGAGCATAGCATTATAATAAATCAACAAAAACTTCCTTTGTATCTTGAGGGACAAAGGGAGGATGATCAAGAGTATGACTTAGAATTAATACAAAATCTACCCGAATTACATCATATGGATGAATTGGGAATGAATGAACAATTGCGATTAGAGCATTTAAACAAGGAAGAAAGAATTGAAGTTAAAAATCTGCTAAAAGAGTTTTCAGATATATTTTATAAAAAAAGGTGACGATTTGACCTTTACGAATGAAGTTAAGCACAGAATTCCTACTAACAATGACAGACCAGTTTACACAAAGTCATATAGATATCCACAGATTCATAGAGAAGAAGTTAAAAAACAAATAACTGAAATATTAGAGCAGGGTATAATCACTCCAAGTGACTCACCGTACAATTCGCCAATATGGGTGGTTCCCAAGAAAATGGACAAATTAGGAAATAAAGAGTGGAGAATAGTTATAGATTTTAGAAAATTTAATGCTGTAACCAGGGAAGATAAATACCCTATACCTATTATTGACGACGTACTAGATAAGCTAGGACGAGCGAACTATTTTTCTACATTAGATTTGACAAAAGGAAATAGAATAGAATAGAAGTTGAGGAAAATGATCAGGAAAAAACTGCGTTTTCTACTAATGATGGGCACTATGAATTCAAACGTATGCCATTTGGATTAAAAAATGCCCCAGCAACGTTTCAGAGAATGATGAATAATGTACTTAAAAGTTATATTAATAAAATATGTGTTATTTATATGGATGACATATTGATCTTTGGTACTTCCCTTCAAGAACATATGTATGTATAATTTAAAAAAAATATTACAGACATTGAGGGGGGCCAATTTAAAAGTGTCACTAAACAAAAGTGAGTTTTTGAAATCAGAGACTAATTTTCTTGGACACATTGTAACAGCGGACGGAATAAGGGCAGACCCTAGTAAAATAGAGTGTATAAGAAATTTTCCTATTCCGAGGACTTTGAAACAACTTCAAGCATTTTTGGGATTAAGTGGATATTACCGAAAATTCATCCCCGATTATGCTAAAATAGCTAAACCTCTCACTTTGAGACTCAAGAAAAACGGGCAGATCAACGAAAATGACACCGATTATAGAGAGTCTTTTGAAAGGTTACGGAAAATACTGACTTCGGATATGGTATTGAGGTATCCCGATTTCCAAGAAGCATTTACACTTACCACAGACGCCAGCAACTTCGCATTGGGTGCTGTGCTGTCTCAAGATAATGGCCCTATAGCTTTTGCCTCGAGAACACTTAATAAACATGAAATCAATTATAGCGTAATAGAAAAAGAACTCCTTGCTATCGTTTGGGCTTGTGGCCAATTCAGACATTATTTGTATGGAAGAAAATTTAAGCTACATACAGATCATAAACCTCTAATATGGTTATCCAGTTTAAAGGAACCAAATTCAAAGATGATACGATGGTAAATTAAGCTCAACGAATATGAGTTTGATATAAACCATGTACAGGGTAAAGAAAATAAAGTCGCAGATGCATTGTCAAGAATAGACAAGAGTGCAGAATTGAATTTGTTTGAATGCAATAAATGCCAAAACTCTTATAAAAGAAAAGAAGTTTTGAATCAACATGTAAGAAACAAGCATGGTGATACGGTTTTTCAATGCCAGCTTTGCAATGGTGTGTTTGAAAGCAAGGTATGTCTAAAGAGACATTCTTTACGGAAACATAGGAATGAAGAATTAAATTTTAAAATTGTAGAAAGGAAAAATGTTCAACTTAGAACTGCGAAAAAGAAAATAAGAAAGAAACGAGATTCTATAGTGTCAACTGTACACAGCGCTCAAGATGATGAACTAGATCACATTCAGATAACAGGAAGTCCATTACATACTACGTTTATACGCGCACTATTTGCAAATAAAAATATTTGCAAATAAATTAACTCACTGTTTATACGGCATAGCAAAAGTACACAAACTTGGTAGCACTTCTATAGAAAACTTACTTATGTTGACAAACAAATAGTGTAAATGTACAAAATATCAAATAATTGTATGTTTTAATCGTCATTATTTGCTTCTATCCATATTTTTTGTTGCAATATTTATCCATTTATTGTTTTTTGCTATCAAACATTTGTAAGCGTGGCAACCTCAAGCATTTTATTTGCAAATAGTGCGTTAATCGTGAATAGTTGTCTGAATTAGTAAGTCGCAATAAAAACAATAATATGGCAACAATTTACTGTTTTATTTGCAAATAAGCCCTGCGTATAAACGTAGTAACAGTTTGCAAGAAGGCAAATATTAATCGAAAAACAAGAAAAAGATTCGTTTGATGAGAAAACACAATTCAATAAAAAAATTTTCAAATTTGGAGTCGGATTAAACGATTATAAAACACTATTGGAGAAAATATTTAAGATAATTGAAGAAGAAGAAAATTTGGTAATATATTGCGATATTGAAGAATTATATGCCATGATTCAGAATCATGTGATTAAATTGAAAAATATAAAAAAATTTAAAATATATAGAACTTACACACTACTGGAAAATCTAGAGAAAGAGAAATTGTTAGAAGTCATAATGAGACACCATAAATTTGAAAATAACCATCCTGGTGGTATAGACAAAACAGATTTGGAATTGAAAAGGAAATATTATTATCCAAACTTAAGAAAAGAAATTGCATGGGTTATAAATAATTGTGAGATTTGTAATTATAAAATAGAAAGAAATCCCATTAAACTTCCTTTTGAGAAAACAGAAACTCCTACTGGTCCATATAAAATTTACCATGCTGATATATGGTTTTTAGATACAAAAAATGCATACATAACCATGATTGATAAATTCTCTAAGTATGCCCTTGTAACAAAAATTGAAGAAAGAACCCCATTAAATTTTATAAAAAACACTTTACTATACTGTTCAATTTGATGAGAGCGCCAGAAAAGTTGATTATGGACAATGAACCTGGTTTTAATTCAAGTCTTTTTAGGCACTTTCTAGAAAAGAATAACGTAGAATATCATTTTACTACTCCTTATCGTCACACAGGAAATTCAGATATTGAAAGATTTCATAGTAGCCTTAACGAAAATATAAGGATCCTGCGAAAGATCTGATATAATTTATAC
Organism: Tachina lurida; assembly: GCA_944452675.1. Taxonomy (NCBI): domain Eukaryota; kingdom Metazoa; phylum Arthropoda; class Insecta; order Diptera; family Tachinidae; genus Tachina; species Tachina lurida. Next base: position 44,264,958 of record OX101753.1, read on the forward strand.
CATAGATTTACCCATTCAAGCAAATTTTGTTTATAACAATACTCTTCACTTAACAACTCGTAAAAAACCAATAGAAATTCATTTTCCAGATAATTCTACGGAAAATGAGCGAATTCATGAAGTAATTGATTCAAGGAAAATAAAATGTTTAATCTTAATAGATAAAACATGGTCCTTTCGAAGCCATTAATTAAGTGATTAAAAAAATAAGAAAAAATACACAAAAAAAAAATAAAACAAAGGAAAAACCAGTGACAAGCTTTGGTACACATATGTACAGTGAACAAAGAAAAAACTTGTACAGCAAACGCTCCGCTCTTCTAATCAAAATATCTCTGTTGCTTTGTAAGATTTTAAGATAAAACCAAAAGCAGTTTCAAGACAAATTAATAAGCTTTCTATAGAAATCTTTAATTTTATTAAGAAATTTATTTTAATACTAAAAAAATAACTTAACATAAAATAACACTATTTTCAAGAGCCAAAAAAAAACTTGTACACTAACTCTTCTTTCAGGAAGGAGCTATGAAATAAGGAATACACTAAAAATTAGTACTAAATGTGGCCACGTCTAGCATCTAATAGATTATTTTCATAGAATGAACTGGGTTTTTGGTAATTTTGGGAGCTATATGGTCCAATATGCCCTGGAGAGCACTTTTGAGTTAAAACTTACACATAATCTACAGCTCGCGTAATTTTTTGTTCACATACGCCCACAGAATTTCATTTGTACTAAAGCCAAGGATCTAGAAAGGATGTGCCTGCAATTTTTTTTCCATTGAATGGAAGCCATTCTCTTATTATTGAAGACGAATGTTTCGGGTATTTAACTCTAACTAATCACTAGTCTCCACTTACATTTAATTTGGCAGCTAACTGTGCTAAATTATCTCTTAGTATTTTTAAATATTTCATTTTATTTATTGTACGTTCTATAAAAACCCGATTTCATACACCACTCGATCCCATTGGGCCCCATACCATCATATTACACCCCCATGCTTCACCGTGTTATTCAGGTTTTTATCACTAATGCTGGAATTCCTCTTCGCCACAAAAATCTACAACGATAACATCCAAATATATTAAATTTGGATTCAGCAGTGTCCCAAAAGTCATCATAGTGATTAATATAATCTTTCTTTGCGTGGCAAAGAAAAGCTCCAGCCTTAACGATAATAACCTGAATAACACGGTGAAGCATGGGGGGTGTAATATGATGGTATGATTAATTTTCCTTGAAATCGCTTTTGGTTTTATCTTAAAATCTTACAAAGCAACAGAGATATTTTGATTAGAAGAGCGGAGCGTTTGCTGTACAAGTTTTTTCTTTGTTCACTGTACCTGCAAAAATTTTACCGCAAGCACAACGTATTTGTTTTTGTTCAAGATAAATAGCAACCACCAACGGTTGCTTTCCAGACATATTAAGAGAGCGGCATAAGAACTATTCCTCTAATGTGTCTCTTTTGATCTCTTATAAGTATTACAACGAAAATGTAATAAAATACTCTTATTATACAAAATCATTTAACTTTACAATTATAAGAAAGAAAAGTAAACCAAATACTCTAATTGTATAAATTCAATAACTTAAATGAAGTTGCCAGAGTATTGGTATCCCAATATAAAAGAAAATCTTATGCTGTAAAAAATCTCATATTTTAAAATTCCCTATAAGATTAAAATTTCATCTGTCGTTTAAAACCTACTATCTCCCAGTGAGTAAATTCTTCCGCGAAACTTAAAACATTTTTTTTAATTAGATTCACTGTCTCCGAGTGAATAGGTTGAAAATTATATTTTTAGAAATTATATATTGTGATTAAAGGTCACTACTCCCCAGTGAACAATTTATCTACGGTTTTAAATTCATAGTGAATTTCTTAGTGAATATTTAAAAATAAATTTAAAGTTTACAACTTACACAAGTGAATAAGTGCTTGAAAAACGGCTAAAACATCTTGTTTAAAAGTATGTACTTTACTCAAAGGTAAAAATTACTCTCCTCCTATTTCCTTATATTTCACTATTTCCCAGTGAACAAGTGCAATTCCATATCAATTTACAAACAGTTTTATTTTACCATTCTCTGCTATCTACTGGATAAATCAGAGTTAGAAATTGAAAATATTTCACTATTTCCCAGTGAATAATTCCAATTCAATTTCAACTTGAAGAAATCAGAAATAAAGATTTTTAAAATTTACTCCCCTCCTTACATTTCACTATCTCCCAGTGAACAATTCCAATTCAATTTCAACTTGAAGAAATCAGAAATAAAAATTTAAAATTTACTCCCCTACTTACATTTCACTATCTCCCAGTGAACAATTCCAATTCAATTTCAATTTGAATAAATCAGAATTAATGTTAAAAAAATTACTCTCCTCTTTATAGTTCACTATCTCCCAGTGAACAACTTTAGTTCAATCTCAATTTACAAACACTTTATTTTACATTTCTCTGATTAAGTCAAAAATAAAAATAAAAATATAAAAATTTGAGAATTAATATCTCCTCTTTACATTTCACTATTTCCCAGTGAACAGTTTCTTTGAAAAAATCTAAAAGTCCAACGTTATCTCCCGTATTTAAAGTTCACTATTTCGCTGTAAACAATTTCTCTATAAAAATAACACATAAAAGTAAAAAAGTGGGAAATTATATCTTGTCCTTAAAATTCAATATCTTCCAGTGAACAAATTTTCTCGTGAAACTGAAAACCTCTTGTTTAAGGTCACTGTCTCCGAGTAAAATTAAAAAATAAAATAAAATAAATATATACACCTAAATTCACAATTGTCTAGTGAGTATTCTCAAGTTCACAGCTTCCCAGTGGACAATTGCTCTTTAGAAATTAAAATCTAAAATTTATATCTTGGATCTGAAGTTTTTATCTATTATCCAAGATTGTCAACACAAGAGCGCAAACCCTTCTCAAAATGGCAGATGAATTCATATTTGATTCAGATGATTTCGTCACCTTTTGCTCTGGGTTTAATGACATTCCCATTGACGATCTTACAGATTCCCTCCTCGAAGTCCACCTTCAAGATCTTAACGATCGTTGGTGGAATGTTCAAAGATCCTATCGATCCCTTCGCATAGATAAGGACGTAAAAATTGATAAAACCGTGCTCGAAGCAGCTGCGGTAAAATACGCAACTTGTACAAAAAATTTTCATCAGGTCAAAGCCAAAATGCTTGATGTACAAAAGTCATGCAGCACACTTGTTATAACTCAATTTGCTACATGTAAACAACCATATAGGACTCCCCACAAATCTCATATACATATACTACATACAGTGTAATAAATATGATATGAACTAACACTACATTTTTAAAATTATACCACAAACCACATCTTTCTATATTTATGACAATTTCCTTTACATATTTTCGAACACAAATCCCCCTCTTAAATATAGGAGTTCAACCTTTACATACACCATAACAACAAATTCTTAAACATACAAATAGACATCCGTTTAAGCATATACAACATCCGCAAATTTACCAAAAATGATGATACACATATTAACTACGATTCTATTCCTTGATCTTCTTATGTTTGGGTACTGTCTGCTGCCTTCTCAAATCATAATGGCCGACATAGGATTAGCATTGGAAGAGACAAATAAAATATATACACACAATGGATTTGCATACCATGATATAATCATTGGTATACCAGAAGAGGTATCCTCCACTATGAGTACGAAACTATGCCCCCCTGATTCAATATATTCAGAGATGAATGTATTAGACATAATCGACAAGGCGTACAAAACACAGATACATTTTCTTCAACAGTCTATCCCTGAGAGCAATATCATGAACGACATCATGTTAGGTACAAAATCATATGATACATCTCATGATTACTATAACTCTATACACAACAGAACAGATGCTCGTATCTATAAAAAAGAACACACAATATTACAAAATTTATTTAATACCGATGAGCAGCCTAAAAAACCATCTTGCTCACACAATAGTCTATACATAAAGATGAATCCTGATGTCCCCAGATGCACACATCATTCACCCCAGGATACACTATTAGAAATCACCGAAGGAAACCCTATTATTAAAAATAGAAGATCCAGATCGATCGGAGCTATAGTAGTCGTAGCAGGAGGTCTGGCATTAGCAGCATCTGGCTTGATAACTTCCATAATTAACTCAGGTAAAATACATGAACTTAGATCCCACATAGAGATTATGGACACGAAAATAAATGAAGTTGTAGTCACTTCTCTTTTGCTCTTGTACATTGAAACATCTAATTTTGTCTGAATTAAAACTAAAAATTTATAAAATATATGTATAATAATTTGAAATCCGTAAGAAATAAATAAATCTCGAAAAGTGAAAAAGTGCGAGTTAAACATTTTATCTATTAAGATTAAACATAAAAAATCTGGCATATCTTAATAGAAATCGAAAGGATCAGGGAGTAAATAAAGACTTCAAAAGGGACTTTAGAGCGCATAAAACGGATACAAGACATGAAAAAGTTATATTGAAAAAAATTAGCAACAAAAGATATTTGAATGAGAACCAAAATGTTTATAAGGATCAGCTAATTCGATCAAAAAATACTTTCAGCTCATTGGATGTGTTGGTTGATCCTACCGACGAACATGTTGATGTCATGTCTATGGAAAATGTTCTGGTTGACACTGGTGATGACAATGATATTTCAAACGACTTATGCTCAGAAAATTGGGTATACAGACCTAAGTGTAGGAAACGGTTTTACTATTGTTAATATAGGTAAAAAACACCTTATAAAGGAATATAACAATGTTGTTCATATGTTCAATGTTACCAAGTATGAAGAGTATATAAAGAAACTAGAAAATAATACAATAAATGATGATTATATAAACCAAGAACTACATCATTTAAGAACGTCACTAAGAACGCTTATTCCACACAGACAAAAAAGAGGACTTATAAATGTTGTGGGAACAGGACTAAAGTACTTGTACGGAACAATGGATGATGAAGATCGACAAGAAATAGAAAACAGATTGAAAATCATAGAAACTAACACACATAACGTAATTGAACAGTCTAATAGTCAAATCCATATAAACCAGCATTTTGATGAACAATTGGCCAAATTATCTAAGGTATATGAAATGGAGGAAAAGAAACTGTATTTTGAATATGTGACAATTAATAATCAGACTGAAAGAGACGAACTAGAAATACAAAAGACAAAGATTTCTTTTCAAATATCAAAATTGGAGAAAATAATCGATAAAGTCGAGGGAATACTTTTGACATCAAGCTTAGGAATCTTGAGTCAGAATATACTAACAGATGAAGAGATAGAGAAACATGACATAACTTTTGAAAAACTAAAAAATATTAGAATAACTTTGGCAACAAGTGAAAGAAATATCCTTTTTATTGTTCAAATTCCTCAATTAACATCTGAATTTTATAACATCTTATTTATCCAACCTATTCCCAATAACAACAAATTAGAATTAAGTGAAAAAGTGCACAAGTACATCTCAAAAGATAATGTTATATATTTTGAAACAGACCACAAGAAAAATTTAACGATGTTAAAGGATAATTGTATTGAGAACCTATTGAATTATAAAAAAATGCAATGTACATATCGGAAAAATCCGTCTACAAATGTAAAAGAAGTAAGCTCAAATTTGATTTTTGCTTTGATAGAACAATGTAAAGTACAAATTTTTGGAAAATGGTATGACAGAGAGATTTATGGCAAAGATGTAATAATACCTGGTTTGTTTAAAGAGATACAAATAAACGTTGATGAAGAGCTAACATTGGAGAATTTAACGTATCAAGATATTATAAATATAAGACATATAAATGATTTAAGATACAATCAAAAAACCACTAATATATTAATTTACATGGTAATCATGGTCGGAATAGTTATAATTATCGGGTACTTAATTGTTAAATTCAAATCCAAAAAAATAATAAATAAAACAATTGTATCGTTTCCCAAAATTCCTTCAGAAATTGGGAACCAATCTTCGTCCTGCATAAGTATCCCGTAATAATATAAATTGTTCTATGATTGTTTATGAATGTTTCTTGTTTATAGGTTTAAGCTATTTGAAGTATTGAATTTGCGAATAATTACTTTGTTTACTTGTAATTTAAGCCTTTGATAAATGTAAGTGTTTTTGTTTATAAGTTTAAACCATTTTTTCAACGTAATCATAATTGACTTCTTCGAAACAAAGAACTCAGTTCTGATTGGCATTGTGATCGCCGATCGCAATAGCTGCGACTAACGGTTGCTCAAATTGATATACATAAATACATATTGTTCAATTAGATTTTTAAGCTTTTAGAAAATAAAACTTCAACTTAAAACACCAAAGGAAAAAGTTCTTTCTATTGGAATAAAATTTATTGACATACAGTATTTAAAAGAATACCTTTTGATAATGGAGCCCATTGTTTTGGCAATTGACTTTTTGCAGACGGAAGGAATATTTTAAGGCTTTTTATAGCCAACTTTAATAACAATAAAATTAAAGTACAGAAAATTTTTACTTAATGATGGTAGCGTTATTAAAAAGGTCATATTGGATAAAATTTTAGCATCTGTAGAACGTCGGTTTAATGATTTTTTTACTTGAAATGAGATGTCTTATCACGTAATAATTGCATCTGTACGTCATCCCGATATAAAACTTAAATGGTACAATTTCTGAGACATCTCAATACAAAAATTTTATATACATATGTAGTACATGAAATAGTATTTTCTGAAATGAACAAAGTATAAGTGGCAAGAACTTTTCAAGTGCAGAATGTACTCAAAACTCCTACATATTTTATGAATTCTCATATAGTTTTTGAAAGTCTATGCATAAAGTAATTGATTTGTGACTGTTCAAAATTTTGTAGTTGAAGTCCACTGATGATTTGGATGAAGCGCCAATGAAATGCGTATATAGACATGCTAAACCAACAGCAAATAAATTACAATTATTGTATGTACACTTCTGACAATAAATAATAAATTACTTCAAAATAAAGTAATAAACATAAATATGTGCAAGAAACAAACAAGAAAAAATTACCATGCGAAAATTTTTACAAAAATAAGAAGAAAGAAATGTGAAAAATATTGACAATAAGAAAAAATTCTCTAATATGTATTTGTTTTGAAATGGTGTGTATAAAAAGCATTTTACATACTTCAAAGTGGAAAATAAAAATATGTGCGTCAAATCAATGCCACTACGAAAGAAAGATTAAAGAAGACACGTGTACTGAGTGAGCGATACTGTCCGGAAACATAATTATCTTCCATCTGGTGACACCTCTGTATATGTACTTTGCGGTGAAAATAAAAAGTTTTTAGACCAGTTTTAGTGAAAAAATTTTTTTTTTTATAAACTTGACTTGATTATAAGAATAAGTTTTCTAAAGAACAAATGGACTAACTTCAAAAACCGCCAATAAAAAGTTTAAAATTGTAGTTGTTATTAGCCAGAATTAGCCTAGTTTTCATTATACTGTAAAAGTTTCGAAAGTTATGCAAATTTATGTACATATCTAGATGTACGTGAAGTAAAGATTTGAATTACGTTTTGTACCAATTTGTATTATTTTTTTTTTTATTCATAATTATCCTAGGATATAGTCATAATACTGCAAACATTTTTTTCTTGGCTAAGTTATAAAAAATTTATTGAAACGATCACTTCCAGTTTTGCAGAGCGACAATCATGCACGGTATTCTATAGGCTAGGATATATCTCACATTAAAAAAATTTCTAATATTATGAGTGCGTCCTAGACAAGGGGTCGACAAGTAATTTTAAGTAGAGACCGGATAATGTTATAGTGCTTTTGTCGAGGCCCAAAAAACAAATTCCAAACTTGATAATCATTCGTATTTTGGCATCTGAAAACGTCAGTCGTGGTTTACAAGCAACGGAGTTTTTATTTGCCTAATGTACAAAAAAATAACCACCAATACTTAGGAGTTTTTGCATTTGCTATGTTTGAGGCAATAAAACATAAGAAATAAGAAAGAATATAGAATAAAAAAATAAAAATATATCAGTAAAAAAAAGAACTGGCAATAATAGTCTTTAAATATAGTGAAGAAGAAACTTTTGACTTCCCCTAAGCAACTGAAATACAGGATGGAGGAGCCGGACCCAGACGAGTCTGGCCCAGATAGAGTAAAGCCGGAGAAGAGACAGACATATAATATACACACAAAGTAGGGTGCAATAACCAATCAGTAGAAAACAGTAAAAGTCACACATAATAACACATCAAATGACACAGCGGATTTTATCCGTATGAATGAAAGTAGAAATAGAGAACATGGCAACAGTGAACGACAAAGCAAAAGCGTTGGTAGAAACAGAATCGACTGCAACAACAAACAAACGTGTAAAGTCAGCAACGACATCTAACGATTTGATGCGGTAAAACCGGGGCGGCTGGCAGCTTTATCTTCGACAGTGAAGATAAAGGGGCCTATGAGGTTTGCGTAGACATGATGCCAGTGGACGGAGGGGGGTAGAAAAAAACCTATCAAGGCGTTATCCCTGGGTCGAATTATAAATAAGTTGGAAGTTAAAAATGTAGTGGAGGTTGTCAAAATTGGATTTGGGCGTTGCAAGATTACGTCTGACAACCACGAAATATTCCGCAAGGATACTGGCCCATTTCGAAAGTAGGAATTGTATTTGATATTCTCAGAGATATATCGATGGAAGAGTTTGCCAGTACAGCCAGATCAGGAGTACCGATACTAAAATGTATAAGAATTGAAAATTCCAGTTAGACACTTAATTTCGTTTGGTCAGTGTCACACTGCGGAGAACATTGCAAGCACTCATTCGTACGATGCAGAAATGCTACGGAAAACACAAGAAAAATGAAGCATGTAGGGAAATTGCATGTACGAATTGCAAACAAGAACATCCGCCAACATCCAAAAATTGCCCTACTCGTGAGAAATCATATGCCAGCAAAAGGACAATGATAATAGAAAACTTGTCTTTCAAAGAGGCCAAAATTAAATACAGCTCGATATTTTTGATCTACTGGACGACAACGAACATATGGCTTTCCCCGCCATCTGTTCAAAATTAAATAAAATACCATGATAAATAATATCTTGGAATCAGCCGCGTACCTACATTCCAGAGAATCGTATGCACAGATGATGCGAAACAACAACAAAAAAAACGCTAGAAGAACACAACAGGATAGATATCGCTTGCATTTACGAGACCTGGTTACAAAACAACGCGTGCACCATTCTCCAAAATTTCAACTATTACGCCAAATACAAAGGGAACGTATATGGCGGCGTTGGTGTCTACGTATGCAAGGATATACAATTCAAGATCATTAACATGAACAGTTTGCTAGATATAGCTTTAACACAAGCTCTAAATCTCAAGGTCAATATGGAGGTAGTATGTGTATACACGGCACCAGACTTTGATAATGGTACTTTTCACACCGAATTGTGGATTATTGTAACGGAATTACACTACCAACTCTTATATATGGTGATTTCAACGCCAAATCGCCACTCTGGGGCCGACAGGTGTCCAATACGAGAGGAGTTTTGCTGGATGACTGCATACAGTTTGTCGACAAACGAATTCGTGAATGACGAAAGTGTCAGAGGTGCAGGATATTCCGCAAAGGTACTGGCCCATTTCGAAAGTAGGAATTGTATTTGATAAAAAATAAAAAACTTGAGATGAAAATTAACCCAGAGAATTCCAACGTTATGAACTTCAAGAAGACAAAAAAAAATTGAATATAACGTGACCGTACAAACATACCCCAAACAGACAACGAAAAATACCTTGGAAGAGTTGTTAGTATGAACAATTTCCCAGTCAGTTATGTACAGATGGTTTTGGACAGGATTAAACAAACCTGTGGATTTATAAGAATATTATCTGGATGTACTTATGGCGTGCAACCAATAAGAAGTCTACAAATTTACAAAACTTTCACAAGAACGCAGATAGAATATGCAGCGTCCTCTTTTGCCAATATCGGAAAAACAGCACTCGAGTATCACATAATAACAGCAACCTTAGAATTTCACTGGGAATGCTAAAATCAACATCGGTACGTGTTTATACCACATGGCATCAGAACTGCCTGCAAAATATCGTGTGGAATAGGATACGGCACGGGAATTGACCAAATACTTTGCCTTTGGCTTGCATATCGTAGACACTATTCTCAAGACAGATTATAACCCTAGAACGAGTTACGCCAGAATTTATCAAAAGTACAAACAAATAATGATAAACATAGTAAAGATCGACGGAGACGAGAATATTGCCTCTAACCTTCAAGTTGAAGCCGACTTCTTTAAGGACGTATGCAAAGGCAAGGCCGAAGCTAACACCGAGGTAATAAATGCAATGCTGTTAGATCAGTGAATTACAAGGCTATGAAATAATATACACTGACGGATCAGTGGGAACGGAGATGATGTCTGGTTGTATGTCTCTAATGAAAACAAAAAGAATTAACTACATGAATGGATTCGAGAAGCTAAGTTCATCGATATAGCAATTCATTACACTCGGCGATACTCAAAACATATTTGGCAACGAAACGGCAGACATGGCTGCGAGGGAGAAATACTGGAGATAGAAGCGAGGTGACCCGTGGCTCAAGAACAATGGGCTGGAACCTAATGGGCGGACACTGAATGAGCAAAGCAACCCTTGCAAAAATGAAATTCGTGATTCCGACTTATGCGATCACTGTGGCGAAGTCTAAGACGACTCACATGTCATTTTCAATGTGAGCAGCAGATATAATAGGGATGCAATACCCACTCGTCTATTACAGAATTTTTTCCGCCAGAAAACGGTGGATAAATACAGCATACTGACAGAATTCCTTAGGGAAATAGAAGCAAAATTGTAACACGACAACTCGTGTGAGTTGGTGAAATATGTAGTTCTACGAACTCTCCAAATAATTATCCGTGCTTATAGCGGGAGTAACAGAGCAAAAGGAGAAAAAGGTGTCAAAATCTTGTCTTATTATATACATATATTTACACTTGGAAAATAAGGAGTTTTTCTATTTAAAGAAAAAGGTAGTAATAAAAATTAAATTTAATATTTATCTATTTCTCTAACAAGCCACACCCAGACATTTTTAATTTTTATGTTAAGACCCGAAGTACATGGAAGTACCAATTTAGAAGTTCTACACCTTGCTAATGTATTCTGTGGTTTACAGCTTTGGCAGTGTGAGTTGGAACATTATCGTGTTTGTTGGTCCACGTAATAGGACCAAATAAGCGTTTAAATCGTAATGGATCATAACTCATTTTCATCGTTTCAAATTCCATCCATCCGGCCCATCGATATTGAAATTTTTTTGGTCAGAAAATTATTCGTTCAAAATGTATAAAACTACCTTCCTTATTTAAGTGATCCGCAGTGTATGCAGTCACATAAATATCGCTCCTTTATTGCAAGAGATGCATAACTCCAAACAGCTACTTTTGCAGACCTTTTTAAGTTTTAAATTTACATACAAGTCAATTAAGATATAAAAATGATTTATTTTTGCAAGTGGTGCGCGTGCAAGCCTTTTGTATGAAATTTCTACACAAGATGAGATTAGATTTAACATTTTTTTTTTGCATTAGTAACTCCAAAACCGCATTTTTGAGATACATAAATTTTTTGTTTGCCCATGTTTAAAATCTTGTTAAACAAAGAAAAAAAAAGATTAAACTTTTTCGTTACTTGCGTAAGAGTATAAAATTCTTGTTTAAAATTTATTTCGTAATATTAACAAAAGCTTCATTTATTTTACGAAATATTGCAAAGACTATTTTCAGTTTAACAGCTGACAGTTGCGGTTTGTTTAGTTTGCTTTGAAATTTTATTATGAATCGACTTACACTAGAGCAACTCGTGCAAAGTGTTAAAATTTTTAATCAAACTAATTGTTCTATTCGTCAAACTCATTGTGCACTTCTTCCATTTTCCAATGAAGCCCATTTCTAGTTGAATGGGTACGTAAATAAGCAGAATTTTCGCATTTGGAGTGAGAAGAATCCACAAGCTTTTGTTTTTGACAGAAAATTACTGGCATAGTCATTGGCCCATATGTTTTCAAAAACGATGATGCACAGAGAAAAAACTGCCTCATAGAATCAAGAAGATTTTCTCTATGAACCGTTTTTAGGCTAAGGGGTATCCAAGCAGAAAGAAGCGAAGATTTTTTCATAGAGATTCCTTATTGTTTTTATGTGGTAAATCTTATTAATTTTATCAAGAAGAAAACCACATAAAATTAAGAAGAAATCTTATTTTACTCAATTTCCGTTATTTTTGGCACCAAAAACACAGTCCATAGAGAAAAACTTCTTGATTCTATTAGGTTTTCTTATAAATTGTAAACTATAGGGATTTCTTATTGATGTTATTAAGTTGTCTTCTTAATTTTTTTAAAAAGGTTTTCTTCTTGATTTTATTAGGTTGCCTTATTGATTTTTTCAATAAGGGTCTCTTCTTGATTTTATTAGGTTCCTATATGATTCTGTGTAAAGCATCTTATTAATTTTTTTAATAAGGAAATCTTCTTGATTTTATTAGGTGTCTTGTTATTTCGTTTCTATAAATAGACATAGAGACAATTTTTTTCATGATCTTTTTAATTTTTGTATAAGAATGTATGCACAATAATTTCAATGGTTATTCAGGCTGCTTGTTAGCATGCATATTGGGTAGAGTGCTTGTCTATCAGGTAGAAGTTTGCTGGTTCAATACTTAAGCGGGCGCTACAATTGATGTACTCAAAGAAACTTTTGATGAAAAAATTATTTCACGTAATGGCTAGAGATGCTAAGCGGGAAATCCCGGGATTATGCAAATCCCGGATTATCTGAATCCCGTTTTTGCATTAATAGTGTTTTTCACTGTCATCTTCTATACATATTAAAAAGTTAAAATAAAAAATCAGTTTTGAATAATTTAGTAGATAATATTATATCGAGCCTTGTTTTCGATTTTATCGTAAGCGAAAATATACTTATTTATTGAAATTAAAACTGTATGGACCTAACAACAGTTTAGTATTATCAAAATGCCATATTTGTTGATTACTTTTAACTTACGATAAAATTTACGTGCATTATGGTTCTAGGGTTAAGAGAGTAAAGCTATGTGCAGACGGTTGTCAGATATTGCCAGTAAAATTTGCTCAAAATTTCTTACAACCGTGTGAACTGGTAATTTTTGCCACACGTCGTTTCCAGAAAAAACATTGTCAGTCCATTGCAAGACTAGCAGCTGACAACAAATTGTCAGACATCTAACAATCGTGTGAACAAATTGCAAAATTATTGCCAGGTATAGTCAGAGATTTTAATATTTTCAGATGCGCGAAGTTTATGCAATGGACAATGGCGTCATTGATTATTTGCATTAAGCAAATAATGTGCTATTATAGCGTGAACTAATTTGTTATACCCAATATTCTTAGCCCATAGTTACAAATTTTCTAATATCGCTTTTCTTGAGATACGTTCGCATTACTGCTGGCTTATCTTTTTGAATTTTACCTAGGGACAAAGAGTCCGCTATACGTACCACATTATTTTCACCAAAATGACATAAATACATTTAATTAAACTTTGGAATTATGTGATCAATCTGCAAAAATGGAGGTATGATCTTTAAGAGCCTAATGATAGAAATCTTATCATCAAGTAAAATTGGTGTAAATAGAAAATATCAAAACTTTTACAGTCTGACTCACCAAGTCGACAGATAACGTTCGATCGATTACAATTATTGAAAATAAAAAGAAATTATCTTATTTTCAATACAAGCTGTCGATCGAACGTTCTCTGTCGACATCATGTACCAGGCTGTTAAATTTTTTGTATTTTTATACGTATTCTTGTAAAAAAAACATAAATAAGTACATTTGGCACCGCTGCTTGCACGAAACAGGTCGTACTTTTTCTTCGAGCTATTTTTGGGCCATCAGGAAAGCAATAAGTTTTTTTTTTAATATACCATAGGCTTATTCGTTTACCACACAACTTGTGCAAATTTGTACGAACTACATTGTAATGAAATATTTTTCTTTACACATAAAAAAAAGTATCAATTGCGACATAAAGTTTATAGTTGCTTGACTGAGAGTAAAGAGAGAGAGAGAGATTTTTAATGAACAAATAGTTCCAGCAAATTCCAGTAGATAAGAAAAACATATGATTCAATAAAATAAGCAATTAAAAGAAAGCTAACAAAAAGTATGAAATTTTTAATAAAAACATTTAAAAGATATCTTCTTTAATTAATTACATATGTATATGTATATTACATATCGTCGGTTGGTTTCTGGTTTGCAGCATGGTCTATTCAAAATACATTATGTCTGCAGCAAACCAGAAACCAACCGACGATATATGTATGTATATGTACATAAAAATGAAAACTTTTAAGAGATAAAAATTTTAAAATATATATCGTTGGCTTAGTCGGCAAATATGAAGAAAAAAATTTCTAAATTTAATGAAATTAAATGTGTTTGAGGACAACGAAACTTTTAATTTTGTTATTTTACTCGTATGTTGGACTGAAGACTTGATGTTGAATATACTTTACATAAAAAAAGTATTCTTTGTATTTAAGTTTTGAGTGAATTATAAATTGTATTTACATATTTTTTTCCTTAATTATAAAGAAATCCTCAACACAATAGGTTATAGGAATACGCTAATTTTAATGATGTCGGTTTCTGGTTTACGAACGATTGCAAGGCCGTGGTAACTCGGAACAATGGAAATTTTCTGTAAAGGCTTATCTACAAATGGAAGGTTTATGTGAGACTGTGCTGGGAGCGGAAACAGATTCCAAGAAAAAGTATTGGCGCACTCAAAACTAATTTTACTAGTGGATCCCATATTATTTGTGCATATTCAAGATGCTATAACAGCAAGACATTTGGAATAAATTTGTAAATGTGTTTATGATGATTCTGGTCTTACACGCAGAGTAAGTTTATTAAGAAAATTTACTACAACCAAGCTGGAAGATTGCGAATCGATGGTAGATTTTGTAAATATCATCATGTCAAAGTCAAACAAAATATCAGGTATCGGTATGAAAGTGTATGATGGATGAATTGATTGGCACATTAATGTTAGCAGGTCTGCCAGAGTATTATGAACCAATGATAATGGACATTGAAAGTTCTGGTGTGAACATTTCTGGAGACTATGTTAAAACCAAGTTTCTACAAGATGTGAAATATACGACTCCAAAGTCGTTGGAAAGCCGCATGTAGCAAAAGTTCAAAACAAGAAAACTCAATGTTAAGGATGTCGTGAGTATGGTCATATAAAAACTAATTCCCCAAAAAATTAATTTTGTGAGAAAACTGCATCCAAAAGAATAGTGTCATCTTTCTTAACACGAAATGCAATTTCAAGCGATTGCTATTTTGATTCAGGGGCCACTTTCCATACGTGTAACAATAAGTTATTGTTTGACAACTTAAAGGAAAGTTCTGAATTTGAAATTCTAACGGCGAATAATTGTTTATTGAAAGGGAATTCGATGGCTGATATCAGTTTGATGGTAAGAGATGGTGATGCATCTAGAGATATTATTTTACGTGATGTTTTATATCTAGCTGATGCTCATACAAATTTGTTGTCAATTTCTAGAATAGTTAAACATGGACACAATGGGTGCATTCATAAGATGTAGCTGTTGAGCAACCGTTGAGTGTTTGTCTTACAAACGCATAGTTGAGTAGTTCCGCTCCACTCAGCAGTTGAGTAATTTTCTATCATAAAATTTTTTCGCTACCTATAGTCAACATGTTTTGCTCAGCCTGAACAGCTGATCGAATAGAGTTATGCCTTTTATATGGTTTGCTAGGTGGCAGGAGCAAATATTTGTTAAATTTTACATTAAAAATGCGATAAAATAACGAACTAAAGATATAAAATTAAATTATATCCATCAAGCCGTTTCTAAGACGTAACTGTTGGGGCCAACAGTTGCCAACAATTTCACAACTGTTGAGTTCAACAGCTACGCCTTATGAATGCGCATAATGTAGTTTTTGATTCTAAGGGATGTATGGTGATTGATTCTGATAATGAAGTAATCGCAACAGGATCAATAGATAATGGGCCTTATTACGAGTGTCGTATTAGGACTTTGGCTAAGACGATTTTGTACTAGACTAAAGAACATTGCAACATTTTTTCTTTAATCTAATGCAAAATCGTCGTAGTTGTAATCGAAATATGATACTCGTAATAAGGCCCATTATGTTTAAACTAGAGTAAAAGAACTTTTAAGCATTGTTCACTTTAACTTATGTGGTCCGATGGAAGAAACCTCATTTAATGGATCACGTTACCTCCTAACATTTATCGATGATTATAGCAGAAAAGTCTTTGTTTATTTCTTAATCTCAATGAGTCAAGTTGAGAGTTTAAGAATCTCCAGAGAATCAAACTGATCGAAATATAAAAATTCACCGTACTGACAATGGTACTGAATTTTGTAACCACCAAATGAATACGATCTTAGCTCCTTCTGGTATTACTCACCAAACATCAGCTCCATATACTCCAGAGCAGAATGGTTTAGGGGAGAAGATTAATAGAAAAATCATAGAAATGGCAAGATGTTTACTAATCCAAGCTAATTTAAACAAGAAGTATTGGGCCGAGGCAGTTAACACAGCATTATATATCATAAATCGTTTACCATGTAAAGGTCACACCTTCACTCCTGAAGAATTATGGACAGGTCGTAAGCCCACATTGAGGCATCTAAAAGCTTTCGGTTGCAAAGCTTTTGTACAAATTCCAAAGGAAAAGCGAAGAAAGCTTGATGCCTAAGGTAGAGAATTGTTCTTTTTTGGATACTGTGCTACATCTAAGGTTCGATCCAAAATCGAAAGAGGTTATCACTAATGAATCGAATATAGTAGCTTTGCAAAAAAATTTGGTTATTGAAAATCATTCCGGCTCAGTTTCAGATTCAGAGACATATTATTCGGAAGATGATTCTGCGATTTCAAGTTCAAGTATGAAAAATATACCTGTTGTTTCATTACATGATAGTGCAGAAAATATTGAAGAGGGAAGAGTATAATGTTGAAAACTCTTCTGGTATATCTAATGAAGTATTAAGACGATCTAATAGAATACGTTATGCCTAATACAGTAGAAGAGGCACTTAGTGGATCTCAATACGAATTATGGAAACGTGATATGGAAGAAGAATACCAGGCTTTAATTGAAAACGACACTTGGATAGAGTGTAAATTGCCAAAAAGGAAAGAAACCATTATCAAACAAATGGTGTTTCAAGATAAAGCGAGATTCTGTGGGAAATAGTTCTAAATACAAGGCTCGTTTAGTAATTAAAGGTGATTCGCAAAAAAAAAGGGGATTGATTATGAGGAGACTTTTTCCCCAGTTGTTAGATACTCTTCAATTCGTTTACTACTTGCTTTAGCAGTTAAAAATTACTTAGACATTGACCAAATGGATGCCGTTACTGCCTTTTAACAAAGTGACTCGCAAGAAGGAATTGAATTGAAATTTCCTGAAAACTTTCAAAATGCCGAAGGTAGAGTCTGTAAATAAATAAAGTTGCTGTATGGTTTGAAACAAGCGACTAGGTGTTGGTATGAAAAAAACTAAGTAAAACTCTAATTGAGTTTGGTATGAATCAATCCATAACAGATCCGTGTATATATGTATTAATATGTAGAAGGGGAAATAATGCTTTACATATCAATATATGTTGATGACATTTTGATTTTTTCTAATAACTTACCAATAAAGAACAAAATAAAAAAAATTTAATGACAAATTTTAAAATGAAGAATATTGGTGAAGTAAAAACAATTCTTGGTATGAACACACAATAGAGCAATTGAAAAGTTATGGGTCGATAAAAAGTTGTATTTGCAAGAAATCATAAACAGATTTAACATGGAAGATAGCAAAGGATGAGAGATACAGAGACTCTCTGAGAAGATTTATAAGTATCTTGTTCTCCTTTTGTACAAACTCTGGTAAATAAATTCAGCTTTTAGTATAGTAGATGGTGTAGGCATATTTATCAAGGCTACAATATGTAAAAGATCTACAATAGCCAACCATGAATACCGCTGATGTTAAGAAAATCCTATATCAAGAAGTCGTAGGGATTCTTTTGTATGCAGCTCAGATAAGTCGACCAGACATTGCATATGCAGTGGGAGTGCTTTCCAGATTTAATAAAAGTCCTGGTAAAGCACATTGGGTCGCTGTTAAGCGTGTTTTCAGGTATTTAACAAGTACCATTGATTTAAGACTTGAATTTTCAAAAGAATCAGACTGTGAAGTTGTTGGATTGACAGATGCAAACTGGGCAAATAATTTAGATAATCGTCGATTTACGACAGGATATGCATTTTTATTTTAATCTTCTGACATATCCTGGAACTCTAAAAGGCAAATTACTGTGGCACTTTCAACAACTGAGTCAGAATACATGGCTGTAGCGGAAGTATGGCTCCGATCTTTATATTATGAAATATATGCTGAAAAAATGGAGTCGTGGAAGCTATGTGCTATTGCTTTGGCACACAACAGTGTTTATCATGGGTTACGAGACTTCAATTCTGGTGGGGTTGTTGGGTTATTGGACTGCAGTTCAATATCTTTACATAAAAAATATAGTATTCTTTGTATTTTAGTTTTGAGTGAATTATAAATTGTATTTACATATTTTTTCCTTAATTATAAATACATAAATCCTCAATACAATAAAGGTATTCATTTAAGTTTTTTTCTGTTGGAAAAATGGAAAAATTTAATTTTTTTACAACAAACACAGGGAAAAATTACATTTATCCATTTTTCCAACCAAAAAAAAAACTGAAATGAATACCTTTAATATTTTAAATTAACACAAAAAAGTTGTGTTAAGTAAATACAAGGGGTTTGTAATTTTTTCTGGACTTAGCATATTTGCTTATCACTGAACGACAGTTAGAAAAAACAACATAACGACATTTTAATTTTTCGAAGTGATGTGTTTTGAGTTAAACTAGCATTCTATATTAAAAACTCACTTTGAAAAAAAGTGAACTTAGCATATTTGCCGACTAAGCCTAAGCTTATAAAAAAAACTTTGTGTCCGCAGTTGTTATACGGGCCTGTTCTGCAAATCACGACATGTCAAATCACGGTGATTTCAAGAAATTGATAAAAGCTAAATCACTGCTTTTGTAAGTTTCACGATTTTTAGCGATAGAAGTTGGAATAAAATATTCTATTATACATGACAAAAAGTTAAAATACAATAAAAACCTACTAACAAGTCAGCTATTAATAGTTTACTTTTGAAATCACGTGATTTGAAATCACCGTGATTTTCAGAACAGGCCCGATTAACTTTAGTGACGGGGTTTTCTTTAGTTTGTAATGCTTTTACGTCATCCTGCGTCAAATTGGGTTTATCAGCATACCGGGTGCGGTTATGTTTATCAACCAAATTTGGCACGGGATGACGGAGTCATTCCTAAATAATTCATTTGCTTTGTATTTGTGTTATAAACTAAAAAATTTTAAGCTACAAAAGCAATTGTAATCAAGTATAGTGCCAATTTGCTTTAGTTATTCCCCTATTTTGGTTCTCAACTGAACTCAGTTTGGTTGTCTGAGAGTCAACTCAACTTTCACATTCGTATTGCCATTAACAACTTAATAACTTTTGATTTTGTGGTTGTCTTATTGGTACAAAAATTTGCAGGTAAAAACTAATTGTGAGCACAATACTAAAAAATAATTTGGTTATGTGAAGTTTGGTTGAAGAGAGTCTGAGAAGACGACCAAACTTAGTTCAGTTGAGAACGACAATGGGGGCATTAGTGTCGTTTTGAGGGATCAAGATGATTTTTTGTTTGTTTATGTGTTATTAAATTTTATTAATTTTTATTACTAACCCCCGACAAAAAAAAGGAGTGTTATAAGTTTGTAGTGTATGTCTGTGTATCTGTGTGCCTGTCCGTGTCCACCTACAGCCCAAACCGCTGAACCGATTTTGATGTAGCTTTTTCTGTTTGAAAGGTGATTTGATCGAGAAGGTTCTTAACTATGTTTAAAGAAAATCGGTCCAGCCGTTTAGAAGATATCGCATCTTTTCTGGATATATCGGGGGTTTTTAAAATTTTTAATTTTTGTTATTATTAATTTTTATTTAGTGGCTTTTTTTTTTGTTTTTAATAAATAGGTATATATATATTTCTGTATTATTTTTTAATATGTTTGTTATATGCTTTTATTTATGAACATAAATTTATTAAATGAGTTTTGGTTAAATTCCTTTTTTTTAATTCAAAACTCACCACGGGCATAATTACAATTGGAATTGAAACGCAGGATGTCAAAACACGATTCAATAATTTAGGAAAAATAAAATAAATATACATATGTGACTATGGTAATAAATAATTCATTGTTGATAAATTGTTTTTGGGTTTTTACAATAGTATATGTAAATATATATTCTTTATTATACAATTTAATTTTGAAATGAGCCTTATTTTGCTTGTATTACTATTATTTTTGTTATTATAATCATTATTTGTAATTAAACTTTGCCTTTTCAGTTTGGTTTTTGTGTTTTTAGTTCCTGCGCATTTATGCGCCAACTAAAAGTCACCCTATAGTATGTTGGTTTAAAATAAAGTAAGACAATGTTTTTAATTTATTTATGTACATAAATTTGAATAGTGAAAATTTATTTATTTTTATTTTCCACTTGTTGGTATTGCTTTTGTAGGTACGTCAATTACGAGGTGTTGAAACCTAATTTGATTTAAAATTATGATCATATGTACTTGGCCGACAACATATGTATAAATTATTCGCAGATCGAGCCTCGTATATTGGATGAGGTTGGATTTAATTAATTGAAATTAGTTTTTGAACTTAACAGTAGCTAAAATTAAATTTATATTAGAGAATCACCGTCTTGCGACAAGTTTTCAAGTCGAAAAAATTTCATGATTATATTTGCTTGTCCCTTTTTTGCAGAGTGGTTTTTTAAAAAACACACTAAAATTAAGTTAAAACTACAAAAAAAAAGTTCATGCATTTTATATCACTGGATGATTATTTTACGGTGTAAAAAATTAATTGTTTGACTGTTAGAACCGTCATTGCAGAAAGTACTAGGCACTATTTTTCTTTAAACTTTTACGAACAAATATACGAAAAATTAAGTAGTGATAATAAAAATAATTGGGAGATAATAAAGTAAATTCAATGTCAATTTTAATTACGCTATGAGGATCAGTGTATGAAAATAAACAAAGCATTTGGCAAACGTTTTCTGCAATCAAAAAAAAATTAATCTTTTTCTACATGAGCAAAACCAAACCAAATACTTTTGCAAAGACAAAAAATGCAAACAAAAGCATTGGCATTTCACTTATCTGTGCCTCGTTTCTGTAAGGAATGTGAGAACTTTTAGATTCGAAAAAATTGTTGTCATGCTGTGAAACACAGGCTGAGTAAGAAAAAAACTGTGTTTGTGAATTTTTTTTAAGTTTATATAAGTTTTTATGTGAATAACCCTGTGTAAAATAGGACAACCATTATAATTATTTAATTTTTCTCGGTGCGAGAACTTCTCACAAGTTACAGAAACGGGACACTGCTTGCTTTAATATATCATATAAGCTGACACGTATTGTTTTAAATAAACTATTTAGTTTAGTACAATAATAAAAAATATTTCTTTATTATAATAAAAAAAACTTTCCAGATACCTTTTAATTTCACCCAAAAATAAAAATTATACCAACTTCGTAGTAAAACGAAATAGCAAATCAATCAGCAAACGTTTGTGAATTATTCGTTCTCAAAAGTCATGGTTTAGACTAATGCTGGCCAACGAGAGTATTGTATTCGCGTATGTGTATTCATTTGTATAAGAAGCCGATTGAAGTTCGGCACTCTTGTGACACTTTGGCCAGCTATGGTTTAGACCAGAGATAAGCAAAAGACCGCGGGCACTTCGTTATGCTCTTTTTTACACGTATGTACATAAACACAGGTATGGAAGAAAACCACTCAATCTCTCATAAGTCCTAATTTACACTCAGCAAGTATTATTGCTAAGGTGATTAATTTTTTAGGAGAAAGTGACGAAGGGAAAAGAAAAATGTATGTTCCCCTCGTCTCTCTCTCCGACAAACTAATCAGCTTAGCAATAAGACTTGCTTAGTGTAAATTAGGACTAAGCATTCACCACAGCATACATTTTACTATCTTTCATATTGTCACTACTGTCTGTTTCTTTACACACACACAGTCTGTTTGTTAAATTTTCGTATTGTTTTAATTCAGCGATTGAAATAATAAAAGAGAATTGAAGTAACTTTTTGGTACAAGCAAGTCTGTACCCATCTTCTTACTTCTTTCCTCTCTTTCTCTCCCATAAACTAACAGATAACCGACTCGCGACCAGCCAATTGATGGACGAATACATAAGTCATGTTTTAGACTCGGCAGTTTTTCTTGAAACAGTTCTCTTCAATTCTCTTTTAAAACTGCTCATTTGTTTACACACAGACGGTTTCTTGTTCAATTTTCTTATTGTTTTAATATGCAGCTAATGAAATAACAAAAGAGAATTAAATTAACTTTTCGGTACAAGAAAGCATGTACTCCTCTTCTTTCCTCTCTCTCTCTCTCCCCTAAAAACACAGACTTGCTTCAAGAAAAAGTGCCGAGTCAAAACATTGCTAATGGAAGGAGTTTGTATAACGCGACTTGCCTTTGCCCTGCAGATTACTTTATTTTGTCTATATGTCATAACAGTTACTCGTATAAGAGAAATGGCAAAAATTTCTTGTTTAACCATTAACATTGCACAGTGGCGTGAAATAAAAATAAATTGGTTAAAAGTCCGCAACTTTTGAACTATTGAGCCGATTTCGATGAAACTAACTGTTTTGGAAAGAAGAAGTGTTCAACTTTTTTTTTTTATTTGGAGGCACCCTGTTATAAGACATATAAAATAAAAAAAATTTCATCTTCACGATCAAAATCGCAAAAAAATTTTGAAAAAATTCGAATTTTTGTTACCTTTTTTCTTCTGTTCAGGTCCTTAAGTAGCAAACCGTTAAAAATTCCAAGGAAACAATCAACTACAAAAATGTACCTAAGATCTCAATAAACATCTTTTTAGAACATATGAACTTCTTAGGAATGATTCTTAACACCGTTTAAATAGCGCTTAGGTAGCCACGAGAGTGAAAAATTTCCAAATAAATGAAATTAAAAAATTTTCGACGTTTCTAATGAGACAAACCGTCATATAAAAACCCAAATATTTTCTATCATTTCTTTGCTGTGTATTACATTACTTTGTTGGTAGTTTTTGAGTTGTCGAATATATGATTTTTCTTGCTGGTTTAAGCGTCCAAGCCTGATGGTTTAATCATGCATTTACTAACGCTTATGTAACAAACACTGTTTTCAAAAAACAAAATATAAGCCAAGAGAATTACACAACCAAAAAATACATATAATATAAATATCGCACACTAAATCATAAACAGTCACAACTCAAAACACCTGTTGATGCTGTACAAATGACGCAAGTATGTAACATGTATTTTATATTCCTCAAGAAGACTTTATTGCAAAAGAAATTGTTGCGGTCGTTAGAGATTTGTTCAATTAACGGGTTTATAAAAATCAAAACCACTTTGATCATTTTTGGTTGTAACTGTTTATGAATTAGTGCGCGATATGTAAATATGCAAATTTTTCAAGGAACCCTTTCGAACACGCAAAGCTTACTTTCTAAAGTCTTGAGATTGTAGGAGATAAGGGCAAAAAGGAGTATAGAATTTTATGTATTCGCAAAGTTTCTTTGTTCTGAGATTGTTTTTTTTTTTGTTTTTCCTTAGTTATGTATTGCCAAAAAAAAACAATTCTTGTTGGAAATGCCTCCTTGGGAGGGAGGAGGGAAGGTATAAAAATCACCAGTCGTAATGCAAAAAAATATATTTTTGATCTCACGAGTAATTTTAATGCAATGCGGTAGGTATTCAGTTCTTTGGCCAAATGGTCTTGCGTAATGCTGGTTAAACTTTTTTCCTATATGACAATATATTTCCGTTCCCTAAGGAACGGAACAGGAGTAGTTGTTTTCGACAACGGGGACACAAAACCCCAAATTTTTGCTATTGTGTTAGAGTGACGTCGATGTCGACAACTGGAATAAGGGTCATTATTTGGAAGACTGCACAGAGATAGAAAGAAATTGTACTTTTATTATATATTATTTTTTAAATAGCGATACGGTTTTGAGTTCCTAGTCGGTTAGATATTTTTAGTAATGGTGGCTAACAGTGAGTCAGTCACAGAAAATTTACTTGAAGTCACCAATGCATGGAGGTCTTTTGTGGGACTTGCTCAAGCAGGCAAATGGTATGCATCAGTTGTATGCAAAGTAATATACTTTGACCGATTAATAACTGACCCTCGTTTCTGTATAGAATGTGAGAACTTTTCGAGTCGAAAAATTGTTATCATCCTGTGAAGCACAGGGTAAGTAAGAATAAAAGAATATTTGTTGATATTTTTTCAAGTTTATTTAACTTAAAGTTTTTACATGGCTTCTATAATCTGCCTTTATAGAATAGCCTTATGTAAAATAGTACAACCTATGTATATAATTATTTAATTTTTCTCGATGCTAGAACTACCCACAAGTTATAGAAACGCGGCACTGCTTTGTATCAGCAATATTAAACAAATTCAACTTTTCATCGAATATTATTATAAGCGATGAGATCCATTTATATCTCTGTATATACGTGAATAAGCAGACTTATCGCTTCTGTGGCACCGAAAATCCGCTTATAACACTCAAAAAGGTATTACACTACCTCAAAATTTAATGTATGGCATGGTAGGAATTACTTTAATTATTAATACGCGCCACATAACAATATCGATCAGCTGTTTCCTACTGTTGCAGTTACTTTACATTACAGTCGGGTAACTGAGCCTTCAAGGCCTTGAGCCTTTATAATGCACGTCTGCAGCATCAAGAACATCTAATCGGCATACCTGCCGCAAATCTCAGAACTGACGAAGTAAATTATTTTAAGATGCAAGAAGTTGCAGTGGAACAGTAAATGAATATATGTACATATTAGTGATGCACGAATATTCGTATTCGAATTGTCGAATATTCGCCCATTTTTAGATATTCGTATCCGTATTCGTATTCGCCAAATTCAGGCGAATACGAATATTTTTCCAAATTAAATAAATAAATGCATAAATCCTACACGAAATTTAAATAAATGGTTAAATATATTAGTTTGTACAAGTTCATTAAATTTTTTTATAGAAATTTGTGCTTTGTATCATTTTCAAATATTATTTAATGGCCATCATTAAAATGTTGGGTACTTTTTATTAACTTTAAAGTACACCTTTTTCATAAAAATTTTTTAATATTTCATATTGCAGGAGTAAATAGAACCCTAATTTAATGTCTCTAAATTTTACATACAATATTCGCTTCAAATGTTCGTATTCGCGAATATCAAAAATTGACTTCGTTACATCACTAGTACATATATATTTGGATATTTAAATTACATGTTTAGAATCTTACCAAAAAACACATAATGTTGGTAGTTTTTTTAATTACTTCAAAGGAGTTTTTCCTTTTAGTTGCCTTCTTTCTACGGCCAATTGTGTTCTTATAAGGAATAGCCGCTTTGATTTTCTTTCCAATCTTTCTTACTATTATTTTAAGGAAAATCGTCACTTTTGTTATCACGATTTTCTTCAATAAAATTACTTGCCAACTTAAAAATTGTTTGCAGTTCGTTCAAAAATGTTAACTGTGCACAGATGTTGAGCAGTTGCAAATCATGTGCAACAGGTGATCACGCATACGCAGTAAAACCTGACAGAACTGGTGCATAGATGCATAAATTTACTGAATTTAGGAACGTACCCAATGGGCCTTATTACGGTTCTCGAATTTTTCTATTCGACTTCGAGAGTTTGTACCAGATTAAAGAAAAAAAATTTATGTTTCTTTAATCTAGTACAGCAAGTTGAATTCGAATCTAAAAATTCGAGAACCGTAATAAGGCCCAATATGTCAACAAATAAGCAAAACAACGAGCTTCGTAGTGCGGTGATGCCACGTATTAATATTTTTTGTTCCCAAGGAATTTATGATTGGAGGAAATTTTTCTCGAGAAAACTATTTTCCGTGAGAAATTAATTTGTAGGGAATATTCTTGACTGGGTTGATTAAAAAATACCTTCAAATAACATAAGTATACACAATGTAATTTATATGCCTGCTTTGTGTGCTTTCTTTCTTTCGACTTAAGAGATTTTGTACTAGATTAATCTAGTAAAGCAAGTCGAAGTCTAAAAAATACGACAACCGTAATAACGCCCAATATGCGTTATTTTTTAAATAAATATATCGTTATATAAAATGCAAATGAGCGTAACAATTCTTTGCAATAGTAATAAAAAATATTTGTAGTCGTATAATTTGTCATCTAGTTGACAAAACAAAAAATGTATACTTAATCTGCTTTTATACGGTTGCCGAATTCTTTGATTCGACTTCTATAGTTTGTACCAGATCAATCAATCAAGTCCAACAAGTCGAAATCGAATCAAAAATTTTGACATTTTAATATGACAATATGTAACATAAAATATATATTCTAAAATGAAATCAATGAACTTTTTTATAATCTCCCAATTATATGTATGTAAGTTTACGAACTGAATGCCGCTTGGAATATTTGTTAATATTTAAATCAGTCGTGCCACAAAGTATATTTGAGTGCAGTTTTAAGTACGCTTGGAACTTTAATATTCATAAAGTTATAAGTTCAAATGGCTTTCCTATACATATGTATGTATAGTAAAAAAAAATGTTGGCACTTTCCTTTTTAAGTACTACATATTAAAAAATTAATATAATATTCAATTCAATCTCATCCAATTCAATAAGAAGGCATCAATCAAACTTTTGCAAAAGCTACAAACTGACAAAGGTAGACAAAAATATGTACATAAGTATGTATGTATGTATGTATAATGTCTAGTCCATTTCCATTTCGTATGTTCATATGTCTAGTAAATTCCACTGTTACCTTCTCATCGTATGTAAAGTGTAGTAAGTATATTGTATTGTATTGTATTTTGTTCTGTTAATGATTTTTGTTTAACTATTTTGCTAAATATCACACTTAATTAGATACGAATACGACAGAAAGAAGTTCATAATTACTAATGATTTGTAATGAAAAAAAAATATATATTATATGTATGTATGTATAATTACTATAAAAAGTGTCTTAAATTAAATTAACCAGGTAGTTATTGAAGAGTTACATGACATACTACATACATGTTTCGATAATAAAGACCATAACTCAAAATTATGCATAATACATGTATTAATAAAACAAATATATGTATAAAAAATAAAAATAAAGAATACCTTAAATTAACACAAAAAAAAAATAAAAATATTGTGTACGCAAATTCATTCATAACGAATATTTCATACAACTATAAAACAAATATATTTATGTATAATTAAATAATAAGAGGCAGGGGGAGATAAAGGGGGGATATGGTTAGTTAAAAAAAAATGTTTGTATATATGTATATTTATATAACAAAACTAAAAAAAAATTGATAAACAACTTACAACAATACAACGAACTAAGATTTAAAAAATGTTGCTGTAGGTGGAATTTTGGATATTTCTGTGGTTGCTGCGATTGTGTAGGTATGTGTGAAAATTTGGTGTGTAGTGCATTTTAATGCATCATTTGCTGTTGTATGTAAGTATGTGTGTTGTATGCATATGCAAATTTCAAATGAAATGTTATTGCTGTTGCTGTTGAAGCTGTTGTTGTTGTTGTTTAAGTATTGTGCGCTTGTAATTCACTTTCAATGTTACTTGTTTCTGCGACAGTTGACTGTGGTATTTGTGTTGTTTGTGTAGGCGTTGGGGATGTCGTTGATACCGCAATAGATCCTGCTGCAGTTGTTGCTCCAGCTGCAGGGAACACTGAAAACATGCTAGATCGGCTGGTAGAAGACACTCCTATATTTTCATCATCAGCATTTAAATTAGTTGCTAGTGTTGTTGTTATTGCGGAAGGCAAAGCGGCACTACCGCTACCATATAGTTTCTGCATTGTATGCAATGTTTCTTCGTTTATTGTATGTTCAGGTGATATATTTTCTTTTATCTCCTGTTTAACATCGGTGGGTAAACAATCAGCATTGCATTCAGTGATTAGAATATTGCCACAGAGGCATACATTAGTTGTGCCAATGCAACCACAAGTGCAGAATTCTCCCGTTCTGCCAGCATTTTCGCTAGCTGTCGATTGCACATTAAGAGCTGAGACTGTTGTCATTATGTTGCTGCTGCCAGATGATGTGGTCACTGGTTCATTGCCAAACGAGAGATTTTGGCGAAATACTTGTTTGCTTATGTCACGAAATTGTTTTGAAGCCGCATCGAAAAAAGATCTAGACTGTTCGGTTACAGCCGCTGCTGCTGTTGTGGCAACAGTATTTGCAAAATCAACTTTATTTGTGGCAGCAGCAGTTATAATATCATTACCAAGTTTCGTCCAGGATGGTGGGGATTGTTTCCGTGTCGGTACCAGACTGGTTTGTGACTTTGATTGCTGTGCAATTAATACAGCTGCTGGTGCAGCTTCTGCGAAAATTGGTGGTGCTGAAATTCACAATATAAAAGAAAACTGATTAAGAAGAAAATAAAAAAAACAATGGGAGTTTATGAAGGCAAAAAAAACCTCTTTAAAAGACTCACAGAATGGCAGGTCAATGAGTCCGTGAGTTTAAATTTCCCTTCCCTTAACAGAGAGGGCAACACTGCTCCTATCAACAGGCAACTGTCATTTGACTCCTGTCAAAAATTCAACAAGCTGCGTCATTTAGTTTATGTTTAACAGCCATTAATGTCAGACTACCGCCTAACTTTTGGAGAAAATGGAAAAAACCATCATTCAAACAAGGCTAAGCTTCACAAATACTATGGGGACTCATCACTAAAAATTTACGATATACTATAGTGCCGGCCCATTGTACATTGAAAGTGAGATAGATTATGGAAGCCAAAGGCATCGCAAATGGCTCAGTTGTTTAAATATTTAATAATAACAAGATGAGTGCCGCGTTTGCTCACTATCGAGCACAAACGCAATCGTATGACAACTTCGTACGAGTGTTTTCCGCTGTTCAACCGCAATAGGGTCGAGGTTTTGGCCCGAGGATGAAACGTGGATCCATTACAATATACCAGCGACTCAACAGTCAAAACAGAGAAGAAGTCCAATAAAGTCATGAAGACCGCTTTTTGGTATAATCCACATTGACTACCTTCAAAAGGGTAAAACATTTAATATTATGTCGAGTTATTGGCGATTTAGCCAAGAAAAAGTTATTTTCTGCCAAGACAATGCAAGAGTGCACTTTCCATAGCAAAAATTCATAAATTGGCCTACGGATTGCTCTATCATCCGACCTATTCAACGGATTTAGCCTCGAGTGACTAACTATTGTATCCAAACGTGAAGAAATGGCTCGACTAAAAGAGATTTGACTCAAAAAGTAGCCGATTATGACCTTGACAAATCTTCCTTTTTTTCGAAGGAACAAATAAATTCGAGAAACTTTGGACAAAGTGTATAGAGCACAAAGGAGAATAATATAATAATATAACATGATTTTTTATCCAAAAAACCTGTGACTCGTTTTTGTAACATGTGAGAAGTTCTCGTATCGAGAAAAATTAAGTAGTTATATTGGTTACACTATTTTACCCACGGTTATTCACATAGAACCTTAAATAAGCTTATAAAAAATATCAAAAATTATAATTTGTTTCACAGGATGATAAAAAAAATTCGACTCGAGAAGTTCTCACATTCCTTACGGAAACGAGGCAATGTGTTTTATTGAAGAAGTCACCGATTTATTGACTTGCCATCTTACTTTTGGCTCGATTAAGCATAGCTACTCAACTTCAGTTGCCTTGCCAACTAGCAACGCAAACGAATTTAAAGTTAGTATTATGTATGCCAACTTTCTCCAGATGTCTAAAAGTTATCGAAAATATGATTATAACATATTGGCAACTTAAAATAATGTAAATAAAGCTTCAAAATATAAGAAATACATATGTGACGCGCAAAATAGAAAGGGACCTAAGGGTAAAAACCGGTTTTGTTCAGGAGAGCCATTTTAAAGATTTAAATACGTGTATCTTTGGTGTACCATCACTGAGCGTGTTGGTATTGGTCTCATTTGAAAGCGACACATCTCATGACGTCAGGAACGTCTTGGTCAACCTTGAAAACGCGCGTAGGTCGTCCCTACATCTTGTTTTGTGTAGTTGGTTTTTACTGTTTTCTATCTAGCGCGCTGTTTCCATGAGTTTGATATCAATTTTGCTCGCGTTTTTTCGAATGCAGGTATATTTTCTGAAATTATTAATTGTGAATTACAACAAATACTCATTTATAATTCTTTTAAATCGTGAATATCACTCTGTTAGTACGAAAATTTTTTCACATAACCTTAGAATCGTCTTCAATTTTATAAAACGCGCATATCTCTGGGAGGGAACACTTTTGGGGCATGGGATCGGTCTCATTCGATGCTCAGATGTTGTCCACATCAAAAAAAAAAGTGAAAATTGATTTCTTTACCTTTCTCTATGCGCTGTATTTTATTTGTATTTTAGTTTTAGCACCTTTGTACATTACTTACTCTCTCTCAATTCCTTTGGTAAACTCTCACGCATTTCTACATGTAGTTATGACAAACAATAAACATAGCTGAGAAAGTCTTATTACTTTATGACCTTTTTGTTTGAGCCACAACAATTTTTTTAAACTATATTAAGATTTTAAGACATTATGACACTTAAGACACTGTTGTGAATACCCTAAATATTTAGTAATCTTGTACCTACGATGAAGCTGAACATGTTTTGTGAACATATCAATACAATCTGAACAAGTCTAAACACCCTAATAGCTCATAAAGACCACCTTTTACCTCAACAACTGCAATTTTTCACAATTTTTCGACGCAATCTGGAACACCAATTTTCAAACACTTTTCGCAGTATTTGCGGCCGTATTTCCCTGATAACTCTTCGAATATTGATTTCCAGGTGTTCAATTATTTGTGGTATATCGACGTACACAAGTGACTTAACTTGACCCCAAAAAAAGCAATCCAATGGGGTTAAATCACACGATCTTGGTGGCCAATTAATTGGGCCATTACGTGAAATTATTTGAGTAAATCAATTATACCGCCCACTGTGTGGCATGTGACATGTGGCACTAATTTGTTGGAACCACATATTAGCAAGATTAATGCAACGTAATTGAGGTACGAAAAAGTTCGAATCATATTCCTATACCGTTCACCATTGACAGCAACATGCTGACCATCATCGTTTTTGAAGACATATGGGCCAATGACTCCCCCAGCCCATAAAGCGCACCAAACATTTATTTTCTGTAGATGTAATGGTGTTTCGACAAAAGTTTGTGGATTCTCTTCGCTCCAAATGCGACAATTGTCCTTATTTACCCATTCAACCAGAAAAGTGCACGATGAGTTACACGAACAGAACATTTATTTTGATTAAAAATTTCAACAATTTGCGCATGTTTCTCTGGTGTAAGTCGATACGTAATGAAATTCCAAAGCAAACTAAACAAAAGCAACTATCAGCTGTTAAATGGGTGCTCAAATAAGGCAGTGATGCCAACTCAAAGTTCTGACACTAATTAATTTGAAATCGATTTCAGGAAAATTTTGTATGAAAAATTTTATATAAAATAAATTTAATATTTTATGAATATGGGGCTAAATACATAATTTTACAAAATACATTACAAAATAAAAAAAAAATTGCAAAAAACTTAAAAAAAAGTTAATGATAAATTATGGGATGAATGTCCCAAGAATACAACATCTTGACGACTTCTAAGGGAAGGCATTATGCCGAATTATTTCCAACGGTATTGAAAGCGAAATCCTGGTTGAGCAAGATTAACAATTCTCTCAATGCTAAGGACGTTAAACTAATAAACCGATTAATGAGCGGACATTCCTTCGGAAGGAAGACTCTAGCTACAATGAATATTTTTGATTCGGATTGTTGTTTACACTGCGGGGAGTTAGAAGAGGACTCTCACGTAAATTTTACATGTGATCTTTTTCAAGGAGTGAGGGTCAAATATCATCTCATTCTTAAATACACATCTTTAATTTAATTTTTTAAAGAAGAGACTACAAAAAACTATTTTGTTCTGGCTGAATTTTTAAAAGCAATTGAAACTAAATTATAACACGTCAATACGTGTGAATTGGTGGTGGCGTAATATTTTTCCTTCCATCGATCGAATTTATGCTTTTGGTCGATTCTGGCGCCCGAAAATCGCTTTTTTAACACACAAGCACAATTTCTTCAAAAACTTCAGTGGGAAAATGAAAATTTTTTTAAACAAATTTAGCAAAAACAACAACATGAACTTACACTGACTTAATTGGATGTCCGGTGTAGTAGTTGTCGATGATGTTCCCGATTTCGTCTCGGGTGATGAGCTTCTCTGAAATATTGTGGTTGAGTTGTGAAATAATGTCAAGAGTTTATCGACTGCCGTTGGATTTGATATCCAGGATATTTTACGCACACGTTGCTGCTGATTTTCTGCCTGCAGTGCAGTGTTCGGTGTTTCGTCAGCATTTTCTTTAGGTATGACAGAAGTCGCTGCGACAGCGTCGGGTCCAAAAACTTCATTCACCGTATTATTAGTTAGTGTAATGTCATTATCACTGAGAGCTGCTATTGGACATGGGCCAGAGACGGTTAACTCATGTTGCTCTTGGCTCAAAGCTTCATTAGAATGAACAGAATATGCTGGCGATGATGAAGAATCAGAACTATCTGTATTACTAGCAGGGGATGTAGATGAAGAGGACGATGATGATGGTGATGATGATGAGGAGGATGTTGAGTCAGATGATGATGACAATGCTGAGAATGTTGAAAGGATATGCGGCGAAGGCTGTAGGTGAGTGGAACTTTTTGGTACGGTTATTACTGTCGTAGATAATGGTGTTGTTAATGCTGTCTGTATAGTTGTCGTCATAGTTTCTGTCTGATTGGCAATGTTGTTGTCATTTGTAATTGTTTCATTTGTACTTTGTTCACATTGTTTTGCTATAATTGTTGTAGATGTCGATATCGCTTTTTGTGTTACTTCTGTGGTTGTGGTCTTATTCTGACTTAATTTTGAAATTGGTGTAGAAGTATTATCGGTGGTCGCATTGAGTTGTTGTGGTGTTACTATAGTTGGCAGCGTTACTACTTCCGCTGTTCTACGACCAACGATAGACTCCTGCCGGAAGTTATTGGTAAGTTTATGCGATTGTACAGTACCTAAACTTTCCGTTACCGGGGTTTCGGCATTCCTCGAAATGGGTGTTGGTGGAGGATTATTTGGTGGAGTTATGGATTGGGTAAAACAGCTGGCCAAAGACAGATTAGGATCCTCATAAACTTTTCGAACTAAGAAACGCGAACGTGGAGAGACTGATAATCGCTTAACGGATTGCGTAGATGACGAAATTGTTGCCATAGACGGTAGAGAAGACGATGTTGGTAGAGAAGTGGATGTTATGTTTGGATAAATGGAATCAATACATCCTTTATCAGATGCTGAGGGCAAAGGTAAGGATGCGATACTCATTGAAATTGCCCTTGTAGCAATAAGGTTTCCACCAATTGGTTTTTGGGTGCTTGGTGATATTAATGGGCTGGATTCGGAAACCCGAAAAACTTGAAATCTGCTAGCTCGATTGGGTGAAGAAGATGGTGATACCGTTGTTGGACTGGGTACCGGAGATCGCAGTCTTGTGCCAGCTTTGCGTTTAATATCCAACTTACTATTTGTAGCCATATTTTGGGATGTGTCTGACACTGGACGACTATGGCAAGTCAATGATATTTTACGTGATCCGAGGTAATAACCTCCTCCTCGTTTCTTGCTCATTGCGTTGGCCGTTGATTTTTCCTGTTGAATTTGAGCTTGTGTTTTTTCATTGCGCGAACACATCGATCTTACATTTTCCAAGACACGTGCGTAGTCCAAGTGAGCTTCACTGCCTACAGAAAGTCTCTTAGGCTCATCATCAATGTCTATTTGCGTTACAGTGGTATTCGATTTTAAGACCTCAGCTATTTTCGTAAGGCTTTCAACTTCCAACTTGTTATCACGTATATCAATGCGCTGTAGTGTACTATTGCCGCCAAATGTTAAGATAGACGATAAAGTTTCTATACCTTTGGCACTGAGGTGAGCGCTTTGCAAGCCTAAATTTGTCACGGTGGTGTTTTTCGTCAGGCTATCCTTTATCGTACTTACAAAGTCATTTGACAAGCAGTTTTTGCCTATATTGAGCAATTCCAGCGATGTAGTTTCCACTAGAAGATCTGAGATGTAGTGGCCAGACTGTTTGGTTAAATTGTTATTCCATACTATTAGTGCCTTTAGTCCACCGGGAACTCTTATGCAAGACTCTGTCATAGCTTCTATGGGCCGTTGTTGTCTCGTTAGCGTATCATTTTTTGTGACTTTATCGTTGAGATGCGATGAAGTTGAAAAATTTAAATCACCGCTACCTATACTACCGTCCAAAGAATTGTCGCTACACAGGCTGTCAGTACTTTGGGAACGATTGCGAGTCGACTGTGTTAAGAATCCGCAGGAAGATTCCGTGCGCCGTAGACCACTACTGGCTCCACCTGGAGACGTTGATGGCGGTGGTGGTGTTGGTATGGGACTTGGATTAGTACATATTGCACTATTTGATTTGTACTTTTGTGTAAAGCTATCCTGAGCAATTGTTACCTTTGGCATTTTGTCGCGAACTTCAACAGCGTTTACAACTGGAGATTCCGTAGGCTCCTCTAATGCAGCAAAACCTACCTTGACCGTGGGCGGTGTTGTTGTTGTTGTCGCAGTGGGCAGCGAAGATGAGAGGCAAGAATTTATGGGGGACTCGGCGGACAAACATTCTCTTTCCGTTAAAGGCGTTGAAAGATTTGAGAAAACTGAAGTTGGCGGGATAGGGGTCGATGAAGGCGTCACTTGAGCAGCTGCGGCTATTAAGCATTCATTTGATTCGGATGCGATAGTAGCTGTCTCAATGGCCAACTCTTTGGCAATGTCGTCGAATCTCGAACTTTCCAGAGAAGTGGATAGGCGGGTAAATTCTTCTGGCAGATGACGACTAATATCACCTTCCGAGGCACTTTCAAATGCAGAGTCTGTACTATGGGTATCATCAAAGTCTTCTGCCAGCTTAGTATTTTTGTTAACATCCAAAGCTCGGCTGGAGCTATGATGTTGCATCACATTCCCGTGATCCCCTTGACGAATTTCAACGTCGTCACTAGCCCCTACTCGAGATACATCACTACTCAGCAGACAATCACTGTCTTCAGCCGTCACTTCATACACGCCCGATCTGGCGTTATTCGGATCTTCAGTATCAGTTGAAAAAGCAGGTACACTCGTAGTTTGTGTAGCGGATAGTTGCGAATTGATTGTTTTTGTGGCGGGGTTATTATTTATATTATTGTTATCACTAATCATATGTGAACTTTGAACATTTATTATTTTGCTTAAGTTAGAGGAAGAACTAACTGAGACTAAATTCGTGTCATCAGATTTCACTTTATTGTGTTCAATTAACGTACTTTCTAAAGGTGAACTTCTTAAATTAGAGGTTTCTTCTTTTCTCTCTATATGGTCCTTTGGCGATGCAGTTGCTGTCGCCGAGCGGTTGACAATGGCACTTGTCACTGTCTCTGCACCTTCGCTTAGAGATGTAACTTCCAATCCGGTATTTGTTGGTGCTTTTGTATTTGTACTTGTAGTTGTTGTGGTGGTTACTGTAGAATCAAATATTTCGTCACTTATTAAACTAGGTTCTTCGGAGTTACATGCCGCTATGGTGTCTGTTGACAAATTAGAAGCACCTTCTTCACTACTGCTTTCACTGTTCATTGATAAAAGTTTATCCAGCATCGATTGACCGGAACTGGCATTTTGCAATGGGTTTCTAACTGTACTTGAGCGTACTGTATCATCAGTATCTTCATCTCCATCGTTTTCATCTATTGTCGAACCAACAGAAGATATCAAAGGAGGCTTGACTTTATGATGTTCACATTCAGTACTGGCTCCTCTACCCGTTTCAACATCAACCTCTTTCACTTTTTCCTCAATAGAAGGTAAACTTGGAGACTCCCTGTACAGGCTAATCTCATCGGCTAAATTATCACACTTTGATGAAACTTTCAAAGACTTAGTTTCACTTTCTTCTTGCTCTTTAGCATTCCAATCTAATGATGTATCATCACTTTTATCAGAGAACTTTGTCGGAGGTGATGATTCGACTGGTGATGTGCAATCACTATCATCGTCTATGGCAGCCGTACGTTGAAATGTTGTTCGCCGTTCTAACTCCTTTGACTGCATAATTAAAGCTCTAACTATATGCCACAAGCCTTCGTCCCTTATACTATTATTGCTTATATCGATAAGTTCTAAGTAGTGATTGCACTTTAGCATTTCCGCTATTGTATCAGCATCATTGCAATCTAAATCATTATGTGCCAGCCAAAGTTCCTTTAAAACTTTATTTTGCCACAATTTAAAACCTGAAGAAGATACATAAATAAACCATGTTAATCAGAAATGTTTTGTATGTCGTGCAATCATCTCTTAATAATACGTACATAAACCGCTCAACGGTGCTCCTTTTAAACCACAATGTTCTAATTTTAATGTATGCAAATTGGACGTGCATAATGCATTTCCTAAATGATCTGCACTCAGTTTTGATATTGGGTTGCCTTCAGCATTTAGTACCTGCAGTTCCTGACTGTGGCTAATCATGTAAATGCATGATGTCCAACCTCGATGCGTCATACCCATTGCATTGGATGAAATGTCCAATTCATTTGTAGCCTCATAATATTCAATCATATCAAATAGAGCACTGGCCGCCGTTTCGTCCAGTTTACAATCTGAGAGATCAATAGTTTTGTACTGCACCTAAAAGAAAAAAAATATATATATGTACATATATTTAATACAAATTTCATAAGTCTTATTATACTATGTTTATGTTAATTTTTCCAGATTTTTCTCTACGCACACTGTCTGAATCACGGCCGTTTTCACAGTCAGATTATTTTATTTTTAGCAGAAAATTTGATTACTGTAGGTTTGGTTAATAAGCACCTATTAACCGACGGTTTATATTTTACGTTTCACCACCTTTCGGTTACTTAGCAGAAGAAGAAGAAAGTATAACAATAGATGTGTTTTTTTACTCTACATTGGGATCCGTTGGCATCCCAATTTGCACGAAAAGCGTTCACGTATTCGAAAATTGGGTAAATGAGTGAGGTTTTGTGAGAGTATGTTCTTCTTCTTTTTCTTGCACGAAACAGCCGTACTTTTTCTTCGTGCTAAAAATTTCGTATGTTTATAGTAAGACTCTTAATACTATATTGAGAATGACAATATACAAACATAATAAGTATGAAAGCCTCAAACAAAAATCTTTACAAAAACAGAATATTTATTCGATTGTACATCTATTTTATGTTCCAGCACCTTTTTACAATTAGCTGCCACACTGGGCAACAATAAAAGTATTAAAAAGAAAAAAGAAAAATAAAACATTTATTTTCATACATGAAATACCGAAGTATATTTATTATAAGCCTGTGTTAAAACCTTTAAAAATAATTTGTATTTGCAAATCTTCCGAAGTACAACATTTTTATCTTATTGACTTCCTTCAGTTGTTTTTTTGTTGTGACAAGTGAGCTAAAACAGTATATTTAACTTACATACTTTCATTAGATCATATGAATTTGTTTGTTTCAATTAAAGCTTTAAAGACCAAGTTAGTTTAAAATTTGGACGCGTTATGCCCATACACTCAGAGAAAAAATTACACCCGAAGTGCTCAAATTGATCATACTCGTTGTCAAGTGTATTAACAACGTTTGTGCTAAAACTTTGCAACGTTACCAGTTTTACAACGAACGTGTTGACAACTAACGTTATTAAAAAAATCGTCAGTTCGTACACGTCTCTGACGTGTATCTATCGTTAAAAATGTAAGTTTTGTTAGTGCTTGAAGAAATTTCATACTTACCGTGGATGGTTTAATTTTTTTTTTCAGTTTATACATATAGGGTTTGCTATCTGACTGATATTTGAAATTGAAATTAGTGAAAAAAATGCTCTAACATGGCCTCATTAGAATAAATATTACAGTAGCACATATACATTTGAGACAGCTGTCACAATTGATGCAGTTTATTATCCAAAATTTAATTTGGATAGTAAATAAAGCATGGGCAAATTTTAGGTTAGGAACAGCGTTGCCGTTTTGGTTACTTTTCTTTCTCAATGTGTACTTTTTTTCCATTTTGGTTACTTTTTTGTAGCATAATAAGAACCATTTTTATATGGTATATTGAATTTGCATATCGTCGGTTGGTTATTGGTTTACTGCAGACAAACCAATAACCAACCGACGATATAACTAACTATCGTGATAAACTACCACAATGTTGAATAGTTTTTCTTGGTTAAAAGCAAATGTGGATGTGGTTTCCAGAAATTGTATCAAAATAGAAATAGTAGTTTTGCTTCTTCGACTGTGACTGTTTGCGGCTTGCAAAAGTATATAGACTGCTTCTGATTTTACGATACTAACCAAAAGCAAAAGTAAATGAAATTCAAACTTTTAAAATCGTCGACTGTTGAAAGTACTGCGCAATGGTTCATAAATCCTTTTCTGATTTTGTTTTTTGAAACTGTTGTATTTGTCAAAAGCGAAAGGAGAGTAAATTCAAATTTAATGAAAATCATTACAGGTTTTTAAACGTTGCATCTATTAAATACATTAAAAATTTTGGTTACTTTTTGTCGCCTTTGGTTAAATTTATTTCATGTTTTGGTTACAAAAATATTTTGTTTGTGGCAACGCTGGTTAGGAAGTAAATTGGCTGTCAAATGATGAAATATCAAGGATTGAGCTGTCATCC
This sequence comes from Tachina lurida, assembly GCA_944452675.1. NCBI lineage: Eukaryota > Metazoa > Arthropoda > Insecta > Diptera > Tachinidae > Tachina > Tachina lurida. Next base: position 44,304,284 of record OX101753.1, read on the forward strand.
TCTGACATTTATTCAGTAAAAAGTAGGGAAATTTTAACCATGGAACGCTACACTCTTGAACAAAGAATTTTAATTGTGAAAATGTATGGCCTTATTATGATTTACAACTAAGTAGATAGTTGAGTTGTAGTTTCCAAATTTTTATGATGGATTAGAACTTTTATCACCATGAGACAGACAACTACTACTACTGTATTTTGGTTTTTATTTCAATTATTGTGTTACTGTTGCTTCATTATTCCAAATGCCAACTAATCCAATTTATCAACCAATATTGTTGCTATGTTCATTAAACATAGAATTTCAAGAAAAAATAGTAAGGCCAAAACTAAAACAATTTAAAATATTTTGTGATGGCTACTATGGTTTCACAAACATAGCATAGATAAGAACCTTTTATTTCGAGCATTGTTTCGAAGACAACTAAAATTAGTTCAGAATACCAAAAAACAGTTTACTTACTTACATGTTGGTATATTGTCAAAAGGAAAAACAGTGTTACCCTTTAAGGATTTTATTTCAATTTTAATGGACAGTTTACATGTAATCATTTTTAAAATATTATTATTCCAACTTATATACAGAAAAAAATAATATAAAAAGTAAAATCATGTAATCAAATATGATTTATTATTTATTTGCAGTATAAATTTATTGTTTATTTTGTTTAAAAGTTATTAATTTAATTTGCAATGTTCGTAGGCTAAAGATTTGGCAATTCAGACATTAATAGGTGCCCCTGTGGCTGAGAGGTAGCGATGCTAGCCTCTCAGTCCAGAGGTCGTGGGTTCGATTCCCACCATAGACCCTGGGTGTTTTCCGCAGACAAGCTAGTCGCTTTGCGGGTTGTGTTTGTTTAAAAAAAAAAAAAAAAAAAAAAAAAAAAAAAAAAAACTCATACACACAGAAAAGTTTCAACTTAAAATCAACTTAAACAAGGTTAATCTAATCTTTTACGGTAATGATTTAGCTTCATATCTGTTTCATGTTAATCTAACATGATTTATAGTAATTGTCAAAGAAAAGTTTTCCTTTTGAAATAACTTTATTTCACGTTGATTTAACATTTATGTACTGTTAAAATCAAAATGAAGAATCATGTTGAATCAAAGTTATTTCAAGTTGGAACAACATGAATTTAATTTAATGTAGTAATTGTATTTTATTAATTATTTAACCTACGTGTGGTTGACATAGACATCAGAAAAATGTTGGTATATAAATTGGCTTCCCCCGAAAAAGATTTCAACACGGAACTCTTCGGATGGTAGTCAACATGCTTACCCCAGCAGCCACAACAACTTTAAATATTCTTAAGATAAACACTAATATACTCGTATACCATTTTGAATTAAATTTTGATTTAACAGTATTTCATTGATCATTTAACATACAATTTATTTGAAAAGTTTTAGTTTAAACTTAAAATTTTAAACTTAAGTTTTAGTTTTAGTTTAAAAAAACAAAATGCTTTCACTTGAAAAGTTTTAGTTAAACAAACATACAAAATACTTTGACTTAACTCCAATATTCGAACCTGCGATCCTCCGACTGCAAGACTAATACACTGCTTACCAGCCAGCAGCAGTTTGACGTCTGTTTACAAACATCAAAAAAACAACAGCAATACAAAAACAACCTACACAACTAAGCACAAAAGTGTATTTCAGCTATGAACAAAGCAAATAAACACCAACACACTCAAACAACATATTGTTTCTTGTAAATTTAATTTTTTTAATTTGAATGAAGGTGAATCAAACTTTTTGCATGTTGATTTTACATTGGTATTTTTTTCTGTGTGCATGTTATATAAAACGAATTATAAGACTATTGGTTGTGATTCCCGAGATTCGGAAAATCAGTCCCGATTGGCATCCCTATTCTACACACAATATGTATGTAGTTTATGTAGATGTTCTTTATTTATACATACATACATATATACATACATATTATATTATATTCTTAATTAACTAACTCACCATACATACATATTCAGGGCTATAATGAATAAAATTCCACGTGAAATTTTTCCCATGAAAAAATTCCAATTAATAGCAAATAATAGGGAAAACAAAAAATTCTAATTGGAAAAGGTAGAAATTTCACGCGAAATTTTATGCATGATAGCCCTGATTATTACTTGAAAGGACACAAGTATTGAACAAGCAACCTTCTAACTGATAGACAAGCACTCTTACCAATATACTAACAAGCAGCCTGAATAACCATTGAAATTATTGTGCAAACATGCTTATACAAAAACGAAAAAGATCATGAAAAATTGTCTCGTATGTTTATTTATAGATATGAAATAACCAGAAACCTAATAAAATCAAGAAGATTTCCTTATTAAAAAAATTAAGAAGATGATTTACACATAATCATATCGCACACTAAATCATAAACAGCCACATCTCAAAATTATCAAAGTGGTTTTCCTTTTTTATAAATCAGTTACCTGAACAAAACCCTAACGACCGCAACAATTTATTTTGCAATAAATTATTCTTGAAAAATATAAAATACCGTTATGTATGTGGTGCTAACTATAAATAATTTTACAACAAATATGACTAGCATGATGCAAGAAATGCTGAGAATGCAGAATAATCTGCTTCAAGCGTTAGTTAACAAGCCATGAACACGTTAAAACTATGTTTCTGGAACGCAAACGGCATTCACCAACATAAAAATGAACTTGAGCACTTCCTCACGGAAAAAATATTGATATAATGTTGGTTTCTGAGACTCATTTGACTTCAAGAAGTCTATTCAAAATTAATGGCTACAATTTATATGATTCAAAGGACCCGAGAGGAAAAGCATGCGGTGGATCAGCAATTTTAATTAAGTCAAGACACAAGCACTACATTCTTGACAACATTTGTGAAGAACATCTACAAGCAACAAAATATTGGCATATTTTTGTGCGAATTTCGTGATATCATCAATTTACTCCCCTCCCAGATTTGCAGTCACTGAGGATCAATACGTACATTTCTATAAATCTCTTGGACCTTGTTTTGTAGCAGCTGGCGACTACAATGCAAAATATACGTTTTGAGGTTCCCGTCTTATTACACCCAGAGGCCGAGCGATGTTCAACACAATTTCAAAAATGGACTTGGATGTCATTTCGAGTGGGGAGCCCACTTATTGGCCTACTGACATACAAAAAATTCCGGATGTTATAGATTTTGGCGTCATGAAAAGTATCTCTAGGGATTTAATTCAAATTGAAGCTTCTCTCGATCTCTCGTCCGATCACTCTCCCACGATCGTTACAATTTGTAGCCCATTAAGCAGTGACTTACCTCACCCATATGCGAATTTTATAAATCATGTTAATTGGCTGCGATTCAAAAAATATCTTAGTAGTCATTGCACGGAAAACATTACGCTAAGAACTCATGATGATGTTGAATCTAACATTGGCAATCTTAACGAAAATATTAAACAGGCTGCTAAACATGCCACTACCTCCCATCCGCAGACTGGCTTTAACAGAATTTATTCTACGGAAATTGAACGTCTTGTATGTGAAAAAAGGAGAGCTAGAAGGGAATGGCAACAGATGACCCCAAAATAAAATAAAATTTAAAGAGTGCACTAAAAGACTCCAAGAGCTGCTTGCATATGAAAAAACTGCATCTCTTAAAAACTATCTGGAAAATCTCGATGTCACACCAGCATCTAATTAATCTTTGTGGCAAGCTGCGAAAAGAATTAAAACACCCGTTGAGTTTAAACCACCTCTGCGCACAAAAGGTAACTTGTTTGCAAAGCATTTAAAATCAGTATTTACCCCAAACACACGTACTGGTGTTGTTGATTTGCCCAGTGTAGTTGCGCTACCCCCTCGACCGATAAAATTTAAGACGTGTGATGTACAAAAACTAATTGCTGAACTCAACCCGAAGAAAGCTCCAGGTATTGATGGATTTAGTAACCAGATGCTGATTAAGTTGCCTCGTATTGCAACTAGAATCCTGTTATTAATTTTTAATGCCATTTTACGACTGGAGTATTATCCAAATAGCTGGAAGCTTGCCAAAGTTAAAATGATTCCAAAGCCAGGCTAATAAGTCTGCTCTCAACAATGTCGAAACTTTTCGAAGAACTGCTCATATCAAAATTGTCCCCAATTCTAATTGGTAGTGGGTGCATCCCAGACCATCAATTTGGTTTTAGAAATCAGCATAGCACCATTGAACAAACGCATAGATTGGTTCAATTTATAAGAAGAACATTTGAAGAAAAGAAGTACTGTTCTGCTCTGTTTATTGACGTTTCGCAGGCATTTCATACAGTGTGGCATGAAGGCCTTATTTTAAAATTGAAATCATATCTACCAATAAATTTTCTGAATTTATTAGAAAGCTACATTACTACCCGGAAGTTCACGGTTGTGGAAGGAGAATTCATGAGTGTGCCCGAAGCTATATCATCCGGTGTTCCACAGGGGAGCATACTGGGGCCAGTTTTGAATTTTTTTATACTTGTGATATGCCTTTGAGCAGTAATATCCATATATCTACGTTTGCCGATGATACAGCCTGCCTAAGTATGCACGAAAACCCTAACGAGGCTTCCCGATATCTACAAGAACATATTACTCAACTGGAACTATGGTTAAACTTATGGAGAATTAAAGTAAACGAGCAAAAGTGTGTTCAGGTAACTTTTACCCTGCGAAGAGATACTTGTTCTCCAATTCGAATCAACAATCAAGTTGTTCCTCAACATTCACACGTAAAATACCTTGGTATACACCTTGATCGACGACTTACATGGAAACTCCATATTGACTCAAAGCTAACACAAATGAAACTTAAATTAACTCAGATACATTGGCAGATTGGTAGAAATTCAACACTCAGCCTAGATTGCAAACTTTTACTATACAATTCGCTTTTGCAGCCAATATGGTGCTACGGAATTCAGTTATGAGGCACTGATTCAGCTTCTAATGTCGAAAGAATCCAACGTAGGCAAAACAACATTTTACGTTTGATAACATCGGCTCCATGGTACATCAAAACTTCCAGTTTACATCGTGATTTAAATATGCCACTAGTAATGGAAGAAATTGCAAAATATGCAGGCAAATACTTAACAAAACTCGAGTCACATCCTAATCCGCTTGCTCGTAATATCTTGAACTTTACTGGACACATCCGATTAAAAAAGAGGGACACAAGGGCTCTTATTCTCAACACTCCAGATGGGACTTCTTGAAAATACTTTTTTTCTTCCTTTTTGATTGTCACTACTTATGTATTATTTATAACTACCACTAAATTTATGTCCGACACTGGTCGAGCCTAATAATTATATTTTAGATTTAAGAATTGAATAATTATTGTTAGTTCATATTTGAAGATACAATAAATAATTACAAGTATTAAAAATAAATTAAAAAAAATAAAAAAAAATGTTTGGAACTACTCAGCGTCTGAAATTTTTTGATTTAGTGTGCGATGTAGGAACCTAATAAAAACAATAAGGAATACCTTTTTGAAAAAATCAATAAGGCAACCTAATGAAATCAATAAGGAAATCCTTTTTGAAAAAATCAATAAGGCAACCCATTGAAACCAATAACAAATCCCTATGCTTTACAATTTATAAGAAAACCTAATAGAATCAAAGAGTTTTTATCTATGGATTGTTTTTTTGGTGCCAAAAATAACGGAAATTGAGTTAAAAAAAATTGTGAATAATAAGATATCTTCTTGATTTTATGTGATTTTCTTGTTGATAAAATTAATAAGATTTACTACATAAAAACAATAAGGAATCTCTATGAAAAAAATCTTCGCTTCTTTCTGCTGGGATACCCCTTAGCCTAAAAACGTTTCATAGAGAAAATCTTCTTGATTCTATTAGGCAGTTTTGCTCTGTAACTTCTAGATAAGATATCCTCCAAATGTTTGTGGAGATCCCCACACTCATACATTTATGTTTGTTTGTAAAACTTTAATTCGAGTCAATTTCTCGTGTTCAAAAAGCACATTTGATGAATTTTTTATCAGACCGATATGATATTTCAGGCTCTAAAAAATAGAAAACCTCGAAATTAAATTAATTTAAAAAGAATCCATTGTTGTCTAATAAAATATGACTACACAACCGGCACATATGAATAGTCTGAGATTAAAGTTGTAGCCCTGTTTCTAGTAAAAAACGACTACACATTAAATAAAAATACAAGTTATCTTTTATAGTGTTTTCACACTGAGATGGTTTTAATAAAAGTTGGTTTTAACGTTAAATCGAACTGTTAAAACCTGATTTTACCATACAAATTGTTTTTATTAAAACCAACTTAAAACCACTTTAGAATTGGTTTTATGAAATGCAACCTTGTTTTCAGTACTGCCAAGTTACAATGACCGGAAGCAGCTGATATAGCAAATACTGTCTTAAGTTTATACTGGATATAACGAATGATAAAGAAAAAATTGCAAAAAAAGAACCTTGCTAGCAACATTCTTCTAAAGACCCTGATTCAGTATCCAACATGATCGCAAGATTCATTCACAAGAAAATCTTGCAGAAGTCTGACCGACTTTATCGCTTCGAAATGGTGTTTTAGGTGCCAAAACAACATTCTCAGCTGTCTGAAAATAAAAACAACTCTGATCGCATGAAATCTATCATTTTATGATTTTGCTAAAAAAAATCTGTCACACATGTCATATTTGGCAGATCGCGCGATTGTGTAGGACTGGGAATCACGGCCTTACCGATTAGTACTACCTTATGTAGCGAATGCTTTGATAAAAAAAAGTGTAACGTACCACTACAAATCTCTTGGACCTCTTTTCGTAGCAGCTGGCGACTACAATGCAAAACATACATTCTGGGGTTCTTATTACACCTAGAGGTCGGGCGTTGTTCAATACAATTTCAAAAATGGGATTGGACGTCATTTCGAGTGGGGAGCCCACTACTGGCCTACGGACATACCGAAAATTCCGGATGTTACAGATTTTGGCGTCATGAAAAATGTCTCTAGTGATTTAATACATGTTGAAGCTTTTCTAGATCTCTCCTCCGATTACACTCTCACGATTGTCACAATTTGTAGCCCACTAAGAAGTGACTTAACTCACCCATATGTGAAGATGATCAATCTTGTTAATTGGCTGGGGTTATTGTACGGAAAACATTAAGCTAAGAGCATCCGTAGATACGAGTATTGCATTTAACATTGCCAATCTTAACGAAAATATTGAACAGGCTGCTGTGAAAAAAGAAGAGCTAGGAGGGAATGGCAACAGCACAGATTACCTCAACATAAAATCAGATTTAAAGAGTGCCCTAAAGGATTCCAAGAATTGCTTGTATTTGAAGAAACTGCTACTTTTTCTTCACTAAAGTCACCATTTGAACTTTTTAATTCCCATCAATGTTTTTGAACAGCTGTTGCTTTTCAATATTAAAATAACAAAACAACGTAAGGCGTACTCACGTTTTTAAATGTTCCATAAGTGCACCAAAGTGCTAACAGTACGGTACGGTACAGCAATGGAACAACCATGATGTACTGGAGCTGTGGTTCAACAAGTCGGCGCAACATGTCACACAGCTCGTGCTACAATTGATTTATTGAAGAAAACGTTTGGTAACCGCATAGTTTCACGTTTCGGACCCGTGAATTTGCCTCCAAGATCGTGCGATTTAACGCCGCTAGACTATTTTCTGCGGGAATTTGTAAAGTCGCTAGTCTATGCCGATAATCCTTAAACGATTGACCACTTGGAGGACAACATTCGTCGCGTTATTGCCAATATACCGAAAAAGTCATCGAATATTGGACCTCCAGATTGGACTACGTTCGAGCCAGCCCTGAGGTCATATGCCAAGAAGTCATATGTAAATTATAATGTCAGAAATTTATCAATCAATTTAAAAAATTCATCTTTGTTTTATTCCATTTCAAAGTTCTATACCTCTATAAAAAATATCCTTTACATAAGTATGCTACTGTTATGATTCTTAAAAATCGTATGATTTTTATTCCGAAGTGTTGGCCTCAGAGTCTGATAAATTTTCTGCCAAATTTTGATTCATATCCAGCTCCCATCTCAATCTACTAGCATCAACAATTCCCTGCAGTTGTGTCAAAATTTTTTACTATTACATATTCCTCTACTTTAAACACTCTAGCTGGTTTATGATGTCGAGTGAAATAATCTAATTTGTATGATTGAGATTTCCTAATGGATCTGATAGAGAATAGGTCTGCAGGAATATCAAGCTGCGTTGGCTTACAAACCTGCTCACGTATGACATGATATTTCTTCGCGATGTCCTACTTTAAAGCATTTCGTTCAAACGCTCGTACTGTCGTCGTATTATGTTCGTTACACTTCGTAAAATTATAATTTTAATTATAGCCTTACGCTAGTGTTTTCTGTTATGCAGTAGTGTAAGGGTACACACATTCCCTTATAAGTTCGTTTTTTTTTTAATTTTTTATTTTACATTTTCTGTCATACATTTCTGCATTTGGTAAGGTAATACAAACATAAATGTGTGTTTACTTTGAACCACGTTCTTAAGCCAGAAAAAATATATACTGCTTTCAAAACCATGATTATTTTTTGCTGGGCAATTTCACCCCTCTATTCTGCAATGTTTTGTCACAATTTGTATGTCTACCCACTCACTGTGTTCAATAGGTTCAGTCAGTTTGAATAACATGGCTCTTAAGTCTCGATTGGTTCTCTCATCTGGGTATACTATAATATTCAAATTATTTATGAAGAACAGAAGAACATGTGTCTTTTATTTTGATGCTTCCTTTCTGACTTCCAGCAACCCATTGAAAAAAATTCGAAATAATTATTCAGGAACTACTTTTTCTCTACTTCCAAAATATCAATAAGTGTGTATTTTTCACTTTTCAGGAGTTGATTACACTGTGCTAATTCAAAAATGTCACAATTCGTCTGTCTACCCACTCACTGTGTTCAATAGGTTCAGTCAGTTTAAATTACATGGCTCTTAAGTGACTATTGCTTCTCTCTACTTGAGATGTGAAACACGTTCTAGGTCAATTATAAAAATTAGAAATTTTTTTTTTCACAAAGTTTTCTCAGGACGCAAATTCATCAATACATGTCTTTCAATCGATATCTATCGATATAAAGGTTAATAAATGGCAGAATACTGGGAAGAATTGCGACTTTTAAGTGCTTTTACACCAAGTTTTCAATCATAATTATTTTTTAACCAAGAGCATACTCGAATTAGGTTTACCCACCGGGCCGTCGGCTTGTTACAAAAAAAGTTTCGAATTCGAGCACAGTGTTATTAACAACATCCAGATAATTAATTAAGAAGCTATTTCACTTATGCAAAATTTAAGATCATTTGCAGTTGTCGGAAATACTTACGATATGTCTTGATTTTCTAGGAAAATGAAATGAAATGTCGCAAAGTATTAGATTTTTATTCATAAAAAATATATTCGGCCATGTCACAGAGTTCAATTCCGTTCGGAATCGGAATTCAATCCACCCCATTTTTGTAGGAGATGGTGTCTAAAAAAGAAAACTAAAATACGGAAATTTGTTAGGTGTGGTATGGTCCGGCTAGGTCTTGACATTTTGAGGTTTATTGAATTCCGATTTTGAACGGAATTGAACCCTGTGACATGGCCGATTGATTTAAAGAAATTTAGGAAAAGAAGAAAAGAAAGAAGAAAAATCAGATTTACTCAACAGCATGAACATGACTTCAGAATCACTGAATATTTATCAAAAAAGAGATATTCTTGCCCTATGTAACCCTATGTCAATAGAAGTGATCCGAATTTGCCTTACTTCCGCATCACAAGCCCAGGATGTTATTATATATTTATATTATATATTCGTTCCTTTTTACTCCTGTAAAGAACATAGGGCCGCAACAAGATTATTCCAATACACTCGATCCTGTGATAGATTTTTTTTATTCACTCCATCAAAGATTTAAGAGGGAAAGTTCAATTTCGGTTTGTCGTTTCTAACTTTGTGCTGCTCGTCCTCACTTTCGACTGCCTTGTGGATTCCAGTCTATAGCTTGCTTCTTGATATTATCCTTAGATTTACACAGAGTGTGTCCGATCCATCCTCACTTGCGCTTTCGGATTTCTGCTGCGATTGGCTTCTGATTGCTTTGCAGCCAAAGCTGATTATTTTGCATTGTTCTTGGCCAATATATTCGAAGGATCTTCCTTAAGCATTTGTTTACAAAAACTTGCGTAGATTTTAGTTCTCGTGATGATGTGTTCCATGTCTCGCATGCGTATAGTAGTGTGGATTTCACATTTGTGTCGAACTTTGTTCTTCTTGATATGCATGAAGAGTTCCATACTGATTTAAGTCGACCAAATTCTTGACGAGCTTTGTTTATGCGACTGGAGATGTCAGCTTTGGAACCACCACTCTTATCTAGTATGGTGTACAGGTAACAGAAGGTGTCTACTTCTTCAACCGCTTGGCCCCTTATAAAAAATGTTTGCTCGTTACTCGCTATTATTCGAATTGTTTTTGTTTTATTGATATTTATTTTTAAGCAAACATAAGATGCAGTTTCCTGGACCATCGTCAGTTTAGCTTTCATATATGAAAATGTGTGGGTGAGTAGGCAAATATCGTCCGCGTAATCCAAGTCCTGCAATCTTCCCTGTAGCCCCCAAGTTATTCCTCTTCTGTTTGCGTTGACTTATGCATTACTACATCAAGGACGCAATTAAAAAGCAGCGGTGATAGTACACAACCTTGACGTACACCGCAATTGATTTTTATTTTCCTGCTAAGCTGGTTTTCATGGAGGACTCGGCAAGTAGCGTTTGCATATAGACCCTTAATAAGTCTTATTACACCTTTACATTCAAGTGCGTTCCATATTACAGAGTGACTTACTGCCTGGCTCACGATGTCGACAAGAAATTGTCGTTCGCTTATTTATATTGAAAACAAAAACAAAATACGAAAATTTGTTTTTGTTTTCAATATAAATAAGCGAACGAAAATTTCTTGTCGACATCGTGAGCCAGGCCGTTAGGGTCTGTAAATGTTAGGTATACTCTACGGAATGCTCAACAATCACTCTTATGCTGTTGACATGGTCAAAACACGATTTACGGAGTCGGAAACCGGCGTGTTCTTTTCTAAGCACAAGACTAGTTGACAATCTTTTATTTATAATTTGTGCTATCACCTTATTTATCATGGATAGAAGGTTGATTCCCCTCCAATTTTTTCGCTCCGATATATCTCCCTTCTTCGGCAAGTTTACAATCACACCTTCAGCGATTTCGTCTGACATGACTTCTGATCTGCAGAACTGGGGAATAATCGGAGCAAGAATTTTGGGGGTCGTGATTGCATTGGCTTTTAACATCTCTAGAGAATTATCTACTCCAGGTACTTTGTTGTTTTTCAGAAATTTTATTGCATCATATATGTATTTCGCTGATACTCGGGCATTCAATAGATATATTTTCATTTATTGGGTGTAATTCACAATTAAATATTTCTCCTTGCATGGGGGCAGCCGACGTTAACATATTTTCGTAGAATTCTTCCCAGAGCTTCAGTTGTTGCTGTTTGGATATAATGGTTTCACCAGCACCGTTTTTAAGGGCTCTCCGGTAGATTTAGCTCTGTTCGTTAGTTTCTTAGTCGCACGATAAAGATCTCCCACGCGGTATGTGTCAGCTGCAGCTTGAGCGCTTTTGGCAATGTTGTTAGCCCAGTTTGGCTTGTCGCTTCGTTTGACTTCTCGGTTGAGACTTTGGTGGAGCTGATGGTGTAAAGCTTTGTCCGAACGTGTTCTGCTGGAGCTAACCATGGCTTTAGCTTCCTTTCTTTGTAACACCAGCTTCCAAGTTTCTTCGCTGATCCATTCTTTATGGGAGTTATTTCTGTGTCCAAGAATATTATTTGCCGCTTGTGTGAATATTTTTTTGTTTCCTTCCATCCACGAGCAGTATTATTGCATTCAGAAGATGTTTTCAATTCATCGGCGAAACACTTGGATACAGCTGGGTCTTTTAGATTTTCCACATCGTACTTCCTCTGGGATGGAATGTTATTTTAATAGCCGCTAATTTTATACGGATTGTTGCAACTAATAGGTGATGGTCGCTTGCCATATCTGCTCCTATTTTGTTGCGCACGTCTAAAAGGGATCCTTGCCATTTTCTACTAATAGTAATGAGGTAGATCTGATTTTCTGTAAGCCCATCTGGGGCCACCCACGTCACTTTGTGCATTTTTGTGTGGGGAAACAGCGTGCCATCAATAACCAGGTCATTTGTCGTGCATCTTTCTAAGAACAGCTATCCAGGATCTTATTGACTTGCTTGGAAGTTCTATTTTTACTGGGGATTAAAAGATCATAGTGGTCAATATTACACATTACCAGGACAAGTTTTTTGTGGCACGAATAATGGTCCAAAATGGCTGGGGAAAAACGCAGACATACAAAAATTTGTTTTAGGATGCAAAGAAGGTATATTATGGCAAGGTGGACTAAAAATGCCTTTTTATGTCATTATTGGAAGAAATGGCGAAATTAACAAAAAATGGCATACGCCACAAAAAACTTGCCCTGCACATTACATATTGACCACTATGAGGAGCTGGCGAACAAAACTAGACATGTCCTCAGTAAATGATTTTTTTTTTATTTTTTTTCTGGCTGTCCAAGTAAACATCTATGATGTCAAGAAATATTTTGGATAAAAATCAGTTCGATCCTACCTTAAAAAAATAACGAAAACTAACTTTTCCTTGCTAGTCTCTATCCAGGTAGTTCAGTAATTTGCCTGCCATTTAAAAAGCATTTAATGGGACTAATCTGGTTTTGTTCACAAGCTCCTCATGTAATGTATCAAATGCCATCAATGATTGGGGCGTAGACGGTAGCCGTAGCAACTTTTACTCATTTTTACAGGTTTGCACAAGTTCTCATGGTAGGTACACACTTTGCAATGTGTTTATGCAAAACGTTTATATATCATATCATAATGCATATTTTTACACGCACGCTGCAATCTACAATAAAACAATGAATGCAATCTGAAGGAATCAATATATTTTGATATTTTTGATACTTTGAATGCAAAACGAAGTGAAACCATAACAAGACTACACATCAGGCAGACAACAATACAATCTGCCTGGTTGCATGAATATGTCGCAAAGTGTGTATATAACATTATATTCAAACGAGGAAAAAGTACACCAAAAACTTACCCTACGTCTACAACTGATATATTTTTATCATGACAAATGTCAAATTCCATATCGGAAAAAGAGCTAACATAAAAAAAGATATTTTTCAATACAAAGTTTGACTTTTGTTATAATACAAATATATCAGGTGTAGACGTAGAGTTAAGTGGGCTGCAGTTGAGTAGCATTAAGTTGGCTGCAGTTCAGAAATATTGCCAGGCCGCATGGCATTGGCATCACTGATATCATTGCATTTTATTACTTTGAATTGACGGTATTCACGCGTTTTTTTTTTAACAAAAAAAAAAGTAGTTCGATCAAGATACAAAAACCGCAATATTGACATTATAACAAAACTCCTTAGCACTCGTATATCAATTTATTATCAACTTTGCTTAACTGAAAGTACTCGAATAAGGCGAATATTAAAAGTTTGTTTGCCAATTGAATAAGAACGAATAACAACTAAATATACTGCTTATATTAGGGCAAAGTTTAATATGAACAAATATGACCCTTCATACCAAATAATTAATTTAAAAATTTATTTGGTAAATTTTAAAACGCAATTTTTACATTTAGCTAAAGAGTATATATTTCCAATTAAATTTTATCGACAGTTTTTTATTTACATTTTTCAACGACAATAATAAGATGAAATCAAATTACAAAGTCAGAAATATTGATATAAGAAATTTTCTCTTAGTAATTTAGTGCAATTATGTCATAGTTATTCTCCTTTTTAGGTCGCGGAGGTCACGGCTGGCTTAACAATAGTCAAATACTCTAATATTGTTTGCATCATCACAGAAACACGTAATAACAAGACATAATCCTTGAAATTGTATGCAAGAAAATCCTTCTTCAAACACTAATGTTATGATGATTGCGTACATATGTACATATGTACGTTTGAGCGTCTATAGTTAATTATGGTCGTTTTTTGACCTTTTTATTTCATTTCATTTGTAACACATAATTTTCATTTTGTTTGTTTTTTTTTTTCTTTTCTATTTGTTTCAATGTCTCCAACTTACCCTTTTTAATACTTCTTCTAATGCTTCACAATCACTTGGCGCCAATTTGATTGACTTAAGTGATAAAAGTGGTTGTCGCTTCAATTGCTTGGTAAGATCCACTGCCTTAAGATGGTCCAGTATGGATTGCAATGGTTGTGTGTTGTGTTTTTGACATGACGCTATATACAATTCAGCAATTTCCGATATACTTTTAACCATATAAACTGTAAATAATGAAATATACACAAGAACGTTCTTATATACTGAAAAATAAGCTCAAATTACATACATTCATACATACATATCTGGCGAAAATTGTTAACTATATTTAAAATGTACATTTAATTAAAAGAAAAAACAATATTCCGTGTGATTTATTTTATTTTGCTTAACTAAGACAATCAAATTGGCATTAATGGATTATTTTATTCCGATTATTTTATTCCGTTCAGCAATTGATTTAAAAAATATATATAAAACCAAATACGCTAATTTAACTCAAATTGCAGCACACTTTACAATATTGTTTAATACTCTTATGTGTATTAAGGTGCGATCAGACATTGCAAATATTTAACCAAAATCAGCGTAGCCACCATTTCTAGATAATATTATTTAAAGTCAAACATGACATGACATGGAACAAAATGATATTAATAATAATAAGACAAAATATCTCATTTACATATACAGCTGATTTTTTGGAAAACAGAAGCATTTTTTTCACTTATTGTTGACGCCACTGGGTAACTGCTATTGTGAGTTAAGTAATTTTTATAATTATTTTTTTAATTTGTTATCTATTTCACATGTTTATTATACATTTTATTTCATACGTATTCCACGTGGGAAATAATATTTCATATATTTTTGGGACTAGAAGTCATCCTTTTTATTTTATTGAAGAATTAATTGTTAACCAAACTTTGTCTTGTAAACAAGTTGGCTAGGATTCCAAACCAAAAAAAGGGTTGTGTTTTAATACTTGGTATTGGTGCAAAATTTGTTTTTATAAATATTTTATTTGTAGGAATTAAAACATGCATTGTATAAACTAAGAACCTAATCGTGTAAAATTCCCTTAAAAGCGTTTACACGTGGTGTTCACAATCTCATTAGAGGTTACTAGCTTGGTCAGCTTCACCCAAAAACACTTACATATCGTCGGCTTAGATTGTAAGCCTGCTAAATCCACAAATGACATTTTAGTGTCGTTCGAACGAGATAGAGATGCCTCATCGACTTTATTTTAATTTAGAACTCTATATGCCGAAAAAACTTAATGTATTAGGCCAATTCCTTAATCCATGTTATAGAAAATGTTAACAGTATTTTGCCTCTCTGTACAATTAGCTTGAAGTGATTAGCTCTAAGCCGACGATATGTTTTGTTTATAGACAATAATCTTTAAAATTTGGGTTTTTATAAAATATTCTAAGTCTTTCGTCTATTCCATTTTGAGCTTTTTTCGTTCGTGAAAACAGTTATTGGCACATATTTTTTCTTTATCGACTATCTTGACATTTATGTTTCATGTACCAAGAATGAATTAATTTTGTGATAACCAAAAACACACTCACATGAAAATGATGCAATGTTTCAAATACAATTATAAAATAATGATACAACTTCAATTTAGTTTTTTTCGTCTCTTGAAAACAATTATTTTATTTTTTTTTTTATTACATGATATTTTATTTATTGTATCTTCATATATGAACTAACAATAAGTATTCAAATCTTAAATATAAAAATATAATTAGGCCTGACCAGTGTCGGACATAAGCTTAGTAGTAGTTATATATAATACATAAGTATTGATAATCAAAAGGAAAAAATATAAAAAAATAAAAGAATTTTCAGGAAGTCCCATCTGGAGTGCTGTGAATAAGAGCCCTTGTATCCCTCTTTTTTAGACGTATGTGTCCAGTAAAGTTCAAAATATTACGAGCAAGCGGATTAGGATGTGATTCGAGTTTTGTTAGATATTTGCCTGCGTATTTTGCAATTTCTTCAGTCACTAGAGGCATATTCAAATCACGATGTATATTTGAATTTTTGATGCCGATGTTATCATGCGTAAAATTTTGTTTTGCCTGCGTTGAATTTTCTCTACATTTGAAGCTGAAGCAGTGCCCCATAGTTGAATTCCGTAGCACCATACTGGCTTTAAAAGCGACTTGTATATTAAGGGCATAATTCATAAAAAATATTTCTGTTTTATAAGAGGTTTATGAAACAAATTTTCTATGGAAATTTGATTAATAAACCATTTATAAAACCAAATATTTTTTATGAATTGGGCCCTAAAAGTTTACAGTCTAGGCTAAGTGTTGAATTTCGACCAATCAGCCAATGTACCTGAGTTAATTTAAGTTTCATTTGGGATAACTTAGAGTCAATGTGGTGTTTCCATGTAAGTCGTCGATCAAGGTGTATACCAAGATATTTCACATGTGAATGTTGAGAAACAACTTGATTGTTAATCCGAATGGGGGAACAAGTATCTCTTCGTAAAGTAAATGTTACTTGAACACACTTTTGTTCATTTACCTTGATTCTCCATAAGTTTAACCAAAGCTCCATCTGGCTAATGTGTTCCTGGAGTTTGCGGGATGCCTCATCAGGGTTTTCATGCATACTAAGGCAGGATGTATCGTCGGCAAATGTGGAAGTATGGATACTACTGCTCACAGGCATATCACAAGTATAAATTAAATATAAAACTGGTCCCAGTATACTCCCCTGTGGCTCACCAGATGAAATTGTTTCAGGCCTACTTGTAAAGTCTCCTTCCGCAACAGTGAACTTACGGGAAATAATGTAACTTTCCAAAAGATTTAAAATGTTTATTGGTAAGTAAGTCTTCAATTTTAATATTAGGCCTTCATGCCACACTTTATCAAATGCCTGGGAAATGTCTATAAACAGCACAGAACAATACTTTTTTTCCTCAAAAGTTCTTCTTATAAATTGAACCAATCTGTGAGTTTGTTCAATGGTGCTATGCTGACTTCTAAAACCAAATTGATGGTCTGGTATGCACCCACTACTAATTAGAATTGGGGACAATTTTGTTTTGAGCAGTTTTTCGAAAAGCTTTGACATTGTAGATAGTAGACTTATTGGCCTATATGACTCAGCCTTTGTTATATCTTTGCCCGGCTTTGGAATCATTTTAACCTTGGCAAGTTTCCAGTTGTGTGGATAATACTCCAGTCGTAAAATAGCATTAAATATGAATAACAGGATTCTCATTGCAATACGAGGCAAGTTCATTAGCATCTGATTACTAATTCCATCAATACCCGGAGCTTTCTTCGGGTTGAGTTCGGCAATTAATTTTTGTAAATCACGCGTCTTAAACTTTATGTGTTGAGGGGGTAGAGCGACTATATTCGGCAAATCAGCAACACCAGTACATATATTTGGCGTAAAAACGGATTTTAAGTGCTCAGCAAATATTTTACTTTTTCAGTATCGCTTCTTGCCCAACCTCCGGTAGATGTGCGTAGAGGTGGCTTATACTCAACGGGTGTTTTAAGCTTTCTGGCAGCGCGCCACAAGGAGTAATTAGACGCCGGTGTAACATCAAGACCCTCCAGATAATTTTTAATATATGCAATTTTTTCAGATGCAAGCAACTCTTGGAGTCGTTTAGTGCACTCTTTAAATCTGATTTTATTTTGTGGTGATCTGTGCTGTTGCCATTCCCTTCTAGCCCTTCTTTTTTCACGTACGAGACGTTCAATGTCTGTAGAATAAATTTTATTAAACCCAATCTGCGGATGGGAGATAGTGGCATGTTCAGCAGCCTGTTTAATATTCTCGCTGAGATTGGTAATGTTCGATGCAATATCATCGGGTGTTCTAAGCGTAATGTTTTCCGTACAATGACTGCTGAGATATTTTTTGAACCCCAGCCAATTAACACGATTGATCATCTTCACATATGGGTCAGGTAAGTTACTTCTTAATGGGCTACAAATTGTAATGATCGTCGGGGAGTGATCGGACGAGAGATCAAGAGAAGCTTGAACTTGAATTAAATCCCTAGAGATATTTTTTATTACTCCAAAATCTATAACATCCGGAATTTTTGTATGTCAGTAGGCCAATAAGTGGGCTCCCCACTCGAAATGACATCCAAGCCCATTTTTGAAATAGTGTTGAACAATGCTCGACCTCTGGGTGTAACAAGGCGCGAACCCCAGAACGTATGTTTCGCATTGTAGTCTCCAGCCGCTACAAAACAAGGTCCAAGAGATTTGTAGAAATCCTCATATTGATTCTCAGTGATTGAAAATCTGGGAGGGGAGTAAATTGATGATATAACGAAATTTGAACAAAAACTTTCAATGCCAATATTTGTTGCTTGTAGGCATTCTTCAAAAATGTTATCAAGAACATAGTGCTTGAGTCTTGACTTTATTAGAATTGCTGATCCACCGCAAGCCCTTCCTCTAGGGTCCTTTGTATCATATATAGTGTAGCCATAAATTTTAAAAAGACTTCTCGAAGTCAAATGAGTCTCAGATACTAACATTATATCAATATTTTTCTCCGTGAGGAAGTGCTCAATTATGGCTCTGGATATTTCTAAGACGTTTGAAAGAGTAACATGTTTCCCATTTTATTATGACTTTTTATCTTCTAAATTTGTAATTTTGTCTATACTTTTTGCAGATGAGAGAAGAATTCAGAACTCCTACGTGCTCGCTAATAAGTCAAGAACAGTCTTAGATTGGAGATATGTATAGCACACAACCAGAGTTCGAAAATAAATTCAAGAAAACATTCGCTTTTGTCTTTTTTTGTAGTGAGTAAAACAATGAGAACGTGCTCATTATACTAGACAATAAACCCATTCAGCACAGAATACTACATGAACAAACGACTTTAAATGCCGCTGGCCTCGCAGCCAGGTCCTCCTTTGGAGACGGCAGCAGCACCATCTGCAAGTCATATTCATGTAATTATAAATACATAGTTCAGTATTGCCATCTTCAAATATTTCGCATTTATAAAAATTAAATTACTCTTTTAAAATTTACATAATAAGTAGTTTTCTCTTGACCGGACAGCCCCCTTATACGGACACATTTCAATGGTCCCATCGTTGTCCGCTCAAGAGAGATTGCACTGTACTAAACTTATATTGCTATCTGATGTAGATTTTTTTTAATTTTAAGTACCCGGTAAAGTTTTTTCGGTTTTTGGTGATTTTTTTTAGTTTTAGCGTTATGTATTAGTTTTGGCGCTTTTTTCGTCTTTTTTAGGTTTTTGACCATTTTTCTTTTTAAGCATTTTTTAAAATTTCAAGAGTGTGCCTCTTACGGCTTCCAAACAGCAAGTTGTCAAAATTACATAGTATTTTTTTTAAAGAGAAGTAACACTCAGTCAATGAATTCTTACTACTATTACTAGGTGTTATCTTCTTTAGGAAAGGGAGAGTGATAGAGGAAACAGGTGGTGAAGGAAGAGATATAGGAAAGCTTAATCCTTTTACATGTCTGCTGTCTTGCACGTTTCTAATAATGCAGTGTTGCAGTGCCTCTGGTGTTAATGAGGCGTATTACATTTTTGAAGCCGGTGTAGTTCAGTGGCCTATGTCTATGCCCTTATCACTTGAACTTTCCTGCTAACTACTTCAGCCAACACCACCCTCATTACATTAACTGATAGAATGCCCTTTAATTTTGTATTTTTTTTTAATTCATTTTTAATTGGTGTAGTCTGCATAAAAATACACTAACTTTGAAAGTTTCAAGTATCTATACATACATGAATTGTCTGTATATTTCATTAGGATTTCAACATGTTTCGTTGCTCAGTTTAGAACACCCTTTAATTTTTAGCTGTCATATATTTGTGACAGACAACCCTTTTCACCTTTGGTGCACGGAACCCTAAAAAAGATGCCATGGCCTAGTATTCGCCTATTTTTAAACGCGATTCTCCCATTCCAGTCCACTTCTTTGACTGTTCCCTTGTTTCCGTTATGAAGTGGTGAACCCACGTCTCAACCATTAGTAAAGAATTGGTTAACAAAACTCATGATGATATATCGCCAAACACTATTTAAACATCTCCGCGATGCTGTTTTTGTTCAATTTATCTCTTTTTGAAAAGCGTACCATTTCAGCTAGCTCACGCACCTTCAGCCGACGATCATCCAATATCATTTTGTGGAATTTCTTAACCGTTTCCGCCGTTATGGACACCTTAATTGGGTGATCAATACGAACTTTGTCTTGGCAGCTCTTAAGGCCTCGTTTAAACTCTGCCACCCAAAATTTTATAGTCGTAAACGAAGGAGCAGACTTCCCCAGTTTAGAATCTAGCCCGGGTTTAATATTGGTAGGCCTGAAACTTTTCATTTATTTAAGAAATTTTATAATTAAGAACTTTTTTTTCATATTTTTTAAAAATTTATTTGTAATTTTTAAAAAATAATTCATATTGATTAATAAATTTGAAAAAGTTGTAATTACTTTTTAAAATCAAGAAATAATATTGTGATACTACAAAAGAATTCGTAGTATGTATCGAAATATTTAGTAGTTAGAATTTTTCTATTTTATTAATTAATTAGTTAAAACTTAAAATATTGTATTTTTTTTTCAACATAGCAAAAAGTAATACATACTTATGTATGAACATGAGCATTTCAAATAAAATTTATTAAATATATAGATATGTACATATATGTAAATGACACATGTTAGTAGTTATCGCCAATAAAAATATTCGCCTGTCTATAATCTAAAAAAAAATTAGCAACCTCGAACTGCTACGCATGTTCATACATACACACATACATATCGTCACCTTAAATGCAAACGGACGTAACTACACAAAAATTCGACATCGAGTTTTTGATTGATTATGGTTCATTTTATCAAACTACATGTTCACGAAAATATTTAGACTTCTGCGAACAAAAATGACGACTTTATTAAAGAAATTCAAACGGATGTAATAACCAAGGTTGGAAACCGAAAAAAATAACGGTATCGGTATCGATACCGGTACAACTATTTTTTAAATTTCGGTATCGGTAGCGGTATCGGTATTTTATTTATTTCGGTATCGGTATTACCGGTACATACCGTTATCGAGTTTATAATACCGGTATACCGATATTACTGATAAATTTATTATTTCAGGCAGTGGACATAACAAAAAATCTTTTTTTTATTAAATTACTTCAAAAAGGGAGTATTTTTACATTGACATATGTACTCGTATAAAAGCATATAAACTTATTTGTTTCTATATATGGTTTAATACTATTATTAAAAAATAATTTATTAAAAAAGTGAAACAAGGAGACTGCAGTTCAAACTTTACATGTATAAAGTATACATTTTGGTTAATTAAACAAAATAGTAAAAATAAAAGTTTTGTCTATACTGATATATTACACTGTGTGACAAATTTTGATGAAATCGAAATACCTGGGACGTGTTACTATTTTTCTGCTAGGTATTGTCGAGTATAACAATACAAATTGTATTTGAAATTTTCCAGACACCTCCAAAATCTTGAGTTACGGGTAAAAACCGGTTTTTCGTACCCGTAGACACTTATCAACCTCCAACTAAGTTAAATATCAACCGATTTTAAATTTATGAACGGATACAGAAAGAAGAGACTAAGACCTTATAGATATATCTTGTTTCAGTAAATTTCAAATATGTCTTTATTTTTTCACCAAATATGATTTTTTCTGTTTTTTTGACACTTTTCTACTTTGGACACGTTCTTAGGCAATATTTTTGTACTGGACCTATATTGTTTATAACTTTGTTTATAAAACATAATTGAATAAGAGTAATTCACAGGACTGTTTTAAATATTTTGTTAGAATACTTTTTGTTAAAAAACTTCCTGTATGATGTATTTCGCGTTCTATTTATACGCTTTCGGTGTATTTAAGCTTCCAGGATGATGAAAGTACAATTTAATAGATATATATAAACACACAGTACAAAATTGGTACAACAGTGGTCGCCAAAATTTTTTCCTTCATTTTAAAAGTACTTTTCTTCAACTCAAGAGAGGAATATTTAACTTCAAATATAATTGCACATATTACGGTTTACAGCTGGATTGAAACTGAAACAACTTAACTTTTAAACAACTGTTTTTTTGGTATTCTGAATAACAACTAATTTTAGTTGACTTCGCAACAATGCACGAAACACAAAGGTTCTTATTTATGCTATATGTTCTGAAACCATAGTATCCATTACAAAACATTTTAAATATATTTAGTTTTGGCCTTGCTATTTTTTCTTGAGATTCTATGTTTTATGAACATGGCAATAATATTGGTTGACAAATGGGATTGGTTGGCGTCTGGAATATTGGCCTGCACAAGACTATTTATAAGACCTTTCAAGACATGCGACATTTTTTAAACGCTTTACTACAGCGAAATATTCTAAAATAAATGCTAAAAAACACTGTTGGCAATATTTTTTTTGAGTTCTTTGTCTTGCCAACAGTGTTTTTTAGCGTTTGTTTTAGAATATTTCGCTGTAGTAAAGCGTTTAAAAAATGTCGCATGTCTTGAGAGGTCTTATAAATAGTCTTGTGCAGGACTTTAGTCTGGAATAGTAAAGCAAAACGAACACAATGGTCGAAATAAAAACCAAAATACAACTGATAAAAAGCAGTTGTCTCATGGTGAAAAAAGTTGTAATACATAATAAAAATTTGGCAATTACAACTTAACTATCATTTATTTTTTGGCCGGAATCGGTATACCGGTACGTACCGGTATAGACGTAAACGGTAGTCTGGATACCGGTATTTGCTAACCGAAATGGATTTCGGTATCGGTAACGATACCGGTATCCAATTTTAACGGTATTTGAATCGGTATCGGTATTTTTACGATACCGATTGCCAACCTTGGTAATAACGAATGCATCTATTTTTTATTGCAAGGAACGTAACTAACATAAAAGCTTAAATATACATATATAAAAAGGAAATAAATGGTAAAATGCATATAAGTATCCATCCTACAAGAAAATTTCGAAGAACATTTTCAAAAATACTTTATTATTATTGATTTTGTAACGCTTTTTGTTTCTCCTGTAAAAAATGTGAAAGTGTAGTTACGTCCTTTTGCATTTAAGGTGACGATTTTTACGTCCATACAAACGTACGACTTCAGAATAATCATAAAGCTCTTTTTACAACCTTTTATTTGAAATAATAAATTTAAAGCATAAATTATCCTAATGTTTAGTGACATTATCGCTCAAAATAATCAGCAAGTATAAATAATATGTTTTAATATATGTAGTTAGAAAAAAAAAACAACAAACAAAATATCAAATGAAAAACAAATTATTATATACATATTTTGATAAGCAACCGCATTGTTTATTTAATACACAAAAAAAAAATAGACGAAAGCAAATCAATACAGTCCCACCGAAACCGGCTTTATAAAATTAAGCTCCAAACTGAAATACATACATAGTATTCGGCAAGAAGTAACTTTTTCCCGACTAACTCGAATTTAACCGTAGAATTTTTCAATACGAAGGCAACTATTTAAGTTTCGGGAATACCAAATAATAAAAAAATTTTAAATGAAAATGGCTTTATTTATTTCAATATTGCCCTTGATGATCAATACAGTTTTGCATTCGTTCAAACCACTTCTCATAGCAGAAGTATGAGCAACGGGTTGTGATCGGGCAGTTAAATAAGAAAAAGTCGAAGAAATACCACAATTTTACAACTTCTGCTATTTCGACAGCAGTTTTTTAACACTGCATATTATGAATATGTTTTCTTTTCTTTGCTTTTTATTAAGAGTTACCAACAATATAATATATACAAATTTATTTATAATTATAATTTGGAACAAATTTACTTTATCGAAGCTAATCAAAATTCAAAAAAAAACTAGTCTGTATGTGTTTTTCTTGTATATTTTTTTATTTATTTATATTCACCATAATACTTTTTTTTTTTTTTAAGAACAAACACAACCCGCAAAGCGATTAGCTTGTCTGCGGCAAACTCCCAGGGTCTATGGTGGGAATCGAACCCACGACCTCTGTACTGAGAGGCTAGCATCGCTACCACTCAGCCACAGGGTACCCTAAATAATAGGTAAGATATTTTTACAATATGTACATTTAAAATAAGTAATGCAGATATCACTGTTCTGCACGAAAATTGGCCCTGAGACCGCTTTAACTGATTCTTATGTAAAATGACCTCCTGCAACTGAATATGACCTCTGTTTTGCCCCATCATTCCATCATTTTCGGGGGTTACTCCTTCTCCCCACTTCTTTATTTAGTTAGGTAATTTAAAAATTATAAATTTATTGAACAATACTTTTTATAAATTTTTCACAAATTCTTTTTTTTTTCAAAGTATTTCAGATCCAAAGTCTTCATCTTTATCTTCGTTTGGTGCTTGCTTTTCTCTTGTAGTCTAAGGTTGAAGTTTCTCTTACAATAGACCAGCAGTATACTGCCAACATGCTAGCATTCAACTTTCTGGAAAATCTTTTCTCAAACTGAGCGATGTCTTAATGAAATCGTTACCCTTGTTCACCAGAATCTGCTCCTAAATTTGCAGGAAAAAGTTCAGAAATGCAGGAAGTGCACTCACACCTGAGAAATGTTACACTCCATAGCCTTATATGCTGATAGCAACTCCTGAACATTTTTATTTTTTTTTTTAATGCAATGTATCTGAGTTAGTTTAAGTTTCATTTGTATTAGCTTAGAGTAAATGTGGTATTTCCATGTGAGCCTTCGATCAAGATGTATACCAAGGTATTTCACATGTAAGTTTTGAGGAACAATTTGATTATTGATTGTAATGGGGGAACAAGTGTCCTTTCTTAAGGTAAATGTTACCTGAGCACACTTCTGTTCGTTTACCTTTATTCTCCACATGTTTAACCATAGTTCTAGCTGAGTAATATGTTGCTGAAGATATCGGGATGCCTCGTGAGGGTTTTCGTGCATACTAAGGTAGGCTGTATCATCGGCAAATGTAGATGTGTGAATGTTACTGCTCAATGGCATATCACAAGTATAAATCAAATACAAAACTGGCCCCAGTATACTCCCCTGTGGCACACCGGATGAGATTATTTCAGGCGTACTCATAAAGTTTCCTTCCATAACAGTGAACTTCCGGGCAATAATGTAACTTTCCAGCAGATTTAGAATGTTTATTGGTAGGTAAGTCTTTAATTTTAAAATTAGGCCTTCATGCCACACTTTATCAAATGCCTGAGAAACGTCGATAAACAGCGCAGAACAATACTTCTTTTCTTCAAATGTTCTTCTTATAAATTGGACCAATCTATGAGTTTGTTCAATGGTGCTATGCTGACTTCTAAAACCAAATTGATGGTCCGGTATGCACCCACTATTAACTAGAATTGGGGACAATTTTGTCATGAGCAGTTTTTCGAAAAGCTTTGACATTGTTGACAGTAAACTTATTGGCCTATATGACTCAGCTTTGGTAAGATCTTTGCCCGGCGTTGGAATCATTTTAACCTTGGCAAGCTTCCAGCTGTTTGGATAATACTCCAATCGTAAAATGGCATTAAAAATGAATAGCAGGATTATAATAGCTATACGAGGCAACATTATCAGCATCTGGTTAATAATTTCATCAATACCCGGAGCTTTTTTCGGGTTGAGTTCTGCAATTAGTTTTTGTACATCACGCGTCTTAAATTTTATTGGTCGAGGGGGTAGTGCAACTACATTTGGCAAATCAACAGCACCAGAACATGTGTTTGGGGTAAATACGGATTTTAAATGCTCGCCAAATATTTTACCTTTTTCAGGATCGCTTCTTGCCCAACCTCCTGTAGATGTGCGCAGAGGTGGTTTAAACTCAACTGGTGTTTTAAGCTTTCTAGCAGCGCGCCACAAAGAGTAATTAGATGCTGGTGTGACATCAAGACCTTCTAAATAATTTTTAAGAGATGCAGTTTTTTCAAATGCAAGCAACTCTTGGAGTCGTTTAGTACACTCTTTAAATCTGATTTTAAGTTGGGGTGATCTGTGCTGTTGCCATTCTCTTCTAGCTCTTCTTTTTTCACTTACGAGACGTTCAATATCCGTAGAATAAATTCTATTTAACCCAGTCTGCGGATGGGCGTTAGTGGCATATTCAGCAGCCTGTTTAATATTTTCATTAAGGTTGGCAATGTTAGATTCAATATCATCATGTAAGATATTTTTTAAATCGCAGCCAATTAACACGATTTATCAAATTCGCATATGGGTGGGGTAAATCACTTCTTAATGGGCTACAAATTGTAACGACCGTGGGAGAGTGATCGGACGAGATATGTAGAGAAGCTTCAATTTTAATTAAATCCCTAGAGATATTTTTCATAACGCCAAAGTCTATTACATCCGGAATTTTGTGCATGTCAGTAGGCCAATAAGTGGGCTCCCCACTCGAAATGACATCCAAGCCCATTTTGGAAATTGTATTGAACAACGCTCGACCTCTGGGTGTAATAAGACGCGAACCCCAGAACGTGTGTTTAGCATTATAGTCGCCAGCTGCTACGAAACAAGGGCCCAGAGATTTGTAAAAATCCTCGTATTGATCTTCAGTAATTGCGAATCTAGGAGGAGAGTAAATTGATATGACAAAATTAGTGCAAAAATTTTCGACACAAATATTCGTTGCTTGTAAATGTTCTTCACAAATGTTGTCCAGAATATAGTGCTTGAGCCTTGACTTTATCAGAATTGCTGATCCACCGCATGCTCTTCCTCTCGGGTCCTTTGAATCATATAAGGTGTAGCCATAAATTTTAAACAGGCTTCTCGAAGTCAAATGAGTCTCAGAGACCAACATTATATCAATATTTTTTTCCGTGAGGAAGTGCTC
This sequence comes from Tachina lurida, assembly GCA_944452675.1. Classification (NCBI taxonomy): domain Eukaryota; kingdom Metazoa; phylum Arthropoda; class Insecta; order Diptera; family Tachinidae; genus Tachina; species Tachina lurida. The sequence goes on from OX101753.1 coordinate 44,331,465, forward strand.
AAGTTCGTTTTTGTGTTGGCGAATGCCGTTTGCTTTCCAGAAACATATTTTTAACGTGTTCATGGCTTGTTAACTAAAGCTTGAAGCAATGTATTCTGCATTCGCAGCTTTTCTTGCATCATGCTAGTCATATTTGTTGTAAAATTGTTTATAGTTTGCACCAGATTTTCATTAGTAGCTTCAAGGCGATTAAAATTAAAGCCTGAGTTTGTATTTGTTGAAGTATTTGGCCGTGGAACATTTTGTGTGGGAATAGAGCTTGCCTTAGCAGCATCGGCATACGATACACGTGAATTAACTGGTTGGCTCACTTGCGCAAGAGTGGCGGAGTAAGTGTTTGCCGTTTGTGCTGGAGCTACTTTAGGTTTTTGCCCCATAGTCTTTTTAACGAAAGAATATACAGGACATCCTCTATAATTAGCGGTGTGATTACCTCCACAATTACTGCATTTTTTTTCTGATTGATCTTTTGGTTTAGTACAACTAGCAGTACCGTGCAATTCACCGCAAATAACACAAACTGTAGGTAATTTGCAGTAAGTTTTTGTGTGGCCATATTCTTGACAATTATGGCACTGTACGGGTCCAGAACGCTTGTGTGGTTCTTCAACTGTTATTTTTCGGTATAAAAGATATTTTAAATTATAAATTGGGTGCGTCTCATTTTTTCTCAATTTTATATCATTTGGCTCAAATTCAACGCGAAATAGAGGCTGGGGAATCTTCTCCCTATTTATTATAATGGAAACATTTTTTACCTTGAATCCCTGGAGGACGAGTGCATCTTTTATTTCTTCGGGAACAACATAAGAATCTATGCCCTTCAATACGATCTGCCTTTAGCACTTTTAAGCTGGTATGTGTAGAAACTTGTTTTATTTTTTTCAAATTCAGAAACCATTTTGCGGAAATCTGTTTCGTCATAAATTTGAATTTTCGTTTAATCGATATTGCCACATTTTATTGGAACAATGTGAAATTTTTTCTCACCAATGACCGAAATTAATTTCTTAATAAGAGCGTTTGAATTTTTTTCTCTCAAATAGATTGGTGGCGGCTTGGAGGTTTTGTTTGCGGATATATCAGGTGTGTCGTTGTCATCTTGCAATATTTGAAAACGATTAGTGGAGGATGCGCTGTTATCCCTAGATACTTTTGAAGCAGATGCAATTTTAGTAGACTTTGGGCTTCGCCCGCGCTTTCCCACAATAATATATCGGTCCATTCCGACTTGGACCTTGGGTTTTGGGCTACTCTTATTTACAGTGACTAATTGGGTAAGTGATGAATCGGATGATATCGCTGATTAAATGACGAAGTAGTAGGCAACTGTAATGTTAACGAATCGCTAGTTGGCATTGGACAAAGCAAAGTTGATCGCTGACGAAAAATTGGCTTAGCCCTTAAAAAAAAGTCTATCATTAGGTTTTTTATTTATTTTGTTTAAATTGAGATCATCAGAACTCACAGTAAGTCTATCACCAGATTTTTTATTTTTATTGCTATCATTAAGATCATCAGAGCTCACAGTAAGATAGGCATTTCTACCGTTATAACTCACTTCACAATTATTTGTTTTTGAAGTACTCATATAGAGTATTCCTCAAGGGCACTTTGTAAGTGTATTCCTCAAGGGCACTTTGAGTTAATTTGTTTACGGTTGTTTTTGCTTTTTTTTTTTTTTGTTTTAGTTATTACTTTCTATGTAAAAAATATTAGCAAAGCAAAAAAAGCTTGTTTATCAAAGTTAATGTACAACGAATATTATGTACTACAAATATTTTTTGTATGGTTTTTTTTTGTTTAGCATGTATGTAAAAAAAATTCCGCTAATACGTCTGTTCACTATGAAGGTACAACGAGAACTGTGAACTCCTGAACATGTTACCACTTTTGTTACCCAAAAAGTTCACACACACAATTTTAAATGCATGCCAAGCTCGTTTTTTTTTAGATTCAGTTCAACTAACCTTGAGTCTTGGAAAAGTTGTCTGACTAGGCATCTTACGAACACTGCTTCTTTGATTTTAGCGACACTAAGCCAAGGAAATTTAGTTTTTTTAAATTTAAATCCATTACCTGTCTTGTACATTGCTTTCACGAACTGCATTATCAAACCGAGTTTGATGTGGAGAGTTGGCAAATAAACAATTTCCTTCGGTACTAGTGGATCGTGGGCAACATTTTTGTGGTCGGGAGATAAACCTTCTCGCAGTGGCCAGTTTCGTATAATGTAATGTTTGTCTCGTCCTCGGATGTCACACTCACATAAAGAGCGGATGATTTTTGTGAATCTGGATTGTAAGCCCATAAGGAGAGCAACAACTTTTAAGTCCGCATAAATTTTCCAATTATAATCACGATAACTTAAATACTTTATCAAGGATTCGTTTGATGTTGTCGAAGGTATATTTCATATTTAAAAAATTTGCAACTGGGACTGATGATAACTGATTTCCATTGACCAACAGTACAACTTTCCAACAGTCTCTACTTGTCAGAGTCACAAGGTACCTTCAGTTCTGTCATTAACTCATTTGAATCAGGACAGAACACTTGCTTTCGTCCTCCGAAATAAATAATTTCAAGGTTGACTGTCTGGTCCTCTGAGAAGAGATTTTTACTCCATTTTCTAGGAGATTCCACTGCTGAAATCGAGACCGATGCAGCTGAGATTTACTCTTAGACAATTTCAAATCCCTAAAGAGAGCATTCAATTCCGACTGAGTGACGAAATGAGGTTGTCGATGGGCTAAATCAACTTGAAAATCCTCATAATCTTTGCACGTTTCATTTGATGGTCCATGCTGAATCTCAGTCTTCGAAATCTGTTTCTGGTTCTAGCTTATAGGTCTTTGGGGGGACTGGAATTGGCTGAAGGAATATTCGAATGTTCAATAGTGTGCTTTCTTCTTCCAGAGATCCCGTTGATAGAAGTCATACAATAGTAACAATCCGTGAGATGACACATGGGCACAGCAAATGATAATGATTTACGGGTCCCTTTAAGCCATTCAGTAGAGCTTCTTTAACAAGTAGTGCAGCAAATTTTTGGGAGCCCAATGCTTGTCTTCATCACCAAAGTAGATTTTATAAGCAGTTTTAAGAAGCTTCAATAGTAAAACAAATTTCTTGCCCGAGATATTGATTTTACGCTCGCTAGAAATGGATTTCGGTGGACTGAAGCTAGATAAAAATGGTAGTGTAGAGCTATAGAAAACTTTAACAGCTAAAATAATTTAGTATACATTCTAAATTGATTTCAGGGTCGTAAAATCATCAAAATTAGTGCGGGATGGACCCTCGAAAATGGTGGGTGATGGGGAAAAACGGAGATCATATTCGGATTTAGGTCAATTTACATAAGAATCAGCTGAAATCCATTTTTATTTTTTGCGAACAGTGTATTTCCTAAAAAGCGGGACATTTTTAAAAATCGGCGGGACGCGGGATAGTCCACCAAAAAGCGGGACTATACCGCCAAAATCGGGACGTGTGGTCACTTTACTCTTGAGACATCCCTAAAACATGGTTTTTGAAAGCTTCAACTGCTGCTTCTTCTGCCCTTGTAAATTGTTAACCCCGAAGTTTACCTTTGGTATTCGCGAACAAGAAGAAATCATTGGGTGCAAAGTCAGAAATATACTGTCATCAATTCGATATTTTGACTGCTCAAAAATTCACTTGTTTGACGAGATGTGTGAGAGCTCGCATTGTCATAATGAAGAAAGATTTACGAATTTCTCCGAATAGTTCCAGCAAACAAATGGTCCTATACCACTTAGTACTGACGGTTTTACGTTGCTCAAGTAGAACAGTGGCCACATGACCCATTCGGCCGAAGAAACAGGCGACCATTTGCTTCGCTGTGCTTCTTCCACGAACAACTTTTGTTGGATTTCGCTCGTCTTGGAATACCCACACGGCCGATTGCTGTTGTATCCATGATTCGTTACCTGACACGATTGTATACACGTATTTTGAAGCACTACGCTTGAACTTTTAAATCATTTCCTTACATCACTTGGCCTGAGCCTTTTTTTGAGCGACCGATAAATTATGGGGTATCCAACGAGAAAAAAAAATTTTTTACAACTAAGTGTTCATGAAAAATCTAATGTATTGAAGTGGAACTAATGTGAAAGGATGCTTCTATCTCACAATATGTCACATGACGATCTTGCATTATCACTTCGCACACTGCTTTTCTGCCAGATTTCAGCTATTGACATTAGTGTTGCCAGTTCCCGAAATAGTAAATAGTAGCCCTCGTACAATTTTATATAATGTTTTATTTGCAATCAACCAATATTTGCTTATTATTTGTTTAAAGACACAATTTATTGAGTCAAACAAATCACTTGTTTGCAAATTGTTTGCTAGATTTTAATTATTGTTTTTTTTTTATTTAATATATGTTTTTTGTTAAATTATAAAAAAAATATTATGTATATTCAATATCAAATTTTTAGTTACATTTAGCTGATGCTGAGGGTTTTTTCCTTTTGAATGTACGTATAATTTATGGCCTTGTCAAATAATTCCAGGAAATTGCATAGGTCATGTGATCTAGAGAGCTAATTCTGATCACCGAAATGAGAGAGTGCATGATCTTCAAATGTTTCATGCAATAACTAAATTGTTCCGCGAGCTTTTGAGAACGGGGTACTCACTCATTCAGCCTTATCATAAATAAAATTTCACATGGAAATTTCCGAATGTGAATTGGTTTGCTTTCAAAACATTTCATATGATTTTGAAAATTAGTGAAGAAAATTATTTACAAAGATTTGTCTATCGGAAAAGGTGGAAATATCTAACTTTTTAATTTTTATGGTATTGATGATACGACATCGTGAGCCACGCCGAAAAATCCATTTGAACGAAAAATTTCATTCGGAAATTTCCTCATGTGGAATTCATGATAAGGATGACTGTGAAATCTGGCACCAGTAATGACTACTGATTGATCAGCATGATATTCCAAGAAGTAAGGTTCAATGATGATTCCAGGCTAAGATCCGTATAACGATAGGAAGCATTTCTTTTGTTCAAACGTTAAATCAATTTTGGTATTTGGCAAAGCATATTGTGCCAGTTAACCAAATATAATTACGTATGACATCTGACAACTAAGTTAGGTTGGCAGGTTGCTGAGAAGAGAAAACAAGTTTCCAGCTCACTTGGTCCAAATAACAGGTCCTGAGAGTAACGAGCAGATAGCGCAAGTACAGATGGTAAAGTGACAGATGGAGAGAATAGAAGGTTAATAAAATCTTTGTTTTTATAACTCTGCTACGCGTTTTGTTAATTTTAAAGTGCTTTTTGTTAATTTCTATGGCAGCGTTGATGCGTGTCTTGTGTTAAATAAGCGTATCAATTTAAGCTACGCAGCCATTTTATTACTTATTTTACTTCGCCCATGATCAATTTCCAGAAATATTGACGAAATAGATTGCTGCGATATACGTTAGCATAGAGTATGCTTTTCAAAACTAAAAATTAGTAAGTAGTACACCTCATTTCACAGTTGTACTCTTTGGTAAAGAAAAAACATTCGTTATTTTAAAAATAGTATCAAGTATGTATCTTATGTAAATAAAATAAAAAGTGGAATAATAAATTATGTGGAATAGTGATGCCACATTACTCCCCTTTCGAAGGAACGCGCAAACGAGCTCTTATTCCAGAGTCTGTTGTGTAGGCTGCCGATTTATCACCGTGTGTCTGGTTCTTCATCAGTTGTGGTTGCGTCTTGAAATGGTTGATCTCTACAAATAAATGCTGCTTTTATGCGGTCGATGCATAAAAGAGCATCGAAGAGCTTAATTACAGCGAACCGCCCTTCATGAGGAGGTTGTAAGAGTCGATGCATTGCGTCTGTGCGCCCGAATACAGCTGGTGATGTGGCCAAGTTGTTCTCAACAAACGGTGCCCTCTTAGCATGGTTGGATGTTTGTTGTGGCGTTAAACTTTGCACTTTGGAACGTAATTCTTCGACAAAGTCAATTGCTGAGATGTTTTTCTTAGTTTTGCATCTTCCAAGAACTCAGAAGGAATTTGAAGTGTGCAACCGTATACCAGTTCTGCTGGAGACAAGTATTAATGTCCTCTTTATGAGTGGTAACACTTCCAACCATTTTTTAGTTTGGTAACACTTTACTGCTGCCTTAAAACTCGATGGTATCGCTCGATTAAACCGTTTGCAGCTGGATGATATGCAGTTGTCCTAAGGTTACACACCTTACATACCCAAGAGTCGGTTCAGGTCTCGGATCAGATTTGACTCGAACTGTCTACCTTGGCAAATCGTGATATCCATTCTTGGTAAAATGTAAATACTGCCATTTCCGACGTTATGTCTTCCAAGGGATATGATTCGATCCAACTGATAAAACGGTCGACACATGTGAGACAGTAGCGATTACCCTGAAATTAGTTTTATTGTTTTTGCAGCGCCGGGGTGGCTAATATTGTGCATTAAATCAAACGCTATTCTACGAAATGTTGGGTGATAAAAATGGGCGTGCTTTAGCAGTTGAAACACCTCAAAATATTTCCGTGTGCCGGAAATTTCGATCTTTCTAAGCTTCAAATCGTATTTTATATATTTCCTAAGGTTTTCGTCGGTTGCCTGACTTTTCGAAAGTTGAACATAGTCAATGTTCGATGTTGTATGCAAGGTGTTGATCCGTGAGAGGGCATCGTCTATAATATTGTCCTTTCCAGGTATGTACCGAATATCTTTCGTGAACTGGTCTGAAAAATCGAGATAACGGGCCTGTCGGGATGTTACCTTTTCCAATTTTTGTTGGAACGCGTATTGTAAAAACTTATGACCCGTGTACACGTTTCTACCTTCTACCATGTGAAGAAAATACCTAACAGCCTCGTAGGCCGCCAGCAGTTCCCTATCATATGTACTATACTTTTGTTGTGCTGGATTTAGTCGCTCGCAGTAAAAACCTAAGGGCTGCCATATGTTATTGTCGAGTTGATGTAAAATGGCGCCATCAGTGCCCGATGAATCTACTGAGAGGGCCAATGGTGCGTTGGGTTTCGGGAAAACTACTAACGTGACCTCACAAAGATATTTTTTACAATTATCAAACACCAGACGTGTTTCATCACTCCATTTAATTACAGACTAATCGTATTTTTATTTCCTTTAACAAATTTGTATAGCAAGGATTGGTGTTCGGCTGCACCTGGCAAAAATCGTAATATTCAGCCAAAGCGCTTATACGGTCAGGTGGCGGGCGAACTACGTTTTTGTTTACCAAGAATCCTAAAAATTTTACCTCTTGGTGGTTGAAAAAACATTTTGATGGTTTTATTGTCACGCCATATTCAGGAATTTTTTTTTTAACTTTACGTAGGTGTTCGCGGTGCTCCTTTGTGTGTCTTTTGGAGCCATCAGTATGTCGTCCAAATATTACCAAGCGAAATCGAATTCACGTAGGATGTGATCTATAAACCGTTGAAATGTTTGCCCGGCATTACGTAGGCCAAAACATATATTGGAGAATTCAAATAACACAAAAGCGGTCGTAATGGCTGTTTTTGGTATGTCCTTGGGCTCTACAGGTATTTGGTTTATTAAAAACGGTTTCGTCATCGAATTGGCGTGCGCAATATCTTTAAACTCATTTAAAATATTTTTAAAAGAATCGTCCTGATTAATAAATGAAATACTTTTATAAAACTCACTAATTTTCCATAACGAGCAAGTTTTCTTTAAGTTGGTTAAACTGTCTACGAGCTTGCGTTAACGTACGTTGACTAGCAGGTTGTAAAACGACAAAAAATCTGCGCCAATAATTGGCTGTGTGACGTCGGCTATTATGAATTCTCATTTAAAATTACGATGGAGCCCCAGGTCTAATGTGACCATTCTTTCTCTAAATATTTTTATTGGCGAATGGTTAGCAGCATACAAATGTGATATATTCTGTGGATATTTTCGTTGTTCAGGTGAAGGGAGGAATGACACTAACTTTGGCCCTAGTGTCGATTGAATATTTTAGTCTTGTCAAATATAATTAGACGGCAATTTTTTGTAGCTTGTCTGTCGGGATTCGTCACCTCAGACAGACTGTTTAGTTTTTTGAGTTATGACAGGGCTGATGACACTTTTTGGCTTTGTCGCCGTATTTGCGGTGTTACCAGAATACTTTATTTGTTGAATTGCGACTACAGGAACGGGATCTGTTACGTTGACTTTGCGAAAACTTTGTTTTTAACTCGGGCACTTCTCTCACCAGTAAGCTGATCTGTTGCATGGCACAGAAACTGTATTAACGTGTTGACTTATTTTGAAATTACAGTGTGCAACCACGTTTGGTGGTAGTCGCCTCATCCAGACAGATTTGAGCATGTTGTCATTCATCTCATTACCAGCCAAATCTAGCATTTCCCGAATTTTTACCAGCAAACTGGGATTTTATTTGTGCTATCCATAGAGCGGGCTTTGCATGCCAGAATGGAGGAATCCGTACGGTTACCCTTGCGATTTGGGCAGCTTCGTTGTCGGCATTGTTGATGGATGCTGCTCCAGCATCACCTACAATTTCGTCGTCACCAGCCATGCATATTTATTGTTCCCTACAAATCACGATATTTAAAATAGTCTTGATCGTCTGTTTGACTATTTTGCGTTTCAAAAAACCACTTTTCTTTTTGATCCGGTCGGTGTCACCATTTATGGAGTGTGCTGTTTGATGGTTTTTTATTAACTTCTTTCTTTACAAAACTAAAAATTAATAGTACACGTCATTTCACAGTTGTACTCTTTGGTATAACAAAAACATAAAGAAAACATTTGTTATTTTAAAAATAGTATAAAATGTCTTATGTAAATAAAAGTAATAAAAAGTTGAATAATAAAGTATATGGAATAGTGATGTCACAATACTAACGCATATCTGATAGCCCGTACAAGATTACTGATCCAGTTGTAACGATAAAGAAGATGAGAGACTAGGTTTTTAAATACGTAACTAGGGGAAAACTTGTTGGGGTAACATATGTTGGAAACTTCATGGCAAACAATTTGTTCTTACACTATTTTGTTGCAAAATTAATATATTTCAAGTTACAATATATTAAAGTCAGATTTTCAGAGAAATTATGGTTTTCGCCGAATTTCAGTCGGCTTGAGGCAGAATTTAATCTTCACCAATTAACTTGAAATTTTGCAGATCATATTTTTTACTTATTGTCACCAATTGGGGGGATGAGAGTAAGAAAAAGTTGCAAAAAATGTACCTATATAGCTAAAGGCCGTTTCACACTATAATACAAGTATTAATACTTTTGACGAAATGCATCGCTAATCTAATTTCTGTTTTAAAAATTTCAAAAGACAATAACAACTCAACATGTCAGAGTTGCATTTTCCACAAAAGTATTAATATATTATAGTGTGAAACGGCCTTAACTGGAACCCTAATATACACATACATGCATACATACAATATTACATACATACGTATTTGTTTTCTAAAAGGAAAATAGTTTATTTATTATTTCGTCTATAGCAATTTTTCGATTTTTCGACTAAGCAACTTGATTCAAAAATTCTATTTTCAATATTACCAATAGTTGAATATTTTATTCTGAATTTTTTACATTACTAATATTTTAAAAAAATTTAAACTAAATTAATTAGAGAGGACTTAAACAGAGATCAGCCATTTATGATAACAATTTGTTCACCCACATCAAAAAATCAGAATGCACATTGAATCACCCAAATTGCCGAAAATATTTATTTTATTCGCTCCAGGGGCAGTTTCTAATAGACTGACTGTAAGAAATCACACCGGCCAAAAAATAATCTATCTTCACTATAAACACTTTTGGCACCATAACTTTTAAATGCGGCGTTTTTTCGGAAAAAATTTTATAAAATCATTTTTGTTTAGTAAAAATAGTACAACATCATAATTTTGCCCCAACTAGGACCTATCATGATCCTTTTTTTTAACGGCTCTAGCTAAGAAATGGATAACAATAATTATAATCCGTTACATTATTTTATTATTAGGTAAGATCTGTATATTATATATATATATATGTATTATATTACATTTGGACCAAATATGTATTATTCAATGATATGATCCTTATCACATACCAGTTTATTATAATCGTGATCCATTGACTATATCCCAACATACCTAAACACAAATATAGACGATAGAGGAAAAAATATTTTCGTATAAAAAATCTGCGTACATACTTGTATATATTATGTAAACTCGTGAAGAAATCAATAGGATTCTTTCAAAAAAAAAATTAAAAAATAAAAATAAAGAAGAGAGGTGTCTTAGGACACCCGGTTATAGCTATGCTGCTTAGTTTTATAAAACAAATCTAATGTGTGAAATAACAACGCAATAAAATTGGATTATATAATGATGTCAACTTCTCTGAAAATTTGCTATCGGGAACTTCATGGGAACGTTTGTTCCCGCTATCAATGCGTAGTGAATGTAAAAAATGGGAAGAAGACTTGTAAAGCTTCAAAATTAATTGAAAATCAGACAAATCCATGTTTGATAGTGAAAAATACACAAATTTTTTGTTTCAAATGTAATGTTTTTAAGTTTAAAATAGTATTTTTAAATATTTTGGATGCAGTGGAAAAAATTCTTATGTATGCCATCGCCACAAAATTTACTGCAGGTGAACCAAAGATGTTCATATTCAATGAAAATAGGTGTTGTACGGAATTATTGTTATTAATTATTTACTGATATTGTTCTAAAAACAATTATTTATAATTAAAAGTTATTAATTGGAAGTTTAATAATGAAATTACGCGATATATTGATTCAGTTCGCCTGCAAAAATAAAGTGAACAAAACCAAGGAAAATATGAAAAAATCCATGTGAAAAATATTATTCAGGATAAGGGGAATCAAAAAAAGGAAACAGATTTCTGGGGAAAAATTATTCACGATTGCAATTGGGGGAAAAGGGAAAAAACTGTTCACGATAGGGGTAATTATTTTCTTTTAGTGGCGTACAATTAAATTAATGTATTGTTTGTGATCGGTGGCGGCTGTTAGCCGGCCAACAGCCGATCGGCTGTGTTCTCTGGTTTGTGCTCATGTCCAAAAAAACAAAACATAAACAAATTGAGCAATCGTTTTCATTATTTTTGTTTTGTTTTTGTTTCACTCACTTCAAAGAACGAAACAAAACAAAATCAATCAATTTGTTTCGTTTATTTTCGTACTCTGCTTTTAAGTACAAAGAAATCAAAACAAAACTAAATTTATAACTGTAATAGTGTCGATTATATTTGTTACAAAAATCACGTCCTAACTCCTGTATCGCGCAATAAATAGCAAAGCTATAATAAATACAGTGTTTTTAATCTAGAAACAAATTATTGTAGTCGAAGTCGAAATACGCGAATCACGATAAAGCCCATTATTCAACTCTACAACTAATCCAAAAAAAAACATGTTTGTATTGAGGTGAGTTACCATGATTTTAAAGGCTATGTTTCCCAACTTAAAAAAAAAATCAGCTATAAGTCTTAAATATGGTTATTTGGATAACTCTGAAATAACACTGTACAACAGCCAAAATAGCCTTTAGATAAAAGTATGCGGACTATATGGATTTCGATGCGTTAAATTCAAATCTGCTTTCAGTTTTTCTATATCACGTAGAGATTTTTTTTATGGGCGTGGCTAATTTTGGCCCCTAAATTAGTCGGCCATACTAATATATTTTACTATAACTCGAAAACTGCTATTTCGATTTTAATAAATAATAAACCAAAGGACGCGCCACAAAATTTTGTTAAAAAATATTACTAATCATGTTTTACCTATTTTTTATGGTTTCGAAGTTATTCATAATTTAAAAAAGAAAAAAGTTTTTTTTATGCAAAAATCGCGTAATTTTTTTAAATGAAAATTACCATAAAAAAATCAGAAACTCACAAGTTTCATATTTTTTACATTTTTCTTAAAACCACATATCCTAGGAATAAAACAAGCTATAAAACGTGAAAATCCAGCAATAAATCTTGATTTTATTCACAATTTAAAGTTCTGTTACCAGCCCGCAATGCCCTTTCAATAGCATTACCAGATGTCAGTGATGGGAAATGAGATTTGCATTTCGGTATCAAAAACAAATTTTTTAGTACTTTTTTGATCCCGAGAGTTTGGATTTGAAAATACTTTCCGTCGGTAAAACTATATACAACAAATTTAATGGCGAACTCTTTAATTTGAAAAGAGATAGGTCTGGAGAAGATTCGCTACCTGGAGCCGGTCAAGAAAAAAATAATTAAGCAATTTGGAGATAATAATTTTTTGTTTAGCTTAACCAACACGAAAAAAAAGCTTAAGGGACAAAAAATACCGTTATGCTAATATTTAATTAAAATTCTTTGCGTTACTTATATTTAGCATAATAACATTAAAATACTAAAATTCAATGAATTAACTGAAATAACAGCGAAGATAATTTAAAAAAAAGACTTTCTCCTGTAAAGTTTTGTTTTTTGTACTTAAGCTTTTAATGCGGTTATGGCTCGATATACCACTAATATCGTCTCTTTACACAATGTATGATTAAAAGTTAACGTGAACTTTAACTGTCAGTTCTTCATACAAAACTTGCCGTTAAAGTCCCTGTTAGCTTTTAATTGTACATTGTGAAAAGGGCCGTAAGTAAATTTCATCAACGTCTAAACAATTACTCTCATCTTTATAATCCACCAAAAAAAAATTATCACACTCAATAGAATTAGTTTTTAGAAAATTACTCATAACTTTCATATTAATTTTGTATTTCTGTTGTTTCAGTTGATAAATTATGTACAATAACATGTTTAAAACCATTTCATTCCAAAATTATTAGTACTGAAACTAAGATTGATTTCTTTATAAAAGGTGCCAAGTTCTTGGTCGGGTTCTAAATTGTTTTAAAGCTCTAATAAATAGTGTCAATTTATAATCATTTAGAAATCGTCAAATTAAAGGCGAAAATCGTCCAGTAGTTAAAATGCTATTTTTCCAAAATCGTCAAAATGACGATAAATCGTCAAATTTGTTCCGGTCAAAAACGTCAATGTTTGAAACAAGTTTTGATTCGAACGTTATCGAACTTGTTCAAAAAGAGCTGTTGCACCAACTCTATCCATAATAGAGCCATTAAATTCAATCGAATTAATAGACTAGATGATAACAACTGAAAAGTTTGACGGGTAATTCTGAAGTTTTCCAAAAAAAATATTCAATTTCAAATCTGAAATAAAGAGAGTATTTTAATTATTAAACATTTTATGAATTCACCATACTTACATGAGCCCATTCGCTGCTAATTTTTTTTTTATTTTCCGACAGTATTTTTTGAATAATTCTGGTAATATGTAACATAACACTTATAATTTGCAAGATACTGAACCAACTTAAAAAACCCCACATTACCCATAAAAAATCTTATCTGACGGTATATACAATATACATACATACATACATATGCATCAGTTTACATCAGTAACGTCACAATTGGAAAGGCCCCAACTAGTATTTCCACGAAATTCAGTTTTTCAGCGATTCCAATATATTTCACATAAGTAGACCTCGTCACAAAAATTTATTGCAATAGTGTAAAAAATAAAGCTTTTACAAGCACTTGTACTGTTTCTTATTATGTTTTTACCTTCTCCTGCACAGTTACAATTATTTGAGTTAAGACCTTTCTACTTGTGAGCAACGATACGTACTTATGTACATATGTATAGAATATAATTAACAACTTTGCGTTGGGGTTTGAACAACCAGCAATCAGCCAGCAGATCATAGATCGATATTATATTAATTGTTAAGGAACTAGCAGATACTCGTAGTTTAGATTATAATCAATAATGTAATAATTGTTTTAGGTGGCTGCTGGTTACCTACAAGCAATCAAGTAGAATCGTGAGATTACTGTTTGATAATTGTTTAATAGATATGTAATGAGTCATTGAAAAAATTAAAAATCAAAATATCTAAAAGAAATTGCTGAAATGTGTATAACACATATGTATATATGTATATCTGTGACAATATGGAATACAGCCCCTGAAAATTCCAACTGGAACATAATACAGCACAAATAGGCTTAATTTCCTTAAGTCTACTTAAGCTACTATTCTATATTGCCACAGATATGTATATGTATATATTATACATATATATATAAATATTTTTCATTTCACATCAAACTTTTATTAGAAATATACATATGTACATATGTATATACCAGGGAAGGCATTGAGAATTTTAAAAATGTACCAACAACTTTCAAAAATTTTACTTTTTTTTACCTTATTTTTAATTTGATTTTATTAAAACAATCGACTTTGTTCTGGCTACCGAATCGTTTTTACAAATTTGCTTGTAAGTTGGTATGTTAAAGCATATGGTTACAACTGTTTAAGTTGAAATTTGAAATGTACAAATTAATAGCATGTGCTCTAGCATCCGAATTTGGAAGAAAATTTTTTTTAAAATGGATGAGTTCACATTTTTTGTTCAAAAGCGAAAATTGATATATGAAATCATTTGAAAAGAAATGCGGAGTGAAACTGGGGAGATTCCCTAAATGTAATAAATTAGTCAGTGGTGTACTGTTGTACTTTCCGAGTTTGAATAGTACCAAAAAAGGTACAATTGTACCAACTTTGCCATCCCTGGTATATACCTATACATCAAGAGCTTTTCTGTAAAAAAAAAGCTTTTCCCTGTACATACATATGTACATAAGTATTTATCTAAGCGAACAACAAATTCTGTTTACAAAATTGTGTTTTAATTCCAATAATCGAATAATTGATCGATTTCCTCAAACTAATAAAAACTACAAAGAGCGACGACGTACATACGAGTACGTACTTTGTTGCCTCCATTCATACTGTATGAATTCGATTATTTTTTTCTTTTTTATAAAATACTCGTAGCACCTGGAATTACCCTAAAATATGCAAATTAAAAAGTAATGAAAACAAACAAAAAAAAAACAAGAAAATATGTACATGAGACAAGCAACAAAACAACTCAAGATAAAAGATGTCGAATACAATCAAGTTTATTGTCATTTTTTTTTCTACTTTCGTATCCATGTACTTAACGTTTAATGAAAAAAAAACCTTATTGTTTATTTAAGTTTTTGTTTGGCTGTGGGCTATATTCGTATAAACAAAAAAAAATTTTAAAACATTTTTTCCCATTATTTATTTTGTTATTGTTTTTGTATCATTCAAAGTAATTAAAAAAATTACAAAAATCTCATATACATATGTATTTACATATATCGTTCATTTGTTACAACCATGTCATAACTCAAAAATTAGATTTTTTAAATAAATAATGCAGAATTAATTAATTCTCATATCGTTGTTCATATTAACCCTTATCGGAAATAGGTATAAAGCGAACATTTTGTTCAAGTGAAATATTTCACGTTAACAAAAAATGGTGAACAAAATTAGAAAATAATCACCCCTATCGTGAACATTTTTTCTCTTGTAATATTTCCACTTTTCACCAAATTGCAATCGTGAATAATATTTTTCACTTTTCCCTTGGTTTTGTTCACTTTATTTTTGCATGCGAACTGAATTATTGCATCGAATAATTTCGACATTTTCCTTTGAATTAAGTATATATTAAAAGTTATAAATATTTATTTTAGGGACAAGATTAGTAAGTAAAGTTCATGATTTTTAACAATAATTCCCTGCAACATATTTTTTCATGGAGTATGAATATCTTTGGTTCTGACAGATTAAATTTCATGGTGGTGCACCGCGGTGGTATACTAAATAATTTTTTCCACTGCACCTAGAATATTTAAAAACACAACCTTAAGATTAAAAAGAATCATTTTGAAGCAATAATTTGTGTATTTCTTATTATTTAACTTAAATTTGTAAGCTTTACAAATCTTTTTCCTTTTTTTACATTCACTAGGACTGATAGCGGGAAAAAATTTCACGGGGATTCACGATAGTATTTTTCCCTTCCAGGGGAATGAAAATTTCACGTGAACAAAAATTCCACTTGTTAGTCATGATAGAGGTGAATATACTGACACAACAACAACGCAAACATTGGCGATCACAATTTTGGAGAAAGGGAACACATTTCACGTGAACTTTTATTCCCGATAATACAAATTTATTGTATGCCCAATCAATTGGCCACCAAGATCGTGTGATTTAATCCCATTGGATTATTTTCTTTCGGGTTATGTTAGGTTCCTTGTCTACGTCGATAAAACGACAAACAATTGAACATAGCATTCGAAGAGTTATCGGCGAAATTTAAAAAAATTAAATTAAATTTTCTTTCCAATAAAACCCATTTCATTGACATTACAAATATATTTCCTTGTTTTATTATGATTTAAGCTTGTGTCACTCTATAAAAATCACTCTTTATGTACGTACACATTGCTCATTTACTGAAATAACGTCATAACTCAAAAAATGGAATTTTTGAGTTAATGATGCAGAACTAATCCTCATATCGTTCTTTATATTCAGGGCAATTATGTAAAAAATTCCGCAGGAAATTTCTCCCTTTTCCAGTTAGAATTTTTTGTTTTCCCTATCACTTGCTATTAGTTGGAATTGTTCCCTGGGAGAAATTTCCTGCGGAATTTTTTACATAATTACCCTGATTGTGTAAAAATTTCATACAAATATCTTGTTTACTCAACTCTTGAAAGCAAAATTTTATTTTCTTTTTCCATTGAGTTGTTTGTAAATTGAAAATTTCAAACTCGTTTTTTTTTTAGTTATGACGTTCTTTGAGTAAATGAGCGGTATGTATATGTAAGTATCTACATATCTATGTGTGCAAAAACTTAACAATTAACAAAAACAAAATCACTTTGAAGTTCATTTATTATAATAATTATTATTAATTAATACGAATTTTTAATTAATATTTATGATTAATTTCAGAGAGTATACAAAAGACTGTTAGTTGTTGAGATCTGAATATAAAAGTTATAGTGTTTTCACACTGAAAGTTAAAACGTTAACGTTAAAACCATAAACAGCTGATTTTGCATTCACACTGCAAGTTTGTTAAATTCTAACTCACAGACTGTCTAATAAATTTGCTCAAAATAAAATAATCTCCTGCAGAAATGCGTGTGTTTTTTTGACAAACTGTACAACAACTGTTTTTGTTTGTATGAAGAACTCTGAAATTTTACAATGCGTTGTAAAATGGAAATTATTGTAAATTTTGTAAATAAATATTTTAAAATTATGGAACTAGTGATACAAAGTGAAGAAGTGCTTGGAAATCAAGTTAAAAAATACACAAATACATCACAAAATAAAACTTTTTTATCGGCGGATCGATATACATATTTCCACTTCCCAGAGGTCAATAAAAATATTTTCGTTGTTTTCCTTCCAAAACTCTTATTTTTTCATAATTTTTTGATTATTGTTGCTGCTGCATCCATTTTTAAGTTGAAAATCTTTCAAGCGACATCTATTATTATTCATTGGCATAAACATTATCAGCTGCTTTCGGTCATTTTAGCTTGGCAGCACTGAATTTAGCAAAGCGAAAACAAGGTTGCATTTTATAAAACCAACTTAAAACCAATTCAAAAATGGTTAAGTTGGTTTTAACAAAAATAACTTGTATGGTAAAACCAGATTTTTAACGTTAAAACCAACTTTTATTAAAACCATGTTAGTGTGAAAACACTATTAGATTTAGGATATTATTTCCCATCCTTTGTTTTGATTCGAATGAAGACAGTCCAAGCAAAGAGTATGTTCCTCTGTTACGTTTTTATTATATTTTGGGACGAAAATACCCTTTCGACATTTGCAGATGAATATGGAATAGATAATATTCCTCTAGCATTTACTTCATTTTTCATTTATAATACTCGTACCTTCGAGCAAAATCTACATACATACTCAGCAAAAAAAAATTAAAGTAGTTGAAAGAGCTTGTCTTTTTCACTCCTTTGTAATCATTACATGAAGTGAATTCATGTTTAACGCTTTCAAAATGTGAATAAATTCGTCATTATTCAAATTATGAAAATTAGCATCCAAAAATTAGACAACATGCAGGGGTTCATCACCGACTTATAATAGATATATTTATTTTTTAACCAAAAAAAGTCTTCGAATCAGAAAATATGCATTGAATCAACCCATTAATTTTAATGAAGATCAGTTTATATAAATTCCTGCACAAAAACAATTTTTGTTGTTGCAATTTTTTAAAATTCTGCTTTGAAATTGCATAAGTGTATATTAAAAAATTCTATTTCACAACAAATTTGCTTGATAAATAACAATTATTTTTAATTTTTGTTACATTTTGTGTTTTTCATACAACTGAACAAATAAAATAAAATAAAACGTCAAATACACCTACAAACTTTAAAATAACAATTGCGAATTGCAAAACAAAAGAGAATTGGTGAACACATGAAACTGTGTACCCCTCCCCAATCTTCTCACTCATCTCACCAATAAACTCAACAAAAATTGCAAGTCTGGACGAGGACTAAGTTTCTCTTTTTGACTTTCAAATAGTTCTAAAAAGAAAGTACAATTGTACCAAATTTTCCATCCCTGGGTTATAAGAAAACCAACGAAAATTCACATTTGTAGTCTAGAATTTAGTTAAGAAAATAGAAAATTCTACGCAAAGTAAATAAACATGCTACAGAAATAGAATTTTTACCAAAAATTCTAAATTTCACCAAAGGTTTTCGGAATTTTGAAAATAAAAGAGAATGAAATATAAAATTAAAAACTATTAAAAAATAAAGATAATAAACACAAATTCACTAAATATTTAGACAAACAGGAAAAGTCAGCACTTTTCTGAAAAATCTAAATTATATGTATTTAAAAACAATTGTCTTTACCACAAAAAATTTCATCGCAAACGCATTAATTTTACCAAACAATCGAAGATTCACGAAAATTTATTTATGGATGGCAACCGAACTTCAGTTGCCTTGTTAATTGGCAAAGCAACGAATTATTTATGTCAACTTTATCCTGTTGCCCAAAAGTTATCGAAAATACGATTATAACACATTAAAAATAATGTCAAGAAAGCGTCAAAATATAAAATGTAAAAATGCTAAAAAGTTTTAAGTAAAAATTTTTAAAACAGACATATAATGATTGTATGTACATTTAAGGGGTAATTCAAATCCTTTAGAATTACCGTTTCTACAGTATGTAAATATTATGGATTAAAATAGTTTTCCACTTCTTCTCACTAAATTTATGTCAAGAAACTTTACCTAAATTTATTTATTTTTTTAATTTTACATTCCTTCAATAGCCTGTCCGAGTTATCGGAAGCCTAAGTCTATACATTAGGAGCAGCGGCTGGTATGGCCGTTAGCCTCCCTCTATATCATGTGTATGTGCTAGACCATTGATGTCAGTTTCATAGCACAATTGTGTAATCTAAAATCACACACATTCTTATTCTCTTTCATTTAGTCATCAATGAAACAGCGACGAAAACACACGCGTAGCGGGTGTATCCAATTCTTTATGCATACAGTTAAAGAAAAAAAGTATGCGAAAAATATTCTATGATCACCAATGCTTTCCGCATTCAATTCAATGTGTTTTATGTTATAAAAATTTTAAGGAAAGAAATGACTTTTTTTTGGAGCATCTTCACTAAATTGTACTTTCTGTTTAAGCTTTAAATACTAATAACTCCGAAAATATGGGCTGCAGCGATTTTTTTTTATGAAATTTTTTTCTTAATTTTCTGATTACTATCGTATAAGCTATTTAAAAATTTATTTTTGGAGATTTTTCAGAATTTCCTATGAAAAATTCAGACCCCCATAACTCGGAAAATATGGATCGCCGCTAACTTTTCAACTTCAGAGACGAATGAGACAACTTTTCTCACACATACAACTATAGATTTATTTTTATCATCACTGATCTATATCCTCCCTATATTCCCTGTCTCCCCTTATTCTACTACTTTCAACTTACAGGTAGCACACATTGATCATCGTATTGGACCCAAGTGAGCTGGACCCCTAAATTTCATTCCCTAACCTAACCTACCTTAAAAACTATGCAACTAAAAATTTGTGGTTGCCATTGCAATTCAGCAACTAAAATTCACAGCTGTTGGTAGTGAGTTGCTATATGTAGTGACATTTTGGAAGCTGTAAAAATAACTACAGCTCGGTTGTCACTAGTGTTTTTCATACGGGATTTCCCGGGAAAATTCCAATTTGTGCAGGAATTCCCGCGATTTTTTTGTTATTTATTATGACAACTTTAGTTTGTATGTACACATTCCTTGATGAGTGTAGTTATTTACTTTATGAATGCGATGGTACAATAATAAGGTGATGGATGGCACTAGCACAATAGCTAAGGCTTTACAACAACTAAGACCGAGCTTACTACATCTGGCACACATGCGCTCTAAGGCTAAGAGGCCTTTATTTGAAAAAATTTAATTCTACAACAATTCATAAAAGTAATAACAGAAATGCTCAAAGAAATAAAAGAAAAATTACAAATAATTACAGATTCTCTTTGATACAGAGTATGATTAACAGCATTAACAGCTTATTCTGTTCCAAAGAAAATCGAGCCATAAGTTTAATCTCGCACCCAAGAATTGGCCTTAAAGAGTTTAGAAATCATGACTGAAATCATGAAACAGTTTTTCATTAGTTATTAGTGGTTACGCTTTTTTGGGCATATGACACACATGAAATGTTAGGTGTTAACTCAAGTGCCTATCGCACTTGCACGTATTATTTGAATTTTTCACATGTATTAATACAAAGTATAATAGTCTAAACAGCGATTTAACAATGAAATTATAGGTATTTCATATATTTCATACACATTTTATGTTTGAAAATAATTAATAAAAATTGTCTATGCGTAAAAGGACGAAATTATATTTTACTGGAATAAATTGCTAAGAACATACATAGTACATAGTTATGAAAAACAACACGAAAAAAGCTCCCCACAACATAAGAAGACTTTTTCAATTACTTCGCTAGGGAAACTCAAGCTGCTGGAAACATCCATTAATGATTGTAATGAAAAGGAATATGTAACTAATTTAATTAACAATCTCCTTGTAAGATGAGTCATTAATAATGACGCAATTCTGTTTACCACTAATGTTAAATCGCAGCCATAAGAGCAATATATGGACATCGAGACGTCAAGAAAGGATTGAGTGACTTTATAATACCTGGGATTCTTGACAAATTTGGCATGTCATTGTTTGTGTATAAATAAATGTTTAAAAAAATAAAGCTGCATGCTCACAAAATCCAATCGGTAGGAGAATTAAAGCATCAAGCAATCGAGTTCTATTCGACGTTTCATCTCATTTTCATCTTTGCTAGAATTTACATGCATCAGTTTTTGTTGCTCAAGTTTGTATGAGAGAGATACGAAAGAAATATAGTATATCGTTTGTATACCGATTTTTTGCTTTACCATTATAAAATGAAAGGTTGAGCAAACAAAAAAAATCTGACTCAACGGACAGCAGATATAACGAATCCGAAATGCTCGCATCAGAAATAAAATTTGACAATAAAAAAACATTTTTAGTTTGGTTTTCCAAAAAAAAATATATGTATATAAAGAAATAACCTTTCTGAAAATTATCTCAACTAATTTCCCAAGTTAAATATAACAAAATACTACTAAGGGCCATTATTACAACTTAAAGTTAGTTAAAAGTAGGATTTTGTAAGATGTATAAAGCGCTATTCATTAATATAAATTTAATTTAACTTACCAGGAGGGATACATTTGCCTTTACCTTAGCGCTTACTTTAGGTTAAGCTAAGGGCCCGATTACGGTTTACAACAGTTGTAATTTAAGTGTTGTACTTTTGAAAAAGCGATTATGGTTTACAACTGTTGTCAGCACTGTTGTATAAAGAGTTGTCTATGTAAATTTCTACTGATTACGGTTTACAACATGTGTATTTATGTGTTGTCAGCACTGTCAAAATCTAACAACAGCTCATTAGCTGTTGTTTTATTAACGTTACAAGTTGAAAAACGAAAATGGAGAAAAATTTGTGAGTATACATACAAAATTTGTTTTGCAAAACATAAAAAATAACTAATTGTTAATATTTTTAGCAAAATTACAAACAAAAAACAAATGGAAAAGCTGGTTGAGCTTATTAAAATTAATCCAGATATTGGCCGAGGCAAGTTACCATTTGGATGCAACAAAATGCAGCTCAAGGACAAGTGGGATCAATTTGCAGAGCAATTAAATAGCTTGGGACCGCCAATTAAAAATACCAACGAATGGCAAAGAGTTATTAGCAAATGTACTATCTAATTTATATTATTTTAAAACTATTTTATTTATTTATCATAGGTATGGACTCACTATAAAGCCAATTTAAAAAGAAAATTGGCTGTAAACAAAAGAATTTTTCAAGCTACTGGTGGTGGTCCGTCCACAGAAGTAAGCTTGAACACATTGGAACAGACCACTGTGGAACTTGTGTCAATGCAAACACAAGTAAACTCAAATGGCTCTGCAATGAGTTTGTTAAATGAAGATTCCGATGAAGCAGAATCAACGCTTAGACCTGCGGAGCCTTCACCGAATGTTGAATCTACACAACCACAATTGCCAAAAAACCGCAGACCATCAAAGAATAAGCTAGAGGACGAACGCTTGCAAGTACTAAAAACTCAAGCAAAAAATCAGGAGGAAATCTTAAGGGCGTTATTTGAACTGTCGCGAATTCTTTTCCGGAAACGTGCCATGTGTGTTCTTTTATTGCTCTCATTATCATCATCATCAAAATATAGATCAACGTTAATATCCATAATTTTTAATACCTTTTTAATTCAATACTGTTTTATTTATTTCTGACAAAGTATACACTTTTTTCAATTTCTTTTTTGAACTTGACAGTTTTTGGTAACCAGATATCCATTTTTACGGAAAAATCTACTACAATTAAAATGCAACTCTGTGACATACACAACACCTAGATGTTGTAAACCATAATCGATAAAAGGATTAATGTTGAGTTGTAGCAGAAACAACACAACACTTGTGTGTTGTAAACCATAATCGGGGCATAAAATTGTACTGATGGAAAACTTTTTATGCGTCTGATAAAATCATATTTTAACTAACTTTAAGTTGTAATAATGGCCCTAAGAGAAATTAATTTATTTGTTACAACTTCCCCACTACTTCATATTGGCGCTATTGCACCACTACTTTTTTTTTTTTTTTTTTTTTAAAGAGAAGTAACACTCAGGCAATTAATGCCTAACTACTATTACTAGGTGTTACCTTCTTTAGGAAAGGGATAGTGAGAGAGAAGACAGGTGGTGAAGGAACAGATAGAGGAAAGCTTCATTCTTTTACAACTCTGCTTTTTCGCACGTTTTTAATAATGCAATGTTGCAGCGCCTCTCTGATGTTAAATGAGGCGTATTAATTTTTTGAAGCTGTGTCTTGTAGCCATTTTATTGATTATTTTACTTCGCCAATGATTTTGCTACACAACGAAGGAGGGCGCTCTGATGTTACATTAGGATTAGTATCTGCTGAAGTCGGTATAGTTCAGTGACCAGTGACTATGCCTTCATCACTTGAACTTTCCTACAACAACTGACACAAAGGGACACTAATGCACATCAGAAAAATGCGTGGTGTTGTTATTTAATGACTGTCGGATACAGGGATTGAACCCAGGACCTTCGGTTTTGTAGTCAACGTGCTAACTACTTCAGCCAACGCCACCCTCAATGATGTCAATTGTTTGCTTGCTTGACATGTAAGTACTCGTATGTAATTTTTCATTCTATTCCTTACAACCAAAACATTCAGTCATCATTTTATAACTTATTAATTATATGTAATTTTAATTATAATATTGTAATAAATAGTTTAATATTGGAAAAAGGCGTATATTTATTTATTCAAAGATACAACATTGTTCCTAGTATTTAAGAAGATATTTGACAATAATTAGTTTATCAGCAAAAAATTAGAAAGAAAATTTGATTTTGGACCATTGTGCATATACTTTACTTTACTTTAGATGGCTATTACAACCGAGAGTTGGTTTCAGCCGGAAGTAAAATAGATCGCCAGCTATTTCTGTCTTCTGTATGCTAGCGCCAGTTGAATATACTAAATGCTGTTAGGTTTTGTTGCACCTGGTCGTTCCAACGGAGATTGGGTCACCCTTTTCTACGTTGCCCACCGATGGGTTCTTCCTTGTATGCTTTATGGGCTGGAACATTATTTTCCATTCGCAAAGTGTGTTCAAGACAACAGAGTCGTTGTATGAGCATAAAGCTCATACAGCTCGTGATTCATTCTAATCCGGAATTTATCTTCAACGCGTGGAGGGGCGTAAATCTTGCGGAGGATCTTTCTCTTGGACACTGCGAGCAATGTCTCATCGGATCTTTTTAATGTCCATGATTCAGCATCATAAGTAGAACGGCTATAATGACTGATTTGTAGAGTGTTATTTTTGATTACCAAGCCCGAAGTAGAATCTGTTGGCCGGAAATAAAGTACTTCATATTGTCCTTGTTCACCTTGATGATGTTTCGAGCAAGCTGATTAGGATGTGACTCGAATTTTGTATTGTAAATATTTGCCTACGTATTTTGCATTTCTTCAGCCACTTGTGGCATATTTAAATCACGATGTAAATTTGCGTTTTGTATGGAGCCGATGTTGTTAACCGTAAAATGTTGTTTTGCCTTCGTTGGATTTTCTCTAGATTTGAAGCTAAAGCAGCGCCCCACACCTGAATTCCGTAGCACCATATAGGTTTTAAAAGCTACTTGTATCTCAAAAGTTTAGAATCTAGACTGAGGATTGAATTTCTACCAATCAGTCAATGTACCTGAGTTAATTTTAATTTCATTTGTGTTAGCTTACAGTCAATGTGGTGTTTCGTTGTAAGCCGTTCATTAAGGCGTATACCAAGGTATTTCACCTGTGACGGTTGCGGAACAACTTGATTGTTGATTCGAAGAGGGAAAAAAGTATCTCTTCGTACGAAACGAACTTTTGTTCGTTTACTTTTATTCTCCATAAGTTCAACCATAGTTCCAGGAGGTTACATATTAACCTGAATATATCGGGATGCCTCGTGAGGGTTTTCGTGCACACTGAGGCAGGCTGTATCATCGGCAAATGTAGAAGTGTGGATATTACTGCTCGCATGCATATCACAGGTATAAATCAAATACAAAACTAGCCCTTGAGGCACACCGGATGAGATAGTTTCGGGGGTAGTCATAAAGTCTCCTCCCACAACAGTGAAGTTCCGGGCAAGAATGTAACTTTTCAAAAGATGTAGAATGTTTATTGATTGTATGTCTACAATTTTAAAATTAGGCCTTCATGCCACACTTTATCAAATACCTGAGAAACGTCAATAAACAGGCCAGAAAACTAATTCTATTCTTCAAATGTTCTTCTTATAAATTTATTCAATCTATGAGTTTGTTCAATTGTGCTATGCTGACTTCTAAAACCAATTTGATGGTCCGGTATACACCCATTATCAGTTACAATTGGGGACAATTTTGTCATGAGAATCTTTTTGAAGAAACAGTAAACTTATTGGCCTATATGAGTCAGCCTTGGTAAGATATTTTCCCGGCTTTGGAATCAATTTGACCTTGGCAAGCTTCCAGTGGTGTTGATAATACTCCAGTCGTAAAATGGCATTAAAAATTAATAACAAGATTCTAATTGCAATTACGAGACAACTTCATCAGCATCTGGTTACTAATTCCATCAATACCCGGAGCTTTCTTCGGCTTGAGTTCAGCAATTAGATTTGGTACTTCACGCATCTTAAACCTTAAGGACGAGGGGGTGAGAAACTACACTCGGCAAATCAACAACACCAGTACATGTGTTTGGGTTAAATACGTATTTGAAATGATCAGCAAATGTTAACTTTTTCAGTATCGCTTCTTGCCCAATCTCCGGTAGAAGTGCGTAGAGGTGGTTTGAACTCAACGAGTCTTTTAAGCTTTCCAGCAGCATGCCACAATATGTAATTAGATGCTGGTGTGACATCGAGACCTTCTAGATAGTTTTTAAGAGATGCAGTTTTTTCAGATGCCAGCAACTCTTGTAGTTGTTTAGCGCCCTCTTAAATCTGATTTTATGTTGGGGTGATCTGTGCTGTTGCCATTCCCTTCTAGCTCTTCTTTGTTCACATACGAACTTTCAATATCCGTAGAATACATTCTATGAAACCCAGACTGAGGATGAGAGGTAGTGGCAGGTTCAGCAGCCAGTTTAATATTTTTGTTAAGGTTGGCAATGTCATCGGGTGTTCTTAGCGTAATGTTTTCCGTGCAATTACTACTAAGATATTTTTTGAATCCCAGCCAATTAGCACTTCTCAGTGGGCTACAGATTGTAACGATCGTGGGAGAGTGATCGGACGGGAAATCCAGGGAAGCTTTAACGTGAATTTATTCCCTAGAATTATTTTTCATGACGCCAAAATCTATAATATCCGTATGTCAGTAGGCCAGTAAGTGAGCTCCCCACTAGAAATAACGTCCAGCCCATTTTTGTAATTGTGTTGAACAACGCTCGACCTCTGAGTGTGATAAGACGCGAACCCCAGAACGTATGTTTTGCATTGTAGTCGCCAGCTGCTACGAAACAAGGTCCAAGGTAGAAATCCTCGTATTGATCCTCAGTGATTGAGAATCTGTGAGGTGAGTAAATTGATGATATCACGAAATTTGTTGCTTGTAGATTTCTTCTTTCCGAATTTTGTCATTAAAATCAATAAGGACATTTTTGATGTTGTATTTCGGACAGCGGTCATATAATCCATCGAGGCGATCGTAGAAGCGGTCCTTGGCACCATCATCTTTATCTTCAGTCGTAGCAGGAGCACAAATAAGGCTAATATTAACAAATTAAGCATTAATGCGGATTGCGGCAAGCCCATTGTGCACATACCATTGCTAAAAAATAGTTTTTAAATTATTTCTTTGACACAAACAAGTTTCCTATTTTTGCTTAATCTTTCTTATTGTATGATTTTCTAAAACAAAACGTCAAGTTATAATTTACGTAAATACATACATACATACACATGTACACATATTGAAAAACAAACATAAAATTTAAAAGATTGTTGTTACTTGACATTGATTTGACTGTTATAAACAATAGCATTTGTGTGAAAAACTAATTGTTGGATTTTGTTTCTGTTTTCAATACATTTATGTATGTATGTATGTACTACAGGTCTGCACAGATATAACGGTTTGCATTAGTTTTACGTGGGTTGGTTCTGGTATGTACAGATACTGTATGTTATTCAGAGTTTCTGTTACTACGTTTATACGCGCACTATTTGCAAATAAAATTATTTGCAAATAAATTAACTCACTGTTTATACCGCATAGCAAAAGTACACAAACTTGGTAGCACTTCTATAGAAAGCTTACTTATGTTGAGAAAAAAATTGTGTAAATGCACAAAATATCAAATAATTATTTGTTTTAATTGTCATTATTTGCTTCTATCAATGTTTTTTGTTGCAGTATTTGCCCATTTATTATTTTTGTTATCAAACATTTGTAAGCAGTGATGCCAATTTAGCGCGTTTCGCGCTAGATTTAGCGCGTTTTAACAACGCCAAACGCGCTTTTTTCGTCTTAGCGCGTTTAATAAAAAAAGCGCTAACTTAGAGCATTTTGGATAAAGTCAATAACATAATTTCAGTTAAATGTTTTTCTTTTTTGTATAAATTTACCAATTTTCTAGTGTCCAAAACTCTGATAAAAAATTGTTTAATTTCGTTAATGAGTCAGATGTTGCAAATAAAATTCCCTTGCCTGTGATTAGAATTAAAAACGCATTTTAATACTGTAAATGGCAAATATCTTTAAATTTCACAACTACAAATATGTAGTCGTACTCGTGACGAAAAAAATGTATATAACTTATCAAGCATCTATTATAGCTGAAGTACAAAAATCATTTGAATCGCAAGAATATTCGACATTTTATACGAGTATGTTGTTACTCGTACAAAGTTTGTTAAAGAAAATTAAAATAAAATCTAAGGATTTCGATTATTTGGTGCTGTATTAAATTATTTTAGTTATTTAGGATATAATTTCGAAGAAACAATATTAACTCTTACATACATCGACTTTTATTAAAATTTAATATAGCGTGCAGAAAAATAGCGCGTTTTGGCTATAAAAAGTTGTCAATGCTGTAACTCAGCGCATTCTAGCGCGTTTTGAGAAGGTGAATAGCGCGTTTGGGTTGTAAAAAGTTGGCATCACTGTTTGTAGGCGTGGCAACCTCAAGCATTTTATTTGCAAATAGTGCGTTAATCGTGAATAGTTTTCTGAATTAGTAAGTCAGTATACAGTATCTGTACATACCAGAACCAACACACGTAAAACTGGTGCAAACAGTTACATCTGTGCAGACCTATAGTATTTACATATCCTGCAGTAAAACTGTGGCCAAGTGTCTTTATGTCAACACTAAAATTCTAGTAGTAGTTACATTGTCTACGATTTCTCTTCTATCCGTCAGTATAAAAGAAACAGAGCAAACAGATGTGGTGTATTTCTGGTGGATTTTGCAAAAACTTGTCAATATACATATGTAAGTAACTTGAATATACGTAAGGTATAGAAATGTAACAGCAAATGTCTGGTTGGTATGTTTCCATAAGAACTATGTAGTCACTACTTAGTCAATTGGTTTAGTGTTAATAGTAGATTTTCAATGACAAGCACATGCTAAATGTCTACAGCAGAAAGTATTGTATGGGGAATAATTAGGGAGTAGTAGTGGTGACAAAGTCAAAAGCGATTCAGTACATTTTCACCATCGACCTTTCCTTCAGGGTATGTACACATGAGACATAGATGTGAACTTACAGATGTTCATACATACATACATACATATGTACTTGTGTATCTATGTAGCATATGCTTAAATAAGTAAAATAAGTACGGGTAGCCCTCCAATATCGAGGTAAATATGTTCCAAAAAAAGTCACGTGTTGAAAAATTTGACATGTACTGAATGTAGCCCAACTCGCGTTTTTTTTTTATAAATTTCTCACTTTTATTGCTTGAAAGTATGCAACATTGTTAAAATTCCGTGCGAAAAAAGCACTGCTCATGTTGTTTCGCAGCTAAACTAAAATGATGCCAGATTAATTTTGCATGGAAAGACATGATTTTCCGTGTTTTTCACACCAAGAACAGAGTACTACTCTTGCGAATTTATTTCGCAAATATTTCATACCAAATACTTTTATATGTAGTTTGACAGCATTTCGCACGAAATTGTGAACAGAGTACCAGGCTTTATGTTGTATACAAAGCTAAGCAGCTTTTATTAAGTAAAAGATTTTGATTATATTCAAACAAGGAATAAGGAAATTTAACATCAATTCAATTTTCGACGTACCGGACACAAAACAACAGAAACATGTTGTGTTCGGAAATCGCCACACTCATATCCATTATCAGTACTCTTATACTTTTATTTAACATGATCATAAGCAAATTCCACAACTCCAATTTGCTTTAATCTTCTGTCATATGAATAATTAAATCTAAATTTTTGTTAAACAAAATCCTTCGCATTCCTTTTCCTCGGTATACAAACACGGCTGCTTTACATGACAAATTTGGGAAATTAATTATTATGAAAATTATGTTTTATAAATATAGATTTTCTTTTTAACTGTATCCCAAGGCCCAGCAATTAACATCAATTACCGCAAACAAATTTATTTTAGCGTTAAAGAAGTGCTGTGTTACAAGGAGGAGGAGGAGCAGCAGTTTTCAATTTGTGTTAGAGTGAAAACTGGACCTGCAAAACTATCGATAGTCGACCCACTCGATAGTTTCGATAGGTTGATGTAAAACTATCGATTGTATCGAATGGTTTTATAAATTTTGCAATACAAAAACGACATTTAGTATAGTTAATGGGCCTCATCGTGGGTGGCGTATTTCGACTTCGACTACTACAGTTTTGTCCTAGAATTAAGAAAAAATGTTGCCGTTTTCTTTAATCTATTACTCAAACGTCATATTAAGAGTCAAAATACGCCAACAACGATAAGGGGGAATATCTTTCATTGGCTCGAAAAAACTGCGGAGTCCTCAACATTTTCATTGATATATAAAAATAATAACAGCAAAAAACAATAAAATCAAATAAAAATCGTATTGAATTAATAAGAAACATTAACTATGCTCTAGTCATGTTGGAATTTGTTATTTCAATATGGAAAAATATTAATTTACAGCATTAATTTATTAATTTTATTTATTAACCCCCGACCAAAAAAGGGGTGATAAAATTTTGTAGTGTATGTCTGTGTATCTGTTTATCTTTGTTTTTGTCCGTGCCTACGTACAGGCCAAACGGCTGGACCGATTTTGATTTAGTTTTTTCTGTTCGAAAGGTGACTTGATCGGGAAGGTTCTTAACTATGTTTGAAAAATATCGAAGAAGATATCACATCTTTTCTAGATATATCGGGGGTTTTTTAAATTTTTAATTTTTGTTATTTTTAAGTATCTGCATATACATTTTCTATTATATTGAAAATTATTGAATTAATGTGACGCGTTCTTATTTTTAAGTTTCAGATTTTCTCTGAGTGTAGGTATCTAAGCATAATTAAAAAATATGTGTAGAGAAACATGATTACGTATGTATAACATATAACAGGAGATTTGGCAAAATAAATCGGAGACGATTGGAGGCCGCCGCGACGTCAGTACCACTGAAATTTATCTTTGTGTCCGAACACGCTGAATTTATGAAGATACTTTTGGCTAATATTTATTGAATAACACTTCGAGTTATAATAAATTTATATACATATGTATTCAAGTACAAGAAACTGCAGATAATTTGCTTTAAAGCTGCCATCGGCTACTGTTTATCGACTTCGATTTTTACTCATTTAATTACTTGCTTTTTTTCTCTATAGTATCGATAGTGAATAAAACTATCGATATTTAATTTAAAATAAAGCTATCGATACTATCGATAGGTTTGCAGATCTAGTGAAAACGCGTTGAGGAAAACCCTGTTATGGGAGGGTTACCTGCACATAAATTAGCAGCTGTTGCCGTGTTTTAGAAAACTATGCTCATATTTCTTCAGTTCCTTAAGTTTTTTGTTTAATAAATTATTTTTTTGTCTACAACAAAATATTAAATTCTTTTGTAACGTTAAACAGTTGCTTAAATGGTTACAAGTTTTTTTTAATTAAATACAAGTTTTATAATTATTAATGTAATTGTATTCCAAGTATTAAACAATATTTGCTGAATAAAATATTATACAAATTTCATATTTATTTCGTATGTACGAGTAGTATGTGTATATGTAATCGTATAATAAAGGGTGTTTTTTTAGAGGTGTAGAACTTCGAATTGAAATAAAACACAAGAAAATCGTTTTAATGTCCATCAATTTGGCTTTATTGGAAGGATAATTTTATGCCATTAATGTTTAAATATGATTTCGGGCATGTGGCCGCCGCGGCTGGCTCGAATAAAGCCAATTCTACAGGTCCAATTTTCAACCACTTTTTCGAGCATATGGAGCCGTATGTTGGCAATAACGCCACGAATGTTGGCTTCCAAGTCCCCTAACGTTTCTGGTTTGTTGGCGTAGACGAGCGACTTCACACATCCCCAAAGAAAATAATCCAATGGTGTCAAATCACACGACCTTGGTGGCCAATTGACAGGTCCATTCCGCGAAATTATGCGCTCATCGAATGTTTCCTTCAATAAATCGATTGTGACGTGCGCTGTGTGGCATGTAGCGCCGTCTTGTTGGAACCACAACTCATCCACATTCAAAATCTTCAAAATCTTCCATAAAGTTGATGGACAAAGCTCCAATTGCTGTGCACGGTGGCGAATCGATTCATTCGGGTCCTCTTCAACACTTTGCTCTACAGCGGCAATTGTTTCTTCGGTGCGCACTCTTCGACGTCTCTGCGGATGCGTATTATCACATAGAGTAAACGTAGTGCAAAAACGATCCATGGTTAACCGAATTAATTGCTCTGATGGACGATTATGTCGACCATAAAATGGACGGAGCTTGCGGTAAACTTCGCGAACTGAACCATTATTTTCGAAATAAATTTGCACGATTTGCAAGCGTTGTTCTTTTGTCAACCTGTTCATGATGAAATGGCAAACCAAACTAAATATTAATCACTTGACAGCTGACAAAATGGCCGCCAGTTAAAAAAGTGATGCCAACTTAAAGTTATATACCTCAATAAAAAACACCCTTTATATCTTGTATAAATTTTTTAGTTTGCTTATTTTGCTTTCTATTTATCGAGATAATAAAAATAAAACAATATTAAGTAATATAACTTTAGAAAAATATTAAACAGATATGGGTATAAAAAATATAAATTGTATGTATAATACACCCATTATATTTGCAAAATGTTGATAACAAAGAATATAAATTAATTACACGGTGTTACAGTGAAAAAAAAAACTTGGAAAACGACCTAGCGTGAGTTGTAGGTATTGTTGAGTACATTAGGGGCTATCCATATATTACGTAACGCTGTTTTCCTCGATTTAGTACCAGATCGTAACAAAACTATGAACAATTTTTTTTTATTTAATTTTGCAGAATAAAATAGACCCCCAATTAAATGTCTATAAATTCGTATTCGCGAATATCATTTTAAATATTCGAATTCGAATTCTCGAATATCAAAAATTGACATCCAGCACATGTATGTATGTATTAGTGATGCACGAATATTCGTATTCGTATTCAAATTGTCGAATATTCAGCCGTTTTTAGATATATCTATCCGTATTCGTATTCGCCAAATTCAGGCGAATTCGAATATAAATATTTTTCCAAAAAAAAAATTAAATAAATAAATGCATAAATCCTAAACGAAATTTAAATAAATGGCTAAAAATATTAGTTTGTACAAATCCATTAAATTTTTTATAGAAATTTGTGCTTTGTATCATTTTCAAATATTGTTTAATGACGATCATTAAAATTTTTAGTTTTTATTAACTTTAACTCCAACAGGAGTATGAAGTCCTTTTTCTTAACAATTTTTAAATATTTCATATTGCAAGCGTAAATACAATTCTAATCTAATTTAAAATTTCAGATGCTGAGTAGTTGCAAACAACTGTTGATACTGTACAAATGACGCAAGTATGTGACATAAAAACAAGCATAACGGTCTTTTATATTCTTCAAGAAGAATGTATTGCAAAAGAAATTGTTGAGGTCATTATAGATTTCTTCAATTAACTGGTTTATAAAAAAGCAAAAGAGTTTTTATAATTTTGAGTTGTGACTCTTTATGATTTCGTGTGCGATATAATATTCGTATTCGTATTCGCGAATATCGTTTCAAATATTCGTATTCGTATGCGTATTCGCGAATATCAAAAATTGACATTCGTTACATCACTAGTATGTATACATACATAATATAGATATTTAGGGAAGACGTATGATCAATTAAATAAACTAGTGTTCGCCCAGTGGTTGAAAATCAACCATTAACGCACAGAGGTGGAGAATAGAATGAAAATATTTAAAGTTTGATGAATTTAAAACACAATTTAAAAACTATATTCAAATATACATATTATAGACTCCAGGGTAAACCACTCTCTTAAACCACTTTCTTAACTACTAAATACGAATTTAAAATTTCATTTATCGGCATAAATAAGAATAGATTTTAAGCAAACTATTTAGAAAAAGTTGTTCACTTTTTGAACTAAATGTAATTAGATATTTGCTCCTAGTGCTTTCACTTCATATTCATTATTATTGCCCAAAACAAAAATATTCGTTTATTTTTTCATTAAACGCTTTTTCTCTAAAATTTTAGACTCCCCATTAAAACATTTGTTACAAATAATGTTTCTATTCCCTATTCTTTGAGAAAGACCCCATATGTATGTAGGAATTTGCTAGACTAATAATATAAACATTCCATTATATTCCAACATTCCAGTATGTTCAGTAATTTAAAGCACAGAAAAAATAATGAAAACAATGAACAAAAACAAAACGCACACAAAATAAACCAACAATAAAAAACTTACTTTGTGCTGTAGGTGAATTTAACTTTAATCAAAGTTATTAACAGGGAAACCGCAAATATGCAATTGCATGTTTTTTCTTGTATCACGTATTAATGCGGGGACAAGATATTTATCCGTTTCAGAACTTTTAATGAATTTTGGCATCGATTTGTTAGTGCATATTTTTGCATATTTTACCCTTTGAAGCATGTTTATGCATATATCGGTTTTACACGCATATTTTTAGCATATTTTCGAATTTTTAGAGCATAATTTACGCTTTTAGGGCATATTTTCATGCTTTATAGAATATATTTTATTTCAACCCGCTTGACACCACCATCCTTTAAAAAAACTCTCCATTCCGAAAAAAAAAATTTATGAAATTTTTTTTAGCAACGCATTAAAATTTCATTTTCGAAATAAAAATTTAAGTTTTAAAGAAATTTTTTTCCTGTGCTATCTGGGTTAATATGCTTACAAATTATTTTTAATTTTCGCCATCTAAATCTCTGTTCCAATGTTCCATGTAGTGTATAATTTTTTTTATATATAACGCAGTTTTACGGACGTTAGTTGCAATACAAATTTAGCTGTGTGTGATTTACTCTGCCCCGAAAAGACCTTGAAGGAACATTGTAAATGTATGAAAGTTCATTAAGACGTGACAGAAAAGATTTTTATTTGAAATTCTAGGTCAATATTTTGTTATTTATTTCAATAAAAAATATAAATTAAAATCTTGTCTTATTTATCCAAAATACAGTTCCAAAGCCTTAATTCTGATATCGTAATGTTTTGAAATTAAAGTTAAATTCTTATGCATCCAATAAAAATTAATTTGTTTTAGTAAAAAAATTTTATAGTAATTTTGTTTTAACCTGCACTTCAAACCCAGTTATTCTTTGTTAATTATGTTTCCGTTTTTTGGTTATTTATTTTTTTCTTATTTTATATGCAAATGTTGTTGAATTTTTGATTAAAAAATATATTTTCATTTACAAATAAACTAATTTATTCTATTTTTAAGAGCATATTTTTTTACTTTTAAGCGCATATTTACAAGTTTTTAGTGCATATTGAATGCGCATAAAACACTTTTTTTAGAGCATATTTGTGGTTTCCCTGGTTATTAATAATCAAAAAAATATATTATTTTTAAGCATCTAAAGAAAAATAATACAGTACCACTCGTTATTTAAATGTCCAAATTTTATTAGTTTCAGCAATAATCGTTTAAGTACATAGAAAGATGGAAATAAGAATAGAACATAGCCACTCAAAATTTCATTTGCAAGCCCATGGGCTTGCGCAGTCGACGTTTTGGTGACACACGTATACTTCGTACAAAGTATGTGTGATGTTGTGTGTTTGGCTGTTTCGTCAGCTACTTCGGACCAGGGTTACCGTTCACCCGACTAAAGTCGCAATTTGACCCTTTTTTTGCGGTCTGCGACTTTTTGTGAGACTTTTTTTTGTCACCGACTTTTCCGACTTTTTTTAATTTTGTTGCGACTTTTTACCCTTTTTTGTGAAACTTCTCAAAAAACAGTTAATTTGCAGTAAATTAAAAGTTTTTTGATTATTTTTATCAAAAAAAAAAACGTCAAAATAACGTCGGCAAAATTTAAAAGCAATTCACAGATTATTGTTCATTTGGAAACACTTTTATCACTTTTTTGCAACATGCATGTCATGTATAAAGTGTATTCAGGAAATGTTTCATAAATTTTCAGTAGAAGTTACAAAGAATAGTTTTAGCTAAAATCTTCAGGGTACATGAAAACATGTACATACCCAGCAAAAAATTTCAAAAAAGGTAATCGGGTTTGGAATGAAGCATTTTTGGTGGAAGCTATTCCTTACTAGATTACCAACTTAATGATTTTAACAAGGCGTGAGACTAAAATAATCGGTTCTTGAGAAGTACTTACTTTTTTTGTTTAGCAACTTGTGCACGTAATCTATTTAATCTAAAATAATTACTCTCATCATTTAGCAACTTGTATATAATTTTTTAAAATTTTAGGTAATGTGATTTGTAAGCGATTAATGAAATTTGGTAATCAGAAAAGTAAGTCATGATATGGTAATGTGTAATTTTTTGCTGGGTACATATATAAGCATGTATAATGCAACTGCATGTGTTGTGAAATATGATAAAAATGGATTCTGCAATAATCTTTTTGTTTTGTTTCAATTGTTTTTTTGTTTTGTTATGCTTTTTATTAATAAAAAACGTTAAAAAAAGAGGTGCAACTTTTATTTTCTCAAACGACCTTTTGTGCGACTTTTCTAAAATTCCTAGCGGTAACCCTGCTTCGGACAAAGTGTGTGTGATGATGATGACTCGAACTGCAAAAAGAACAACAAACACACATAAAAAGCAGAAAGAACATACACATGCGCACAAAAGCGCTCAGTCACGTTTGGTGGGCTCTGGAATATAATGAATAAATCCCCAGCTAGCATTTGGGTGATCATTTTTGGCAGAAATATCTTATATGATTCTCTACAGATCGCTTTTGATGATTAAAAAGTGATTTATCACTTGGGCGATTGAAAGAGGATTCACTTATGATTCATCTATATGATCAAATAATGATTTCTTGAAAATAGAGCAACATCATGCAAAACGCAAAAAGGTGATTTAAATGATTTAATATGAAAATTGCTTAAAAATAATCAGCAAATCGTATCATAACTGATTCTTTGGTATGATTCATCTGTAGGGTACCATTTTCTCACAACGGGAGTATCATTTATGATCGAAAAATGAGCTCATATACGGTTATTTTTCCCGTCAAGCTGATTCGGAAACGATTGGATTATGATACAAAATGCTACCTGGGTCAAATACGTTTTTCCTTCTGAGTGTTTATGGAGTTGCCAAGCCAAGTTGTTGTAATTTTTTTTTTAGCAAATTAAGAGAGAAAGAGAAATCATGGCTTTATAATTGGCTAATATTCTTAACTGTTTTTAACTATGTTAGACACAAAAATGTAGAAGAAAAAATACATTCTGCACTGCTCCTATTGACAATTTATCTAACAAAAAAAAATCAAGCGAATACGTTGAGTTTAAGTCAGTTAAAATGGTTCTTAACTTTTTTCACTTGCCTATTTATATATAGATGATAATCAAATAAATGAGAAAAACATATGTATTTTTGTACGAAATTACTAAAATTTTTTCTGTTACGTAACATTTTCAAAGACCCCCTCCCCCCTAGAGCGTTACGTAATAAATTGCAGAAACAGTAGTTGAATAGGTGACACAGAGTCTTCTTTGTTAATTAGCCACATTGACCACAGCAGGCTACACTACTTCACGACTTCAAATGCCGTTAGCTGTCATTATAGCCTTATAGTCAACACTTTGCCTGCAGAAAATATGGTGACAATTAATCCAAACATACGAGTACTCATCCTATGACTTGAGAAAATGGTAGTGTGACCAAAAGTGGGGAATATGGTATGATGAAAAAATTAATATTCACCACCCAGCAAAAAAAGTGAGGAAAAAGAAGTAGAAAAAACACCACATCTACTTAATCAGAACACTTCAAATTTAGGTAAAATATCCATGAATTTTAAATTGACGTGTCATTGGAAGGAAGTGGTTTGCTTTTGACATTTTTTTAACTCAATAAAAATCGTGTTTTTGATAAATATAAAAATCTGAAATTTGGGTGAGAAAATAATTCAGTTCACAAAAGTAGTTAAAAAGTGCTTTTTATTCAGTGATTAACATCCCTTTTATAGGGTTTTCAAGGAAAAAAGATTAAATAATTTAATTTTTTGTTATTTTATTCCATTTTTATTTTTAATAATAAAAATTTTTGACTTGCAAAGTCTTAAATGTAATGAAAAAAACAATTGTATTTGGCTTAACCCAAAAAGTAATGAATTTGCTGCAAACAAAGTATTGATTTAAAATTCCATTTGATATGTGGTTAAAAATAACTTCTTTACAATATAATAATATACATTAGAAGTAATTTAAAAGTGGTTCGTAAGGAAGTACTCCTTTTATTTTTTGCTGGGCATTATTGTGTTGTATCGATTTGATATTTTATAAATTTAATTGGGACTTGGGCTAGTATTATACTAAACGGGACTGTACAAGTTCGAATTCATTGGATCTAAGATCGATCAAATATTATAAATATGTTATTTGTTCCCTCCAATGAGACCGCCAAGTCACTCTGGAACCAGTACCGTAACCATATTTAGATAGTAACCTAAGCTTAACTGGTATTAATACTTTTGAAATAGGAGTGTCTCTGTGGCTGAGTGGCTGAGTGGGTAGTGTGTAGGACTGCGTTTAGACACGAAAACATTTGGAAGGGAAACATTTAGTTTGGAAACAATTTACGGTTGGGGAAGAGAGAATCATTATTGTGTTCGGTAGTCTGCGACACGCTTTATTTTCATATTCTTTGCTACATATACACACATATACATATATACAAATATGCTTGCTATTATTCAATAATATTGGAATGTGTGAACGCGAAGGATACAACAAAAGAGCATTCCAGATGTTTTCCTTTTAAATGGTCGCCCGTCTAAACTCAGACTAAGCCCCTCCTGCCCGGATGTTGCCAGTTCGAAACCCAAAAATAAATAAATAAATATAATGGTATTTGTAACAATAAAAACTATATAAGTTATGAATTGTTACAGTTAAATGTCGAAATGACAGTGTATACAAAGTATCATTAACCCTATCCTAGGTCATCCCACGTAAAAGTCATTGGTCGGGTTCATGTGTAGTATTAGAACTTCGGCTGCCCCCTGTCACTTGGGGACCGATCAGGTGATTAGTCTGGTGTCGGTTCCGTTTCCTGCAGGGGATTTATTTATTTTATTTATTTTTAAAGCGGCAGCGATATATTGAAGTATATACGTGTATGTAGCGGTCGTCAGGATCCTTTGCTAAAACGTCGAGTTCGTCCCACGGGGTTAAAGGGATGATTTTGATGTGTGTGGAGTAGGCAATGGATTTTTTGTAATATATATGGCAGATGGTAAATTTTGAGCCTTCATTACCAAACATATATATGAGCAAATTGAAAAATGCAATGAATCAAACCAATTCACATATTCCATTTGCAATAAAGTTTCTTATATAAGGCAGACATCTACATCAACTGACACCACACACGGTGGACCAAAACACAGAAGAACGCTGATAAGGAAGGTTTAGTGGCCTTCGAAAACGGCTGGCTGTTCCGTTCAACTATGTGTTGTTGTCAGAATATTTACAACTAAATTGATGTTATTTGTTCATTAATAATTATCACATGTAATTTGGCTTAAAAAGCGTTACGAACAGTAGCCTAATTCAATTCATAAGAATTTAAGGAATAATTATTATTGTTAATATTGTAATAATATTATTGTTTTAAATAGGCACGAATTGTCTTCTTCATGTATATTTGAAGATACGAAATTACAATTATTTAAATATTTATACAAAATAAGAATAATTTATAATAATTATTTGCCACAATCCTATATAGTTGTATAAATTTTTGATGTGGGTAACAGTGTTCACGTCTTTGTCATTTTACTTTCTGAAAATATCAAAAATTTACTTTCTTGAAAAAATCGTTGAAAGCTGAGTAGAAATTAAAAACTATGTGAGTGTGGTAGTGAAAAAATGTGATTGTATTACTACTTTCTCGCAATTAGTTTCATGTTTAAATGGTAGGTTATTAAGCAATTGAGTACAAATATTAATTTATAAAAAACAATCGAAAATATTATATCAGTAGGTAAAACTTGACAGATTATTTGAAGTAGTTCAAAAAATGTAGCGTCATTAATATTCGGTTTTTTGTTGAGTAAAGAAAAAATCAAGGGAGTTCGAACCGTTTTGATTATAGTTAGTCCTTTTAAGGACTACCTCATCAGAGGACTTCAATTAAAAAATTTGACATATATTACAGCAACAAAATATACGATATTTTTCCCAATATCACTTTAGTTTTCCTCCCTGTTGTAACTAAATTCCAGAATGTGTCACAGACTTTGCGGGATGAATTTGTCACTCAAACTTTGATTATGAATAATATCTACCAATTCGTGGGTAAGATGAACTATTTTGAAACAATTACATGGTGTCATAAAACACCCCCATTCGGGTATAGCTAGGTCATATCCTTCGTAATACTGAAATGTGTTAAAAATATCTCGTTTGGTAGGATAACCTTTCTAAATCTTCCTAAATATATTTAAATACTTTCTAAAATATATATTTGCTAAAAAAAATATCCAATTTTCGAGTTTACATCCTCCCATACATCACGTTGTTGGCCTCAGATTCTCTAGTCTTAGATCCTTGTCCAGTTTTTACTACAGTATCACATTCGCTTATCATTAAAATTTAAATAATAGTGTAATGGGACACATTCGGGTAAAAAAACAAATATTTTTAAAGCAATGGTAAACAAAAGCATTACAAGGTAATTATTATCCTTATAAACAGGATTCTACATTATTGTTGTATCTGATGGGAGCAAGTAGGGTCAAATATTAAGAGTTTTTGTCATTAAATGTCAACTGCAGACAGTATTTGAATATATTAAGAGAAATTTATAAACATTATCAAATGAAACGAGCTATTTTTAACACATTTCAGTATTACGAAGGATATGAGCTTTGTCATAAAACACCCCCATTCGGGTATAGTTTGCATGTAATTGTTTCAAAATAGGTCATCTTACCCACGAATTGGTAGATATTATTCTTAATCAAAGTTTGAGTGACAAATTCGTCCCGCAAAGTCTGTGACACATTCTGGAATTTAGTTACAACAGGGAGGAATACTAAAGTGATATTGGGAAAAAATATCGTATATTTTGTTTCTTCAATAGGTATATGTCAAATTTTTTAATTGAAGTCCTCTTTATTGAATGTGAGTCTGAAAACCGAATATTAATGACACTAACTGTATGTACATACTAAAAGTGTGTGCGTTTGAGCCACTGCATGCTAGAGTTTTTGGTACAAAGATTTGAAATTTATATACTAAGTTTAAAATATTATCAAAGCTTAATGCTAGGAACACAACTGGGACGAACGACGAATTTTTCGGTGCGAATTTTCGTCATAAAAAATAAAACACATGTGTGCATATGAAAATGAACACAACACCGCCGTACAACGAAATTCGTCGTGCGTGACGAATTCTGAGATAGGTTTATTTCTAATTTGTACGCCAACGAACGACGAAAAAGCAATTTTCTCTCTCTCACTCTCTGTCTTTGTACACACAACAGTGTTACCAAAATATATATTCAAAATTACACCTCGTAGGAGCCAATATTACCCGATTTCAACGGAATTACACCCAATATTAAAATATATATTTGACACATTTCCAAAATCTTGTTTAAGGTCTACTTGTGATTTGGTATCAGCCTTAATGAAATGCAACACATTAAGAGCGTATATTCAAAACACGTCAACTCAAATTTTGTCAATATGAATTTCCGATGGCAAAAAGCTTTTATTCTGCTATCTCAAAGTATGTATATTTTTTTGGTGAAAATAAATGCCAACTCTCATGTAAATTTCCAAAATTTAAAAAAAAAAGTAGTTTATTATATGTAAATCTACCTCATATCTTATTGCATTTGGTATGCTGAACTCGAATCAAGTAAGGATTTTGATATCCTATGCCTAGTTTTTGAGATATGGTCTCTTTTATCATATTAGTATATAGGGGTTTCGATAAAAAAAAAATTGGTAATCGGTTATGTTCTGTATTCCACACCTTTTAATTTCACGTGGAATACAGAACATACCCGATTATATGTATAACTTTTAAACTGTCAATAAAAAAGAAATATTCAGGGCAATTATGAATAAAACTCCCAGGGAAATTTTTCCCAGGGAACAATTCCAACTAATGGCAAGTGATAGGGAAAACAAAAAATTCTAATTGGAAAAGGGAGAAATTTCTCTGGGAGTTTTATTCATAATTGCCCTGATTATGTATTATAATCAATGATATAAACTTTCGAAATTGAAAATTTGGAGTGACCTTGCTATAATATGGATTGACTTAGAGAGTGCCAAAGAGATGGAATAGGCTTTCAATCAGGCTTAAGTTATATTTTTTATGGTATTTTAGGTTTTTTCTTGCAGGTTTTCAATTCTTATTTGCAGTATTGAGTAAAAGATTTCATAAATTGATTTATACATATATATTTAAAAAAATCATATATTTTTCGGACAAAATATGCTAACTCTACAAAATATTTATTTTCGGATCAACTAAAATAAGCTATCTCAAAAAAATACGCAAACCAGTGCAAAATAAATGTTTTTCAGACCTATAAATTAGCAAGCATATTTAAACCATATTATGGTTTACAATAATGAGCGAATTAACTACTGAAAAGTAAGCTTTTTTAAGTTGACGTATTTTTGAATATAGGCTCTAGATATATTACCAGCTGAATACACAACAAGCAATATGTTTTTGATAACTATTTTATTTCATAAAAGTCTGTTACAAACAGCAAATAAATACATTAAAAGTAATTCAATATTTGTTATACTATACAGTAATTAAAGAGAAATATACAAAAAAAATTACATAATAAAAAGCAACATAAAAATCTTAAACTAATAATGTCATTGGAACTTAAATTTTTATTACTATTGTTTAGGAGAGGTTTAAGATTATTATTGCCGTTTTTCTATATACCTTCCTTAAATAATAAAATTGCAGCAACCCTTTCAGACGATAATTTATTTTATTTATTTATATATTTATTATATTATATATAGTTATATATTTATTATATAAAACAAAAGAATTTCAAATTACCCGTGAACTACACCTGAGAGCAATTACCCACGCGCTACACATGCACATAAAAATTACACCTGATTCGGGTAATTACCCGCGATTCGGCAACACTGACACACAACAACCAACTTTATCAAATATAAGAGAGGAATTCGCTGCGTAAATTCGTATTGTCAGGCTTGCCATTTTAGCATTTTTAGTGCTAGATT
This sequence comes from Tachina lurida, assembly GCA_944452675.1. NCBI lineage: Eukaryota > Metazoa > Arthropoda > Insecta > Diptera > Tachinidae > Tachina > Tachina lurida. The sequence continues at coordinate 44,374,713 of OX101753.1, forward strand.
TAGCACTTTTTTTCTTCGTTTAGCACTAAAGATTTTGAAAATAATGCTAAGTGCTAGTTTAGCACTTTTTTAAAACTATTTGGCATTTTTTGCACTTTTTTATTTCATTAAATTTATAAATTTTCAGTAGATAATTCCTTAATACAAATTGTGAGCCAATTCAAATTTATTTATCTTCAATAATTGTTTAGTCTGACAGTAGTCATATAACTGAACCGCTCTGAGATACACATATGGGTACAAATATACTAAAGTACACTATTTGAAATACTAAAGTAACAAAACTTGTTTTAAGTTGTATTATTTTCAAGAGCTTGTAGTGTTCGTAAGGTTATTGGTAAGCTTATACAAAAGTACAGTCAAAGCTAAAGTGAGCCCAAAACTTTAGTTGTCGGTTATACGATTATGTTTATGTGATTCAGTAAAACTATACAACGTGGGAAATTGGTATATCTGGTTATTAAATCGTTTCATCTGATTTAACTATGTAGAAAAGAGATATTCTTGAATAGTTTCCTGTTTTTTTACATTTACTTTCTTTACATACTTCGTACGACTACAATTCGAGCTCAAAAAAGTCACCCAATGTAGCAATGGTAAAGTAAAAAAAACATGTTGATTATTAAGTTCTTGTTTCAACTTTGATATTTATTGATTTTCTCATTTGTTTAAATGAAAGTTTAACATAATAACTCTAGTTTTCTTAGAAACTTTTGGGTAAAGGTTCCATGATGATCTGCAATAGCAACAGTGAAATTCACATAGGATCCAGGTAAACCCCTCAATAATAAATTTCAATGTATTTTTAATAAAAAATAGTTTACTGAATAAGTAAAATATTAATTTGGGATTATTAATGCGTTAACAAATGCTAAACTTTATATACCTAGCTAGTCTATTTAACACTATTAAAGTTTTGTTCTTTCGTGGTATTCCATTCGCAGCTGGATTGAAAATTTATGAATTAAATATTTCAAGCGCCCTATACATACAATATTATTAAATATATTTTTTTTTTTTTTTTCACATAAAATATATAGTATAATTTTGCCCACACTACACGATGTAATTCTATTTTCTTAGTTATGAAAAAATGTATTGTGCTACCTATGAATATGATATATACATTGTCAATGATATAGAATACAAAAAATTCACAATTTTACTGACTGCAAGCGTATGGGCCACTGAAGAAATAAGGGAAACTAAAAATGTTTACTGATTTTAGCACTTTTTTGTGTGTGCTGTAGAACATTTTAGCACTTTTATTTCCGCAATCTAGCACTTTTCCTCGTACATCTTATGGCAACACTGCGTATTGTGCTTCACACGACGAATTTACGCAGCGAACTCATATCGACGAATTCGTCGAGGTGGAC